>OY728161.1:135219256-137719256 GCA_963277665.1 Viscum album | reverse complement strand
GTGTACAAAACATAGAAAGTTTCTCAGTTTGAATAACCTCCCCATTATAGTAGACATAGGGTAACATGATTGTTTACATGAAAATTTACTTATGATCATGATTTCAATAGTAAAAATAATAATGGTAATGATGAATAATAATATATCATTGACCCCAAAATATATAATTTTTTGAAATATTATAATAATTTCTTATATCTTCAAATATGAACCTAATTTTTTCCAGTAAATTTTTCAGATATTAAAAAGTTATGTTTATTTATTTATAAATATAATGAAAATCATCCAAATCATATCATCAGAAGTGTCAAACTCGGTGTTCAATAATTACTATTTTCATTAATATGGTTATATGTTATTAAAATCCTTATACACCCTATTATGGTTATTACCCATATCATAATTTAATCTCAGTTTTTCTATTCAAATTAATTTTATATTTAAATTAGAGAAAAATAAAATTCAATTGTTTGATGTTTTTACTTTTTAAAAACATGTCTCCCCAATCATTAAATTACTTTATGATTTAATTAATTTTATTAAATTTTGTGAATTGAATTTAAAAAAATGGACATAAATTATTTAAAACATTATGAAACATTTGGTCTAATAGAATAAAAATAATTGTTGGTGAATAGAAACTTTATTATCTCATTTACCATTGTTAAAGGTAAATCCGGAAAATAATGATAAAAATAATATTATAATAATTTAAACTACCGTAATATTTTTCCTAATTCTTTTTGTTGAGTTATGGACTATAAATTCCATCCTTGGGTCGAAATAGTGGCATTTGGATGCAACTTGGGTGTCATTATGACATTTATATTAAACCTCTCATCCGTCAGAACACTACATTTATTCTTATAAAACTCATGATGGTCATAATTTTTAGAATAAATTTTTATCATGATTTAATTATGCTATATTACTTTCTCATTTTCATTTTTAATCGTTGACATGTCATGAAAAACAATACATTATATCTTCTCAATCGTAATAATTAAACCATTATTATCCTATATAACAAAAATATAAATCATGTTGAGTTTATTTTATATTGATGCAATTTTTTCAATTTTATATTGTATTTCATTAGAAATACCACTTAACTATTCTATAATATGATTATCATAATAAGAATCATTATAAAAACGAAAATGATGATGTTGATGTGGTGGAGGATGAATAATTTTCCAAAATTGGTTTTGTTATATAAAATGTATTATAATAATTAATCCAATTATAATATATTGATACAAAATATTGATATTGTAGGGAATAATTTTCCTTGATACATTGAAAATTTATCATCTTTTATTCACTCAATGATAGTTTTTCTATAAGAGATCATTCGTTATCTATTCAAAAAACACATGTTGTATTTAATTTTTATGGAAAAATTATTCTCAAATTATTTCTTTCTTATATTCTGTTTAATTAAAAATAATTCTATATATTTCCATATAAAAAAAATTAATCATTACCCTGAATTCTAAAATCCTATATCAATCGATACATTCAATATAAGATATAAATATAATTCAACATTAATTTTATTAAAACAATGATCCCAATGGAATGCATTGATACAAATTATTTTTAATCGGCGTAATAAAAGAAGAACACTACTCAAAAGAAATCCTACTCTTATTTTCAATTTCTGTTCACCACACCAAGTGTGGGATAATATAATAAGGGTTAATTGATAATTTCAAAAAATTAGAGTAATTATCCATGTATGGATAATATGGAAGATAATATGTTATGAAAGATCAATCATAAAGAAGAAACATAACCAAGATAAGCTAAAATTATTTTGTAGTTGTTAAAGTAAAATGATACTACATATACAATGTTTCCCAATATTTTAGTTTATATTAAATAAATATTATGTTCGATAGCATATTCAACAAAATAACCAATTCTTAAATGATCCATGAAATATAATTATGTAAACTTTTATAGGTATAACCTTTTTATATGTATCATGAGTATGAATATGAATAAGTTTGTTATGAAATATATGTAAAATATTTTTTCTCTAATAAAATTAATGATCAATCAAACATTTATAATTAATTGGTTAGAAATCATAATAAAATAAAATATTGTTAAATGTTATTTCTTATAAAACTATTTACATGTGTGAAATGTATTTTTTTTAATAGAAATAAATTCTGATGACAAAATAAGTATATTATATATCCATTTTAATTAAATATCATTCATTTAATTATGATTTTATATATTTATAGAATATTAAGTCATTTATAATTCCAAAATAGGGTTTAATCAAAAATAGTTTTATTGTAATTTATGTGTAGTAATTATAATAAGTTTCAACCACAAATTAAAATTTCATTAGAGAATATGGATATTAATTTTAAAATAATCTTGTAATAATATGAATATGATGATGTTTTATGTTTTTTCAAAAAATTTAGAATTTTTAGTGAAAAGCGTATATGTCAATTTTTTGAAAATATTCATTTCTTCTCCTAAAATAAAGAAATTTGGTATCCACATGTTATTATAAATATTGAAAAAAATTAAAATAATATACCCTTGATTTCAAAAAATCTTAATTAGTCTCATGAGAGAAGGTACTATTATAGTATTATATAGGATGTGATGCCGACAGGCGGTGAAGTAGACAAGACATAGGCCGGACCACGTAGGCAGGATGATGTAGTCATGATGTTTCACTAGGCATTCGGGATTTGATATGTGTTCTGTGCCCACTTGTCCTATGGTACATGTACTAAATAAATATGGATTAATTGGTTATTTATCCAATTAGAGGGTTGGGGTTATTTCATGCCTTTCCGACGTGTGTTTGTGGTGTATATATGTGTGTTTGTGGTTTGTGTTTGTCTATTTGATTGAATGTAATTGTTCCACAAGAATCTAATATATATATACATTTTTATGAGAATTATATAAATTGAACCATAAAAAATACATTTATTATTAAATATTAGTAGTTTCATACATTTTTCCAAAAATTTAAATTCATTTTTGTATATCACGAATAGTATCCATGGTAAAAGATTATATCTATGGTAGTGGGTTAAACATGTTGATTATGTTTAAAACTGTGGGATATGGTCTCAAAATCATAAAATAGTTGAAATTATTTTTTTATTAGTTTTATTGGATGTATCCCTTCTATATTCTAAAATATGATATTTTTTTGAAACCTGAATTTTTTTACAACATTTATAATTTTTAGTTTAGGATGACTTAAAAATATAACATTTATTCACATATTATGTTTTCATAAGGTGTGTGAATATAATTATAACATTTTAATAAATTTTTATTATAAAATTGATGAGGAAAAACTATATTTAGGGTAATATTTTTCAAATTTTTTTTGAGATAATATACTTTCCATCAATGATTACGCAACGACGAAACAAAACTTGTGTAAGAAGCTGAAAAATTACATAAATGATTTTTTACTACATTATGAACTATATATTATTGATTAATTATGATTTAAAATGAATTTAATAGAAAAATAAAATATATATTTGATGGTTCATGAGTTAAAATTTTACTTCCATAATTACCTTGAAGTTATTAAACTGAAGATATATGAATAGTAATGAAAATGAACTAAAATGGTATTTAATATTTATTTTTTTATAAATAATTATAAATGGATAAAAATATTCTATTTAATAATATGGAGGGAAAATTTTTGATATTATCATTTATTATTAATTTTTATGACTCATTTAATTTTTAACAACCTCATAATGACAGTTAAAGAGTGAAACATTTGTTAAATCCACTAACTATAAATAAGGTTAATGATGTTTTTAAACCAGAAAATAATTTTTAAAATGATTGGAAAACATGTTTAAAAATTATTTTTTGAAACAAAATACACATTAGTATATTTTTATTTCAATATTAGGATTTGTTTGATCAATATTAAAAGAGTTAGAAATATATTATATAATAATATTGAAATATTAAAAATTTTGACACCCACCTCACATATATAATGGGCCCACCTCTCTTCTATTACCCAAACATTATTGGACTATTTATAAGATATGATATTATAATATTCAATAATAGATTCATTATCCACTTACTAAACACTGTTTTCTTTTCATAAAAAGATCATAAAATGTTTTAAGATGTAAGACACTGGAGGATTTCTATTGAAGTGGTATAACTCTTAACCATGTCATTCATTTTATTTCTATGTATATATCATTAAATTCTATCCTAAACATTATGATCTAATAACATCAATATGTTTCATATTATTAATTTCTATTATTTTTATAGCAAAAAGTAGATGCACATTTTTTAATAAAATGGGAAAAGAAAGCATTAGTGGTGAATCGGTAATGAATACCACCTCCATAAAGAGATGTGTTTCATTTTTCAACAACCATAAAAAGGATGGTTATTATGATCGATTTAATGAATATATATTATATTAATGAAATAATTCATCTTTTTAAGGATATTTTATTATTTTCCTTTTTACCATCACATATGTTGGGGGATGATAACAACACTCATGTGTATGTTTAGGCTACCATCTCCACGACGTGGGGTTATTTATTTTTAATTTACTCATCATATGTATTTTAATAAGGATATATATAATTAATATATATATATATATATATATATGATATAATAATGATTAATTAAATGTGATATATTATTCATCTATATTTCGTTCAATCTATCAAATAATGGAAACATCAATTGTGCGTATATATAGATTTTCATCTCCATGAAGTGATGAAATTTATTTTATATCACTAACTCATAAGGATGGTTATAAAAGATTATATAATCATTGAATATTTAAATTAATAAATAATTATGATTACGGTGATACTGAAACGATTGTCATTGTCCAAGGAGTGGAACATTCATTCAGAATCATTTATAGGAATTATAAATATTTTCACATGAATGATATTTTTAAAAAAGATTTTTTTTGGGTTTTAAGAGGTTTGACCATCATTTATTATTATAATACAATAGAATAATCAATTTTCATGCAATAGGGATCCCATTACAAGATCTTTAAGGCCCATGGACACACAAAGGCCTATGATACATTTTATGAAGGCCCAAGTAGTATTAAATCCCTTAATATAATAGCCTGAAGGGACAAAAACAAAATTATAAAGAGGTAGATTGTATAATGAAATGATCCATTTATTCATATTAATATACCTAATAGAGAAACAAAACCCAATATACTAGAATATGATTTATTATCTCTCATTTCTAAGATATTTATTATTCTAGATCGACAAACCATTTCTGAGAACCCATCCTTCCCATATTGGTGTGTAGAAGAGGACCATCTAATTAGTTTAAGGTCACCCATATCCCTTTTGAGTCACCCACTTGATGATTCCTATTTGTCCTTGTAGAAACGTAATTATTATGCTCAAAAAAATTAAATTTAAGCACAACATAGATGTCCACTTTCATAGGATAAAATAATTCCAATATAGAATAAATTTTTTTGGTTGAATGAAGGGTGTCCAAACACACATCCAATTTTTGAGGATTCAAATCCAATGATACTTTCATGAAAATAATACATCTTTTCAACTATGTATTGATTATTGACCGGCCATATCACAACACCTACAACTATGAAATGGAAAGATGTTCCAGAAGATAGAATCCAAATATAGATATCCAGAAGGCTTAATATCTAGAATCTCATAGAACCTGAGTAAAAAACAAAGGGATGACCATTAGTTGTCTTTTCTGAACCATGGTCAATAGTGTCATCACCAGATGAGCTCCACAGTAGATTCAACATATGACCAGTTTTTTGAGGTCATCGTCACATAACTCAATAACTATGTTTCCACCATCACCAAAGTTGAACACCAGAAATAATCAAACACCCCCATCATGTCGCCACCCTTTGATAGTGTGAGTCCGACCACTACCTATGCGACACTGAGATTTCATGTATGGTGGCCTAGAAACCATATCTGAATAACATGTGGTTTCTAGATTTAGAGTAAATTAGACATCCGAAGTGAGTGGAAATTCGCCGCAAGCTAGTTTGGGAAAGAGGGGTTCATAATGGAAGGATACAATTAGAGGTGGATAAGTATCATATAGTGTTATGTTAAAATGGATGATTATTAGAATAATGTTTATGCAGAAGTGGGATTCCAGTTTAGGGATGTGTGATAGATGATAAAAATTATTGGGTTACAAGAAACATACAATGCATGGTCTGCGATTTTGAGTCGATTTATGGTTATTTCAATAGAGATAAGAAGTGTATACGTGAGATGTATTCTTGTAGGGGAGAGATACTGTGTAACTATTGAATAAAAAGTGTATCAATGAAGCTTTATATTCAAAAAATCTCTCGGAGGTTTCCCATCAATCAATAATTGAATGTTGTTATGATATTAATACATAAGATCATGGTTTTCTGGATTCACTCAATATATCACGAGTTCAAACTCATCATTAGAGTTTTTTACATATTCGTTCTTTAAAAAATATTAAAATAAACCAATGTTAATTTTTTAAAACATGTATAGAATTGTGTGAAGGGATTTCACACCATTGACCATTTTTACTCGGTCTAAAGGGATGAATTTCCTTAAATCTTTTACTGCAAAATCTATGAAATGACATTAATGTCTGTAACACCTTTTCAAAAAAATACAAAAAATCAATTACTAAATTAGAAATTTATTAGTATGTATATTTAAAATATTTTATTGTTTTTATTTTTTTATACACATATAAATATATATTAATATTAATATATATATATATATATTATTTTTTAATAATAACATTATTAATATTAATAAAATATTTTATATAAATGATTTAATTAGAAATAATTTTATTCTTATATTGTTAACTATATTAATATATGCCTTAATAATTATATGATTTAAAATATTATTAATATTTATTATTTTAATTACTATAAATATTTAATAATATGATTTATATTGATGAATAATATAATTAATAAAATTTTATTATAATAAGTCAATGAATAATAATATAGAGTAATGTAATTAATAATATAATACGTCATAATAATAATTTCCATAAATATTTTGATGTTTAAGTTTAATGATTTTATTCAATAATGTTTGTGACATGTATTTTACATTTTCATTATTATAATTATACACTTTTTTAAATTGAATTATTATTTTCACGTTGATTCATTTGGTAAAATTTCATATAAATTGTATCTAATAATTATAATTTATATATTTCCAAAGTCTCTAATATTATACATAATAATGTTACATATAGGAGGCTATAATAGTTTATATATAATAAAGTATTTATAAAATCTAAATGGAATTTGACAAACCTTCTAAAAATTTAAAATAAATGAAATTAACTAAAAGTTAATAATAAAATTAAAGATATTTAGTTTTAATAAGAAAATATATTATTTTTTAAAAACATTAAATTTTTATTTATACATTTTTTAACATTATGTATACTTTAACATTTTAAATATGTTTAGTCATGGTTATAAATTTCATATATATTATAGTTATTTTATAATTTATGTGAATATATATTTTTAATGTTTAAATATTATGTTTTTAACCATTTGTTTGGGTTATGAAATTAATTTTGTTTTCTTATATAGATGTTTTCTTATTTACTACTAATTTTTTTTATGTTTAGGCTCTATTTTATGTTTTAATTAAAATTTTTTATTGTTTATATTTTATAAGATTTTAATGATTCCTATTAGAAATTCAATATATTTTCTTATGTTTCATTTTTTTTGACATTGAATGATTATAAAATTTAATCTATAAATAAAATATAATCGAAAATTAAAACCCAAGATAAACATGTAAACACTAGTTGAATGTAAAAACATTTCTTTGATTTAATAGATATATATTAATATAAAGGATAATGTACATTGTTGTTTCAAATCACATACGTTAATAAAAAAATATATAGATGAATGAGTACAATCATTTTCAATGATGATGTAGTATTCCACAATATATCTTGTGAATGAGATTCCTATATTGAGATCACTATCCTCTATATTGGGGTTGAGTATGATGATTGGGGGTGGAATGTTACCCATGCACTGGTACCTTGATCTTCTGAAGCACTACCCATGACACATCGAGAGGAGGTGTCATCTAGATGTCCCGATGTTTTGATAATCATTATCCCACTATGTAACTGGAAGTAAATACTATCATTATTATGTCGAAACATATGGCCAATGAAGCCTCAATCATGGATGGATGATTCATGTGAAATCACCCCTAATATGAACTTGAATTATATATACCCAATAAAATCAATATATATCATAAAAACAAAAATCGATACCATGTGTC
Organism: Viscum album; assembly: GCA_963277665.1. Classification (NCBI taxonomy): domain Eukaryota; kingdom Viridiplantae; phylum Streptophyta; class Magnoliopsida; order Santalales; family Viscaceae; genus Viscum; species Viscum album. Next base: position 137,710,872 of record OY728161.1, on the reverse strand, counting down.
TTGACACACATGGACAATTAGATGATGTGGGACTACTAGAGGTGTGATCCCTTACTATAGAATATGTTATGCGACACAAACAAAATTACATGGTGTACATCGTTTCAATCATGGATCTTCAAAATTAGAAAAATTTGGTAGAGGAATAATAGTATGAACCTAATCTACTTTGGTGGGAAAATTATCTCAATGAGGTGGGTGATCAAAGATACTATCATGTAGAACATGATACCTCGACATAATCTCCTCTACAACAACAATGTATTCTTTCTAGCTAAAAACCTCACCTTATTATAAAATGGACATGTTGATTACGACTTACATTCATGTACAATATAAATATATTCATAATGAATTAAAATTTATAAAAAAACTATTAACGTAATCAAATTAACAGATCCTATATCCCTCTTCATGTTTGAAGTATGATTCATTATACAGTTCTTTATATACCATTGATCATACTCATGATTCTCTGATATCTATAATCACATGATATATATTACATTGTTATGAAACAATACCTAACAATAAAAATGGTCAAAATATTATTCATGTCCTCTGTTTCAGTCGACTTCTAGCCTCCCCCCTATGTTCCAAGAAGTGGAGCATTGCTAACATTGTTTATGTAACAAGAATCCAAAGAACAACTCAAAAATGATTCATATATATATATTAGGTTGGTTCCACATAATAATATGAATTTGAATAAGAGGCACTACAATTGTTGCATCATGAAAACCATTAGTGTTGTTTTTGGGAATCCATTACAATAGATTCCACTATAGCAGTCAAGATATCAGAAATTAATTGTTACATCTGTTAAAATATTTTTGTTACTAATTTCCAAAAATGAAAATATTTTGGATTATATGAGTCAAGAGAATAATGTATATACATTCATAAATGGGTATCTGAATATCCAACATCATTTGGTAGGCCCCCAAATTCTTCATTTGAGTCATAATAAAGTGGTGTTTCTTACTCTCCCTATAAAATAAAACATTGAATGTGATATATAATTTTTAATATATTATAATAACTAATATTATCATAAAAAATAAAAAATATTACTAATCAAACCAAAAACCATGTAGAGGATCACAAAAAAAATCAATATAAATCTACATACCATCAAAAATAGGTTATAAGGGAGTTATATACTCAGATTAATTCATCTAAATAAGGAATTAACAAGATACTATATCTATGTTATTTGATCAATATATTATGCACAATTCCCTCTGCATGTATAATCTTTTCTATATCTCCTGGAATAATCAAGGTCACATATTTTCCCCAAATACATCACATTGAAATTTATAATAGTCTGATTAAAACATAATCCCCCCTACAATTTACCTTACCTTATATACTTGGGAATAATGCATTTCAGTCTTTTCGCAAACATAAATGGGTAAATGTGCAATGTTCCTGTCCACCCAACTCATATAGAGATCATCCATCCATTTTAGTATCATCCCATACAATTTTAAGATCATTAAATGAGTATATAAACTCAGACAAGTATTTGTAGTTGTGTCATATGACTACATAACACTATATAGGAAGGCATTGAATAACTTCTACATCTTCATGGGTGATTTTAATCTCTCCCTTTGTCAAGAGGAATGTGGGAGTCCTATGTATCTATCTCTCATTGAAGGAATTAATGAGGTGTGATCAATTATTTTATAACAATATAAAATGTTTACATAGAATCTACATGGATATAAATACAATATAATATATGTTAGAGGTAGAATGTAGAGATAATGGTTTCCTCTAGTCACCCAAATCCATTGAAACTCACTCCCTACAAGCTCCCCTCATGATGGATGCCAATAAATTTCATTGTGTAGAGGAGTATCATATATCAATAAATATAAATATTATATATATCAAATGTAACTGTGAAATATAAATATAAAATTAAATTTAACAAATTTTTACGACTAGTAGAATTTAGGATATAACATGACTATCATCACTATTTTTTGAAAATTTTATTACCAAAAATAAAATTTAAAATCTTCATATTTTAAAAAAAATATTTATAATGAATTTCAAAATTTATTTTTTATTTATATCAACATATTTTTATGATATTTATAATTCACTAAGGATATGTTGAGTGATATTATCCTAATTATTTATGTAGAATGATTATAAATATGTTTTAATGTAATTTTCATGATAACCATTTCTTTTCAATGTGATAATTTGGATATAAATGAATGATTGATGATCTTATTTTCAGGTGGAATAAATAAGTATGAGTTATCGAATTGTTATCAGTGGGATCTTATATAATCATCCAATAAATTATATAGTGTTTTAAAACTTATAGTAAGTCTTTAATCAGATATTGGTTTGTCTTTGAGGTTATTCTAATGACATCCATGGATCTACCACAATTCATGATTATTATATGGAGGTTTGTTATGTTTTTTGTTGTGGATTCCTTGTCATTTATTAGGTCCATTACATATATCTTCACCTATAATCTCATTGATTCCCTATTGGGTAGTAGATTATATATTTTTAGGTTCTCAAAAATGATTGATGTTGTTTTATATGGATCTCAGATCGTGAGTTCATAATGTTCTATTTCTCGAAATCCATTTTTTGAAGGGGACTAGTCTTTCCTTATCTTTTATTTTATTATAGTCAAGTTTTTTTTTCTGGGTATTACTTTTGAAATCAATTCTGCACACATAGGTCAGGTCAATAAGACCCCCCATCGCCTTTTGGATTGGGTAATTATTTAATTTATAGAATGTACACTAGAATGTTTGAGACCAAATCTTGTGTTATGTAATTTATTCATGATTTATACCATTATTTAGTATGACATGGTTATTTTCTCACATGATATCACTATGATATATCAATAGTTGTTTTATTATTCTTTCAATTCATCTAATAAGTTGTCTTCATATTCATTATTATGTGAGTTCAAAATTTTTATTATTAAAACAAAATAACGATTTAAAAATTGTTTTTATCATGTGAAATTCAATTTTTTATGGATGAGATTTTGTTAACATATCAAATTTTATTATTTTTCTTTGCATCATATAAGGATGGTTTCTTGGGGATGGATTTTTATAAAAAATGTTATTGGTCTTCTCATATGACTTATTAATCCTTCTAAATAGATTTTTCTCGCATGCTTATGTCATATCTCTGGCTTCTGATCTAACCCGCTATAACCCATTGTTGTGTTTTCCCTTACTGAGATGTTGTTCATACTCCATCTATTTTCCAAAATCCCTATGAAATTATCTATACAATTATTTGAATATGAATATTTTATTATTTGAATTATGTAACATTTTCAAATATTTATATTGTGATTTATTCATATAAATTTATTCATAATTAATCCAATGTTTATTATATAATAGAAAAAGTAAAGGAAATTTTCATGGAATTATAATAACTAATTGAGTTTGTATTAAAACATTGTAATTGGCATTTTCTTATTATTTAGTTCTCTATGATATATTTCTCATCTGAATCATTTCCCTTTTTCATCATTCCAGTCCCTCTAATTATGCATCCTATTGGAGTATGCTCACACTCACTATTACAACCAGTTGATGAAATATATCAATATTCGATACTCTTAGGCCATTAGAAAATGTAGATAATCCCCAATTAAAATCTATTATATTAAATAGAAGTGGAAAATTATGTCTTTTTTCTATATAGGATCAAATTGTTATTCACATGGTATATTTAAAAGTAACATATTGGAACAGTGTGTGCATATGGAAACCACAATGCCTAAATGATTACACATTGAAAATTACTTTAATCCTGTAATTACAACAAGACATGACCACTACTACTTGTGAAGGTTTCCCATAACCATTTCACTAATAAGTGAGGATCTTAACATTTTGAAAGGTTCAGTCAATGAGAATAATCTTAATTATTATTCTTTTCAATCTCTCATTGAATGTGACATCCATACCTCTGTCCCTATAGAATCTCTATATAAGGACATGTTCCTCTTTCAATAATGTACTTGTCAAAAACATAAATTGAAACACAATATAGGATTCTTATTTGAAAATTTTTGAGCACTTTAAAATTCCATTGATGCAAAACATAATGATTTTGTTCAGGTGTACAAATATTTTTCCACCATTATTTGTTAATGTCAATTTTTCTTATGGAATCTACATTATATAATCAAACACTCCCTGATACACCTTGTATATATCTTCTTATTGATGGTCAAACATTCATTTATATATCATAAATTATATATTTTATTCATCATAAGTCATAGAAATTTATTTTAATATTGATTTGAAGAAGAAAAAAAAATAAGAAAGTGATTGTATACCAGGCCTCGTAGAAGCATTCTTCATAGATTATTCATGTAATATTTTTTTCATGAATGTAGTTAAGTGGTTGATGCAGTCTTGATAATTTTCATTAGTTTTTATCAATGTATGAAAATCTGCATTGATTTCCTTGTTGGTTTCCCAATGTCAATCAGATGACAAAAAAATACTATGAATGTTATTGAAATGGTTATTGATAAATACTAAAAGTAACGTCTATGATTCGTGATTATACTTATCCAAAAAGAAAAATTAAAGTGATATAGGTTTCAGGTTTCTATATTGGGTTTCTACATTCCTTAAAACCATTATGAAATTTTGATATAGAAACATACTATCTATCTTTATAAGATGTTTACAGGAATAAAATTTAACAATTCATGGAATGAATTCCACAAAAATAGAAGAATTTTAACATGAGATGGATCAATCAATATGGATTATACATACATTCATTTGTATGGAGATGGAAGAAACGATTTTTGGTCTCTATGTGTATAGAAATTCTTTTATAATATAGTATGAGTCCTCTAAATCACTGTAGGCCTTGAAAATTGACATCTACTTCACCATCCATGATTTTTAAAGGGCTTATTATATCTATTATTTTTTATCCACTTCATCTAAGGGGATATAAGCACATAATGGTAGGTCCTGATCATATCAATAATACTATATGACACAAATTCAAAATCATATGATGTAGGATCATCTGTTATGTTTCACTACGTGTAAGTCTGAGTTACCTCGATTCTATAAATTCTTTTACCTCTAAATTAAATAAAAATAATTTCTTTCAATCATAATCCATAAAAATTAAAATATTTATTACAATGTAGTTTGTATCTTATATTTCCTTAATTATGAAAAAAAATATTTTTTTAATAGTAAGGGATCATTTCAGTAGGTTTTTATGGAATATTCTCTTAAAAAATTACATCATATGTATAATGTTTTGTACAACTCATGAAATCTATCCTCTAAAACATGAGGAAACTTAGTTGACAATATAATAACATTCATGTCAAAATCAGGAAAATTTGAGATTCCTTCTGTAAAATATGTAAATAGGGGTGGATGATTTAGTATGCATTGAGTTTGATGTCTATAAAATACAATTCTAGAATCATCTTCACAACATTATGTATCCTCATCCTCCTCGTCATAGTTGTATCCATCTATTCTATCATTGGATACATTACCAATATCAAAATGATCATATAAAATATATGAATCATCAGTTTGGTTGAATTGTTTTGAATTATATGGAACATGTACATCTTTTTGGATAAACCTTATTTGAAAACTATTTCTTTACTATTACTTTGTATAATTGGACGTTGATTATGGACACTAGAATCCTCATTATATATCTCAATAATATAATCATTTGACAATTTGAAAAATGATTTTTCTCCTTGGACCTAGTCCACATCAGAATACCTCATATAACCTAGTTTACAATTCATATATTGGAAATTAAAATGTATGTATCCAAGAGATTGGATCACCTAATCAGGACCAAATTTTAAATAGCTTTGAATTATTTCACGATGTTCTCTTAGGGTTACACAATTAGATGATTTGTCTATTTTTTCACTTTTTGTACTATCTAAATAACTTTTCTCAGGTTGAATATCCTTCAAATCAAAATATACACATTAAAACATGATGATCTATATGAAAAATTATTTTTAATATTAATGTTTATATTTTAAATATTATTGATTATTAAGAGTAATTATTTATATTTTCTTCGCAAAATCATTAGTATAAATAATTTTTAAAACATTTTCCTATATTCTTAAAGATGATACTAGTGTTTTATAGTATAATTTTTAATATTCTTAATGTTATGATCATTATATTATAAAGATAATATAAATAATCTAATATATATCCATTTGGAGTGACAAACTAGTTGTGTATCAAGGACTATTTTCATGCATAATTTTAAAAATGATTAAAATCCCAATACCACTTTTTTATGTTATTTCCCCCTGGTACATCTATGTTAGAGCCAAAAACACTTTTTGAACAGTGATAGATATTTCATTGATCTAATAACCACACATTATTTATTTTAATAAAATTTTATAACATCGTATTATATCCCAAAAGATGATAATATTGTTTCATAGTACACATATTAATCTAATTTAAGGTATGTTATATAGTTTATAAAGGTATTTTGACTCATCTAATGCATATCTCCCATGAGTTTCAAATCAAGTGTGAAGAATGGATTCTAGCTATATACTAGTTTATGCTTAATTCAATTACCAATATACAATTTTCATGGTTAATAAACCCTCATGCATTTTTTCTACATCCACAATCTCCAGTATTATTTATAAAAAATATGTTTCAATTTTTAGATAATAATATAATATATAAATTAATGAATTTTAATAATGTTTTCATATATCCAAAATATGACAGTAATGATTTTATAAGACAATTATTAAACTTCCCAAATGTATTTTAAGAAGTTTATAAATAGAATTTCATTAATCGAATACATGTACCTCAGAAGTGTGAAACCATGTGTGCATTACTATATGAATCATAAAAATCACTAGTGTTACAAAACAGTTCTGTAGTTAAGACTCATTATCATGCATTTACCCTTATTTGATCCTTTTTTAATTCAATATTAATATGAAGTTAATCGGTAGCTATCCATTATTTAATCAATATTTAATAATTATTTAATAATTACTTATTTTAATGTTAAACATTCTTTATTCATTTTTAATGATTCATTAATTAACCATTAATAATTTGTTAAACATTAATAATTTAATAGTAATTATGTAGTTTGATTACATTTATTTAATAGCTAACCATTAAATAATTATGATATAATAGTTACTTCATCATTAATTATTTCTACATTAACCATTTTTTTATTATTGAATAATCATTATTTAATCATTGATTAATAATTAGTTAGAAATTAATTAATATTTCATTATTAATTACTTAATTAGTAGCTAATCATTATATAATAATTCATTAATGAATATTTAATCCTATATTAATTATTTTCTAATCATTCATTAATAACACAATAATATTAAAAAAAATAACAATTATAACTTCGTTACTCTAAACATTATTATTATTTAATTACTATTTTATCATCACTTAATGAGTTTTCTTATAGGTAATTAATAGTTAATCATTTATTAATTATTGGTTAATTATTAATTCATCAATATATAATAATGTGTTAATGATTCCGTAATAATTTATTATTAATTATTTAAAAACTCGTTAATCTATATATTATAATTCATTAATCATTTAAAAATAATTATTCACTCATTGCATAATCATTCATTAATAAATAGTTAGTCAAAAACTAATTATTCCCTAATTATTTTTTAATCACATGTTAATAATTACATAATTATTGATATTAGTTAGTCACTTTAAAATTTATTATAAGTAAATTTCTAGTTAATTATTATGTAATTATTGTGTAATCATTATTTAATTATTAATTAATCAAATTTAAATAATTGTTTATCATTAGTTAAATTTTAATTATTCAAAAGATAATTATTCATTACTAATTCTCCATTTACTTTTGAATCATTAATTAAAAAATTATTATTATATATTTCAATTTTATTTAGTTATATATTAATTATTAGTTGATTATTATTTAATTATTTGTTATTCATTAGTTAATAATTAGGTGGTCATTATTTGATATTATTATAGTTCTATGTTAATCCTAGATTATTCATTATATAATCATTATGAAATCCTAAGTTACACTTTAGTTATTCATTAATTATTAAATAAATAATCATTACATTATTATTAAATAATCATCAGTTAATATTTAGTTATTTAATAGTAAATTTTTAGTGAGTCGTTATTTCATTAATATTTATTCATACTATTATTAATATTAATTACTAATTATGTCACAAATATTTTAAAACTATTATGTTATATTAAATAATAATATTTTTATAATTATAAATCCATTACTAAGAATAATTATATATTATTTCAAATTTGTATACATTATGATTATCGATGTTATATACTTTGATAAATGGTGAATATTATCCCCACCATAAAACAATCAACCCTCCCTACTAATCGGAATTCTCTTGCATAAAGGAAGTCATGCATGTGGCCTTTTGTCTATAAGGTTCAGTTAATTATGTGCGAAACATGACTAAGAAAACACAAAAATAATATTAATTTAATATGGAAGTTTGTATCTTGATACATGATAGAAACATGATAGAAAAACCTATATTGAAATAAGCAAGTTTAATTTTACGGTGGCTTGGATGGATCCAACATTAGAAATAAACATTATGCTGAAATTTTAAATTTTTTCTTATTTGGAAATGAACATTACATTGGGAAATCTGTAGTTTTTATTGGAACAATATTATTGCATGTATAAATTATAAAAATGGTTTATAATTACATATTTTTCTTAGGGATAATTGTGGTTACCTATATAACATATTATAATAAATATAAATATAAATTTTCAAGATAAACATGTCCAAAGTCATATTATATTATCAATTCGAATAATATATTAACAAAAAAATAATATATGAATGCATTATGAAATTACTAAATAATATAAGGGAGTGGCATAAAATACACACAACCCAAACTATAAACACCATAATAATTATGATGTTCTTTTTTAAACTGTATGATGAGAACCATGTTATTACCACATGGATAAGAGAGAAACAATTATTCCATATATCCTATCCATAAATTGAAATTATTCACAACTAATTTGATTTACTCAAATTGTTGGTTTTTGTATTCTATATTTCATCTACACTATAATGAAATCCAAAAATATATTTAGACCACTTTATTCATTTTCCATCTTCCATTTATTTTCTCAATTAACTTCTACAATAAAATTTATTTTTTCTCTTTTTATAATTTTTTCGTGTTGCAATAATTCTTTCATATTATCTTATTCTTATTTCCCTTATGTCATATATTTTATATTTTTCAATTTTGTATCCATATTTTTTAGTGATTTGATTTATTTTATAGTTTTTTTTGTTTATAATTATGTTTTTATCTCGGTTATTCATATTATTTATTCCACTTTTTCTATGTGTTTTATTGGTTTTCTTGTTTCCCCTCTTTTACATTGACATCTCATTTTTTAAACCTTTTTAATAGAACATACTAATTTAGGCTAGTGGTGAAAATAACAAATTATTGTTTTTGGTTTTAAAATATTATTCCATTTCACCGATTTAATGTTAATTTTATATATTTAAAATATGATTCATGGACTAATTAGATATCCCATAAAACCCCTTCATTGATTTTTTTTCTTATTTATTATATTTTTTCTTTCATTCACAAGGTATTTGGGTTAGTGGAGATGAATATATAATTGAGAGGTGTTGTATAAATTTATTATGTATATAAAAATATCCAATGCCATTAGAAAAAGTGATCAATAAAATATAAATGAAATTACAATGATGATATGTCACCATTCTATAGGGTGAAGTAGTTTTTTCAAAGGGATACATAACTATCAATATTAAATATTTTTTTGAATAATAATAATCAATAAAATAAGAAGTGAAAAATAATTACTAAATTTCTCAAGGATTAGAATATATCCAAATAATTACATTCACCCACTACATCCACTCCACCCCTTTTAATTTATTATATCTATTTTATCATCATTCAATAATAATTTTATCATTAATTTCAGAATTTTAATAATAAATAAAACAAGACAAATGAGTATTACATTATGATAAGATACCAAATTTATCCTCATGAGAATGATCCCTAAGGATATACATTATGTTACCCTTAAGTCATTATTAATTATATTGTCTCATGTTACCCCATGATAGTTTCACCTAAACCATAGGTTCAATCATGTTGAACATAGTGATAGTATTTCTTTAAGGTTTAACCATTCAATGTGGGTGTTATTTTATCATGTAGGGTGAATCTCACATTAATATCATATACATGATCCATAATCATAAATTTTATCAAGTCTATGAATATAAATGATCTAGTATATACATTCTCTGTATATAAATTTATATATCTTTTTTTCAATCAACCAAAGTTTTAATAATAATTATAATAGAAGATAAATTGTTTTTATTGCTTCCCTTTTAAATTGTTTTACATTTATGAACATGATGTGAGATATTTATTCCTATATTATTCATAAGTCCAGTCATCTTATGTATTTCTTATTTCTATACTATTTTAATTATAAATTATATATATATTTATATATTATATCCCTTGATCTTTTTTATCCATCTATGTATGTCATGATGAAATGTTTTCATCTAAATATTTGTATTTTTCATTAAAAAGACAAAAATTATTTATTCATTAATAAAATAATTATTTTAATAATTTACCTTATTTTTTATGAATATTATATTTTTATATTAAACATCATGTTTCAAATAATGATGACATTTATTTACATTATTATAGAATTAGATCTCCTATATTCCTGAATTTTATTAGTTTCTATATTTATTTTTACGAATAAGTAAAATAAAATATCATGTTTTCTTATTCATGTTATGATTCATTTTTAAGAAAAAAGTTTTATTTTCTAATAAATCTGTTTTCTAAAAAAGAGAAAAAATGATTTAGGGAAATATTAAAATGTTTATTCATATTTAGATATATTTTTGTATTAATTAATACATGTTTTTTAACTATTTGGATATATTATTTGATATTTAATGTTCATTATTATTGGGAAACATTTCTATATTTTATTTTCAATATATATTTTTATTAAAATTTATTTATTTTATTATTATTTAGTTATCCAATACCAATATATGTAATATATCAATGCATTCTACTTTTTGAAATCAAAATAGGTAATTAAAATGTAGTGAGTATTTTCAATATAAATTAAACTTGATCGATTATTTTATACCCTATATTTCATGTTCAAATATTATTACGTCAACTACATATTAAATTTTATGCTTTTTTTGATATAAATTTGTAAAAAAAGTATTGATAATAATTATTATTACAGATTATTTATTTGTATTTAAAAATTTCATATTGAAAAAATTTCCACATGTGGTTAAAATATACATTTTTCTATAAATATTTGTGGGTAATTGTTTTTAAGAATAATTAAAAATAATAATTATATGTTAAAACTATTTATCATTTCATTAATAACATATACTGAGTTAATTAAATTTATAAGTATTGGTTATTATCCTTAAAAATAATATCCACATTCTCATTCTATTTTATCAAACTAATGGGTATTTAATTGTTATGTTATGTTAATAAATAATGAAAAATAAAAATTATCATCACCTTTGCATTTATTAAAATAGATCAATTCATAATTGAAAGAATTAATTATGAAAATACAATGTTAGTTCACTGTATTATGTAAATACATCTAGAAATTATATTTTTTTTCTTCACAATTTAAGGATTAATAACATTATATAGAGGAATATCAAGTCACATATAAACATGTTAATTGTATTATTTACCCTAGATATATGAAAATAATTGTTATGATTTAGAATAAAGAGTATATACCAATAATATTTTATTCATTACACAATTAAATTTAAAATTTCACTAATTTAGTGATTAAATTTCAAATCACCATTCATTCCATGATAGGGTTGGTTTTTATAATGATAACAAAAAGTTTGATTTATTATTGTTTGAAAATGTATGGGGAAAATTTAATACATTTTATCTCTATATAGTTATGATGTGATTCCATTATTAATAACATGATAGTATTATACAAAAAATTGTTTTTAAAAAATTAATGTTATACCTTTATATGTGAATGGTTTTCAAGTATTATTTAAGTACTAGTGAAAATTAAAAAAATTTAATTGGATTATAATTTTTTTTTCATCTTATGTTGTTTTTTGAGTATAATGTTTTTTAAACATATATAATTGAATTAGGTTGAATAATTAAATGTTTATATTTAAGAACATGATCTTAAGAAATATATAAGTCAAGTTGTTATTATTTTCTTAATCATGGGTTGATAAATATTATTTATAACTTGTAACAATTTATATAAATTATAATTTTATGGCAAGAAATTTTAATTATTTTTTCTTTATTGAAAAGAAACATGTCGTAGAATAAAAATATATAGTTTAAACAAATATGTATATCATTTCTTGGAAAACACATATTATAAATTAATGTATATAATTCAAAAGAAATTGTACATAAAATATTATATTTATTAGATCTATGATTTGAAGAAGAATTTTATATAAATATATATACATTGAAATAGAAATGAATATAATATTCATTTATTATATGAGTTATGAAAGAATTTAATTCCCAATTTAAATTATAAAATATCCATGAAACTATTTAAATAAATGAATATAAAATATTTTCATGATCCATATTAAATAAATTCTTTAATGTCATTTAAATTTTTATAAATTGATTATAAAAAATATCATTTTGTGATATGAAATTTTCATAATATAATGACATTAAATTTATTTTAAATTGTTTTTTAACTAAATAAAGTACATATCATTTTATGATAAGAATTTTGAGAAAATAAATTATGTTTTCTTTGTTTTAAAAAACCCTGATATTAAAATTTTTAAAAGAAAAATATTTCATATAGTGGAATAAAAGAAAATTTTAATGATGTGATACATTATAAATACTAAAAAACAAATTATGTATCATCATTATAAACTAGTTATCATAAGTGATAATATTTAAAGTATTTTTTATTATATATTTTTAAATAATGAAAATTAAATTCAATATTTTTAAAAGAAAAATGGATAGGTGGTAAAGTTACATTCAATAAATGATTATCTATATTAAATATGATTTTACCATCAAATTATGGGAAATATATTCATAAATTACTCTTTTATTTTTGTAGCACCTTATATTCTTATTTGGGGTATGAAATTTTCTAGTCTATTACAAAAAAATAGTAACATTCCTTGAATGATATTTTTTTCTGACAAAAATTATTATAATAACCTCACATTAACTCTCTAATTCAAATACAATGTTCAGATAACCACATGTCCACTAGTGAATAATTCACCAGTAAGATATAAAAATTAGAAAATAATAATAATAGCAAATAAATGGGTATTAATTTTCCCATAAAAATTATATACATAATTATACATGATATAGAAAAATGATAAAAATATTAAAATAACTATCGAAAAAATAAAATGATGAAAAATAGAATAAATACAAACTTTTATAGTATATACAAATGAATGAAACATGACTATAATTAAAACAAAATCTAAATAAAATATCATTAATATATTCACAAAATATAAAAAAATGGTAATTATATTATCCTTATAGGATTTAAGTTTCACTCTTGAAAATGAAAAAATCCTCCACTTTAAATACATCACAATAATGATGATCTACATGTACAACCAACAATACATGTAAGGGTTGCGAAAAATGTCTAGTAACATTTACCTAATGAGTTAAACATATTTTAATGAAAAAAAAAATTCAATGATACTTCAATTAAAGTTTTTTTTAAAAAAATCCCGAATAATATATGAAATAATAAATTTGAAATAAATTTTTATTATAAAAATAAAATATAAAAATCAATTTCCAAAGTCATTCGATAAAAATATCAAAAAAAAATTCGTTTTATTGAAATTTCTTTTTATAAAATTCCTTAGTTTTCAATTTTTCCGAACTGTTTGTTTTCTTCCTATAAAAAAATTCCATAGGAATCTATTTATTCCCCATTTTTAACAACATTTAAAAATACTCACCCATTTATTGAATCATGTAAAAATAACATTAAATTTTTTTTTCTTATAAACTTCTGTCAAGGCATGTACTATGAAATCATTTTTTTAACCTATTAAAAATATAAAAAACCGCATAAAAATGTGTTTTTTCTCACACATATCGACTAATAGAATATATGTTCTCTAGTCTATATGCAACATCTATCCAATCTATTACAATAAATCACCACATATAAAGAATAATAATGATATTATAGCCATAATCATCATATCATTGATCACAACATTATACAAACTCTTAATCATTTTTGAGGTATAACACCATCACAACACATTTTCAAGGGTTTTAAAATCCACCATACACATAAATTAGAAATATGGAACATTTTTTTTATTAATAGACTCATTGAAATTTCAAAGAAATGTTACATGAAAATATATTCCACCCTGAAATATCATAATTGTTTTTATAAATGATAAATATATTAATAATTAAAAAAACAAATAGTTATTCATATGAAAAAACTATTTTAAATTAGTATCCATAATTGATTTAAAAATATTATGGATTCCCATATCTTTATGATTTTATATAATCTTCCCATTTCCCAAGCTAATAATTTTAGAAAAATACAAATCCCTTGATTCATCACAAATCTATTTACAAATCAAACAATGGCTTCTTGGAAATAAAAATCACAATTTTAATATTTTGTTTTTCAATTTAAAAATTTAATATTTGTATATATTTCAGTGAAGTCACTTGAATTAATTTTATATGTGTAGAATTGGATTGTTTCAACACAAGATATACCAATAAATGGAATAATTAAACTTTTTATATACAATTTTGATCCATTATGTTGATTTGTAATAAATAAAGGTTATTCAAAACATCATATTATTTCATCAATTTTTCCACTTAATGGAAATATATTTCAAAACCCTTCTACCTAGGGAATCACTCCTCGGTATGAAATAAGATTTGGTAAATAATTATTCTTGAAGACTTCCACTAATAGGCCACAGGTTAGAAAATAATCATTGAAGATTTAGTGTACAAAAAAATTGTAGGCATTATACTATAATAGGAATTTTTTAATCGGATGTTAGATAAAGACAAAAACTAATCATTTTATATTTTTTCCAATACATAAATTTAAGTTTATATCACTAAAAAATGAAAAATAAACTACCAGTACCTGGCTATAATCCACTATGGTTACCATGAAGTCCAAATTTCTTTTAAACGAATCATCGAGATATAAATTATCAGAACTATTGGCTAATTTATTATATAGAGAAATTTCTTTATATATACAGGGTGTGAAAAATAGGTATACATAGTAGGATCCTCCCTATATATTCTCTTGAAAAAACATAATGAAATCATACTAAATCCTAGTGATAAACAGTTGAAACCCACCAATAATTTAATCATGTAATCCATGTCCCCATCCTCACCACGGGGAACTGACTAATTTTCCCAATAATAGATATTATAATATCAAAAGAAGGTAACTTGATTTAACTTCCCCCTTTGGGTTTCCATTATTCATCAATATCATATCATCTAATATATCTCCATGAAAATAAATTGGTTGATGTAAATATTGCAAGGAAATAATAACATATTTTGAAACACATGTATCACATCATCTCCTAACATAACATGTACCATGTGCATCACATCATAACATCACCACCATTTATATCTATGGATAATAAAAGGTAGTTTTTGTGAGGCACCATAGTTGTACAACATTTATTGTACCTCAATCCATCATATCTCATAGTAAACACACCAATAATAATCCATTAGATACAATATCTTGAGATATATATGTTTCAAATAACAAAAATAAATTACATCCCTCTAAACACATATATGAAGAATATTACCACATTGAATAATAGAAAAATAATACCACTAATAGAATAGAACAAGGAAAGGGGGAGTTAACCATTAATTCCTATAAAACATGAATTTTGGGTAGAACATCATCCCCAAATCTAATAAGTGATGGTCACCATAATGATATGGGTGGGGATGAGAATGAAATAACATAACATAAGAATATACAAATATATATAAAAAAAACAATATAATATATCATAAACTAAACCACAATGGTATATATCATTTCTCTAGAAGCTGGATGCCATTTCTAAGTACTAGATATCCTATAAGAATATTCGCATTTTAAAATAACTTTTAGTCAATTATTTATTTTAAAAATATACCAGTTACATAATTACTAATAATTTTTATTCCCTAAATGAATAATTAATTCGATCTCATTGATCCTCAATAGTTATCATCGATTATCATTTAGTCGAACAAACAAAACCACTGGTTAAAACATGTATTATTCATTATTAGTTCATAATTTCAGAAATATTATTACTCTTCCTATGATTCCAAAAAAGAAGTTGCATAAACCTTGAATAACATGCTACATCATGTTGTGGTAAAATGAATATATACACTCACATCATAGCTGACCGAATATATAGAAAGATTAATTAATAAGAAGATAACCATTTCATCAACATATTAAATAAAATGCAAGGAAAAATTCAACCCATTATACTAATCCTAGTTCCATACCAAGAACCTTTATTTATCTCAACATAAATCCTTTAGACACATGTGTCTACTTATTCTGAAAAATCAAGCCCCTTCTGATATTTTTCATTAATCATAAGCAAACCTAGGATAACATTACATATAATTATAAGTGTCACATCTAAAATATTCCCAAAATTTATAAGGAATCAACAATTACTCAGCATGAAATCTATGATACAAAAACTAAGACATCCAATAATTATAAGAAAATGTCCACACATAACCCTAAACACTGATCAGTATCAAAAAATCAATTCTTTACTATCCTAAACTAACCAAATATATTATCACACATTAAAACCAAATCCAAATGAAGTAATTATCTATATTAACTATATGATATTCCAATATTGATGAATCACATCATGTTTCAAAAATCCAAATATAATAATAAATTCAATTAATATTCCACATGGTTAATTACTTAACAAGTATTTCCATCTTCCTTAATAATTGAAATAATGGAACTAATAACTTTTTATTTGTTATCAATTTTTCAGTAATAACTAAATGATAAAGAATACCATATAAGTATATATAATACTATTTAGAAGTAATATATGGAAGATCATTATGAGGGAGGAAAACTAATTTGATAATTATAACCAAAACCAAAACTCATTGTTCAGTCCCATTTAATATATTTTAAGGATAATAAAACCATATAATAAAGAGATAAAAGATATGATATTTACATTTTTATAGAAAATATGATAATAAATGAATCTATTTCTTTTCAAGAAGCTCAAAATCATGATCAACAAAAAATAGGTGAATGGGAAGATGATGGTGACTCCTTAGAAATTTTCCAATGGAATGTGATTAAAGAACCATTTATGTTTTTCAGAGAAGGATGAAAATGATATAGATAAAATCTCTTACCTCAAATGTGACACAACGGTGTAGAATATATAGTCCAAAATAATATATTGAACCTGCACATAATGTGAATATAGTAGCTCACATTGATATATTAGACACATTAAGGTGTAGAACTAATATGATGAATCATTCAAACTACAAAAAAAAACAAGAATATATAATAATAATTTAAATACATTTATTATAAATTTTTGGACATGAGACAATTAGGATTTCTAGAAGGTCAAACAATAATTAAACACAAGTCAAGAGCTCATTTATTTCACATAAAATAAGATATATTGAAATATACACTCTTTCAAAAAAATATGTATATAAATATAATCATTGAAAGTACCCATAATTTACCTTATTTAATAATTTAAATACATTTTTTATAAGAGAATGTCAAATTTACTATATCGTGGGAATAATTGGATGGTTTTAAAAAACTGGATTATGAGACCATCATGTAATTATGAAAGAAACCTGTTAAAATGAGAATGACCTATAACATGAGGTCACCTTCTCCACTAAGACTAACATGCTATCATGACACCACATGATTATGTTATCCAGAATTATATGACGAGACTAACCCACTATTGTGAGATTATACATCTACATTAAGACCATTATCAATCGTGAGACGAACCCGCTACCTTGATAACACATACTACCAGGAGATATAAAACTACCGTGAGACTAAGCTCTATCTATGATCCCTTCAAGTAAAATTATCTAATGTTAACTATTATCCCTCATGAAATGGTGATCTATCCAGACACCATGATACCAATATGCTAACGTGATACCAACATCTATATTGATCCAACATGTTACCATGTGACCGACCTACTATAATGATATTGAGACCAAATTTGATAATTTGATGATAATAAGACCCTATATAATCCTAGACACCTCCTGTTGTATTGAAAATACAATAGAAAGGTTATGGGAACTCATGAAGTAAAAAAAAATATATCTCAAAAAATTATTTCTCTCTAGAATTAAAACCGGTCTAGAAATTAAAAAACAAATGGTATTTCGAACAATCACTTATTACATACCTTTTATGTATCTCACTACATCAAAAACACATACCCTCATGGAATAGAGAAACTAGAGATCATTTGGATTTTATTAACTAAGTTAATTTTTCTATATAACTATAATTGGAGAACAAAAATACCACATAAATAAATATGGGATAAAAGTATGAAAACATCTTGATGTGGGGATAATACCTCCTAAATAGTAACAAATTTTGAAACAATTCATCAATGATAATAGATCAATTTCTTAATCTAGAGAAAAAATCAACTTCAATAAAATATCATTACAAAAGAGATCAAGAATCAATAAATATGGATAATGGGAACATATATATAACTCATTTTCCTATTTACACTCCTTTGTGACACTATGTCACTAAATAAAACAAACCAATGGAATTTCACCCCAAAAAGAAACCCTCACTTTGAAGTGTTGAATAATCATTGGGAAGTTCATTATTGATGGTATTATCCTAGTCAAATAAATTATAATATTCATGAATATAGAAGTAAATCTATTATACATGAAAGAAATCATGCAGTTATATCATCTATAGGGGAAGTGTTATCTGATATGAAAAATATAATAAATTTGAAAAACCATTGAACTAAATAAAAAAATGTGAAAAAGGTTACTCCCACATAAACATTATCACTACCTATCATGATAAGAGACCATAAAGAACATATGATCTCAAATTTAAATCATCACAAGTCACAAACTATGTTATTCATGATATTTATGATGATCTAGTGCTACATTTATCCTGAAACTAACCACCTTAATCATATATATATATATATATATATTATTTTTCACATGCTTTATCATGATAATTACAATCTCTATAACCCCAATCTAGTATAACAAATAATGTAAATTTTTTCTTAACAAATAATCAAATGTTCTCATTTCAACGGTTGAGTGAAAAATATTATATTATGAAAAGGTGTCCAATGTTTACTTCCTCAACCAAAAACGTCCAATTTCTATTTCACAATATGATATCAGACCTTATAGAGTTTGGATATTCATGTTTTTTAACAACTTCTTGTGGATGAAATGAATTTCTAAGAACCCATTGAGAGAATAAATAATTGTGAATTTCACTCAACACATATGAGGTACAATAATGATCACTTTTTAATGCGATCATCATATGGATCCCATAGTGCCAAACCACCTCCTCTAGAAAATAAATCAATATTCCCTCAACAGGGCTCGACTGCTGAATTTCTCGGAAGTGGTATGATATCATAAAACTATCCACTATACACTATATAGAATCGAAGAATCATTAATCATGAGATAAACTAGTAAAAAATCCATCAAAAAATGCTATAAATTAAATATAGAGAACATATAATGGATATAACAGAACACTAGGAAAATGGATTTCAACATTCACCTTCTGACAGATTAAACTATTGGACATTAACTCAACAAATAAATACATCAATCCATGACACCAATATTGACATCTCAATTCATGGTGTTTATCTATAAAACTATGATGTATAACCATGGACGATCTATGGATCTTGTGTAGAACCATATCATGCATTACTGAAGGAATAAAAAGTTTCAACTAAATAAAACATTGGTTTTGATCATTCTTAGACAATATTTTATGGGAATCACTATAGATAAGTTAGTGTCACTAGATCTCCACATCAAAATCACAAAAATGGAATCATCCACTTGATTGACCAAATAAGAATACATTTTAATCTGAAAAGGATTCCTCTTTCATTATCCAATATCATATCATAAAGAATCATGGAGTATATTCCCATCCATATCATTAATATATCTTATTTAATGATTTAATAAATAAATTTTAAATTAATTCAACATATATGATAGAGAGGCCCGGTGTCTTTGGGGCAATATGAAAATAACATAAATTCATAAAATAAGAATACTGAGACATTATTTAAAACATCATTAACATGATCTTAAAATTAATCATTCTACTAAAACTGCACGGTATAACCTTGTGATTTACATAAAAATATATTGATAATGAAATCACAGTATGGGAATATAAAATTAATAAAATAGTATAAACATATATTTTAGATCCAAAAAGAATAAAAATGTAACATAATAGGTGAAAATCATTATCATTAACAATAAATTATGATAAAAAAGGATACTATAAAAGAAAACATGGAAATGTGGAAGGAACATATAACATGGAATCATAAAAATATATAAGTATTAAACACCAATTAATCATAAATGAGTTTTCCAAGAATAACCTCTAACACACCTTTCATGGAATTTCATGATATTAAAACAATTCCAAATCCATTAGAGGGCTATTTGGATTCTATAATAATAATAGTATCATATATAAGAATAAGTGTGCATCATAGATAATATGATATAATAATTTATTTCATCTATGTTTACCACATTATTTGGGGTTGTATGTTACATAAATAAAATTTCCAAATTAAATAGGTTTAGGTACATATATGTAAATACACTTGACTATAAATGGGATTGGGAATTCACTTCCTAATCACATGGCATGGAATATCATAGTGAAATTTCAGAAACATAATGATTGTATGTAATGAATCATAACATCGATTAATTATATATAAAGTGGGATCTCATAATTTGAAATCAATTATCAATATTAATGTTGTATAATAACATATCTCATCTTGTGTAATTGAAATGAAAAAGAATAATATATAGATTATCATTGAATAATAGAAGAAGGAGATGGTTCCCTACCTTGAGAGGGTGTTTACAAAATCCTGAGAGGAGATTAATGAGATATTGGGAGAACCATGGGATCAATATGGAGTGGAAATGTTAGACTATAGAAATATTCAATGATTTTTTAGTGATTATAAATTGGTTTTGGGGTGATTTTAGATTTTAATATAAATGGGAGTTATTTATTATTTCTTAAACATATCTTTTGGAGTAAATATTTTAATGTTATCAAAATTTCATTAATTCAAAATATTTTTAACGTGGTTTCTACCATATTGGATGTGTATTAATTGTTTTATTTGTTTTATAAAATAACTCATTAAATTTTTTCCCAATGTGATCTTGAAGAGACTGGAACTGTTAAATAAATTATTTCAAAACTATAATATTTACTATTAGTTTTGGATTATTCATAATGGCTATATAAAATTAGTATAATAACCATAAAAATATATTATTCGAAAGGGTAAATACATATTTGGACTTGTATATATCTTATACAATATATTACATCACTTTTGGATCATTATGATCTCATAATAAATAATATATATTTATAACATCTTTATTTATTCAATAAAAAATAAATATATTACAAAATTAATATAATTAATTTATAAAACATTGAAAAATTTAATTTAAAAATAATAATTATTTTTTCGAAAGAAATATAAAAATATTTTAAATTATATTTTTAAACCAAATCCCAATTTACGAAAAACACTGGTATTTTGACAATAAAAATTCTCTGGCCCATGTAATTTTTTGTGACATCAAAATATTAAATTATAAAAAATATATAAAAAATAATATTTTATAATAATATTTCATTAAAATAATTAGTTTTTTGAAAATTTGTTAATTCTATAAAGTGAATGCCATCATTGAAATTCCTTATTACACAAAAATATTATTCATTTTGTTTAAAAACATTAATTTTTTATCAAACTCATTGATTAATTATTTATAATGAAAAATAAATTTATAATAATTATAATAAATATTTCATAGAAAATAATATTTTAATATTGATGATGTTAGGGTTATGATATATGGACCTTTACTACACCGACGAACTCCATACGTGTTGGGTGTGCGATAATGATATTTTTATCTGGTGTTTCTGAAAACACGGTTTGGTTCATGATCCTGAGGAGGTTTAACATATCCTTTAAAAGGATTAAAACAATATTTTGTTACTAACTTTTATCTTTTCCTTGGTCAATAGAAAATCCCAAAGACTATTTCTCCCAATGAGGATTTGGTAAATGATTTTCATAGGGTATGATCCAACAGGTTATGGTCATTGCATATTTCTTCTATATCAATGAAATTTATCACAACACTATATAAATAAAAATCATATGATTACTGTTAAATGGACATGCTATAAATATATATGATGGTTAAAATTATTTTAAATCTATAAGGATATAATATATGAAAATAACCAATGTAGTAAATATGTTTTCTATATCTTCATTAATTAATGATGTATTTATTCAAACGATGGGATGGAATATCATTTATAAAATTTCAGGTCATTACATTATTCCCCATTTAGAAAGTTCACACCCAAAATTTTCATTTCATACAACAAATTAGATGAGTGTATAACTATTTCTTCACCACTTCAGTGCCAATGCTTCTTCCTCAAACATGTTGTTTCCCAAGAACACAATCATTGTGTGAGTTTCTTTTCTTTGTAGAACGTTGTCTCTATGATCATAAAATGTCACTAGATACTTACAAAATGAAATTTCATTATCTATTGGAACCACCATTAGATTTCCAACATGTGAGGGGTCATATATGAAGTTTCATAAGAGGTAAATATTGAACACAACATTTACTTTATATATGTTGATTGGTAGTTCTTGATGATATTCTACTACTACAATTAAATTAAGGATCTACAAGGGGCATATGTATCATATACTAAGATATTCATTAAACCAATACCTATGAATTGATTCCATTGTGATATACAATGGAACATATTGTCATAAACCTCAAAATGCATGCCATATTAATGATTGTATGAATATATTATATACTAAATTTAGTGGTAGAATATATAAATCATGGTGAAATTGTTACATAATAAAAACCATATATATGTGTGCCTCACGGTCATAAAGAACTCCTAATATAATGAATTAACAAATAATGGAAATGACATGGGTTTCATAACCATTTAAGCATAATAATCAGTAACCAAGAAGAGAAATAACAATAATTGAAACATTTTTTCATTACCCATGTAAATCATAAGAATCATCAACATATGTTCCTATTGGTAAAAATACCTTAAAAATATCTCTAAATCCTTTCATGAGGAAAATTACATTTTAAGTTGAAATCAAATATTTAGAGTAAATAAACTTCAGGAAAATATAAATAAAAAACTTCATTGTAATGAAAAAACATATACTTTTAATATAATTTTTAATAACAATTTTATTTAAAATGGCAGGGTAATATTTTCATGTACTTTATTTAAAATAAATCTTTTCAAATATTACAAAATAGGTCAAAAGTAACACACTTTTAAAAGGATTAGATGGTTTATTTAAATCCTAGACATGGAAATAAAAATTCATAGTTAAAATAACCCTAAAAATAATTCTTTTAATAATTAAAATTTTCTTGATATTTTTTTAGAAAATAGTAACAAGGTAGAATGGATTCATGATCGATAAGAAAAACAAGCTCGATTTTCATAAAAACAGTCTTTCGTTATCTTGAGTCACTGAGGGGAGGAAATCGAAAGGATAGAAGAAATCTAAAACTCTATAAATTAGATAATAATGTTATTATTTTATAGAGATATATCTTACAATTTCATGAAATGAAAATATTTCCATAAAAAATCCTGATAAAGAAGTGAATCTTACAAAACAATTACCTTAACTACGTATTTATTCATAATCAAATTATATAATAATTTTACATTTATAATAACTCTAAAAAAACATATTATCATACATATATAGAATACATTTATTACCTATAAAATATCAACACTCATTAATTAAAAATCATTTTTTATCAACATCATCTCAGATGTTCACTGATTCATTTTTCATATATGTTTTAGTCCACCATATGTTGTCATTGAAATTTGATCATGTTTCATTAAGTTCCATAATGCTTATAATTAAATAAAAATAAATTATATTCATCCAATAAATATATATATTTATAAAAATTTATACAATGTTAGGATGAAAAATTAATTACATTACAATAATGTGATTGTTCTCCATATGTACACACAACTGAAATTTCCATTTTTTGATGAATATAATGAAATAATGGAAAATACAAATTAATATAAAAATTTATTATTATTTGATAAATATAATATATAAATTTTAACTAAATAAAAATTTCTAACCATGAATAATGGTGGTGAAAATGAGTAGCATCCCTACATGGCGGTGGTAATACACCCATACACACGAGTGATACTTTCATCTCCTATTAGAATAGGTAGAGGTGGTAAATTTTTATGAACTAATATAAATGAAAAATGGTTATATTTATAATATTGTATTCATCATTTTTTGATATAATGGGTTTATAGGAATTATAATATGAAATAAAATTGAAATTTCATTGTTAAGTTCTATATATCATATGGAGTGACCTCCTTTGGCATTCAACATAATCCTTGAAGTATTGTTATTGTAAGATCCATAGATACTTTATAATTAATAATATGACCTAGTAATATTTTTTAATTCAGATTTTATGATCTAGAAGGTTCAAATTGGGTATCTAATTGATGATCATAGGTTTATATTCATAATTGAGGGGAGGGAGACAAATGGGATTTCTTAAATTATTTCAATGATTTAAGGTCACATTCAAGTGAAGGTTGATCGAAGTAGTGATTAATTATAATTTAATATAATATATATTATAAAAATATTAAAAACTTATATTATTTAAGTAGTTTTGGTTGGAAATCGTACCCTTATTTCCGGGTTTAACCCACGATAAACGTGTTTTAACATTAAATGTGGAAACAATGTGTTAATGATTTTACTATTCATTGTTACAGAAAATAAGTTTAAAATATTATATTATATAATTTATTATGATTAAAAAATAATAATATATTTTAATATATATATTTTATATATCTCATTGAATTTATTTTCAATGAAGTTTCCAAATGGTATTTTTTTTTTCAAATAATGACTTCAAACTTCAAATTAGATTTACTTATTTTATGTGTCATGTAAAAACCGTAAAATGATTATTAAAATTTTAATTTGAATATATAATATATATATTTCATTAAAATAAATTACCAATATATATTAAATTAAATTTTATATATAAGATCAATGTGCCCTCATAGAAATGGTTTATTTATAAAATTCTATTTAAGCGCAAAATATAACTTAAAAAAATTAAGTAGGATTATTATTCATATTTAATTAATTACATTTTTAATAGTCAGAGAACTCTAATTATATTTTATTTTAAAATTTTAAACAAAACAGAACATTTAATTGAATCCAAATGATTTTTTTACAAAAAATATTATATTAACAATTTAAAAAAAATTCTATAAAAAAATATTCAGAACTCCCCAGAAGGTAATATATAAATCATTAATTTAAAAAATTTTATATTTTCCAAAAAAAATTGAAAAAATCATAGAAATTATTCATAATGTCTAGGTTCAATAATGTGATAAAAAGAATTTTTGGAGAAACAATTTCTTTCTAGCGTAAAATGACCTTACCAGAAAAATGAGTACTTATTTTTTATCAACTGTTAAAAAATCTAAATTAATAAAATCCTTTCAACATATACATCCTAAAGTGATTATTAATAATATTATATTCCAATTATAATATAAATTACATAATGGGTTACAATATCATAGTACATTTAGACTCTAGATTGGGTGTTGTATCATCATGTCCCTCCTCATTGGCTTGAGAAGTGATGGGTGTGTGGCACTATCATAAGGTAAAATCCCCATGATTCCAAAGGCTATAAATAAATTATGAGGTATTCATAAAGGAATGGGGAAGAATTTTCTAGTAAAATATAAAAAAATAAAAAAATATGAAAATCCAAAATATCCACTATATGAATCAGGATTACGAAATAAATCTAATCGAAAAACAATCCAACAAATAAATTAGAGTTTACCGAGGAAACCATAACCAAAAACATTAGACGAAAATAATACATCACCACGTAAACACCCAACCAACTCCAAGCCCCAAATTTACAACTGATTCCCATGGTATCATGATGAATAACTAATGAAATAATATATCTTTCTTTTACATGATTCTGGATAAATGTAATCCGAAAATGCAACACTGTTCCCAAATAAGGGTAGATTAAATACTCAATATGTTTTCCCCAATGACTCACAATTTCACAATACAAGGAAATTTTTTTAATAATCATCTATATAGAATAATACTAAAAACAATATAGTATTTTATATCAAATCAAATAGCATTATAATAAAAAAAGTTTCGCATGTCACAAAAATAAAAATAGCATATTAAACGATTCTCATTCATTTGGAATTCTACTCCACACATCCACACATCCATAAATGCAAGCCCTAGTGATAGTTTTACATTCATAATAAGTATCCCATTGATCTACCAAGTCTTCATAAGGTAACTAAATAATTGGTACCCAAATTGAACATTTCCTTTCTATAGGGCCACGTATAATGAATATAAACATAGAAAAACCATGTATGCCAAATACCATTCCAAAAACCCATTCATTGAAATTCCAAAAAAAATAATTATTTTGATGAAAAAATTTTCCACCCAATTACCATGAATGAAATCCAAATAAATTTTTTAAAACCATTATTTTAAAATCATTCACCAAAATCTAATTCCAAAGGCCAACTAATTTCCACAATTTCAATGAAAATATCAGTAATATTTCTTGTTCGAATCACAAAAACAATTACAAAATTACTGAAATTTAATATATTTGAAACTTATAAATCATTTTATTACAAATAATATTTCATTGAGTATCTACATACATATCTAAATTTTCTGAAAATGATGAAAGGGACAAAACCTAATAAAACTGGATGGAAACACTTAAAAATATCTTTATGTATCATTACCTTTAATAAAAAAAAATCCTATTCATATTGACATTAAAGAGTTTGTATCCATATTTAATGGATTTGATAAATTAATCCAAGAGAGGGAAGAAGATGTTATCTAAGGGAAACATTGAGTAATTAGCACTCACTAATAAATTCAGGCCTCTAATAGAATGTATATTCTCATATAAATGACTCCTGAATAGAAAGGAATGGTCTCAAAATACTTAAATGTATGTATAATTGGTGTTATGTTAAATTTTAGGGTTATATTAGACGTTTAATTGGTAAATTAAATTAGATTTGCAATTTTGATATATAATTTGCACATTGTAGGGATTGGGTACAATTTTAGACAAACCGTGCACTAATCGTGCTTTATCCAACCCCTCTAAAAACAATATTCAAGGATGGATCCCACATATTCAATAAACATGATTTAAAAAAGAAATTACCCTCTTTTATGGAATTAATGGTATCTCTTAAGAATCCTTTTAGTTTTTCCAAACTGTGTGCCAAACCGTACACCTACCCAGTTCCCCATTTTTTAATTACATGGTTCTTAGGGAGGATTTTCAACATTTATACAAAACGTTATGAAACCGTTCACCTCCTTGAAAGCATAAAAACATTAAAAAAATCTAATGAACCTCTCAAAAGATAATCTAACAACATAGTATACATAAAATATGAAAATAAGAGTTAACTACCAAAAAGTGGTGCTGTTATATTATTCATACCATTATTCTTTTGTTATTTGGTTATTAGAATCCTAGTGTTGTCTTAGAAGAGTTATGGCCTCTACTTCAACATTTATTTGTAAATATAACATGTTTTTCATGAATTTGATAATGTTTCCATAAAACTTGAAATACTATAATTCCATTCATAGGAAATACTTTATCTTTCATCTCTAAAATATATAGTGTCACATGAACCAATTTAATGTCTAGATATAGGTCAACCTGATCCCAACGAATCACAATTCATTTATCAGTTTTTTTCTACATAAATTGAGATACATGAAATAAATAATGCACTGAACAAAATATTTGTTGTGAATCCATATGATATTCCATGTCACCACCTTTTGTAAGTATCTAAAAAGGGTCTATTAATAAAATAGATAACTTATAATTCATCCCAAAATGTTGGTGTCCATCTCATTGATAGATTTTCATGAAAACATCATCATTCACCTCGAACGACAAATATCATTGATGTTGATCCACATAAGATTTATAATGATTCTTCTCCATATCGATCCTCTATATGATCATCTAAATCATCTCTTTAGTATCTTTCACAAATCATGGTCCGACAAATGAATTCTCACAATTATCATCCAAAATAAGTTGGTATTGAAAAGAGAGATAATAAAATGAATCAAAAGGATCCATATGTATTGTTGTATGATAAATACTGTTGTTTGATAACTCCACTAACTGTATATTATCCCCCCATGAGCTATCAATATCCATTACACCATCCAAAATAATTTCTTCAAATTCTTCCATAATCTATTTAGATTCTACATCCACTTTAGGATGATTTACTATGATTATAGTAATCTAAGTCACAAAGTATTTGTATAAATAGTTTAAAAATAAAACAAGAACATGATTTACCTATATGATACAATAGATAGAAAAATACCATTCCACTTTATAAATTCAATTATATAGATTTTTAATAGGTTTTTATTGTATGAAAGTTACGAATGGTGATTAAAATATCTCACTTTATGAGCTGATCCAAAATTACCTATATGGCATCATGTTTTGGAACAATCCATGGAAGAACGATCACAAAATCAGTGGAAATATTCTCCCACATCCTCATTTGAAATGCTAAAGACTGTAATATACCTACTATCTACTAGTTCTATTCCTTAACCTGATGATTAGTGAGGAATATCAAAATAACACATCACTTTTATTGTCATGATATCCCCTAAAACATGTTATTTTTGTGACTTATACATATTTTTTTTCTAGGATGAATATCCTATCTCAAATTGTGGTCAATATGAATAATATGTTATTAAGATGACAATAGTACAACTATATGATCTATAAACCACAATACTAACCTCCCATATACTTTTCACACATCATTGGTCTCCCTATCAATTGGTTTTGAACTTATTCAAATATATTATGAATCAGATTTTTGTTCCTCTTTATGCTTCTATACGAAATTAGGAATCAATGAAAGTGAAAAAGAAAACTATAACTCTACTTTTGGGTTCAATATAGGTGCATGATGAATATCAGTGAGATTAATCATCATTCAACTGAAGCATATTTTACAATATAATTATATAACATCATGCTTAATGCATCCACAACTGAATTTCTTCTACCTGGTGTATACATAATGTCATATTTAACATTTATAAAAACTCCATACAATTTATTTATATCATATTAAAACCCATTGTGAGAAAATCTGTTTCAAGATCTTATAATATTAAAACACTGTAAATTTTCCTCTAGTTATGTAATGACACCACATCTTAAAATCCTATACCAAATAGTTAATTATAAATCCATTAAATGTAGATATTATCAGGAATCCAAAACTATCATGAGACATGAGGGAAAGCACTATCTCCCTAAATAAGATGTATAAATACACAAGATGAACATATATAAATATTTCATCTTTTTAGATGAATATATAATACATTCTGAAAACATATGCCTAATAAATTTAATAGTTTTGGGCCTTTAGAAACATGGAATACATTCATATAACATTGTGAATAATCTTGAAATTCTCCCACAAATATCTTCCCCTTTAGTACCCCATCCAAAAACCGTTATTTAAAACAATACAAAATGAAAACATAAAGTGGTGATCTTTGATTATTAGTAATGTTATATAAAAAGAAATTAGAAGGTATATCATGAGAATAATTTTATAAGGACATGATCATGAGAATAAAATTTCATACCCATCATATCAAATTCCTAGAATAAATATTTCTATTTCACCAGATATGAATTGTAAGGAAATCAAAGAAAATGATCAATGAGATCATAACTATATCATAAGACCTGAAATTATTGCATACACCTAAATTAGAAACTATAGGAAATTTTTAAATAGAAGTAGGTTTATTCATTAAATTAAAGACATGAAATCAAGAACTTGCATAAATATATCGACATGAAATCTTGGTACACTCTTAAAAGTATAAACATGAAAACCAATTCCATATATAAAATTGGGAAAATGAAATTAGGTTCAAGAATAACATATATACTTCATGATCTATCTATCATCAACAAATTCATTAGAGGGAGGTATAGGTCATACCTTTCACATAATTAAATCATTCTTATATATTCCCCAAAAAGATAAATCAATCATCAAATCATACCCCAATGAATAAAATGGGCTTTGTAAACAAAATAAAATCATAACATAATTCCGGAAATAAAAATAAATTTTATAAATACCCTTCCATAATGAAAATAATCAATCCATTGAAATAATAGTGACAATATTCTTGAAACATAACCTTATTAAATAATTTCATATGATATGGAAAATATTTTTGATGACAAACATGAAATTAATTATTGAGGAATATTTTCTTTTTGTTCTTCAAAAATGATTTATTTCATAAAGTTTCATGAAATTTTATATAAAAAATAATTATTTGACAATAACATTGAAATTTTTTCAGTGAAGAATCATTGAAATAAATAGTTAATAAATCTAAAAAATATTTTCAATTCATATATGAATAAACAGTCTTCTAGTACTTTTAGAGGAAAAGACCAAAATTATATTGTTTTCAAAAAGAAAGAAATAATCATTACAAAACAGGTGGTAAAAATTCAAAAAATGGTAAAAAAGACAATAATCATTTATAGGGGAATATTAAATCATTTTATGAAATAATTTTTTTTAAAGAAAAATTTATGTGGATGATAAATATACCCATGTAAATATTATTTTATAAATATTCTCATATAATAATGAGATTACGAAATCATCACATAATAATTTATAGATAGTTGAATAATATAAATCATAAATTAAATATTATAATATGAATATTTAAATTTCATAACATTCATAATATTTATAAAAAAATTCCTAGGAAGCATAAACACCACAAAAAATAAATAGGTGGTTTATAAGACAAATGATCCACATAAATATAAGTGATGATAAATAATCCAATAAAAGAGGTTTCATATCCATTATATGCATCTGAATAATATGTGTAATCAAATAAATAATATAATTGATTTATTCCAAAATCATATTAATTATTATGATATCATATATGATCATATTATCATTCGTTTTTATTAACCGTATTACTCATCCATCCAGAAATTACTAAATTATTATCATATGCATGTTTCAAAAGATATGTTATAGTTACTCTTCATATATTATAGTTATACTATTTAAAAAACTTTTATACTATATTTCATGTTTATTAATTCTATTTATTTAAATAATCATTCATTAATGAAGATCATGTAGAATTAATCACATCGCATAGTGGAGATGAAATGTCCTTTGTATGCATGGGAGACAATATCATTCCCATAACTGTGGAATGGTATATAATGGGATGATATATATATTATTTAAGAACCAATATCATATTATTATAATAATATATAGGTTTTATTTCCATAATTAAACCGAATAAACTATAGTGGTGATGAAAACAGATTACACCATCACGTGGAGAATATAAGTCGTACATATGCATGTGTGGTGATTTGGTTTTTCATAGGATGGGTAGAAAGTGGTATATGATTGTTCTATAACCATAATAACATCTCAAAAAATATGTAATACTGAATTTTTTTTTATAATGGAAACAAATATGGATGTGGAAGTTGAGGATGAACAAAGTTTAAAGGAATCGATATGGGATATTACCTATTCTTCAACATGTTTCCTTTAGATATTCTCTTAAAAAGACTAGAGTTGAACTTTTTAGAAGTCTGTAACAATTAGAATTTATCTGGGAATTTTGATAACGTAAATGGATAGGTTATGGTCGATCTATAATGGTAAATGTGATTTTAACAAGTGAGGGAGGAGGTGCCATTTTATAACTGAGGTGATGGGATCTTTTGGAATCTGCTAAAATATTAATTTATAAAAAACTAAAACCACATTTAAGAACATAAAGAATGTCAGATTTT
This sequence comes from Viscum album, assembly GCA_963277665.1. Taxonomy (NCBI): domain Eukaryota; kingdom Viridiplantae; phylum Streptophyta; class Magnoliopsida; order Santalales; family Viscaceae; genus Viscum; species Viscum album. The sequence continues at coordinate 137,678,095 of OY728161.1, read as the reverse complement.
AAAATATTATATGGTAAATGGATTTAATCTCATACAACAAAATTGTTTTGGCCCGTGATTAGGTCAATTTAATCCTTATCATTGTAATTAACCCTATGTTATTAAAATTAATTTTTTTACTTATATAACAAATTGTTTAAAATTAAAATAGAGTAATTTATACATATTTTATGTAAATTAGACCATAAATGAAAAATGTAGATCATTATAGACTATATCATTATTATTTATTATTTTGGAAAATATTTTATAATATTTAAAAATTTTAATAACATTTTATTTTGAGAAAATAACAATAGTCTCAATTTTGGACCTCATTCATGAAATGGATATTTAAAAATATAAATATTGGATTTTAACGTCAATAAAAAATTTATTATATATTTAATGGGTTATTATTATCTATAAATTTCATTTGATATATTGATAATCACAAATTATATTTATTTTATGATTTTTAAGGAAATTAATTGATATTTTTATTAACAAAATAATTATTACATCAGTTTTGTGTAATTTTTTAATAAACTTATTTGTGGAATTAAAAATAAAAATAAAATACTATAACGAAGATAAGTATTCAATATTTTATATGAATTCTAATAGAAGAATATATATATATAGTAAAATAATACATTAATATGTTATATGTATTAAAAATTGAATTTCATAAAATTAACATCACATTAAATAACATATTATAAGTGTCATAATCATTTCTATATAGATATGAATGATCAGTAAATATACCCTTGTATGATTGACATATACTTGACCAAAAATATTTTTTCAAGTGTTTTTTCCCTGTAATAGTAATTTTTATTTTAAATAATTCTTTCTTTTGGTTTTTTGTTCAATTAAACAATATCATCATCATCAATGTATATGACCTTAATGTGATTATTTATTTTATAAAAAATATAATTAAATTACCATAATTTTTAAAAACATTTAATAATTAAAATAAGTATTTATATTCAAATTTATCTATTGAATATCCATATTTTAAAAATAATTAGTTTCTTAAAATATGTGTATTTTATATTTAATGTTTATAGAAATAAAATATATTAAATTTACTAATCTTATCCAACTGGCTTTCAAAGGATATCATTTATACAAAATTATGGATTATGATAGACAAAAATCATCCAATTATATTATGAAATGTGTTATTGTAATATTATAATACTATTTTCACTATTAATTACATGGTTTACCTTTTCATTGTATTAATAAAATTAATGATTTTACTATTCATAATTCCTGAAAATAAAATAATTATATTAAAATAATTTGGACCCATTGATTAAAAATATAATATCCATTTTTACAAATTAAAAGCACTATATTTTTAAGTAATTAATTTCAAATTATTTCTGTTTCCGTAATGAAGTAAGGATTTTTAAAGGACTAAATGTATCAAAAGATTGAAATGTTTTTACATAGAAACTCTTTATAAAATTAAGGAAATTAAAAAAAGTATATTAAAAGATAAACTTTTATTTTATTTTTAAATTAAAACCATTCAATAACATAATTTATACACCTAAAATATTTTGATGAAAAATGTATTTTTCTTTTAAACATTAGTATATTTTTACTAATCATAAAAACCAAAAAATTTTCAGAAAAATATCAACAATTTATCAAATGTAAATTTTTATATACCACATCTAAATAAGACATTTAATTTATAAAATATAATATATAAAAGTGTTAGAGGTATATTTAAAACTAATGTTCCATCATGAGTTGGGAAAACATTATTTTATGAAAAATGGTTCTTTTATCAGAAAAATTGGATTTGATTTTATATAATTGTTTAAAAACATATTATATGAGTTTTAAACATTATATTAAATATATTTCATATATATTACAATAATAGTTATTCATAAAAAATTTTGTAATGATTCTACCCTCCATTATTATGAATATGTTATAAAGTAACATAATAATAATTAGTTAATTAACTAAACAAAGTTTTCTATGATATTAATTTTATAAACATATCTTGAAATTGTGTGTATCAAAATCCAAGAATAGTGTTACATATATCATAACATAATATGGTGTTATATGTAGAGAAATATTATCTTAGTGTAGTGTACATCACAATACCTCAATGAAATAAAAAAAATCTCTCATAAAAATCTTGGGGGGTCATATTGTTCCCCCATTAAAATTAATTTATCTTGTGAAATTAATATATCAGTGCCTATTATGGGCCAGGCACTTCTACAGGTGCTGAGTTTAGATCCCTCCTTAAGGGTCTCACTCTATGTAGAAGGAGAGGTCTCCGGGTGACGGAGGTTGAATCAGATTCAGAAGTTCTGGTTAGATCTCTTCAGGGTGCATGTGATGTGACATGGAAACTAGTGTACGTTTTTAGAAGGTGAAAAGCGGAGACCAATCAGGGCAGGTTGATCTATCATAGTGTGAGAGAATCCAACTTTGCGGCTCATGCATTGGCTCGCGGGGGCAGGCCAGAGGAGACTTTAATAGTGTATGACAGTCTTAATTATCTTCCTTGCAAGTGTGTCAATGTGATTCGGAAGGACTCACTTGGTCTTCACTACTTTCTGCCTCCGTGATTTTCATACTTAGAGTTTCCTGTCTTCTTAATAAAAAATAACTTTCAGTCCATAATAATAGGACACTCATTAATATGAATATCTCGTATCCTAATATAAAACAATTTGTATGATAATATATATAAATACTTGAATTTAGCATAAACTCACCATTTCCCTAGCATTGAATAATTTCCACTTCATCTCTTATTCAAAGAAATGAAGTTGAATTTTTTATTCCTAAAGGGTTAGTATACCATGTTATCCATAAATAGAATGACATGTCATTGCATATTATTTTATCACAAAAAAAGGATATGACATGTTATCCTAAATACACAAGTATACATATAGTTCTATGTTACATTATTTGAAAGGAAATTGTCTGTATTTTAACATAAACGTTCCACAAATTGATAACCTAACTATCCTTCTAAAGTCAAAAAACCAAAACAATAGAAAGAGGTGCAGTAACTGGGATTAACATTTTTCTCACATATATCATAAAATATATCTTTTTTGTACCATTCCAAATATGTGAATTAATTCATCATGTAGAACATGAATTACCATAGAACCATAGTTAAAAACATGAATTCCTTATAAAATTAAATCTTTCCACTTATTATAAATCACAAAAATTCAAAATAATTAGGTTGTGAAATCGACATATCAGTAAAAAGTTCATTAATATTATAATAAATTTATTAATTTCATTATGCAAACATTATGATCATATTTGGATCATCCTTCCCATAATAATTTGTTTCCCAAAAATATCATAATCACATTTCAGGGTTACCAGTTCCATTCAATATATACTCAAATGTACCAGTGTAAAAACCATAGTGGAAGAATTATTCCATTATAACATAAATGTTAATATAAAACACTATTATGGAATCCCATTACTAAAAAACTCAATCATTCCACCACATCGTTATTATAATCTACATATCTAATAGTGATCACATGTAATTATCGTTTTTCCTGCCCCTGAAGAGGATACTGACATTCATCCTGATCAACAACCTGTATATTCAATCATTGGTTAGCATAGTTCCCCATTTCCGTTCACATGTAGTATTTAAGTGTGGGCATCAAATTAAAATTAGATATATCTCCATTGAATGACCTTTTCACATCACTCTAAAAATATTTTTCTTTAGGAAATGGATTCCCACACATGAGGCATCATCTTGTTCTGTTCAGGAATTTCCCCAATTTCTCTTTTCCCCATTTTTGGTGTGTACGATGTTGATAATTTTTCTTATCTCCATGTGAAAACCCACTAGTGTTTCCATTAAACATTATTATCCCCTTATTTTCTCCAAAAACATGATAGTTACCTACATCTATTTCTAATTTTAGTGCACCACGAATGACTTCTTCATAACATCCAATGTACGTTATGTCTAGGGCCTATAAGAGTCTCTGTTTTATGCTAGCAATGAATTGGTCAATTTTTTTTTCAAATTTGTCGATTCAACTATAACAATACAATTAATTTATTTTAATATAAGTATTGTTGGTACCAATAGGTTTATTATACTTTTTCTTAACCGCAATGAATTGCTTCTCCCTCTTTGTTTATATAATACAAGAGAAGTAATTACTGGAAAATATCAGTTTAAACAATTCACATTCCATAGATTCAATTTAATTATTAACAATAATGTTCTCAATAAGATTCCACCACTGACTTGCTTCACCATCTATATTAAAAAATAAAAAAAAGGAATTTTTCATGTTCTGAACCCTAGAGGATTGAAAATATCGTTTCAGTGGTACTGATCTATTGTTCATAAACAATGGGATTAGAAGACCCAGTAAAAGACTGTGGACATATCTTAATGATGGAATCAATAGATTGTTTTTCCCTCCAATTATAATTTGTTAGTGTAGCATGATTTATAAATTTTGTGACTATAGAGATAATATTTTTTACTGAGGCTCCCAAAAAAAATATGTTATTTAAAATGATATTTTTTTCATTTACAATTTCATTCATCATTAATATTTTCCCCTCATGTTCCGACCATTGACTAAAACTTGAATGATTATTTTGGGAAACCATAATAATACAGGAAAACCATGTAACCACATGAAATTAAATTCAATATGTAAAATATTTGGCTCAATCCCATGTGATCAATGATTATAAACTATAGTATTGTGACCAATACTTATACTTATCCGTTGGGACATCCAAGGACAAATACATAGGAATATTTCAAGGGATCCCACTAAGGTTTTCATATCTTAGTTTCCCATGTATAACTAATCCTTTTTTATGATGCAAAATATATCTACTAAAGATTGATGTAAATGGATATTAAATATTTTTAGATTAATATTCATCACATTTTACAAATTCACTCCTAATGACCATAATAGTGCTCATCCTATTTAGACATAGAATAATGTTTTCTTACATGGTGAATGATCTTCAATATCTGCAATAAATATCATCCCCATTAATACCCCTACGTAAAACCATTATTTATAACCTAAGGTAAATAAAACATAAAAAGGTGTGTGGTCAAATGCTCAGTATGTGTACAAATAGGAAATTTGTAGTCATATAATGAGAATAAGTGTAAGTGATGATGGTCTTGAGAATATAATATAATACCCTACATATCAAAATCATGGAATAAATATTTTTAGTTCATAAGACATTAATCATAATTAAATAATAGAACATAATACATGAGATCATAAAATTTACTTAAGATATGAAATTGTGGCATGCACAAAAACATAGAACATTGTGAAAATTTATAAATTGTAATATGTTCTATCATTAAATTATGCACATGAAACCTTGCACTTTCAAAAACATATAGAAATGGAAATCGTGAAATTTTAATAGAAAAAAATTCTTTCAAAATAAAATTCAAAATATTTATGGGAGGGGTCATTTAAATAAGGCGTTAATATAGAATAAAAATATGTTCAAGAGGTATATGATAAAAAACATCTTCTCTTATTTTATCTAGAAAGGTCATAATTTACCTTGTTTGAAAACGAATGAAAGATTCCTTCCAAAAAGTGTATTAATAAGTCAAACATGAGTATAAATGACTTTAAACATTTATAGGAGAAGAGTAAATCATTTTATAAAATCGCTTTCTATAAAACAATGATGTGGATGATAAATATAACATGGTAATTCCTTGTATATAAACAATCTATGATAAAAATGATATTGTGAAATTGTCCTTTACCAATTTAAAATTAGTGGAATCATATGCTTCATAAAAAATGAAAATTATTTAAATATTTAACTAAAATAACCTTTATAATAATAATAATATTCGCATTCATGGGCATCATAAACACCACACAATATAAATAGGTTGTGTATAAGACATATGTCCCACAAAAATAGGTTTCAGACCAAATAATCCCTTATCTTAGGTTTGATATCATTTGTATATACCTAAAACTACCTTATAATTACTTAAATAATCACATATATTTTTTCCAAAAACATAGTCATCATTATGATATGATATGTTATCATATTATAATCTTTTTTTAACATCTTTATTACTCATCTATCAGGTATTAACTTCTTTATTTTATAAAACATGTTTCATTAGATAATTTCATGTTTCTATTATTGGATTGTAGTTATATCGTTTCCATATTTAGTATATTATACATCATACTTATTCATTAAATTCATTTATATAATCATACTTTAATTATGATCATGTAGAATGAATTTGATCATATCGTGGATACAGCAGGTCGTACGTACACACGAGCGATGTAATCAATCATTTAATTGTGAAATTATATGAATTTAATAGATATATATATATATATATATTGTATCATATCAAAAAAAAATATAATAATAATATATAATTATTATTTCTATCATTTTACCAATTGAAGTAACTCGGTGATGAAAAACATATTATACCACAACGTTGAGACGGTTAGCCATATGTATGCATCTGTTGGGATTTATTTTTTAATTAGATAGGTAGAAAGTTCTGTATTGTTTTCACATAACCATAATAAAAACTAAGTACATAGGCTATTTTGGAAATATTAATTTATAATGAAAACAACTCATGAAGAGGAAGTACATGAAGAATAAAATTTGAAAGAATCTGTTGAGGATGATACCTCTTCTTTGACATTCTCCCTTTAGATCATATCTTAAATGCATTGGAGTTATTCGATTTAGCTGAAAAAATCCAATATAATTAGTCTAGTTATGTTTATAAGATAAATGATAAAGATATTTCTGTGCTTTAAGGCTCAATGTGAAGTAAAGAAGTGAGGGTTTATGAAACATTTTATAATTGAGGAGAGTTGAACTTTTGGAAACTGCAAAAATATTAATATTTAATAAACAGAAACCACAAAATAAAACCTCCAAAATATCTTAGTTTCAAATATTAGATGTAATATGGTTTTAATCTCATAAACTAATAATTTATAGGAAAGGTTTTATATCAATTTAGACCTTACCATTTCCGGAAACCCTTAGTAATTCTATATTATTTTTTCTAAGGTAACAAATTTTTAAATATTATAATAGTGTAATTTCAACCTATTGGTTGTCAATTTTTACATAAATGAAATATTTAGAGAGTTATATACTATATAGTAATTATTTAATATTTTTTAAAATATTTTATTACCTTTAAATAATATAATAACAAATTATTTTTGGAAAAATATAAAAAGTATCTATTTTTACACTATTCAATTAACGAGGTTTTAAAAATATCAACATAAGATGTTAAACTCAGAAATAAAATATTTTATTACATATATAAGAGTAAAATGTCATATAAAATTCATTTTTATATGTTAATTATATAAAATTATTTTTTTTATTTTTTTATTCACATTTATTTGATATTTTTATTAATAAAATAATTACTATATTAGTTTTTTTGTAATTTTTGAAATTATTTTTTTAATTAAAAATTAAATATAAAATAATATGGCCAAGATAAATCTTCTATATTTTATATAAAAACAAATATTACTATATATATCCTACAAAATCAGACATCAAAATTGTTATATGTATTAAAAAATCGATTTGAAAACATTAACATCACTTATAAGTGTTATAATCATTTCCATATGGATCCAAAGATAGAAAAACTCGAATCTTGGTTGATTTTGGTTGTTATATTATCAAGCAGTAAGATTTGGTCAAGGTTTTTGGTGTTTTAATGGTTTATATTATTTTAGTAAAATATATTATAATGATTTTCCATCAATATAATAATTTTTACATCATCAATGTATAATCCTACCATGTAATTATGTATTTCATAAAAATTACAAATAAATTTCCATGATAAATAAAAAAATTAACTTTCAAATGAGTATATATAGTTTAATATATCTTCTATATAACCTTTTTTTAATGATTATATTATTAAAATTTGAGTAAGGAATATTTAACTTTTCATTAAATAAAATATATTAGATGTCCTAATCTAATAAAAGTGGTCTAAAAAGCAGATAATTTCAATCCAATGATGGTTTATGTTGGAAAAAACTCATCCAATCATATTAGTAGAAGTTTTTCAATAAAATTATAATATTATTTGTACCCCTAGTTATCTAATTCAACATTTTACCATATTAATAATAATTACAGAAGATACTTTTCATAATATTAAAAATAATATAATTCTTCTAAAATATTTTGGATCCACTAATTCCAAATATGGAATCCATTTTTAGAAATTCAAAATACAGAATTTTTATTAATTAATATCAAATTAATCCAGTTTTTTGAATGAAAAATGATTTTTAAAAGTGAAAGCAATACAAAATATTGTAATGTATTTTCATCAAAATTCATTGAATTATTAATTCAAGTTACCAATATTATTATAACATCCTAGGTAATTATTGAATAATAAATTTTCATATATATTGATATTTCTTAATTTTATAATTGATTTACCTTAATGGAGACAATATTGCTGATATCTTACTCGACATGCAACAACGTGTTTCTCTGAAATCTTACGTTGCACACAAGAATGTGTTATTGAGAAAAATAATAAAATATTAATATTATGATTTTAAATGGTATTTAAATCCTAGATGTTGTATTATAGAGAAAATAAAATAATAAACTAAATTATTAATAAAAAAATTTCAAATGATTTTACATTCATCCAATAAATTTTATAGGCTTAAAATGGTAATAAATCTAATTTAAGCATAAAATACACTAATAGTTTTAAAAGGTAGGTTACCATATTTTGATGGAGAACACTTTTTAAATATATATTTCAGAACTTTTATATAGTATAATTGACAAAATATACTTTTTATTTTGAATAGGAAGATAAAATTTACTTTGGATAAATTTTTTGTATTTTTTGATAAAAATAATTTTTTTATGAATACTTAAAAAACATCATTTTAATTTAAAAATACATTTTCATTCAACAAATTTATACATATAGGATATCTATTTAATTGGTTTCAATGTTTAGTTGAATTATTTATTTTATAATTTTATTCGATTTTGTTCATTGGAAGAAATTTCACATTTAATGTGGATATAAAAACTAGGTAATCTTTTGATGGGTTTTTGTTTTTATAACTCTCTTTCTCATTCTGAAAATGGGAATAAATATTTAATCAAATAAATAAAATTATGTGATCATAATTTAGAAATATGTACTCCATAATTGGAATCAGAAGGTCCAATTTGTGTAAATAGGTTTCTTTAATTTTTTTGAAAATATGAATAGTATATTCCGTAATTATTTTTATTTACCAGACATAAAGAGAAATTTATGTAAATAAAGAAAAAAATAATGTTATAATTATATAAAAATACACTAAAATGTGACATATTATTATTTTATGAGTCACGGGCGACCCAAATAATACTTAGGCTGATCTTTTGTCATTTGGGAGCCACTCAGGTTTGATAAGGAGATGTTATAATAATTAATTTAACATAATGAGAAATATAACATAATCATGTATCTTATTAATCAAATAAAATTAATATGGTGTTATATATGTTATATCAATGACTATAAATAGTAATTATAAAGGTAAAATGATTTCCTACATCAGGGTATTAAATTTATTATTGGAAGGCCTTAAATAGATAAATTTATTAATGACACAATGATGATTGAGTGATTACCTTATAAAGAAAAGATTCAAATAAATGATATTATAAATATAAAAATAAACTTAATTTGAATATTTTGATTCCATACACTAATTTTATTGATGAATATGACATGTTATATTTTATTTATGTATTTTTTTTGGAATTAATCGATTTTTGAAAACTCTATCAAAAATCATTTACAAAATTGTGTAAAAATGTCATAAATGAGTTTTAAAAAATATAATATTTTAATAAAATATATAATAGTCATAAAACTCTATGATTCTGAAAAAATACATAGATAATGTTAAAAAATATATTAATTATCCAGTTGATGTTCTATTGGAATTTTATTGTAACTATATTAGCCTTACTGTCTAAAAATATTAGAAGAAATAGTTAAAGTTAATTTGTTTAACTATGTATTATAGCCAAAAGATAAGGTTAAATTTCAATCCTAACCATGTCTAAACCACACGGGTTGAGTATATTTTAAACCATTCACATATAATCTTCAAAATATATCTCTTTGAAACAATTAGAATTCTAAAATCAATTTATAATAAAATAATATTTCTAGGAATTCTAATAGAGCCCCTCCCCTCTTATAAGAAGCCACCAACTCTACCAACACAGTAATGCATCTCAATACCATTTCCATGTCCATATTTTTACAAAATAAGATACCAAAATTACTCCTGTATTCCTAAAATACATCTCCATGAATCCTTTTGGCTAAAATAAAAAGGAGCTACCCAATTTAGAGGTAACTTTTTTTTCAATCTCTTTTCATTTATTTTACAAAAAAAAACCCATAACCACTCTATATTCCATTATTTTATAACTAAACCATTATAAGAAATATAAAAGTCTATTTTATTAAAAAAAATTGACCTCCACAAACAGAAACCTCCATATAATAAATATATAACATATTTTTTCTATGTATGGCAGACTGCTACTTGATAAAATGATTATTGTTTAGTTTTGTCCTACCACCTCTAATTTTATCCATTATTATATCACTATATTTATATATGATATATATTATATTTATATTTTATGTATTCTTATTTATGATTTTTTAACTTACCATTATGATTTCCACAATGTGTAAATACAATAATTTCATTTCAGGAAGTGTGTACTACCGCCCAATCAAAGTGATATGACTCATTCATGCCATACATGGAACATATAAAGGTTTAGTCATTAAAATTATATAATAAAGGCAAGATATATATTTTAATGGATTTATTATATACATACGTAACATTTAGTATTCATTCGTTTAAAATGATAATGAAAATAAAGTTGTGATCATTTGTATGTATGGCTTACCGTCTCCACAAATAGTTCAGTTCACTTATTGTCTCCAAATATTATATATTTTTAGGAAATACATATATAAAAAATATATATGTTATTTAAATCATTATTTTCATTCTTGATATGATGTACTTATGAGCACAAGGACTATTTTAATTGAAACAAGTTCATTTTTTAATCATGTACGGATTATCGACAAAACGTCCGTTATGAAATCAAATAATTATATATTTTTTATAACATGATAATAAGTGATATAAAAATAAAAATAAAAATTAAAAAGGATTTAAATAATGCATAAATTAGGCTTATTTTATTATTCAAGATGAACTAGGGTCACACAAGACAAGTCGGACTCAAGGTAAGGGAAATCTTAACTCAATTTCTTTTCATTGTGCTTAACATCCATGCAATTGGTTTTGTCAATCTGTGAATATGAGAGAGTTAACTCTTATTATTTTACTAAATATAAACTTATATTGGGTGTATTTATTTATTTTACATATAATTGTATCATTGATTTATTATTATTCTAAGTTTATTACATGTAATGGGATTTTGTCTAAATCTTAATTAATTGAGACAATTATTGATGATATGTACCTTCATCCTTTTATAAACAGTATATACATACAATTTTTCAATAATTATATATATTGTATATATAAATATTATATATAATGTCTTCTAAAATATCCTAATTTCATGTGGCATATAATTTGAATGATCAAAATGGTAGTAGACTATTTAATTATAATGTCGTTTTAAATGATTTAAATATTTCTTCTTCTTAATCATTATCATTAATGTACTTTTTTTGGAAATGAGTATTAATAAAATATTAATACGGAAATTAATTTTTTTAATTTTTAAATTCCATTCAAATGTTTAGAATTGGCATGGGACACATTGACTAAAAAATATTATTTAATCATGTTATATTTATGTTTTAAAAATGGAATGATTATTACCAATAACAAGGAATTATTTTTTACATATATGCCATGAATGGAATTTCTCACTTTTACATCACTATTATGTATTGATTATTACATTAGATGTCTTCCATTTTATTTCAAAGTAATTCATTTTCATTTATTAGTGCACAACATGTAAAATTAAATGTGATTTCATAGTGGAAATGTTATTTTCCATTTTGATTGTTTTATGTGTTATGACTATGTTATGGTTCTTGAGAATTGTTTTTGTATATGACTGGTTGCATGATAAATAAATGGTGTGTGAGACCATGACATATCTAAAATTAATTGGTTTATTTTATGGATGTAAACTATACGTTTTATCTTAAGAGATTTATGGAATGCACTATGATGGATATTCAAAACGTAACCATACAGGTTACTCCATATGTGGCTGTGAAAGCAATAAAGTAAGTGTGGTATGGATTCCACAAGTTACATTTATGATTTATTATTTTTTTGAGTTATTTCTAGAATCCTATGATTTTATAATGTATGTTTAAGATATTATGTTTTATGGGCGAATGTTATAATTTCATGGGTTTATAAGTATTCAAGGAATAATTTTTTCATTCCTTATTTTATATCCCTTACTATTAATTTTGGGCTAATCCAATGTATTTGAAATGGTTTCCAAAGGGTATAAGGTTGGGTAAGAGAAATTAAGGAATCAAGATGAATTTTGTGAAGATATTTATCAATAAAAATAATACATGTTTTATTTTTAAATGTTTTAGATTATGAGAAAAATGTATGGAGTATAGACCTGTCTATATTGTAATATTTGAGATAAAACAGTTCTGGCCTAAATAAATAACACTCAAAACCAGAAAATATCATCAATGAGTCCTTATTTACAATACTGATGATTATGTTATGTGTAAGTTTGGGTTTATATAGTTGGTATTAAATGATATTTTAGATAACTTTATAGGTTGCTGTACTTTTTATGTATAAGTTAAAAGTTAAATATAACAAAAAGGGTTAGCATATTTGAATGACTCGTAGTTATTTAAAAAAAATATTTAAAGACATTGCTATAACATTTATATGTATATATTATGGTTTATCTTTATAATATGATATCATATGGCAATTTTACTAATATACTATCACTATAATTTTCTATTTTAGAAAATGGACAGACGCAACACGCGGAAAAGTGACAATGGATGTGATAGAAAATGCGAGGGTTCTATGAATAAGGAACTGAAGGAAATGGGATCTAAAATATACGAATATTGTTGTTATTCTAAACAAAGTGTAGAGATTAATGATTAACCACTATATCCTTAGTTATTTTTATAAGGAATCATATATGGGAGAAATGAATCCATGTGGATGTTCAGGTTATATTTATAAAGGTCAATATATTCAAAAAACAATGTGTCAAGGATGAGAAATTAAACCCCTCTGTAAATGTTTCAAAGTGATGAGATAATTTTATATATGTGGAAAATATGTTTATGATATAGTAACTGACCAAGTAAAATGGAATCATTCAGTTGACTCCATGAAAGGGAATGAATTTATTTTTGAGGAATCAAATTATTTTTTTAAATTTGGTGAGCATGGTCATTATGAAAATAAATGTCATATGATAATAGTTTTGGAATCAGATCAATATAAACATAAATATATATTCTTATAAATACATAATCCTATTGAAATTGAATATTATGACACTAGAAATGACATATGAATGGTATCAAATTTTTAGTGTCTCGTGATTTGACATTATTGAATCACAAGACATGATTCGCGATTTTTATAAGAAATACATGTTAAGGAATAGAATAAAAAACATGGTTCAAGGATCATGAAAAATAATGTATGATTAATATGACTACATTTTATGAATTTAAGGGTTATTTTGAAGATATGGATGATTAAATGCATAACAATATTAATGATATTTTGATTATGTGATTATATTGGAAGGAATTTTTTTAGTATATGTAATCTTGAAGATTGTTCTATGAAAATTTTATTTAATGGAGAATTATATATTGTTTTCTAGAAATAATTATAAAGTATTAGATTACCATTACATGTTATTAGATTTTAAGGTAATTATGAAATATTACATTTTGGGATGCAAATTGAAGGACATGAGATATTTTTTGAGATTAAAATATGTTATGGTTATTTTGGAATATTTTAACTCATTTGGGATATTTTTTATGAATTATTATGTTTTATAAAAAGGAAACCCCATAGGATGTGTGACAACCCATCGCATCCAGCTAGGCCACAAGAATCGAACCCATAACCAAAGGGTGAAGAGGGTCCATTGCCTATTATGGGCCGATGTGAATTTCTTTGTCAGTAATACATTTTCATTTATATTAAACTAGTTTTTGAAATATGAATAATTTGATTTTGGAAACATATATTTTACCAAATGGGCATCACTCATATGGGAAAATTATTTCATGATTAAGAGATAAATGTAATTTAGAAAGACGTTCAATATTTTTGGAACCTTATATGATTATGGTAAATAGAAGACTATGGAATTTTATTTGAGGATTAATTGTTTAATTATTTAATTAGGTACTTATATTAATTGAGTTATTTATAGAAATTATTAACCAATAATTGATAATATTCTATTAGGTTAATTTCATTTTTTATGATACATTAATATAAGTTGATTTTTTTTGGAGATAAATGCTAATATTTAGCTTGTGAGAATATATTCTCAAATCCTTCTAAATTTTGGAGTTCATGATTAGATTGTATTATTTTATTTGAATAATTATAATGATATTTATTTTTTTAATACTATATGTTAAAATTTGGGTATTACTATTTAATTTTACATATTTAAAATTGTTGTTCATCTTATAAAGAATTATTCATTTTGAGGAATTATATTATCTTGTTATATATGATTTGTTTTCTTTTTAATGTCTAAAGACTAGAGAGACAGATATATAAACTATTCAAGATAATGTGATTCTCTTGAATTTTAATATAGGTCTTCAGGCATGAAAAATACATATTGAATACTAATTATTTGAACAAAAAAGACGAGTTATTGTGGAATTCTATTAATGGATTAAATTGTACTTGTCATGTAAGTATAAATACTATTGTCCTTAGCCAGTGATGTAAAATATTTCACGAACTCCTAGTAAACTATTTTAAGACCCAAATTATTACCTAGTATATTATATTCAAATAAATAAAATGGTCCCTTAGATCATAGCATATTTATAGATTTTTGATTTTTAACTTTTTCCTAATCACGATTCTATCACTCTCTATCAAAACTTCATATTTAGTTCTTCTTCCATTTACATGTATTCATACAAATAATAATTATATATGCTATCTCATGTGACCATCGTATTTTTCTTTAAGTATTTAAAAGATGATTTTTTATTAAATCTTTTTTCTAATTTGGGATATCAATAAAGTGACAAATCCCAAATTTAAATTTCTGAGGACGCAGTTACCAAAAAGTGGGAAGGATTTAACATACCAGGTAATTATAGAATATTTTTTTTCATATAACTAAATATATAGGAATTATATAATTGGTTTAACTTAATGGGGACACTATCTCTGATAGCGTACTAAACACGCCACAAAGGGTATCTTTGAAATCTTATGTTTCACATAAGACTTTGTAATACCTTAAAATATACACTATTAATATTATTATTTTAAATGGTTATTAATATCTAGAATTTGTATTGGTGAGAAAGAAAAAAACATTATATAATATTATAACACATTTTTTAATGTTTTTACATTCATAAAATAAATTTTAGAGGCTTAAGATGGAAATAGATTCAATTTAAGCTTAAACTATTCTAATATTTTTTAAAAGGTAGTTTACTTCCGTTTGATGGTGTAATATCTTTAAATATAGTTTTTGTAACATATATATGCTAAATTTGAAAAAAGACATCTTATTTTGAAGTGGAACATAAATATTTACTTTGGTTATATTTTTGTTATTTTATTTCATAATTCAATTTTTTATGAATCGTGAAAAAAAAAACAAAATTTTAATTCAAAACTGAACTTTCATTTAATTTATTTATGTTGTTGTAATTTATTTTTAAATTGTTTTAAAGTGAAATTTACATATTTATTTTCAGTTAATACAATTTTGGTCATTTTAATTACTTTCACATTTAATGTGGGTATAGAAAAAGTAAAACTCTTGCTGGTTTTTTACTTCTAAACCCGACCTTCTTATCATGACAACATGAATTAATTTTAAATTAATTACATCAACTTATGTTTTTTTAATATGGAAAAAATTTATTTCTTATATGGGATCAGAAGGTACATGTTTATTAAATAGGTACATTTTATTTATAGACGTTATGAAAGTTAACTTTAGTAATTTTTTTACCACGGTCAAATGGTAAATTATTTGACAAAGGGTAAAAATAATATTATAATTATATAAAACAATAGTAAAATGTGTCTTAATATTATTGTATGATTCATATCCGTCAAAAAAATCCACAGGCCTATGTTTTGGCATTTTGGAGCCACTTGAGTGTGATAATGTCATGTTATAATAATTAATTTATACTAAATAGAAATATTATATAAAAAATGTTTATTCTTAATAATACGATTTTAATATGGGGTTACATAATAGATATATTTTACTATAAATATTCACTGGAAATATAAAAATATATAATAGAAAAGTTTACTTTATTTATCATTTTTATACCTTAAATATATGTATTTACAAATGACACATTGACGATGTAGTTATTACCTAATAAATGAATAATTCAAATAAATGATATTATAAATATTAAAATAAATGTAATTTGAAAATTTTAATGACATCCATGAATTTTATTTATGGTTAAGAGATGTTATATTTGAGTTAATTTAGTGTTTTAAAATGAATGATGTTATGCGTACTATAACAAAAATCAATTACTAAATACTGTCAAAATTGACATAAATGAGTTTTTAAAACAAATAATAATATATTAAATTATATAATTTTTTTTAAAAATAAGACACATACAACTGACATTGATAATGGTAAAAAGTTAATTAATTATCCACTTGATGTTCTCTTGACATTTTATAGTAATTATATTATCTATATAGTGTAAAAATATAAGATGAAATTGTTAGAGTTTATTTATTTAAGTAAGGATTAAATCCATAAGATAATGTTTAATTTTTTACATAAACATGTATAAAACTTATTAGTTGAGAGGATTAATACCCATCCCCATATTATACTCTAAATATATCACTTTGGAGTTATTATAATTTAAAAATATTTTACAGTAAATTAATAATTCAAGACTTTCCTAAAGTACTGATCCTCCCTCTTATCAAAGGCGACCACCGCTACCCACATAATCACTACTCACATGCCCCATGGATCATTAAATTTCTTATAAAATTAGATCCCATCATCCCTAACTTCCTAATATAATACATTAATTTTCAAAAGACAATTCAAGGACACCATTTTTCTAAAATAAAAAAGGAGTTACCTGAATTAGAGGTAATGTATTCTCTAAATCTCCATTCACTTATTTTACTCCTCCACCCCTATCCTGTATTTATTCTACTATTTGGTCAAAATTAAGTATAATAAATTTAATAGGATGTCTTTATAAAAATGGTTAGACCTACACTTACACACACATGCATCTAGTTGATATATATCATACTTTTTCTATGTACAACGAACAACTATCTCACGAAATCACTATTGTTCAATTTACTCCTACAAAATTTATTGGGTTACATTATAATGGATCTAAAATTAAATATGATATATATTATATTTATATTTTCTATATTATTATTTTCTTAAATAATCATACCTTTAATCTTTTTATAATTTGTAAATATGATAATTTCATATAAGTAAATATGGACTACTTCCCCCTAAATGTGATATGACTCATTTAGGACATACATGGAATATTTAAAGGATGATGTTGATAAAATTTTGTAACATATATAACATAGATATTATAATAGAATTATAATATACATACAGATCATTTAGTTTTCATTCTTATAATATTAAAATGAAATGAAAGTTCCATTCCCGCGAACGTATGGCTTACCATATCCATGAATGGTGCATTTAATTTTGTATCTCCAATAATTAAAGACTATTATAAAATAAATATATACTAGATATATATGATATTATAATAATTAATATAATTCCAGATATTATGGACTTATGACCACAAGGAAAATTATCAACAAAACAAGTTCTTTTTGGACTCACGTACTGAACATTGACAATACATCTGATTTGGACTCAAATAAATAACTTATTGTTTTAATATGATAATAAGTTGTAGAGGATTAATAATAAAATTTTATTAGGTTTTAAATAATTTATAAAATATAATAATTTCATTATTTTGGAGATATTAGGATCATAAGTGAGAATTCAGAATCAAGGTAAGTGAAATTCAAACTCAATTTTCATTCACTGTGTTAATCATCCATATCATTAGTTATGTTATTCCCAGAATATGTGTGAATGTCCATTGAATTTTTTAAACTGAATATCCACTTATATTGGTTGTATTTACTTTTTTTAAACATAATTATGTCATTAATATGTCCATAATCTAGTGATACAATCATTGTTATAATTTCATCTCAATCTCCGTTCGTTGATACATTTTTTTATATGCAGATTTATTTATTTATATATTTTATATAAATCCTCTATTACAATACTTATCCATATTATATCTACAAAAATGATATTTAATTTCATGGATAATTTTCCAATTTCATGTGCCATATAATTTAAATGTCCCAATGTGTTATGACCTATTTAAAAAAAATATATTTTTAAATGTTTTAACATATTGTTCTCCTAAATCATTATCATTAATGTCAATTTTTTAAAAATTGATTCAAGGAATTATTTTTTTGTAAATTTATGTTTTAATATGTAAATTTAATTAGAAAATTTAAATTTTCATGGGAAACAATGATCCAAATATATTGTTTTTAAATGTTTTAAATGTTTTTTAAAACAAGGATTGATTATTTCAAATTACATAGATTGTTTTTTACATATACACCGTGAATAGAATTTCTCACCTTTAAATTAATATTGTGTATTGATGTTTATATTAAAATTTTACCCCTTTAATTTAATTTATTTTGTTTCTATTTATGTGTGCACAAAATGGAAATACAGAATGTGATATCAATCTGGAAATGTTATTTTTTCATTAAGACTGTTTTATGTTTTATGATTATGTTATGGTTTTTCATAATTGTCTTGGTATATGAATACATCAATGATAAATGGAGAGAGGGTGAGAATGTGATATCTCTCCAATTCATTGGATAATGTGACAAAGGTAAATAATAATGTTTCTCTAATGTTATTAAGGGAATATATTGTTCTGGGTATTCCAAACGTAACAATGATGGTTACTCCCTATGTGACTTTGAAATATAAAATGTATTTTTGATATGGATGCCCAAATTTTCCTTTATGATTTATGATATATATTAATTTTTTCTCTAATACTTTGATTTCATGATGTATGTGGAAGATAAATTTTTTATGGGTGAATGTTTTGATTTCATGGGTTTATAAGTATTCATGGGATAATGTTTTCATTCATTATTTTAAATACCTTACTATGTATTTATGCTCATACCATGTTTTTAAAATATTTCCACAGGGTATAAGGATTCGTATGAAGAAGGGGAAAATCCAAAGGAATGTTATAATGAGTTTTATATTGGAAAAGAATACATGTTTTATTTTTAATTTTTGTTGATTATGAAAAAAGGGTAGAGTATATAGTTTTTAATATTGTAATATTTGTGATATAATAGTTATGGCATAAATAACTAAACTGTAAAATAGAAAAGATCATCAGTGAAACTTACTTGACATAACTCATGATTATGTAGAGTTATTTTTTTTTTTACATTTTTTCAAAAAAAATATTTTAAAAATACAACGAGGTTTAAAATATTTTTTTTACATCCTAAAGGCGGCACTTGGTGTGCCTCCTTTGGGGAATTTTCTGGCCAGGGCAAGGCGGCACCGGGTGTGCCGCCTTTGCCCAAAAAATAACCGCAAAGGCGGCACAACAGGTGACGCCTTTGCCTAAATAATTTTTTTTAAAATTTTTATTTTTATTGTTTTGTATATATATATATATATAACAAAACTTTTCAGCATAATTTTTCTGCTATTTAATATCCAGCGGTTCTGCCATTACATCAGTCTAGATTATGAATGATACCCTCACCCAGGACTCCCTTTTATAAGGGGGTTTTCCCTGAAAACAATACTGGATTTTCGATGTGGGATTCTGGTTCTCCTTTTCCTGCACAGTACATTCTGCGTTTCCAATGTGTGATTCTGTTTCAAGTACGCGACTTTGAAAGACAATAAAAGTTAAATTATAAAACCAATACAAATGAAACTTTAAACACTGATTAAACATATAAGAAATAGTTGAAAACAAAAATAATTTCATAAAAAATGTTGATACAGATTAATTTATAAGCTTTAAAAACCACCTACTTGAAACTTAAACATATTTGAAGTACGTGACTTTGAAAGCTTATAAAAGATAAATTATAAGCCCAATACAAATTAAACTTTAAACATTGATTAAAAATATAAGAAATAGTTGAAAACAAAAATAATTTCATAAAAAATGTACACCAAAAACAATTTATAAGCTTTCAAAACCATCAACATGAAACTTAAAAATGTTTCAAATTCCCGACTTTGAAAGACTATAAAACATAAACTATAAGACCAATAGAAGTGAAACATTAAACATTGATTACACATATAAGAAATAGTTGAAAACAAAAAAAACTTCCTAAAAAATTTTCATAAAAATTAATTTATAATCTTTCAAAACAGTCTACTTTAATAGGGAATCTGATCCATCAGTTTGAGGGATACCGGGGCTAGGTAGATAGATAATCTTATCATTGTATCAATGGATTTTTTGGATAGGAAGACAGATTCATTTCATTCATTATATCAAGGTATTTTCTTTTTAAGAGAATATAGACTTTCTTATAATTATAAAATAAGGGACACCTTTATTTTTGGGTTATAGAATATGATTCTCTCAAGGTTAAAAGACATTATTCTTTTAATGGCTTTGAAAGTCATTAATTTTTTTGTATGAAATTGTATTTCTTTTTTGTAAAAACTTTTATATTTCCACCACACATATAATTGAATGAAAAACATCATATTAGTGTTTTTATTATGATTTTATCCATATTAATATGATTTTGATAATAACAAAACTTTTAAATTAATAAAATCTATCATGATTATGATTCTTGTACTCTGATTACTCGAATTCACTCTAATAAACTCTCCCTCAAACTCTGATTAAGAACTCAAGAAAAATTAAAGTGGGTAGGGTATTTATAGGGAATAATCTACTAACATAACTCCATCGACTTAACTAATATGTGCACCACCTTTCATCTATGCGCACCACCTTTTTTATTTACAATATAATGACAAATCATTCTCTTTTCTCACCCACATATATTTACCTTAGATTAAAAATATCTCTTTCAAAAATATAAAATTTCATGTATATAAAAATATTATTTGATCCTTCCTATCACCAAATCAAACTCAGTTCGATCACAACAGGAAGGAAATGAAGGCACAATGAAATTTAACACATGAAACAAACCATATACTTATTTTAGAGGAATAAGAATATACTTCTTGATTGATTGAATTATGTTGATCATGAAGAAATTTTATTCAAATTTTTACCCATAAATTTTAATGAGGATGAATATTACACAAAATTCAGGATCACATGTCAGATTTTGAACCATCTTGGCACTGCTTAATAAGTAAACACATTCTGTGGAATTGGAATATGTGTGTATTAGGGTCCTCTCTATAATACAATATAGCACTAAACCATGGAAACTTTCTTTGCAGGCACTCCACCATAAAATATGGATCCACTATTCTCTCATGAGTCTTTATTTTCACAACCACCATTTCTCATCTAGGAGCACATCTTACCACTTATTGTCTGGCTAAGGTTTAATTACTTTCCCACCTAAGTAGTGGTGGACTCTTCCCTTGGCTAGCTAGTGGTAGGATAATTTTTTTGAGTAAAATCAAACAAATAGTTATCCATTTCATCTCCTAAATTATTATTTATGTAAAATATAAATTCATCTCACATGAACATATTTTAATCCCTCATGAAATAATAAAATATTATATTTCCTTCACTTCCTTTTCTATTATTGTAAACAACGTTTCATCATTTCCACAATTTTTTTAACATAATATCACATCAAAAGTCATCACAATTATGCCTCACATATCAAAATAATCTACTAACAAGTCATTCATCCTTATTGGAAAAAAAATTCATATCAATGGGATCTTTATATATCATCTTCCTTATTGTTTTGAATTAATGACTTCCATTGTTCCACATATCCATTCATATGGTGAACCACCATGATGACTTTTTCCTTTTAACTAATTCCTAAATTGAAAATTATTTTCTATAGGGACATTATGAATTTTTCATCTACAAATGGATTAGAAATTTCACTGAATGTTAGAGGTTATTAATGCATGAAGATATCCATTATAGTTACACAATATTGTAGATCAATATGTCTCTCTATATAGGTGGGTTTATTTTTCATAACAAGGGTTAAAATCCCTAATATAGTTATGAATAGGTTTTTCTACAAAATATATTTGTTAAATTGTTTATGGGGAATGTCCCTACATTGACTAAGAATGTTTATATGGTTCCCATTCCTCCACTTGGTATCCATATTTTTATAATGACATATATATTATTAGCTAATAAAATATAAATGTAAAATATAATTCTAATTATGAATTATAGAGTGTTTTCTATAAATCTTGAGTGTTTTTCAATGAAATATTTATATTTATATTTGTTCGTCTAAATAAATTTCTAAATGTTACTAATAATGTTACTCAAATACCAACTATAACATCTTATAATCCATAAACCTATAGACAATAGTTATATTACATTATTGGTATAACGTAAAAGAGTCCCCAATGGAAAGAACAATTTAGTAGTCTGGGAAGACCATATATAGATATACAATACATATTAAAATAGAAGATACAAAATGAACATATTATGAGATCATGAAAATCCCTTCAATCATATCCCAGAAAATATCACATATTCCTCCTCAATGATTCCTGAGAAAGGAAAAAATTACATGTGTGATCAAAATCTCATTACAAAGTAGCATATATGGGAACCTTACATAACATAAACATAGAATAAGTGATATGTAAAGTATAAATTAAAAAATGAAGTCATAATATGCTAAAATTGACGGAATTATATGGTCATGATTATAAACGAAAAATGGAATAAAATAATCAATTATCTCATACTGATGGAATGTATATTTCTAGAAATGAAATTCTTGTTGTTAAGGCCTAACTCTAGGCCACATTAGTATTATTAGAAGAAGAATACACCAAATACCAACATATTTTTTCATATGATATCTACTGATGAATTGATGGGAAATATACTTATATGCCAGACCCATCACCTGATTAAGACTAATCAATTCACTCTACGAGTCATAATGAACTTTGTAAAAGTTCCCTATGAAACCTATTGTTAAATTAATCATGGGTATCCATATATTGATAAATGTATACATAAAATACTTCCCATTACTTATAATAATGTAAATTTCTTCTCTAAAAACCCTTATTGAACTTGGAAGACTTGTGTTACCATCCATGTAATTGGAATTACCCTAATCATAAAAATTTAGTGGTGAGGGTACCTTCAATGTGTTGTATATCCATGGAAGATAGTAATTGAGTACAATAGTTTTCATTGGTATGAGACCAAGGAAAAAATGACAACCCATATATTTAATGCCCCCTATTTCATGATTTATTACAAAAAATATACACTTAATATAATCACAAAATAAAATTACTCCATGTGTCCTTAGGTAATTAGTTACATAGAATAATAACCTAAAATAAGAATACAAAAAAATTATTTAAAACTCCATAACATGCCCTTAAAATCCACTGATCTTATAATACTGCATAGGATAACTTGGGGATGTACATAAGAAAGGGGTGAATTATAAATCCTTGTAATGAAATAATCAAAGAATAAAATTATGAAATTAATACATGTGAGTCGAGAGACATAACAAGGTGATATAAAATTGATGTGATTCATAAAAATAAACCTCAAATTATTATATAATATAAAAATATCAAGGCAACATTGGAATGAAATAAAAAATAAAACATGGAATCACAATTCTAAGTCAAGGAAAACCACTAAAAAATATAACATAGAGTGCTTAGGATAACCTCCCATGCACTGTAAGTGATTTCTCATGAGGTAAAAACATTACCCATTTTTATGAAGTGGAATATAATTTAAGGCCACCCATCGTACTCATATCATGTACATGAATTTTTTTAAGTTTCAAGTAGATTGTTGTGAAATATTATAAATTAATTTTTATGGAAATTTTTTAGGACGTTTTTGTTGTTTTCAACTATTTCTTATATTTTTAATCAATGTTTAATGTTTCATTTCTATTGGTCTTATAGTTTATGTTTTATAGTCTTTCAAAGTCGGGAATTTGAAACATTTTTAAGTTTCATGTTGATGGTTTTGAAAGCTTATAAATTGTTTTTAGTGAACATTTTTTATGAAATTATTTTTTTAACTATTTAATATATGTTTAATCAATGTTTAATGTTTCATTTGTATTGGTCTTATAATTAATCTTTTATAAGCTTTCAAAGTCACGTACATAAAATATGTTTAAGTTTTAAGTAGGTGGTTTTTAAAGCTTATAAATTAATCTGTATCAACATTTTTTATGAAATTATTTTTGTTTTCATCTATTTCTTATATGTTTAATCAGTGTTTAAAGTTTCATTTGTATTGGTCTTATAGTTTAACTTTTATAGTCTTTTAAATTCGCGTACTTGAAACAGAATCACACATCGGAAACGCAGAATGTACTATGCAGGAAAAGGAGAACCAGAATCCCACATCGGAAATGCAGTATTGTTTTCAGGGAAAACCTCCTTATAAAAGGGAGTCCTGGGTGAGGGTATCAGTCAGAATCCAGACCGCTGTAATGGCAGAACCGCTGGATATTAAATAGCAGAAAAATTCTACTGAAAAGTTTTGTTATATATATATATATATAACAAAACAAAACAAAAAAAATAAAAATTTTAAAAAAAATTATTTAGGAAAAGGAGGCACCTGGTGTGCCGCCTTTGCGGTTATTTTTTGTGCAAAGGCGGCACACCAGGTGCCGCCTTGCCCTGGGCGGAAAATTCCCCAAAGGCGGCACACCAGGTGATTTTTTATTTTCTACTTCAAGCTAATATGTTTATTTTGATAAATAAAATATAAAAAAGTATAAAAAAAATATTTAAAATGTGTTTTCCATCAAAATGTAAGAAAACAATATTTTTTAAAAATTAAATATTTTATCCGAAAAATTGTATTTTTTCTTGTATCATGCATTGAAAAGGAATAAGTTGAATTTTAATCAATTGATTGAATAAATTAATTATTCATTCCATTAATAAAATCCATCGAGGGTTATTTTATTACTATATAAAATATCTTATATTTAATTAAATAAATTTTCATAAAAAATTTATTATTTTTAATACCCATCAATTTAATGTGAATGTTATAAGTTAACATGACAATATTTAGTTGTTCACTTAACCATGGTATTCTGTGAAACAAATTTTATCAAATGAACTAGAAATTTATTGAATCACAAGACAAGAACAGTGTTTTGTATAAAGCATGCTAAGACGGTTATGTGTGCAGCATAAGCTTATCCTGGTGTAGCGTACAACACAAGAAATCAATGAAATTAAAAATATCTATCACCTAAAAATCTTGGTGTGTTACAAAAACACACCCCAACCCATACTCCGATGCTTCACAATACTCCACATAACAATTTCATGATTCTAGAAATATCATGATTAATGATGAGGTGATGTGAATGAAATTCTCGTGTAAATATATCAAAATTTCATCATTCCATCAGAAGAGGATATTTTACCTTGCTAATGTTTTCATTGGTGAAGCTAGTCCTGAAAATTCATGAACCAAATATTGATAGTAATCAGTCTGACCAAGGATACATTGTATCTGAAGGATAATAATGGGAGGATTCAAAGTCATCACATCCTCTATCATTATTGGATCTAAATAAACATATCATCCAATGATACATGAAATGTAAACATACTACTTGTATAAAAAACACGAATGGAATGTTTTCCCTATAGATGATGATCCCACAAGAAATACAACACCATAGCCATGTTTTCTTCATTCTCAATCATTATCCCAGAATATAAAAGTATGTTATACAAAATAAAACCACAAAAAGTTCTAGATAATTTGGAATATTTGATTCATAATTTCCATAAATACTTCTAGTGAATTCATAAACCAAAAGGTATAACAACATACTCATAATGATTATATCGGCTCCAAAATATTTTTAGTGATTTATATTCCATCTAAACCCATAGCAGGTGATATCTTAAATGCATGTCAATTGTAGAGAACCACTAGGATCCCCTCAATTTATTGAATTGTACATCAAGTCATTGAATAAGATATTAAATTTTTATATTAAATTTTTTAAGATTTTGATAGTCTATAAAATACAAAGTGTTTTATCCTCCACTTTCAAAAAAATGGTGTTACCCATTGATACATGCTTGGTCTTATATACAATTTTGCTAAACAAAACTTCCAAATACACATTTATTTCACTTAATTACATTGGTGAAATTTGATAAGATAGAAGTGAGATAGGAATGGTCTTTTGAAAGATATCTATAAAAAACATCACTGCTATTTTGAGTCGATATCATAAGAATTTATCAAAAAAATAATTAAAATAAACATGACTTATTTGGAAATTGTTATTATATATGTCATCCAAATATTCATGGTCATTTATTCAACTATGTATGATATAAATCAAACTATTTGGGTCATAAAATATACTCCATGTTCATTCAAATTCTACTATCCACTAAATAGATTATTGATCCCATCATTATTTGAAAAGCTATGCTTTGATTTATAATAGTTAATGATACATGTGAACATTTTGAACAATCCATACTAAGGACTATGTCATAGAAACCCATCAAAATCACAAAAAAATCCCAAATTAATTTAACTACATCGATTGTTATAGAATTTACTTTTCTCAAAAGGATATACTTTCTCTTTTCCCAAGAAAAGTTTGATATTTCTAAAAAGAAATAATTTTCTCAAATCCATTAAATTTCATACTTTCCAAACATTTCTCTTTATAACCATGTTGAGATTTCATTGGTTGAAGAGTCATGGTATTTCCTGAATCACCAGATTTCTATTATTTTTTCTTCGGTGATATATACTATTATACTCATCCCATTGAAGTATACGATTCCTATAATGGATATGTTATTTCCCTAGCTCCCAACCTATGAGTAATATGATAATTGAACATAAAATGACCCATATGGGTAGAATTATGACATGATCATGGAGGTGTTAGAAAATATCTCCCAATTTCATATAATAAACCATACTAAAAACTTGTGGGATTCTATTTAGATTAGGTGAAATATTCAATAATATTTCTTTCTGGTTGCGAGTCATACCACCACCCTAGAAATAGGTTTCCCCCTTCCTCTTATTCCAAGCATTAGGGTTTTTATTATATCATATAAGAATCAACTTTTTTCACCCACCCATATTTCATGAGATATGTATTTCATATATCATTTCCTTATTTAAAATATATTTATATTACAATATACAAATAATACCATTTTATGATATAATCTATGGACTCAACACTGATTCAAAAATCTATTCCTTTATGTACATACTTCCAACAACATGAAGAGAATGGTGTATTAAATTCATTAACATAAACATATACTCTCTCAATCTAACATTATCTAACATCATGATGCATAATGTTCTAGAAATTAATTTCTATAATGTAAGTGGATATGAATTTTTATTTAAAAACTCCTAAAAATTCTCTAATTTAATTCCTTAGTCATATTATCCTTAATTGTTAAATCCCACAATTATCGTGCATGATCTTCCAGAATATTAATTTTCAAATTTACATACAGCTCCGTTAATGTTCCAAGGATTTTGATGAATGAATTCATAACATTGAACATTAATTTTGCTTTTTTTTGGCTATGAATCTCCCAAAATAATATTGGGATATAGATTTTTGAATTGGACCGAATGATCCACATGTTGGGTTCATCCCTTATATTCCTTCCTTCTATGACCCGTACAGCCTATACAATAGTACTTACCAGTTTTTGAATCTAATATAGATCATAAAAAACTATATTCTAATAATCCTCTTCAAAAATATTTCTATGATTCCTACCTGGATCCATTAGCAACAAATAAATGAAAACTCAGTTTAGCCTCACTCTATAGAAACTATAGGCATAACAATTTCAATTTTACAATTTTAAAAGATCCAAAAAATGTTTATCTGAAATAATATAGTTAATTTTTTTCAAAATTTATACATAAAACAATTTATAAAATACCTCCATATCAATTTTTTTTGAAACCATGACAATAATGATTTTCAAAATGAATTTTTTTAACATTTTTCAAATATCAATAATTTTGAAGAACAACATAAATAATTTTCTCCAAATGAATTATGAAATCTTATTAAGATGATATTTCTATAAATATATGTCCTAAAACTCTAATAATTATTACCAATTATGAATATGTGAAAACCGTCCAATATGTTTCAAAAAAAATCTTATCTACCCACACACTTTGGTAACATGAACTTCAGCATAAATAGTTTAGATACACCATTTTAAGACACACATTTCAATTTATGCTCTTTATTCAATATACTATCATCCAAACTTAGGTATTAAACACAATTGAAACAATATTAATGAAAAAACATATATAACTTGAAACATCCTTCCCCTCATCATTTTCTTCCGTTTTTACATGTGGGTGTTACTATCCATAGGTGGAATCCCTGACATATAAAATGATATGAATACGTTATGTGTACATCATAAATAATTTTATGTAAATTATCTCAGTAATGATAAACATCCAAAAAAATGGAAAAAAATAGCACTATATAATGCATGGGTATGAAATATAACTCCACCAAAAACAAACCAACATGAATATAAAATAACTAAGTTGAAACCATTATAAATAAAACACAGTGTAAATGAATAAGTCAACTCAGTAAATCATAACCTTATCCAAGATATAACTCTCAAATACATTCCCTTGGTATTACAATCCATCACCAATGAACTATGATTCATTCTCGTTACCTATAAATTGAAAAATTACAATTGTAAATTCACAATAATTACCATGAAAGTGGTGAATCTTAACTCTATTTATTTAAACTAATTACTTCATAAATCACTCCACTAAGATAAAACTTGTTATAAAATTTATATGATATATATTTAAAAAAATTAGAGTATTTTATATAAAATCCAAATACATTTCAAATCCAAAATATTATACCATGGAATGAAATAAAACCATCTTTAAAACATTCCTCATTTCATTTTTCATTCCCATTTTAAACAACCACACATCCCTATATGCATGCCTCAGTGAAAATTTCATATTCATGGGTGGTCTCTCATTGATCTACCATGTCCTGACATGGTACCTAGACTCCAAGTTCCATAATTGAACATGAAAAATCCATCAGGACTTGGAAAATGGAAAATATAACACATGAATACCATTTATAGAAAATAAAATTCCAAAGTTTATAAGATAATTCATTTTGATAAATCACTTATTTCCATGAATACATGTCTCCAAAAAAATCACATGCTTAAAATCCAAATTATTTTTTAAAATAAAAATTTTAACGTAATTTACCAAAATTACCTTCCACAATACCTTCCGATTTCTATAATAAGAAAATGACACTAAATATGTTTCTTTCAAATAACATAAGTGTTCCACAAAAATTTCAATCTATTCATTCCATTTGGAAAATTAGATTATTTTTTAATATATAGAATTTCAAAGTGAACCCACCAACCTCCCAAAACATTAGTAAAAACAACGATCAATAAAACAACCACCAAAACCTAGCATGATGATCCAAAAAAAATCCATAAATACCATTCCCTTCAATAAAAACAATCATACACGATAATTTATTACATAAAAAATCCTGGATATTTTCCCATTGGATTGGATCCATGATTTTAAGAGAGGTAAGAAGAAAGGATCTATGGAAAATTTTAAATAACGCCGATACACAAAAAACATGGGCCTCAATCACACATGGAATCACCTAGGAATCACCCTTAGAACAAAATAAATGGTCTTCAAATTCTTGGAAGGAAGTTGAATTCGTGCAATGCTCTCATTATGGAAATTGAGTGGTCTATGAGGTAAACCAGATTATATACACAATTCACAGATCCAATCATATATATGTCATATTTAGGGTTTATAGTTTCAAAAATTGTGAACAAAAAATTCATTGTTCACTACCTCCAAACTCCTCTCACACAATTGTCTCTCATGCATTGAGAATCCATGAGCAAGAAATGTTATTCCCTTCTATATTATATTACGCTATATATCATCAGAATCATTAGGGTTTTCCCATACAAGGTTCCCAACTCTGAACCTATCCAGTTCTAACCATTTCAGTTTCATATTTACCTAGGAGGACATTCATGATTTCTCCATACTATTCTCATATTGCGCACCTCTAGTAAATCCTAAAAAATAGACAAAAAGTCCTTTGAACGTCCCAAAATATAATCCAATCACATAATATAATTAAAATAAATAAGTAATGTTTCATGTACATGATACTAATGGATCTACATACGTAAATAAAGATATAAAATACTTTATGATATATTTCAAGAAGAATATATATTAAATTTTTGTGTGCTAAATTTTGTGATTTATAATTGATTTATAGAAAATTTATGATCTAAGAATAAATATATGATTAGAATTATTTTTTGGATATTAATTACAAAATATTGGTCATTTTGGGATGATTTTTTATTAATCCATTCATAATATTAACCATGTATGTAGTTTGGGAATTATGTTCAATTAATATAAAAATAAAGGAGTTTAGGTAACTCTTATATATGGTTTCCTCATAAATATGTTCAACCAATAGTTATATAGAAATGAATTTTCGTGGGATTTCATTCTAATATATAATACCAAAAGTTTTTATACATAAGAATAAATCTGGTTTAACCTTTGATGTGTATGTGTAAATCTTCAATTCATAAGAGTAATAACGTGGAGAGTTGTAAAAATGGTCTATATACTTATACAAGAAAATTAATATAAATGCCTAAAATAGATGATATATAATAACCATTATGCAATGGACCTGTATATGTAAGAGTAAATCCATGGAAAAAGAATTAAAATGGTATAATTTTATTGGTATGTAAGATTCTTATAAAAAATAAGTATGTTTTATTCCAACATCATATTATGTTATATAGGATACATTTCTCTGGATGCATGAGACTAAAAAAAAATTTAAGTGTAGGACATTTAAGAGTCATCTAGAAAATGAAGATTCAAAATTCTCAATGGATTTCTCAATGATATACAAGGCCAATTCAAAATTATATATGGTTCTGCTGACAGATAAGTATTCATAGGACGAAGGGTTTGGAAAATTATGGGAGTCACTTATTATATATAAGTTCCACTATGGAAACCATGGAAAACATATATGGATATTACATCATTATAGATGAATATACAATATAACTAAAAAAATTCTGTCCCAGAAATATATTGGTTAATTTTACATACATAAAAGAAATAAAAAAAATATTTCATAAAAAATCAGGTCATATCCTATGATGTTATTCTTATATTGTACCCTTATTAGATGTACCATAATTGAATACATTATTCAGAACCTAGAGAAATGAAACAATAAAAGGGAGAGTTTAGATGATAAATTTGAGTAAACATGGGAGATTATAATTAATTATCATAAGTAACAATACTATTAGAATAATGGATTGATATAATGATCATTAATATAAAATTTCATACCCAATATTTTATGTATTATAAACATGATTTATTTCATAAAACATTATAATTTCCAAAAATTGGGATCACAAGAGTGATAAATTATAATAAATCAATCATGAACTATGATTATATTTAATAATAGTTTGAACACGTTATATAATATTTTCTATGAATTCCTAATTATAATAAAAAAATATAATGTGAATTAGACACTCATCATGGAATTCCAAAATATTATAATTCCATCATTATTATATGAGTAAAATATATATTTTTAACATTATTGTCTATTAGGATTTAATCAACTCTATTTTTAGTAATGAATTTCATAAACTCGTCATCTATTAGGAGTTTCATGGCTCCATCATTTTTATCCATTTCATTGGTAGGATATAAATTTTTTCCACTCAAACATAATCATAATACATATACATGTATGACACAATATCCTAACACATTCACCATGTCATAATGTCAAAACCCTTTAAAGGGAAAAATGTTTTGTAAAAAATTCATAATAATTATAATAAACCACCTATAGAAACAATAAGGATATTATCATTTGAGAATATTGCAAAATAATAATAATAAACATTAATGTTTGTTATTGGAGATGAAAAATAATTTTAAATATCACTAAAATATTTCATGAAAAAAATAATCCCTTAATTATAAAATCCCATTATAGAAATATAAAAAATTTAAAAATAATATTGAATCCATTTTTATTGTAAATAATTATTTAGTAATGTAATGTAATATTAAATTTAATTGTTGGTCCTGATTGTAAGAAATTATATTCATTCCATAATATTTAAATAAATATTTTATTCACAACATTGGTACAAATTACATCATTTAAAAAATGACAATAAAGTTATTTTGAAATATTTTTATAGAAAGTAAAAAATAGTTATAAAAGAAATTGAAACCCAATCGAATAATTTTTAAAAAAATCTTATAAAGATTTTTTGGAATACAGATATGGAGAGGAAAAATTCCCATCGAAAAAATGATAAATAAGGTCATATTTTCATGAAATAATATTCTAATTCATTTTGATTAAAAAATAGAAGAAAATGATACCAAATCCATAAAATAAATAAAATAACATGAGTTTAATAAATTAAAACTGGTTTATCATATAAGATTTATATAATTTCCCTCAATGGAAATTCATTCATAAATAATCACCATTAAAATGAGATTGAAAATTAAATACCTAACGTCATGTCACGTCAATATTTGAATGTGTTTGATCCTCCAGTATAAAAAATATTTGTTTTTATATAGATATTATCAAGAACATTACTCATATAACAAATAATATATTATTTACCTTTAATATATTATTTCTTGTTAATTAAAACATCATTATTAATATAATTGATACGATTTATATATTATTCATTTTTCATGCATGTTTTGGTTTGGGGATCCCTATACTTCTACATTTTTTTTGGTAAAATAATATGTATAATTTTAATAATGTGATAAATAAAATATTTATTCATTAAATCCCCTTTTAAATATATTCATAAAAATAATTTATAGATGATGAGTTATATCACTTCATTGAGATGGTATATTTTACAAACACAATTTTTCTGTTTCCACATTTTAATTAATGGAATGAAATAATATTAAATAATAATAAAAATTTACATTATTATATTAAATAACATATATATTTATTAAATCAATAATTACTACAAAAAATGAGAAACTATGATGAAAATATTAAATGCATCGCTTCAAGGAGGTGGTTATTCACATTTATTCATGAGTGATTTCTTTCATTTCTCATCGGATGGAAATGAGGTGGATAATAGTTGATACATCATCACAATAAAAAAATTTATATAATATAATTAAATAATTATTTATAATTGATTCCATATATTTACATGAAGATGTAGATCAAAAAAATTTAAATCAATAGTATCATTTTTATAACTATTTTTTGGGAACCAAATTTGGCTTGCAATTTAAGAAATGAAATGATAAAATTATATAAATAATATAAGATATAGGATAAAGTTAATGAATCAAATTATTTTTTATAATTTATTTATTTGAAAATATAATTCTCAAACATTTTCATTAATGGATAATAAGGGGTGTACATTTATAAGTAAGAGGAGTGGCACCCTTAGAATTAACTAAAGTATTAAATTAATTTTAATTAATTTTCATGAGAATCTTTCCAAAATTTATAAATATAAAAAAATATATAATCATTAGTCTAAATAATCACATAAAATAATATCTAAAAACATTAGGATACGTTTTAATCCTTAATTCATTTTTTCAACCACTATTATACCTTTTGATGATTAACAAAATATCAATGTTTTTTACTCACTTGGGGAAATGAATTTTACATTAAAATAAAATATGATATTAAAATAGAATATTATTTCAATTATATAATATAACCCTATTGATTTTACTAAATATAACTCTTTCTGGAATTTCAATAATTTTAATAAACTATTATTTAACATAATGTGCCATTAATTTTATTTTCCAGACTATATGCACAGTTTGCTTTTAAATAAAACAAAATTGATGTGGAATTAGAATACAAAATTAAAAAACATATATAACACATTATATTTTTATAAAAAATTATTTGAACAATAAAATTCAACCAAATTGTATTACTTTTAAATGTATTTAAGATCATATATTTTATGTTTCTATTTTCTGAACATGTATTATATAGGTGTTGCATAATAATTTTAAGTAATTATTGAATTATTAAAAATATAAAATAAATTAATATGAGAAATAAATTCATTATTATTTCAATTAGTCATTAATAACTGATCATAAATTATTTTTAAATCTATGTGAAAATATTATTGGTATAAAAATATTAATAGTGACAATTTGTATTTATTCTCCACTAAAAATAATATTAGGGATTTTATCCAAGGGATTTGGTAATAAATTTTAAAATTTTGAATATAATATGATTATTTTGATAAGAATCCATAAAATTAAATAAAAAATGTTTTTTAGTAATTTCATCATATTTTCAATATCATTAACCCTATTTTACCTATTTTACCATTAATTATGTGGAAAATATGTACCATG
The DNA here is from genome assembly GCA_963277665.1 of Viscum album. NCBI lineage: Eukaryota > Viridiplantae > Streptophyta > Magnoliopsida > Santalales > Viscaceae > Viscum > Viscum album. The sequence goes on along the minus strand of OY728161.1, from coordinate 137,642,787 downwards.
GTGGATATTAAAAATAAATGAAATACAAAACATTTCTATTTCACAAATTCGATCCTACTAATTTCGAACATTAAAACAGTTTTCCATTATTAACATTCGATAAGTATTATAAAACCATTTTTAAATAAGAACTCAAAATCTACGATACCCATTTTTATACAAATCTGTTGTAAACATAAAACATAACTAATTTGTATCCCATAACCTATAAAAACATTAAATTAATGTTATAACATTTTATTGAATATATAACATATATATTCGATTATAATAAAAGATGAATAGTTTTTAATTTAATTTTAATTTGATTAGGAATCATTGGGTGCATAAATATATTTTTATTATATTACTTTTTTAATCACTCAAATGATTTTTTTAAAATTTATGACCAACTTAAATGTAATGAATAAATTTTATAGTATTGAAAAATAATTTCAGAAGTTATATAGTCATATTCAAACCGTCCAATTCAACATCAATGTGATAACCATCCTATAATACAATAGTTTTTTTAATAGTATGCTATAGTTTTTTACTCAATATTGAGTGTATAGAAATATATCTAAGAAATAAAATTTATTTTAATATATATATATATAATAAAATATAATGGAGTTAAATTCGAACACATATAATAATTCCAAACCTGAAATTTCATCAGACTAATGAAATCAATTGTGGATACTATTTCCTCATCCAATGTTTAGGTTCCCATATAGGTTACTAAAATTTATGGATTTTCTATAAAACATTGAATAGTTGAATGTTACTATTTTGATGTACTATCTATCTTTTAACCTAGATATCCAAGGGTTTTTTCATAAGATATTTAATATTCAATGAGTACAACCACATTTTTCTATACATGTGATTTACCTAGTATGTACTTTCTTACAAGATTTATATGGATGAAATCCTGAATATGAGAGAGATTTGATGAATGTTCCAAGCGATAAGAAACCATTTCAATAAAATCATGAATTTAAAAAAGATTGATTTATATAGGGATCAATTTTCAGGCATTCCATATATAATAACCTTCATCAATAGAGAAATTCATAGTAATAACTTGTCACAAACATCAAAATTTAGATCTCACCAATGATTTTCATCAAAAATTTCTTGGAGACTATGAGCTTCCAATATTTGAGGTATAATATCGCTAAAATTATCTAAAATTTCATCAGCTACCTAATGTCAAAATTGATTATTTCATCTTACTTTATCCGAATAAGTCAGATTTCATCACATCCTTATATAATGGGATTTAGGAGAATCCATCATTAGTCTTGACTGAAATCTATTATATAAATTTTTTTTCCGAAGGTATATGTTCATAAGAACCACATATGGTGTCCATGAATACTATATTCAACATTTCTTATAGAGTTTTATTGGTACCATTAGACTTAGAATAAATCTAATGGCGCTTTTTAGTACAAGAACTCAACTAGGTATCCATATCCTATTGAATAATTGAATATAAAATTGAGGAAAACATCTAAAAACTATCATATACAATTGAGATTCTTACTCCAAACAATATCAAAAAATCTTCATTATGAAACAATATATGTTTATCAAGAGATGAATCTTTTATTACAGAAATATGATGTGATAGTTTCATAAGGCGATCAACTATAACTCAAATATCATTATGATCTTTCATTGGGATTCCAATGATACAATCTATAGTCATTTTTTCCATTTCAATTTACATATGAGTAATGGATAAAATATCCCCTTACACATTTTTCTCTTAGCTCTGACATTTAAAAAAACCAGCTATCAGGATACATACATCTTAATATCCCTCTTAATATTATCTCAAAAGAAATACTCCATCACATCCATATATATGTTTACTTCATGGTAAAAAATGGAATGATATATTTTGAAATTCATCAGATCGATTCTTCTTTATGTGTTGTATTGATGAGACATATAATGATTTCCTAAACCATACCATTCCATCATCATCATAGTTGGATATAAGAACATTCCCATCAATCTTCTATAATTCCACATATTCCATTTTTACCTTATTAATAATCACAGGGTTGGATATATTATCATTCATCTAATAATGATATAATATATATCATTTCCTCTTGATTAAAAATCCATCTCCTTAAAATTTATAAATATTATATCTCCTGAAATCATCATCAAGGAAAACATATCTTTTTTTTTCCGAATCATATCACAAGCCACCTTCACCTCCTTTATACAGCGGTAATGTGTTGAACAATTATAATCATTTATCAATTTTAATGATATCCCCTATCACATATTAATTCATTTAAATTTAAATATTTATTATAAAAATTTATGATCAGTATATGTGTCAATAATTTCAACATATATATTATCACTCTTCATGTCTAATGAAAAACTACACCTAATGGCTATAAATCAAGGGTTTGGTAAAATTTTTCCTGAATTTTTAATTACTGAGATGCATAACAAATCACCATATAAATATGCAAGAAAATACATACTTGTCTATTATTTTATACATCACTATTGTTATAAAACAGTTCCCTACTACATGATAGTTTAATAATAATGTAAATAATCAAATATATCATTATATCCATGAAATAATCATTACATTAGTCTACCTAAAAGAACATGCCTCAATTTTGGGTAAAAATTATTAATTGATTTTATAGTGTTGAAAAATTTACCCAAAAAATTGATATCCTCTAACCCAAATAAAAATTTGTATATCGATAATTGAAGTTTTTTAGAGGCATTGTTCAATTACCCATTTCTTATATAGTTCCACTGATGTACCCCCACATGAAATTATATTCCCTAAGATTGAGACTTTATGTGACCATAACTAATTCATGGTAAAATATCAATATTTCTTCGTTAACCTCAGGGTTTCATTTTAATCAAAAATATTCTTCAACCTATTCATTACTCTCTAAATATATATGAAAATAATCTATAAACACTACCACAATCTATTTAAGGTAATCTTTAAATAATCTATCAATTAATTATCTAAATATATCTATAGAATTTTTAATGTTAAATGGGATATCTTTAAATTTATAATTACAACTCATTGAATGAAATGATATATTTATACTAACAATTGTCTCCCTTAATTGACTACATCGGTATCAATTATGAATAATGAAAAAATATTTGTCTCCGAATAATTTATCAAATTTGTCCTCAATATGGGTTAACAGGTATTTTTTTCATACTTGTGACCATCTTTTTCTCTCAATATTCATTGAAAAAAATGTATCAAAAAATAATTTTTCTGAACTAAATAAATATTTTAAGTCATGGTGATGTACAAGGTTGAAAGAATCATTTATCTTTATTATCATGAAGTGGTTAATTCAATTCCTCCAACTAAATCAAATATATCCTATATGGATTCATTAAAATAGGTGTAGCACTAGGTATGAGTTTTATTTATAACTCAACATCAAATTATGGGGGAATGAAATTAATATATTTAAAAAATACATCCGAATAAACATTAAAAGTACACATAGATTAAATTTTATGTTCCACACTAAATATTTGATATAAATACCCAACATGAATACGTAGTAAGACTCACATAATAAAAGTAACTTCCCCTGAAATTTCTTATTCATATTTACCGAGAAAGATGATCATATGTTTGATAAAAATATAAAATGTTACATAGAATAATAATAAATTGAAATGGTATATATATATAGAGATCAATTCATTTCCAAAAATCATTTTAAAATCAACTATATGGATAATCACAATATTTAAAGTCATTACATTCCAGAAAATAGATATCGGAGAGGAGCTAAAGACTAGAGAGTTGATTATCTTACCACGATGAGTTTTTACTTCTTACTCAACGTCTAATCATTAAGGTGGTTAATTGGTACCTATATAAAATTCAGTAGATATAAAAGAGTGTTTTGATCTAGAAAAAAATTAATCATTAAATGTTCTGTAGTTTATTTTATGTGTACCTTTCACCAGATTGTTCTCATAGACCACTTCATAAATTTTGGTTACATGAACATTCCCTTTGTCTCTTACCTTTAGAGGATAGTAATATTAATTATACCTCATTATCACATGTATTCATAAAATAATTACTATAATGTTTTTAATATATGCAATTATATTATCTTAGTGTTTTTAGAACATTCAACTGAACTTTTAAACATTCTATTCGTTGACCTGTCACTTCATATCAGTTATCAATTATTTAGATGAAATTATATTCCACAAAAAAAATATTTACTAGAACCTGTAAGGTAATTTAATATATGATTTATTCCACAAATATTACAAGAGTGATGATTAATTTTACACCCTAAATGTTTTATTATTATAATATCCTCAAAATTCCACCAATCTATTTTTGTGTGCAACACCATGAGAACAAAGAGAGTCTCCAATTTTCATTTCCAGTTTGAGGGAAAATAATTTTTTTTTGAGAACCACAACTGTCTCTTATAGTGATTTCCTTTTTCAAAATGGGTTAAAATATACAAATAAATAGATCTCCTTTTCTTTCAGTATCATTGATGGAATTGGAATCATACATTGTTTATCCGGTGAAACAGTCTTGGTAGATACTAATGGATTGATAATATATCTTCATTCGTTATAGGAATTTATTTTTCATTATCATATTACTATTTAATTGGAAATACATAATAATAATTACCTTCATAAACGTATCCCATGTTATAGATTAAATTTCCATGCCCTTCCATATATTGTGGATAAGATTACATCATTGATCTGCTTCACCATCAAAATGATGTAAACCTATAAATAATATTTCATTTCATCAACAGTTAACAATGAAAAATATCTATTCAATTGTACATATCCCTTACTCAAAGATTATATTATCATAGTAACCCCTAAAGGATGTTATACATTACCACATAAAATACTTAATAATATGTTTTTCCTTTGGTCATTTGAATGATTATCATAATTTATATAACTGTTTATCATTTAAGAGAGTTGAGTGATCATTGAAACATGATTTGAAATCACATATCCCATTTCATTTGGTTTCTTGGTACTAAGATAAATTTATTTACCAATAAATTCAATTTTGAGTAGATAACTCTTGGTTCCAACCACTATATAAAATCAAAAAACATATTGTTAGATATTATTATTATAGTGAAAAATAAATTAATAATGAAAAATTCTTCGTGGGCTATATAAATAAGGAAACATTAATTTCAATCTATGACACCCTATGTTTATCTTTAGTCATTCATGGTCATCATCTATTCAAATTTTTCTTTAAAGTTACTAAATGTAATCTAAATTAACCTAGAGACATCAAATATGAGTGTAAATCATAGTGTCTTGTCTTAGTACCACTCATTGTGCACCGATGATGATAATGTAAATACTCAATCCAACCAATTTGAATTTTTTACTCTTAGGTGAATTTATTCCATACTTGCATCAACAATACTCTGTATATTTTGTGTTTTATTTTCTAGGAAAACAATATAATCTATACATTACATATAATTAATGATTTTATATTATTCTAAGACATAACACCAATATAGATTTATGTCTTGAGAGACACTAAAATGGTTCTATGAGTTTGTTCATTAAAGTCCCTCAATGTGTGCCTCCCCATACACTAGAGGCAACTTAGTTGAAGTGGTGATCTGAAATATTATTAAGAAGATACTATACCCACATTATCCAATTAGAAAAATAATATATAAAATTAAGGAAACAGTGTATGTAAATTAAAAGTAGATCACAAGATGATAATAACAAACTCACAATCCATTACAGATAAATAATTAACTATGCTAAAATGTACTAAGTCATCTCAAAATAAATATGATAAACTGACTATTTATACTGAATAAAAAAATAAGATTCTCTAACTCGAGAAGTTAGATCATGTATATACTCACCCACTAATCCTAGATCCATATCTAGTCCTAATCAATAATGAAAATAGAACAATAAAACAAGATCCCATTACAACAACCCAAATGTCAATCTGGTGAAAAATCTATGGCCTAAACGAGGAGCGAGATAAACTTAGCAGGCCAAAAATAATGGTGTATAATGAAATATAGTTAATAAATATCAAATGATAATTATGTAATTATAATAAATATGTAATGAGTTAATAATTGTTAATAATTTAACCTCAGGTTCCTCAAGGGCACATAGATTACCATACCTACTTCAACCACCGTAACAATGCTTTAAAATATTTACATCATATGTATATATATTCCAATATGTGAATAAATATACAAATTAATATATATATATATATATATGTATGAATATGGGTTGAATATGAGTCATATAACAAAGGAATCTGAATATAGTGTTAAAAAATATAATACTCTAATTATTTAAATGATGTTAGAATCCAAAAAATTTGAATAGGGGAAACAATATTTCATTACTAAAAATACCAATAAGTGATTATAAATTTAATTTCCAACATCATGTAATTAATGGAACAAATGTTTAATCCTAGGTAGTACCTCCATAAAATCTGATTGAGTAATAGCCAATTAATGTCTTAAAAAAGTATTCCCAACGATTACATATTATAATGATGATAATAATATGAAATTACATGTCCAACATTATAAGACAATGGGTAATGTGATGAATAATTTCAAACAATCTTAACTATGGTTTCCCAGTGATAATCATGTATATAGTAATCCCAAATTCCCTATGATCCATGGACTAATGTGTTCTATAAACTGGAACTAGATATCATCAATGCATAATGTAATCTATTTTCAATATTACAATTGATATTATAATAACGGTCAAAGAGAACCTCAATTATGGTATCAATTAAAATCATAAATTAGTACATTTATGTTTCAAATAAAATTAAAGGATATGGGAAGAACCCATGACATAATATTAGTCAAAACTCACTCTTTAATAATTACATTATATATTCCCAATGAATTTATTAATTAATGATAAACCATAACCATAGAAATGTTTAATTACATAGGAAAGGATTAATAACAGAAATTATATTATATGAATCCCAAATTCAATTCTAATTCACTTTTATCTAATTTATACATCAAAACCTAAAGTGGTCCAGGAAAATATACTTTTTCAATTATAGTTCAACTAATTTGATAATTTAATTTCAACCATTGAACCACATGGTAAATAATGAAAATTGGTTAATGGGAGGCCAAAATCGATGTCACAACCATCAAACCAAGTTGTGGGTTCTTGATAACATCAAGGTTATGGTTTGAGATTTTCATTTTTCAAAATTCATAATCTAGGATAAGTGAATGGAATGATTAGTGTGAAACACAATGATAGTACTTTATAAAAAAACAAAATATTAGGAAAAAATGTAGATAACCAACCTTATATGAAGGATTATTCACTCATCCATTATTTATATTCATTCTGATATAGAATTAGAGAAATTATATGTTTCATAAAATACCATATAAATATGTAATATTTGATAACATATAAATAACATCTAACATGGTAATAGAAAAAATAAGTATTGAAAGGCGAATAGTAGAATTGCTATAGATGATCCAACGCAACTAACGATGAGTGATTCAATACTAAAATATGGGATATCCATACATTCATAGGAGAGGATAAAAGAGGGGGAACCCTAGAGTGATACTATAATTTTGGATAATAAGAATATAGGGGAGGATGTAATAATGGTGGTGGGGGAAAATATTATATTCCATCACATTAAATAGAAATATTTCTTGGATGAATGGTTTAAAAACCCATGCACCAACCATTCAGTTATACTATATTATGGGATGCCTCCTTACATGGCTTTGAGGATTGTTTAAAAACCATTCATAATCATTGTGATCCCCTATACATTTTTTATTGATTAAGCGAATGGACTTGCATCACAGGATGAATGGTACGAAAAACCACTGGACACCCCTTATTGTGTGACACAGTTGGGGAACATAGTTTTATATAACCATATACAAACTGTGGTCCACACATTAGTTTAAAAAAATCAATTTTTGAGAGACCAGTGCTTCTAAAACTAAACTGTGCACTCTAGAAACATCCCAAGCTTTGAAACACTCCTAGAAACAGAAGATTTATGTGTATTAATTATCATTTTTACATTCTGAGTCTCAACATATGAATCAGGAAACCCATCAAATGAATATTTGAAACACCCATTGAAATAAAAATAAAATAAAAAATATCAATACAATATCAGATCTTTAGAACTTATCGTCATTAATAATCATTATTAATAGATTTAAAATCTCACATTAATATATTGAGTCTCGAAATACCCTTTAAAATGGTAGTTTATCTTTTTATACAACCAACATTCATGAAATTTTCACTTATAACACTTGTTAACTAAATATCCAAAACTCAATCCAACTCTCATATTCAAAACTAAATCATCAACATGGTGCTTACCCAATCACATCATTCCCTTGAAATTATCATGTTTACATGACTTTTATCATTCAACTTATTGTTCTCCCCACCAATCAATCTATCAATACATTGCATATTCTGATTCATTATACTCCCACTATCATAGTTTTATATTGAAACACAACACTTTAATCCAAACTATGAATCTAAAATGATTCTCATATCATGATATCGTTTATCACATTGGAACTCTGATCTTGTTTTCCAATTAGATCGATATGGTCAAATCCCCGTCAACCACACATTAACTGGTGATGTCGGCTTTTCTATGAAATGAAATTCCTAACTATAACATGGATATCATATTCTTTAATGATGTATTTTATTAAGTTATGTAGGAAAAACATTCATCTAAAAAGGATAATGTATGTCATTCCACTTCTGGATAATTATTTTTTATGCAGTCAACATTTGGAGCTGAAATTGTATCAAAATAAGTTTCTAATTATCTTGATCATGGATCATAGAGATCATATCGATTATTCTAATTGAAGTTCATCACATTAATCCAATAAAGTATCCTAACCAAACCATCCCTAGATCTATACTCTAATGGCATCAATTTTCTAAAAAGACTGTCTAATAGTAGCTTTAATAAACCATGACAATTTCATATGATGGTCATCCATGAAACCATAAAGTCATTTTATTATCATGATGCAACGTTGAAATTGTGTCAACGTACTTAAGATAATGTGATGATAGATGATATAATCATATATTAAAAATGATTACACCAAGATATTATTGAGAATTTCCATCGATAAGTTTGTACATCTCTCATGATCCATGGTCTATCAACACATGTTTTTATATCCGTTAATTTAATCATTGAACCAAGTCTTCTGATAATGTAATAAGAGGATTAACTATGGGATAACTATGTCATAGAATCTCAAAACTATGACTATACCTATTTCAGTACAACAATATGGTTCAATACCCCAATATGAATACTATACATAAAGTGTTCTATATTTTAGATCATTAATCCATCATCGATATTTAATTATAAAGGCATTAGTTGTTCCACTCTATACATTCCCATTTAAGAGGGGTATGTATTATTATTCATTGATATATTTTTATCAATAATTGTATTTCCTTAATCAAAATGTACCTATGAGAATTCAAATTCAATAACCATAGAATAATCCAAATTCTTAGTATTCATAATTTTTTTTGGTACACAATCTACCAAATCTCTATCCTACTTCCTTGAATTTATAGAAATCATGCTGACCAAAAAAATCTTGGATCGCTTATTTATTTTATGACTGAATCTGTCATATTAGACCATCATGAGCTCACATAAGATTTTTTAAACACATTACCTCACTCAGTACTTGAATGCAAAAAACTACCAGCTCATCGGCTTCTCTACTACAACAAAATCAGTTATTAAATTAATTTTATTAGAGTTGGTTTAACAAAAACCACTAATTTAAAAAATAATAATATTTTTGTTGTTTTTTTAAATGGACATATATAATTTTTTAAATGCCTATATATTTACCCTAACCCAACTCCCCACCCTCCAAGACCGATACCCCTGGACCCCCTATTCCCAAACCCATTGAACCCCTCATACTGGTTCCCCTTCTCCCTCTCTCTTCTGGCCCATCTCTGACCCTCGCCACTAGTTCCTCTTATCCCCATCACCTCTAACCTCTTTTTCACCCTCCCAATCAGCACCCTTCTCCACCTCACTAATGTCCCCTCTATCCCCCTCACAATATTCTCTTCTCCCTCCCTCCTCCATCCAATTCTCCCCCTCATCGCTCGCCCCCTTCACCCTCAAGCTCTCCAAGCCTGATCTTGAGGCATTGAACCCTCTCTCCCCCAAACAGTCAATACCAATACTCTGTATGAAATGTAATTAAAAAGTATTTTTTTTGTGATTTTATCAAATATTGATTATTGATTTTTAATCACCATTATTCAATATAGTGATTTAGTACTTTATTAATCCATTCTAGAATTGTGAATTTAAGAGTTTGATTAATTAATTTAAAGGTGATCCAGGTTGTTTTATATTCTGTTATAGACGTTGGTAGTCGTGTTTGATTTGTAGTATTGTGGAAGTCATATATTATGGTAGGATATCCATTCATACAATTTAAAATCATAACACATTAATGGTTCCTGGAATATAGTTTTGCGACAATATCTTGAATGTAGGTTTTCTTATTAGTTATATTTTTCATGATTCATAAAAATCATGTCGTTATCACTATCAATAATAAATTTGTGGGAATATGTGGTCAATATGATTAATGTATCCTCTTTTATATTTTGGACTAGTGGAGGGAAGGGTTAATTTAGTGGGAATATGATTATGTGGAATGACATCAAATGTAAATATACATTGTATCCTTCTCGGGATTCATATTGGAAGATATTATTAGAGTGATTATAGTGTGGCTAATATTGGAATATGATGTATATGTTCCAATATCCACCTCATTCATGTCATTGATGTAGTATGGTGGTAAATTTAATGAATTACATTGACTTGATCACAAGGAAGAATGGTGGTTGACATTAAAATCACATGATTGGATTAGAAAATAATGGTTGGGAACAAATGATTAATAATTTAGTGAATCATAGTTGATTTATGAGGATTAATTTAAAATGGATTTCATCTCATTAAAAAAATAATGGGAAACACATTTCTTTTTTGTAGAAGGTGGAGGTGGTTAGTGTTCGTGTTTGGACATCTACAGTGAGAGGTATCATCTTCATCACATACATTTTTAGTTATTCTATGATAAAAATTAGTGCATGAGATTATATTATATCTATACACCTTGTAAATCATTGGGGGTTTCACATGGAGTTTATTCTTTTCTAAATATTTATAAATAATCCAATTTCTGATAAAACTAAACCACTTTTAATGTTTATTTCCTAAAGGATCATGATATATTATTTAGAAATAAATTGGAGTTTATTAAGGTTTTACTCTAAAAGGGGTGATATAATTATGATATTATAAAAATTAATATTTCATCCCCATATTGGGAATATTTAATTTTTGTTTCCAATAGAGTTGAAAATAGTTTATAATAATCTATATAAAATCCATTTAACTCATAATTAGAATATGTTTTTAATAAATTAAGGTACCATTTTTTCATTTAAATACGTTTATACCATTGAATGTTAATAATCTAGAAATAAGATGTATTTTTTCTTCATACCTCATTAATATTGATATGTAGTTGCATTGTTTTTAATTCATTACTAATAATAATGTAGTCAATGTAGAAAAATAAATTACATTCACTACACTGTAAAAATCATGATATATAAATTTTGGTTAACCTAACCTCTTTGAGTGAAATGTATATATAAAAAGTAATACTGATTTTTATTCTAGGATCATAGTTCACTATTTAGTCTGTATAAAACTATCAATAATTGAAACACCATGCCTTTATCCACATCAATGAGAAAACTGTGTGGTTGTTCAATTTACACATCATATTTAAAAGAATATTATTAGAGTCTATACATAACTTATATCTGAAAAGTCTCAAAAAATTTGATCATATATCTAAAATACTAATCTTATAGTCTTATTCTGTGATAGAGATGATAAGTTCTCATTTAGATCAATTCCACATATATGGGAAAAACTATTACCCCAATATAGTTATTTGTTTTTTATTTCATTTAAATCCTCTGTGAGTTTTTTTTTTCTGAAAACAAATATGGTTTTGATCATGTTTAAGATCTTTATCCCTATAATAAGTTTGCAGATCATATTATTTTCATTCTAATCACATTTCACATTCATTTCTTTGATGTATCTGACATCATTAATAACTTCACCCAATGTTTATGATTCATCCAGGGATATAAAATATTATTCCTACTAATCCACCATTCTATTTGTCTATATAGTTTATATCTACTCTCTAACTATATTTTTCAAATTTACATGATAATTTTTTATTTAGTCGAATGAATTTTTTTTCTATTTGTTAATTATTTACGTAGTCCACTTAAATTTTATCTGAATAATGTTGAAATTCCATTATGTAACACAATTAATATTCAAATATTTCATACTTAATTCAATTGTTGTCATGTGGTGGATTTTTTATGATAAAATAAAATGAATGTAAAGGAGGAAGCATTATATTGATTCCAGTAAACTATCAGTCAACATTTACATGAAAATACCAATAGATGATGATCCATCTATACCCTCTGTATAGAATCTGATACTCTATTATCTTTTTCACATCATCATCTCTCACGCCCTCTGTCATTTTCCCACATGTAGAGTAGTTGAAACCTCCCCATTCAACAACATCAAAAGTGAGGGTGAAGGCCTCCACACCTTATTGTTTGTGGGGATATTTGGGGTCGATTATTATAGGTAAAAATTTTAAGATGAATAAATTTATTTCACCTTATTATACTAGTACATTTGGTTTCATAATATATAGAAACAATGAAAATATGGATGCAAATAGAAAAATATCATGTCTGTTATCTAAATGGACCAAAGATAGTTGTCACATATGACCGTTATGGGATGCCTATGGATGAAAATACATGATTATTCAGCCAGAATCAATGCCAGATGGAGGTGGAGCTAGTAACCCTTCCAATTACATATGATGAATCGATACATATTCCATAATATTTTGAAAATGATTTTTTTATTCAAATATAAATGTAATTTTAATATATTATGATGTAACTGATGTCATTATGATATTAAATTATAATATTTTCAAAATTGTTCTCATTGTACAAGTTTTTTTTTCACATTCTCATTATTGATATGATATCTCAATAGTGGACATTACAATTTTGTGGCATGTAATGGAATGATCTTAAATGGAGAATATGGAATGAATTCAATGATACTTCATTGAGCTCCCAACAATGGTATAATAAGGTACACAATAGGGAACCAAGATTACAATGTAATGTTTTTATTTATAATCATCGTGATGAGAAGAACATGTTATTTTAATATATATTAATATATTAATCTCGTTATACTGTATACATTCATATGACTAGGATAAGGCACTTAAAACATTATAATTAAATTATCTTTTCTTAATTATATGATGTTTTAAGGAAGAATTCATCATGTTGGGATATGAAAATCATCCCTCACACTGTGGGGTCATATATTGTTTCTAGAAGATTATGGACTCCTGTAAATTTTTCATTTGTTTGAATATTTATAAGACAATATTTTCTATTCAATATAATAAAATTTTCTTTTATATTATTTTAATTTAGTCACATAATATAGAGAACCTTGCATACCAAATAAAAGTGTTTTTGGATGTTTATAAAAAATATGATCGGAGTTTTTTTATTGTGTCTCCCATGGATCTTGGGGTATAAATTTATTTTTCATTATAGTAATGTTTTATCATTTGTCTCAATGTTAATATATAATTACTCTAATATGAATGATATTTCATTTATTGAAAAAAAGTTAAAGAACTATGGGATGCTAATCTGGTGTATTCTTTTAAAATATTCTAGAAGGCCACAATTGGAAATTTATATAGAAAGGAGCATCATGGATGAGTGTATAGGATGAGTTTGGTACTAGTACCATCTGAGATCTTTAGCTGAATATCGAGGATTTCAACTATATCTTCACCTAGTTATTGTCACTTTGTATCATGATATGCTCAGAAAGTGTTTGTTTATATGAAAATAAAAATTTGGAATTTGGGGATCATATATTTTCTTTGCAGAAAGAATGGGAAAATTTGTATCAAAAGTTGACCAAATCTATCCCCAGTGATATTGTATAAATGACAGGTGGTGATTAGGTAAATAACGCAACATCAAAATAATTTAATTCAAAAAATGTTATTTATTATGAGTTTATATATAAATATAAAACATTTTTTAATTTCAAATTCAATTTTCTTAAATGTTCTATTAGTATAATGTAGATACTGAGATAGGGATGGTGATGAGATGAGATCATATTCATCCATCGATTAGTAGGGAGAGTTTTTTCATCTATCATTTGAGGAATAGATTTAGACATTCTGAGTGATCTACTCTATTCATTTTAAATGTTTACTATGATTTTAATATTGTTAAATTTTCCATATATGTATATGTTGTGTAATTAGATTTATGCATACATTGATAAGTCTATGTTTCATTTCTATTTTATATTTTTTAATTTTATTTTGTGTATTGATTGATTTTTAACAGTTTTTTGGGGATTCAGTACCAGAATATATCTTTTTTTAGTAATTTATAATATAGATGTTTTTCAAACCTCCTATAAATATAGGGTTTTTATTCTATGGAGGTTTTAACCGCATATTTATTATTGTATCTTTTTTTGTGTAGTTGTTAAAACCACTACTAAATGTGGAAAACGATTATTTAGTTTTTATTTTAACAACCACTAAAATCAAAGAATTATTTTCATTATAAAACAACATCTAAAACACAGAAAAACCATTCTAAATAAACTTTCTATAATACATTCTAAAATATAATGATAAATTGAATGATCCCCCATGTGTTAGATTCTTAAAAAAAATTCGCATCGATTTTTTTGAAAACATGGAAAAAATATTTAGCAGCGGTTTAAACGACATCTGAACTACGAAAATGTCTCTATAATGAAATTTTACTCTTGTTTTAGAAGCCATTCTACACATTTCCAACCAGTCCTTTCTTGTTTAGTTCCATATACTATGAAAGAAATTCATAAATACATTTGAAGGAATTCAACTCAATATATTAGTGTCCTAGTCATTATTTTCATAGAATATAAAATTATACCTGGACACACACTACATCCACCATTGAACATGAGTTACATATGTGTCCAGAACAATTATAACATTCACTGAACTGAAATTAGTAGGAAAATAGTGACTTATATTTTAAGTATTTCAAAATCTAATTAGGTGTTCGTGTGGCACTCTACCTAGTTACACAAATTAAAATAATTAGAAACAAACATGGAATTTTAAATCAAATTGAATATAATGTCAAGACATGTGATCCACTATGGAATTTTATCTAGAAAAATTTGATTTGATAGATTCTATCTAACTCCAGGGAAACTATATTACTTAGTGGACATGTTATCATAGTGTAAAACCAAAAGGTTTCTTTGATTTACACAAAACTCATAATATTATATCTTCCATCTAATAACTAATGAAACCACATTAAATTAAACATGTTACTATGATACCAATCCTTGTAAAAATGCATTACTATTACTTTTAATTAAATAGGAAAAATGTCACTATGTATTCTAGATTCCTATTAACTCATGGGACTGTTAACCTAAATGATGACATATAGATTCAGAATCATCAAAAAAGGGTGACATAATGAACTAAGAGGCTGAACATAACATTGATAACATGTATCACATAACCAAATTCCCACCGTATTTTCATTCTATAAAATAAGAGTCTTATATGACTCTTATAGAACCCAAATGTCACATCGCATAACAAAATTCAATGAAATAATGTAACAAAGCTAATTTATATCATAGAGAGAATCCACAACTGGAAAATCCATTACTAAAAAAGAAATATTCGACTCTATAAGTAAGAAATTCTAAAATGGTCACCAGGATTACGAATCAAATCACTAAGATCACAATAAAAAAAATGGTCAACTGAGTCCTACAAAAAATGTCAATGTTCCCATCCACATTTATAATTTTAATCTACCCTTTGTCGATGGATGGATCCAGTAACACTGCACTATGGTTCTAGGGTTTGGAAATTTAAATTATTATCATTTATTAAAAACATTAATGCAGTTCAAGAATAATTAATATCAGGTTCCATTAATAGAATAAAACAATAATATGGACATTATGTAGTTGACTCCATGAAATAGAAATGAAAAATTATCAAATAAGTTCCTTTTAAAAATTTATATAATTTTAATTAACCTTTCAATTATCAAAACTAGTTTGTTTAGTGAAATTTTAAATTACAATACTTTGAATTAAACCCCCTATATGAATCGATTGGAATTTTAAATTGAGAATGAATAAAGATTGTAATCCTCAACAGAAAAAAGGTATTTTATCATGTTAATGTTTATTAATTTTTTATGGTTTCTCCATACAATTATTTTCATCATTTTATATGTGGTTCCTGAAACATTGAATAACTATTAAATATTTCATGAATATTCCCCCAATGGATTAACAACTAAGGTGTATAAGAAAAAAGGAGACATATGAGGTCCCCATTAATATATCATTGGGTCTTTTTAATGAATCCAATAATATATTATTTATTATAGATGAATTACACCCCCGGTGTGTAAATTTCATATTCAAATAATACAATGACTGACCTACACAGATAGATATGGTTTTATGATCAATATGAAAAGAAAGTATTTCATGATTTAAATTTGGTAAGTACATTTATATTTATATAAGGTAATGTTAGAGGAATTAACATTCCCATTTTATAATGATAATTAAATTCATGAGTCAAATATGGAAGTCATGTTACATAAACATGGGATTTACCATCTATATCAGAATAAAAAAAATTATATATGATGGTTTGATTATATTGGTTACCCGTTAAAATTTATAAAGTACCATAAACATTGAAATCTGATATTTTTACCCTTTTAATCACAACTATGAATGTTTTAGCCCATGCACCCAATGATCGATAAACAAAACATTTCATAATAGGATTGATAAGGCCTAACCATCTTGCAATATTGGAAAACCATTTAGGGGGATGCAAACACATTAATAATAAATTATATATCATAATTAAAACAAATCCTGATATAACTGAAAAATGAATATTAGTAGGGAAAACCAGATAATACATAAGTAGAAAACACAAGTAAACATGGTAAAAAATTCTACCAAACATGTTATACAAGTATAAATGCAATAAAATCAATAAATAATGTATAAAAATTATCATGATTTTCAATCACACAAGTATAGAATACATATCATAATGAATAATAAAATCATTAATATAATGTACAATGCATGACATGTGTGTGGAATATAAATCTCTATGTACCCATAATGATTCATTTAATAACAGTTCCATTCCATACTAGAACAAGGGTCAATCCTGTAAATTAGTAAATATTTAATTAAAACAATATCCAAAGTAGAAATAATAATTTGTACTATTGAAAAATCCTGAACGTCATTCCCATTCCCATAAATTAGATCATCCATCCACATGCTTGGGGTGGATGGACACATACATGAGAAACCTATGAAGTGTTGACACATTCCAAGACTCCTGAATACCATCACAAAATAGTACAATTAAATGAAATGAATACCTATAATACCAAATTGTATCACCCCAACCCATGATTCATTGAACCAGTTCTTGATTTGGTTATTCTCATACCCTCATGTGAGCCTTTTAATATACTATATGCTACTAAATGTTAGTGATGGTATAATATGGTACCATGGGTAGGCGATACACTCCTG
The DNA here is from genome assembly GCA_963277665.1 of Viscum album. Classification (NCBI taxonomy): domain Eukaryota; kingdom Viridiplantae; phylum Streptophyta; class Magnoliopsida; order Santalales; family Viscaceae; genus Viscum; species Viscum album. The sequence goes on along the minus strand of OY728161.1, from coordinate 137,624,816 downwards.
AACAGAGCTAAAAAATGGTATATTGAATTAAGGAAATAATGGATGAAAATAAATAAAAAATCAGTTGAATATAATTATAAACTAATAATCCATAAAATATGAATAGATTACCATTCAAGAACACACTGAGTCATAATATATGTAGTGTGATATAATGAATATACTTGAATGATAAATGAATAGAATAATAGTCTCAATATCTAGAAGGCATCACATGTACATTCTCACATGTTACTCTATATCTCCAGGTCTAGTCATTGTATGTAACAAAAATATCTTAAAACAACACAATACAAACCTAGAAGCTAGAGTTTTATCTTTGTTCCAAATGAATGTATGATATGGTTATTATATAAACTCACTATTCCACCAAAAGAATTTTCTATTGAAACCATGTAAATGACTATAAAATGTTTTTTTAAATGAATAAAAAAATAAGTTTCTAATTCCTATATTTAAACAATTTGGTCTAAGGTTTCGCAAGTATACCTGACTGACCATATCTTCTTCTTCCAAAGACACAATATATCTCAATAATACAACTTATATTTCTATATATCAATATATATATATATACATGAATATATATATATATATATATATATATATTTGAATTCACATTTATACATTCCAATAAAGAGAGGACTCGAGGAATAAAACAAAGACATCCACATTTAGTGTTATTAATATAATATACTCTCATTGTGTAAATATGTGTAAAAGACCATGAATACAAACTGGGGATAAAAAGTTCATTGACTGAGTATACCATTAAATTATGTGAAATTTCAGGTCGATCATCATTCCATGAAGGTCTCACAATAATTATCTAATTTAGTACCTCAGGGAAATATGATAATCATATGAAACACATTTTCATCATCCTTGATCAATGGGAAACTAAATCCTAATTTCTAGTAACCATAATTATGTCCTCTTAGTGATAATCATATATATGGTAACTCTACTTTGCCTATGAGACCTTAATTAAATAATTACTTACACAGGAACCCATAATTCATTAAGGGTTTGGGTAATCCCATTATCATATTACATTGAAATTTTTAATAGTATACCATGAGATCATTTGTTATATTTTGATTTCAATTCATGAAATTAGTTCAATTGATTTCAAAATAAAAAAAAATCCATTTGAATCACCCATTATAAAATATATGTAAATAAAAAATCTTTAATCATTAAATTATATTTTGCATTTATTTTTTTCATTAGTGTTAAACTAAAAACATAGGAGGGTTTCTGGTAACATAATGGAGGCATGATCGTAATAATTAATCTATATAAATCTCACATTTAATACGATCACCTTCTTAACCAATTATAACATCGTAACATAATAATGGATATGAAAATAAAATTCCCTATTATATTTCAAATTAATCATTAATTTACATTAAACCAATGACCCACATGGAAAATAATGAACACTCATAAAGGGTTTGAACAAATTGAGTTGAAAACAGGAAACCAAGTTGATGTGTCATGAAAACCTCAAGGGAAATATTTAATCATTTAATTTAAGGGAATTGAAAGTTTAGGAGAAATAAACAGAAATTCATATGTTAAACACAATTCAAATAATTGATAAAAAATGTAACTTTAGAGAAATCATATAGGCCACATACCTTATACATTGTAAAATTCAATCATCTATTATAAGGCATTGAGTCAATTTAGAATGAGAAAAATCAGAATAAACCCCAAAATCCCTATAAATAAGTCTTATGATATTTCATGGATAATAATATCTAATACCAAAAAAATAAATGAATAATTGAAGTAATATGAATCATATTAATACTGATAGTAATCATATAAAATTAAATATGACTGATTTTGGACTTTTATGTGGTAGATCAATCCATTCGTTGGATGATATCCAAGAGGGAGAACCCCCAAGTGGTTATTGTGCACATCGAGGGGAAATAAATTGTGAAGGAATATATAATGATGTTTGGGGAAATCAATAAATTTAATCCATTTAAATAGCCACATGGGTGCGCCACATGTCTTATAAACCCATATTTTTTTCATGTGGTTTTATTATCAATTGGGAAACCAACTCACAAGGATATGCGCATAATATTACTAATTTTGTATAGGCAATGTGCTCCTCTCTTAAATTTTATGTGTAAAATGGACACGACCATGTACCCTTGGGTGAATAGTTTAAAAAATCACATGAAACTCTTTACTGAACTGAATAGTTGGGGAGCACTATTTTCACTAACCGTGTGAAATGTATGCACCTCCCCTTACCTTAAAAAATAATATATGTTTAGATACCAGTACTACTAAAACTCAACTGAATACCCTAGTCACATCAAAGTACTTAAATCCTAAAAGAAAACATCAAATTTAAATTTTCCAACACACTATTTACATTTCATGAAATAGATTATTTTTTCCCCATATATAAAATGAAATGTTAAAAACAAATGGGATTTTAAACTGGTTTAAAAAACATGGCACATTACTGCTAGGATTTTCATTATAGTTTTATAGGCCTCATATAAAAAAAAAACCCTACATTGATACTAATAGAGATGAAAAAAATAATATACATAAATATTAAATAAGTTTTTGATAAATATTTATTACATTTAAATGTAAAAAAATCTCCAATTAAACTAAAATGTTTATTTTATTTAGAAACTAAATATATAAATTTATTATTTCATGGATTATATTAAAATATAAAAAAAATTGTATTCTCACATAGTAAAAATCTTTAACATACCCAATATAAAACATTTCTTAATAACCTAAAAAACATAACAAAGGGACAACTATAATTCTTATTAGTGGTTAAAATTGTACATATAAATATATGATTACATGAAAACATAATATTATATTAAGCTTATGATATCATGATCCTAACATAAAATGTTCATACCCAATATTTAATAGATCATGAACATGAGTTGTTGAATAAAATTTTATCACTTCATGGATGATTCTATTTGATAGTTCGAGTCTTTAAAAATTTATAATGGTTATTTCATATCTAGAATATTAATAATTTCCTGAGTATCATATCTAACATTAATATATTGTTTTATAATATTTCATTTAAAAACATACTGTAAAATGAATTACAATGGTTTGTGGAGACAGTAGCTCAAATTTACACATGAGAGATGTTCCCACTATTAAAAGGAAGGAATCAATGAAAAGTAAATAATAATCCATGTTTCTTTTACATTATTAGTATCATAAATAGAATATAAAATAATTAAATATATCATTATTACCACCAATGATACGTGGTGATGAAAAAATGACACACATCACTTCCATGAGTTTCATATCCACATATATGCATGGCCAATTTTTTATTCTCTCAAAGGATAGAAAGGAGGGTTAAAATAGTTTTTCCATCCCCATACTAAAAAATAATTGTTTTTTACAATTTTAATTAAAATATTTAGAATGGATTCCGTATATTTAGAGGAGGTGGATTGGAAATATTCAAGTTTTCTAGTTAAGAGTTATTCCACTTCATTGAGATATCACATTCGACTAACACCATTATCCTTAAAATGATGGTATTTTTCTATATTTGAAGATCTAAGACGTGTTAATAGAATATAAATAGGTATTAGATTAATTTTTAACCATCATATTATAGTCTTTTCCCTTGTTATTACTTTTAATGATAAATGTGATAATCATTGTTTTACTATTTGGGTTTCATGGAAGATACACAAAAAGTAAAAGTTACACATTAGTGGAAAATGGTTGAATTCATTGACTATATCCCATACAATTAGACAATGATTTTTTTTATGAATTTTAAGTCATTTAATAAATTATTATTGAACATCAGATATTATTAAAGTAATTTTTGGTCTGTATAAAAATTATATTTTTCAACTATTCACATAGTTATAATTTAAAAACAACAAGATAACAACTGGATTAATTTTTTCTAAATAGATATAATGTGTTATTTACATAATAAAATACATTAAACATAATAATTCATCCATATTTTATTTTGTAAATTATTTTGAAAAAAATCATTTATTTTTTTTCCATTATTTGAAGACGTTTTGTCTAGGTGTTGAGTATGAATTTTGAGTAATTATTACATCTCTAAAAATAAAAATAGTGTTCTATGATAAAAATCATTCAAATTTCAAAAATAATAATTCTGTACACAACAAATTCTTATCCATATGTAAAAATTGTATATAAATTATAAAATATATAATGACATTTAATATATATTTATTACTTAAAATAATATTGTGGTCATTACCAATGGAATATGGAAATAAATTACAAAAACATAATGATAATTTGATCATGGTTGTAAAGAACATATCTAATGAAATAATGTAATATATTAATATATATAGGCCTTACACAATAATTATAACCATATTTTACGAATATACCCATACCGAGGTGATAAATACACACAATGGATAATATTCATAATGATTAAAAATAAAATGGAAGTGTTCTAAAAATTATAAACTCCATAAAATAAATATGGACTCTATATTTCCAAATAATATTTTTAAAAATGGAAAATTTAAATTTTAAATAATCTCTCAAAACATAAAAACCCATTTTAATAAATATTTTTTTTAAGTAGAAAACAGGATTTATTCCTTTACCATGACAAGAAAAAACTATTATATGAATGATAAACCATTTAATTTAATATATTATATAAAATTTACTTATAATAATTAATAAATACTGAATAATTTAATTTGTTATTATAAACACAAATTGTGATCATAAACAATTTTTTTTTCTGATTTGGCCATTATATTTTTCTCATTAGAATTAATGGATGAATTGAAGGGATATATAAATTCCAGGACCCCCCAATCATTTATAATGGAAAGGAATCCTCATATCTATTAACAAAAATAACTAATGATCCTTATCTATTACCATATTGAATTAGGAATATATATTTACTAATTATTCCCAAGAGGAGATTAAATAATAAGAAGGATTTTTAACATTGATGAATGAAAATAACATTAAGGGAAATAACCATTAAACATTCTAAAGTTTTAAATCCCACTTTGAAACATTTGAATCATTATTAAATTGAAAAAATAAATTTAAAGAATATTATAATAACATGAGAATAAAGAAAATTAATGATACCACATGTCTTATGTATGTTCATATACTATGTAAAATAAACTAGGTACCAAACATTACAAAATGATTCATTGAATTTATATTGAGAAGAAATACCTTACCAATTTGTAATCATTTATTTATAATTATGTTCATTTATAAAAGAATATATTTTCATTGGAAAGAATCTTCCAAACTAGTAAATCATGATTCAAAAAATGAGGGAGTCATAATAATGGTAAAATATTATCATTTTGTTTATGAAAAAACAAACATTCATTCCATATTTTTTCCAAAAATTCTATTAGGTACCTACTTTTGAAAAAGGAAGAAATAATACATTCAAATAGTTTTAAAAAATGCAGTACATGGTTGAGTGAATTAAAAAATAGATATGTCAATTGTAAAAAAATTATATTTTTTATGAAATATGGACATGGATTAAAACCATTCCTGCACATATACTTATATATAAATAATCCCCAATAATAAAACGACTGTGGAATTACCCCTTACCATTCATTTCATTTTGGGTGATCATCCTTTAACATCATGTATACTGGATTAAATAATGGTAATAACATTTCGAATAATCACATTAACATTTGTGATATCATAAATGAACTTCTAATAATATCATATTACCCATTTATCAAAATTCTATTGTGGGTTTTTACAATTTTTGGTGTTAAATGCCTAGAATCTTGAGTATGTCTTGACTTCTTATTTTTTGTTCATATTTATTCGCTAATATTTTAGTCATCTAAATTATGTAAAAAATTAATTAAAAAGTTTATATATTCAATATATATATTAACAATAATAAAAAAAATTGGATATAAAAAACGAAATGTACCATTAATTGAGACGATATTCCTTACGTACGCATGAATACAAATTTAATTTTTTCATTCTAAAATAATGAAAAATAAATGAAATATACGTATATTTTAATTTATATATCATATATATGTCATATAAATCAATTAATTTTTAATATAACTATCCATTAATGTTTTCATGTATATTGTGAATGAATCACCACGCATTGAGAAGGCGATAGTCCACACTTCCTCAAATGATGTTATCAATTTTACAGAAAATTGAAAGAATAAAGTTTGGTGTTATATAATAATTATAGAATAATAAATATGTATATTTCATATTTATATTATTTAAAAATAGTGTATCCATTAAAATTCCCAACCCTAAATGTTGTTAAAGAAAAAATTAAATAACAACGATTCGTGTGGTGGTCTATAACCATACAACATATTCGTTAACAATTATATTGAATTGTGTGCAATGTTAAGTAAAACACATAAAATGACTAAATAAAAGTATATTTAAGAAACTAAAGATATTATAAGAACACTAAAAATAAAAAATGATGTATTAGTGAAGTAAATAAAACAAAAGAAATCGCTAAAGAATGTTTCCTTGTTTTTTAGTAACTCTTTTTCGTTTATAAAAAAAGGATTCATTGGATGAATTTATTCCTAAATTTAATCATCAATGATTAATATATGCAATTTGGTATCTTATTTTGGTGTGTATTGGTCAAGATAAAAGGCGAACAGTTGTGGGAGCATGTTAGGGAGGGTGTTTCCATTTATAATTTATGTAATGGGTAATTTTGGGAGCAAAAAAACTATTAAATAAATATAAATTAGTTTTCTCTTCCAAATTTCTAGAAATTATCTTATTTAGAATATAATATGAGGATGTGTTGAAATAATATCAATAAATATTTTTTACATGTTTAGTTATTATTATAACACTTATCTTTTGTCATTAACACATACATAAACCCATTAAATTGTACCATTGCAACATGGATTTTCACACATTAAGGGTAATTATAGTTGCTATAAAATTAAAATGACCCCTAAATGATCCATTTAAATAATCTTGAGACATATCCTAGTTAATTTTCCATATTTTTTATTTTTTTTATATTTTATATCATTTAATAAAATATTATTTATTTTAAAATATAAATAATATAAATTTTTAGACAATTTATTATAATTTACTACCAAATCAACAAGATATATTCAAAAAAAATATATATAATCAATATTAACAAGTTAAAGTAATAAATGTAATTAGTGGATGATATTAACCATCTCAAATATTCATTATTTTAGTATTTTTAGTATCATTTATTTTATTCTTCCTTGAATTAGTTATTTACAAAATCAACATTGTGTCACCATTAAATTTAAATACTTATTTGATAAATATTTTATGTAAAATACAATAATGACTATGAAAATATTATCTTTCCATTGGAAATTTATAGTCGTAGATATACTCTAAATTTACATATATAAAATTCTAATACTTATTAAAACAAGTGTCTCATGTATAGTACATCCCTTAGAATAAAATATTATAAGGGAATAAATTAAACTAATTGGCTCAAAGAGGCCATAAATTTGGCCTAATGTGGATTTTGGTTGTAAATATCTAATGTAAAAAAATTACTTCATGTGTTATGATAATTTTAAAATTGTTTATTTACACTTAATTAATAAATATACCATTAACCATTGTAATTAAAATATTAAAAACTCTACTACTAATATGTATAAAAATAAATGAAAAAATATTTACGAAATTTGAAAACAATTAATCAAATATATTTTAAATTTTTAAAAATTCAAAACCCAAAATTTGTTTTAATTAGTTTAAAATTAATCCCCATTATTTTTAGAGAAAACATGAAATTGTACTAAAAAATGTAGAAAATATTGAAACGATTTTATATTAAAATTTAATGGGAAATTGATTTCAATGGAATAATTTTTTTCATTATTTATTATAAATATTATTATTATACATTAAATCCTTATTTAATTATAATTTAACAAAATAATTAATTTTTATGAATAAAATTATATTTAATTTATAAATAGTATTTTCCCGATTCATCAAAACATTAAACGCATTAGAAAAATACCAAATCACAAGATTTTTTTTATATTATTAATTTAAATAATATGTTATTTTTTTAAATTTAAATATATTAATTGTTAATCAATTGTATTTAAAATAGGTTCACCATTAAAATGTTTTAAAAATTCCTTTATCAAAATATAGGTTTTTTATTTGTAATATTAGATTTGTTCCAATATTTTTCCTATAAAATATAATCAAAGAATGTATAAAATATTTTATTTAATATATAAGATATATATTTCACTAATATATATCACCGATTATTATTAATTTAATTTTTTTGTGGTAAAATTCCTTTATGGGAAAAAATAGTTTTTTTTGTAAAAAATCTCTTTATGTGCAATTTGATATTATATTCATATAAAATTAATATTTCACTAATTAACATAACCGTATATTTTTATATGTTATTTAATAATATTTATGATGCTCAACATAACATCAAGGTATTATATAATTATGATTAATAATAATATTTTAATAATATATTGTTGTTTGGTAAATCTCATCCTTGCAAGTATCATATACACAATCATTATTGTGGGTAGTCTAAGAATAATAATGTGTTGCATATAACGGAAGAAAAAAAATTATTGAAAAATAAAAATATTATAAATTAATGATGTGTTACATTATTCCCTCTAATAAATTTCTTCCCTGCTATTTTTTATTTAGGTTCAGTAATAGATGTTTGACTATTCAAAATAATTTTATTGAAATAAATCATCAGAATTAGGGTTTATAAAACATCTACATTAAAATAAATAAAATGGAAGTATTATGTTCACTAGAGATAATTCATACTATGGATCAATGTAGGAAGATAGAAACATTTAATAGAAATAAAACAATAATGTTTTAATTAAGAGTGATAGTATAAGGCCCCAGCCTTAAACCTTACTTAATCTTGAGTTATTACAAGATTAAACATTGAGGATCTTTTCAGGTTTAGAGTTTTAGAGAATTAGATCATGAAACTTGCATTACATTCCACATTTAAACAAAGTGGTTACATAAAAGAGAGTATTCATTCTTCCCATCAACGGAAACATATTGAAAATAAAACATGGATTCTTTCTTGACACATCCTTGACACTATCATCACATCATGTACCTTTCCCTTGACCTGTGAAAAACATTTCAAAAACTTGGGATGAGCATAAAAAGTTCAGTAAGGGTTATAAAAGTATGGAATGGAAACATGAGTTCACATACACATAAGAATGAAATCATACTTTACCCATAAAACATAGGCACTTTATCACACCTCATCAAATCATGAATAAATCATAGAAATCATAAGACATAAAAGGTAAATTGAGGCATTCATAACATTCTTACGTAGGGAGTAACCCTCTTGGTTACGTTTGGAATACCCATCATAGTATATTCCCTAAATCTCCTCAGAGAAACCTTAACGTTTCACTCCTTCGCGTTACCCAATGCATTGGAGAGATATATCGGGCTCACCCGCCCTTAGTCTATCACGGAACCACCCGTCTTCATAATAATGCCCAAGAACCTTAACATAATCGTATCACATAAAACATGCATAAAGGAAACATAACATTTCAACCTTTCAATAACAAGATATCAATACAAAAAATTGATATAAAAACATTATGAAAACCATTTTCAATACCAAAATAAAAGAAAAGTAAAACATGGTATTTATTTTTCTTTTTTAAAAAAAGTACGGCTTGTAGAGGAAGCCGAAACTCAAATAATGGTCACGGCGGCGGAGAAGTCATTGTCGCCGCATATGTACGAAAAAAACATTCACTTTTTTCATTTAGTAAACACTTCGTATAAAAAATATTCCTTTTGAATAAACGTAAAAGTCAAAGGGGTTTATACACCGTATAAAAGAAGGTTGTGTATAAAACAAAATATTCCTCAATGAAATGAGATTGAGACAAAGTCCCATACCACCTTGAAGATTTTAAAATTTTAAACCATTAATATCCATATAAATAAATCCTTAAAAACATTTTGAAAACATTGATATTAATAAGAACAAATAATTAAAACATTTAAAGCGATATTTTGGTTAAAGGGGTTCTACCGAAATTAGAGACGCTTGAATACAATAATTGAGGAATAAAATTTAGTCAGGACTTTATAATATCATGATAATAAATGGATTCATGATATAATATTCCAAATAACAGTATATACACCATATAAGAGTGAATTGGTGCATAACAACAATGAAGTCTCAATATAAATGTCAAATGTGATGAATTCCCTTATAAAGAAGGTATCCTTAAATTAAGGATAATTCAATCTCAAAATTTTTTGTGACAAACATAAATACACCCAATATAAGTGGATATTAATTGTAAAAAAATATAAGGTCATTCACACATATTCCAAAGATGACATATTCAATAACTACTTGTTGAACCCAAAGAAATCAAAATTGGGTTAGAAAGTTCCCTTGGTAAATTTCGACAGCCTAACGACATCACTTCAAAATTCAGAAAATGAGTTGATGATAGATAAAAAGGGAATCTAATCACTTAAACATAAAATTTACATCCATAAGGATATAAAATAACATATCCCAACATAACAGTATGTGAATTAAAAGACATAACAAAAGAAGTCTTTTAAATAGAGGAGGGTGAAAGGTCCCCTTACCGAGTTGGGTAACTTTCGAAACGTACACCCCATGGAATAAGGGTCATGAAATGAAGCTTAGAATACCCATAAATGAAATTATACTACACCAAGTTTATAATAATGGGAATTACATACACCAATCAAAGTAAATTGTGGCAAATGTAGCATAAATCTCACGGGAATAAAAGTGAGATGAAAAACCCCTTATGAAAACTCGGCAGCCTAACAGCGCCACTTAAAACTTCCAAAATGGATTGATGAGAGGAAATAGGGTCTCTCATCATATGAACATAAAAATTAAAGTAAGAGTAATATAAAAGAACATCCCAATCACAAGAAATATGATCTTAAAAGGAATGACATAAAATGGTGTACTTAAAAAGAAAGAGAGGAGTAGGATCCCTTACCTCAAGTCCAACTTGTCTTGTTCGTTTCTTTATATTCCTGAATAATAAACTTTTTTCAATTAATAATGGACTAAGTACCTCATTTAGAGATTATTATTCAGTTCATATCACATATTATGATGTTATAATAAATGTTTAATAATGTTAGTTCATATCCAACGTTTTTGCCGATGTTTGGTACATGAGTCAAAAATGAACTTGTTTGAAAAAAGATTGCCCATGTAGTTATAAGTAAATAATTTAAAGAATATTATTAATGATTAAAATATCATATATATGCAGAAAATATTAATTTCATAATATTCCATATCATTTGGAGATAAAAAACGAAAAGCACCGTTCATAGAGACGGTAGGCCGTACGTACGCATGAACGCTACTTTCATTTTTTTCCATATTAATGGAATTAAAACCAAATGAGAGAGATATATATATATTTTATAATTCCATAATGATATCCATAAATTTTATGTAATATATTACATATATATCCATTATATATATGTACTTATAATATTACATAACATTTTGAGATAAGAAATGAAATGTACCGTTCATGGAGACGGTAAGCCGTACGTACACATGAACACTAATTCCATTTCTATTTCATATTTAATGGAATTAAAACATAATGATACAAAATAGTATTTTAATTATAGTATGGTATCATATATAATATTATTAATTATATCCTTTATACGTACCATATATGGTATTAACTAATCAAATCACTTTGAGGGGGCGGTAGTCCGCACTTCCTTAAATGAAGATATCGCGTTTACTGATAATGGAAACCATAAAGGTATGCCCAAAATGAAAAATACAGAAGCTTAAGGAAAACATAAACATATTATATATCATATATAAATATAGTGTCATCTTAATGCCCACCTTTGAAGGTGTTAAAAGAATGTTGAACAATCATCGTTTCGGGAGGCCGAAATTCACCATCCACGGAAACGATATGTTCTTTAACCATTAGATGTAGGTGTGTGAAAGTGTATCTAGAATCCTTATAATAACAACATACTAGTATATTTATGATACTGGATTTGTTAAAAAATAAACGAATAAAAAGATTTTAGGGGGTTGGAGAAGCAAAATAAAACAAAAGGACTCAAGTGAAGACATTACCTTAAAATCGGGTAACTCCCTTTGGTTTGAGCTCAAAGGATTCCTTGGGAAGACTTATTCCCAATGTGAGGCTTCAAGGAGTAATATAGGGAAGTGGAGAGACAAAATTGGGCAGAGTTTGGCCGAGCCAGAGGATTTGGGAGTGTGGGTAAAGAGGTAGGGGTGTGGGCCTTTTATAAGAGGAGAGAAGGGGCACTCTTGTAAAGTTACAAAATTTTACTTTATTTTCAAAAGCGTTTCGGATTTTAAAGGTCCCAAATTGATGTATTTCTAGGATAAGGTGATAAGGGATCGAAATAAACTCATCCAATAGGTTTTGGACATGTGTAGGACTTAGATATTACATTATCTTTCCATTTTATTTAAATTGTTAAATAATGAGGTCATCGCTGCATCATCATGATGTCATAAATAATTTAATATATTTAATGTATAAAAATTATAAAAAAACTACTATGATGTATTAAATATTTTTATATTTCCAATGAATATTTATAGTCAAAAATCTAATTTGTATAACCCCATGTAGAAATTGTTTTAGTAAAACATTTCATGTTTGTCTCATTTTTACTTTAACTTTAAATAAAAAGATATTAATGTCATTTTCCAACCAAAGTGGCTTCATGGGGTCCCCATATTGACCCATGGGTTTTCGTGGTCGGCCATGACTCATCAAATGAGGTTAGGACATTTTTCAAGTTCATTTCATATTATTAAAACATTATTTTTACCTTAAACTACACTAATTACCTCTAATCGCGATTAAAAACTTAATAAGTTACTATTCACCCAAAAATTATTTTTATCCCATTGAACCAAATTTTGCTTCTTAATGACAACCATGAATGTCAGATTTTTGAAATTAAAAACACAAAGATGGAAAAATTTCATTTAAACAGAATTTTAGTTTTTATAAGTACTACTTAGTGGTTTCACTATTCATCAAAAATTGAAGTTTTTTAGAAAAATCCCAAAAATTCACCATAAGCTATATTTGATATTCCGAATTCAAAAATGATGTCTATTTTACAAAATTCAAATAATATAAGTCACATTAATTAATTTAATAATTAATTCCCGCTGTCATAGAAAATAGCGTGTTTTTATGAAACAATATGTATCAAAAGATTGACAGTAGTTTAAGTATGATTTCAAAGTGAAATTAATTCCAACGACCACTATTGGATTTAATGGTAAACATATATTCTAATTTCACTTTAAAACCAATTCAAAATATAATCTAATCATATAAATAAATTAGATTAAAAAGAGGTTTTGAATTAAAATACAACATTTTACACTATTCATTAAAAAATGAACTTTATCAGAAAGATACCAAAAATTTCCAAATAGTAAATTTTGATGTCCCAATTCTTAATAAGAGTTTTATTTGGTACAAAAGGATGTATAAGAGTGAACAAAACTATATTTAATGACGGTTCCCCATCAAAAGGCGATTAGTGATCATTTAGTGAAAACTAGGGCATATACGCCTAAAATTGAATTCTTTCCTTATTTTATGCCTTTATCTTTTATTGGATAAATGTAAAAACATTTAAAAACATATATAATCATATTTTAGTTATTTATATCCATTCCCGCCAATACAACGGCTACATGTTAACTACCATTTAAAATAATATTATTTTATTATTAGAGTGCAACGTAAGATTCCAAAGAAACTCATTGTTGCGTGTTGGGTACGCCATCGAGCATAGTGTCCTCTTTAAAGTAATATTAATATTTTATTCACAAATATGGATAAATATGAAAATTTCATATTCTTTATTTACCTGGGGTGTTACATCCTTCCCCCCTTTTGGGAATTGCGTCCTCTCAATTTTTAAAATTGGGCTTGGAAACATCCTTGAAAGTCCCACATCGGAACAAGAGTCGGTAAAACAATCACTTTAAAATAAATAAAGATAAGTACAAAGGTCACCCGAGTTAACCCATACAAGGATTTAGAAAAAAATATGGACATGGAGGAGAAAACATAGGGTCATGTTCTGAAGGAGAGTGATAGAAAACATGTTTAGGAGAAAGTTAACAATAAAAAAATCACAAACTTGTGATGGGTTAAACGGTGTTGGGTTCCCCAGTAAGAAACGTTAATAGACAGAATTTTTGTTTTAAGTTACTTTTTATTGAGTAATTTATTCATAAGGAAACATAATCACTTATCATGTTGACTTTCAAATTTTACTAGATTCCTTAATCAAACTCATACTTTTTTCCAAAAGATGAATATTTAGGGAGACTTGTTCGCATTAAGAGTACTATAATAAACTTCTAGAGAATCACCTAATCCACCAAAGAGAACTATATACTTCCCAATTATTTAGGATTTAACCAAAACCAAAACCAAAAGGTTAGTACAAGGTCAGATAATCCAGAAAAGGATAACCCTTTAAAAAGAAAATCTATACTTAATCTCCAAAATTTGTCCAACAAAACCCATAGTTCAACAAGGAACATCCGATAAACAATTTGTCCATAAAAGTATTCAAACTAAACCAATCTAATATTAAAACCCAAATATTTGATGGATCTAGTCACATAGTCTTCCAAGTTAAATCGTAACATTTAACTCCAAACAATATCAGTTGCTTCTAAAGTCTCTTATTGGAAAGTAATTAACCTAATCACATATCCTCCATGATAGGTTAATAATTTTAATAAATAACCCAAAATCAACTTACTCCTAATTTATAAAATCATATAACTAAAAATAATCAGTCAAACTAACCAGGGACTTCACATAGTCCAGTGGTAGGCGATAAATACTAGTCGCAATTTGGTTGTGGGTTAGATTCCTGCAGCTTTGTCTAACGCGATGGGTAGTCACACGGTCTGCGTGTTGTCCTTTTTCCAAAACTATATAATTCTTAAATCATTACCCAAAAAGATATAAAATCATCAAAAATTATCATAAAATATTTTAACCTCACGTTTATCTCATGACCTTCATTTTCAATCATAATATATAATAACCCATAATTACCTCAAAAGTAAGGATCATATAAACTCTAATGGTTACCTTTATAATTATTACCTGAACTTCCACATCGATTGGTCATCTACTACATGATGCATTACAGATCATACCAAGGTTCAGGTGATTGATCAGGACTCCTTGATAGTTGGTTTAGAACAACCACAAGTTTCCTCATTGAATACCCCAATTTATCTAGTATCATAATCAGAGAACCACCACAGTTTCCTTCAAACTTGTTGTCTCTTTGGTGCCTGCTAGATCCATCCATTCACCAAAAACAGAAATGTCAGTGTGAGTATATCAACAAAACCATCATGTACTAATGAGGAAGGTAAACACTAAGATATACTTACTCATTCACTTTATCTAAAACTAGGACTCTTTCTGAAATCCTATCCATTATGGTACTGTCACTTATGCTTAGAGAATACCCTAACCTCTAAAGTTATCTAAACCAACCTCTGATACCAACTATAAGGCCCCAGCCTTAAACCTTACTTAATCTTGAGTTATTACAAGATTACACATTGAGGATTTTTTCAGGTTTAGAGTTTTAGAGAATTAGATCATGAAACTTGCATTACATTCCACATTTAAACAAAGTGGTTACATAAAAGACAGTATTCATTCTTCCCATCAATGGAAACATATTGAAAATAAAACATGGATTCTTTATTGACACATCCTGGACACTATCATCACATCATGTACCTTTCCCTTGACCTGTGAGAAACATTTCAAAAACTTGGGATGAGCATAAAAAGTTCAGTAAGGGTTATAAAAGTATGGAAAGGAAACATGAGTTCACATACACATAAGAATGAAATCATACTTTACCCATAAAACATAGGCACTTTAGCATACCCCATCAAATCATGAATAAATCATAGAAATCATAAGACATAAAAGGTAACTTGAGGCATTCATAACATTCTTACGTAGGGAGTAACCCTCTTGGTTACGTTTGGAATACCCATCACAGTATATTCCCTAAATCTCTTCGGAGAAACCTTAACGTTTCACTCCTTCGCGTTACCCAATGCATTGGAGAGCTATATCGGGCCCACCCGCCCTTAGTCTATCACGGAACCACCCGTCTTCATAATAATTCCCAATAACCTCAATATAATCGTATCACATAAAACATTCATAAAGGAAACATAACATTTCCACCTTTCAATCAGAAGATATCAATACAAAAAATTGATATAAAAACATTATGAAAACCATTTTCAATACCAAAATAAAAGAAAAGTAAAACATGGTATTTATTTTTCTTTTTAAAAAAAAGTATGGCTTGTAGAGGAAGCCGAAACTCAAATAATGGTCATGGCAGCGGAGAAGTCGTTGTCGCCGCATACGTATGAAAAAAACATTCCCTTTTTTCGTTTAGTAAACACTTCGTATAAAAAAGATTCCTTTTGAATAAACATAAAAGTCAAAGGGGTTTATACACTGTATAAAAGAAGGTTGTGTATAAAACAAAATATGCCTCAATGAAAGGAGATTGAGACGAAGTCCCATACCACCTTGAAGCTTTTAAAATTTTTAAACCATTAATATCCATATAAATAAATCCTTAAAAACATTTTTAAAACATGGATATTAATAAGAACAAATAATTAAAACATTTAAAGCGATATTTTGGTTAAAGGGGTTCTACCAAAATTAGAGATGCTTGAATACAATAATTGAGGAATAACATTTAGTCAGAACTTTATAATATCATGAGAATAAATGGATTCATGATATAATATTCCAAAGGAGAGTATATACACCATATAAGAGTGAATTGGTGCATAACAAAAATGAAGTCTCAACAGAAATGTCAAATGTGATGAATTCCCTTATAAAGAAGGTATCCTTAAATTAAGGATAATTCAATCTCAAAATTATGTGTGACAAACATAAATACACCCAATATAAGTGGATATTAAGTGTAAAACAATAAAAGGTCATTCACACATATTCCAAAGATGACATATTCAATAACTACATGTTGAACCCAAAGAAATCGAAATTGGGTTAAAATGTTCCCTTGGTAAATTTCTACAGCCTAACGACATCACTTAAAAATTCAGAAAATGAGTTGATGAGAGATAAAAAGGGAATCTCATCACATGGACATAAAATTTACATCCATAAGGATATAAAAGAACATATCCCAACATAACAGTATGTGAATTAAAAGACATAACAAAAGAAGTCTTTTAAAAAGAGGAGGGTGAAAGGTCCCCTTACCGTGTTGGGTAACTTTCGAAACGTACACCCCATGGAAGAGGGGTCATACAATGAAGATGAGAATACCCATAAATGAAATTATACTACACCAAGTGTATAATAATGGTCATTACATACACCAATAAAAGTAAATTGTGGCAAATGTAGCATAAATCTCACGGGAATAAAAGTGAGATGAAAAACCCCTTACGAAAAATCGGCAGCCTAACAACGCCACTTAAAACTTCCAAAATCGATTGATGAGAGGAAATAGGTTCTCTCATCATATGAACATAAAAATTACAGTAATAGTAATATAAAATAACATCCTAATCACAAGAAATATGACCTTAAAAGGAATGACATAAAAGGGTGTACTTAAAAAGAAAGAGAGGAGTAGGATCCCCTACCTCAAGTCCAACTTGTCTTGTTCATGTCTTTATATTCCTGAATAATAAACTTTGGTCAATTAATAATTTCCTATTTACCTCATTTATATATTATTATTCAGTTCATATCACATATTATAATGTTATAATAATTGTTTAATAATGTTAGTTCATATCAGACGTTTTTGCCGATGTTTGGTACATGAGTAAAAAATGAACTTGGTTGAAAAAAGATTGCCCATGAAGTTATAAGTAAATAATTTCCAGAATATTATTAATGATTAAAATATCATATATATACAGTAAATATTAATTTCATACTATTACATATCATTTGGAGATAAAAAACGAAAAGCACCGTTCATGGAGACGGTAGGCCGTACGTACGCATGAACGCTACTTTCATTTTTTGTCATATTAATGGAATTAAAACCAAATGAGAGAGATATATATATGTTATAATTCCAGAATGATATCTATAATTTTGATGTAATATATTACATATATATCCATTATATATATGTACTTATAATATTACATAACATTTCGTGATAAGAAATGAAATGTACCGTTCATGGACACGGTAAGCCGTACGTACGCATGAACTCTACTTCCATTTCTATTTCATATTTAATGGAATTAAAACATAATGATAAAAAATAGTATTTTAATTCCAGTATGGTATTATATATAATATTATTAAATATATCCTTTATACGTACCGCATATGGTATTAAAGAATCAAATCACTTTGAGGGGGCGGTAGTCCGCACTTCCTTAAATGAAGATATCACGTTTACCCATAATGGAAACCATAAAGGTATGACCAAAATGAAAAATAAATAAGATTAAGGAAAAAATAAAAATATTATATATCATATATAAATATAGTGTCATCTTAATGTCCACCATTGAAGGTGTTAAAAGAATGTTGAACAATCATCGTTTCGGGAGGCCGAAATTCGCCATCCACAGAAACCGTATGTTCTTTAACCATTAGATGTAGGTGTGTGAAAGTGTAGCTCAAATCCTTATTATAACAACATCCTAGTATATTTATGATACTGTATTTGTTA
Organism: Viscum album; assembly: GCA_963277665.1. NCBI lineage: Eukaryota > Viridiplantae > Streptophyta > Magnoliopsida > Santalales > Viscaceae > Viscum > Viscum album. The sequence goes on along the minus strand of OY728161.1, from coordinate 137,605,868 downwards.
TAAATGAAATGAATAAAAAGAGTTTAGGGGGTTGGAGAAGCAAAATAAAAAAAAGGACTCAAGTGAAGACATTACCTTAAAATCGGGTAACTCCCTTTGGTTTGAGCTCAAAGGCTCCCTTGGGAAGACTAATTCCCAAAGTTAGGCTTCAAGGAGTAAGATAGGGAAGTGGAGAGACAAAATGGGTAGAGGCTGGCCGAGCCAAAGGCTTTGGGAGTGTGGGTAAGGAGGTAGGGGTGTGTGCCTTTTATAAGAGGAGTGGAGGGGCACTCTTGTAAAGTTACAAAATTTTACTTTATTTTCAAAAGAGTTTCGGATTTTAAAGGTCCCAAATTGATTTATTTAGAGGATAAGGTGATAAGGGTTTGAAATACACTCATCCAATAGGTTTTTTACATGTGTAGGTCTTAGATATTACATTATCTTTCCATTTTATTTAAATTGTTAAATAATGAGGTCATCGCTGCATCATCATGATGTCGTAAATAATTTAATTTATTTAATGTCTAAAAATTATAAAAAAAAGAATATGATGTATTAAATATTTTTATCTTTCCAATTAATATTTATATTCAAAAATCTGATTTGTATAACCCCATGTAAAAATTGTTTTAGTAAAACATTTCATGTTTTTCTCATTTTTACTTTAACTTTAAATAAAAAGATATTAATGTCATTTTCCAACCAAAGTGGCTTCAGGGGGTCCCCAAGTTTACCCATGGGTTGTATTGGTCGGCCATGACTCAACCAATGAGGTTAGGACATGTGTAAAGTTCATTTCATATTATTAAAACATTATTTTTACCTTAAACTACACTAATTACCTCTAATCGCGATTAAAAACATAATATGTTACTATTCACCAAAAAAATTATTTTTATCCCATTGAACCACATTTTACTTCTTAATGACAAAAATTTATGTCATATTTTTGAAATTGAAAACACAAAGATGGCAAAATTTCATTTAAACAGAAAAATTAGTTTTTATAAGTACCACTTAGTGGTTTCACTATTCATCAAAAATTGAAGTTTTTCAGAAAAATCCCAAAAATTCACCATAAGCTATATTTGATATTCCGAATTCAAAAATGATGTATATTTTACAAAATTAAAATCATATAAGTCACATTAAATAATTTAATAATTAATTCCCGCTGTCAGACCAAATAACGTGTTTTTATGAAACAATATGTATCAAAAGATTGACACTAGTTTAAGTATGATTTCAAAGTGAAATTAATTCCAACGACCACTATTGTATTTAATGGTAAAAATATATTTTAATTTCACTTTAAAACCAATTCAAAAGATAATCTAATCATATAAATAAATTAGATTAAAAAGAGGTTTTGAATTAAAATACAACATTTTACACTATTCATTAAAAAATGAACTTTATCAGAAAGATACCAAAAATTTACACAAAGTAAATTTTGATGTCCCAATTCTTAATAAGAGTTTTATTTGGTACAAAAGGATGTATAAGAGTGAACAAAACTATATTTAATGACGGTTCCCCATCAAAAGGCGATAAGTGATCCTTTAGTGAAAACTAGGGCATATACGCCTAAAATTGAATTCTTTCCTTATTTTATGCCTTTATCTTTTATTGGATAAATTTAAAAACACTTAAAAACATATATAATCATATTTTAGTTATTTATATCCATTCCCGCCAATACAACGGCTACATGTTAACTACCATTTAAAATAATATTATTGTATTATTAGAGTGCAACGTAAGATTCCAACGAAACTCATTGTTGCGTGTTAGGTACGCTATCGAGCATAGTGTCCCCTTTAAAGTAATATTAATAATTTATTCACAAATATGCATAAATATGAAAATGTCATATTCTTTATTTACCTGGGGTGTTACAGATAGAGAACATCATTAAAGAAACATGACAATCATAAAGCAATAAATCTATGATTGTCTAAGGGGCCATTTGATTCATCAGAAACGAAGGTACTGGGATAATATAGTTGGTTTCATGATCATCTCTATATATTTGATTAATTAATTTACTTCATCTACTATGAACATAAAGAAGTATACTTACATGACATGTAGTGTTTCATCCTTTATTCAATTTCAATCTATGACATCATGTATGCCAGTGGTAGGTGATGCATCGCTGTCGTCCTTCAGTTGCGGGTTCAAGTCTCAACACCATTCTAGATGTGAGTGCTTCTCACACGACCTGTGGGTTTTCTTTTTTATAAAACAATATTATTGTTTTATTCCAGAAATAACTTCAGTATATCAAACATTAAAAAATGTTTAAAGCTCAAAAAATAATACCCATTGTTCAACTAAATCTATAATATCCTTAAGACTCTTCCAAAATACATCTATCCAAATTAACAATTTGAAAAAAATCTCTATATTTTCAAAATCAATATTAACATAAAATTCTACAGACAATGTTTTGATTCACTTATTCTTAATTTGAAAAAATTTGATCACCAAAACAACTTATTAAAAAAAATTCAGATGGCTAAATCATTAAAGAAAAAGTACTACAGTATAGTATTTATTTATTTCTATAATTCATAAAACCTATAAATCATTAATAAAATAAAAAAATGACCGAATAAAATATTCCAGACATAAAATTTAGATTCTGGATATAAAATTTACCATGCGTTCCATTTTTTGTGATAACCTTTAATGTAACATCTAATTGACTACGTGACAAGTATTCCTTTAACATTGATGTGGTTTTTCCTTTTAATTGACTAGGTAGAGTTGATAATGAATTGGGTGGATACCTATAATGTTATAGTCCAATATATTTTGGACACTCATCATTAAAAAATCTTTTATGTATGCTATAAGGGGGTTTTATTAAACATTATGTAAATAGGTAACATGGCATGTAAGGATTTTCGGATAGAAGTCATGAAAGGCTTCACGCTGTGAAGGTTTCATGTCATGACTGGCCTTTACATGTTGGGTGTTATTCATGGTCATTTTCAATTTAGTACGTCATGTTTTTCGATAGTTTGAGATAATAAAAATTTTCATGATATGAAATCCTATTACACATGGTGAAATAATGCATCCTTGTATTCATAAATGGGAAGCACTATTGAGATATTTTCTTTTCTCAAATAATGTTTCAACTCCATCATCCTAAATCCTTCCCCAAGCGATCTTGAATCTCTCCAAACCATCTATATCCGTTATTATGAGGTTCGGTCGACATTGAACTTGTTGTGTGATTCTCGGTTAATCAGTATCCTTCATTATATATCTTTATCTGTCACTACTCCTTGTGAATTTCAATTAATCATATAGAAGTTTATGGACCATTGATTTGTGAAATTGGATCTCATTTTTAGGCTGACTTTTACGGTCTTATACACATTGTTTGTCATTGTCAAATGTTGTTGTGAGTGTTGCATTCTGGGAAAACATATGAGGTTCCATCATGGTTAGCCCACTTTATTAAACTAGTTTGTCATGAATTAATTCAATTATCTATTTAAACTCAATTTCGTATACATTATTTCTATTAACTCAATAAAAAATTTCTATTGAATTGGGAAATTTGAAATGGTTTTGTCATGGAAATATGGAAAATTTTAATTAAATTGAATTTAGGTGTGTTTATGGAAATTTGTTGATTGAAAATTTTGAATTTAAATTTTATATTGTATTGATGTTTTTTTTAATTAATTCATTTAATTTAATATTTATGATTAATTTTGAAATTGATGGAATAGTTTTTTAAATGAATTTAAATATTCTTAAAATGGCTTAAATGGTTTTGATATTTACATAGTGGGTTTATGTTGTGAAATAAGCACGTTTTTTTATTAAAACTCATCTTGGTTTTAAATTCACAATAGAAATTTTTGAAATGTGAAAATGGGATTTAATTGTATTTTAAGAATTTATAAAGTGAATTTCCAATCATTGATAGTGTATGAGCATATGCATTTTTATGAAATTGGTGATTTAATTGGACACAATAAACATTGTTATAATGTTAAAAAAATATAATACCGTGAGTCACGCCACTGATGGGAGGGTGAATAGTATCCTCTGACAATTGGTAGTGGGACATGTGAATGCACATATTTCTGAGATTACATATAGATTATAAATTCTTATAGTCAGACATACTATCAGACGTCTATCATAGATGATCGTGTTGCTTGATTGTTATTTATATTTGATAAATAAATGAATTTAAATGTAGTAAAATTGAATACATGACCTCTAAATTTATATAATAAGTATTAAAAATGTATTCTTTGAAAAATTTATTTGAAATACTCCACATTTTATGATTTTCATTCTTTAATTTTCTTAATTTGAACTGTATTTCCTGATTTGTTTAAATATGATTTAAAATTAGAACCATGGTTATATTTAAAATAAGTGGAATTCCATTTGTTAGTCTTTTACTGGAAACTATTGTCAAATACATGGTGATGGACTACTAGGAATTTTAGCTCACACCATACTTTTTTCTTTTAGGTTATTTTAATTAATCACATTTCAGTTTTTTGATATGTAAAATGGTCACTTGGAGGTGGATCCAGCTATTAAACTATAATCATGGTGATTTATGTCCTTAGAGACATGGGTTTTTTATATGCTTTGGTACTTATGTTATTTAATTTGGGTATTAATTTCATGTTGAATTGTTTTAGACTATTCTAATTGATTTGTTTATATACATACTTAATTTTTTTTATTCTATATTTTCTGCAGAAAATTCATTCCCACTTTCATGTTGTTTGGATCTAGGTTTTAATCACCAACCCGTGGGGATTGGGATCTCTCTTCGAGTTATGATAGGGTTAGCTTGGATATCTTGTTAATAGGGTATCGAGAATGGTTTGTGACATTTAACATCATTTATAACGGTTTCTATAGTCTTAAAAACTTATTACATAACCATAATAATATTTATGATATCATATATGATAATATTATAATATATTATGACCATTTCATTATTTATCTTTTATTATTATTAATATTTCATGTGTTAATTTCCTAGATTCTCCGGTATGTTTTGACTTGTACATTATTATTTCTATTAATTAGATAATGGATTAATAATCTAAATATTATAAAAATTATTTAAATATTATATATATTCATGATATATTTATATAATTATAATATTCCCTAAAAAGGATATTATAAAAGAAATGCAATATTCTTGGAGATGGAATACAATGTCTATGCATGAACCCATCTTTTTCATTTTTCATTTTAAAATAATGAAATATACATTATATATATATATATATTTAATTTTATACCATATATATATCTTATATTTGACATATTTCTATTAAAACATTAATTTATATGTTATATGGATACTATTAGTGAATCCCTTCGCTTTGAGGTGGTGGTAGCCTACTCATCCACTAACGAAGTTATTGTTTTTATAAAAATTGAAAATTATTCATATAAATATTATAAAATAATTATATAATCATAAAAAAATAAATCTAAAACATATATTATATGAAAATATAAGTTCAATTATAATACCCAAAACTAAAATATGGAAAAAGAAAAAATGATCAATCATCATTTTGTGTTGTGTTAGTTCTTCGTACAGAGAAAAAATATGTCCATTATGAATTATATGTAATTATGTGATAGTGTAGTTTGAAAATTTATTATAACACCATCACAATATATATTGGAAATTTTTGTTATTATATAATCGTTAAATAATAATAAATGATGGAGTGGTGGAAGAAAAAAACTAAATTGATTGTTGAAGAATGTTACCATGTTTTTGGGTAACTCCTTTTGGTTTATAATAAAAGGCTTCCATGGATTGATTTATGTATAATTTTATTCTTATAGTATTAATATGTTGACGTTTGGATCTTATTTTGGAAGCGTTTGGTTGATATATAAGACTCAATGTGGTTTGAGGAAGTAAGGGATGATGTGTCCTTTTAAAATTGAGGTGAGGGGTACTTTTGGAAAATCTCAAAATATTAAATTAAAATTAATTATTTTTCTATTCTAAATGATAAAATTGTAATTTTCTTATTATATAATATATTATAGATATAAATACATTCAATCAATAATTATTTGACATGTTTAGTTCACATTATAATCATTATCTTTTGGCTTTAACCCTTAGTTAAACCCTTTGAATCTTACTTAAACATCTTGGATTTATGAATCATTAAGGAGTAATATAGTTTCAATTAAATAAAAAAATATAACATAATGAGTCATTTATGAAAATTTTAACATATCCCTATTCTGTTTTTCAATTTTTGAAATTTAGATTATTTATATTATTAAATATAATATTATTCATTTTAAGATTTCAATAATGCCAATTTTGACATTATTCATTATTTAATCTTATAAAAAAAATTTAAATTCAAAATAAAAATTCCAAATTATTACTAACATGTCATTATAATAAAAAAAATTGGATAACATTAAATTTCTCAATTTTATTAAATATTTGTAATATCATTTATTTGATTCTCCCATTAATTAAACTATTACTACATCATCATTAGGACACCATTTAGTTTAATAGTTTCATTCCAATGAATTATAAATAAATTATCTTAATTAAGTTACTATTGGTAGTTTTTATAATTAAATTTATTGAATATAATATCCTCTAAATAACTATATATATATAAATATAATTTAATAATAATTAAAATAAGACTATAACATAATGGACTTCCCTTAGAATAAAACACCCTAAAAGGCTTAGTGTCCTCAAAATAGAACCTAACAGCCATTAAATCTACCAAATGAGTATTTTTGTCAAATAAATTGCATCCTATAAAATTATAATATGTGTTATGACCATATTAAAATTTTATTCTTTTACATAATTTCATGAGTTACCCTTAATAATGGTAATTAATATATTACTGAATTTACTACTCATATGACCAAAAATAAAAGAATCCTATTTAAATAATTTTGACACAAAGATTTGAAATATGGAATGCATTTTTCATAATTCAAAACACATAAGTTTCAGAATATAATTTCAAATTTTTCATGTCAATGGGGTGAAAAAACCATTTATTAGAGAATAAAACATGCAAATGATTGAAGCAGTTTTATATCAAAAATCAATGAAAAATTTATCTAAATGAAATTAATATGATTAAATGATAAAAAATATACAAATTATAATATAAAAAAATTAAAATTATTTTTCAACATTATATATAATTTTGATGAAAAAAGTTGTTTTCATTTAATATTTATTAATTTAACAACTCATAAAAACCTAATTCTAATAAAAAAAATGACAAAATTTGCAGAAATTAAATTATTATATTTTGATTTAAAATATGAAATTTATTTTTTTCAAATAGAATAGATAAATTTATCAATAATTGTGTTTAAAATATATTCCCCATCAAAAGGTGGAATAAATGCCTTTAGAAAATACAGAATTTTATATATAATATTACCTATGTTCCTATAGTAAGCCTAAATAATATATTAGATGAATTTCAACTATATTTCATTGAATATATAAAATATTTATTTCATTAATATATATTAACAATAGAAATTAATAAAATTTATCTGATAAAATCCATTGTGTTCATAATTTTTTTTATAAAAACAATCTCAATATTTTCAATGGGTTATTATATTAATTTAAAATAATTTTATAACTCTTAGATTCAAAAATATATTTTCAAAAGATATTTAATAATTTTTACAATCTCTAAATTAATGGAATTATTATATATTTTTTTGAAAAAGATGGAAATATTATATCTTATTTTACTGGTTAATAATATTTTGATAATATATTATTTGTCAGAAAAAACTCATCCTTCCAAGTAACTCAAGACAATTCATTGTGGTGTGTATCATAAGCTTATCATTAGTTTATGTATAATCCATGATTGAAAAAATTATATTTACTCAAACGTGATAATATTTTAACTCCTTGGGGTGTTACAGTAAATTTCAATTACCGTAGACTTGTTTTAATTTCAGGTATGCAATTTGGAAAATGCAATTATCATGATTGGGAAATTGAATCTGAAATTGTTATTATTAACTAAACTTACATGGGCTAACTAAATGGTTTTATTGTGGGGAATATGATATTATATTAATATTGATTATGATATTGGATGATTTATGTGTTTATGAATTGATTGATAATGGGAAAGGGGTGGTTATATTTACTTTTAATGGTTAATGGTTTATAGGGTTAACAATTGATAAATGATTTGATGGTGAATTATTCACATTATTCCAAGGGATCTTTTGTGTTTATGGAAGGTAAAATATAAATTTACATATGTTGGATAATTTATAGACACCACTGGTGATGTCATACTAATTTTATCTCCCACCCTAATCAGGCTGCCTCTAGTACTAGTATAGACATTATGTCTATATGTATGGATAATAGAAAGAGACCTTCTATATATGATTGGTATATTTCACTTATAGCTGGTATTATGGGAGTAGAGGACTGAGCATATTCATGTAATTGTAGTGGAGTAGTCTTTGGTATTTTTTAAATTTATTGCAACATGTTTCATATTCTTTTCCCATATATCACATTTTTCTATTTTTTATATCAGCATGACATAATATAATTGTAAATGACTTAACTTGGGGGATTTTATTATTAGTATTACAATTTTTTATTTGTGGGTTTTTAGTTAGGATTTGTATTAGATTTATGTTTTTTCATTTATTATTTCATAATTATATTACTTGGGTTTATTTTTTAGGTCTGGTGTTCTACCCATATTTGAGGATATATAGTATCCCCAACGTACAACCATAGCCCATACCACTAGTCTAAAACCTCTAGAATATTGGGATATGTGATTGAGTCCATGTGACACACCTTCTAAGGAGTCTTTTTATAGGATCCTAGGTCACAATATTACATAATTATACACTAATTACCATATTAATATAAATTTATCTTTTAAATTCATTAAATAAATATTTTTGTTTTTAATAAAAATAAATATTTATTTTACAATTTATTGAAGAAAATTATTTCAACAAAAAAATATCTAAAAAAACTAAAATATGAATTTAACATGTTGATTTTAAAAAAAAAATTTACCTTTCCAAATTGATTTTCTAAAAGTGTCATTTTTTCATTTTTGTTCACATATTGCAATAAAAACATTTTTGGAGGAAAAAATTTTTCTAGAAAATTTGAATGCATAACTAAAAATTCATGCCTTTTCATCAGAATGACTTATTTGTATAAAAACATTATACATAACATTTAATATTTTTATATTATTATTCACACCACCTTGTTTAATGGGTATGTTATAATAATATGTTTAAATAATAATATTAATAATATATGATAGATCATTAAAAATTAGTTTTGTGCGTAACGAAAGAAATCGAACGAATTATAATTATTCAATACAAATAATTTATAATATATTAGTGTGTAACATTATATCCCCATTAATATTAATTTGACCCCCAATATTCTATCATGCTGGAAAAACAAATGAGGATACTTCTTCTTCATTGCCTTCTTAGGTCCCCACATATACTTATAAAGCCCTTGAATTTTCCTTAAACCTTTTATCTATCGAGGTGTATCATTTCATATTACTTTATGTGTACAATATAGAGTATTCAATATTTATTTCTCATATAAATGATCCTTATTTAGTGATATGAACTATGTGTCCAGTACGTGTAATGTATAAGATATTTTCTTCTTTATGATAAATACATGGAACACATCATGGATGAGATAAAGGTTTAGTGGAAGCATCAATCGATAAAATACCATCCGGATATGATGAAAACATTAATGGGACTGATATATCAGGGGATTAGTTTTTCCGTGTTTATTAATATAATTACAATATTTTGTAGTGAAATTTTAAAAACACCTAATCACCAACTTCAATGTCCAAATAACTATAGGGATTCACATCATAACTTGTCTGAAAACATTGTGATTCCCTTATTTATTGTTGAATTAACCTTAACATATCTACATTTTCATTACCTATCTTATGTATCGATATATTTTTTTATTAAACTTCATCCATGTAAGTTGGAGTTTTTAATATTGTTAAAATTGATTGATTCATAAATATTATTAGATTCACATGTGAAATATATTATTTTATGAAAACATCAAAGTGTAAGGTGTTGATCCCAAAAACAATTGAAATATAAAGAAAAAAACCAACATATCTACTAAGGTTTTAATTGTTATACAAGGATAGAAATATTTTATAGTATTATATAGTGTTTTGATACTCAACATTATATCCAGAGCTTACTAAAGAATTCAACCAAACATCAAGGTAAGTCTTATATCCTGATTTGATTGAATATAGTGTCCTAATACATGTTCCCATACCCCTTATTTTTTGTATATTATATAATTCTGATCAATATATTGATATTCAGAGATAATGATGATGTGTGATAACTTTATATGTTGATTGACTATAACCCACATAGAACAGTTCAACTTAATTATTTTTGGGATAATGATAGAGATATCACATGTGTTTTTCCCATTTATATTTTTTTATTGGTAATGTTCATAATGTAACTGTAGAGTGTATTTTATTATAATTTTCTTCCTAACATATGATTCAGTGAGATAGAAACATTTAGAATTATTTCTTTATAAAATCCCACTAAAAAATTCATTCAAATCGCCATACATCTTTAAACATGCAATTTGAATAGATAATGATGAACTATGATCCCCTTCTTGTAAAATATTTCATTAAATTAGATATTTATAAATCACATACATAGTTCCTAAATAATCTCATTCCATAAAATTCAAGGTTTAACTCATGGAAATTTATCACCTTATTTTACTGCTACAAATCATCCCTCCTAAATTCCTTTATCCTTACATGTTTAAATTGTTGAAAACATATTTGAGAATGATAATTTCTACCCGTAAAATTAATATTTCAAGACCCATATTATGAAAATACCAATATATATTATTTTTTGTTTCTAAACATAAGTATTCTAGAATGATCCTTTTGACTCAAACCATCAACCACCTCCTTCACATTCAAAGGGTGGTAATGTATTGTGACATCATATTCTTCAATTAGATCCAACCATATTATTTGGATCATTTTCACCTCATTCTGGGTGGATATATACTTAATCATTTATTGAAAATTATATATATCCTTCATTTCTTAGTAAAGATAAATCCTCCATATCATTAATGAATAAATCACTACAACAGGCTCCAAATCAAGAGTTGGTAGTGTTTTCATACAATCCATCTATTTTTGTCATGATAAATCTATAACATTATAATTAGGAATGATAAATCATCCCACTCTCTACTTGGATTGATAACTATAATATAAAAACCATTATCTACTATATGTTAAATTATGCACATGTGTGATGACTAGTCTTCTCCTAAATTCAATGATATTTTCCCTACAATATTCCAATAAAAGTAACTTGGATCCATTTTGAGTTGAATTTTTTTGTGCACGATATAGTCATGAGAAATTATCCATAAACCATTAATAATATACATAAAACCAATTGATATTGGGGTCTCAGTCACTATGGTTGGTCTAGGCCAATGTTTAATGGACTCTTTATTTGAGGGATCCCAATATATACCCTCACATGAGAATAATGAAAGGAAAAAAATGAATCATTTTGTATCTAAAATTATCATATATATATTTAAAAAAAATATTATAATCCCTTGTTGTCTTTATTACATTTCACTTTTTATCTACATGCTCATCCTTCATCATCGAATAGATAATGATTTAATCTATAATGACCACAATAATATGTTGCAGGTAATCAATAATTATTCACTTCATTAAATCCATTACAATAGTGGAGGAATATATGAAACTAAATGGAATCAGTATATAATCATAGTGACCATCCCATGCATAGATTTTTGTATTGGATATAAAATCTTCATTGAAAATAAATTGATGATATATAGAAAGAAGGTCAAACATGAAAAAGTGTTGAGATTTATGCAGTCGATCAAACATGTCATTAACACATGGTAGAGGATACTTGTTCATGATTTGGATCTTATTTATCTATAGATAATAAATATATAGTATCATTGATATATTATTCTTCATAAAAAACCTAGTGCACCCCATGGTGGAACACATGGTTTGCTATAAAAATACTCAATTCTCATCTAATGTTCCTTCTTCAATTACAAAAACATAATAATGTCCATTATATATGGAGGTTTGATATAGGTAATGCACTAAGAAAAAAATATATTGAGAACTACAATTCATGATTCACTATAACACTAGGAAGTTATTTTATAATTAAATCCATAAAATATCAAAAAAATATGAATATCATTGTTGTTGAATATCTCCCCAAGAATCTATGGTAAATCCACTTTTGAACAAGAATAAAAACACATTCGATGGATTTGATTTCGATTTGAAGTTAATATTTTCCCTCACACTCATAGATGATCATTGTTTGGTTTGGAATATCATATATAACATCCATTAATCGATAATTTATGAGGGATTTATATAGGAAAATAAAATCCATGAATGAGAAAACATAAAATTCACTAATAGGGGAAATAAAAATATTTATAGAAACCACATTCCCACAAACTAAAACAGGGGATGAATCATACAATTAAGATGTGATCATCAGAACATTATGGAAATTTCCACTATTTCAACATCTAATCAATATCGTGGTATCTTGATACTATAAGTAAATTATAGTTATATAAATGATAGGGAAGATACAGAATCAAATATGACATTATTAGTTCTAGAGAGGATGTCTAAATGATCCTTTTGAAACATTGTTATCATACCCCTCATCATAAATACTAATTGTAGGTCATTTTCCTTTTTCCATTGGATTAATGGGGTTTTCATATCAATCATCATCATTAACCATTATATTTGATCATTTTACATAATAATTACAATACTCCAAATATATGAATTTTTGGAATTTGGCACATGAATTAATTGTAATCATCATTTGTTTCGTTGCATTAACCAACCTATTCATTTTATTTTGTAATTATCAGGATATATGACCTAAAAATATATAATTATAACACATAATTGTTAAATTAAATGTGTTATTTTTTTGTATCTTCACAAATTTCTCATATGTATATGGATGTAATTTTATTCCACTATTTTTGTTATTCTAGTTTTCATTAGACCCAAGTTTTTTTCTATAATAATATTGGGAATTATGGGAGAGTATAATTTACATTTACATGTTGACAAAACATAAAAATACTTATTCTTAGCTACTAAATTCTCTTATCGAAAACATATTTCATATAAATGGGTTTAGACAATCAAAGAATATATCAACCATCATTTCAGGTGTGATGATAATTCTAGAAGTGTACTTGGAATGTATTATAAAATATTCCCCATATATAATAATATATTCATCATCCTTATACATCATCTCAAGGAATTCCTTCTTCATATTTGTATGATGAATAAGAGAAATGTACTTATTCAAAAAAGTAAGCTCTTAATCACATCCCACTCAAATAAGTTATTTTCATCCAATCCCCCCATTTTCCCGATAATATACCATTACTTATATACTTCACCTTCCAAATTATAGGTAATCAAATTCAATTTTTCATGATTAGAACAAAAAATAATAGAAATATATTATTATTAGTTAATTTACATTTCTCAGTAAATAGTGGATTAATAGAATATTTAAAATATTACGAGGGTTTCCACCTGAAAGACTGGAATTTTTTTCCAATCCGGCTATTTATTAGAAGATCGCAATGATTCCTAGAATTGTAAATTTGTGTGGCCAAAGAAACCAGACCATTATTCTATCTATTATAACATTAGGTTGGTCAGTAAATAAATAATTGAATTTTCCATTTCATTTATCATTAAAACAATTTCTTTGAATACTAACCATTGACTAAATATAAAAAACATTGTGAATGTAATAATAATAATAATTAAGAAAACATTTAATGTATGTACAACGAATTAACCCTTATATTTAATATAATAAACCTTAGGTCTAAAAATGGCCATTCATGATAATTATCTATTAAAATAAACTATGATGGTTATTAAAATGAATTTTAATCTTAAAAGCATTGGAATTTTTTTTAAAACTAGGTGTGCAGTATGGACCGTATACATGCACCAGGTGATGATCAGATCCATCTCAAAACACCCTTTTTAGAGTTTTCACCCTAGGTAAAAATTTACTAGATTCAGATCAAATTATATCATCTTGACTTGGGTTTAATTTTTGGAAAACAATCACTCTATTCATCACAAAATTTTTATGAAATTATCTTAAATTAGAGTTGTCCTTTGACTTGTCATTTGACATATTATTATACATATAGCTAGGGATCTCAATAAAGCTTTCTCCTACCTATTTATAAAGGATTAAAAAGCCGTAAATATGACACCAACTATAATGTTTCATTCTTTTTATTAATAGATATGATATCTTACTAGAAGAAATATTCAATACATTTCACAAATATATGACCATGTATCGTAAAATTTGAGTCTTTTTTGATACTATATACACAATATTTTTATTTCATGAATGATATTAAACATATAGAAAAATATATTCCCATTTAGAACACATTGTACGTAACCCCTAGTTGATCCATTATTTATAACATGGTCAAATGAAAATAATATACTCGGTGATCTTATATAATTATTCAATGTGAACTTGTATAATATCAAATGATGATCATTTGAATGGATAAGATTATAAGACGGGTATAAGACTATTAATATAACATAAAAATTCCTAAAAAATATATCATGTATTGTAAACATGATCCCTGAAATAAAACATTATCCTTTAAAAAAATATGAACCATGAGAAGGAGAAATCATCAAAAATTAATCATGAAACAAAAGTTCAAATCATATCTTTATAGAACCATTATAAGATTAGAAATCATTTCATATATAAAATTTAATATCTTACACCATAAAATAATAATTGATCAAGAATTAACACATGATTTCCATTTCATAACAGAACCGTAATAATCACTTATTTCCTATATTTGATCAAACACATAATCCTATTTCCAATAGAAAATCAAGAACGTCATCTTATTTCCCAACATTATAACATTATATATAAATCCTTACCTAAGTAATTGGATAGAGATATGGGACTTACTAATCAAATAATCTGTAAATTAGTGTTCCACAATATAATAAAACATTTATCAAATCATATCTATAGAAAATGGAATGAGTTC
The DNA here is from genome assembly GCA_963277665.1 of Viscum album. Taxonomy (NCBI): domain Eukaryota; kingdom Viridiplantae; phylum Streptophyta; class Magnoliopsida; order Santalales; family Viscaceae; genus Viscum; species Viscum album. The sequence continues at coordinate 137,590,579 of OY728161.1, read as the reverse complement.
ACATTTATTTAATCAAATCATACACCTAGGAAATTAAATTAGTTTCATAATAATTTCATTAATTTATAATATCGAAACCTTTGTAAAACGAAAATATTTCATAAAAGTGTGTTAATAATAAAAATAATCACTTACTATTCAATGAAATAATATGTATGGTACCATTATATCATATATTTATAATGCATAATAAAAACCACTCTTTGCTTTCATTGAAAATTTTAATTTAAGAAATTTTCATTAAAACATTCTTGAAGAAAAAAGCTTTTCCATTAAAAATCACAAATTTAAAATATAAAAAATTCATAAGTGTCAAAGAAAATATTTTATTACAAAAAAATTATGAGTAAATTTATACTATATTTGAAATAAATGAGTGTTAATAAAATAAGAATATTTCATTCATCCATATATATTAATACAGATATTCTATTCATATTTTTAGTAAAAGGTCAAAATGGAAATTTTCTAAAAACATCATGACCATTCTAGTTAAATAATAGTGAAAAAAGGTAAAAATGATGGGTAAAAATTATAAAATCATCAGATAATATTAGAAAAACAATTCAGATAATTTTTAGAAAAAATGGAAAACCATGAAAATGGGTGTTTAATTAAAAAGAAAAATAATGATGATTTTCTTAAAAATCATCACATTGTCTCATTATTTAATTAGGAAGGGAAAATTATAGGGAGAATTTATTTTATATAAATAACATGAGGATAATAAAATTCATGATATTTGTGAGATTTATATAATTATATTTCATATTCGAAATCATAATAAAAAATAATCCCACTTAACGATGAGATTATAGCATTAGAACATTTTTGGATTATTATGTATTGAATCATAAGACCTCTGAGAAAAATAAATTTATATGGATATTTAAATCCCTATAACCATTATAATCATAATAATTTTTTGGGTATCATATAAACCATATAATATAAACATGTAGTTAATGTTTCTTATTCCTTATAAAAATGAGATGGAAATCACATGCCTTCCATGCATAATTCCATCATACCCTTTCAAAAAAATTATATAATAAATAAAATTTATTAAATACATATTATAGAAACATACTCATTTGTATCATAACATATATGATTTACATGTGACATCTTATAAAATGTTTTTTAACAATTCCTTATCAAAATAATGTTCTGTGTAATAATCATTTCTTTTTTAATGTATGTTTTTGTTTTGTATATGTTATACTTTAATCCTCACGATGGTAAAAAGATATCTATAATTTTAATATGATATAAATATCATATATATTCATTATATTTCTACATAGTGTTGTATTTTAAATTTATAGATATAAATTGAATTACACCATTCATTGAGATGGTAATCTATACATACACATGACAATTTTTTCATTTTTTTTTGGGATGAAATGAATGAAATATAAATAATATATTTCCTTTAATGAATACTATTTATTTAATATATATAATATATTTTCTTATAACCTATCCATATTACCTTCTATGTAATACATATGCGATGAACCAATCACCTCACATTGTGAGGTAGTAATTCACTGTACACACAAGACTAATGATGTTTCACTACCTTAGAATTGAATGTAGGGATTATTATGTGATATTATAATTATGGAAATATAATTATGTAAAAAATTTCATATAAATATTTTTAATCTATCATTATATTATTTTCTGAGTGGTGTTGAGGGGAAAAATTACATTGGCTTACATGGTAGTAGTCCACCATACCGAAGATAAAAGATTTTATTTCCCAGTAGATAGAAGAGGGGATAGATGTATGTAATCACATTAACATAATAATATATTATTATATTGGAGATAATTATTTTATTATATCATCATGGTAGAATAATATTTGAATTATTTATATATGAAACGAAATGAAAACACATGGTTAAGGGGTAAACATCTTCTTTAGTGAACCCCTTTGGGATTATTAATAGATCCATCTTAAGAGTGTTTTATAATAAAAAATACAAATATTTAGTGGATAGAGATATAATAAATTTATTTAGGTATTTATTGGCTAAACCAAACGTATTGATAATCCTTAATAGGAGAGGATAGGGTATGTCCTTCTTGATGTTGGGTAGGGGACCCAGTTGGATGTTTTGCGATGAAAAAATGTACCATCATTTTAAAATGGCCCAAACGATCCATAATGGATAATTGAAGACATATATATTATATAATTTATAAATAATAAAATAAAATGTTATTTTTATTTGTTTATATGTAATTATATCATTATCTTTTTAGATTAACCCCTACTAAAACCATTTTAAACAAAATAGAAGAAATTAACTTTTAATGTTTTCACTATTCATTCTCACTACATATTAAATTGACCATATTATATAATATAATGTATTATAATTTATAATATTGAATATGTTTTTTCCAAATTCCATTAATATAAATGTAAATTTTAAATGAATAATACACCTGTAGATGAGACGATAAAATGTTTTCATAAGAGAAATTTTTCATAAGCAAAGAATGTTTTATAATAAAATTTCATTATTACAACTACTCCAAAGAACTGAATTCTATTAATAAATATACTATTTAACTTATTTTACATTTATAACAATAATTAAATAAAATTTAGTCTATAACTTATTTAAATGACAATTAATGTTTTAATAAAAATTAGTTTTTTATAATTGATCAAAAAATTAATCTATATAAAATATTATAAACAAGTCCATAAAATACAAATCATACATGTAGATATTTATAATTTTGATTATTTTTTAAAATAAATTTTCAATAAATATACAAACTTTCCTTATATTTCAAAATAATGTAATAAAAATAGTTTTTAGAAAAGGGGTTTTTTGAAAAATATAAAGGTTGTACTAAAAAAATAAGAACATTTTTATCTATATGTTTTAATTATAAATTCACATTATATATAATATTTAAATAATGTTTTTAATATTTATACTAGCATGTTTATTTTCATCATCATAATGAAAATGTTTAAATAAAAATGTTAATTTTATATCACAGTTCATAAACACTCGGTGTTATGTGTAACATAATATCATGAATGAGTTGAATTTTATAAGAAAAAATATATCATAAATTCTAGTGGAGTTACAACATTAACAATATATTCTAATGAAATAGTTATTTTTTATTCTATTTTAATATCTACAATTAACATTGTAATATGTAATAGTAATTTCAGGTCATCGACACATACATAATAGTTAATATTCAATCTATTAGAAGAAACAAGTGAATAGATAGTCAAATGAATAAGTATTTATATAGTGGGGTTAGTATTTAAGAGTAATTCATGAGATATGTTCGATTAATTTTGGAGATCACATATATATATAGTACCAACTCTCTAACTATGGAAATATATAAGAGTTACTTCTTGGATTATATTCGTAGTTTTGATAATCTATAAACGATATATCCCGAAATACATATAATATGCAAGAGTAAAATCCGAGCATTATCAATAATAAATTAATTATTATGTGTGGGATGTAGAAAATTGAATTAGTAGTGCACATTTTAAAATTATTGGGACCTTCTCTGTTATATGTAAGTGTAATACATTGGCATATATGTTTCATTTGATATGTTAGGGTCTTTGAGTAGAAGATTTTGAAAAAATATGGGTGTCCCATATGAAACATAAGGTTCATTTCATAATACACAAGGATCATCCCTTTATGATATATGTGAAGTCATAAAATATGGATTTTATATTATTATATAATTAATTGTTTAATTATATTTCATAAAATATGTTTTATAGTATCCCTTGCAGTATAGTTTAGTGGTAGCTCCCCATTTCAGTCTCAAAAAGGTTTGATGGTCATGTATCACCATGTACTTTCAAGAATTTATGTGCATCATGATTTTATATGTAATGTATCCCATTTCCCAACATCGATGTAATAATAATATTATTGATTGGAAAAAGATCCCTTCTAAAATAAATAAATTAGTTTAAACAATATTTATAATAAAATGTGTATTGAGATATTTAATTAATCTTAATGTTGGAGAGAAGAAACCATAATAGGAGTAAAATATCTACACCATGAATTCATATACATGATAATTTTTTGTTCAGCCTCTTGGGGTTGTGTCAAGATGTGAGAAATATGGGACATACCCTGAGGGGGACCATTTTCAATTTTTTTATCCTTGTGAAAAATCATATTTAGGGATTAAAAATTTGAAATACCCTTAACAGTTATTCATTTTATGTATATGGGTGTATTAATAGTAGAAAAATGGTTTGTATTCATGGACCTTGTTCATAGATATATAGAAAATAAAAATATATGTTGGTTATAAACACATGCATAGTATATGTTTCTATAACAACAAATGGTTCAAAATTTTAGATAAATCTATGGGTGATGTCCATGGCTATAGCTTGTGGCTATAACCACATTGTTGAGGAACATACTCTATGTTCCATTGATAAAAAATGGATTATTATCATGGTCGTAGATGACTATATTTATGAAATGAATGTCTAGGGTTATATTCTAAAACTATCGAAACAATTATATGCCGATGGTTATAGAGATCAAAAAATTAAAAAAAGTCTACAACTCATTGGATTTGATCATGTATTCCCACCATTACCAACCATATAATTTAAAACGCATATGATTTTTTTATTAAAATACATGCAAAAAATATTTGTTTTTATATATCCAAAAAATAAATATTTATATATTAATTATAAAATAAATTATATAGTTTTTTTACAGCACTTATAGCTATAGGAAGAATAACAACATCTATAAGGGTTGTTTGCAGGTGAATATAACCACATGCTAATAAAGCTATAGCTATGGGGTTTGGAAGAAAGGGAATATAGTCACAATAAGTTAGTATCATGGCTATATGGTTTTTCCCGACAGAATATTTCCATTGTTTAGTATTAATGTTTTCTATACTGGTTAAGTGAAAATGTATAGATCCATGGGAAAAACATTATTTAATTATAGGACCTTCCCACATCCGTCATAAACTAAAAAACCCAAATTATACATAATAACATATATAACCAATTTGTTGTGAATGATACTATGATATATTTATATGCACAATCATAATTGTTCAATGGTAAACGTTACCCTATGTCCATAAAAACTATACCCATGGCTTTATACAAATAGAAAAAAGTTGTTCCCTAGTATTTTAGGGAGTGTCTGATGTCCACATTACAACCTCTATTCCCTTTTTAATACCCATGAATTATAATCACTATAATTAGTATATCAAATTTTTTAGGTATGATATTTTACTTATACAAATAAATTTTTATCACTCTAGATACTTATTTTACTGTGTACAGGCTCAAGATTGGTAATGATTCTAGCAAGGCATTATAGAATAATCATGAATTTAATGGGATTTGGCGTTGTTTCATAAAGTGGAAACCAAGTGATGAATTTTTTAGGATTGGGGTGGCTTCATTGAGGTATGTCACCATAATTAATTACTTACGTATTTATATAAATTGGGTAAAAATGTTGGATGGGTGAAAATAAAAAATTGGGGAATTTGTCTATTAGAGGGTTAGGGGACACAAAGGGTGGTGCACAAGTGATTTCTCATGATTTAGGAAATGATGGATCACAAAATGTGGAATTCATTAAATATTACTTAAATATAATTTATAAAAATAACATTGTATTAATTTAAGAATTAATTATATTTGTTTGATAATTGGATAAACTATAATTTTATTGAGTTTCACCCACCTGATTTTGGGAAATTTTCAGTCGATCCTGGATGGTACATATCAATAGTGGTCAGGGGTTACTATGGAAGTAACTAAAATATGTTAGTAAGAACCTATAACTCTTTATAAGTATTACATTTCATTTATATTGAATGTGATAGGTTGTCTCACCACTAATGTGTGATCGACCCTAAGCGAAATAGTATTCGTTCCATGTTAGTCCTCATGAGAATAATGGATGTTTATTTGGAAAATACAGAACCTAGAAAAAAATATTGATTCCACGGTCATTTATGGTTTTGTAATGGATCATATGATTATACCATGTGATGTAGAGGACCTATAGGGGTGTAAAATCAATGGATAACCATAGTGGAATTACTATTAGGATCCTTTAGTTCATGTATGTATGGATGGATGATTGATTGGGAATGGTTGGCATAATTATTTTCCATTTGGAGCTCTTAGTGGCCATGAATCATATTTTATGAAATTGTAGATTTTATTCCCTTTGAATTATTGTCTTGGAACATATATTTTAAATGAAAAACTCAACTAATGGGGGGTTTTTTAGACCATATTGTGACAATATATATTGAATGTCTATACCCTAGGATAAACTATTGGATAAAATCATGTGACAATTACAAGAATGTATAGAAGTATCCAAGGTGCAAATGGGTGGAAACCATGGATGGTAATGTGACCCTCAATATTTTAAAAGTGATACATTATTTATTAAAATTTATATTACATGGATGGATAATACAATATGATCATAATATGTTCAGAAAATTCCTAAAATGTGATATTTTAATATGGTTATGGGGAAGGATTGGGTCCCCTATGTTGATCATCATAATAGTTTAAATATATGAAATACCATATTAGTATATTATATAAAAAAATTTGGAGTATATTTTCGATGAATATGTTATAATAATTTTGTATGGAGGTTAATCCCTAAGTTGTATATTTTATAAATTTTTCATGTAGAATATTCCAATGAAATTATATTATATAATGTTCTGAGGAATATATAATGTAGAGAGTACATTATATAAAGGTTTAAAGGATAATACTATATTTATTGTATACTATAAAAGGTTCAATGTATATAATTTCCCTAAGATATCTTCAAAAATGGTTTTAGGTTAGGGTATGGCCTACCTCTATGGTATTCTAAACTAGTTCATGGATATGACATGATTTTCCTAATTTGATGTTGATAAATGTTGATTCTGTGGTGGGTGTTATTTCTCTTATGTCTTGAGGTGACATGTTCCAAAACATCCAAAAATGATCATTGTATGTATTTTCAACCATAGGTGTCACAATAGAAACCGTTAATCCATAGTGGTTTATTTTATTTTATTTATAGTTTTTTAATAAATAATCAGATATTATCACATTGTGAATAAAATCCATTATCAGTAAAGTCGAGAAACCCATTGGTGGTTTATTATATATTTGTACTCAAAAACTACTATGGATTCCCTAAAACATTGGAAGTATAGATATCTGTATAAGCACTGGTGATGGTAGGGAATTCACCCATATCTAAATAGTAGATGTAGATCTTTTGGAAAGATTCAAAAGGTTGGACATGGTGTGGGACTCAAAACCAATTAGTGATTATATTTATTTCTATCTATTATAATCGTGGATATATATGATATTCCCATTGTAGGTAATGTGAATGGTATAAATAATCAAATGAAATTTTGTATAGTCTATGTTGTTACAACATGTGATATTTATTTTTATGGTTGTGTTTAGTAGTGTTATTTATTTTATTCTATTGATTTATGGAATGATAAATTGTATGATTTTTTTATAAATTTTATACTATGATATAATGATATAGTCTCATAAAGATATCATTTTAGACACTAATTTCCAGTTCACATCCTTTAGAATATAAGGAAGTGTACTTGAGGTAATATTCTTATTGAATCTCAAACTATACATTCTTCTATTTTGAGAATTTATACACACTATCCATTTTATTTCTTTTCTCAGTCAAACCATACATATATTAGTATTTTGAAATAAAATCTTAGAAATTGGATATACCATGTTCCCTACTAAATTTATAATAAATTATATTATTGAGATTAAATCAACATATCTCTTATATTCCTCATATCCTATTAGTTCATAACATATAAAACCTATTTTAATGTAATGTCACCTATAAAGGCCACCATTAAACAATTTATCATAATATATTTAAGAATTATATATTAGAAGATCTAACAAACATTTGAAATATAAAACTTGTAATTTATAAGACATTAAAAGGATAGTAAACAGTAAGTTTATGCCACAATATCTACCATATATATATATATAAATTAAATACATCATGGAGTGGAATGACTTATATTATGCTTCAAATGTATGAAAGTCAATCCTCCCTAGTATGTGACATTATCCTAAATTATCCGACTACATATTAACCTATTCGTAGTAGACTATGTACGGGAAATTTTAAAAAAATGATAAAATCTATTCCATATTTTCACAAATCATTCCAAAATCATAAAAAATTAATTCTCATCACATATAATATTATTTATAATATTTATAACATGTTATTCAAAAATCATAACTAATACATAACAAATAATTATATAATAAGCATAAATTTTATTGATTATAATATTTAATTATTATAAAATATCCTTATATCCACATATTTAGATATTTTGAATATATGGTCAATTTTTATTTATCTTTTAGGCTACTCATATTCACTATAAATCAATATCAATTATTATCGAATGTATTTTCATCAATTTACATAATTACATTTTTAACCAATTTCTAATTTCCTCAATAATAATTTCATATCATAATTTATAATTATTATAATTATTGATAACAGATACATTTTAAATTAATATCATTTTTATATAAACATATTTTTAATTTTATATTATTTCAATGATTCCAAATAATCATATAATATAAACGTATTAACAATTATAATGTCTCATAAATTCTTATAGATCATATAATGAAGAAAATAATGAGTATTCTCACTCAATTATATGATCATGTATAATAATCAACCAATATTTATAGATGATATATTTTCATTTTCAATCCATATATCTCTTTATGAATCATCATGTTAGATGAATCATTTTATGTTATCTTATAAAAAACAATAAGATATATATAATAGAGAATTGGATTAAATTATTCTATGATGTAATTACCATAAAAGAGTTCATTAAAATAAACATGGGGAACTTTTAATTATTCAGTGAAATTTCAATATCAATTCACTAATTGGACTTTTAGTAATTTCATTAACTAAAATACCATTCATCCACCACTTCCTCTAATAATTACAATATATAAAATCAGATATAAAAAAATATTCAAAAATTAATCCTTGAAAAGAATTTATTTAATTTAAAATGCCAATATATAATACGAAGACCTGGGAAATTACAATATTACACTAGATACACGAAATAAGACAAAAATAAACTCTTGATTTTCCAAAAACCCCCAACATAACATTTCTATGTAAATAAATTGAACACTTTTTAGAAAACATTTAATAAATTAATATCCAAGACAATAATAATAATGTGGTAATAATAATATAATCATTCTAATCAAATAAGAATTATTTTTTACACATAATTCTACATTATATATTATAGATTTTTTATTTTGTAGGTTATTTACTTCTTTAGGGAATAAAGATGGTTGAATAGAGTTTAGGCTTGAATTATATGATTTATGATGAGATTTTTTTTGTGAAAACTAAATCTGGGTTGAGTTTTTATAATACGATGGTGTTATGAATTATCTATTGTAATTAGTGAGTAATTTTCCAAAATTACATCTTTCAATTTATTTTATTGTTAATCTCAATAAACTCCATATTTTACTATTGTTTATTTGTTGGGTGTTTGTAAATTTTTTGTAAATTTTTATAATTAAAATTATAGAAAAATTATTTATTCTAAATTACCATTATCCAAATATGCTAATTACTAAAAATATACATTTTGAAATATAGTGTAGTCTAATTTAACTATTTCATAGAAATGGTGATGTTTTAGGACTTTTCAATGATAATAAAATATTGGTCATCTCAATGTTATAGGAGAATCTATTAAAATATCATTTCACTCATTGGATATATGTATGATACCAATGCATTGAGGACTAGATGTAGAAAATATATATGGACAACAAATTGAGCGGTTTTTATAATCTTTGGGATTAAGAACTTCTATTAGTTTTATTTTTTGGAGTGATCTATGAGCTTAATTTTAGGAATGTTTTCTTATTAAAATCACATAGTTTATATCATGTATTTTTTCTATTAATATATGATCATGTAAATTACAAAAAATGTATGCTTTTATTCCAACATTATTGAAAAAATACATTTCATTTAAGTTATTCTTATTAAATTTTATCAATGAATTGATGGGATATGGAATTTATCTTTAGCTCAATTGAGTGAAGAAGTTATTAGGAAAGTTATTTTTTCTTGACTACGTTAAAGGAGCTATTGGGCAAGGGATTGGTATTACAATTATGTGATTAATGGGTTATATATATAAACATGTTATTTATGTGTACAACCTTATGTGGTCTAGTTTAGTAATTATTTTATTAATTGATAACAATTAATAATATTTTATAGAATAATATTCAGAACTCCCTCAAATTATATGAAATTATAAATTATTCAATATATTTTTTTATTCAATTATCTTTATTTATTCAAATATTTTTCATATTCTTAATAGTTCATAGTTTAATATGTACATATATTGTTTCCCAAAAAAGTAAGATTCATGTATCATGAAATATTTTCATTTTTTATGATTATTTTCTGTTAATATTGTAGAACTTCCAATAACCCTCCCATACAACAACAACAATAATATATAATATATTTTTCTAGGTATGATATATATTATTATTTTTCTATAAATATTGTATTAGATAAAAACTTTATTAACAATGAAATTTAAATATAGTAAATATTTTTTCTGTGAAAGGTAATCTACCAATCATAAAATTGGATAATCTGAATCCTAATTATCAACCCATTTTTTATGGAGATTCCTATTTATATTAGAGAGATATAATGATTGTTTGAAGATATAATATTCTAGACAAGAAATAATTAATTTTTCTGAGGAGGAGAATGCTAAATATTTATATTGTTACATTATATATAATACGTTGTTCTATTTTATTATATGATACATCAATAACAATATTTATTATTATGATAAAAATAATTAAATATTACTAACGATTGATAATACAAAATATGGAAATGTAATAGAAACTAAAAGAGTTATTTTAAGTTAATCATTTTAGGAAATAGATTTTTTATATATAGGGAATTAGTTAAAAATCATTATATATTCATCAATCATGGTAATGGTTTACAATATTAGAAAATATGTATGTATAGATGAGAAATTTATTTAAAAGATAAATTTTATACATAAAAATGAAAGGTAATTGATGATGATATTTATTGATTATATTAATTTTCCAATAAATTGAATTCTGGATGATGTCATTGAAATAGTAATTAAAAATAAGAATTGTTTAATAATATATAATAATATTGATAAATAAAATAATAATGTTTCATTTACTAATGAAAATTCTAAGACTAAAATTACCTAAAATTAAAATAATTGTTCAAAAAAAATATTTTAATGATACTAATATAGTGAATATTTAAGGTGAATTTACTACATAATAAAAATACATGAATATGATATTTTTGAAGATATCATTATATATATAAATTAAAATGGTTAAAAATATTGGTATGATAGATTTAGAAAAATAAATTTGAAGGAATATTGTTGTGAAGTAATTTTATATGAATATAAATAGTTAATAATTATAAATTTTTTTAAATACCGAGAAAGAAAAAAATGATGCCTAGAATATCCCGAAAGTATAATGGAAGGATTTTTCTATTATCCACTAACTCATAGTGTTCTAGTGAATATACATATTTTTATTGGGATTCATATAGTGATTAAAATTGAATAATCATTTGATTATGTTATATGATTCACCAAATCAAAATATAATTTATAAGAATTTTTATTGATGAAAATCTTATAAATTACATTTATATTCAACTTATATAGATTCTTTCACAAATGATGAATATGAGATTCAACCATTTAAAGAAATTTATAATCATATTATTAGATAATGATTAAATATTAATATAAGATGATGTAATAAAATTATAAAAGGTATAATTTTTCTAGGGTAAATAGAGTGTTGATAAATTAAATTCGAGTTGAAATCAAAATTTTACCAGCTTTTAGTACCTTAAGATTATGGAAATGATGTTTTAAAAAAATCCTTAAATGTAAAATTCCTAAGAATATACTTTACATTTTTATTATTTTAATGGATCACCTAAACAAGTATTTTGAAAATTTAAGACCATGAAAAGTTATAATTATATTTATACATAAACCTCCTTGTAAGTGAAAAATTCATACTGATAATTTCATTTAAAATGTTCATCATTTTTATTAAATTTACAAATTAAAAATTAATATGAATGGATTCATCATACTAAAAAAGTAAAAGTGTGAAACATATTATGAATTTATTTCTATAGAAACAACTAACTATTAATATATAAAATATAGATAAATGTGTGTGTGTAATTTTTTTACATATTCATAAAAAAATATGTTTTGGTTTTTAAATTTTAGTTCGAATTATTTTTTGAAAAATTATGGTTTACTAGTAGATAAAATAACTGGTTCATGTATTATAATTTATCTTTGAATAAAATAGAAAAAATTTAAATTATTACAAAATTATAAATTTGAACGTCAGAATTGTTACTCTTGGAGAGAGTGTTTATAGTCAGATTATCAGAATATTTCACATATCTATTATTGTGTGTAGTTTAATTTAATACTTTTTATTATTATTGTACATAAGTATAAATTTATTAACCTAAGGTAATTATTTTAATAGAGTTAAATCATGTACTTCAGAAATGATAAATTACCAACAAATGTTTAAGAGAAGTAAACATATTATCATTTGAAATGCAAGATAATATTTACATTATTGACATAGATAACCTTAATTTTTATAACTATATATTACTTATTACAATAGACAGTTCACAATGGAATTGGAATACAATATTAGTTTATAGAACATTAGTTTAAATAATATTTAAATATATTGGAGACGTATCAACTTACAAATATCCAAATTTAGTGAAAATAGATTATTTGGACCCAAAAAAACTGTAATACTCATTGAATAAAACATTATAAATATCCTAGTATATAATAACACTATATTTACATGGGATTTTTTTTATACAAAAAATTGGAAAAATATTTTTTAAAAAAATTATATTGGTATAATGTGTAAAAAAATCCAATTATCATCACGGGTGATCATATTGGAGATATTTAGAATCGTTCTTTTAATTATTTTTATAGTGATAATGGCATCCAAAATAACTTTTTTTCACCAATAACCCAATAAAAAAAATCTTCCAGCGTGATTGACGAAGCGAAAACATCAAAAAATAAAGAATATATGTGTTGTGGATATTGTTTCAAAAAATATTTATGGGAGAACCCATTAGTACTTCCACATACATTATGAATTAATTTTTAATTTTCCCTGTTTAAAAGTAAACATCTTATTAATTATGCATTGTAATGATACCAGTAACTTTTACATTATAGTTTTTAGATGAAACATACACATTCATATAAATAAAGATAATCCATATAAGGTTGATCTAAAATACAATGAATGAATTGTTATCTGTTAATGCACCATTAGTAAGGTTTTTTAGATTTCAATATAGACATAAAAACCATTAAAGAGTTGATGCATGTTAAATATGATAAGACCAATCCCTCTTCACTGTAAAAATTTATTGATTAAAAAAATGATAGTGATAATTTAATGGATATTACCTCAAATTTAGTTCTAAAAATTGAGTTAAATACAGTAGTTACTATCATTTCAGAATCCAATCTTATAAAATATACTAATATGTTAGATATTAGATAATATACTCTTTTCCTTAAAAATCATTCCTTGTTATGGAATCATCATAGTTTAAATATTATTAATGGTGTAGAATATTTAATTTTAAAAAATATTTTATTGGGGTATGAATTATTACATATTGTATTGTTATCTCACTTTGAACCTAATGTGTTAATTAGTTACTTATTTGAAGAAATTTGGATAATATTATATAAGAATAAAATGATAAATTCAAATAGGATAATGTTTGGATCTTAGTGGAACGTGTGGGAAATTTTATAGTTATATGTTTTAAATAGATCTTCAGAATATTTGTGATTAAAATAGCACCATAGTAAAATATTATGGTAGGATTACTTATAAAGCTTAATAATAAGAACATGACATATACTATAGAGTTACTTTAGATCTTATAAATAGATATAAATCAATCCATTTTATAATTCAATAAATTATCCATATAAATTTTACAATAATTTAAAGTCATGTAATGAGTGTATTAATAAATAGTAATTTTAAAGACCCCAATCCTAGTAGCCCAAATATAATGGTTACTTTATTACATTGGAAAAAGATACAAGTGATTATATCCTGAAAAAATGAACAATTTATTATTGTTAATGAAGTGAACATACATGATTCCATTTATTACATTGGTAATAAAATATATAATAATGTAATATTAAACCATATATATCCTTGAACACATTTATATGTTATTTCTTAATATCTTTGGAAAATGAAAAAATAAGGTTGAGCAGAAATGCTCTATAAGGGTTATGTACAATATATGATATCATGAGTAAAGAAAACATAAATAATATTTGTGATATAAAAATAGCTAAATGTTCGATATGAATAATATCATAACAGGGGTATAAATCTATGAATATATAGAAAAATCCGATAGATGAAAATAAATAGTTCTATAATTATTGAATGAACAACATTGTATGTCACAGTCTTATCATTAATTATTTTTCTGGTACATCATACTCAAATATGTAATAAGTTCAACAAATACCCAAATTATTTAATCTCATGAGACCTATTGATTTATCAAGTAGATATAAGAGGCTCCACCCGTAACATAATAAGTACAATTAATTAATAACATAAATAAAACATAAAACATAATTCAATTTCCTTAATAATCAAAAACTATCAATATAAGAGGAACTACCATACATAATATCAATATTTTCCTCATCCAAATTGATGATACACTATATATGTAACTCGCTAGATTTTTATGAGAAATGATTTGTTTTTATGTTATATACATCATGAAAGGAATCTTTCACTACACACAATAGTAGCTTGGCTTGCTTTACACGCAATAACGACCTTCCTCGATAGCTTGCGTCGTACGCAATACCGAGTTTCACTAAACAACGATATGCTATTAAAATATTATTAAAACGAGCCGTTATGAATAGTAATACCATCTTTTTGAAATTTTATAAATTTTATCATTAAAAATGGACTTCATTTTTGTATTCGAAATATCGAAATTATCCGAGGGTGAAATTTTGGTATTTTTTTTGAAAAAGTTCAATTTTTGATGAATAATGAAACTACTGGGTTACTATTTTAAAAAACTGACTTTTTATTTAAATAATTATTTATTTTATTTAAATTTATTTTATGTGAAAATTGATACATAATTCCAATATAAGTTCTATGTAATTCATTGGATTCATTTTTTATAATAATTTTCGATATATAAAAATTTTATTGAACTTTTCACCGTCTTTTACCTACCTCCTATAATCTTTTTGAAAACTTACATAAAACATAATTTTACCACTTCTGTGAGTGGAATTTTGAAAATCTTAGAGACACGGTTAATATCATGGACTAAAATGTGGTTCAATGAGATGAAAATAATTTTTGGTGAATAGTAACTTTTTGCTTTTATTTACCATGGTTAAAAGTAAGTAGGGTAATTAAGGGTCAAAATGATATTATTATTAACCTAAAAAATGTCCTATTTCTATTGGATAAGATTAATTTTACCAAAAAAACATTAGTAATAAAATATGACCATTTAGGTCCACTTGGATTAGATTAGGACATTAATAATTAATTTATTTAAAGAAGGGTTAAAATAGTAAAAAACAAAATTTAATAACGAAATCATTTTTAATATATGGGTTATACATAAGATAAATTAATCTATAAATATTCATTAGAAATATAAAAATATTTCCTACATAATAGTATTTTACTTATAATTTTTAGACTTCAAATAATTTAATTTATTTATGACACAATGATGATGTAGTAATTACCTTATTAAGGAAATATTAACATAATTTATATTATAAATACTAAAATAAATTTAATTTGAGACTTTTTAATAATTATAAAAAATTTATAGGTTAATATTTCATATTATTATTGATTTAATTAACTTTTTTCTAACTAATCATGCTGTTATGATTTTCACAAAAATCAAGTACCAAATAGTGTCAAAATTGACATAAAATAGTTTTTAAAAGAAATATTTTATTATTAATTGTTATTTTATTCATAAAAATGTAAGGTAAGAAAAAATGACTTATTTAAGGTTATATATATTAATAATATATAACATGGGGTTCGTTTGGCTTGTTATAGTAAAATTATTAACCTTATACAGTAAGAAAACAAGAATACACATTAAAGTAAAATTATTTAACTCAAAGTTAAATATATATGATAAGGTTAAAATAGAAACCTAAACTTTTCTAAATTCTATTGGATGAAAATATTTAGACCGATCCCTAACTTATCTTTGAAATAAATCAAGTTGGAGCTATTAATCACTGAATTTGACTTTATAATAAAATAATATTTTTAGTTTTTCCAATGGTTCCCCTCTCCTCCCTTATAAAAGGGCCCCTCCTCCCTCTCTTCCTCACACCAATTTGAGCTTTCAAGATCGGCCAACCCCAGCCATTATTTCTTATCCACTTCCCTAGAAACATCCTATAGGTCCTGGTCATCTTCAAATACCATCTTTAGTCCCCTAATATGAGGTTAAGAAGAGGGGCTTCAAAGAAGAGGTAATGCCTGTTACCGATTATTTCAACTTTATTTCTTCTCCTACTTCTTCTTATTTTGTTGTTTCATTATGAAGTAATGAAATCAGTATCACTCATATACTGATATGTTATTATAAGTATAAAACAACCCTATTTAACCATTTATTCATCCTACGGAAAACGAAATCACCGCGCGTGCGTACGTACGGAATACCATCTCCACGTCGTGCTGTAATCTATATTCCACCACCACCTTACTTGGATGGGTACAATGGTGTAAAGAATAACTATATATGATTATTTAAAAGTTATATTGATTCTGAAATAGTATACATACACTTCAATACAATTCCATGATCATGGGAATGATATCATCGCTCGTGCGTACGTACGACCTACCGTCTCCACAATGTGATGTTACTCGTTCTACATGATCTTCCATGCATAATGATTATATAAATTAATTTAATGAATAAATATGATACATATTAAACTAATACCATTCTGGAAATTAGGTGTCTATAACCTAAAAAGAATAATAAGAATTTATTCGACAGAACACGCATAAGAACAGAAAGCAATAAACACCCGAATAACAAGTAATAATGAAATATTACTAATAAGAAGCTAATAATATGACCACATATGATATCATAACAATGAGTAAAATTCTGGAATAAGTAAATAAAATTATTTAAATCATTATACATGAGGTTATGACATGTACAAAGAAAATCAGACCTAAGGTAAAGGAAAATCTCACAATCTCAATTTTTATACGAGATTGTTTATACTTCAGAATTTACTGGGGAATATTTATCAACCACATCCATGTTTTGTCAATATGTAATATTATTTCTATCCTCTTACAATTTTTTAAATACAATTTTACTCATTGGTATGTTTATAGTAAAACATAATAAAGTAATCTTTTTTCATTTTTAGAACGAGGTACTATTTTGACTTTTCCAGCCAAAAGTACGAGAATAATGTTTTTTTAACTTATATGGAATGAATGGATTTTTAGAATCTTATTTCCAGGAATAATACATTACAAGTTTTCATTTATATTTTTAATAAAAAAATTTTAGTTTAAAATTATATTACACGTAAAGAAAGGTAAATTTTTTTGAAGTAGAAATGATATTTTCCTCAAGAATGGAGTTCAAGTGTTTTATCAAAATTATTTTCCATCTAAGATAATATAGGGTTATGTTTCTATCCCTATTATTACATTGATTTTATTATGTTATGATGGATTTATTTTTATAATTTCCTTTTATCTTATATGATTTATGTTATAAGGGCATGATGTTTAAGAATCCCATTTTTATTACATGGTTAATGCTATGATTTATGATTTTGTTGCACACATAAGAGTGGTATCATTATGAGATGGGTGTGACCTATATCTCCCTCCAATGTATTGGGTAATGATTTATATCTCATGAGATAGACATGGCTGGAATGAAAGGTTAATCTGTTTCAGTGAAACATGACTGAAACAAGGAGTGAACTTGGTTCAGAAATGGACTCTATCCACTAAGATAGTCCTGGAAATGAGTCTTGACTACTAAGAAATGATTATCTATGATTATGTGTGTATTACACAAAGTTTAATGTTCTATGTTATGGTTTTATGTTATGATTATTGGGATTACATTTCACTACTATGATTTATCCCATGTTATGAAATTATGATCTCTTTTGCTGCTAAGGATTTCCAAAATGTTGTGTTCTTATGAATATGATGTGATTGATATTTCTTATGTTTACCCTTACTGAGCATTTGAGCTCACCCTTTTGTATTTTTTCTATTCCCAAGTCTGGAAGAAGGTTATTAAGTAGGATATGCCAAAAGGGACTCTAGATATTATGATATAAATGGGAGAAAATGTAGATTCATTATGAACCGGTTGTTTATGTTTCCCAGTTTCTAAAGACACTATTCCTATATGGTCCTTTCATGGTTTTGTTATATGTTGTAATAATTATGCTTCAATTTTGAAGCAATAACAATGTATGTAGTTTATGGGTCGTTATAGTTGGCATCAGATGAAAGGTATAATCAACCTTTAGAAACTAGGATGTGAAAGCCTTAGTAAGAACCCTAAGGATATGTCTTAGAAAAGAACACAATCTATGTGTTTTAGAAATGGCCATGAGTAACCTATGATAAGAACTTCAGTGTGAAATTTTATTCTTGATTATGTGGTTTTCATATTATAATTAGATTTCCTCACACTATTCTTCTTGGTTTTAGTCAATGGCTGGAACCCGAAGGAACCATGTTAATGCTGAATGCGAAGGGCAATGCAATGATTGTCTCCCTGAGCAACCCAACGTTATGGGATCTGGAATGAAAAATCTTATAGACATGCTCACACAACATTCTCAATCTATGAATCATGCATGAATTCCAAATGATAAAAGGAAGGATCAACATTCTGTTGAATCCTTCATGAGGCAGCGTCCCCCTTCATTCAGCGGGTCAACTGATCCATTAGTGGCTGAAAAATGGAACAGTACCACAGAAAAGATATTTTCAGTTCTTCAATGTTCTAAACATGATAATGTTATCTTAGCAGTATATCGTTCGGAAGGTGAATCTAATCAATGGTTGAATATTATCAAGAATACGAGGCCAAGAGATTAAATTGAGTCCATGGAATAGGACGAGTTCAAGAACTTATTTATTAACTAGTACTTCACTCGTATTATTTGAACAAAGATAGAGAAGGAGTTTCCTGAACTAAAGCAAGAGGATGATAAATCTGTTGGTACCTACGAAGAAAATTTTACAAGAAAGGCAAGGTATGCTTCTGGGATTATTATCCAAACTGAGAGTAAGATCGATCAATTCTTTAGTGGCTTAAAACCAAGTCTTAGAAGGGCGTTAGCCATAAGATACTTCAATATCCATGAGGAAATCGTTCGATGTGCTATCAATGTTGAGATGGAGATTGGATTAACCCATCATTTATATGGGTTTGATAAGAAGAGGAAAATGGAATTCAAAGGTAAATCTAAAGAGCACCCTGAAAAGAAGATGAGTTTTCCCTTATGATCATTGTGTGGAATGAAACATGGAGGGAGTTGTCTTAAAGGGACAAGTAAATGTTTCAAATGTGGAAAAGTTGGTCATCATGCATTTGAATTCTACAATGATGGGAATAAGATGTCTAGTGATGCGAACAAAGAAAAGGCTACACAAAGTGAACCTCCTACAATTCAATGTTACAATTGCAAGGAAATGGGGAATTATTCTAATCAATGCCCTAATCCAAGGGTTGATTATGATGATCGACGTCAACAAACTCTTAAGGCTAAAGACAAAGGAACATCGAATGCAATTTCTATCAGCGATGTGGAGTACGATAACGAAGTGGTGAAAGGTAAACCTACCATCCAATCTAAAGTATAAAATGTTTTATTTGATTCTGGATCCACCCACTCTTTTATATCTAAATAATTTTTTAACGGTATCACCGTATTACCTCATCAACTAGATATTGAGTTAGCTGTGACAACCCCTAATGGCACAACAGTCACATCAAAAGTTTACAATTCTTATTTGATTTAAGAATGTGGGAAAGTGCTTCCTACAAATCTCATGATCCTACCTATAGTGGAATTTTATGTGATTCTTGGCATGGATTGGATTTCTTTATATGGAACTCATATCAATTCACAAAGAAGGGAAGTCCCATTTCATATTCCAGATCAATATATGATCGTCTATCAATGCAAGGATGAACATAACCTTCCTGTGGATTTTTTTTTTCATTTTATGGTTCTTGATTCCACTAAATTAAGGTTATTTATCTCAAATGGTTGGAGAGAAACTCATGATTAAGAATATGCCCATTGTACAAGAGTTTGATGTTGTCTTTCTGGAGGAATTGTCGGGTCTTCCACCAAATCGTGAAGTTGAGTTTTCAACTCGTACCGGGTGCTTTTCCTATTTCAAAGACACCTTATTGAATGGCCCCAATTGAGTTGTAGGATTTGATGAAGCAACTCTGATAGAATCTTGATTAGGGATTCATATGCCCTAGTGGGTCACCTTGGGGAGCACCTGTTCTGTTTGTTAAGAAGAAAGATGGATCAATGAGACTCTACATTGATTATCGAGAACTTAACAAGATCACTGTCAAGAACAAATATCATCTCCCATGAATTGATGACTTATTTGAACAACTATGCGGAGCTCAATACTTTTCCAAGATTGATCTTCATTCAGGGTGTCATCAATTAAGGTTCAATATGGAGGATATACCAAAGATGGCTTTCCGTACAAGGTATGGACGCTATGAATTTACAGTGATTCCATCTGGTCTGGATAATACCCCTGCTATCTTCATTTTTCTAATGAATAGAGTCTTTAGGGACTATCTTGATCAGTTTTTGGTTGTCTTTATAGATGATATTTTTTTCTATTAAAAGGTCAAGGAAGAACATGAAGATCACTTGAGAATTGTATTGAAGACCCTGAGAAAGGAGAAGCTTTATGCCAAATTTACCATGTGTGAATTTTGGCTTCAAAAAGTTTCATTTTTGGGTCACATAATCTCAAAAGAAGGGATATCTATAGATCCAGAAAAGACAGAGGTTATTGAATGATGTTTGAGACCAACAAGAGTAACTGAGATCTGAAGTTTTCTTGGTTTGGATGGATATTATCGACGTTTTGTGAAATATTTTTCACGATTATCTAATTCACTCACCAGGTTGACTCGAAAAGGAGTTATGTTTGTGTGGACGGAGGAATGTGAAGAGAATTTCAAGGAGTTGAAAAGAAGGTTATCCAGTGCCCCTGTACTCACACTTCCTTGATGTGGATAAAGGTTTGTGATCTACAGTGATGCATCCAAGAAGGGGTTGGGGTGTGTTCTTATGAAAAATGATATGGTGCTAGATTATGCCTCACGATAGTTGAAAATCCATGAGAAAAATTACCCAACTCATGATTTGGAGTAAGCTGTGGTAATATTTTCATTAAAGATTTGGAGGCATTATCTTAATGGTGAAAGGTGTGATATTTATACTAATCATTAAAGTTTAAAGTATATTTTCACACAAAAGGAGCAGAATATGCGCCAAAGAAGATGGTTGGAGTTGATTAATGATTACCACTGCTCAATTCATTACCACTCTGGGAAAGAAAGCAATGTGGCAGACGCATTAAGTCGACAAGACCATGCTAGCTTATCCATGATGAGGATCAAAAAAAGATGCAATATTTAAGGATTTACAAAGGATGGATCTTGGAATTATAATGGAAGGGGGAAAATATTATCCTTCTCAAATGAATGTTCACCCGTCTATACATGTGAAGATTAAAGAGGAATATAAAGACGATGTAGAGTTACAAAATAAGGTGAGAAATGTTCCTAAATTCAACCTTGATAGTGATGGGATAATAAAGTTCAGGAATCGGGATTGTGTTCCTCCCATCTCAGAATTAAAGAAGGGGATGCTGGATGAGGCTCAGAGTTCTTCATTCTCTATTCATCCTGGAAGCACAAAGATGTTTAGGGACCTGAAAGAGTACTTCTGGTGGGATGGCCTGAAAAGATATATTGCAGAATATGTCTCTCTATGCATGGGTTGTCAACAAGTTAATGTTGAGAGACACAAGTCTAAGGGGATATTACAACCCTTACCCAAACCTGAATGGAAATGAGAAAACATCACTATGGAATTTGTCACTAGACTTCCTAAAACATCCAAAGGCAATAATGCTATCTGGGTCATAGTTGATCATCTTACAAAGTCTGCACACTTCATTGCTATTAGAGATGATTTCACTCTAGATCACCTTTCCTGGATATATGTAAAGGAAGTGGTAAGATTGCATGGAGTACCACTTTCCATTATATCTAATCGGGATCCGAGGTTTACCTTAAAGTTCTGGTGACATCCTCAGCATACTCTGGATACAGAGTTGAGTTTCAGCACTGCTTATCATCATCAGATAGACGGTCAGTCTGAGAGAACAATTTAAACACTAAAAGATATGTTAAGAGCTTGATCTATGGATTTCAAAGGTTTTTGGGAT
Organism: Viscum album; assembly: GCA_963277665.1. NCBI lineage: Eukaryota > Viridiplantae > Streptophyta > Magnoliopsida > Santalales > Viscaceae > Viscum > Viscum album. Next base: position 137,567,664 of record OY728161.1, on the reverse strand, counting down.
CAACACCTACATTTGGTGGAATTTTCTTAAAGTAATAGCTTTCACTCCAGTATTCAGATGGATCCTTATGATGATCTCTTTGAAAGGAAATGCCGAACTCCAACATGCGGGGATGAAGTTGAGGAATGAAAGCTATTAGGACCTGATCTTGTTGATGAGATGGAAGAAGAGGTCAGATCTATTCAACAACACATTAGAGCAGCTCAGAGTCGACAAAAACGTTATGCCGATAACCGAAGAATTGACCTAGATTTTGAAGTGGGTGATAAAGTGTTCTTATGAATATCTTCTTGGAAGAGAGTAATGAGATTTTGAAAGAAGGGAAAGCTGAGCCCTAGGTATATCGGTCCTTTAGAAATACTGGATTGTGTTGGGAAGGTAACTTACTAATTGGCGCTTCCACCGAATCTCTCTCATGTTCATGATGTGTTCCATGTACCTCTCCTGAGAAAGTACATACTCGATCCTTCACATGTACTCAGCTCAGAAGTTGTACCGGTGGAGCAAGATCTTTCTTTTGAAGAATAGCCAATAGAGATTCCGGATCATAGCGAAAAAGTCCTATGGAACAAGACCACTCGCTTGGTGAAGGTTTTATGGATAAACCACCAATTATAAGAAGCTAAATGTTAGCTTGTGGATATAATGAGGGAGAGGTATCCTCATCTGTTTGTTACAAAGTGACGAATTTCGAGGGAGAAATTCATTTTAAGGGGGTAGAATGTTAATCCAAAGATTTTTAGGAGAAATGTTTTGTTTTTATGTTATATACATCATCAAAGGAATATTTCACTACACACAACAGTAGCTTGGCTTTCTTTACACGCAATCGCGACCTTCCTCGATAGCTTGTGTCATACGCAAAATCGAGTTTCACTAAACAACGATATGCTTTTAAAATATTATTAAAACTAGCCGTTATGAATATTAATACCCACTTTTTGAAATTTTATAATTTTTATTATTCAAAATGGACTTTATTTTTGGATTCAGAATATTGAAATTATCCTAGAGTGAAATTTTGGTATTTTTCCGAAAACTTTCAATTTTTGATGAATAGAGAAAACACTAGGTTACTATTTAAAAAAACCGATTTTTTATTTAAATAATTATTTATTTTATTTAAATTTATTTTATTTGGAAATTGATACATAATACCTATATATGTTCAATTTAATTCATTAGAGTCATTTTTTATAATAATTTTCGATATATAAAAATTTTATTGAACTTTTCACCATCTTTTACCAACCTTCTATGAGCTTTTTGAAAATATACATAAAAAATAATTTTACCACTTTTGTGAGTATAATTTTGAAAATCCGAGAGACACGGTTAATATGAAGGACTAAAATGTGAATCAATGAGATGAAAATAATTTTTTGTGAATTGTAACGTTTTGATTTTATTTACCACGGTTAAAAGTAAATAGGGTATTTAAGGGTAAAAATGATATTATTATTACCCTAAAACATATCCTAATTCTATTTGATATGTGTAATTCGACCAAAAAAACATTAGGAATAAAATATGACAATTTAGGTGCACTTGGATTAGATTAGGACATTTATTATTAATTTATTTAAAGAAGGGTTAAAATAGTTAAAATCAAAGTTTAATAACTAAATCATTTTTAATATATGGTTATAAATAAGATAAATTCGACTATAAATATTCATTAGAAATATAAAAATATTCCCTACAAAATGGTATTTCATTTATAATTTTTAGACTTTAAATAATTTAATTTATTTATGACACAATGATGATGCAGTAATTACCATATTAAAGAAATATTAACATAATTGATATTATAAATACCAAAATAAATGTAATTTGAGACTTTTTATGAATTACACACATTTTATATGTTAATATTACATATTAGTATTTATTTAATTAACTGTTTTAGAACTAATAATACTGTTATGATTATCACAAAAATCAAGTACCAAATACTGTCAAAATTGACATAAAATAGTTTTTAAAACAAATATTATATAATTAATTGTTATTATATTCATATAAATTTAAGGTTCATCCAAATGACTTAGATAAGGTTATATATATTAATAATAAACAACTTGGGGTTCATTTGGATTGTTATAGTAAATTTATTAACCTTATAGTGTAAGAAAACAAGAAGACATGGTAAAAGTAAAATTATTTAACTTAAAGTTATATCTAAATGATAAGGTTAAAATAGAAAACTAAACATGTCTAAATTCTGTTGGATAAGATTATTTAAACCCATACCCAACTTATCTTCGAAATAAATCAATTTGGAGCTATTAAAAACCGAATATGACTTTATAATAAAATAATATTTTTAGTTTTTCCAAAGGTGCCCCTCTCCTCCCTTATAAAAGGGCACCTCCTCCCTCTCTTCCTCAAACCACATTGAGCCTTCAAGCTCGGCCAACCCCTGCCAATTTCTCTTCTCCACTTCCCTAGAAACATCCTAGAGGTCCTGGTATTCTTCAAAGACCATCTTTAGTGCCCTAAGAGGAGGTTAAGAAGAGGCACTTTAAAGAAGAGGTAATGTCTGTTGCCGATTCTTTCAACTTTATTTCTTCTTCTAATTCTTCTTTTTTTGTTGTTTCCTTATGAAGTAATAACATCAGTATCACTCATATACTAATATTTTATTATAATTATGAAACTACCCTATTTCACCATCTATCCATCCTATGGAAAACGAAATCACCGCACGTGCGTACGTACAGAATACAGTCTCTACGTCATGGTGTAATCTATTTTCCACCACCACCTTACATGGATGGGTATAATGGTGTAAATAATAACTATATATGATTATTTTAATGTGATTTTGATTTTGAAATAGTATACATACACTTGAACACAATTAAACGATCATGGGAATGATATCATCGCTCGTGCGTACGTATGACCTACCGTCTCCACGATGTGATGTCAGTCGTTCTAAATGATCTTCCATGCATAATGATTTAAAAAAAAATTAATGAATTAATATGATATATAATACAGTAATACCATTCTAGAAATAAGGTATCTATAACCTAAAAAAATAATAAGAATTTATTCGACAAAACATGCATAAGAACAAAAAGCAATAAAAACCCGAATAACAAGTAACAATGAAATATTACTAATAAGAAGATAAGAATATAACCAAATATGGTATCATAAAAATGAGTACAATTCAGGAATAAGTCAATAACATTATTTAAATCATTATATAGGAGGTTCAGACACATATAAAGAAAATCAGACCTAAGGTAAGGGAAAATCTCACAATCTCAATTTTTATCTGAGATTGTTTATACTTCAGAATGAACTAGGGAATATTTGTCATCCACATCCATGTTTCATCAATATGTAACATTATTTCTATCCTCCTAAAATTTTTTAAATCCAATTTTACCCATTGGTATGTTTTTAGTAAAAGATATGAAGGGAATCTTTTGTCGTTTTTAGAACGAGGTTCTTTTTTGACTTTTCCGGCCAAAAGTACGAGAAGAATGATTTTTTAACCTATACGGTATGAATGGATTTTTAGAACATTATATCCATGAAGCTTCCTTTACAAGTTTTCACGTTTATTTTTAGTCAACTTATTTAAGTTTAAAATTATATGACATGTTCTGAAAGGAATTTTTTTTTGAAGTAGAAAGGATATTTTCCTCAAGAATGGAGTTCAAGTGTTTTATCAAAATTATTTTACATATAATATTATATAGTGTTATGTTTCTATCCCTATTTTTACATTGATTTTATTATGTTATGATGGAATTATTTTTATGATGTCCTTTTATCTTATATGATTTATGTTATGAAGGCATGATGTTTAAGAATCCCATTTTTATTACCTGGGTTATGCTATGATTTATGATTTTGTGGCACACATAAGAATGGTATCATTAGGAGATGGGTGGGACCTATATCTCCCTCCAATGCATTGGGTAAAGATTTATAGACATTGATGGAATGGTAGGTTAATCCGGTTAAGTGAAACATGACTGAAACGATGAGTGAACTCGTTTCCAAAAAGGATTTTGTCCACTAAGATAGTCTTGGAAATGAGTCTTGACTACTAATAAATGATTCTCTATGATTATCTGTGTATGCCACAATATTTAATGTTTTATGTTATGGTTTTAAGTTATTATTATTGGGATTACATTTCACTACTAGGATTTATCCCATGTTATAAAATTATGTTCTCTTTTTGCAGGTTATGATTTCCAAAATGTTATGTTCTTATGAATATGAAGTGATTGATATTTCTTTTGTTTTTCCTTACTTAGCATTTGAGCTCACCCTTTTTTATGTTTTCTTTCCCCAGGTCAGGAAGAAGGTTATTATGTAGGATATCCCAGAAGCGACTCTAGATATGATGAAATACATGGGGGACAATGTAGATTCTTTATTAACCAGTTGTTTATGTTTCCCAGTTTCTAAAGACACTATACCTATACGGTCCTTTTATTGTTTTGTTATATGTTGTAATAAGTGTGCTTCAATTTTGAAGCAATAACATTGTATGTAAAGTATAGGCCGTTATAATATAGTGAAAGAATAATGATTGTATCCTTATATAATATCCACATTATATCATAATTGAAATATATTCTTTACATTATGTAATATAAATACCATAAAAAGTCATGTATAACATTACTGAGGAAAATAACCTTCTCTAATTGAAAATAACATTCTTAAACTAAAAAATATAGAATATTTGAAAAAAAATCTTTTAAAATAACCAAATAGACACGTATATAATGATTCAAATCATTTACTGGTCATGATGGATAAAAAATGTGTCATCTTTAGAACATTATATTAATGATTCCGTTAAAAAAAATTCATATCAAAAAAATAGTCATTTTGAAAATGTCACGTATATTCCTTTTAATTTTATAATTGAAATTAAAAAATGGGTAAAAATGAACTAATATAATTATTTTAAACTATTAAAAACATTATTGAAATTTTATATGAAAATATTGACATTAAATAAAATGTTTCTTGACCGAATACGAAAAATTATTGTATTCTTTAAAAAAATGACACAAGTATGTTTATTTCATAAAAACATTAATGGAAAAAATTTACCTTTTATTAACGAAAATATGGAATGAATTATTTTTTTTAAGTTTTATAGATCAAATAATTTCACCAGTATAGAATTAATCAAGGAAATCTTAAATAATGGTGAGATTTTAAAATTAACCCTTACCAATAGCCCAACATTATTCACATATATCATACTATATAATAAATTTAAATTTATTTAAATTATATAGATGATCATTATACAAAAATATAATTCCATAAATTATAATATTATTATATCAAAAAAATTTTCTTAATAAATTATTTATAATCACCGTTTTAGGGTTAAAAATCAAGTTTTTCTTATTAGTTTTAATTCAGAAGTTCTGATAATTGTATATTAATGAAGATACCATCGCAAAAAAATAATTAAAATCCTGGTATTAGCTCATATATATTTATTATATATATATAGTGTTTTCCATAAATATAAGTTATGGAATAATGAATTGGACCTTCAATGAGACAGTAGGTCATACGTATGCATGAATTCTATTTTCACATTTTGATAGATAAAAGAAAGAAAATTAAAATAATTCATAATCATTAAAAATCAGTATAATATTTTATATATCATATATATTATATAAAAATATTTTATTACAATCAATTTAAATTAAAAATGAATATGTATCACATCACTTTTTGGAGAAGGTATTCCACACATATGCACAAGTGAAGTGATGTTTTTCATAAGATTGAGTGGTTGGAAAGAAGAAATTATATTATAATTAAAGAAGTATATTAATATCATATTTATCACATTTAATAATAGTTTCCATATTTATAACTTTAAAATGATAATTTTGTGAAAAATGACTTTCATGACTACATGGAGGCCATATTCTCTACAAACACGTGATCGGGGTGTTTTCTATTTCATAGGATGGAAAAGAGATGGAAATTTTCATTCCATAATCATAATAAAATAATATTATATTTATGATACTATATTTTTTATTTTATAATGGTTATAACATATTTAGACGAATTAAAGGAAGAAATAAATTTAAATTTGTCATTAAAGATGATTAACTCTTCTTTAGTAGACATCCATTGAAATCCATATTAACGACCCCTAGAATAGACTTTTATGATTTAAATAAAATATAATTACTGTCTATTGATGTTTCGATGTGAAATTTTATAGTTTTTTTGATCTATATGTTTCGTATTGGTGTTAATAATTTATGGGAGGAGGTTCCCATTTATAATTCATATGACTGGAACACATGTAATTTTTCAATGTTGTAAAATATTATTTGGTCAATATTCTAAAAGAATGGATTAAAAATTACTCATATTTTCTTCTGATATGTTCATGATTAAAATATAAATAATAAATAATTATTAAGAATGCATTTACGCCATTAATGCACTTTTACTGTTTATTAACCCCTTCATAAACCATATTAGACCATAAACCCAGTAATGAATTTTTCAATATTAAACTGTTATAATTTTACAAATAATGTACCAATTACCTCTAAATGGATATCTAATTAAATCATAGAATATTTCAATATTTATATTATTCGAAAATAATTTTAAAAAATTATTTTTCAAAAAATTTCATGAATACCATTTGGAAAATATTCATTTAATATGACATTAAATATTTCAACATGGTAAATAAATAACAAACTAAAATCATTTTCCATAGATTATACATTATTATTAATCATGAAATTACCATGGAACAATATTCCTTCCAAATAATATTTCTTTTAGGTTTTCAAAATCACTTATTTTTATATTAATACAACATTCCCAAGTATTGTGTCTATATTGTATAGGAATTTAAGAGAAATAGTATAATAATTTAAATTTATATTCAAATTACCACCAAGAAAATAATATTATTATTCCAATGATAAACTATAACATTCCATAAAAAATTATTTTAATCCCTATGTGATTAAGAAAATTAAAAATAGGAAGGAAATTTTTGGATTTTTATTAACATAAGATAATATTATTTTCATTATCCAATGAAAAGAGAACCAAAATACAATATAGTAAATCTTTATAAAGATAAGGTCGAATTTATATCATCCAATCAAATATATTCAAGTTTTTGATTCATTCTGCGACATCATATCAATGATATTTATGTGTTTTTATAATTTTACCCTTAGTGATATCACAAATATTTACAAAATATACTGTTTATTATGATAAAAATAGTGAAATAACCCAACTTGAGTCAACCAGATGAGAAACTCAAGTCAGTAATCAGATGGGGAGGTGAATCAAGAAAATAGTATATGTCTTCATTATAATGAAACAAGAAATAAAAACAATGTAACATATAAATGAAAAAATTCAAACATATCTATAAAACCCATAATAAGTGGGATAAATAAGAATGTATGAGTACCAAATGACTAATAAGTCTCTATGTGACCTGTATTATCCTTCGAACCAACATGAAATGAAGCTTTAGATTAAAATAGAGTCTAACATGCTACAAGTTACTCTTCCCTTAACATGTATCATGAAATATGACATTTAAAATCCTTCAATTAAAATTGTAGGGTGCAGTCACAATCCCTAATACGATACCACCGTAATGTATATACATAGTCTAATACCCATATTTCTAAATTTATATCATTTTTAAAAAATGGTTTTATAACTAATTGTCATAAATCTAACAAATTTTCAAATAATTTTATTTTTATTTTAAAAAAACTATTAAATTATGAAGTTATAAATATGAAATGTATATGTGATAAAATATGCTTACTAAATCCATACATCAAGATGTAAATAGGAAAAAAGCATCTCTGAAATAACATATCATGTGAAGTGATTTTATAAAACCTCATAATAAATTTTTTGAGAAGAAATACATGATGAATACCCATCATGTAATAAATAATTTAGAAATAAAAGACCTCCAACGGTTTATGATCCAACGCATGGGTAATTGAAACAATAATCTACGGAGTCTAAATATAAATATGCTAGTACCATACAACATCATGTCTTCCTATAGCCTATCGATATCCACAAGGTTATGATATAGTGGTGTAATACTCAATAAGACTACTAATTTATGTTTCCCCACTATCCCATGGGTCTCGATGTTACAAATTTTCAAATTTCAATTTTTAATAAATTGCTCACAATTTAAAAATACTTATAAAATCCAAGATAATGGGCTTTAAATGTTGAAATCTGAATTCTAAATCATTGAATTAATTCATAGAAACCCCAATTTTTTAATCATTACCAATTATAACATATGTATCATTCCACTAAAAGAAAACATAATCAATTTTTCACTTCAATTAAAATAACAACCCAAAGTATTTTCACAAGAAGTGTATGAAATTCATATAATTAAACCATTTTATAGAAAAAACCTATATTAAACTTGTATAAAACTACCGTCCTTGAATAACATCATTTAGAAAAAGATATACTAGCCTTAAAAATTCATGGAATGAGAATAAACATCAATGAATCAATATAAATGGATCATGAATCATAATCTTAAATGCAACTAACATCGATGCTAAAACCAATGACAATGAATAACAGATGAAATGATAACCTAGGGAATATGATCATTATAAATTTGATGAATGATCATAGAATGAATGATTTTGAATGAGGGAATCACCCAAAATCAACTGGGGTAGTTTCTGTACATAATAGGGATTGATATATGATTGAATGAATGAATTAATTCCAATACAGTTCCATAGACACATTGATTTTGAGAATTACGTGTCATGTAATACTATAAAAAAATTTTAATCCATGAAGGTATAATATGTTTAAAAAATTCATATATTTTATATTAATTTTTTCCCATTACTCGTTAATATCATTTTACATAATCGGTAAATATTTCATTCTATAAAAACTCATTTAACGAACTCTTCCCTATGAAAAATTAATAGCCTATAATAACATTTCAAGTTGTTTAATTTCCCGAAGGGAATCCAAAAACCATGTATCATCAATGAAATCACAAAAAATATATTGAAATTATATGTAAATAAAATTATACCTTATAAAAAATGGTAATTACAATCTCACCCCCTAAACTCATTATATTATTATAAAACCCTCAAGATACTGTATTTGTACAAAAGAAAATATAATTTTTTTAATTATAAATAACTGCAAATCCAACATGTTGTAGCTATATTATCCACACTAAAAAAGCACCCAGACTAGGGGTAAAATTTAATTTTGAGGTTCCTATACAATATGTTCCCTAAAATGAATTGATTGAAAAACAAAAGTTATATATATATCGATATGAACATCCTCTCATTCTATTATGTGCGACGGTTGGAATATACCTCCTCAAATGGGAAACCTGAAACTTGTCATGAATGGGTGAAAAAGGTTATTGAATGGGAAACTAATATTCCACCATCCAAATTCATTCAATAATATGAATAAGACACAAAAAATTCAGTGCCAACTAACCATTTTTACCCAAAAAACAATGTATCTTGTTAGATGAAACTCTGAAAAATACATGAGGTGGCTACCACTAAAGATCTATTTTGGATTTGTGATGACATTATTACATATCTAATATCCTCTTAATTAACCATACCATCTCTATAATCACCTGAAGAGGACTCGTCCCAACCATATATCATTTCCCTTACTCTTCCCAACATAAGAAAGATATACATGTCCGCCCATACAAAACCTCAAATTTCTCCCTCCTGATTGAAGCCAGATAATTATTATTATTATTGAAAATTTATTCTAAGGACAAATTTTATTCCTATGTTCCAAAAAATTAAATAACCCACTACCAATATATATCCTAATGAACCAAAATATTCGTCTTTCGCTATCCATACATCCAAGGATAATTTTTCAGGATAATTTTTAACTAGGAACCCATCTCATCATTCAAAAAATTTCAAAATATATAGGTTAACATTGGGTTCTTATTACAAAAAACTATATAAGTAAACCAATGAATCATTGAAAACTCTTATACATACAATTGAACAAGAAATTCCACTTTCATCATCTCTTTTAAAGGTGGGAAATGTGTTGATTTTTGGATTCAATCAATGATCACCCAAATTTCATCATTCTATCATGGTTTCCATAGAAAAATAAAAACAAATCGTTTGAAATATCATCCCACATAAACACTAGAATTGGAAATGGATGAAAAAACTAGCATTCATCTGATGTTCCACATTAATTCCATTATAAGCAAGAGAAATCTATACAAACTGTATTGATGATCAACTTCTCCATAGACACCAATACTTATTCCTCAAATCAAGATACATCAGGGCTTTTATGTGGTGTGTGGACCAACAATAATATTATCTACAATTATTCAAAAATCATTTCAGTGAAAGTAGGATCAACGAACCTATCATAAATATACAAAGATCTATTTGGAGACCATGACCACTCAGTCGTAGTCCCCCCTCTATAAAGGATTTTACCATAAATATAGAAGTTTGTGTCAAATTCCTATTCAAGATCTCATTAATCAAATAGTTATTAAACCCTCAATGTATCCATAAATTACATCACCCCAGCCTATTTTATTCCTAATCTGATCTAAGAAAACAAAATCATTAAATATTACACTTCAATTGATTCCCTAATGGATTAATTTAGTAATTTTCTACTAAATACATATGCGACCATATTTCATTTTTAGGGACTTTATAAAATTTAAAAATTATATTACCAAAAATACTCTACCTAGAATCTATGATACATGTTTAAGTTCCTCTACCAAATATTATGATATGAATATACTATTAAATATTCCACAAAGTTATAGTGACTAATTTTTTTTGCAAGAATAATATCTTCAAACCCAATATAATGGGTATAATAGTTATTTTCATGATGGTGTATCATTAGAAATCTATATATTACTACACGTCTCCCCTACATTAGGACACACCCTAGACATGTACCAGATACAATGAAGAAAACATCATATCCTGTACCTAGACCCAAAAAATAAAAAAATGTAGTTGAAGCCAGTATAACCTTTATTTCCTCAAAATATATCTAAGTTTCATCAAAACGCCCAATGATTACAATAATATGGGCTAAATCCATCATCAGAGATGAATTCTAGGAGAATTTTGGATGAAACTGCCTAAAATAACCAACCATTCCAAACAATAATTAAATCTTAAACATATTTTTGTGCCTTTACCACAACATAACTAAATGTACATTTTCATGATCCACAGTGATGTCAGACTGAGAATTCCCATGGCCCAATAAATCTCACATCCCTTTTTCGAATCCCACATTTGGTAAGATTACCTAATTGATGATGTTCCCACAATGTTATAGAAATTATATCATATTGGTGTACATGCTCCACCTCCACTTCAACTACACCAAAATATAATCCACAAACACACACAAATAGAAATCCTATATCCAATGAATAATATTGTTCATCAAACCCATAAATATTTATAAAGGAATAAGTTATTCCAAATTGAATAACTAGAAAAAAAAATTATCATATCATCTCATAAACTATTTCATGGGTATATCTTTTTATTGGACTATAAATTGGTGTTAACCTAACTATAGATTGATCATAGAAAAACAATGAGCACCTTTATATTGATCAGTGAGATTATACATCCTTGGAAAATCATATTTTTTCTTAATAATCATACGATGTAATAAGTAATAGTGAATACATTATTTGATACTCGAATATTAATTCTTATAAAAGAGGATAAGATATTTCCATGATGATAATATATGTATAAGAAATCCATTTGACCTAGTGAAATCATGTAGGACCTTATGTTTTTCCAAATTATCATGTTCCATTCGATAAGATAGAGAAAAAAATGTGTATATTTCCATGGAGAATGTCAATACTAATCTTTACCTCTCTATTGGGTGGTAATCCAAATAATCATATTGAAAGACTATATGGTATACAAACACCACAATAAGAAGTCAACCACAAAAATGGTTAAACTTATTCATGATAAATAATTGAGTATTGAAATGAGACAAACCTTTCCCAATGAATAACAATCCCTTCCCCACCTGATCAAGAATACTACTCACCCTGTAAAACATGAGTGGACCCACCAAAAGATAAAGACTAAATCTAACAATGATAACAATCCATATATTCCATAAGTATTATGATCTAATCTATACTAATAATCATGTCAAAGATGACATGACTATTCACCATGAAGTCCCATACTACCCTGAAGTTAGTAATCATCACCAAGAAAGCCCGAGACTTAAAACCTTCTTTACTCCTCATTCCGAATGGAATAGAAAATAATAAAGGAAAATTATATGATTAAATTAAATCCCAAGACATTAAATAAAATTAAATATAGGAAAAAATGAATATCACCAATATAAATAAAATCCATATCTATTAACTATTAAATAAAACTTATAACTCAAATTGTAGACATTACTTATTTTCATTCTTGTTGTGAATACTCTTTCACATAAAGACATATGGTCTCAGGTACTACCATATAATTCACAGAGACATGTAAAAACCTGTTTGCATGAGGATATAATCCACAACCATTTAATGAATTTTCATGAACCCGTAATCCCTTGGGGAATGTGGATCCAACCTTATTTCCATGGGATATCTTGGGAAAAAACTATTTTAGATGCACATATCTTGCACAAATATGGAAATTCATAGAATCCTCCACAAAATTTTTCTTAGTTTTATCAGGCCACCAACACAGATAGGAAAAAATATATCGATGTCATGAAGATTCCCACAAATCTAGTTTAGAATAAAATTATCTACCTATGTGATTCCTTTTATGGCCAAAATATACACCAAAACTCAAAAATTTCACCTATTGAATGTCCAGCCAAACATGTATTCCATGTCACATCATCCTCATCAAATTATTATTTTTCAAAAACCTCCACAATTTGTAGGAGACACATGAAAATCAACATCAACCTGATATCATGCATTAATCAAAACTCAATCGACTAAGACTTCTGGTACTCAATAGTCATAATCTCATATGGAATATGTCCCAACATTGTAAAAACATAGAATAATAAATAATGACACACTACCACTAATCCAACATTAAAAACTCATTAATCTTTACCAAATGTAACATCTCAGGGTAAAACCGTTGATTGAATAATTCAATTAAGGAAGCCCATGCGAGTTCATCCTGAATATTTACTTGACCAATATTTTCCCATAACCTCCTTCAATTTCCATCCAGAACATACATGGAATAAAATCTTTTGGACATTATAACTATTCGTGAATTTGAAGATCCTCATAAAATTTTCAATCCAAACCTTGGATTATTTTAGTCCTTTATCTCCCATGAAGATGGGTGGACACTTATTAGTGAACTCGGATCTACGATCCATCACACATCAAGGGATCCTGACACCAACCTTACACTGATTGTAGATTCTAGAAATTAAATATTCTACCAAATAAGGTTCCACTAGAGGATTTTATATTGGAACCTATCATACAAAATCCACTTTCAGATTTTATAGATCTCTTCTCATAGGCATTATCTAGAGGACAAAAGCAAATAACCAATTATATCATGTCTAGATTCCAAAATCATTGGAACACATTCATAACTCAAATAAATTTTTTAATCTTAAAATATCAAAATGTAATTATGTATTCTATCAACGAAATACATTTCCAAAAATGAAGAGGTGAATTTAAATAAACATCCCATATATTTTATTCAAATGACCCAAAACCTCAAGTCATAATTCTTGAATAAATATCTGACCTCACATGGTAATATGGGTTCGGTCATAAATGTTATTTGAAAATGATAATCTTCCACACATACTATCTAAATATTGATGATACAAACTCCAATCTAACATTGTTACATGGCCAACATATGAATTAATAATAGAGAGATGGATGATCCATCCCTCTATTACTAATTTTTAATCAAACACCAACGTAAAATATACCTTACACAACTTCCAACCACCACAATATGATGTGATGATAGAAAGAAGTTGAAAATTCATGAATATAATGAATGAATAAATACATCCTAAGTAATATGTAGATAAAAAATAGTAATCGTAATCTAAATAATCCACGAAAACCTAGCTAAATAATATTGTATGCATAAAACATGTTCAATAAGATACCATGTGAGAAATAGTCACTTCCAAAAAAACCTGAACCCATGGAAGTGACTACAATAAAAGAAGACATGATACATTATGAACTTCGAATTACATTTATCCAGAAATAAAAAATCTACATCAACCTAATTAAAAAAGTATGGTTGGAGAACTATTCCCACTAAGATACCACTAAATATTCTTTATAAGATGTAATATAGTGTATGCATCTATTATATCATTAATTAAAAATATTATTCCATATATAATATTCATATATTAAAAGAATCTTATTAATAATATTACTTAGGATTCAAAAAATTAAAATTTCATATTTTCAAGACATAAATATAAAAGTTTGAAATGATTAAATAGGGGTTCTAAATCCATACTTCAAGGGGTAAAAATGGAAAACACATATCCATGAAATAACATATAATGTGAATCCATATAATATAACCTCACAATAAAAACCATTGAGAATCAATCCATGATTAGAAAGAAATCATGGGATAAATAAACTAGAAATGATTATTCAAAATCAAGTCATGTTCCAAACTATGAGACAATACATAAATTAAATTAAAGAGTCTAAATATGAATATATTAGTACCAACCAATATAGAGTATTTACATACTCTATAATGGATAACCTATTGTTTTCCCACCTAAACTATGTCAACCCATGTCTATTTATAGAATCATTAAATGGTCTCGACGTTCAAACATTTATATTTTTAATTTTTAAAACCATGCCTAAATTTATAAATAATTTTCAAATAATGAAAAGTTATATCATTATTTGAAAACTAATACAAAAATTGAAGCCTCTATTCAAGGAAAAACTACTTCTTATGAAAATACCACTACAAAAACAAGTTTATTTTCTCAAAAAAATTCATGCATACCATTTATTATTTTAATTTAAATTACAATGAAAATGAATTTCAGAATAACACTAAAAAATTCATAATATTTACCAATTTTATAAAAACGCATTCATTATGAATGTATAAGCCCAGCTCGCATAGATATCATCGATTGGGAACTGGGACGTCAACTATCGAAAGACAATGAACGACAAGAAACAAAAAATGATGAATTGAAATTTCCAATTTATCATAAATCATAATATCAATCGTTACTAAAACCAATACCACAACATATGATAATAAAATAATGAATGAAATATTACACGAATAAGATCACCACAATAACTATAAGGACCGATCACTAAATAAATGATCCAAATAGAGGGAAATCACAAAAAATAACTTGTGGTGATCAATGGATACAATTAGTATGGCTATATGGTTGACTTAACGAGTTGATGTATGTATAATACCTTAAAACACTGATCCTAATAATTATTGGTCTTTTAATCCCATTACACATAGTTTACTACATGAAGGTAAAATGCACTAAAAAATGTATAACATTTTTGAATTTTTTTTATTTTTGACTGTTATACATCATCAACCGTTTACACTGTGTGTAAATATTACATGGCATATAAACATGTTTTATATCATCTTCCCTATGAAAACTACCTTTTTTGTAATAACATAATGTAGTGTGTAATTTTTTAGTATATAAAATAATAATTTGTTTTTATTGAAAATTCCTAAAACAAATTGGGATCTCAATATAACGTCAATGCATACATGACAAAAGAGAATTGGACATAAAACAAGGAGAAATTATTCCAAATTGTAGCCTCTAAATTCAATATATTTTATCTTATATTCATGATCCAATGCCTATAACTGAAAAAATTATTTTTAATATAAATGTGTGAAATTCAAAGAAAATATTATTTTAGAAAAAATAATTTTTAGGCCTATAAATTATCTTATAACAATAATAATTATTTTTAATTAATTCAATTATTAAATGGATAAAATATAAAATTCAAAATTCAAAAATTATAATGATCATTTTAAATTAGTGAAATGATATAACTGTATTTAAAAATCATTATCTTTCGTTATTAACTAAAAAATCAATGATTTTCGAAAAATCCCCAAATTTTACACTATGATACTTTGGTTATCAAGATTTCAAAAATTGATTTTATTTTATGCAAATAAAAGTTCCAAATATTTTATATATTAATTAATATATTCCTTAAAAATCATCAAAAATAAATTATATTTGATTTTTTTTGAATAAATAAATGACATTACAAAAAATGGAGTTATGATATCATGACATATGCTGGGGAGATGTAGTTCCAAGTTGCATTGATTGGTCGATTCCCTCTAAGAACTACGGGTCTTTTAATTGTCTCAATGACTTCGTGCATTGTAAGGGTCTTGCCTAACCCATTAAAAGGTGGATTATAAAAATAATAAACAATGAAGGACTTCAGGTCATTTTGACCAAAAAATGGAGTTCTTAATTCCTAATAATAAATCAATAATTTTATA
Source organism: Viscum album (assembly GCA_963277665.1). Classification (NCBI taxonomy): domain Eukaryota; kingdom Viridiplantae; phylum Streptophyta; class Magnoliopsida; order Santalales; family Viscaceae; genus Viscum; species Viscum album. The sequence goes on along the minus strand of OY728161.1, from coordinate 137,551,003 downwards.
TTGAATATTACCTCTAAATGCATTTAATAATTTAGTAAATCATATTGATAAAAACCAAAAAAATTGATTGGGTATAAATGTAAAATTTTAAAAATAAACTTCATGATTCATTTTGGATTGGTGTTGCAGATTGTTACACTATCGAACATAGTGTTGTTTTAAAATATTAGGGTTTAGAATTTTAGAATCTTATATAAATCACACTATTTAATTTTTATTACTATCATCAGAGGATAAATATTTGAAAATAAATTTATCGGAAACACAAATCATAAATAGTTTCAATAAAACATCTTTTAAAAATATGATGTGGGAATCATAATGGTTAACTAAAATAACACATAATTGGGTTCCAAAGTATGAATAAAATTCATGAGATGATAAATTATAAATGGTGAGGAGTGAAATATAATAATGGAATAGTATTTATTATTTTATAATAAATAAATAATAAATTTATTTATAAGAAAAATTCAAATCATTGAGGGGTTAAAAGACCATTAAATCATCAGAAATGAACGTACAAGGTTGGATTTTTTTTTCAAGATTCTTTTCATAATTTTTGTAATTTTTTTACAATAAACATAGAGAATATAAGAAAATATGTTTGATTTACATTTATTTCATAATAAAAATATAATTATTGTTTTTTGTTTTGATGAAATTTTACTTATCCTCTTATTCTAATAAATTAATATTCAAGTTGAATTTTTCATGCATAAATAACTAAAATCGACTTTTAATATATCATAAGATCCATAAGTCATTCGTTTTATCTATAAATATTTCCCAAAACAAAAATTTTATTACATTTTATCATATATAACACATTAACATATAAATCCTCACTAATCACACCAAAATGTCAACTTAATCCGTTCTATATATAATCAACCTTATGAATCCCTCAAAATTATGACTAAAATAACTCAAATCCAAAAAATACAAAAGATTAGATAAAATATTTTTTAGTATAATCCTAAATATTATTTATAAATAATATCAAAATTTCATGTTTCAATACACTATAAACCTGTAATATACTTATATACTCCCCTAAATTTTATAATCATTTCCCAAAACTTTTTGTTCCATCGTAATCCAATAATAACATCATATATGATTCCATAAATTAAAAAAATATTCATTCCTCCAATTTTATTTTTCATAATCACAAAATATTTCCAATATAGTTCACTTCTTGAAAAAATAAAAAAAAACAGATGAGAAAAAATTCATTTCTCAATCTCTTAGTTACCTATATGATAAAATATATTCCTTATGTATACTTAACATTTTATCTGCATAATCCATAATTTCCCCAACATCAGTGAACATATTATACCTAAATGTTATTAAAAACATTAATCCTATGTCCATAAAATAAAAAATAATTATTCTAAATGTACCATATTAAGTAAAAAAATTTCTAATTCGAAGGATTGTATTATCAAAAATAAAATACCCTTAATCATGGTAATCATAAATCCCATGAAATCACAAAAGGGGAATCTAGGAATTTCAGTTTATGAACTACCTTATAATGATCTACCAGTAACACTAGTTTTATCAGATATTATTAGGGAGTATTATATGTTTTTAGAGGTTCTATACTATCATTCATAATAATGTTTAATTAATAAAATATTAGTTAACACATAGATTTTCCTTGGGAATTTCAATCCTATTTCACAATATGGGAACACACCCCTTTCACCATAACGATAACTAATATATAATTTAACTACTATATTAGGGCTTAATTACCCTTGATACATGTATGTCAAAAGCACATCCATTTATAGAATCCATTCAAATATGTATTATTAGAAAAATCAAGGAATATCTATATTTAAAATAATTATGATATTGTCCAACATTTAATGATATTCTAAAATTAAGTAATACAGTTTTTCTCCCAAATATATGTTTTAATAAATTTAGTTATAGATTATTATGTTGATATTTCTCTTATACAGACTATAGAGAACTTGAACGCTCTGTCTTATATTCATTTGTATCTTTTTTACATTATTATAAGATATAAGTGAATCTGTCCTAATGGTCCAAATTCATTAGTTGTATTGAATGAATATATACATATATTTTCCCCATTATTATGTTAGAAATAAAATATAAAAAATAGCAATAGTAAAAAATCTATATCAACCAAAAAAATTAATGATTCATTTTCTATATATATGGTAAAGGAAAACAAAATTATGGTGAGATAAACATCTAAATATGTGTTATGTAAAACAAATGAAATTATATGAGAATAATACATGAATAGTCTGGATGAGATACAAAATAATAAAATATTCTAATATCTAATACCATTAAATGGGACTAAATCCACATATGACATAACAAAAAGATAAGATCATTGATTAAATGAACTAGTTTCACAATGATAGAATGTATAATTCAAGATATCTTATTTTTACCATCAAAGAATTCTTACTAGATAACATATATAAAATGGTTAGGTGTAGTCCAAATACACAAACTATTTTACCAAATGAGACATACTAATGAATATATTGTCTATAATGTGGATATAACATCACATTAAAATCCCAATGAATTCACCATATGAATTATCAATAAAGAGTAAAAAATTATTTAATAATAAAAAGTTTATTTTATATGAGTGACTATAATAATGAATGATAAAACATTTCCCTATCAGAATAATCATAAACAATATAGAGAATTAATAAGGTATCTCTACAATATATCCCCATTTTTTAATATGTAATATAATTTGTTGTTGTCAATGATGATCATAAATAATATATCAATTCCACTTAAAGAATACATATGAAAATACACATTCCACATTGAAAATCACATTCAAAAACTAAACAATTAAAAAATGTTATGAAAAATAGTTTACATGAAATTAAACAAGGAAACATGTAATGTAAAACTCAACAAATTGAGTGGTCTTGATAGTGTATAATTCATTTCATAGTGATTACATTAAAATAAATATTCCTTTATCATTTTTGGTAAATAGAAAAAATAAATTATTTAGAAAATTTTTTTAATATTCAATTGATATTTTTATTATAGAAATAAAAAAATGGGTAAAAATGAATTTAAATTATTATAGTGTATTATTGAAAGAAATTGAATTTTATATATGAAAATATTGATATGGAATTAAATTATTTCCATCCAAATATAATATAATGTCATATTTCATTAAAAATGATATTTCAGTCAGTTGAGTAAGTAAAAGAGAAAATTAAAATGAAAAATAATAATGATCAAGAAATTATAGTTGTTTAAGAAAATATATTGTGTAGAAGATAAAATATAATATAATTCTCCAAATAAAGAAATAATCATAAACAATATCTAATAGTGATGGGATTTCAAAACAAACCCTTACCTCAACCCTGACTTTTTTTTTGATTTTTTATCCATATATAAATTAAATGAAATTTATAATACAAATTTATAATTACCAGATAAATAATTATAATGTTACATACCATCACATTATTTTATTTCAATAACCAATAAATAATTATTAATTATTAAAATCATCATTTATGTGTGTTAATTATCTCACTTCTCATCTATGTTTCTGTCCAACAATTTCCGTCCTTGTATAAGGATCAAGGTCACATTATCACTTTAATTTTATTCATGATATAATTTTAATATTATATATATTCACCCATAAATATTTGAGACAGATAATGGAATTACATTGTTTACTCAAATGGTAGATCATACATATGCATGAATGTTGTTTTATCATTCAGAAAGATGAAAAAATAGTATATAAAAAATAAAATATAATCTTTATTAAATAATATTAATGTACTCTATAGCATATATATTTGTTAATTTTATCCATATTACCACCCATGTAACACGAAAATGAAAAATGAATCACATCTCTTTGTGGAGGGCGTAGTATAATCATGCAAATGAGTTACAATATAATTTTCTAATGGATTTAAAGGTTAGAACGAAAATATTATATTATAATAATAAATTAATAGTTAAAACACTAATATCATATAAGATAATTAGTTTCTTATTTATTACCAACGAATTTAATTGCTGATGAAAAATGAGTTTCACCGATTCATGGAGATGGTATATCATTTATATGCACGTGAGATGTTTTCACATTTTTTATAGGTTAAAAAAGAGATTAGTCTCAATTATTTCCATCCATAAAAACATATTGAATAATTATGATATTGGAGTTATTATATTTTTATTTTTTCAAAAGTAAAGATGAATTATAAGAAAAAATAAATTTTAATGGGTCTATAAATATGACTACCACATCATCAGTACACTAATGTTAAATTAATCATTAATAACCCTGGGAATAGTTTTTATGATGATATGAACCTCTAAAATTTTTACATTTAATTATATAAAGAAAAATAGTAGGTGTTTTAGAGTTATGTGGATCAAATTGCTGTGAATTATTGAAGGATGTAGTTTCAATTTTATAATTGATGTGAGTGGAAAAATATAACTTTTTCTATGTTTTAAAATAATATTATATAACATTCATAACAACATTCATTAAAAATTAACCATATTAAATTTCGATATGTGTATTCGTTAAATAAAACCATCTAATGAGGTTTAATATTATTTGTTGTTCATTATAAACATGATATTATTTCTTTACCAATTCATCAAACATTTTCAACAAAACTGTAGTAATAATATTTTCAACATATAATGGTTATAATTTTACTCATAAGGAATAAATTAGATAAAAATGGACAGGGTATAAAATATTCACTATATGTCATTGTTATTGACAAATTACAATGTGTAATTGATTTTTTTAAAATTTAATTATGTTATTATTTCATACAATATCATTAATTTATTTTTTGATATAATTAATTTAATTTATCTGTAATGACATTAGGATAATTAAATAATTGTAATATAAAAATTTTAAAAATATTTTATAAAATATTTTTAACATTAATTTTTTTGCAACAATAACAACACCAATATATTTTTCCATTAATGGTTTTAAAATCATTTACATTTAAATTTCTATTACTTTTTGAAGAATTTTGTTAGTTTTATATATGTGTGTAAGAAAATTATATAATAAAATAAAAATAAAAATAAATTACTATAATGATTTTATTATTATTCTGTTAACAACATTTAATATTAATTCAAAATATATTTTCTTCCATAAGTGAACATATTCCAAAAATTAAAACAATCAAGTGGAACATGGTAATTTTCATTAATGAAAATAAAATAAATTTGAATATTAAGGGAAAATTTCATTAAAATAGAATATATTCTAATTTTTTGATGGATTGGGTATAATTTCATCCATTAAATAAAATAAGGGAATCATTTTTTTATTTTGAGACCATAACTCACAATTTTATCCATCCTTTAACCAATTTACCATTACTCATGTAGCAAATATTTTCCATGGTCACTTTTTATGAAGAATACAAATAAAATTTGATTATGTTAAAAAATTTACTATCGTTTTTCAAAATAGTTTTTCAATTTTTATTTTTAAAAAACTGTAAGTTAAAGAAATAAATTTTAATAAAAATTTTTCAAATATAACTAATTGTTTATCCAAAAGATGCATTGTCGAGCATAAAAAATAACTTATATAAAAAATTGAATATTTTTTATTCATATATAATTAATTACATTAAATAATGGATCATATTTCACTTTAAAAAATTAAAAAATATAATACTATATTCAAATTAGTGAAAGAAACTGAGTGTATTCTAAATACTCGTATTCTTCACTATTCGTTGAAAAATAAAACATTTCTGAAATATATAAAAATTAATCCTCATATAATATTTGTATTATGATTTAGATAAAAATTTCTTTTTTTAATATATTTTTTAAATATTCAAGAAATTAATTATAATTTTCAGTTATAAATATTAATAAAATATTTTTTTTGAAGAAAACAAATTACATATAGAATAAAATTACTTTACATAAACTAATTTATTATTTACTATCAATTAATTAAGAAATTTTTATTTATTATTACCTTTATATGCATTTCAAAGTGTTAATATTATTCCTACCAAATAATTAAATTACTTGTTTATTACTATGAAATTTTGGAAATAATTATAAGGTGGTTAATATCCCAAGTAAAGAATAGATAATATCAATATATTTTACCTCAAAAGGGAAAAAAATAGGAAATATCATTTGAAAAGTTTCAAAATGAAAATATATTTTCATTAAAAATAATTTACTTAAAATAATGAAATTGTTTGAAAATCAATTTCATGGAAAACAAAATTGAAATCATACAAAGGGGTATTTTAAAAAACAATTTAAAAAATTTCATGTGGAAAATATGCTTTAAGATTAGAAAATAATAAATATAATATTAATCAATTTTTATTTTTTAGAAAACATGGTATTTTATTAAAAAGTGTTTTCGTTCAAAATGATGATTTTTCATAAAAATTAATATTTTGATTCAATGAGTATATAAAAATATGAAAATAATCTAAAAACAATAAATACCATGAAATAAACTAAGGAGTGTAACATCAAATAGTTTTTTGAGATGTAGATCATAATATTTAGTCTTTGTAATAATAATCATAAATACCCTGACAAATGATGAGATTGTAGTGTAACACTCTTACCACATTAGTAACAATTAATTGTAAGCCCCATGAAGGAATATAATTAGATAAATCATAAAATATCTTAAACATAAGGATATTCATGAAATAACATGTTAACGTGGATTTATATACACTTAATGGAAGAGGATAGGTGCAAAACATAACTTTTGTCTCAATGAAGTAAAATTTTGACAAAAATCACTTATCCATTTTTTATAATTTCAACTAAAATCCCCCTAAATTTGAGTTTGTTAATGTAAATTTAAATCCCAAAAATAATAGTTATTAGAATAATATAATAAATTTATTAGACTTATATACAACACATAAACGAAATAGGTTGTGAAAATTTTATGTGTCTCATTGAAGTATAAAGTGATTTTGAAATGCCATACCAAAATTCATGGATTCCATTGTACAAATTCACAACCTCATCTTCTTCGATTACCCTCATTAGGTATGCATAAAATACTTCCTCGGTTGGATATATGCTAAAAACAAGGCTTATTGGATGAGATTATGTAATTTGAGAATTGATTTGGGTAGGGTTTGGTCAAGTGAAATCCATTGAGAAGGGTGAATAATTTAGGAGTGTGATTATCCCATTATAGTTGAAGAGATGTGGAATTTTATTAAATACCCAAATATATTTTTTATTGGGTGGTCAATTCCACCTAATGTGGCTCCAAACTTTATTATATAAATTGTCGGGAATTATATGGTCTAGTCATACCTCCACCATAAAATAAAACTCATTTTTAAACATGTTAATCCTTAATATCCATATTACCATATTTTTACTATTTTGGTTTTCACTATGGTAACTTTTATTTTTTATCCTATGAAATATATACTATATGATTAACATAAATTTATCTTTATTATATAAGTTGGCGCCAAAAATAAAAAATATATCTAATTTATTATTTAAAAATATTATTTGTCTTGAAGATAAAATTAAACAAATTTTTGTGTAATATGAAACCACTATTTTAACCTTAACCAAGATAATTTTTTTTTTTACTTTTTAGTGGACAATATAGTCAATAAAAAATTCTCCTATAAATGAAACATAGTTAATAGTTATTATCATATAAATAACACTTGATAGAATAAATTATTTTCTGTAATTTTAATTCATTTTATAAAATATAATTTCTCATAAAAAACATTAAATTTAATTTGATACTATTTATATAAATTGAATTTAAAAACATATAAATACAATAATGGAAATTCAAATATATTATTTTGAAATCTATGTAACATGATATATTAATCTACAAAAATAATGGAACATGTTAAAGAAAACTATTAAAATGAATTTTAATATTTCATGTATTATTTCATTTATTTAATTATTAACCACATAATTTATTTAACGGTGTTTCGTTAGATTTCAAATTAATTATTTCATCTCCAAAATATTATAATTAATTTTTATGAAAAAATCATAAATATCATTAATAGAATTATAATGAGAAGTATTTTGTTTTTCTATATCCTAAAGCATAATAAATATTAAAAGAAAAGAAGGTTATTTTTTGTTTTTTTTCATCACATACCTTATTATTTAGTTCAATTTCATGGAAATGTTCTCCTATAACATGAAAAAATGATCCTAGTGTCATAAGGTTTGAAATATGGCCATAAAATATTTGTTGGATATTTTGGAAGGTTATTTTAACCCATATATTTCTCAATTAACTCATGGTTATCCCATTTTCACATTAACCACAATATATTATTTTTAATATTTTAAGAATTCATTTTGATAAAAAATTATGTTTATCCTATTAAATAATATACATTATTCTAATTCCCAACGTTAAATATATTTTGGATTTTCTATTCATTCAGAATAGAAATTTTAATTTAAAGTCAATTTCATAGACGTGGTGAGAAAGAGAGCTTCAAAAGAGAAACTGTTCTAAAGTTTAAAAAGTTATTATGTTAATAGTAAATATATAATTGGTTGAAATGAACAATTTTTTTATTCATTTTAAATTTATTTAACTTTACCAATTAAAAATTAAATTTATCAATAAAAAATTAAATGAAAGATCACGTTTTAAATAAAATTCATTATTTTTCACAATTCGTCAAAACAAATTATAAAATTGAAATAATTTAACAATAAGATAATTATAATTTTAATATTTTAAAAATGATATCTATTTTATCAAATTAGTTTTCAAAATGTAGAAAAATTTAGTTCTAAATTAATTTCTCCTTAAAAATGTGACAAAATAACTTTTCGGAACCATAATAGTTTTAATATTAAAGATAGATTTATTAATATCTCTTATCCATAAGAAGAATTAGAAGAATGAAAAATAAATTATTGATTATAAATAAAATATAAATTTCTTTAAAATCATCCACCAATTGTTGTTTGTTTAATTTATTGAGGTTAATCCCATTTTATTGCATAAAAAATTGTCTCTTTATAAAATGATTTAATATATTTTAAAATAGTTAATATTTAGATTTCTAATAAAGTGGATACTAAAAAAACTAATATATATACATATGTAAAAAATATTCTAACAATCTATTTAATAATATTCATTCACTATATTGGAACTACTATGTGATACCAATCATCTAAAATAATAATATTTTAATTTTATAATAAATATTTTCTATAGTAGGTACTATGTGTAACACAAGGATAATTTATTATTGATGTTAATGAACGACAATATCATTTTGACTTCTAAATCAAGATGAAATTATTATTTCATGTCACAAATAATATGGAAAATATCAAATATAATTAAAAAAATCACAATACCTCAAGTGTAACATTCTACCCCTTTAAATTAATTCCTCCACCAAAATACTTCTTTCCAATCAAAGCATTATCCTTTTGAAATTACATCATATAATCCCACATCATACAAATAGATAATATAACATAATTTTAAAATGAAATGATTGAATAATAATAGATACCCAAACAAAATCATAATTAGGTTTGAACATTAGAATAATAGAGGTGGGTAGTGAAGATTTGGAAATGGAAGGAGTCTATAAATAAATATAGAGAGTGATAAAGATAACAATTACAAGAATGTTGGTGATCCAAAGAAGGTTAGAAAATATAAAATTGTAAACCACATAACCATGAAAATGGAATTTGATATAATAATAAATGATGATATAATGAAAATATTTTATTCCAGGAGGAAACACTTATAGTTAAATAATATTCATGAGAATATATACATGTTTTATTTCCTTATATTTTAGAAGAACAATACAACCATCTGTTGTTCCAAAATCAATTTCCACTTGATCTCAAACTTGAATAAATGGATGTGTACTTTTTATCCATGAGGTACTAAAAACTCAAATGATCGATAAATAGAATGATAATTCTTTTTGTTTATATGTAGATATCACCCCAACCAAATAGCTATATATATTTATCAATAAATATTGATATGGTGAAATACTAAATTAATTTAGAAACAATAATAAATAGTTCAGTATAAACGCTTTAATAAATTTTTATCATTATGACGATAAATGATATCATGTTTTTTATTACATAAAGATATTTTTTGTTTTAGTTTAACTACATTTTTTACACATTGTGTGTGACCAACGCAAACACAAGGATTTTGGGGGTGTTTTTTGGTTGTTTCCGGGCACATATTCTCTATTTTTGGGAAAGGATGTTGGAAGAAATGGTTAAAAAAAATTATGTAACCACAATAGAATGGTTTTATGAATCCATATGAGATGGTCCAAACCTCTGACAAGAGCCACATGGTTTTAAGAAACCGTGACTCAATGGGTTCTGACCATGGTGAGGGCTTTGTATTATTTATTAGAGTCTTAACAGATGGGTGCGTAATGGATTGTCTAATATAGATCCATCACCATGTGAGGTCCACTTAATTAAGAGAGTGGGAGACCGGTTATAAAATATTTATCATAACCGTTCCACCAATCCATGTGACCCTAATATGGTGGGAAAATTTATCATTATAAGCTTACATCAATTAATAAGAAAAAACCATCCTACAATTTTAATTTTGAAACATTCATGGGGTATTACTCTGATTGATGAGAATCCTCATTTAATAATATAAGGATTAATGGATAATCATCATCCATACTTGTATTCAATAATAAAAAATCTTATTATATTCCAATCGGTAAGTACTATATTCAATAGGGTCATTTCATCATTTTCTTTCGTATATTTGGCACAATTTTTGTGAGGGAACATATAATATATTTTGTCGAATTTGGATATTTTTTCCATTTATAAAAATTCATCTCGATAATGTAGTATATACAAGATGAGTACTGTATTACAACACATTTTTAGGTTTTCTATAACATTCCCTTATGGTTTGGGGTTTTATATGCCTAGTTATTATTTCCCATCTTGTATGAATTTCACACATTACCCCTATAATTAATTTAACAACATCATATGGATATTTTTAACCCATTTAGGATTCTCACTAGCACCTTTTTGAATGTTGGAGGTTGTTAGCCCCATCCAAGGACACCCATGTTGTGTTTATTTGTTTCTCCCCTTTTTTATACCACTATGTGGTCTGTGTGTTTAATCTCTACTAGTTTGGTAAAATTAATATATTTTATAAAAGATAAATAAATAATTATAGTATAGTTATGAATTATTTTCATGTGGTTAAACTATGTTATTTGATTAAAATTTTAAAATGGAATTTTTACATGATTTGGATGAACTGATAGAATGTGAATGGTTTTTAAATAATGATTAACATGGGGTGATAAATTGATTATGGTAGTGGATTTTTTAGAAGAGATCCTTTGATCATGATTCCATAATATTTCAAGAAAATTTAAATTTCATTGGTCTTTTTTATAGTTGGGGAAAAAATATAATTTTTTACTAGTAACCACTCAGTCGGCCGAGTTGAGGGACCATGTAACCTGGTGTGGAAGATCAACGCTCCCCCTAAAATTCACCAGTTTTGGTGGCAGGTCTGCAAGGGTACTATCCCAATCATGAGCCTCATTGCTCACCAACATATGGCTAGTTCTTCTTTTTTTTCTTTCTGCCCAAACATTCCTGAAACTCATACACGCCATCATTCACTCCCCAGGAGCTAAAAAAATTTGGAATAAATGGGGCTTGACTTCTGCCACTTCAATGGAATCGGCCTCTGACCTTGACGATCATCTGATGCGGTAGTTCTCCTCTCTTTCCTAGGCTTCTTCCGGATCACATTACACTCTGGCTTGGATTATTTGGGTCCGACGCAACGATTCCATTTTTCATCAAGCTCACAAACCCCCCGAATTCTGGATTGAACATGCCACCTCCTGGATTGAGGGATGGAAAGACCACAATGGAAATTTTATGCTAGGTGCTAACACCTCCCTTCCCCTTCCATGGAATCCCCCAATGGGAGGGACCCTTAAGATTAATGTGGATGCGTCCCTCCCAAAGGATGGGCTTGTCTCCCTAGGCCTCCTGGCCTGAAACCACCTAGGGCAAATCCTTGCTGCAAAATACGAACCACATCAGGCTTGCTGAAAGCCTTCAGTTACTGAGGCCATGTCCATCCTTGCCGGTATGATGCTCGCTATGGATCTTGGATGGGTTGATATCATCATTGAATCTGACTGCCTCACCGTAATCGATGCTATCAATAACAACGATGGCGAACTCTAGTCATTTTTCTCTATCACCAGGAGAATCCGTGCGCTTCTCCAAGGATTTTCTTAATGTTCCTTCTCCTTTACCAAAAGGGAAGGAAAAAATGCGGCCCACGATCTGGCGGCCTCGGGCCCCTTCGATGTCAACCAGCTCTAGCTGGACAATTTCTCTCCATGGATTTTCTCTTGTACAACTACTGATCTTTGTCATTAATGTTATTTGTCCTTCTTTTCAAAAACAATTAATAATATTAATGATCAATCAATTGTATTTATCTTTAAATAAATCATGTGACAATTTTTCAATAAAACCTTTAATTTAATATATTATGGTTATTCATGATCATTTGAAATTATTAATAAAAAATTTCTTCTCTTTGGTGCTGAAAATGATTTAGGAAACATTGTTCAAAAAACTATATTTTCTCCCTCTTTAGGGAGAGAACTAATTTTCATTTAAAAACCATGTTTTATTAATTTGTTTTAAAACATTTATGAATATTATTTGTTGAAAAAAATAATCTTGTCTTATTTTACCAATGTTTTTATTGAATTTTTCTTTTATCTATATGAATAATGGTTTTTCCTAACCATTAACCATGGAAATTGAATGTTGTTTTTACCTCATATGTGTTGTATGAATTATCCCACCATACATTAATTTATTCTTTATTTGCATGTTTAAAAGGTAAATTTCTAAATATAATATTTTTAATTGTTATTTTCTATGATTACTTGTCAAAATGTTTTTAGAAAATAATATTTACATCAATAATATTTTTAAAAGCTGTTTTTTATTATTTATATTCATAAAACACAACATATATTCCTTTTAATGCACTTGGGATATGTTTTATTGATAAAATACTTATTATTCATATAGGTGGTTTATGATATATTTTTTCAATGATAGTATTTTGATTCAATTCCTTTATTTATTTTAGTCTCCTTGAAATATTAGTTTTCCAATGTTCATTTGACAATGAATGTCTACTGAATATCCATATCAATTTTCATGGATATGATTAATCCCAAAATTAGTATACCATTATTTACAAGGTGTTTAAATTGAATATTATTTTAATATTTGGATAATTATTTATAAATACATGTACATAATTTTCTATGGTTATTTTATAAGGAATATATTTTAACCAATACATTGATTACAATAGACTTGCAGTACATGGGTAGGGTACGGTTTAAGGAATACCAAATAGGATAGGGACCTATTAATGAAATACCCTCGATGCATTGGCAGTGTCACATGATACATTATATGCTTAAATTATAAAATGTAATCTATATCTTGATAATAATGGTTTCTTGTACCTAGGAAACATAGTTTATATTAATTAGGAACATCCCTCATTTAGTTTTGGTTATTATTCATCCGTGATATTTTTCATCAACATATTTATGGATACAATTCATTATCAGTTCATAGATTAAATGGAATGAGTTTTATTTTATTATCATTCAATATTTATTTTTTTATATCCAATAGTTTTAATGGAATGTGATTCTAGTAATTAGATTTCTAGATTATTTATGAAAATATTTCTCAACTTTTTGATTATTTGTTATGTGTTATATATTATTTACCACCTCATAATAATTATTATTCCTATTGATTCATTATTTTTTTCTCTAAACATTTCTCTTACTAATCATTTGATCTCTTCCATAGTAAGATTAATTCCCACATAATTTCATGAACTATAATGTGAAAGTTGTATATGGATAAACTAGATGGAATAAATTTATGTATTATGTAATATAAAAATATGAAAAAAATATGCATTTGTAATAAAAGTCTCACATATGTGTATAGTTTACAATGACTACTAAGATAATAAATCCATCAGGATTTGTTTCCTTGTAATGCATGCCAATGTTATTAGTAGTAGTCTATGAATCTGGGCCTCTGTATTCAGGTTTCTATAGTTGGTATGAGATAATTTTATTATCAACCTTGGAATATAGATTTTGGGAAACCATAGGTTTAAAAAATAATGCTAATATGGAATTTTGAGGATAAGTGTTTAAGAACGCACTATAATTATGGTAATGTATATATTATGTGGGTTTTAAAGAAGTAGATCCATATATATATACTATAAGTGGATATTATTCCAGCATAGATTTACCTCGAAATAATAACTCTGACAAAGTGTTATTCGCATGACTCAGAGTAAACCAGTGCATGACAATGTTCCTTAATACACACCTAGTTCGACAGTATCATGGGAGATGCTTCGAATAATTCAAATTTTCAATACAAATAATTATATTTTTTTTGAATAAAAAATGAAAATGAATAATTGTGGTTAAACATAAGATGTCTTAGATTGAGGATAATGTTTTTCGGTTTAGAAATACATCAAGTTATATTATAGATAAACTGTAAACTATGGATGGACCTCTATGGAAATAAATTGGTAATGTATTTACATATTAGGTTTGTATTGAGAACATTAGTAAAAAAGTTATTTTGCAATTAAAATTATTTCAACGATATAAATAATATTTATTTTTTTAATTACATTAATTTTGTTTTGGAAAATGACAACATGTATTCAAGGATAAAACAAATCTAATTAAGAAAGTCCTTAGGTCAATAATCCATGACCTATGGATGATAAGGGTTTCACCCCAACAACTATTCTAAGCAATTTCTTTATTATTTAACAATTGTTATTAGTTAATAAATTTTTCAAATAAATATAAATGATGAACCAGTAGTATCACATTTCGGGATTAATAATTCATGTATAAACTATATTGGGTATATAAGTTAGTCAAATTCAAATAGGCATACATGTCACTCTTTTATGGTTCATATGATCCTTTAGAAATGTATTTTTGTGCTTCATGCATCAATATTAATTGTTTTACAATATAGAAAATAGGTTGAATCCCAACAAAATATTGAAATTAAATTTATATAAATATATCATGTAACTATATATAAACACTATAATAATTATCCAATATTAGTAAAATGAGTCCTATATAAAATGTATTCTTAATACCTTATTTTGTATTTAACTTATGGCCTCATAAATAGTTACATATTTACGGAATTGAGGTCCTCAACATTATACTAATAATTTACATGTTTTAAATTTATGAACTCATTGACACCTTATAAATAGTTATGTTTTTTCTCCAAGTGTATATCTGTACTTGACAATGGTGTTCTCCTATAGAGAGATATATCTACATGGAATTCCAAATAACCTTGGTACATCCCATTATCTCTTATGTATAAGATGAATTATTACCCATTTCATGATTTTGGATTTCAAATATTAAAAGTATCACACAATCTATCACCATAATATATAATAAATTATATAGATACAATTTAAACAATGTTGGGATAATGTGACTCCTCCAAAATATAATGTAACAACCTTGTATTTGATACTGTGTAAATCATACAACACCAAGCATGTAAGGTTATATAATATCTAGACACTATGTAATATATTTAACATTTAAAATAGAATCTATATATTTCAATTCATTCCACATCATTTTAACTTACATTACAAAAAAGATATAAATCCCTTGAATGTTTTCATTACACAGAAGTGAAACCTTCCACGATATCTTGCATTACATGCAAGACTGTGTTTCACCAAATAATAATGAATTATTGATATATTATTCATTAATATAATATAATATATTCCTATAAATTATGAATGAGGTTATGAATAATATTAACTATCTTATAAAAATTTATGGTTTATATAAATGTAAAATGAATTCATTGGTAAAAAATATAATGAAAAAATAATATAAGAACCAATTAGATATAAAAATAAATATTATTATTCATAAGATTCCAAAGGATTTTTGAATTAATAAAAATAGTTAATTAAAATTAATGAATTATTTAAATGTAATATATATTTCATTTATTCTATATTTTTTTATTCACTCATTAGCTTTGATAGTCAAAAGATACGAAGAAACACAATTTCACACAAAAAATATCTCTTTTTATAAAGACAAGTATACCCCCATTTAATATAGAACAAATTTAGAATATTTTGTTATTGTTTTATTGATTAAATATGTCCATATTAACATCATATTTGAAAAAGAAAAATTGGAATTAGTTTAGGAAAAATATTTGAAAAATTTTTCTTGTAAATTTCAATTGTATTTAAATTGTAAAAATTTGATTTTTTTTTCAACGATACGTTTTATTGTAATTGATTAATAATAAAAAAATTTTATAAATTTTTTTATATTTTAATTAGGTTATATTTTATAAAATTAATATATGTGTGGTCATTTTAGTCAAATTCTCTTTGACATTAACTATAAAAAAAGTAATATTTTATATTTTTTCCTTTTAAACCACACATTGTCATCCTATCCGTGAGATGAAATTTAAACTAATTTCTTCCACTACATTAACATCTCATTACCTATATAACAGGTAAAATTTATACCATGTCATAGTTTCATTTTCTATTTTCTGTATGGGTTGATTTTGGGTTTGGAGGAAACCAATAATGCTGAAATCAATGATTTGTTGGATTCTATCCTTTAAAAAACTTTTTCCTGTAGGATAATTGATGATTTCATGTTGTTTATAACAGTTACACATTATTTAATGGTTCATCAAAACAAGTCATGAATGGTTTCATGATGTGATGGGTACGTGTCCCGATTTCTCAATACATGTCATGAGGGAATTAATAACTAGTTTTTAAATTAGAGATTCAACTTTTAGTGGAAAATAATATGTGTTTTTGTTGTTAAAATACATAATTATTTAATGCTGTATATTTAAATTTCACACCATGGGATACCCTTACTGTATTTTATTCAAAAAGTTATTGTGGATTTTTTTCTTCTTCCACCACTCTAATTCTTTCTCCCTCAAACTAAGGCATTCCCTATGAAATCATAATTCCTTGTAGCCCTTCTAAATGCATTAATTTGTAATTAAATCCTTGATATTATTTTAGTGTAATTTATGGGAAAGTTTCCTCCATCATTATTCATGTTTCTGTTATTCTCTTCTTCTGCTTTCTCAATGGATCATCTTTTAATTGAGGGATTAGATCTATGTGGATTAGTATCTGGCTTCCAAGTCTAGTTTTGACGTCCTCTCCACCATCGTTCTCAATGAAGGGTGTTGTTGCGGGTGTTGAGATTCGTGAAGAGGTAGCTGGTTCTGTCTTCTATAGAGAAATATTTTACCCTTGATTTGATTTCCTTATTTAAAATTCCCAATTAAATAAAAATTTTGAAACATTATTTCAATTGATTTGAAAAAACCCAATTATAGTTAATTGGGAGAATTGAAATGGGTTTGTCATAAAAGATTGAAAAACCCCAATTATATTGAATTATGATGTGATTATAGAAATTGCATAATGTTAATTGTCAAATATAAATTTTAAATTTGATTGGAGTGACTTATAGTATATTTTTTTAATTAATGGTTGAAAATAATTGAGAAAATTGATGTAATTGATGTTGAATGGATTTCAATCTTGTGGAAATGGTTTAAAAAATGTTTTTATAGAATAAAAGTGGTATTATCCTTCAAAGTGGAATGTTGGTCATTAAAACATGTGTTGTTTTTAAAGGAAAACATTTCGTTTTGAAATGGTTGAATGTGATTTAATTTTATTTTATACATTTTTAAATTAATTATCTTAAAAATGATTATATAAGAGAACATGGAAGACTTAGGTAGTTAGTGTGTAATTTAGACACACACTATGCTATTATGACATAGTGAAATATATAGGTCTTAGGTCATAACCCCATTGGGAGGGTGATTAGTCTCCTCAAGATAGTGTAAATGGGACCTATGTATACAAATATTTCTAAGATCACCTAGGGAGTTTAGAGTTCTATCACTAGAAATAATATTATAGATGTTTAATGATGACCATGTTGTTTTCTTGTCATTTATATTTGATATATAAATGTATTACAATGATCTAAGACTTTTTTAAATTCCTTATATATTTATATTGAATTTTTTATATAATTTTTTAATTTATTCCATAGTTTTCGAGATATTCCATCATAAGTAATGCATTTAATTAATATACATTCCACCATTTGTACTGTATTGAATTTCTTGTTTAAATATAATTTGAACTGACAACCATATTTTATTTTAAAATTGAAATCATTATTCTGGATAATCTAT
This sequence comes from Viscum album, assembly GCA_963277665.1. NCBI lineage: Eukaryota > Viridiplantae > Streptophyta > Magnoliopsida > Santalales > Viscaceae > Viscum > Viscum album. Next base: position 137,532,490 of record OY728161.1, on the reverse strand, counting down.
ATTTTGAAACTATTATGGAATTAATCCTGAGACCCAATATGGTTTTTTAGCTCACACACTACCTGTTCCTTTTGGGATTTGTAAATTATCTTCTTCCTATTTTTTGGAAAGGGGAAAGGATCTCTTTGAGGTGGATCCATCTATTAAAATGTGTTCATGGTGAATTGTTTCCACAGTATTATTGGGTGTTTTTCCTCTTTTTTTCTACTTCGGTTATAATAAAAAAAATAATTCCTTGTTGTGTTTTGGTATAATAAACCTAGTGGACCTTCATTTTCTAAGAATAATTTATTTTTTATTTGTCTTCAACAATATTTTGTAAAAAAAATTCCCCATATCATGTTTATCTATGCAATGTTATAGTCACTGAACCATGGAGATAAGGAATACCCATCGGTATATGTCAGGACCGGTTAGGTTATTGGGATACAAGGGTACATCGGTGGAATCATTATAGTGTGTTATTAGTGGTTGGTTACTATTCGGATTTTGTCATGAAGTCAATATGAATTTTTGAAATATATTTGGGAAATAAGAGTTAGATGTGATTTAGTGTCTTCCTAACCATCATTTCAATGAACCTTATAATTATATGTGTGGTAAATGAAGTGAATATTATGTATTAGTTCTCCCACTTTAAAAATTATGATTTTTAGAGAGTGGAATCCAAATATATATTTTTTGTCTTTTCGGAATAATTTTCAATTGTTACTTAGTTTCATTGTAATTATAATGTATTCCTTCTATCTGATGATGTTGTGTCGAGACATTCCTTTGAGATTCCATTAAAATTGGAAACATGAAGTGGCTTCTACTAAGCATCATCAAGCTAAACCTTTTTTGGATCCTATTCTAGTTGTTCTGATCATGTGTACTATCCATCTGCTGGGACAAGCACCACCACAAGATCCCATTAAGGTTATAATTGACATAGACACTTTTCCATAATAATTATCTCTAAAAATCTCTTCAATTAATCATAAATTATTGATTTTGGTTGTTTTATTATGAATTTTTTATGTTATAAAATGTGTACACTTATCTAGTCTCAAAAAAATCCAAGTGATTCAGTTTTCTTCCCTATAAAAGGCCACCACCTCTCCTCATTCCTCAGAGTTAACAAACCACATTGGTGATGAATATATCTTCAAATATTGATTACCAAAATCCCATACTACCACTATGAATCCTACATTTTGGATGAATGACATCCAAGGAATCTTTTTTGTATAAAGAAAAAGATGTTACCTCATTAAGAGGTAATATATTCTTTCAATCTTTTTAGCTTGATTTCAATTATCCAATACCTATGATCTTATTATTTTTTTGATTACATAAAAACACAAGAATAAAAAATATACTATGTTTTTTAATCTCTTTATATACACATATACACACCTCAATATAAAGGGAAATGAATATACATTTTCTGTGTATGGTGATCTTCTGCCTCATGAAACGATAATTGATCATTTTTCTCATACCACACATCCTCATGAAAATTATGAATAAAGAAATAATTTTTAAAATTTATACGTGATATTTATTATTCTTTTATACATATCTAATCATTTTATAACACATAAATTTAGTACATTCAATTTTCTGTTAATAGGATAACACCGCTTAAGGTAGTGTGGACCACTGCCCCCTCAATTTAATATCATTTATTCAAAAAATACATGGGATGGATAAATTATTGTTATAATTAAAAATTTGAAACATAAAAACATTTATATTATTTACATGAAATATAGTTTCCTTTAAATATAATATATTCCATTTTCTTTATTACCCTTTCACACACATTAAAAGATATAATAGAATTCATAAACATTTGGACTACTGCCAACTCATCATGATGTGATAAATTTTACATCAAAAGAATTATATATATATATATATATAATATTATTAAATAATATGTTATAATTATCCTTATTAAAATATATAATGTTATATACATTAAATCCAAAACTATCATTGAAAATTGGGAACATTACTCATGCATATATACACCCTACCATCTCTATGATTGTAATGATGATTCATTTTTTATAACCATATATAATTATTAATTTTAATGAATATTTTATGTGTTATTATGATAATTATGTGATTATTATTAATCTATGGATTATATATAATTATCTTATTTGACCATTTTATATCTACCAAAGTTGTTTTGACCGAGAAATTTAATTTTGTCAAAACACCCAACATAAACATAAATTGTTATGTAGTATAATAAAAAAAGGAAATAAGTTAAATAAAAGTAATTACTAACAAGGAAGTAGTTATAAAGAAAGATAAAAATTAACATATATTTATTATACAAGGATTTAATAAATGGTCACCCAAAAGGAAACACAAGGTAAGTGATTTGTGTATCCCCTTTCATTTTTTCAGGCATACTTTTTTAATGTTAACCTATTTTAATATATATGGTGTAAATGATTCAACATTGAAATATAATAACATGAATTATTTTATCATTTTGTTCGTTAAATTCTTCATTTAATAATTATTAATTTTTTTTCTTCTAATAAAATGTTACTATAATTGAAATAAATTTCCATCTCACTTTTGATATATATGCGATAAATGTCATATTCATCACTATGTTCGTTTGTGTGGTTTACCAAATTTCATTTTCAAATATCATATCATTCATTCGATTTATTTAATGTTATTAAACATTTAAATTAATTGTTAATAGTTCATGGATACCATGTTTCAAAAACTTCTCAAATAGTAAGGAATTTTATCACAATATACATTCTAATAAAAAATATTTTTTATTATGAACCAATTAAATTTAATTTGGTTTATATACTACCTTTTTTCAAGTTCTATCATGAATCCTTGTATTATCATGATATTTTATGTTTCATTTAACTTCATACATTTATGGATATTTGGATTCAAATGATTCGATGTGATATAAGACACTATAAATTGTTTAAATATTATTCTCTTCATGATACTTTTAAATGATTATCTTGGAAATATCTCTTCCTATTTGTATTATTAAATTAAAATTGAAACAATCACTTTATAGTAATCAATTTTCATTGTAAATTTACTTGAATATTTATATTCTCAAACTACGGATATTAGTATGGCCAAAACCATATACCATTTTCCATACAGTGTTTACATTGAATTTTATATGTTTAAATGGGGAAATATTGATAAAACTATATCCATTATTAAATAGAAATATTTTATTATGAACATTATTTATATCAATTATTTGGGATTACATTATACATGATGAAGACCAGTTAATGTAATCCCTACGGGTTAGTGGCTGGTTAATGAATGATCTATGTGTTGGGGGATGGTTATTGAAAGCACCATAATGCAGCTATAGTCTCAAGGGATGAATAAGTTTTTAACAAACCCTTCATGTTTTTTTATGTAGAATAGACCGGTATGATATAGTTTGGGGACTGGTTAATGAAGTCCCCATGATGCATCAGTAGTCTCATAAAGTGAAAAGGTGGTTTCCCATCATAGATTGGTTTTTATCTGATAACTAATCCATCTTGTAAAATGTGTTGATGGTAATAGGTTTCCATGTTCCTCAAACAAGACGTCCAATAAGAAGAAATTACCTATATATTATTTTTAGTTATTATTAATCCATGATATTTTGGGTTTATATATATTTGGATAAATTTCATTTCATTTTATTGATTACATGGAATGTATGTTCAGTTATTTACCTTGCCATAATTATTTTTCATTATCTAGTTATTTTTATGGAATGTATTTCTAGTTATTACATTTCCACATTAATTATTCACATCCATTCATTTTAGTGATTACATGCAATGTGTTAACATTTATTTACCAATCCATATTGACTATTATGATGGATTAATTATTACTTCCTCTCTATTTTTTTCTTTTAGTCATCATTTTCGATCACCCTTGTTATCTTTCAATCCATAGGAATTAGAGAATCATACAACGAATGATATTCATGGACATACAAGATATATTACAGTTATCCCCAACCTTATTTATTTATAAACGTGATAAAATAATTTCAAATTAGTGTATTATTTTTTAATAAAATTTTAAGGTATGTTCCATGTTTAACAATAATGATGTAGTGATCAGTCATTTGGGGATTTATTGCTCATAATTAAGAAAAATTATTTAGTAGTAGATAGAAGATTAGGGATATCTATTATCATGTGGCTATAATTGATTTCACAAATATTTTTATATTACTCAATTTTTTAGAGTATAATTTTTTTAATGTATATAGTGAATTATTATATGATATTTTGTCCATTAAATGTTTATTTGATTAATACAATACAGATTAGGGCCAAAAATATATTGGGTGATGTTTCTCAGGGATATTAAATATGTTTTTATTCTTTTTTGTTTGATAAAATTTATTATGTTTTATATGAAATTTCATATTTTTTCTCTATAATTATATTATATTTATATACTTCAATACAATTTATATTTTTCATGATTGATTATTAGTTCATCAATCATCAATCTATTCAAGAGAATTTAAAACAATTGTTTATAATGTTTTTTTATCAATGAAAATATTAAAATTTAAATATTACTTTATGTGAATTTCAATTCTAAAATTATAAAATTATTATTATAATATTTGTCTGTTTATTATTAATATGATCTCTTTTGTAAATTTTTTATTATTTATAATAAAAAATTACATAGAAATTGAATTTCTATTTTTTATAATTTTTTATTTTAATGTAAATGAATATTTTATTTATATATATTTATATTCATTTCACTATTCATTATTATCTTATTTGGTGTAAATTTTGTACTCATATTATAAATAATAGATTATAGTTTTAAAAAACAAAAGGGAAAATCATTATTTCTAAAGAATGAATAATAAAATCTTTAAACAATAATATGGAATCATCATATAAATATGATTAAATGTTTTTAGATAAATACAAATCCATGTAAGTAGATCAGATATTGGATTAAAAAAGATTTTTTCTTAAATGTCTACTCAATCAAAAAAATTGGAAAATTTATCAATGTGAAAAATGATTCGTTAGAAGTGATAGAGTTGTAATGACTCTCAACACTAGTCATTTGTATTTGGGGTTTCATTAAATATTGAGATTCAATTTTTTCCTTTTTATGAATCATATTTGATTTAATATTTGTAACATAAAATTTGAGAGACATCTCTTGGTTGTGCCTCCAAATTTGAATAAAATGTGTGTATCTGGTTGCTCATTCCATTTAAAAATAAGTTATTGTGATTGAGTTTTGACTCCTAGTTATATTAAGGTTTTCAGTTATACCACTAGTATAAAATGAATTTTTAAATTCTGTTATGACCCTCAAACATAAGTCAATAATAGTGGATAGTATTTCAGTATTATATTATAGTTAATTGAATATTAGATATAACATCACATTAATAAAAAACTATTAAAATTATTATTATCATTTTTTAGTTCCACTCTATAGTATTATGTACTTGAATTTATTTTAAGTTTAACGTTGATCTAAAATATTATGTAAATTATAAACTAGTTGATTAACTCCATTTTCAACCTTATTGATATCCTAACCTGGGAAATCAATTTTTATCAGATAATAACATTGAAATGACATTTTTACTCTATTTAGTTGTATTTTATTGTTTTTCAAATGATTAATTCTAGTAAATTCGATCCTAGAAGTAATAGTTTATGGAAAAGATATTTCTTATGATATCATGTTTCAATTTGAATTATGGAAGGAATATTCAATGAAAACCATACATAGATGGATAAAATTACGCGTTTTAGTAATATTTTTTTGTAATTTTACCTAAAATAGTAGTGTGTTGATCCTTGAATTAACATTGAAAAAAATAAAAGACTACCAGATTATTAGCTTGATTAATAAACTAGTAATTTCATAATATAATTACTATTTAATTACAATATTGGGAATATTTTATATTTTTCTATAATAATATGTGTATTTTTCCATATACTAGTATGAAACACATCCCAAGATATTTCGAAGATTCTAGATTTTGTCTTAATAGAATAGAAATGATAAAGAGATCTAAACAGGGAGTTCTACAAGATGAATATCAATATTTAAAGATTGGAGAATAAGAATAAATTAATTATATATCTTTCATATTTAAAAGTATTTTTTATATAAGAATATCACATAATTAATGTTCAAATAAATTTTTGAATTTTAATGCGTTTATTGTTCCCTACCAACGAAACGATATGTCAAGAAGGGTAACATTGGTGAAATAAATCATTTAATAGATTAAATACTAGCTGCTCTTATTGGATAACTCCTCTGATATGAATTTAAATAGAAGAACATTTATTCCCGATAGACTACAAAAAAATAAACATTTTCTTTTTAAATAAATAAAAAATGTTTCATATTACTCTTTTGATTTCAAGTTACGGTGAAGGGATAAATATTTATTATCACAACATTTTAATGTTTTCAATAAAATAATGGAATGAATATAAGGATTCAAAATGTATTTAAAAATGATTACTTTAAGGATGTTATAGAAAGACTAAATAAATTTAACTCTATATCATATAAAGATGATTTAAATATAAAATGTTATAAATTAAAAAGGAAATAACTTCAATTTTTTTACTAATCTAAATAGGAGCTTTAATACAAAGATAAAAAGTATACGAAAATGAAAAATGTTACTTATTTATTGGATGGATTTGCACTGTGGACTTTGATTCAAATAGAAAACTTTCTACCTAAAATAAAAAATTAAAATTGGTACTTATATATACTACAAATAAGATTCATGGTTATTTTTCAGGTAGTTATACATATGATTCTTAATTTTAAAATTATTGAGTTATTAAAATGAATAACGTTGAATGAAAAACTATAGAGAGTTATATTATGAATTGGTCATTTATATAAGGAAGATAATGAAAGGAAATTATTATTAAGGAAAATAAAAATATTACATATGAAAATGATAAACATTAAAATATATCATTGGGCAATAATGAAGATGTGTGTGATTATTTTATTATTACTCTAAATGGGAATCAAATGTTGGGAAGGAAATTATTATTTTAGGGGAAAATATGTATACTTTTTTAAGTACTAAATAATGATTTAATAGTATTATTTCAATGAAAAGATTAAATAAAAAACCTACAATTAGATATGATAAAAAAGTAACTAATAATTAATAAATAACAATAATTAAATTTTTTGATTGAATTGTTTCAATTATTATATGTTTTAGATGTGGAATTAAAGTTTATTATGATGTTGAATATTCATTATGATTTCCGAAATATTTATATCATATAAAACATTTGTTTATAAAAATATATCAGCAAGAGTCCACCAATGTAATTATTTAAAACCTATTTAGGTACTAAAAAGTTGTTTCTATAATCTTATTGGACCCAAATTATCTTGATAATCATGAATATATTCTAAATTATTTTTTTGGGAAAATGAATTGGAAGTATTGAAAAGTATAACTAAAACATGTGTAGTGGATTCTATAGGTGCATGACATAATAAACATAAGATTTCTTCTTTTACAATCAATGTAATGGAGACACAATGACGTTTGGATACAACTAAAAAAGAAAATTTTAGCTAACGATCATGTACCCAAGTGGTAGATGATCCTCCTTGGAACCTGAAAAAGTCCTGAAAAAATTGGGATAAAGGTGAATCACTTGGTTAATGTATCAGTACAATATTTTTATTATTAAAGGTAATGTTTGGTACTTTAGAAGATGGAAATATTTATATGATTTTGGATATAGGGCCACAAGTTTGAGAAAAAGTTTCAAAATTCTATTAGGCCACCAAAGGCCTTCTTGAGATAGGGCTATTGGCCTAGAAAGGCCCGTCGGGATACAAGGCCTTCGTGCCAAAAATGGCCTTCAGGCCACATGGGTCTACAGGCCACAAATACCATGTTGTATCCCGATAATACCACAGAGTGGGCCCAGAAGAGGTTTCAAATAAACTGAAAATCAATACAGCAATACAAAACATATTTGAAGAATTCGAGGGTTTGGATACTACCATTGGTAGAAATAATCGTTTATATTTTCATGGGGATGTTCTAACCTATCATAAATTCACTGTGAAGAGATTTCTGCTATCAATAATGCAGACATCATAGTGGGAAATATCTAGAGTGTTATTTTGGTCTATTTGGATCATGTATAGGGTATTTTCATCTGGGAATTTAGGTCATGTAATGGTCCATGTGCCACTTGGCCTACATGTCATGTAAGGGTTCCCTATCAACCATGTTAAAGAATTAGATCACACAAAATTAATTGAAAATCATATCCTTTACGAAATTTTGGAAAAATAAAATGTTAATGGATTATGTGATGTATCTATTTTGACTATGATAATCTATCTAAAGAACCTTACATTGAAGGATTAAAATTTAATCTACGTATATTTCATAATTATATTAAAATGGATTGTTTTTATAATATTAAAAATATTGCTTTAAAAAATAATTGTGCATTATTATATGGTAATAAAAAAGATCAATTATATTATTTTAGAGAGCCAATATGAAAAATTTGATATATCTTAATATTGTATTAATGGATGGTATATTATAGAATAAGAGAATTAAACATGAAATTTCCATATCATTATATAATCTAGTAATCCATCCTCAAGTATTGTATATAAGGCCCCATCCTGAAAGATTACATAATCATTAATTTTGTTAATAATTCAAATTGAGGATCTCTTCAGGTTTAGTGTTATATAGATAAGTCCATTACTATTACACTATATCTCAAAAATTCAAAAGTATACTAGTCTACTCAGTATCCATTTTTTCATAAAATAAAATTTCTTAAAATAAAACATTAATTTTTTTCTTGATATTAATATTCTTGAGTTATTACATTCTCTTACAGAACCATATACCCTGTGAAAGATATTTAAATAACATGGTATGACCCTAAACATCTCAGCACGGGTTATAAAATAAAGAAAAAAACATTAGTTCTTCAATACATACAAAACAAAATCTCTTTAACATACCTAATGAAATCCTAAGATTTATGATTAACACATTGATGTCATAAATCATAAAGTTAAATTATAGAATCCATATCATACATACATTTCAACATTAACATCTATAGAGGGAGTTACACTTGGAATACCCATCATAGTATATTCCCTAAATCTCTTAGGATAAACATTAATGTTTACCTATGTTACGTTAACCAATGCATTGGATAGATATCTCACGCTCACTCACCCTAGGTTTATCACAAAAATACATGTATACATAAAAAATACCCAATTACCCTCACATATTCGTAACAAATATAACCAGAATAAATAAAAGATAACTTTTCCACATTGCGATCACAATATATAATATCAAGATATTGACATGATCTATACTTTATCAAACCATTCTCAAAACCATTTAAAACATTTAATAAAGATTTTTTTTGAATCAGCGTGTCTCATACCACATTGAAACATTTAAAAGGACATTTAATTTCATAAATTCATATACATTTTAATAAATTTTCAAAACCATTTTTTAAACATGGATATTAATGAGAATGATTTTGAATAATGAATCTTAAAAACAATACTTTAGTTAAAGAGTGCTTAACCAAATGAGAGAAGTTTGAGTACAAATAATTGCGAAATAAAATTAAACAATGTTTATAATATCATGATAATAAATTTATTCATGAAATAATATGTGAAATGATAGTATACACACCATATAAAAGTGAATTGTCTCATAAAAATAATGAAGTTTCAATGGAATGTAAATTAAGGGGAAATACATTATAAAGACCGTATCCTTTGGTTATGGATAAATGAATGACATAATTATGGATGAATAATATAAATACACTCAATTTTATTGAATATTCAATTTAAATAAATCAGATGACATTCACACTTATTCTTGTAAAAACAGAACCAGTGACTTGGATTATTAACTCATTGAATGTAAATTCAGTTACGATTACACTTATCAAGTTCATATTTATGAATTGAGAATTTATCAATTGAGAGACTATGTGTATAAAATTTATATACACATGAAGTGGATTAGAAATTACTACACAAATAAATAAATAGTGATTTCACACATAATCATGGAGATAAATAATCAATGAAGTTTGTGTAAAACCTAATGAGGGGAAATTGAAATTAGAAATTCCATTAAGGATTTGGTATCATACGAAACATATATCCCAAAAAAGAAATATTATAAAATTCAGATGTAAATACCAATAAATTAATTTATATTACATAAAGAATACAACCATGGTTATACATACACCACAAAAAAGGAAATATTTGGAAATATAGCATGAATATCTCTTGAATAAAAAGTGAATGGAAACCCCATTACCAAGTTGTAATCAATAGAGTCGTAAGGAAAAAGTTAATAACCACAAAATTAATAAGATAATACCATGAATATAAATATAATCATGATAATATATATAAAATTTCATAACACAATACACCTCTTGCAATAAATAATTGGTGAATAATGGAAATCTCACGAAATTAAAAGAGAAATAAGAGACCCCTTACCTCATGTCCGACTTGTCTTGTATGTTATGTGTTATTCTTAAATAATAATCATAAGTTAATTTATACTTTAATTAAAACCTTTTTTATTTTTATTATTCCCTTTATATCATTTAATAACTTGCTATAAAAATTATCTATTTATTTGAGATCATATAGGACATTTGGATGATGATCGAAACTTGAGTTAAAAATGAACTTGTTATAATTATAATTTGTCCATGTGGTAAATAGGTCATTATCTAAAAAATTATATTCATTATTTATATATCAAATATATCATATGCTTTCTAGTGTATATGTATTTATAATATTCTATATCATTTGTATTTAAGAAAAAAATACATCGTTCATGGAGACAGTAAGTCGAACATACGCATGAACACTAATTTCATATCTATCTTATTTCTAAAGGAATTTAAACATAATAATACATAGGTATATAATAATTATATTATAATGTCAATGTTATGTAATTTAATTAACTATATAATTTATAAATTCCATATATGGTATGAACGAGTCATATCACTTTTAGGGGGCGATAGTCTTCACTTTCTAAAATGAAATTATCATATTTACTCATTATAGAAACCATAATGTTATTATATAAATGAAAAATAAAAAAGTATATAGATAATATAAATAAAATATATTTTAAATTTAAATATAGTTACATCTTAATGGACACCAAAAGAGGTGGTACAAGAAGATAAAACAATCATCGTTTCATGAGGTAGTAGTTTTCCATCCACATAAATAGTATGTTCATTACACATTAGACAAAGGTGTGTATGAGTGTAGTTAAAATATTTCTCATATAAAAAACTTATTATATCTATGATACTGGTTTTTCTATAATAGGGAATAATAAAATGAGTTTATGTGGTTGGAGAAGTAAAATAAATGAATAGTACTTGAGAGAAGATGTTACCTTTAAATCGGGTAACTCCCTTTGGTTTGAACCAAACGGATTTCATGAAGTGTGTTCTGCCTAAGTTAAGTCTTCTAGGTGGAATATAGGGATATTGAAAGATTATTTCGGAATATTATTGACAATCCAAGGGGATATAGATGCGTGAATAATGTGTTATAAGTGAGGGAGTTTTATAAGGGGGAGGATGGGCTCTTTAGTAAATTTAGAAAATGTTATTTTATTATATAATTATTTTCAGTTTAAAATGGTAAAAAACTTATTAATGTCTTATATTTGATTACTATTAATAAAAAAAATAATCCAATAAATAATGGACAGGTTTTCGATATTGTTTTAATCTTTAGAACATTATTTATTTAAATATTTCATTAATGTGGAAAACAATGCATCCGTATTGAGTCATAAATAATGTTATTTATTAGATATCTAAAAATTATATAAAAAATAACATGATGTAGGAAATTTCTTTAGCTTTCAAATGAATTATTATAGTAGAAATAATAACTTATATAACCCCATGTATGAATTTATTTACTAAAAGAAATATGTTTATGAAATTTTTGTCATCACTTTAAATTAATTAATATAAAGTGTCATTATAAATATTAAGTTGATCCATGGGGTTCCAAATCTACCCATGGATGACCATGGATAGAGACGTATCAGCCAATATAATTAGGATCATGTTATTGTAATTTAATATAATTATAATAATATATTTACCTTGATTTACCCCATTTACCTTTAACTACAGTAAATAAAAGTCAAAAATTACTATTCAAAAAAATTATTTTCATGTTATTGGCAAAAATTTTACATAATAATAACAATAATTTATTTCATATATTAGAAATTATATTAATATAAGTGTTAAACTTTCATTTAAATGAAATGGTCATTTTTTAACTACTACTTAGTGTTTTTAATATTCATAAAAAATTGAAGTTTTTCTGAAAAATTCAATAATATCATCCTATGATATATTAAATATTATTATTCAAAAATGATATATATTTTTCCAAATTCAAAAAATAGAAGTTGAATTAATTAAATTAAAATTAATTCATGTTATCCAAATAAGAAGCGTGTTTTATGAAATAATAACTATCAAAAGATTGACTCTTTTTTATATCCTATTTCAAAGTAAAATCACTTCCAATGACCAAAATTAGATTAAATGGTAAAAATATAATATAATTAAACATTATAACCAATTAATAAGTTAATCTAACCATATAAATAAATTATATTAAAATAATGTTTTGAAATAAAATACAATACCATTCTCTATTCATAATAAATGAATTTTATCATAAAAATACCAAAAATTTAGCCAAAGTAAATTTTTATGTCCCTATTCTAAAGAAGAATATTATTTTGTCATATAGAACATATATAAGTTTCCAAAACTATATATAATCATAGTTCTCTATCAAAAGGTGGTAAATTAACCATTTAATGTTTGTTATAGTATTTGTGCTTAAAATTGGATTCATTCACATTATAAACATCAAAATTGTATTAGATAAATGTTAGGAAATATAACAAAAAAATTATAATAATATTGTAGTTATTTATATTCTCTCCCTACAATTCAACTGGTAGGTGCTAAATAATAATTAAAATAATATTGTATTATTATTTTTCAATATGAACTAATGTTGTGTGCAACGTAAGATTTCAAAGAAACTCGTTGTTACATATCAGGTACGCCATCAAAAATAGAATCCCCATTAATGTAAAATTAATTTTTAGTTCACAAATATTAACAAAATATGAAAATATATTGTTCTTTATTTACATGTGATGTTATACTGTAGCTTCCTAATCTCAATGTGAAATAAATATCGTGCACATTTTTCCTGTATGAAAGGATAAAAGAAAAAAATATTGTTTATGATTTATTAAAAAAATTAAAAATAGAATGATATCATTAAATAGTTCCATTAAATATATTTGGGCATATTAAAACTATGAGATTTTATAATAAAAACATAATTTTCTTCTATAGAAGATGCTTTTATTACATTGGAATGGATATGTTTCATGTCTCATAAAATTAATACATTATCAAATTTTATTATTCATTAAATAATTGTTAAAAATAATAATTTTTTATATTTATATCTATTATTACTAATGTAGAAGTATAATTAATATATATATATATATATATATATATATATATATAATTATTAAAATTTATATTCTCAAATTTTCTTAGCACCCATATAACACTAATAAAATAGAATTGTCGAAATAATCAAAATAATTTTTTTAGAAATGGTAACATATATATTAAATGAGTTTAATATACATCTATATTTCTATTCCATAGTAGTAAATATATATTGTTATGTTTCAATAGGATTAATATTATATATTTTGTTATGAAACCTATATATTATTTATGTATAAGAAAGAAACATAAATTCTAGTATTTCAAAAAAAAATTACATTGACTTTGTTTAATAGGAAATTTTCACTCTTTAAATTTAATTAAGGAATAATATTAGGTTATTATAATGACTATAAATCATATAGATATAATAATAAATGAACTTTGGTTTTTTAGGAATACATTTATGCTAAATATGAATAAATTGTTTTTAGAAAATGATTCTTATATATAACTAAATAAAGAATTTAGAGTGTTCAATTTTATAGAACATCTACCTCTAAATGATAATTTTAATGTTGAATATGATCTCTATCATTAAATGCTTTTGAAAAAATCATCAATACAATCCTATTTAAAGAGATATTGGTGATATTATTTCATGTTTCTAGACTATGTATTTATTTGGAATTTTAATCTTTAGTAATATTTACTTATAGATTTTCCCCAATCATTATACATAAGATATAATATATTCTAATTAATGTTTATTAATATAATAAAAAAATAATAATGTTTAAAAAATATATGGTATTTTACTTTTTTTGAACCCCCAAAATATTCTCATATTTTTTGAAAGATGAGAATTTTCATAAATTTGATAGATGAGTGCACATCAATTTTAAAAAATAATATATGATTTCTTCCAAAATGGACTTTTTTAGAAGATTTTTTTTATAATGATACATTTTGAGCTTTTATGGATTGGATTTTATTTTTATTATACTATCTTATATAGATCTTTAATGATTTTTAAATTATAAAATGGATATAAAATTTTCATATTAAAATGGACTAATTTCAAAAGAATTCAATCTCAAACAACTAGTTTTTCTAAACATGGGAAAAATCGTGATTATATTTAAAAACATTAAAAATCCTTATATGGAAGTAAGATATCATTATGATATTGGTTTAAAATACTATCTCAATTTTTATAAAATAATGGGTTTGAGAAAGGATACGATTATCATAAATTTTTTATTAAGAAATATGAAAATGATATTTTTATTGTTCAAATTTATTTTGATGATATATTTAGATATGCAAGTGAATTTTTATGTAAATAATATTATAATTTAAATATTAAATAATTTCATATTAGGTTTACAAGTGAATTGAAATTATTTTTATGACATAATATTTCAATTAACTAAGGAATTATTTTTAAAATAATATAAGTGTCTTATATAATTTATTATGATATTTTATCTTCATTCAAGTAAATTTTTTAGAACACCTATTAGTAATAAAGGTAACATACAATCTATTAGTTTTGGGTAAATTTGTAAATATTTATATTTTTGGTGATATGATATGTGGTTTTTCTTATCTAACTACTAGTAAGCCTAGTCATCTATTTGGTTTCGACATGTGAATTAGATTTCAAACTAAATAAATGAAGTCGAATAAAATTTTGTAAAATTATTATTAAATATATCAAAATTATTGTCAATCATGGTATATTTTATCTATTAAATGCTTATTTTATTTAATATGTTATATTTATTCAGATTTTAGAGGATATAGAATTAGTATAAAAATTACCTCTATTATATGTCACGTTTTTTTAATGAATTTAATTTCGTAGAGTTCAAAAGTAGTTATTAGATTCTTTGCCTATAATTAAGGTTTAATATAATGTAACTAAATTATTCTGTTCCCAACAATTATGGATTAAAATAAATTTATATCATTTTGTCTTTTTATGAAAAAATGATGTTTTATAGGACAAGACATCGATTATTACTATTTTTATAAACATTTGAAAACATAAAATGTCTTTGAGTGATGAAGTAAGATGTAATTTAATTCCAAATAATGTTTAAAAATGAGACATTAGTTTGATATTTATTTCTAAATACGGTTAGTTTTATGTTATATTTGTTAATCCATTAGATGCAGTGATGGTTTAAAATATTAAGTATATACTTTGAATGATAAAAATTTAAACCTTATAGTGGATGAAGTTTTGAATAATTATTTACTACTAATTTTTTTATTATCAATTATATCTATATTCATATGTCATTGTTTTGTTTTTTTATTTTATATATGGGGTTTTAGTTATTCATTTTCACTTTTATATCCTTTTAGATTAAAAATAATATATGATTATTGGCTAGCTATTTAATTATTAATTCTTAAAATAGTGTTGTTTATAACATTTTAAATTTACTTAAGTATGTTGAATATTTATTATAGCTTCACTTAGAAGTACTTTTCTATTTTAAAACACTTGATTCAGGAAAATCTATTTCAATATTTATTGGTATTTATTTTTATAATTCTTGAATTTAAGGATAGAAGTATTTTGTTTCCTTTCCTAATTAAAATATTAAAATGTTTCACAATTATTTTTCTTGTACATGACTTTTAATTTTATATTTTATTGTATAGATGTATAATACTGATCATTTAAGGAATGTTACTATAAATTCACCATTTCTATCATATTTTTATCCATATTATTTATCATTCCGATATTGAAAATTGGTGTAAATTTTTTATAATATTAATGATTATTTTTTAAATTATCAAAAATTATATATTGTTGGAGTTTCTAATTTATCTATTAGGTATTGTTTTTAAATTTAAAAAACTCTTACAACCACGTTTATAGTTGTCTAATATTATAATTTAGAATGCTGTTAACTCCATTGGATATCAAATAAACATTTTATTAAGTTATTTTGTTTTTTTAATTTAAATTGTATTTTATATTATGTGTTTCATTAAATTTTCAATATATATTATATTACAAATATTATTTTTTATTATAAAATTTTCATGTTGGATATATATATATTTTGGAAAATTATATTATGCTACATATTGATTTGTTTATTCAAATACATTATATATCAATTCATTTCAGAGTAAAATATACTACATATTTTAAAAATATCATTTATTTACAAATTAGAAAATATTTCATATAATATAAAACATGAATTTGATTAAATTTCATATTTATAGAGTAATTATATTATAAATTAATTATTATATTTTTTTCAAAGTAAATCATGATACATAATCATCAGAGGCTAAAACAATCTCCTACTTATAAAATTTTCCATAAAGAAGATATATTATGAATATATTTATGAGTATAAATTATCTTACACATATAGTAACAACTTTGAACTCCAAAATTTATGGTAAAATTATATATCTTATGATCTTTATTGGAGAGTATGAAATATATTGTGTAATGATCTATGGTAAATTAAACATGTTATATATTCCATTTTGGATGAAATTATATATAATGTGATTTTTGAGATTTAACGTTTTTCTCTCTAATTTAAATATCTTTTTCTATGATAATACGTTTTGGATTTTTCATTATAGTTTATGAGGTACGTTTTCATTATTATAATTTAAGAATTTATTACAAGTGATTACATTTTTTTAGAATTAAAATATTTATAATTACGTTTCTTAAAATTTTAATTACTCTATATAAATTATAAAATTATTATTATGATCATCATTTGTTTATCCATTAAATTTATTATTATGCGATTTAATAATTTAGGGAAGTATTTATTGGGAAATTTTTCAGATTTTTTTGAATTATTTTATTTTCATATAAATATAGGTTTTATTTTTGATTATATTTTCATTACATCATTTTTAGATGTTTTGTTTCTTGTAGTATTTATTCTCATGCTATGATTTATGAAAACTATTTTTGATAAACCAATGGACAAATCATGTTTTTGAAATCATGGATGATTTAATCGTTGATGGTGAACATGCTAACCTTATGGGATGGATATTATTACATTTTAAATAATTAAATAATTTAATAGTTGTTTGAAATACATTATTCTAAATGAATATTTATAAATGATTTATCATATCAAATTTTGATACTATGATCATTTTTAATAGATTACTTATGCCAAATGATTTCATTGATGCGAACAATCTATAATGACTAACTACATACATAATTTATTATACTATATTTTCATTAATTATTGAGTTGTATTGATTATTATTTCATAAATAACTTATGGTTTTATAATTTTCTGTTATCTAATACAAATTTTATTTGTTCTACCTTGAATAATATAATACAGTTTTGTCTATGATTTTGATTTCTAGTTATAAGGATGGGTTTTTAATTGTGTTGTGAGTCCCTAATAAAATATTACTTTTTATATCTCATGTAATAAATATAATTAATATTATGTTGTGAATATAATAGAAAAATAAATTTAAGTGTATACTATTTCAGTTATGGAGTGAATGAAAATGATGTGAAGATGTATGATCCCTTCGATTTGAACAACAAAAAAAATATTCGTGATATTATTTTTAATTCCATTAAACCTATAATTAAATTTCTTGTTTTTATTAAATCTCATCTAAAATTTTATTTATGCTTTATACTAGAAAATTAACCACCATAATATGCATCTCAAAATCTTATCATAGGAAAATATAATAATCACAGTAGTGTATGTGTATTCCTTTTGTTTTTTGTATCTATTTGATCATTGGATATATAGTGGATTAGTATAGAGTAGATTTACTAGGTTTAGAATGTGGTTTAGTCAATTATTATAAGTTAAATTTGGCCCTATTTTTTATTTTATTCTTGTAATTATTTTTTATAAGTGATTATATCATTGGGATTTTTGATAGGATATATGATAGTATGATCACATTGTATATTTTGGGTATTTTTAATGCCCATTTTTTTACATTTTATTATTATTTTTTATTCAAGATGTTTCCTCTAATTATTTTTTATAGATAATATTTAGTTATAAATTACTATTCATGGTTATGTTATTGAGTTAATATCATAAATAGTATATGTTTTAGGCACATGACACAATTTTATATACAGCTTCATGTAGGTAGGAATGCATCAGATCATATGGGTAATTGGATAGAGTTCCATTCATGAAATTATTAAGGTTTTATTACATTTTCAAAGTGAGTGAAATGCCTATTTTAATATCTATAATACCCATCCATGATTAGGAAAATGATAATCCCAAACACCAAAAAGGATCATTATAATGATGTTAATAACTATAATTAATCTGTGTCAAATAAATTCACACCTATAATAAAAACTTCCTAAGCAACAACAAAAAAAGATTCTATAATCTGTAATTAATTATCATTTAATAAATCTAATAATAAAAAATATTGATCCTTATAACCCTTTTCTTCTCTACATGAATCAATTTAGTCAGTTAAAATGAAAAATGTCCTTAAATTTCAGAAATGAACATTTTTGTTTAAGGATAAACAATATTCCTTATGAGAACCACAAACATTTATGATAATTCATTAAAAAAATGAAATTACATAGAATTCATAAAAAATACCTAATTCCAAATTTTATATTCAATATATCCCCTACCGTAAATCATAATTTATTTTATCCTAATAGAATATCCATAATTTTGTACTATTTAGATCCCCTTATTTGATCAACTCATCATCTATATGATGAAATAGAAAAGTTATATTCCTACAAAGATGGTTCAATTTTCAGTAATCCACGCACAATATAAAACTATCATCCCCCCTTTGGGAAAATAGTAGAACATTAATGAATTGTACTATGATGGATAAAACACTTCACCTCAATATAATGATGTCTTATCATCATCTATATTAACTTAGTTACTATCATATGATATGAATGTATTGATTTGTGCTCTACACCGATCTTGAGATCAACTATAAACACGATCTTCATATTAAAATCAAAACCTATGAACTCATTAGGGAAATCGTCTAGGAGGTAACCCACCATTGGATGAATGTATAGTCTCTCCATCACCCACTCTACTATAAAGACCATCCAAACTATCTAAATAATAATAGATCCCAACTATATATTTTATGTCATATACCTATAATACATAAAATTTTACTCACCAATGAGGGTAAACTCGAGTCATATAAGTGATGTAAAGTCTACATTACATTGGTAGAAACAAATTAAATTCAAAAAAACCTCATATAGTCCATATAAAGGATTGAATGAATTTTTATCATATTATGAAATTAGAACAATAAGAAGAAATATTGAATAAACTAATATGGAACATTCATGTTTTATTCTTATGTAATCTAATATCTTAGTTTGAGGTGTACCTTGAGCTAGATATCCAAAAAACTCCATCACATTCCCCAAAACAAATTATAATCCTAGAGATAACAATGGAATCATGTGATCATCTATAATATAAAGCATCATGGAGGCTATAAGATACTAAAACCATACCTCTCAGGGTAGAATTCCCCTTATCCCCATCATATAGAACCTAGTGGAACCCAAATACTCTAATTTTCATTAATCTGGAAACACTACCCCACAATCTAGAGTTATCCTAAGGATCCTTCCCATTAGTTATATATTAATGCATCACATGGGATACATTACTAGATCCTCACCGTAACCACTTTAAAAACATTTAAATCAATCCATGTTGATCCCCCGAACTGGACTTAAGAATAGTAATTCTACCCTTAACAATAATTTGATCCGTTTTATTGAATAATTTTATAGAATTATTATATGTATTCCATCCTACAAATAAATGGTACTCTCTCTATTTGTTATGAAATGAACTACTATAATGAACATACCACCCAAAATAATATACATAAAAACTCTCATAATGGGATGAGTCAATTAACCTTTTCCTTACCTTGATAGCCTCTCATTTCTTGATAAAACATCCTCAACTCTCATATTCATAACAGTTGAAGAGGAAAATATTTATTTACTAAAGTTATAATAGAAACACAAACATGAAATACATAGATATTTCCTCATTTTAGATTAATATTATGCATATTACAAAAATACATACAAGTGTATTGTAATATTATAGTGTCATTAGAAACATTGAACATATTCTTATATCAAGGGAAAATATCTTTAGAATCATCCAAAATGATTATTACCTTTAATAATAATCATTAAAACCATTCATTATAACCAAGGGAAACAAACAAAAGAAATAGATAGATTAAATTCACAGTAATATTAAATAAAGGAAGTACATAAAAATAACATGAACATAGGGCTATGATAACACGAGAATAATATTTGCAGATCATAGCCTAGATTAAAATTTTATAATCATTAGACAGATTATAAATATTATAGATTCATAAGACATGAATAATAAGGTAAATGAGATGATAATATTTGAAACTATAATAATAAGACATGAAATTGTGAAATACAAATCAAAATATTAAATCATATATATTTATAACTACAATGATGCTCATTCATAGTGATAAAGACCAGAAATTATGCCTGTGAAAATATTTATGGAAATAAAACTAGGTAAACACATAATGTTGTAAACATGCAATCATGTTCATGCCTATCATAGTGAACATGTAATTTGGTTCACATATAATATTATGGACATAATATATGTTTAATTATAACATCATGAACATGAAATTATATTCACGTATAACATTGTGAAAACATAAAAAGGATCATCCATAACATTGTAAACATGTAATATGGTTCTTGATTAAAATTATTGACATTCAACCAGGTCCAGAAATAACATTTAGAACATGAATTCGGGTTCAAAATTTACATTTATAGTCGTACGACTTGAAATTTTTCCTAATTCATTAGAGGGAGATATTGGTCCCACTGATCACACAATGAAATCATACATGCATGTTCCATAAGAAAGCGAATCATTCATCATATAATGGACCATTAAAATAGATCTGTCTTATAAACATAAAATTAGAACCTGATATTTGAAATGGGAATCATTAACATTACATCACATCATAACCTATGGAAAATAAATAGGTCCCATAAACATTTCATCAAATCATAAATCATGAAAATAAGAGGTTTTCAAAAAGTATATAACACATTGAAAATAAATGGGTCTCATTAGCCTCATATAATGAACAAATAAACCATTCAAAAAGTAGTATGGATTTTATCTATGAATTAATTCCCAAAAAGGAATCGGTAGCATCAATGGCTAACATCGTACACAGAAAATTATTTTGAAATATATTTTAGATTCATTTTTTGAGGAAAATATCATTTCTTTATAAAAAAACCTTTTAAAAATAAAACCATTATAAAACTAGATTCATTTTAAATGAATTGAAAATTTATAATGAAGAATTGAAATCATATTGAAAAAAATTTCCCTTGAAAGTATACAAATGAAACATGAAAACATTTTGAATTCCTTTTTTCATGAAAGTGCAAATAAGAAGCTTGAAAAAATTTTAAAAATCTTATTATATGAAAACATAAAAATGAATCCCTAGATAATTTTGAAATTCCTTTACCATCAAATCATATAAAACTAGCATGAAAATCATTTTAATAACTTTTTTCATTAAAAACTCATGAAATTCATAAAATTTACAATAAAATTTTGAAATAATTTTATATAAATTAAAATTACAAAGTTATCTTCATGGAAATGAATTTCATGATGATGGGTAAGTGCATACATTTTGAACAATCCTTTTTTACATTAAATGTTTTGAAATTATACTAATTTAGAAAATTGATTGAAAATTCCTTTTAAACAAAATTATTAAAAAGATAAAAATAGGAGTAAAAATATCAATTAAATACAACAGGATAATATTAACTCATTTTTGATAAATTTATTAGAAAAGAATTCATTTAAAGAACATATATAGCTGACTGAGAGGAGAAATAAAGTTATATTTTATTAAAAACATAGTCATATTTATCATAAACACCCATAGTAGAAAAATGAAACTTATACACAATGACCTCATGACTAAACAGTGGATAATAAAGTTCAAGAGTACTGTTGAGAAATGGATCATAATATTTCATCAATAGAATTATAATCACAAAAAATCTTGATAAATTATGATATTTTTTATTATTCTCTTGTAACTTATTAATAATTAATTGAACCCCCATGTAAGAAAAATAAATTAAATAGTTCATTAAATAAAATTTAAAATAAGGAGTTTTAGGAAATATCATGTCAAATGGTTATATATACTCTCTATAGAAAAATAGAGTTGAATAACATGACAAGTATCTCTGGGAATAAAAATTGTGGCCAAATTATTTTACCAAATTGATAAATTTTTAACTATAAACTCTATAAATTAAAATTCATAAAATAGATAACAAATAGGTGGTGAACATAGTTGTGGAAAATAAAATTAAGATATGAAAACACATACACTATGTCTTGACTTTACTCGTACACATTAAAACATCCAATATAATAAATATTAGATTAGTAAACATTTATAAATGAATGATATTATTAGATAAAATTCCATATATTTATTTATGATATTATATTACACTTTTTATACCAAATTTATGATAATGTTACAATTTAGGTAAAATTCTTTTTATTTTATGTATATGTTTTTAAATTTAATACATGATCCTCTTACTTAGATAACGATTCAATTAATTCATGAATGTAAAAATTGGTACAAATATCATTAATATTTAGTGTATATTTATTTATAATAATTTATATGAGATATAAATATTAAATTAAATTCACCATTCAAGAAGATGGTAGGTCTTACATTTGTATAAATGATACTTTCATTTTATTATCATTTTGAAAGAAAAAAAGTAGTTTAAATATATATATATATTTAATATCAATAGATTATAGTTATAATGTAATATATATAATATATTTTTTCTAAACACATATTTAATACATCCCATGAAAATTGAAAACGATTCACATCGAATTGATGATGAAGTAGTCCACACTTCCACAAACGACGTTATCATAGTTCCTAAAAATGGAAAGCAGAATGGAATGTTTTTTTTTTAAAATCACACAAGCATATAGAATTTATAAATATAAAATATGTCATACATTTTAGCATCATTGTCATCATAATTATCAACTATGAATAGGTGTAAATAAAAAGTGAACAATAGTCGTTTCAGGAGGTGGTAGTTCGCCGTAGAAAAATGGTATGTTTACTACCAATTAGTTAGAAATGTGTATATGTTTAGATAGAAAAAATAGAAAAAAATAATGTTTTGTTTGTTATTCTTATATTATTATATAATAATAGATTAAGAATATTTTATGTGGTTGAGAATAAATATAAAACTAAAGAGGTAGAAGAATGGTATTACCTCTTATTCAGATAACTCCTTGTTTCCACCAAAGGTATTAAATGAATTTATTTCATCCCTAGGTGAGTATTATAGGTTTATAGGATCTATATTGAGGAGATTTGTGGGTAGATCATTGGTGAGACAAGTTTTCGTGTGTGGTTTGAGGAAGTGAGAGGGGCCATATTCTTTTTATAGTAGAGGGAAAGGACATTCATGGTATTTATGATGTGAAATGCATGTTCGACAAATATTTAATATTCCATGAGTTTCCAAATGGACCCTTTTGAAAAATTATAGGATTATTGGACGACATATATCCAAAGAATAGTTTTGGTAAAAGTTTTTAGATCATTTTCTACATATGATTAATCTTATGTCCCTTGTTAAGCCTAATTTTACCTTCATCGATGTAATTTTTTTAATAAAATTTTGTAATATTTATGTAAAAAACAAAGTTGAATATATCAGACATTAAAATTTATTTTATTCAAAATATGGAATGCATTTTTTAAAATAAAAATCAAAAAATTATAGGAAATTAACATATAATTAATCTAATAGATGACATGATAATTTATGGGTTTTTAGAGAGAAATTCTAAAAAGATTTCAATGTTTTTATTTTCAATATTAAATTTAAATTTACTCCAATTAAAAAATTCGTATTAGCTGAAAAATAATTAATCTAATTAATCTTTTGAAAAATTTAAAAATATAATATTACCCTTAAAATAAATTGTACGAAATTGATGTTTTGAATTAGAATTAAATATTTTTACAAGTCATTAAGAAACGATACATTTCATAAAATTCCAAATATTAAGAAAAAAAGTAATTTTTTTGTTTCACATTAAAAAATTAACATTATATTAACATAAAAAATTATAAAATTTCCATAATTTATATTTATAATAGGTTCTCCATTAAATAGATATAAATTTACTTTTATTAATAAAATATTGGTTTTTATGTGTAATGATGGGAATTTTATCACCTTATTTCAAAAAAAATTGTTTGAATATCAATAATATTTTACTGTATATATAATCTATAAATAACATTAATATCATTAAATAATAATAATTAATTTAACATGTCATGGTAAATACCCTTTTAACATAAAATTAGTCTTTCAAAAAATCATTCCCTTAATAATAATTTATTTTCTATATTCAATTTTAATTAATAGGTAACCAATGAATTAAACTATATATTTTCACAAGTTATTTAATCAAATAATATTAAATTTAATTATATAGTGTGTATCTTATTATATTGAGTAATAAAAATATCAATAATATATTATGGTATGGTAACAATTGGTCTTCCTTGTTACGCTAGACATGTAAGAGACATAGTTTTGCATGTAATATAATATATCCTCGGTGTTCCATGTATGGAAAACAAAAAATAATAATCTATATACTGAACGATTAACGTGGTTTTTTTTATAATGAAATTCAAACATTTTTAATTAATATAAATTATTCTACATTTAGTGACATTTCAAATAAAAATTATCAAAAATGATAAATTCATTGAGAAAAATTACAACATATCAGATAATTACATTATCCTCCCATTTAAATGACCCCCACCCTCAAAATTCATATACATAACAATGGTTTAATATATTAATGTTTTTTCATAAATACCAATATTGTAAATGTGACTAAAAAAATTCTATTTAAAAGGAATTTGGAAACATAATGATTTCCCAAAAGTAAAATATAACTTGTTTTACACATAGATGGGTAGTGAAAATATAGAATATGAGGAAAATCGTATATATTTTTTTAATAATATTGACTTCATCAGTCATACAAATTTAAATTATCAATAAACTTTTGGGGGAATCAGAGTCATAAATCTGTATTGATTCTAAAGGCCATCGAAACAATAAAAATTAAGGTATTAGGTCTTTATTTTTTTTGATAATATTACTAATGTTGAGTAAATATTTTACTGAACATGAATATAAGGAAATATTGTACATTGATTTATTTATAATAAAAATATTATCTTTTGGTTTTGATTCAAAAAATTACTAATTCATCCATTACATCATGAAATTGATATCAAAAAAGTTTCATTGAATATTGAAGCACAAAAATGCACTTTTAATAGTTATTCAATCCTATAAAAGAGTGAAAATTTTAACTATTTTTTCTCTATATAGTACCTAATATCCATTTGTTTAATACAATAATATCTAAAAATTAACACTACTAGTTCATCATTCATATTTATTCACAATATTTTTTAACTGAAAAAAATTATTACACATTAACAAGGACATTGTGCAGGCCAGTGGTAGGTGTGTAACCCTTATCCGCCATCAGTTATTGGTTCTAGACTAGCATTCTTATCGTGATTGAGAATTTCTTACATTAAATAATGGTTTTTAATTTCATTTACAACATATATATAATTTCCAAAATAAATATTATTGATATTCTGGAAAAAAAGTTAATCACTAAATATTCCTTTAATTATTATTATCAATTCATACTCAAAATATAAATAATTTATATGATGATTAACAAAAACTATGATTAATGTTCAACCTTATAACATCTCCGAAATATGAAAATAACAAACATTTGAAAGAAATTCATGAAATTAACTTAACATTTACCCCCATATATACCGAGGTAGCTTTTCATTATCATAATCCAAACATTGTGAATACTGTCATCAAATATTTTTATTAAAAAGGCAATATCCTAAATTACACTAAATTAATTTAAAAATCATGCATGCATCCTGATTCTAAATATTATTGGATATATACCATAAATCCAAGACACTGTAAACATCATCCATGATTAACAATACTACATTTTTAGAAATTACTTTATCAGTTCTGTTTGTCATACATACTATCCAAATAACATTATCCATATAATCACATATTTTTTAATATAAAATATAATTTTCTCATCCTTGGGAACATATTATGTGTTACATTACCTTACAATAACCATATCATTTAATAAATTTTATAGGTAATTAGTATGAATTAACATATTAATGAAAGTATAAAAATATATATGAACAAAAATTATATACTTCATGAATCCTATATCATAATCATTTAATTCTAAAACAAATAAACATCAATAATCCAAAATTATTCTTAAACTAATCTTTAGGCATCATCTTATTCCATAATAAAAATTTTCTATAATATGATATATGAATCATGTCTTAATGTTCCTAAGAATAAATTCAATCATGATTTAATTTTTTACTGTAAATAATATTGGATAAAAATTATGTACCTTTCTCATGTAATTTTTATTCTCCTTATCTATGAATGTATATCCATTACTCATATAACCTACTTATTTCCCTTTATAAGGTTTCCACTTATGACATCAATTTTTAAAATTTCAAAACATTTTACCTCCTTAAAATTAAATGTTAACCTTGATCCTTCTAGTTTATACCATAGACTAAGGCCAAAAGGCATAGGATAATTTTTTTATCATAGTTAAAAAACCATATATTCAAAAAACAATACCAATATTATGTCTAAATAAGGGCACATAATCCTTTAATCATGGACACAATTTTTTCCTTGTTTATTCATATGTGTGTTCTATTTAAATCCTTCGAGATTTTTCAAAAGGTTTTTGTGAATTCTTAAAAATATACCCAAAGAGTGTGAAAAAGTGTGTGTAGTAAGGCTCATTATTCTGTACCAGTTTACACTCTAGTCTAGCATGATGCCCCTTATCGGGGTTGTGACTCCTAAGTATGTTTGTGGTAGAACAAAAACTACTTGAAGTATACAAATAGGTATTTATATCTATTTAAGAACTCAGTCAGTCATTTAAGAAAATTATTTTATATATTCCTAAACATTAACTCATCCCAATAACTATCCATCGAAACAACCCTAGACAAATGATCAGAAATATCACTAGAAATATCACTAATTGTTTCTCATACTAGAGTCAAATGGTTGAGTTATCCTCCATTGTATACCAACTTTTGAGACCTAGTCTTGACAAACATGTATATTATATCATTTTCGATAAATATTGAACATATTTAAAAATACATTCCTGAGGATTGTAATAGATTTGAGTGTTTTGAAACATTGAATAAAATATTATAGTATGGTGAAATATCTTCAACATATTCCTTAAATATCATCCCTTTTAGTAATCTAATACAATACTTTCTTCATAACCCGATTAAATGAATCATAAAAAGTGGGTAAGCTTGAGTACTCAGTATGGGTAAATAAAGGAAACAAAGAAGCATAACATTAACATAAGGGTACAATAAAATTATAATAACATTAAAATATCATACCCTGCCTAAATATATCATAATCATGAGATTGGGAGTTCTTGAAACAAGAAAACTGGAGAATAATAATAATACATGAAAATATAGGATTAAGATATAGAATTTTGGCATAAAAATCAATGTATAACTTCATGAAAATGTATTAGTAGAAAAGTTTATCATCATTATGGTATGGACATGAAATTAGGCTCTATTATGGTTATATACTTGCATAACACCACATAATTGTAATCAGGTTCATGAATAACATTTGAAATACCCCATGATTTTAAATTTAAATTGAGATTAGTGAAATATTGAATCTATAGATAATGAAACATTTATAAGATATAGTTATTAAAAATCAATTGAACTTGATTTTTAGCTTCTATGATTTGAATTTCAAAAAATGGACCTCTATAGTTGTGACCAGTATGTTATTTGGAGTTAGATAGAACTAATGTCACGACCCTCCTTCACCAAAAAGTGGGAAGGGTTATAAGATTGCCAGTCCCTTCCTTCTTTATGTTGAAGGAGAGATAATGACCCTTGAAAACCACCCTCAATAGGTCCTGGAGTGTCGACCAACACCAAACGTATAGAATCTCACAAATCATGGAAGGCATTACCATTTTTATTTTTATAAGATCGAGAGATAAGACAACCCCAAAAATACCAAACATTAAAGTAAAAGAGCAAGCCAAAAACAACCCATTCCCATATGCATATTTAATAGTAAATGATAAAACCACAAAAACTCCAAAGGTAATGTAAAAAAGAAAAGGAAAACGACCACATAAACTGGCCCATGGTCTGAGATAGTACGGTCCCGCAAGATCTCTGAAGTCTTCTTGGAAACCTAAAAGCAGTTTATATACATAGGGTGAGCATACAAGTCTACTCAGTAGGGAAAACCAGAGTCTCTCGTGCATAAGTGGAGAGGAATTCCAATACCCAGTGAGAAAAGAGGTAACCTAATCATCTAACAAGGTAAACTATCCACCCAAGCCTCACCAAGGAACACACCCCAAATAACTCAAATCAAGTAAATCATAGTAATATTTCATCGATATTTGGGTACCTTGCACCACCTTCCCAATGGTTTTTGAAGACATCCTACGCATCGAACCAATCCCTCCATTCTGACCATAGTTCCACTGCCAAACCCCACCCGCCACAACTACCACGCGTAACTACACCCGCAATCACACGGGTCAGAACAACCACTGACATGCCTGAAAACACCTGGGCCTCATCCTGAAGACACTTGGGAAACAACCTGCCCACAAGCACATGGGTCAACCACCACAACTACCCTTCCTGAATATTATTGGGCTAATAATGGACTTCAGGCCATCACATCATGCCCGATGAGTCTTGGGCTATTTGGGAAAGGGAGTAGAAACGGAGCTCATAACCATCCACTTATAAGAGTGTTGGAAAAAACAACCTCCCTCATGAAATGGGGGTGTTCGAAATTAAGTGCATAACATGGGTGGGGCGTGAATAATAGACATAAAAACTACATATATATGTATAGGTAACAAGAACTCATCCCATCCTAGGGTTCCAAAATCTAAGCACAAACACCCTTGTTACTATTCATTCATAAAAGAACATCACAACACACAAGGCCGAGTCGCAACTTATTTCCCAAAACCAATACCCCCTTAAACCCATTCTTGCTTGCATGTTCAAGTGATCTCATTTAGGTGGATTCTACAACACTAGGAAACTAATAGGCATGACCACATGCCATAAAAAGAGATACGACCAGACAAAAATTTAAGCATTCACACCAAGTTCTCTTGTGAAGTCACGACACAAAAAAGGGGTAGGTGAGATCCCTTGAATTAATAGAAACAAACAAACCCCAAGACACACACCCATATCCCCAAAACTAGGAACCAACTATATCTCAACAATAGAGGATCCCACCCGAGTTCGTGTCACAATAGAGCAACCACACAGCTTCAGATTCACAACCAACACTAGCACTACGACGGATCCCATCCTCACCCACATCAACTCATAGGAAAACAAACAGAACAACATGCCTACTAACAAAACATAGCAGGGGAAACATCCTGGTTCAACACATCATTCATTAGGCTCTTGTTTCTGTTTGTTATCCAGGGGTCGTCACACAAGGATTCTTATTTTACATAACATCTATTAAGATCGAACCTAGTTTAGGTGACTATCCAATTCCATGTTTCAAACATTTAATCATCATAGATGAAATGGTTCATTAGTGCCCAAGGAAAGACCACCAACGACCATGATTTTCAGTGATCATAGGCCCGTACATCCCACAACACATATCAACATAAAAGAGTAAAACAGAACATCGATCACCCCCCCCTTATTTCTTTAAAGGTCCAGTCATTATCTTCATTAATTTTGGTTTCAACAATTCCCAAAGAGACAAAGGCATACCCACCATTATTGATACATAGAAAGGAGATACAAAGGAAAACCCTACTTGATTTATCAAAGATCAATGTTCTTCTCAACGCGCCAAAAACAGGGAAAGGCGCGAATTGTATGGGAGGTACTTCAGGAACTAAAAACGCACTAAGAAGAAAAGGAATCCAGGCAAGAGGAAGAATAATGAAGAAGAAATTCTCGTGCGATATATAGATAAGATCCCATTGTTACGAGATACGGGGATTTTATCGGCTTTAAATTCAGATCATGGTTCACCACGCAGTTGGGAGGTTACGCACGATGGGATTAATTGTTATTTAATATCCCCATTGGGGGGGGGCTTCCTCGGGATTCTTGGGTATCAATTATGGGATTTAAATGGTTTCAAACCACTTAAAAATTGTTAAAAAGGCCTAAAAGAGGCATTACGGGAAAAACTGTAGAAGAGAAACCCAACAAGGATCGGTGACACCGAATAGTTGAGCTGGTCGGTCGCACCGATCAGTCGGTCACACACCGATCGGTCGCACTGATCATTCTCACACCAAAACAACGTCCTTCCACTGAGATGCCACCTTTAGGATCCAGAAATTGGCAATGGGATGGACCGTGAGGGTCCGTGTCATCACATCAATTACCCCTCAAAGCATTCTCACCCTCGGGAATTTAAAACCAGACCTGAAGAAAGGAGGGTCCGAACAACCCCCTCGAAAGACACATCTCAAGAGTGAACCTCATCATCATCTAGAAACACCTCTCCCCCAAGAAACCAGGCAACATACAAGGGTCAAACTGCCCAGTCATATGGGTTGGGGAGTCTCTTCCCCCATGTCAAGATACTATCTGCTTTGGGCAGCACTGACTCGCCTGCACGAGTTTAATCCCATCCACCTTAATGCATCTTGATTGGGGATCATGTCCTTCCCTCCCCATAGACATGACTTTTCTCACACATTTAGTGAATAAGGAAAACCATGCATTTCACATCCAACACAGTAAAGCGTTCCATCACAAACAAGTACAAATAGAACATTACAAAACTCAAAACATCTCGGGGTACTGGGCACACATTTGTGCTTCCTGTTCCCAGGTACTCTCCTCAAGACCACCATGCCTCCACAACACATGAACCAATGGAATGGTTCGTCCATGAAGCACCTTCTCTTCACGATCCTAGACCCTCATTGGTCTTTCCACAAAGGTCACGTCATCCTCAATATCCAGCTCTCCCCAGTCGAGGACGTGTTAATTATCGTGCAGATACCGACAGAGCTAGGACACATGGAATACGTTGTAATTCCCCGACCCCAGTTACCCATAGTCGGTACATTATTACATAACATTGGCATGATCACAAATGATCATGTCTCTAAAGGCTGATTAGTTTAGTAGCTAAGGAAACACTATATACATTCATAAAGTTTACATTACATCATAAAATGAAAACTAAAGCAACAAAGTCTCCATATTCCACACTCATATCCCCTCATATTATCCGTACAAGTCATTCATAAAATACATATTCACATCTTGGTAAAGATAAAACATATAAATTGGTGATCTCAGATGCCCAGTAAGGATAACAATATAGCAGAAACATTCATAAATAAGCATAAACATTTAAGGCGATGTATAACTAAAACAAAAGCCTTTTAAACTTGAACATTAGCATAATATGGAATAAATAAAATTAAATAATTCCATTTACTTATTCACATAGATATTCTACTAATTAAATAATCACATGCAATATCAATAACCACTTTTATAATTATGGAATGCATAATGCTAGACTATCATAACCACGTAGCCAAGGCCTCGTGCCAAGACTACAAATAAGATTTTTTCAAGGCCTCGTGCCAAGACACTAGTTTGTCTCAGGAGAGACACAGATTCATTGAGGAGCTATAGCGGGCTCCAACCATCACATACTAAGTCCAATTCATTCATCATATGAACATGTTTAAACATAACATAAACATTCATATTAAGACTAGCATAAAAAATGTAAATACTTTCTCCATAAACCATGAAAGGTATAAAAATAATACATCCACAGTAAAAAATATAAAAAAACCTTCAATACAATATGGATGTTTTGTATCATAATAAATCAACTTCAAATAAGCTTAAAATCCATCAATGGATGTTGACAAAGATGAAATCAAAACTATGTGAGAGAAAAATATGTTTTTTTAAAATCATATTAAAAGTCACGTAATTATAAAATAAAACATTTACTTTGAAAATATTATTATAATTTTATAAGGA
This sequence comes from Viscum album, assembly GCA_963277665.1. NCBI lineage: Eukaryota > Viridiplantae > Streptophyta > Magnoliopsida > Santalales > Viscaceae > Viscum > Viscum album. Next base: position 137,499,401 of record OY728161.1, on the reverse strand, counting down.
AATCTTTAATGATTTTACAACAGTGTAAAATAGTTTCACCCGCCGTAAAAGTTAAAAAAAGTAATTCTTACCTTAATTTTTTGAAAAGGTTAAAAAGGTCCTTGTTTGGAAAATGATGTAATGATTCCTTTATAAACATCTTATAAAAAGTCAAAAAAGGGAGTAAATGACCTTAAACAATATTATGTAGAATATTAATAATGTTTTGAAATACATTTTTAAGAAACAATGATGTGGATGATAAAGAGGTCCTAGTAGATAATTATGTACATACAACCTCGGATAATGGAGAGATTGTGAAATAAACCCTTTACTTGTATTTTTCCTTGGTTGAGGGTAGGATAAACTCCTATATAATGGTCAAATAATTGTTATTAAATTATACAACAATAATATACATTAATATGACATCATATATGATCTTTTAACATTGATTTTTTAATAATACTTTAGTATTATCATCATTTCGGGTGTTAACTTACTCATTTTCTTTTATATATTTTGTTACATAAGCCATGTTTCTTATGGATAGGTTGTATATTATTCATATCCAGAATGATATGTAGTACATAAACATTATTTTTAATCATCAAATGAGAATTATAATTTCATGGATACGATGGGGAATGAATCTCATCGCGTTCATGGAGACGGTAGTCGGTACATACGCACGAGAGACAATATCATTTTTTTGATATTAAAATAATATATAATTGGATGGTATTTCATATATAATGAATCATTATCAAGTTATATTTATTATTTACATCAATTACACAACATTATCATACCCATCCAAATAAAAATGTTTTGAATAACAATTACACCACGACGTGGAGACAGTAAGCCGTACGTACGCACGTATGGTGACATGTCATTAAAAGGATGGATAGAATACTGAATATGGTTGTACCATATTTATAATAACATAAAAGTATATATAATATACTGGAGTTATTTTTTAGAATGGAAATAACAAAGAGAGAAGAATTTGAAGAATAATGGAACTTGAAAGAGGGTGGTGAAAACGTTACATCTTCTTCGGGTTATTCCTTTTGATTTGATCAAAAGGGATCCTTAAGTTGGATTTCTGACTAAAGGAAGGCCTCTATGATTAAGGGAGGATATTTTAGAGTGTATTTGGGTAGAGTATGGACAAACCAAAAGGCTGTGAAGGTATGAATAATTGGTTATAAGTGGTGGTGTCCTTTTATAAGGGGGAGGAGGGGATCTCTAAGAAAAACATAAAGTATTAATTTATAATAAATTCATATTCGGGTTATAATTTCTTCAAAGTGGATTATTCACAGTATAAGGTGGGGATGGGTCGCAATCCTTCCAACCAATAGATTTTAGACAGTTTTGGGTCATTATATTAACCTTATCATTTTGTTTTAACTCATAGTTAATTAGTTTGACATTTACCATGTCACTTTGTATTTTAATATTATATAGTTAATAACCAGACAATATACATCCCAAAGACCCCCAAGTGGTCCATTAATGATACTCCTATAATGATATAAGCTCTTTGACCGATCCTTATATTTTCAGGAATAGAATATCAATTAATAATATAATATTTGTTTTAAAAACTCATCTTTGTCAATTTTGACACTATTCAATAATTTTTTTTATGTCATAAAAACATTATTAATTCAAAAAAATCATTTAATAAATCCTAAAAATTCATATTAACAAATAATGTTGGTGGATTTCATCAAAACTTTCATATTATATTTATTTTAACATTTATAATTCCAATTGTTTGATTCTTTCATTAATAAGGAAAATAGTGCATCATTATTGTGTCATCAATAAATTTAATTATTCAATGTCTAAAAATTATAAATAAAATACCATTATGTATAAAATCATATTATATTTCTAATGAATATTTTTAGTCGAAACGATAACATATATAACCCTATGTAAATGTTTTTTTTCAAAAAGATATATGCTTATATCATTTTTGTCTTTACTTTTACTTAATTAATATAAAGTGTCCTTATCACCTAAAAGTGGCTCCATGGGGTCCAAAAATCGACCCAAAGATGACCATGGTCAGAAATGTATCAACCAATAGGGTTAGGACTCATTTTGGGGTAAATTATTATTATTATAATATTATTTTTTACCCTTATTTACCAAATTTACCCTTTAACCATGGTAAATAAAATATTTACCGAAGTAATTATTCAAAATGTCAAAAAATACTAGTTACCTATTTTCACAATTTTGACCTCCTGATTCCAAATATGGAATCCATTTTTCTAAATTCAAAACATAGAAGTGGCAGATGTTAATTTAAAATTAATTCCCGCTTTCAAAACAAAAAGAGTGTTTTTAAGGAATAATAACTATCAAAAGATTGACACTTGTTTATGTCAGGTATAATTGTAAAATTATGTCCAATGACCAAAATTGTATTAAATGGTAAAACTTTATTCTAAATATACTTTTAAACCACTCAAACTAATTATTTATCACTATTAATGATTTTGATTAAAAAAGTTGTTTTTAATTAAAATTTATTAATTTTCACTATTCATCAAAATATAAAAGTTATCCGAAAAGTACCAAAATTTCACCCTAGGATAATTTTGATATTACAAATCCAAAAATGAAGTCCATTTTAAGCGATAAAATTTACAAAATTTCAAAAAGTGGGTATTACTATTCATGACGGGTAGTTTGATTGGTCACGTTGTGTTAGAATCTCGAAATTGAATACAATGCAAGATATTGCATTATTAAAAGGGAAATGTATCGTAGATGTTTGTGGTGTTACATTCTTCTCTCCTTAAATAAATTGCATCCTCGCAATTTGAAATTATTTTTTGAAAATAAAAGGTTGAAATTTGAAAATACCTTTTGGAAAACCCACATTGAAAATTAGGTTAATAAAATTTAGTCTTAATGAGAGGAAAAGGGAATTGAAAGGGTCACCACCAAATTATGATCTCGATTAGGAGAACATTGGTGGAAATTATTGACATATAATTGGAGGAAAAATGTAAATATTTATTGGTAGTGATTGAGGTCATCAATCACAAACAAGTTTATAATTGAGGGCCTTAAAACCAACAATCTATGATGAATTAAAATATCATTGGTTTAACAAAACATAAGATATTAGAATAATACATTTTTGGTTTTAAGATCCCTTACCTAATGATTATGAATTAGTTTCATCAAAGAATAAGAGAAATATATGTACATAAATATATATATGTATATATATACACTTGACAAGTAGTGTTTCATCCTTCAACAAATTTCTACCACAAACTCATCTTTCACTCCAAAAGATATTAGAACTAAAAATATTATATTTATCCTAATCTTATAAGGATCCAAACATTAACATATTACACTAAAATGAAGAAAAATACATTGTAATGACTATGGACTTCCTGCACGCTAGTGGTATGTAATAAAGGCCTATCGCAATATGGTTGTAGGATCGATTCCTACAGATTTTTCCGACACGACGGGTTATCGCCTGACCTGCATGTTTTCCTTTTCCGAAAAATATAGTATCACAATATTCCAAAAATTCATCATAAAAATTGTTTTAACCTTAAACAATACTACCTAGGTTTTATCTTAACCCACTCCAAACATTATAGTTATCCAAAGTACCTCTGTCCAGACTCTCTGTAAAAGGTATCAAAATTCCAAAATCAATTGTCACATAAGATTCCCCAGACAAATTAAATTTTATATTATTGTCACAAACTAAAAATATTATTACCTTAGTCATATTAAAACCTTAATGAAAACAATAAGTACTTCAGTACAATCCTTATATATATCACATTATTCTGATAACCAGAATATAATCCTTGAGTCCAAAAGCACAAATACATTATTTATTCCACTTCAAATGTAGTAACAACGTAAGATTGGACATGATCCCTTTTCCTTTTCTGAGGCATGTTTCCTTGGATATTAGGGCATTCGTTTTTATAATGCCCCATTTCTCTATAATTGTAGCATTCAACATTGATAGCATCATTATTTCCCTTGCAATCACGAGCCTGGTGACCTTTTTCTCCACTTTTGTTACAAACTCCCATTCCTTTTAGGAAAGTACCAGGGTGTTTCTTCCCACAACTATCACATAATGTAAAATCCTTCATTCCCTTTTTTCCTTTATCTTTCTCTTGTTCAACCGTTCTCTTCTTCTCTTACTTTACATTATTGTGATAAGATTTAGAGAATTCATTTTCTATATTTATAGCACATGAGACAATGTCTTCGTATGACGTGAAGGATTTTGAGATTAATTCTTGACGGATAAATGGTGTTAACCCACCAAAGAAACAATCAATTTTACTCCATGGGTTACGTATATAATCTCCTACATGCCTCGCTAACCTTGTAAAGTTTTCTTCATACTTTGGGACATTCTCATCCTCCTTTTTCCTCAGACTGAGAAATTTCCCTTCCATATCTTCTCGATGGTCATGAGGAAAGTATATTTCTAAGAAAATATCTTTAAACTCCCTCAATTCCATACTTGATACTTCTTCATCATCCTTTTTGTTTAGAATTAATGACAACCATTGATCAATATCTCCAGTGAAGCGGTAAACTGCCATGATAACCTTTTCCCTTTCACTACTCCCCAAAGCCAGAAATATTTTCTTTAGGGAACTTATCCATTTCTCATCTAGTAGTGGATTTGTAACCCCATTGATTGTTGGTGATTGTTGCCTCATGAAGCGATCTAACATTTATCCTCCACGTTGCGGCTCGGGGTACTCCATTTGGGTATGGTTATTATTCATAACTTGAGTGAGTTGTCCCAGTATGGTGATTAGATAATCAGCACTAGTAGCTTCACCAGCACCAATATAATTATCTTGAGCAGGAGGGAAATCCCTACTTTGAGTGCATGAATTGATACGGTTTCCATTTCTTCCACTAGGAGCCATTTCTAAACAATGGCATACACTATATTAGTTTATGAATCACAATACATAAATCCAAACTTGTAAAACACTTATCATAAATTGAACAATTTATGGATATAATCAATAATCATAAAAATATTTTCTTTAGGGAAGTATATACTCATAAACCCTTCATAATGGTTTTTAAAGAAATTGAGAATTATCCTATGCATATCCCCCTGGAGTTTCGTAACCAAGAGTGCAGCAAGGCCCATTGTCGTGCACCAGTTCCTGTTTGAGTCTAGCTCAAAGCGGTGTTTTCAGGTTTTACCCCTAGGTACATCTGTTTTAGAGCCGCCTCTACCTGGTCGTATCTAGACAGGGATGTATTGTTCTGAAAACACACAAAATATCTACAATACCAAAATTCTTGGAAATTATTCTACACTAATCCTCAATGTCCATCTTTGGTCTATGTGCTCTAATCAGAGTTTATCTAAATCTAGATTACAAGGTTATAATAAAATTCCTCTGATACCAACTACAACGCCTCGAATCCAGTTACCCAGATTCAGTGCATTATTACATAACATTGGCATGATAAAAAAAAGATCATGTCTCGAACGTCTGATTAGTTTAGTAGCCTTGGAAACACTAGATACATTCATGAAATTTACATTACATCATAAAATGAAAACTAAAACAACATAGTCTCCATATTCCACACTCATATCCCCTCATACTATCCCTGCAGGTCATTCATAAAATACTTCTACACATGATGGTAAAGATAAAAAATAGAAAGGGGTGAGCTCAGATGCCCAATAAGGATAACAATATAGTGGAAACATTCATAAATAAGAATAAAAATTTAAGGCAACGTATAACTAAAACAAATGCCTTTTAAACTTGATATTTAGCATAATATGGCAGAAATAAAATGAAATAATGCCATTTACTTATTCACATGGATATTATATTAATTTAATAATCACATGAAATAACAATAACCACTTTCGTAATGATGTAATGCATAATTCCAGACTATCATAACCAAATAGCCAAGGCCTCATGCCAAAAATACAAATAAGATTTTTTCAAGGCCTCATGCCAAGACCCTAGTTTGTCTCATGAGACCTACTTATGCATCTAGGAGCTATAGCGGGCTCCACCAGTCACTTACTATGTCCAATGCATTCCTCATATGAACAGGTTTAAACATAACATAAACATTTGTTTTAAAAATAGCATACGATATGTAAATACATTCTTTATAAACCATGAATTCTATAAAAATAAGACATCCATAGTACAAAATATCACAATACCTTGAATACAATATGGAAGGTTTGTATCATAATAAATCTACATCAAATAAGCTTAAAATCCATCAAAGGATGTTGACATAGATGAAATCAAAACTATTTGAGAGAAATATCTCTTTTTTTAAATCATTTTAAAAGTCACGTTATTATAAAATAAAACATTTACATTGAAAATATTTTTATAATCTTGTACGGGAAGCATCAAATATTTTACAACGGTGGAAAATAGCCACATCCACTATAAGTTAAAAAAATACATTCTTACCTTACTTTGTCGAAAAGGATAAAAAGGTCCTTGTTTGGAAAATGACGTAATGATTCCTTTATAAACATCTTATAAAAAGAAAAAAAAGGGTATAAATGACTTTAAACCATTTTATGTAAAATTGTATGAATTTTTTGAAATATATTATTATGAAACATGGATGTGGATGATAAAGAGGTCCCAGAAGATAATTACGTATAAACAACCTCGGATAATGAAGAGATTGTGAAATAAACCATTACCTTGTACTTTTACTTAGTTTAGGGTAGGTTAACCTCCTATATAATAGTGAAATAATTGTTATTAAATTATAAATGAATCATATACTTTAATATGATATCATATATGATATTCTAACATTGATTTGTTAATAATATCTTAGTATTATCATCATTTTGGGTGTTAAGTTACTTGTTTTCTTTTATTTATTTTGTTAAATAAGATATGTTTTTTATTGATAGGTTGTATATTATTCATATCCAGAATGATATCAAGTCCTTAAACATTATTTTTAATCATCAAATGGGAATTATAATTGCACGGATACGATGGGGAATGAATCTCATCGCGTTCTAGGAGACGGTAGTCCGTACGTACGCACGAGCGACAATATCATTCTTTTGATATTAAAATAATATATAATTGGATGGTATATCATATATACAGAATCATTATAAAGTTATATTTATTATTTATATCAATTACACATCATTATCATACCCATCCAAATAATAACGTTTTGAATACCAATTACACCACGATGTGGAGATGGTAAGCCATATGTCTGCACGTATTGTGACGTGTCATTCAAAGGATGGATAGAACACTGAATATGGTTGTACAAAATTTATAATAAAATCATAGTATATAGAAGATACTGGAGTAATTTTTTTATAATGTAAATAAAAAATAAAGAAGAATTTGAAAAAGAATGGAACTTGAAAGAGGGTGGTGAAAACGTTACCTCTTCTTCGGGTTCTTCCTATTGATTTGGTCAAAAGGGCTCCCTAGGTTGGCCTTATGATTAATGTAAGGAATCTAGGATTAAGGTAGTATAGTTGAGAGGGTATTTGGGAAGAGTTTGGTAGAACTGAAAGGCTTTTAAGGTATGAATAATTGGTTAGAAGTGGTGTCCTTTTATAAGGGGGAGGAGGGGCTCTTTAGGAAAAACTTATAGTATTAATTTATAATAAATTAATATTCAGTTTCTAGTGGATCAAATATCGATTAATCAAAGTATAAGGTGATTATGGGTCTAAATACTTTCAATAAATAGTTTTTAGATAGGTTTGTGTCATTATATTAACCTTATCTTTTAGTTTTAACTCTTAATTAATTAGTTTGACATTTACCATGTAACATAGTATTTTTATATTATACAGTTAATAAACATAAAATATACATCCAAGAGACCCCCATGTGGTCCATTAATGATACAAATATCATTATATAAGTCTTTTGGAAGAAACTTATATTTTTTGGAATAAAATATCAATTAATAATATAATATTTATTTTAAAAACTCATTTATGTCAATTTTGACAGTATTCAAAAATTTATTTTTGTTAAAGTCAAAAAAACTTTATAAATTAGAACCAAATTAATTTAATAAATAAAAAACCGTCATATTAACCAATAAAATTTGTTGATGTCATCAACATTTTCATATTATATTTATTTTAACATTTATAATACCAATTGTTTGATTCTTTCATCAATAAGGATAATACTGCATCAATATTGTGTCATAAATAAATTTAATTATTCAATGTCTAAAAATTATAAATAAAATACCATTTTGTAGAAATATTTTTATATTTTTAGTGAATACTTATAGTCTAAAATATAACATATATAACACTATGTAAAAATTATTTTTCTAAAAGATATATGCTTTTGTCATTTTTGTATTTACTTTAACTTAATTAATATACTGTGTCCTTATCACCTACAAGTGGTTCCATGGGGTCCCAAAATCGACCCCAATATTCCCATGATCGGACATGTATCAACCAATAGGGTTAGGACATGTTTTAGTGTAAATTAATATTATTATAATATTATTTTTTACCCTTATTTACCGGATTTATCATTTAACCATGGTGAAACAAATATTTACCAAAGTAATTATTCAAAATGTCTAAAAATAAAAGTAACCTATTAACACAATTTGGACCTCATTATCCCAATATTGAATCCATTTTTCTAAATTCAAAACACATAAGTGGCAGAAATTAATTTAAAATTAATTTCCACTGTCAAAACAAAAAGCGTGTTTAAAGGAATAATAACTATCAAAAGAATGACACTTGTTTATGTCCGGTTTAATTGTAAAACTATGTCTAATGTCCAAAATTGTATTAAATGGTAAAAATATATTCTAAAAATACTTGAAAACCACTCAAATTCATAATTTAATACTATTAATTATTTTGATTAAAAAATTTGTTTTTAATTAAAATTTAGTAATTTTCACTATTCAACAAAATATAAAAGATATCCGAAAAGTAAAAAAATTTCACCCTAGGATAATTTTGATATTTCGAATCCAAAAATGAAGTCCATTTTGATTCCAAAAGTGGGTATTAATATTCATAACAGCTAGTTTGATTGGTCACTGTATGTTAGAATCTCGAAATTGCGTACAATGAAATCTATTGCATTATTCAAAGGGAAACGTACTGTGGAAGATTGGGGTGTTACAGAAGTCATGTATCCTTAGTAGTGGCGGTAGTAACTCCAGCTGATAAGCCACTTCTCTGATCCTCCGTAACACTTCGAAGGGTCCGATGAATCCGAGAGGGAGCTTGCTCCCCCTACCGAACCTCCGTTGTGCACGCAGAGGGGAGACCTTCAAGAACATGTGGTCCCCGACCCCGAACTCCAAGGGTCTCCTCCTATTATCGGCATATTACTTCTGTCGGTCATGTGCCGCCTTCATCCTTTCCCGTAATAGCTGGACCTTCTCTGTCGTGCTATGCACCTCTTACGGGCCAAGAACACTCGCTTCCCAATCCTCAGTCCAACACACGGGTTAGCGACATGGCCTCCCATGCAAGGCTTCTAACGGTGTCATGCCAATGGTATTGTGATAACTATTATTGTAGGAAAACTCTACCAGAGGCAAGTGTCGCACCCACGATCCTCTTGAGTCCAGAACACATTCCCACAACATATCCTCCAAGGTCTGGATGGTGCACTCTGCCTGTCCATATTCCTGGGGATGGAAATTAGTGCTAAGACGTAGCTGGGTGCCAAAATAATGTTCTAATCCCTTCCAGACTCGTGAGGTAAACCGTGCATCCCTATTAGAGACTAAGGACCTTGGAAGTCCATGTAACCGCATCACCTCATCCACATACCTCTGTGCTAAGGCATCAACTGTGCTCGACTCCTTGATTGCTAGAAAGTGGGCATATTTCCTCAACCGGTCCACTACTACCCAGATCGCATCACAACCTCCTTTAACCCTGGGTATCCCTGTGACGAAATCCATCGAGATTTCATCCCACTTAGACTTAGGAACGTCTAAAGGTTGCAACAAGCCCCCAGAAACACGGTGTTCAGCCTTCACCTACTGACACAAAAGGCACTTTTCTACGAACTCTGCTATTTCCCGTTTCACCCCGGGCCACCAAAACTATTTCTTCAGACCCTAGTACATCTAGGAAACACACGGGTGCACCTCTATGGGTGATTTTTGGAACTCACTAAGAACTCTCTCGCACATCACCTCTGGAACAAACAGCTTTTCTTGGAAGAGCACCCGATTATGACCATCCTTCATCCAACCTTCTAGAGTATCCCCCTGGTTAACCTAGTCACGAAGCAATTCTCTTTCTGAGTCTCCCCATTGAGATTCCTCTACCTGCCATAACCAAGAAGACTGCACTGTCATCTAATATAGGCAACCTCTACCACCTTCCATCCTTGCATCCAGGTGTAGGGAAGCCAACTCATCCATTGCCTTACAGGAATCTTAAGACTCTTGAACTGCATCCCTTAACGTCTTCCTGCTCAAGGCATCACCCACCACAGTCCCCTTTCCTGAGGTGTAGGAAATATCCAAGTCGTATTCTTGATGGAATTCAATCCAACTTTTCTATCGTAAGTTCAGGTCCTGCTGAGAGAAGATATACAACAAGGTTTTATGGTCTGTGAAGACCACAAAGTGCTCCCTGACGAGGTAATGCCGCTACAAATTTAGTGCGAACATGACCACCGTAAGCTCTATATCATGGGTATCATAGTTACTCTAATGGGGACACAACTTCCTAGACCCATAGGAGATCACCCCATTCCGCTGCATCGACACACATCTGAGGCCTTGCCCTGAAGCATCACAGAACACCTCATATGCAACCCCTTCTTCTAGAAACCTCAGCAATGGGTCACTAACCAACTTCTCCTTCAGATAACTGAAGGTATCCTCACACTTCTTGTCCCACACGAAAGCATGGACCTTCTTGTTCAAGGATTTCAAGGGTTCCACAACTCAGGAGAAGTTGGGCATGATCCTCTGATAGTAACCTGCCTGAACAAGGAATCAACAAACATCTGCCACGTTCTTGGGTGCTACCCCAGAAACAACAGCCTCGTCCTTCAATGGGTCCACTTCTATCCCCTTCTCAGAAAACACGTTCCCAAGGAAATTCACTTCTCTTGTCCAGAACATGAACTTGGACAACTTCCTATAGAGCTGGTGTCGTCGGAGGACCTCTAAAATCGTTTTGAGATGCTTAGTGTGATTCTAGATTGATCTTGAGTAGATCAGGATGTCGTCAATAAACACGACTACGAACCGGTCCACATATTCCTGGAACACAATGTTCATGAGCCCCATGAACATAGCTGGTGTGTTCATAACGCCAAACGGCATGACCACAAACTCAAATTTCTCATATCTTCACCTGAAGGCAGACTTTGAGATGTCACCCTACTTCACCCTCACTTGGTGATATCCAGACCACATATCAATCTTCGAGAACCAACCTTCTCCCCTCAGCTGGTCAAAGCGATATTCTATCCTCGGGAGAGGTTAGTGATTATTGAATGTTACCTGATTCAGTCTCCTATAGTCTATGTCCACCCTTAGACCACCATCCTCCTTCTTCGTAAACAAAACAAGAGCACCTCACGGTGATGCACTTGGCCGAACAAAACACTTCTTCATCAGATCGTCAATCTGGATCCGAAACTCCCGTAACTCAGAAGGTTCCATGCAATTGGGAGCCATCAAAATCGGACAGGCACCAGGTTGCAAGTCTATCCCGAACACAACATCATGTCAAGGGGGCAGAGTTGTCACCTCTTCTGGAAAGACATCCATAAACTCACTGAAAATCCTGGGACTTCCACCATTTCTGCATCCACTGACTCCACTGGTAGCTCAGCCAGCAAGGAGAGGAGGGGTTCCCCTCGCATGATGCTCCCCTGGAAACTCCTCTCATCGATGAAAGTCACCCATTGGCCGCCCAAGTCCGAAAACAAAATCCTTCATCAGAATCATTCAATGAAGGCACATATAGAGAAAAGCAAGTCAATGCCTAGGATGACATCGTTTGGTTGTATCTGCGACAGTAGAAGATCCTTGACTGACTGATGTGGCCCTATCATCAGTCTGCATCCTTGAAAAATATACAACAATTCGGTCTAACCTTCGACTGGTGTGCTCAGCACCAGGTGCACTAGAAGTATCTCAGTGTCTAAACCTAGAGCATGGGCCAGACTGGGTGTAATGAAGGATTGCGAAGCTCCTGTATCGAACAAAGCATATGCAAGAGTACTAAAAGGCTGATCGTACCTCGAACGACCTCTGGCCTTGCTGGAAATGCTGCCTCCGTGGCGTGAAATTGCCCACACCCAACTCCCCTGCCTCTTGGTTGTCGACCACCTCCCCGAACATGCCCTGGTCGAGGTCCCTGAGGATCACCCTGAGGTTGGCCTCCTCCTGCAACATCTACCCTTGGAGGGGCGGGAGCTCGCTGCCCCTGCTGTTGCTGAAAGGGCCCTACTAGAAACTACTACTGTTGAGGTGGGTGTTGAACCTGCTCACCCCCACCATACTGTACTCTTTCCAGGCACTGGTTCGAAGGTTCCCATGGATGCCACAAACGAAGCACCTCGTTCGTGGGCCTGAAGGGAAAGGGCGATGACTGGGAGATCAGAACTGGAACTGCTGCGGCATGCTCCCTGTTGGTCGGAACATAGATGGCCCTGATGCTGGAGTCCTGCTAACGACATCCTTCCCATTTGACGAGCCCAACCGGATTCCCTCTCGTGACACACCCCCCCAGTATGTGCATTATATCCACCACTACAGCCTTCTTCTGTACCTCTAAGTATGTCGGTATGGTGAAGGGGGTAACATCGTACTGAAGAGACTGTCAGAGTGACTCCTCTAAATCTATCGCCTGAGACTCCTCATCCAGAAAGAGGTCCTGGGAAAATATAAGGAGATACTTAAAATTCATCCCCAACTCTCTCACTGATATTTCCACTTGATGGAAGGATAGTACTTCATGACTCTTCTCGGCCTTCATCGTGGAAGAGAGGAATTCTGCCCGAAACTCCTTCTCGAAGTCAGCCCACACAACCTCAGTCTCCCTCTTCTATCCAAGATAAAGCATCCACCACTGACACACTTCTCCCCGCATCTGGCTGATTTCCAGAAGAACCCAGTACTCCGTTGGAGCCCGGATCAAGCTGAAGGCTTTCACCATCTCCTCTATCCAGCTCTCTGTCTCTACGTTTGAGATGCTGCCCTCGTACTTCCCGAGGGTCTATCACTGGAAGGCTCGAAGCTTCTTCTACCACTTGTCATCCACCTCCTCTCAGTCAGTCCTCTACTAATCAGCCATGTCAACCTTCTGGGCCTCGATCGCCTGCACTACTCGTGGTCGCCTCCCAGGTTCCATAGCTACAGGGTAAACAAGGAATGCATAAGCCTGAGTAGTTTAGATAATTGTTCTAAAATTTTCTTATACATCTTTATTTATTTTTAATTTCCAAAAATCCCATGAAACACAAGAACACAAGTCATTATGATGCATGTACCTTCCCTAGGGTCTCTACCCTGCAATCAGTGTAGCCTCACTTGGTTGTTCGGTAGGCCTAGATTCATTGCATTGAATCACAGGGGGCCCTAAAATCCCATGTCCTAGACGGTCTTCCCTGACCCAATTCACGCACAAAGATCACCCAACACTATTTCCCTACCATCCCATGCAATCCACATTGTGCCTAACACCAGACTCCATCCTATCCCTCAACCACCCCTCTAATACCATTCTTTCATGACCCGCCTTCACCAAAAGGAGGGAAGGGACAAAATATTTCCCGACCCTTCCTTCTTTAAGTTGAAGGAGAGATAATGACCCCAGAAACCCGGCTTCAATAAGTCCCGGAGTGGAGACCAACACTAAGGGTATAGAATCTCACACATCATAGAAGGCATTACCCTTTTTATTTTTATAGGATCAAGAGATAAGACAGTAACCCCAAAGATACCATAGCTTAAAGTAATAGAGAAAGCCAAAAACAACCCATTACAATATGAATGTTCAATAGTAAATGATACAAGCCACAAAAACTCCAAAGGTAAAGTACCAAGAAAAGGAAAATGACCACAAAAACTGCCCCAAGGTCTGAGCTTGTACGGTCCCGCATGATCTCGGAAGTCCTCCTGGAAACCTAAAAGCAGTTTATATTCATAGGGTGAGCATACATGTATACTCAGTAGGGAAAACCAAAGGCTCTCTTGCACAATTGGAGAGGCATTATAATTCCCTGTGAGAAAAGATGTAACCTAAACATATAACAAGGTAAACTATCCACCCAATCCTCACCAAGTCACACTCCCCAAATAACGCAAATCAAGTAAATTATATTAATATCACATCGATATTTAGGTACCCCGCACCACCTTCCCACTAGTTATTGAAGACATCTTACACATCGAACCAATCCCGCCATTCTCAAAGCAGTCCCACTACCAAACCCCGCCCACACACACCTGGGCTATAACCTCCCTACAGTCCCAATTCCAAACCCCACCAGCACACACCTGGGCCATAACCGCCATCCCACCCACAGACATATGTGCCACAACTACCACGTGTAACCGCACCCGCAAACACCCAAGTCAGAACAACCCCGGCCACGCACAAAAACACCGGGGCCTCATCCCGACGACTCTTGGGAAACAACCTGCCCACAAACACCTGGGCCAAAAACCACAACTACCCTGCCCGAAGATTCATGGGATAATAATGGACTTCAGGCCATCACATCCTGCCCGAAGATTCTTGGGCTATTCGGGAAAGGAGAATAAAATGAGCTAATATCCATCCACTCGTAGGAGTGTTGGGAAAATACCCCCCATGAAATAGGGGTGTTCGACACTAAGTGATCAACTTTGGTAGGGAATGAATAAGAAACTTAAAATCTACAAATATATGTATAGGTAAGAAGAACTCATCCCAACCTAGGGTCCCAAAATCTAAGCACAAAAACCCTTGTTACTAATCATTCATAAAAGAACAGAACAACACACACAGCCGAGTCACAACCCATTTCCCAAAACCAACACCCCCTTAAAACTATTCTTTCTTACATGTTCATGTGATCTCATTTAGGTGGATTCTACACTGCTTGGAAAATTACAGGCATGACCACATGATATAAAAAGAGAAACGTCCAAACAACAATTTAAGCATTCACACTTGGTTCTCTTGTGAAGTCACAACACAACAAAGGGGTAAGAGATATCCCTCGAAGTAATGGAAACAGACAATCCCCGAGACAGATCCCTATATCCCCAAAACTAGGAACCAATGATTTCTCAACAATAAAAGATCCCACCCGAGTTCGTTTCACAACAGAGATACCACCCAGCTTCAGATTCACAAACAACATACGTATTATAGAGGATCACATCTTCACCCACATCACCTCATATGAAAACAAACAGAACAACACACCTACTATGAAAACAGAGCAGGAGAAACATCCAAGTTCAACACATCATTTATTAGGCTCTTCTTTCTGTTTTTTAGCCGGGGGTGGTCACGTAGGGATTCTTGTTTTACTGAACATCTATTTAGACCGAACCGAGTGTATGTGACTAACCAATTCCAAGTTACAATCATTTAATCATCACAGAAGACATTTTTCATTAGTGCGCAAGAAAATACCACCAATGACCTTGATTTTTAGTGAGCATAGGCCCACAAAATTCACAACACATATCAACATAAAAGAGTACATCAGAACATCTATCACCCCCTTCTTTCTTTAAATGTCTGTTCATTATCTTCATTAGGTTTGGATTAATTAATTCTCATAGTGACAAAGGCATACCCACCTTTCATGATACACTGAAAGGGGAGACGAACGAAAACCCTACATGATTGATCAATGATCGAAGTTCTTCTCCACGCGCTATGAACAAGAGAATGCGCGACTTGCAAGGGAGGGACGTTGGGAACTCCAAAAACACTAAGAAGAAAAGGAAGCTAGACAAGAGGAATAAGAAGGAAGAATAAATTGCTATGCGATATATAGATAAGACACCGATGTTATGGGATACATGGATTTGACCAGCTTTAAATTCAGATCATGGTTCACCACGCGATTGGGTGGTTACGCACAATTGGATTAATTGTTACTCAATATCCCCATTTGGGGGGGTTTCTCAGGATTCTTGGGTATTTATTATGGAATTTTAATGGTTTTGAACCACATAAAAAGGCTTAAAAAGGCCTAAATGATGCTTTACAGGAAGAATTGTAGAAGAGAAACTTGACAAGGATTGGTGACACCGACCGTTCATGCCGATCGGTCGCACAAATCTGTCGCACACCGAAACGACGTCCTACCACCGAGACACCACCTTTAGGATCCAGAAATTGGCAAAGGGATGGACCGTGAGGGTCCGAGTCATCACAACTAAAATGATTTTTGGTTGAATAGTAACATTGCATTATGAATAGTAATATGAATTGTAATATAAACCATATGAATAGTAAAACATATTATTATTCTACTTTATTAAGTCTATAGGATAATGAGATATTGATTAAATATTAAAGGTGATATAAAATCAGTCATAGTTTTAAAATTGTAATATTTGGAAAAAATATTTTATATATATTAAATTTAAGATATAGAAAAAAAATATTTTCAAAAAATAGAGATCATTTTTTCAATTAGACATGACAATAAATGGATAGAGTGAACTTTTTGGTGTTTTATTAAATTCGAGAACATTTTGTGAAAAAAATACAGTAATATACCGTATATATAAATTATCAGTTAAATAAAGGATTACAAGAATCATAGTTTATATAAGAATCCTTTATACGACCTCACTTGATTTATTTAAGAGGATCTCAAGGACAAGAGATCAAAAACTATGAATCCTCTTTCATATTCATGTGTTTTCTTTTCAATTACTTTTGTTTTCATAAAATCAATTCCCATACCATTATCAAAGTGGCACGACAGCTCTACAATCTTATATATTCTTGATGTTATAATGTTAATGAAAAAATTCACCATTAATCATCCTCTAAGAATCCTCTTATTGTAAAAATAAATACACTACCCTTGATGTGCCGATTTACCGAAATCGTAGATGATGCATTTTAAATTTCCAATAATTCCTTTGAAATAGTTAATAAAAATGTTTCAATGTTTTAAAAATATTTTATTTATTATTATATATCCTATTTCATGTACCGAATTTAACATATATAGATAATATTATGATATATATTGAAATTGGTTCATGGTTATCAAATTGACACCAAATTATCTAAATGAATATCACCAATGATTTATCTAATGTTTATCCTCATATTATATAACCAAAATGATTTATGGAACAATTTCATCTCCTAGAAACATTCTAATACCATTTTATAGCTTTTTATAGAATATTAATTCCATTTGACCTAGAAATACTTTATTATCCTACCTTTCAAATCATGTGAAGAATGCACCCAACACTGTGGAATAAACAAAATATTAACAATTAATTGGTGGAATGATGTTATAAAAGGATAGTATATTGGGTTATAAAATTCAATATGAATATTTAAAATATTATTAACACTATTTTATCCATTATCAAGAGGTTTAAACAAGATTCAAGTAAGACAAAATGCGCTTAGTGGTAAGCACCCGATAATCCTACATTAAAAATCGGCTTTCGAACCCATTGGGAGTAGGTAATATAGCAGTACTCTAGCACACTGTAGCAGTGGTGGAATTGTAGAAATGGTGGGAACTCTACTGGAGATAGGTCATTGTAGCCGTGGTTAGTGCACTGTAGCTGTGCGGGGTAGCATGTGGTACTGTAGCAGGTGGGTATTGTAGCAGTACTACTCCCAGAATGGGCCTTGGGCCAAAAAATTGGGCCTACGGGACATGTAATAGGCTAAATGAAAACTGGGCCTTTAGGTTATGTAATGGGTTTCCCTCTACCCAGTTAAAGGGGTCTTTGATTTGATTTAATAATAAATGATGCTTTAGCCCCAACCATTAAAAAATATTTTTGTAATGAATTTTTTTATATTATTTTTTAATGTGTTTTTTGTTGTGTATAAATGGATTCAATTAATTATATTATATTCTCATATAAATTATATGATATTTTTAAAGAACTATCCTTTAAAAATCTTGTCAAATTATATTGTACAAAATTCAAAAGAAATGTTTTTATCCACTTATTCATGATTTGTGATTATGTTCTTATAATTGGGAATTTTTTATAATGATATTTTTATCATATATCTCACATAAATTCATTAGGTATGTGTATGTTGGAGGACTGAAATATGGTTACACCATGAGTAACTATGTTTGTTACACCATAATGTAGTTGTGAGGGTTACATTGTATGTTACCCATTAGAGATTAAAATCCTTAGGGACCCATGAGCATTAAAAAATTAAATAACGTATTACCCAAGGTACCGTTATACTATATTTATGTTTCTTATTTTTTATGGAAATATCATGATTCATAAAGTATGTATATGATTCTTTATTGTTGATAAGTATGAGTTTGTGAAAATGATTTCATATGATTATAAGTATTCAAGGGATAATTTTATTTTTCTTTAATTATTTATCTTAAAAATATTTTTATAATCATCTAATTTATAGAAATGATTTTCACATATTATAAAGATGTTTTAGAAAAATATGTATGTCAATTTAAATGATATATGTATTTATCAACAAAATCATGTTGTTGTTTTTTGTTTAAAACATAATGTTTTAGAAGTGGATACTATTTAAATGATACCCACTTTCTTTGCTTGTAGGTTGATATGTATTAGTTATGTACTGTTATTATAAAACACTAAATAAATAGAAATATGAGATTTCAAAGATGAGAAATATTTTTAAATGAACAAGAATATGTAATTTTTATGTCTAGGTCTTTATAGTTGGTATCAGATCATGATTCAGATAACATTAGGAGTCAAAATGATGTTAACAAAATTCTATAAATCATTTATAACTTAATTTTGTTATGAAATTGTATATAATTTAATGATTACAGTGTTTATTTATCTATGATATGTCTATTCAGAATTTTTTTCACAGAAAGAAATAGGGAAACTGAATTTGGAAGGAACCGATAGACATATATCATTTTAAATCCACAATCGAGAATGGTGGGAATTAGAACCATGTAGTTTGTGATAGTGATGGATCCTTTACATGGAAATTAGAATCTCGTGGCATCCATGATAGATAAAAAACATATATTCCTTAAAAAACATGATGATAGTGGAACATTTTATGAGGAAACACCTTTATCCATTCTGTGGATATTTTGACCGAGTAGTAGGTGATTTATAGATTAAATCCATTTAAAATATATTCAATGTTATGGGATGTTCTTGTAATCAAAAGTATTGTCTTCCCATTTATCTTTTTTAATGTGAAGATGATCAGTGGTTCTCAATGGTAAATAATATCAGGGATATAGAGAAGATTGATTCCTTATAGTGGGATGAATTTAAAAGTGTTTTCCTTGAAAATTATTTCAAACAGTTGTTTAACATATGATCGAGAATAATTTCCCTGAATTTAAACCGGATGAGGAAGATTTAGTGGTCATGAATGAAGTAAAATTTACCCTACTTGGGAGGTATCCTCTAAGTCTTATTCTAGATAATAATATAAAATTCAACCACTTTTACTAAATATTGAAGGCAATATATCGAAATAAATGCGACTTTGGAGAGTTGAAAGGTTATGATAAACATGTATAATGTATGGAGTGTATAGATGTGGATTTTTCTTATAACCAAATTTACCTTGAAAACAAACAGAATTAGTGGTCCAGATGGAATGTGATGGATATGAGGCAATCAATGAAATTTTATGGTAAGAAATTTCATTATCTAGTTTAATGTGTTGTAAAAAGAACTATGGGGAATTCCTTCCCAAATCAATGATTGGTTTTCTATGAGGTTTTTTTGGATATATGGCTTAAGAATGTAATGAAAAATGGTCAAATTATAATACTAATAAAGAAACTATAATTTGTCTTAAATGTGGTGAGAAGGTTCATTAGGAAAATTCCTTCCCAATGAGAGATCTGAATGATGAAAATAAGCTATAATATAATTAGAAAGGTGTAGTAAGATCCTTTGAAACAACATCAGTATAAGTTAGGCCATTCAATGAAGGTGTTTTAGTTACCTTTGTTTTTTATAGATATTTTACTAATGTTTTAATTGATATGAGTGTTTCACATCCATTTTTTATTATATTTTTTGGTCAATTAGAAATATCACCTTAACAAATGAAACTAGAACTAATTGTTAATACACCAGGGGAAATATAATAGCTAAGTGTAATTATAATAATCATTCTATTTTGTGTTTTGGAAAGAAATTAGCTAAAAATATTGTTTTTTTTCCTTAATAGTGTTTGATTTCATTCTGGCAATGTGTTAAATTTTTTTGGATCATTCTATAATTTATTATATATCTACATTTTTTTAAATAAGAGTTTTAGTTTTTATTCAAGAATGAAACCATTAATTAGATAAAATATCATGAACTTGAACCATAATTGAATTATTTAAATGAAAGTTATCTATATCATATTATTGAAATGAGGGTAAATATTTATATTAATGATGTTCCAATAGTAAAATGAATACATTGATGTTTTTCGCAATGATTTTCCTGGTGTTATACCAAACTAGGAAGTTGAATTTACTATTGATGTAGTTCCATCTATGAAGAAAATTTCAAAACACCCTTATATAATGGCTCAAAGGGATCTTTTATCATTAAAAAATAAGTTACAATAATTTTTAGATAAAGACTTCATCTGACCCTAAAAATCACCAGGGTGTTCTTCTATCTGGTTTGTTAAGAAGAAAGATTGTATAATGAGACTGTTAATTGATTATAGATAATTGAATGAAATAAATATTAAAAAAATAACTGTTTCCTCATTTAAATGATTTGTTTGATCAGCTACATTGAGAATAGTATTTTTTAAATGTTGACCTGTTTTCATGGTACCTTCAGTTGAATGTAATGGATGCATACATCCTAAAGAATTCATTCTACAGTAGATCTATGAATTATGATTTTTTTAATGATGATTGGGTTAACTAATTAACCTTATATATTCATATATCTTATGAAAAAAATTCACGAGTTCTTAGATAAGTGGGTGGTTGTGTTTATTAATGTCATTATTTTATATTTTATAAGTAAATATGAACATGAAAAACATCTAAGAGTTGTGTTTCAAAACATAAAAAAAGAAACTATATGGAAAATTCAGCATATCTAAATTTTGGATTCAATAGAATTATTTTCATGGTAATATTCTAAACAATTATGGAATACTAGTTGATTCTACAAAAAATAAGTTTCATATGAATGGACAAGACCTACAAAAGTTATAGAGAATTGTAGTCTTCCTAGATTAGATTCTTATTACAGATGGTTTGTTAAAAATAGTGCACAATTATCTATCCCAGTAACTATGGTAACATGAAAAGTGGTTAAATTTATTTAAAGAGAATTGTGTAATTTTTTAGGAATTAAAAAGAAGATTTGTAAATGCTCAAGTTATGACCGTAACATCCATAAATAGAGAGTTTTTCATCAACACTGATTATTATTTTTGGGGAATGAGAAGTTTTTTGATGTAGAATTATCATCTAATTTCTTACACTTCAAGACAACTAAAACCATATGAGTTAAATTATCACATATATGATTTGTAATTACAAGCTATGGTTTTTTACATTGCCAATTTAGAGACATAACTTATAATAAGCCATATGTGAAGTATATACCGACCATAAAACTCTAATATATATATTCACATAGAATGATCTATACATGAGGTATAGATGATCTAATTAATTGATAAAGGATTATGATTTCACAGTCAATTTGTTTTTAGGAAAATCAAACAACGATGTAGATTCCAATAGTCCAATACATCATTCATCATTGACCATGTTACCATTGGAACATGTCACCTTGGTTAATGATTTAATGAATTTTGTATAAGAAGTTGTTGGTGTAGGAAATTTATCTATTTTTTTCTGGTTTCATTGTAGTCATCTTTTTCAGAAAAAATTAAGCAATCATAGAAGGATGATAGTAAGGTACTGAAAAATGTTGAATTTTTTAAAATGGGTATGTTTCCATAAGTTAACATTGATTAAGATTGTTCTTTGAGATTTGTAAAAGGATTATATCTACATTGTGATTCATATCTAATTAATTAGTTCTTGTATGAAGATCATAGTTCACCATATTCATATCATCCTGGAAGCATAAAAACGTATAGAGTCCATCATGAGTTTTACATTTGATATGTAATGAAAAGATATATTTCTTGTATTACTATGAAATGTATGACATGTCAACATCTTAATGTAGTGTGGAAGTTACATAAGGGTATGTTTAAGCCTTTACTAGTTTCAAAGAGGAAATGGGAAATATATACATAGTTATCATTGTGGGGATAAATTTTTTTTCTTGATGTAACAATGCAATTTTGGTTATTGCTGATTGACATATTAAATTTACTAGTTTCATTCTTAATTGAGATATTGTATATTTGGACTGGCATTGTTGACTATACCATAAAGAGATTGTCATGATATATGGAGTTCCTCCTTCCATTGTATCTAACTGTGATACCATTTTAATTTCAATCTTTATGAAAGGCCTTTAGAAGTTATTGGGAACAAAATTTAATTTAATTACATATTTTCATACTCAATCAGATGTGTGGTAATAATAGATGATTCAGACTTCAGATTATATTCTTCAAACATATTCAATAGATTTACATGAAAGTTGGGATCAATATATTTATTTCATGTAATTATCTTATAGTAAAATTTTTCATTCCAATACACAAATTGAACATTTTGAGGCATTATATGAGATGTTGTGTCGAACTCTATAATTTTTGGATTATTTCAGTGAATGGATGTTGATGGTGCCATAATTAGTAGAGGAAGTGGATGACAAAGTGAAAATGATCCAACAACACATATGGATTGCTCAATGAAGGAAAAAACGTTTTGTAGATAATAGGGGAAAAGAATTTTTTTGAGGTAGGAGATCATGCTTTTCAAAGATTAGCCCTATAGAAAAGTGTTATGCATTTTTGTAAGAAAGGACTGTTTAGACCATGGTTCTTTGAACCTCATGAAATCCTGGAAAAATATGGTTCATTTTCCTATCGAGATACTTTTCCACCAAGTTTATCTTAGGAAAATAATTTTTTTTATATTTAGTTCTTGAGAAAGTATGTTCCAGATTTATCTAATTTTTTAAGCCTACATGTAGTATAGTTGGAAGAGAGAATTTCATATAAAGAGAAACCTATTCAAATTCATGATTGAATAGAACATTTATTAAAGAATAAATTAATCCACTTTGTAATAGGTTTATGGAGAAACCTCAGGGCTATTGAAGAAACATGGGAATCTAAAAAATCTATGAGGTTACGATACCTTCACTTATTTAATAAGGCAAATAAAAAAATTGTGAGGATGCAATTTCCAGATAGTGGGGATAATGTAACACAGAAAGGTTATAAAAATTAACGAAAATGAATAAAACGCTTGTTCTCTACAAAAAGAAATGTTATTTTAATTTCATCTTTATAAACTATCTGTTAATCTAAATTTATTCGGGTTTTGGATTTTATTTTTATAAAATAGACATCAATGGTTACGATAAGTAATTTATTTAGATTCTGATAGAACCAACTTGATTTTTTGGTGAATATTAACATACTTTTAATAATATTTATATGAATATTAATATGACCCAAATGAATAATATATTATTTAATTATTTTATTTTTATAGAAATAAGGCAATGGGAGTAGGATTAATTTTTCAAGGTAATATAAAATTAGTTATAGTTTTAAAATTATTATTTTTGGAATAAAATATGATTTTATTTTAAAATTAATTTAATTATATTTACATAATTATTATCAATAAATGGAGTCCATTTTTGAATTATACACACTGAAAAATGGTTTGTGTGGATTTCCTTGTAGATTTATGAAATTCTGGAAATTTTTTGTGAATAGTAAATCACAGTAATATACTGTGTATATTAATTTTATACGTAAAATACACTATTCGTGTAATCATGGATTATGCAATCAGCTTTGGTTAAGGATCATATTATTTTTATTCTCTTTAGGGTCACATGAATAAATACTATTTATAGTCTTGAGGGATAATATATACTAATAAATAAATTAACGAAAAACCCCTCCTCTCTTCCACTATAAATACCTCACTCACCCCTCTTCCTCTCACACCTCTCCAGATTTTAAAAATGACTAAATTCTAATGAATCCACTTCCTTATTAAGATCCGTTGTCCAATACCTTTTGGTATCACTAAAATGAGAAATCCAATGGCCTTAAAGGGGATCTGAAGTATAATAGAAAAAGAGGTAAAATTCAACTTTCATTTTCTTATGTTTTTATTTCAATTCCTTTTATTTTCATATACTAAATTTCCCTAACCTTATCTATAAATTATGAAAGCTCCATAATATTTCATATTCTATATGTTTTAATTTTTTTGGAAGAAATTCATCAACATTATTCCTCTCCATGTTCTCTTACACTAATAATAAAAAATATTTGTGATGTGATGATTTACCAAAGATGAGGATAATGTGTTTTTGACTTCCATTATTTCCATTAAAATTTCTTATAAAACCAATATAATGGTTGAAAAACATTTTTATGTTTATATATATCCTCTTTTGTTCTGGAGTTATCATATAAACATAATATTAAGTAATATTTTGAAACTAGTTCGTGATTATCAAAGTACAACCAGAGTGATCTAAACTGATATCACTAATGATAAACCTAATTATTCGTCCTCATATTATAAAAAAATGATTTATGGAACCAATTAATATTATGGAAACATATTAAAACCATTTAATTAATCTTCAAGACTTTTTCCTCCATTCGTTAGGGATACGCTTTACAAACCAAAAATAGAAATTATATAAATAACACACCTGAAATAATGGAAGGAACAATGTATTTTTAATTAATGGGTGGAATGGTGTTATAAAATTATCGAATAAGGTGTTACAAACATAAATATGTTTCTATTAAATATTAATAACACTATTTTTATCATTATACAAGATTTTTAAACTAGTTTTATTTAAGTCATACCTGATGTAAGGGAATTCGTAACCCAATATCCCTTTATTGGGTTGACATTCTACATTATTAATTGTGTTGTATTAAGATAATTAATGTGAAGATTTTTTATATATAAGTCTTAATTATGTTTATTATATTTTCTAAACATATTTGTTTAATTCTATTAATTTCTCACATAAATTATATGAAATTTGTAAGGGACATTCCTTTTAGAAGATTCTATTTTGAATACTATTATATGATGTTCAAACCCAATGTTTTCATGAAATCATTCATGTTTCTGATTCTGTTATAGATCTTGGGAATGTTTTATTATTAAGGATTGGTCCTATATATCCCACCAAAGCATTGGTTATCTACATATTATAGGTTAAAGGTATGGTTATTCGAGTTGTAATTGTAATGGTTACACTATAAAGTAGTCGTGAGTGTCACATTATAAGGTAGCCATGATGGTTAAAAATCATAAGGTTGTAATGAGGGTTCCAAAATTTATGTAATTAATGGCCCATGTTTCCCTAATAATTTATTTATATTTCCTAGTATTTATTTAAGTCTGATGTTTCACAACATAATTATGTTTTTCGTTATGGGTGAGAAGTATGACTTTATGAAAATGATTTCGTATAACTATATGTATTCAAGAACTAATGGTTTCATTCATTCTTTTTATATCCGTAATAGATCATTTAATGGTAATACCATGTTTTTAAATTATTTTTAATCTTTATATGAGTGTTTATGTGAAAGAGGTATGTCACATTTAATGGTATAATGTATTAACAATGATATAATTTTTTTGCTTTGCGTTTAAAATAACATATTTTGGAAGAAAAAAAAAACTATTTTAGTTATACCATCTTGTTATGCTTGTGGGTTGATATTTATTAGTTATGTCCTAACATTATAAAATTATTAATTGAGAAGATCATTTGGAATGTAAAGAAGTGAATTCTACTTTAAATAACTAAAATATGTAATGTTTAAGGTTGGGACCAAATAACATCTATACTCCTCAATCATCCAATGATACCCAATGAATTGGAGGGAGGTATAGGTCACACC
Source organism: Viscum album (assembly GCA_963277665.1). Classification (NCBI taxonomy): domain Eukaryota; kingdom Viridiplantae; phylum Streptophyta; class Magnoliopsida; order Santalales; family Viscaceae; genus Viscum; species Viscum album. Next base: position 137,473,111 of record OY728161.1, on the reverse strand, counting down.
CATCACAAAATGAAATAATTTGGGATTTTACCAAATGATTACAAGAAATTGGTCATATCATGACCTATTTAATGAGATGGAATATATAAACATCAAATAATTACCCAAAAAATAAAATAGGTATCATTAAAATTTCACCAGAAAATAACCTATGGAAAATATAATGATTTTATAATCATTTCATCAAAGAATAAACCATGAAATGAATTGAGTTTCAAAATCAGTTAAAACATGGAAGAGAAACAGGTTCCATAAACCGCATCACATCAAAACATAAACAAGTTATGAAATATTATGAAAGGAGCCTTTGGATAATATCTCATAAGTTCAGGAGTAACAACGACATATGTCTTCTTAGATGGAAAATAATTTTTAAATATCGTTTAAATCAATTTTTGATAAACATATACTTTCTTCTTTGAAAAGTATTTTTAATATATAAAACATTTTGAAATACATTTTAATTTAAAAATGCCTAGAAAACAAAAAATAATTCTTGTAATGATTTTGAAAACCCTTTCCATTGAAACATTAAAAAATAATTTTTAAGTCATTTATTAAAACTGTTTCATTATAAATTTATAATATAACATTGATGAAAATTTGGAAAAAAATCCTCTTAAAACCTAAAAAAGAATCTTCAAAACATTTTAAAATTATTTTTTTCCTTCAAAAGGTATAAAAGATTCATGAGAACATTTTTTAAAGCTTCATTTTTTAAATTAATTGAAATCAACAATAATTTCAAGTATATTAGGAATCCATTTTCTATAATATATACTTACCATGTAATATTCAAGTTAATGATGGCAGTGATTGCAGATAAGTCCTTATATTCCAAAAATTCCTTTATCAACCTAAATGATTCGAATAGTAACTTGATCAGAAAATGAAAAGATTATTTCTTATAAAACCCATTTTTAATAATTTAAAAATTGGATAAAAATGCCTTCTAATCATAATTGGGTAATAGTAAAAAAATAAAACATTTTTATAAAACGTGGTCTTGAATGGACACATATCTCTCATTAAAAGAGAAATAATATTGGGTTTTAATAAAAATTGTTATTAATTATCGTAAGTACTAATTAATGAAAAAATGGTACTAATACATGAATACATAATTACTAATTACATGAAAATCAATTTCATTATTTTTCATTAGATATATATCATAATATTTCATCAATGGATTTATAATCACATAAAATCTTGATAAATGATGTGATTGTATAATTAAATTGTTACCAGTATATAGCTTTGAATTATAGGCCATTTATTATAAAATGAAATTAATTTTTTTTTGAAATATTATTAAATTAAATATTTTAATTAAATAACATGTCAAATAGAAGAATCTACACATAATATAAAAATATAGGTGCATAAAATGGAATGTATCTCAATGAAAGAAAATTGAGGAAAAACTAGATCATGGATTTGGTAACTTTTGAACCATAAACCCCTTGAAATGAATATCCTCAAATAGATATGTAAATACATATATGTTTATTTATAATAATAATATAATAAATACGTGGGATGTAAACACACCAATTATAAGTAATAGGTGATGAACATGGCTAGAGAAAATTAAAGTGCGTTAAGAAAACCCATTCCTTGTGTATTAAATTTATTAATACTCATTAAAACTACATATATAAAAATATATTAGTATATTATACATATAATGAAGAAAAATGTAATTATATCTAATAAAAACTACTATTTTTATCAATTTTATGACCCATTTATTAACAACATCACATTAATGTTATGTTTAAAGTAATATATACTTTATTGTTCGTATATGTTTTGACTTTTTAATATTGATCATCTCATATAGATCATGACTTAATTATTTTATGAATATAAAAATGATAATATTATTATATATATTTATTATATAATTGTTTATAATTATCTATATTACAAATTAATATTAAATGATTTACACCCTTTAGGGAGATAATATGTTGTACTTATGTGTGAACACTGCTTCAATTTTATTATTTTATTTAAAGAAACAATGTAATATGTATATATAATTATATAATAATTAATAGGTAATATATATCATATAATTTTTATAATCACATCCTTGAAAAATCACATGCAAAGTGTGAACGAATAACGTAACTTTGAGGAGGCGGTGGTCCACATATCAATAAATAAAGAAATGATATTAAGAAAGTGTAAATATCACATCTATAATTTTTAAATATATTTTCCATCATAAATCCCACTATTGTATCGGTGTATCGGGAAAACAAACTATAATTGTTTTTTGAGGCAGTAGTTTATCGTACAAGAATGGTAAGTTAGTTACCAATTAGATAGATGTGTGAGGTATAAACATTATAAAAATAAAATATAATTATATTTAGGATAATTTTTTTATTATATAATCAAGTAAAAATATTAATTGAGCTAGTGAAAATTTAATATATTGCTAAATAGATTGAGGAAGGATGTTACCTATTCTTTGGGTAACTCTTTTTTGTTTTCCCCAAAGGGATTGATCATATTTCATTCTTCTCAATGTGAAGATTGTATGATAAAGGGGTGTATTTTGGGAGGATATTTTACCATATCATTTTCTATCTAATGTGTCTTTATATTTTTGAGGATGTGGGATAGTGGGTACCTTTTTAATGTGGAGTGAAAGGACACACTTGGTATTGTTGTAAATAATTGTGTGTTTTCAATGTATTGAATTTCTCACAAGGGTATAAATCATCAATTATGGAACCTTATTTGTTTATGAGGCGAAATATTACAATAAAATATGTTTTTTAAAAGTATAATGGAGTTTTTTATCTTAAGGCTAATGTTTTTTCTTTTATTAATCTTAATTTTAACTTATTCAATATAAATAATTATAATTTTTTTTAATAATTTGTCAAGAAAAATTTTTTTTCATATAATTCCTTATTAATTATTCTACTAATAAATATGGTATCCATTTTCCCAAATTCCATTCTTATAACTTGAAAGAAAGAATTTTTTTTCATATATATAATTTTCTAAATGGGGAAAAATTATATTTATTATAGTTTCTCCATTAAAAGGTTGTAAAACTACTTTAATAAGATTATAGGTTATTATTAATAATATTGTGTTTGTTCTCATCTAAAAATTAAAAAATAAATTGGATGAATATAAAAATTATATCATATAATATCTATCATATTTATTTCATTAATATCACTCACTAATATTAAATAATTTAACTAAAAGATTATATTTATTTGGTTTATAAAATCAATCCCTTTATATTCATTTGGTTTTAATATTCATTTCAAATTAATATGTAACAAATGAATTAATCAATATATTTTCATTTGTTATTTAATCAAAATATCATAAATATTATAGATAGTTATATCATATTATATTTAATAATGACATTTACATTAATAAATTATTACTCTGTTACAATTGATTTGGCGAGTTATGCAAGCCATCGTGGAGAGTCTGTAATTTATGTAATGTAACCTAAAAATGGGGTACCATGAAGAGAAAGAAAAAAATTTCGATTCTTTTAGTGAACTATTAAATTTTTGATGTATATAACACAATCCAAACATGTTTCTTTATTACAAATTATTATATTTTTAGTGTTCCATGAAATGAAAAATATCAAAATGATTAAATTAATTTGATTTTTTCACAGAATCTCGGGGTGTTGCAGAGACCCCCATTGATACTATTAAAAACTTTAAATTGAATTCTGGTAATATAATTCATAGCTATACCCTAAAAAGTAATATCCTTATTGGATGACGTGAATCTAAACATCCTTTCTTAGTTAATCAAAACGTTCCGAAGTAAAAAATCAAATATCTGAACAATATGGGCCTCGTTCCCTACTAAAAATGGTTAAAACAATATAAGCATAGTAAAAATTGTAGTTTAATACATCACCAATAATTATCATCATTTTATATCCATAAAATACTAATACTTATCTAACTTTTTTGAGTTTGGGAAGAAATATTCAAATATGAAGTCTTTGGAAGCCTCCCATGACAGTACCTCATGTATCGTATCATAGAAAAGTAAAACTCCACCATATCATTGTAAGTCCCAAAAGCATAAAATATACTATCACCACTCACCACACATTGGGAATATCAACCATATTAGAAATTCCCTCAATAATATCAATTAAACCCTTAATATCATATTTACCAGAATTACTTAGATGACACAATGATTATACATCTTAAATTTCTATGATAATTATATCATTATCAAATCTCCCTAAACTAAAAAATCCCCTAAAAATAAAACTGCAGAGACAAAATATTTCGATAGGGGCATAGCTTCTTTGGTGGTAGGAGTGTCCTTAGGAGAATTATCAGTTTCTCTCTCATGTTCATCTGGTGACATACAATGATAATTTGAAACACCATGTTAATTATCAAACCTTCTATAAAATGTTCTATGAGAAATCGTTAAGGTCTAATTTTATAGAAATAAAAAAACTCATACAAATAACACATTAAAAAATATTAAATTTTTATATAATTTAAGCATGAATGTGCTCATATGAACATAACCAAATTTTCAAAATTATTAAAAAAATATCGAGAAATATACTTTCCATAGGTAATACTACATAGGGTTTCATTTTATGAAACACAAGAACCCCAAAAAATATGATTTACACAACTCATATGCTCATATTTTTTGACCTTAATATAAATTATATCTGTATATTTTATTCATTGAATAAATTCCCAAGTAAAATTATAAAAATTTTACTAATAATATATTTCATATAACATTGAATATATTATTGTTGATATTTAATAAATTTGAACCATTCCAAATAACATATAATCTAGTATATAATATTTCATCATATATTGCTAATAATGATACATAAACTCACTGACACACTCCACCCTAGGCAAGAGGTAAAATACCAATACAACGTAATTTCTATAATATAACCTGATGAAGATAATGAGACCATATCATCACAAACTATAAAATAAATCCCACATCTGTATAATCTTATATCTCTATTGTAAATGTTAAATCTAGATAAAATAAATAATTTTAACCCAATTAATTACTTACTAGTAATAATTATGTGAGATTCCCAAATAATAAAAAAATGAAAAAAAATAAATATATTGTTTTATAAAGTCCCGATTGGTTTCACTAAGTTCACTGGAGGGGGAAACAAATCCAAATTAATGAATCCTTATACAAAAAGGATGTAACTACTGGGAGGTATTGGACCATTATTTTGGGACACTATTGACTACGTATTGGGTCATTTAAACATAAAGAATATTTAAAGAAATATAAAACAATAAAACAATGGTATGAAATATTTGGGTTAAGCTAAAAATATATAAAAATATCATGTAATAATTTAATGAAAAAAACATTGATAGTGGTCATGAGATGAAATCCAATATTATTCCCTGGAATCATCTCCATCAAAACCTAGATCATATTTCTCAAAATTATATAATAGGGGAAATCCCATAAATGAAATCCATAATAATAAAATCCGCATTCACACTAGGGTTCCAATCCTATGAGTGATTATATAACATAGTAGGATAAAACCATTTCATCCTTAGAATAAGAGTGGAAACATATATGTTGGTGAATTCAATAGAATAAAATTAATATATAATAAATCATTTAACAAATATGGGTTATCATATTATTACCAAATAAATTGAAAAACTTATTATAACTACTTAGACAGTCACTATAAATACAGAGTCAATTTGTGCCCTTAGATCCATCACAAGACACATAATAATCAGTAAGAAGTAGGGTGTTACATTGAAAACCAATCATATACAGAAAAACTCTTGGAATATGGAATTAGGATGGTATAATGTAGGCAACCACCCATGTACTCAAAATCTACCCTTCTCTACTCACCAATAATGACCGAAATAACATAGTTATATACTAAATAAACCAAAAAAATAGCAAAAACTAAAAATGAGCATCGAATTGTAACATAAAAATTTGGGGTTATTATAAAAAGAATCATGAATATATATTTTATTCTATTATATTAAAGACTGGTTGATTTATACATAAAAATAGGAAAATAATATTTTTTTTAAAAAATGAGACTAATTAAGGATGTTTAACATTAATTCAATCAAGGATTGATGTGATTTCTATTCCCATTTCTCGTTTTGTTATTATTTTCATCCAAATGGGAATATAAAAATAATAATTCATTTAAAAATATTTTTTTAAAAAGGATGATACGTATTTAAGGGATGATTTTAAATGTTAACGTGTTGATTTAGAATGTATTTTTGGGTGATTATTAGTTGTTTTTATGAGTGTATACAAAATGGGTACAAGTAATATGTTTAATATATATACCATACGAGTTTTTTAAAATCAATATAATAATATATTACAATTGTGATTGTGATTGTAAATTATTTATAGATATATATAAAAATATTATTTATCATTTTTCTTTCCAATATCGAGTATTCTAACATACTGATAGAAGTGATTAATTATTATTACATTATTATGACTAGAATGTTTTATGTGAATAGGGTTTATGCTGTGTGGTATCCAAATATTATATAAAGAGGGATTTTTTGGACAATATCTTGAGATTTTATATATAGTAGTACATGTATGTGTTCTTGTAATTTTAGATTAACATGGATATGTGGTCATATGTAGTTAACTAGTTTGGGATGTCATCTATACTGACTATCAAATCTGCTCCCCATATTCTAAGGGGGAATTAATTATTCTTATTTCTAATTCCCTTACACATGTACCCATACAATATGGATTGAACATTCCCATTACATTAGTATAGAGCAGGTTTTAGTGTTGATTCGGATGGAAGCCATGGCTGGTTAACTATAAATGGTATTAGTGCAACATTCCATCCCAGACCACCCAAAGGGAACCTTAGTTGGGGTTTCTATAGGAAATCATGCATGAAAACCTATACTTATGAGGTTCTAATCAATCAATGGTGACCAATAATAGTAAAGGGGACACTATTCCTTCTATTATATATATTGGTTTTGTGCGAAATATACTTTAATTATAGCATGACCCATCCATGTAATTGACATCCCAACAACATATTGACTCTAAATAGGGTTCCCCATTCACACCAAAAATCTACAATATAAAATATTAATATACCATGTATGATTAATTAACTATAATAGAGTTGAAATAATAGGTAAACTAATAAACATACAACAATGATAAAAATACATTTCAGTGCATGAAGAACCATAGCATATAAAATAAATACACATTCCTCTGACCATACAACAATACCATCACATCATATCTACACCCCCACACACAAGTGGAGCTAAAAAATGTGTCTAGATCAATGTAATTCTTGGTACATGAGAAAAAAAATACAATGTTCTACCCATATACATCAATAACCATGTCATGTATGTGGTTAGGGGGTGAATCAAATGGCCCAATTTGAAATCTCAGTAACAGTATAATTATTTATTTTGCTATGATCATGATTATGTGCATGTAATACATATATAAATATAGTTCTCATAATCATTCATCACAACCACCTATAAATATAATATTAAATCACATGAAATATAACATCATGTCTTTAGGTGTCAGATGAGCCCCCTCAAGACCCATCTATGATTACTTTGACCAATGCCATATGTCTTTATCCATAACTAACTACTCAAGGGGGATCCTACCCTGAAAATCATACCTAATATATTACCTTGTTTAACATAAGTCAAATATTCAATGAACCCTTCACGTGGAACATTCCACCCCAATACCTGGCTCATGTGATACACAATTGTCTCATTTTCCTTAGAATATTCCAAGGATCTTATACTCAGAAATCCAAAAAATCATATAGGATACAAGAATAGTTTTCATTACCAATACCAATCCAAATGAAATCATCCAATTAAATATAAACATTCTATCCATATTTTAATGACCCGACCCGGAAGCCACAAAACCGTTGCTTCGAGCCGGGTAGTTACATAACCTTAAACACACCTCCTCGTACGCCAAAGGTTGTCGACTAGCAGTAGGGGTCTATGTGGTCATGTGGGGAGACTATACCCCCTATCTATCAGAGTTAGCCACAATATAAATAAACCAATAGAGGAAACAATAATCAATAAACAAGGAACATGTATAAAAACCATTTCCAACAATAAATATGACATGTCCTACTTCAAGTGAAAAAGTGAAAAAAGCCTAAATTAAAGACAATGGCCAAAATCCCCAAAATGGTCCTAACCCCAAGTACAGACCCTACACCAAGTGCTACCCATGTCCACTCAACTATTTAGCATGGACCGTTTCCCTTATCCTGACCTAAAAACATGAAGTCTGCTCAGGTTCCCAATAAAGGCCCGAGCAGGGTGTGAGTAGAAATCAGTAGGCCACCACCAACGGTGTCTACAAAATATCCAGTAATAACAAGTAGTGCATGAAAAAGGAATATGAATGTTAATTTCCAAGTAATTATTTAAGGTTCCATTAACCAGTTCATATCCAAAGCCATTGCCACATCCATTACAATTCATTTCACACCAATTATCATCACATAAAATTTCTTCACATTTACATGGGTTAAACACATAAATTATGTTACATGGGTCTAAGTCCAACAATCACTTGAAAGAGGGTAAACAAATCATTATCCTTTCTCACTAGGACTAACCCCCTCATAAAAACCAAATCCTCACCTCGAAGCCTTAGTCCGGGTTGATGCAACCGTTAGGAGAATAGATCATCAGTCCTCATTCATAACCCCTGCATTTAGGGTGGAGTTCAGAGCATCAGTTTTCGCTCAACTCTTGGGCGTAGATCCTTAAGCCATACCCCACTCTACCATGACATGTGCACATGCTTATATTTATAAGTAACCATCAATCCACCATACCATTTCCCTTTGACAAAAACCATTCACAACAAACCACAAGGGAATACACATTATGTCGTAACCCATTACCACATTACCATTTCACAACATTTAACCATTCACCCAATTCCCTTATGTTATTCCTATCTCACTAAGAATTCAGCACTAATCCCATAACATATCACTTTATGGTCTTTAATCAGTTTACCCATTAACCCATTTAACCCGTTCATCATTTCCACGAATCAACCATTCAACACATTCCAAATAACCTTTAAGTTATTACCAAGTCTAGGTGAATCACCCCACTTCTATTCCAAGTTCCATCAATCAGGTCAACATATTCGTTAATGGATCTACCATTTATTACAATAAGGTCACTTGTTTAATAACAATCCCTAACCCCAAGAAAATCCGGCACATCCCATGGATGGCCCCAATTATGTCAAGTCATTCTCAATGTATCCCAAGGGGATCGTGAGAGTTACCATTTACCATTTTTAAGAATCATTTATACCAAACGCATCCAGGTTAATAAAATCTCCTCAAAAGGGAACCATGAGCAATGCCACACATGCATAAATCCACCATAAAACTATGGGATAACGTTTGTAGACCACCTACCTCAAAACCACAGTTGAACGCACACTCAATCGAGTCCTTATACCTCAATCTGACCAGACTTTAGAGCTTCAATCTAGAACTCACTGAAAAGATAGGGTTTTAGAGCTCCGGAAGAAGTGGGAGAGAAGATACAAACCCTAAACCAAAAAGAGAAGAAAGGATGGGATTATACTTACCTGGAGCTTTGATCTGCATCCAACTGCCCCAAAAATGCCATTGAAATTACGGAGATCGACCTCTTGGAGCCCTTGGGATATTTGGTTCATTCTTTGGGTGAAGAGGGAGGAATGGAGTGGAAATACTGAGTGGGTTCTTAAAATCCCGGGGTGGAATTTTTTTAATTTTTCCAAACATTAAGACGCCGCACGGTTTGGCCGCATGGTTGGAAAAACCATGCGCAAACAGTGCACATACTATTGTCTAGGGGAAGAGGGTTTCATGGTTTACCTGGGCAGGCCACACGGGTTTCCCTGGACATGCGCAGGCCATGTTCCCAAGCTTCTCTTGCCCAGAATTCCTTTCATTCAAGCCCCGAGCCCCCAAAACACCCCCAATACCTCTCATTCTTTTTGATGAAATCCCTTGAATACCAAAACAAGGGATCCAAAAAAACATAATGAAAACATACCCTTCCAAAAACTGGGATCTTACAACCTCCCCACCTTATAATGGATCGTCCTCATGCTGAGTTTCCAAGCCACATTGATCCACCAAAGAGAAGCGTTCGGGCCACTGAGCCCGCATATCTGATTCCCACTCCCATGTTTCTGACTGAACATCCCCAGGCAGCCATAGTACTCAGACTAATGGAACAAACATGCCTCAAAAGACCATTTCACTATGATCCACCACATGAACCAGATGCTCATCAAAGCACACATCAGTCTGAAGCTACACATCCTCCACATCAACCACGTGAGATGGGTCATGGTGATACCGTCGAATCTGGGACACATGAAGCACAGCATGCATCCCACCATACCAATGTGGAAGAGGTAATCAATAACCCATTGGTCTGATCCTCTCAACAATCTCAAAAGGTCCCACATACCTGGGCGCCAACTTTCCTTGCTTTAAAATATGACGGTGGCCTATCCTTGGCGACACCCGAAGGAACACTTTATCACCCAGTGAAAACTTAATTGGTCTACGCCTCTGATATATATACGACTTCTGCCTACATTGAGCCATACCCATCCATTTCATGATCAACTAAACCCTCTCTGAAGTCTCCTGTATGAGACTTGGCCCCAACAACTTAGATTAACCAGCCTCTAGACAACACAACAGAGATCTACATGGCCTCCCATAGAGTTCCTCAAACGTTGCCATCTGAATCATATCCTGAAGACAATTGTTGAAGGAAAACTCAACTAACGATAGGATCCTCTTCCAAGAACCACGAAAGTCCAAGACACAATCTCTTAACATGTCTTCCAACACTTGGATCGTACGCTATGACTGCATGTATGTCTGTAGGTGGATAGTCATACTAAAAAACACATGCGTACCAGGCGCCTTCTGCAACCATTGCTAGAGATGCGACATGAAACGCAGATCTCGGTCCGAAACTATGGTCCTCGGAACACCATGCAAATTCACTATTTCCCGAACATTTAGCTCACCCAACTGTTCCACTATAAATGCTTCTTGAATCGGTATGAAATGAGCCACTTTTTTCAACCGATCCACAACCACCCAGATTGCATCATTCTTCCGTGTCATCCTCGAAAGACCCATGACAAAATCCATTGTTACATCATCCCACTTCTATTTTGGAATGGTCAATTGATTTAACAGACCACCTGGGCATTGATGCTCGGCCTTCACCTGCTGAGAGGTAAGGAACTGTGCCACAAAGCCCACAACTTTCTTCTTCATTCCAGGAAACCAAAACAGCCTTCGGAGATCATAGTATATCGTGGTCAAACTAGGATGTACTGCCCACTTTGATGCATGGAACTCACACATCAAATCTTCCCACACACACTTTGGAACAACCACACAATCATGAACATGAACAACACCTTCCACGATGATGGCCCAACCAGAAGGTAGCTCCCCACTTTTAAGCCTTTCCTTCATGATCAAACACACAGGATCATTAAGATGATCTTCCTTAACTCAACTCAAAATTGTCGAATCCATCGTTATGGAAGTAAGAGTGACCCGACCAATCTCCTCATACATCTCCAAGTGCATCTCTACAAACAATTCCATCACCTTCCACTCGGTGTTGCACTCTTGAACCACTTGATTCTGAACCTTTCTGCTTAGAGTATCAGCAAAACAGTTTCCCTTTCCCGGCTTGTACACCAAATCAAAGTCAAAAGTCTTGATATATTCAACCCATCTTCTCTACCGACGGTTCAGATCCCGTTGTGAGAATATGTACTTTAAACACTTATGGTCGGTAAACACAAAAAAATGTTCCCCCAGCAGATAGTGCCTCCAGCACATCAAGGCGTACACCACTACAGCCAACTCAAGGTCATGAGTGGGATAGTTCCGCTCAAGGGGTCTCAAGTACCTTGACCCATAAGCCACAACATACTCATCCTGCATCGACACAGCCCCAATTCCTACTCCAAAAACATCACAAAACACGATGCACATCTTACCCGGCTTAGGTAAGGTCATGATAGTTTCGGTCGTCAACCACTTATTTAACTCTTGGAAGGCGTTCTCAGAAAACTCAGACCACTTGAACCTGATTCCTTTATTTGTCAAGCCTGAGAGTAGTGATACCAAGTGAGATAAATCCTGAATGAACATTCGGTAATACCCGGCCAAACCCAGAAATGTTCAAACATCAGAAAAACTCTTGGGCTACTCCCAAGACACAAATTCCAGCACATTCTCTGGATCCATTGACACACCTGCATCAGAGATTTTGTGATCCAGAAAATGCACCTCACCTATCCATAATTGACACTTTGATAGCTGGGCATATAGCCAGTGCTCTCTTAGCATACCCAAGACATTGTCAAGATGTCGGGATGATCGTCACGAGTTTTCGAGTACACTAAGATATCGTCAAGAAAAAAATCACAAACTGATTTAGATAGGGATGAAAGATTCGTTTCATCAAAGCCATAAACACCACTGGTGCATTGGTCAAGCCGAAAGGCATTACCACAAACTCAAACATCCCGTAACGACTCCGGAAATCTGCCAGCGGTACGTCAGAAGACCTCACCCTGATCTGGTGATCACCTGACCTCATATAAATCTCACTAATGCACCATTTAACTGATCAAAAAGGTCATCAATTCTAGGAAGAGGGTACTGATTTTTCACCATCATCTGATTCAACTTTCGATAGTCAACACACAACCCAACGACCCATCTTCCTTCATTGCAAAAATCATGGGGAATCCCCAAGGAGACATACTAGGATGGATAAACCCCTTACGCTCTAACTCCTCAAGAAAAATCATCAGTTCCAACAGTTCTGTCGGTGCCATTCGGTATGGAGGAATAGAAACTGGCTCTGCTCCCGGTAGTAACTCGATAGTGAGCTTGACATCCCTCTCAGTTGGTAACACCAATAAATCCTCAAGAAACACATCCTGAAACTGATCCACCACAGAAGGGAAATAAGATTGTTCCCCTACCTCATCATCATCAAGAATGATACATGACACCTGAGATGTGAGTCCACTCATCTCTTTAAAAACGTCCTCTCATGCCCTGCTCGAACATCCCATTCTCTACGGTGGACATAAGCATCACCCTGAAGCGACCTGAACGATACTTTGCGAAGATAACAGTCTATGTGAGCCCGATACAACAGCAACCATTCCATTCCCATGATTAGTTTAAACCCTGACATCTCGATAATGAACAAGTCCCATAGAAAATGATACCCACTAACTTCCATGGCACATCCCTTGCACTGATTGATATCTTCAACACGCACCCCAACGGTGTGTCAATTTACATAACTCCACACATCCCCTCCACAGGTAAACCCAACACTACCACAAGTTGAGAAGAAACAAAATAGTGTGTTGCACCTATGTCAAACAATGCACTAAAAAATGTAGAAGTTACAAAGATTGTACCTAGAATAGTTGACGGTCCGGCCTTTCCATCACTATGTGCAAACTGAACTTCCTGTAGCTGACCTACCCCTCTACCCTGGGCTCCAGTCAAAGCACCCTACACTACACTACCCTGCTAGCATGAGAGATCTTGCCCTGGAGTTCTACGTCCACCTCCCCTGCCAGTATGGCCTATGGAGCTCCAACTACCTACTTGATATGGGGCAACTGATCCCTTTCCTGTACCTGGTACCTACTTTTCACCATCGTGATCACCCGCCTTCCGAGTGTTCCTGCAGAACCTCTACACATGCCCTATCTTGTCGCATGAATGTAACTCAACTGGAGGTCAAGGACACTAACCAAAAATATTACCCAACCTATCGCACTGATAAAAGAACACATGGTTCCCACTATGAGAGGCTAGCCCTCTCTTCTAACCACCTTGCTGGAAACTTTCCAAATGGATCTTCCGACCTTCAGAAGATGCACCACTTGTCCGCCCAACTAGCATGAAAAGACCACCACCCGAACCTATCTTTAGGTTCCCTTCATAGATGAGTGCCCCATCCATCACCTCTTAAATCCTCATAAAGCGTAAGATATTCACTTGAGACTTGATCTCATGTCTCAACCCTTCCTGGAAATGTTGTGCTACTGTAGCCTCATCCCCATTTAACACCGGGACAAAACATTGCAACATAGTGAAGTGACTATAATAGTCCATCACTGATAGTGATTAGGGAGTCAGGATCATAAAATCTACATCTTGTTCCTTCTTCAAACTCTCTTGGTAGAAATTCTCCAGAAACATTTCCTGAAAAACCTTCCATGACATCCCCTCAGCCTGCTCGGTCTGAGCCTGAATGTCCGACCAATGCCTTTCCTGGCCCCAAAACATATAAAAATCCATATTTACTCACTTTTCAACGGTTTTCCCTAGATGATCCAGTATCATTTGGATAGAATCTAACCAGAAATCCGCTACCTCTAGCCCACCCTCTCCTGTGAAGGTCGGAGGGTACTGCAGCTTGAACTCCCTGGTCAGCTCAAACTTACTGGGTGCAACCCACCCTGGGTCGAGATTCATCATTGGCATAAGGCGATCTAGGTTTTCTCAGAACTGTTCTTCTCTACCTTCATTTATCACCACATTTTCACACTCTTCTACCAGAGGAGTGTTCTCAGCAACATCCTCCTATTCCCAACTGGTAAATGATGTTGTGGTGGCATCCCTCTACATTTCCAAGCACGATATTTAGCATGCATACCATAGAACTTTCATGACTTCGTCAAAAATCTCTTTACTAGCAACAACAACCCATTTTCATATACTAATTCAATGACATTAACACCTAAAATTCACCACCCCAGACATCTCTACCACGGGCCATGTTCCACATGGGGTAAACAACCATGCACTTCCACCAACTCACACAACATTTTAAAAAAACAGTTTCCCCTTCATTTCAACCCCTTATACTTCATTAAACATCATTTACCCACTTGTTTTATTTCATTCTTCTCAATATTTCTTGGTTTTATGAAATGCATGATGCACCCTACTTTCCTGCCTCACACACCCACCATGAGCGTGTGCATAACACAATGCATGTGACCTATCTCCCTTGGTTCTTACAATGATGCATGAATGCAGATCCTCATGTCGTTAAGGCCACGATCCAAATATCATAAAATAGTCACATCAAACCACATGTTCATTACCCAACGGTGAAATATCATCAACTGTAACAACACACAACCAAGAACAACATTTCCAACCTAGGGGGACTTGGGCTTTCCCTCGTACATGGGTTATCTATTCCCAAGAACGAGCTCATTTACCATGTCCTGACACATCCTAACCCTTGGAAACCTATCCCAAATAACAAGACCTTAGAGAAGGAGAAGAATGAACTCCTCTGATACCACATTGTAACATCCCTGAACCAGAATCCACAAAACCGTAGCTTCGAGCCGGGTAGTTACATAACCTTAAGCACGCCTCCTCGTACGCCAAAGGCTGCTGACAAGCAGCGGGGGTCTATGTGGTAAAGTGGGGAGACTATACCCCCTTTCAATCAGTGAAAGCGACAATAGAAATAAACCAATAGAAAAAAAATCAATAAACAAGGAACATGTATAACCACCATTTACAACAATAAATATGCCATGTCCTACTATAAGTGAAAAAGTGAGCAAAATCCCCAAATAAAGACAACAAAAACAAATCCCCAAAATGGTCCCAACTCCAAGTCTAGATCCTCCACCAAGTGCAAACAATGTCTACTAAACTATCTAGAAGGGACCCATGCCCTTCTCCTGACCTTCAAACATGAAGTCTGCTCGGGTACCCAATAGCGGCCCGAGCAGGGAGTGAGAACAACACAGTAGGCCACCACAAACAGTGTCTACAAAATATCCAGTAAGAACCAGTATTACATGCAAAAGGAATATTAGTGATAATTTCCATGTAATTATTTACGTTTCCATTAACCAGTTCAGAGCCAAATCCATTGCCACTTCCATTACCATTCATTTCACACCAATTATCATCACTTACCATTTCATCACATTTCCATGGGTTCGACACATACATTATGTTACATGGGTCTAGGGCCAAAAATCACATGCAAGATGGTAAACACATCGTTATCGTATCTCACTGGGACTAACCACCTCATAGAAACCATATCCTCACCTCATAGCCTCAGTCTGGGGCGTTGAAACCATTAGGAGAATAGATCATCAGTACTCATTCCTAACCCATGCATTTAGGGTGGAGTTCATAGCATCAGTCTTCACTAGACCCGTGGGTGTGGATCCTCAAGTCATACACCACTCTACCAAGCCATGTGCACATGCTTATATTTATAAGTAACCATGGAACCACCATACCATTGGCCTTTGGAAAACACCATTCACAACAAACCTCATAGGAATTCACATTATACCTTAACTTATTAACACAATACCATTTCACATCATTTAAAAAATCACCTAATTCCCTTGGGTTATGCATATATCACTAATCATTCAACACTAAAACCATAACCTATCCCATTATGGTCTTTAATCAGTTTACACATTAACCCATTTAACCTGTTCATCATTTCAATGAATCAACCATTCAACTAATTCCAAATAACCATTAGGTTATTTCCATGTCTAGGTGCATCACCTAACTTCTATTATAAGTTCAATCATTCATGAAACATATTCTTCAATGGCTCTACAATTTATTTCAAAAAGGTAAATTGTTTAATAATAATCCATATGCCCGGGAAAAGCTGGAACATCCCATGGATGGCCCCAATTTGGTCAAGTCATTATCAACACATCCCATGGGGATCGTGAGAGATCCCATTTACTATTTTTAATCATCCTTTATACCAAACACATCCAGGTTAATCAAATCTCATCAGAAGGAAACCATTAGCAAAGCCACACAAGCTTAAATCCACCATAAAACTATGGGATAACTTTTTTAGACCACCTACCTCGAAACCGTGGTTGAACGCACACTCAATAGAGTCTGTAAATCTCAATCTGACCTACCTTTGGAGCTTCAATCTAGAACTCACCCAAAAGATAAGGTTTTAGAGCTTCGGAACAAGAGGGAGAGAATATACAAACCCTAAACCAAAAAGAGAAGCAAGGATTGGATTAGCCTTACCCGGAGCTTCGATCTACATCCAAAATCACCAATAATGCCTTAGAATTGACAGAGATCGACCACTTGGAGCTCTTGGGTGATTTGGATCCTTCCTAGGGTGAAGAGGGAGGAATGGAGAGGAAATCCCGAGTGGGTTCATGAAATCCCGGGGTGACAATTTTGTAATTTTTCGCAACATTAAGAGGTCGTATGGTTTGGCCGCATGGTTTGAAAAACCATGCACAAACCATGGGCATGCTACTGTCTGGGGGAGGAGGGTTTCATGGTTTACTTGGGTAGGTCGTGCACAGGCTGTGCACCCAAACTTGTCTTGCCCAGCTTTCCTTTCTTTCGTGCACCGAGCCCCCGAAACACCCCCAAGACCTCTCATACTTTCAGAAGACATCCCTTGATTACCGAGAAAAGGGATCCAACCATAACATAATGAAATAAAACCCTTCCAAAAACCATGATCTTACATATATGAATCCAAAGAACTCATCAAAGTGTTTCCAAATCATGCATCTATGAGACATTGGAGGGTTTCATCATTAATCATGATTCTAATGAACTCATCCAAGGAAATAAAAACTATTTTCAGACATGATGATTAAATCTAAGGATAGAGTCTATAGTATCCCATGTATCTCAAATACATCATGTTGGTTAGTTCAACTCACCAAAATCTGTCTATAGGGATCATCTCAATGAGATAAAACATCAACCTAAACTTGTCTCTCATAAAAGTGGTTGTTCCTTTAATGAATGAACTAACATAATCACCATATCTATATAGACTCAAACCTCAGATTTGGGTCCTCATATGTTACACCCAGTTGTCACTACCCTGTCCACATACACATCCTCTCTCCGGTCAACATAATAATAGAGTACCCATTAGGGTCCCTTAGTCACATCACTACACAAAAACATTATAAGGATTTCCCAATCACATGTACACCTCCTTTTCGCAACTCATCATTCCTTTCATAATGCCTCTAAAAAATATTCTAAGTCTTTCAAACCCATCTTGAACCACAATAAGGATTATAACATTTATATCTCTTAACACGACACATAGATACCAAAATAATGTTATTGTGTGGTTACACAAAAGACACGCATCATAATACAACACATAAAATCTATACTAAATGACAAATGGGAAGCACAAAAAAGAACCCATGCTTTAGAAAAATACATACTATCCATTAAAAGATCAAATAGATAAGAAAAATTTAGCTAAACCCTTCCAGTTTCACAGACAAATCAAGGAAAAATACAGCATCCAAACAATTTAAAAAGGAACCACCTAACATTTTTACCACACTTGTACCATATCCTAAAAAACATAATAGTTTTTTAGAAACCACAAATCTATTTTTAATTCAAATTATTAAAAAAAAAATCACAAAAAATAAAATTTTCATTAAATTATATTTAAATCCAATTATCCTCTGACAATCATATTTATAAATAATATATGTTGTTAATAAAAATAAATAATCCAACAATAAAATCAATAAAGATTTCCAACATCACACATTCATCTAGGTCTCCAATATCGAACAATTAAAAATGTTATGTCGTTCGTCTTTAATATTAGGCTGGCTCGAACACATACTATCTTTATGGTGGAGTCGGACAAGTCAATGAGATATACAGGTAGTACAATATGAGGTACATGGATATAAAATTACAAATAACTTAGAGAATCATCTATATAATGGATAACCAGATAGGACTCAGAGTACCCTTTCATTTAAATAACGTCTTTCATCACCTTCCATGCTTGTTCAAGAAATAATATCAACCTAGGAATCTATAAAAATCGCTAACATAAAAAATAATTAATAATAAAACATTTAATTAATTTTCCAAATACATTACATTAATTTCAAAAATATTATCCATTAAACAAAATAAAAATAATTAATATTTGTTGAATAAAAAATCAAAAAACCACATCACACCAAAATTTGGACCATCCCATTGTGGAAGGTCTACAACAAATCCCTAACACGGATCTAGGAAAAATGTATAAAACACATTTATAATTAAAAAAAGTATAATTTGATTTATACCAAAAACCATAAATTGATCCAAAATATAATATATGACATGATAAATGATGACTGGAAGCTCGATTTCATCCTCTTGGGGCATCTTCTATGTGGTACACACAAAACCCCTAAGATAATATGAGTAAATAATCATAAAACATAAAATAAATATTACCATATCCAAAATGAATGAAAGAGGAATTAATAATGGAATGATATAGAGGATATTTTTCCTAATAATGATAAAAAATAATTCCCAATAACACAAAAAAAATGAATTCGAAGGGAATGTTAATGTGTGGACTATTTGGGAGTGTTCATGAAATAATAAGAATAAAGGGTATGTTTTGTGTAAAAAGTTCTGAGGAATAAAATCAAAACAATCTACATTTAATGTTCCTAATTGGTTTTCCTTTTTTTTCTACAATATTGTTGAATGTATCAACAAAAAACTCCTTCAAACAGGTAGTCTGCATAGTTTACCAAACTGTACGCTATCTATGCCAACTAAATTTATCTCAGAATACCCAACTTTACATAGATTCTTTTACATCCAAGAAATATTTAGGTTTCAAACCCTATGTCCAAATCACCTCAAATGATTTCCCCTATTACCGTCAGTGTTTCCCTAAACACATGAACAAGTTGTTCTTACTAACTATGTGATATATAAATTAAATTGGGATCCTTTCCACATTAGTGTAACTGTATGATTTTCCCAAAACATCGTAACCTATACAATGATCCGTTGTGAGAATCCTACAAAAACACCAAAATATCATCTTCGAGCTTCTAATAATTTTTTGATAACATGTGTCACCTCTCAATACCTGAAAAATATAAAAATATATTTAAGATACTTCAATTATATAATTATCCCTCAAAAATAATTATAAAAGTGACTACTCGCATTAATTAAAATAAAATAAAATTTCCACCATAACACATTTCCCGATAAGGAGAAGGGTTTTACAACCACTCCATTAGAAAAATTTCAAACTCTAGAATCCACTAAAAAAGTTAAATTATTGAAAATTCCCTATACTAATCAAATGTTCATTATAAATATGATTGTGAAGAGCCTCAGAATACCAAATGAATATTTTTTGTGAAACACCAAATAGTAATATCATAAACATCTTTTGTCCTTAATAAATTATAGTATTATCCCATGACCATCTAAAAATATTCTATATGACTCTCTCGATGTGGTTTCCAAATCACTGTATCCAATTCTACATAAAACAAATGTCAGTCCACTACTGGTTGACCTTCCTAACAACAGTTTAAAGCATCACCGACACATTACCACACCCACATTTCAATATTTCAAGATACCTTAATACATAAAGGAATTATTGAACCATTTAAATAGCCACAACAAATTATGAACCCAACTTTATGATATCTAAATTATTTTATCGCTGTTGATTAATTCAACATTAATGCTCTATCCTTGACCATAAATAGATATCCATTTTATCTCAATCCAATATCCAATCAATACCCTTCTATGTCTATTTCCAATAAATGATCTCTATCTAGAAACAAGTCAAATTTCTCAAACTAGGTTGTCCCAATCACCGAGATCTTATTGTCGACTCAACAATACACTAACCAGTTTTAATACGACTGTGATCCTTCCATTGTAATATTTTTACATCCATGATTGATAATATTCTACACATTAAATAGTATCCTTATTTTCACATTTCCTAATCATGTTATAGCTCAATAACATCCAATAAGTTTCTCAATAACAGTGATCGATGCAAAAAACATTGAATCATTAATATCAACTTTACTTAAGTCTTATAACCCTTCCTTTTATAATAATTAACAATCAAAATTAAAAACAAACCAGTCCCTACTATGGAACCCATAAATACACTCAATTTTCTACTTTATCCTATCATCATATGTCCACATCATGAGGTAACAAATAAATAATTGAAAAAATATATAGAATAACATCCAAATACAAAAAAAAACACCACCTAGGTCACTCTTCTCCAACCACCTGGAAAAACGTATATTGTTCTACATAGGTTTTTTTTCTCTCTAAAAAACATATTAACCAATTCAATAACACATTCCAACATCACATGGTTTTTTCTATGATGAGACATTATAAAAGATAAGAACATGGTTGAAAACCCTAGTTCTCCCATAGTCAACCATAATGAAATTTAATACCATGAACCCTACTGAGCATAAAAATACTTTCAATAATACCATGGTTGAAAATATCAATATCAATAGGAGGTTCAACCCCAATAAAGCATATGAAAATAAAACATATAAATTCAGTCAAAAAAAAACATAAATAAATCAAACATATCAGTTCACCCCATCACAAAATATTAAAATTATGTATATTAGGATATACATTGTAGAGACCAAAAGTTTGACGTATATGGAAAATACATTACTTTTGTGGAATACTTAATAAATAACAAAAATAGACACACAAGGACCGTAATAGTTTAGTGTCTTTGAAAACTTGGAACAAAATATTCTAATCGTGGTGAAAGTTCATCAACATCTTCCACAAAGATCATCCGTTTTTGTTTTCTTACCTAAAACCTTTATTTAAATCCTGGGGAAAAGAAAACATATAAAAGGTGATCTCAAATGCTCAGTAAGTTTAATCATGGAGAAAATTAAACAAATCATATACATCTAAACTAAAAAACATGAACATGATGTTCAATCATCAAAATATTGATCAATGACATAAAACATGGAATTCCTTAAGGAATAGATCATAAAGAATCATTAATCCTGATATAATATCGTGGTAATAAAACATGTTATTGTGGCAACCATTAAGCACATGTTATGATTTACATAGTAGCCAAGGCATTGTTGCCAAGACCATCTTAGTGGACAAAGTCCAATTATGAATCGAGTTTATTCCTCGTTCTAGTCCTGTAACAATGAACCCGATTAACTTACCTTTCCATCCATGTCTATCTCATGAGATATAAATCTTTACCCAATTAATTTAAGGGAGATATAGGTCCCACCCATCTCATAATGAAATCATTCTTACTTGTGCCACAAAATAATCATACATCATTCATAATAACCCAAAGAATAAAATGGGTTTCACAAACATCATTCCATCACAACATAATCCATATAAAACAAATGGATATCACTTCATCATAAGAAAAGTAAATCCATGTAAATCATAGATACATTATACTTGAATCATACACATATGAAATAATGTCATCTTATATGGAAAATGGTTTTGATAAAACACTTGAAATGAATTCTTGAGGAAAATATCCTTTCTTCATCAAAATCATTTTCTTTTCACAAAATGTCATGAAATTTTAAATGAAAGGGATTTTTTTGAAAATTTTCATGAATTATTTTGGAGGAATCGTCATGAAAATATGGCATTATAAACCATAAAAATCCTTTCATGTCATATAAGTTAAAAAAAAATCATCTCGTATTATTCCACGAAAAGTCAAAAGGTAACTCATATGGTAAAAAAAAGAAATATTTCATACATACCATGTAGTAAAAGTCAAAAATGGTTAAAAAGGATAATAAAAATACATGAAACCATTTTTAGAAAACAAGGACATGGATGACAACAATAACCCCAGTAAATACTTACAAATAAACAATCTCAGATAAGAACGAGATTAGAATAGTTATCCCTTACCTTAGGTTTGATATGTTTCATACGTATCCAAACATCATGTATAATGATTTAAATAAGGTCATTGAATTATTAAAGAATCATATTCATTGTTATGATATCATATATGGTTCACTTATGACTTTATATTACCCGTTATTTTGTAAATTCCATGTTAAAGCAGCATTTTGGGTAAACTCATTTTTTTATCGTACGTGTTTGGACTTGTAGTTCCTGATATTATTATTACTTATATCATGATTTAACTACTTCTAGAAAGTAAATAATGATTTATATAACATATATATTCATTATATATATATATATAATAGATAGATAAATGAAACGTAATACACCGTTCATGGAGACGGTAGGTCGTACGTACGCATGAACGTTGTTTTCCTTTCCTTGTGGAATTGAATGAAAGTATGTAGATGTCATATATATATACATAAATACAGTAGCTTTATCATGTCATATATTTCATTATTATTCATTTTATATACTTTATAATAATTCAAGAATGGTTAACATGGAGAATGAATCTCATCGCGTCGTGGAGACGGTATTCCATACGTACGCACGAGCGATGATATCATTCCCATTATCATGGAATTTTATTGAAGTGTATGTATAATATTTTATAACAAATATCACTTTAAAATAATCATATATAGTTATTTATTTACACCATTATACCCATCCATGTAAGGTGGTGTTTGAAAACAGATTACACCACGACGTGGAGATGGTATTTTGTACATACGCATGCGCGGTGATTTCATTTTCCGTAGGATGGATAGAAGGTGAAATAAGGGTGTTTCATATTTAAAATAACATATCAGTATATAATTAATACTGGTGTTATTACTTTCTAATGATAAAACTAAAGAAGAAGAAGTTGAAGAAGAAAGAAACTTGAGAGAATCAGAATAAGAGATTACATCTTCTTTGACGCACCTCCTTTAAGCCTTGTCTTAAGGAAGTAGAGTTGGTCTTTTGAGAAGACCAGAACTTCCAGAATGTTTCTAGGAAAGTTCATAAGAGAAATGGGTAGGGTTTTTCCGAGCTTCAAGGCTCAAAATGGTTTGAAGAGAAGTGGGAAGGGGTTCCCTTTTTATAAGGGAGGAGAGGGGCACCTTTGGAAATCATAAATATATTAATTTATAATAAATCAATCCCCACATAAAAACCTCCAAAAATGACTCATATTAGATTATTAGATGATATAGGGTTGTAATATTTTCAACCAATAAAATTTGGACATGTAGATAATTTATTTTAAACATTATAAACTTGATTTATCCTTATTTAATCTATTAAATTTTATTTGTGGTAATAATATTCTAAATTTTAATTTGTTATAAATAATTACTTATGTGCTGTGAATTATCCATAAATAGATAATCTATGACATTTTAGACTATTTAAATTTAAATTTATAATTTTTAAATATTTTTGTGATTTTTAAACAATTTAATAATATGTTGTTTTTATAAAATAACAATAGTATCAATTTTGACACTATTCATTTATTTGAGTTTAACTAAAATAAAAACATAGGATATATTCAAAATAAAATATTTAATAGTTTCCTAACATGTCATAGTAATCTATAAAATTAGTGTAGCACATCAAATAGTTCATGTAATATTTATTTTACTATTTGTAAAACCATTTATTTGATTTTTCTCTTAATAAAGTAATTACTACAATATTTTTTTATAATAATTAAATATACTTATTTGTTGCATAAAAATTAAAACTAAAATACAAGGAAAAATATAAATCTTATATATTTAATAATAATACATTTTTTCAGATTTATCTTCTAAAACACCCATATTTTAAAATGTTATATTTATTAAATTATGAAGGTGACAACTTTGACATCATATAAAATAAAATAATATAAATTTCTTAATCACTTTTTTAAGACTCCCAACTATCATATATTCGGTAATTGGATTCTTATGGTGTATATATACACCAAAAATATGTTTTTTTCTGGTTTGTGAGCCCCTTAATATGTATTACTATTTTAATAAAAACAATATTATTGATTTTTTTACTAAATAAATAATTTCTGCATCATTAATGTATAAGCTAATAAGGTAACTAAATATATCTTAAAATTTATAAATAAATTACCATGATAAAGAAAAACATTTTATCTATCAAATGAGTATTTATTACTGAATTTATAATCTGTATAAACTTATATTAAATATACTTGAATTATTAAAGTTGAGTGAGACATATTTCACTTTCCTTTAAATAAAATAAACTAAAGGTATTAATCACCTCCAAGTGGGTTCCAATGGATTCCATTTCGACCCAAATATTCCTTAGGACTAAATATAAGCATCCAATTATATTAATATAAGTGTTAGTGTAATTTTAAAATATTATATTTACACTTAATTACCTAATTTACCTTTTACTATGGTAAATAAAAATTACCATAGTTAATATCCTAATGCCCAAAAATAAAAAGTATCCTGTTAACATAATTTGAACCCATTGATTCAAAATATGGAATCCATTTTTATAAATTCAATACACAAAAGTTTCAGAAATTAATTTAAAATTTATCCCGTTGTTAAGAAAATGAGATTTAAAAGTTAAAACATTGCAAAAGATTGAAATGATTTTACCTATGAATTCAATGTAAAATCAATTATAATGACATAAATTATATTAAATGGTAAAAATATATTCTATTTATACTTTAAAACCATTCAATATTATAATTTGACCATATAAATTATTACGATGAAAAAAGTTGTTTTTAATTAAAATACAGTGTGTTTTTACTATTCATTAAAATATGAAAGTTATCAGAAAAATATCAAAACTATACCCAATGTAAATTTTTATATCCTAATTAAAAATAAGAATTTTATTTTGTAAAATTTAACTTATAAACCTGTCAAAATTTACATTTAAAATGGGTGCGCCATCAAAAGATGGCAAAACATCATTTTTTGAAAAATACCTATTTTACCCGAAAAAATTTATTTTGTTCTCATACCATGTTCTAGAAAATATTTAAGATAAATAATAATGATATAAAATTTAAAATTTATTTAATACTATTCATAACAGCAAGTCCATAATAATATTATAACAATATATCATTGTTTAGTGAAACCCGGTATTGCGTACTACACACGCTATCGAAGAAGGTCGTGATTGCGTGTAATGCAAGCAATGTTAGGTTTGAATTTGTGAAAGACTCCTTTGTTGTTTTGTATAATATAATCCAACCATATTTTATTTATACATTGAATATATATATATATATACACTCAATGTTTCGTAGAAGGACTACTATCAAACGAACTTGAAATTGTGTGTAACACAATCCAAGAATAGTGTTGCGTATACGGCATGCTAATATGGTTTTGCCTATAGCACAAGATAATATTTGTGTAGCATAAAACACATGACATTAAATAAATTAAAAAGAATACTTATCATAAAATCTCGGGTTGTTACATTCTACCCCCCTTAAAATAAATTTCTCCCTCGAAATTCGTCTGGGTTATACATGGTTTTCTACTTAAAAGTTTCATTAATTGAAACCCACATCGTAAAATGAAATACCAAAAAATAACTTTAAAAACTAAGTATGAAACATAATGTTTACCCAAATTAACTAATCACTAGGTTTCCACATAGTGTAATATAGGTGAAAATATGGAAATGGAAGAGAAATGTAACCATCAAGTTATGATGGAGAGTGGTAGATAACATGGCTATAAAAAATCAAACAATTCCAAAACCATAAATTTGTGATGATCTAAGGTAATATCTGATTCATCGGATATGAGGTCACTAGGAAACATTTTTGGTTTTCAAGATCATTTCCCTAAAGTTGATGAATTAAAAGAAATACTTACCTGATTTTGGTACAATCTCACTATTTTTCGTGAATTGAACAATTTCCACTTAATCTCTTAATGAAATGAAGTTGAATTTTTTATTCGTGAAGTGTTAGCAGATCATGTGATAGAATGATGGGTCATTCCATCTGTTTCCAACAAAAGGTTAGAAAAAGTTATAAGTCCATCTTATGGTGAGATTAATCGTATATAGTTCCAAAAATGGACTAATACATTATTTATCATACCGCTTAAAAAAATAAAACTACTTTCCACTTACCAGGGACTTCCTATAGGCTAGTGGTAGGCGATAAAGTCACGTCACACTTCAGTTGTGGGTTCGATTCCCACAACCTTGTCCGACACAATGGGTTGTCGCCCGTCCTGCAGGTTTTCCTTTTTCTAAAACTACACTATTATAACATTCTATAAATAATATCAGAAAAAAGGTTTTATCCATAAATAATATTATCTTATGTCCAACATAATCCATTTCAATCTTTAGTCTTATCCAAAGTACTTCTTTCCAAGCTCGTAGTATAAAGAAAAAAATTACGAGAAATTTCATCTACTGAGCATGTGAATACCATCATTTATCCCCTATATATCTTGTTGATCACATTCCAATCATGTGAATACCTTAATCATGTATTCTCTTCAAAAATGAATACCAATTGAACCTTAGTGAAAACATGAATTCTATAAAATTTTAACTATTTCCACATACAAAAATCCAAAAAATTTCTATATACGCAAACCATTATGTCACTTTGTCCTTATATTAGTTATGAGCTCATGATTACTATCATATTATTTTCTCCTTATCCCTTCATTATGCGCATTTAATATTCTTTTAAAAAAAATTCAATCACTTTTTCATGGTTACCAGTACCATATAATTATTGAAAACCTATATTTAGATATTCCAAAATTCCACAATACCATAAATGAGATTCCATGATACTATTTTGAAATCCCATTAAATAAACACTTAATAATTACAAAACATCATTTTCATACTCAACATCACTAATAGTGATCGCATGAGACTTACCTTTATCATTTTCCTTAAGAGGTTTCTCACATTGATCATCATTAACCCGTGGATTAGGGCATTTATTAGCATAATGCCCCATTTCCTTGCACTTGAAGCATTGAAGTGTTGGTGGAGCGTTCTATATAGTCTTTTCTCTATTCAAATAATAAGAAACCTTTTTCCCATTACTTCGACAATCAACTGCTAGATGAACTTATTTTCCACACTTAAAACATTTTCTAGTACCTTTTAGGCAATCTCCACCATGTTTCTTTCCACACATTGAACATAAAGAAACATTCATCTTCTTTTCACCATTGTTCTAAGATTTCTCCTTGAACTCCATATTTCGTTTCTTGTCTAAACCATGAGATGGATATGTAACACCAACTTCCAGTTCTACCTTGATAGCACAATTCACAATTTCTTCATAGCTACTGAAGTCTTATATAGCTAATGCCTTTCAAAGACTTGGTTTTAAGCCACTGAAGAATCGAAAAACTTTACTTTCTGGTTGGATGATAAATCCAGATGCATACCTTGCAAGCCTTGTAAAATTTACCTCGTATATACCAACAGATTCATCATCCTTTTTCCTAAGCTCAAGGAACTCCTTTTCCATCTTTGTTCGAAGAATACGATGGAAGTACTTATTGAAAAAATAAGTTCTTGAACTCATTCCATTCAATGGATTCAATTTCACCTTGGGGTTGTATTATAAATTATAGTCCACCACTATTCTACTTCACATTCTAAACAGTAAACAGCCAGAATGACTTCTTTATGTTCTGAACAACGATGTATGGAAAATATATTTTCATTGGTTCTAATCCATTGTTCAGCAACAAGTAGATTAGAAGACCCACTGAAAGAAGGTGGACGTTGCCTCATGAAGGACTCAATATAATATTGTTCCCTTCTCTACTCATTTGGAAGTCCAGAATGATTAATAGCTTGTGTAAGTATTGCAATAAGATTTTGTACTCCATATCCCATAACATTGGTTTGTTCAGGAGGACAATCACTGCACTGTCCATTACATTTATTAACACGGTTCCTTCAGGTTCCAGCCATCGTCTTAAACCCAAAAAGATTAGTGTAAGAGTAAAAAATCATGATAGGGAAAACAACATAATAATGGGGGATTACCTTCAATATATAACATCTTAGGTTTAATTCTATGACAGTTATCATAATCCTATGACTACAACCTATACTTATACTTAACCTTAGAGACATCCCTAGACATACCTTAGAAATATCTCTAGTTATCTCACTAAAGTATTCGCATCCTAGTTTCCAAAGGTTAACTAATCCTCTCCCCTGATACCAATTGTTGAGACCCAAATCATGACGTATATGGACAATACATTACTTTTGTGGAATACTTAATACATAACAAAAATAGACACACAAGGACCGTAATTGTTTAGTGTCTTTGGAAACTTGAAACAAAATCTTTTAATCGTGGTGAAATATCTTCAACATCTCTCATAAAGATCTTCCCCTTTTGTTTTCTTACCTAAAACCTTTCTTTTAAATCCTGGGGAAAATAAAACATATAAAGGGTGAGATCAAATTCTCAGTAAGGGTAAGCATGGAGAAAATTAAACAAATCATATACATTTAAACTTAAAAACATGAACATAATGTTTAAAGATCAAAATCTTGAGCAATGACATAAAACATGGTAGTCTGTAAGGAATAGATCATAAAGAAACATTAATAATGATAAAATATCATGGGAATAAAACATGTAATTGTGGAAACCATTAAGCACATGTTATGATTTCCATAGTAGCCAATGCATTGCAGTCAAGACCATCTTAGTGGACAAAGTCCCATTCTGAATCAAGTTCATTCCTCGTTCCAGTCCTGTAACAGTGAACCAGATTAACTTTCCATTCCAGCCATGTCTATATCATGAGATATAAAT
The DNA here is from genome assembly GCA_963277665.1 of Viscum album. Classification (NCBI taxonomy): domain Eukaryota; kingdom Viridiplantae; phylum Streptophyta; class Magnoliopsida; order Santalales; family Viscaceae; genus Viscum; species Viscum album. The sequence continues at coordinate 137,443,289 of OY728161.1, read as the reverse complement.
CTTTACCCAATGAATTTTATGGAGATATAGGTCCCACCCATCTAATAATGAAATCATTCATACTTGTGACACAAAATAAACATACATAATTCATAATATCCCAACAACTAAAATGGGTTTCATAAACATCATTCAATCATAACATAATCCATATAAAACAATTGGATATAATTTAATCATAAAAAAAGTGAATCCATGTAAATCATAGAGAAATTATACTTGAAACATACACATATGAAATAATTTCATCTTAGATTGAAAATGGTTTTGATAAAACACTTGAAATGAATTCTTTAGGAAAATATCCTTTCTTCTTAAAAATAATTTTATTTTAACAAAATGTCATGAAATTTTAAAAGAAAAGGATTTTCTTGAAAATAGTCATGAAATATTTTGGAGGAATCTTCATGAAAAAAGACTTTATGAAACCGTAAAAATCTTTTCATGCAGTATAAGTTAAAAAAAATTCTTCTCATACTTTTGCTGGAAAAGTCAAAAAGTTCCTCGTATGGTAAAAAATGAAAGATTCCATATATACCATGTAGTAAAAATAAAAAATGGGTAAAAAGAACATTACAAATACCTGAAACCATTTTTAGAAAACAATGACATGGATTACAACAATAACCCTAGTAAATACTTATGAATCAAGAATCTCATATAAGAACGAGATTGGAATAGTTATCCCTTACCTTAGGTCTGATATGCTTCGTACGTATCTGAACCTCCTGTATAATGATTTAAATAATTTCATTGACTTATTAAAGAATAATATTCATTGTTATGATATCATATATGGTTCACTTATGACATTATATTACTCGTTGTTTTGTAAATTCCATGTTAAAGCATCGTTTTGGGTGAAATCATTTTATTTATCGTACATGTTTGGACTTGTTGTTCTTGATATTATTATTACTTATATCATTATTTAATTACTTCCATAATTTAAATCATGATTTATATAACATATATATTCAGTATATATATATATATATAATAGATAGATAAATGAAATGAAATACACCGTTCATGGAGACGGTAGGCCGTACGTACGCATGAACACTGTTTTCCTTTCCTTGTTGACTTGAATGAAAGTAATTAGATGTCATATATATATACATAAATAAAGTATCTTTATCATGTCATATATTCCATTATTATTCATTATATATACTTTATAATCATTCATGAATGGTTAACATAGAGAATGAATCTCATCGTGTCGTGGAGACGGTATTCCGTACGTACGCACGAGCGATGATATCATTCCCATGATCGTGGAATTGTATTTATGTGTATGTATAATATTTTAGAATCAATATAACTTTAAAATAATCATATATAGTTATTTAATTACACAATTATACCCATCCAAGTAAGGTGGTGGTCGAAAACCGATTACACTGCGGCATGGAGACGGTATTCCGTACGTACGCACACGCGGTGATTCCGTTTTCCATAGGATGGATAGAAGGTGAAATAAGGTTTTTTAATATTTAAAATAACATATAATTATATAATTAATATTGATGTTATTACATTATAATTATACAAATAAAGAATAATAATTAGAAGAAGAAAGAAACTTGAGAGAATCGGAAGAAGAGATTACCTCTTCTTCGACGCACCTCCTTTAATCCTTCTCTTAAGGAAGTAGAGTTGGTCTTTTGAGAAGAAAAGAACCTCCATAATGTTTCTAGTGAATTGGAGAAGAGACATTGTCAGGGGATGGCCGAGAATCAAGGCTCAAAAGGGTCTGAAGAGAAGTGGGAAGGGGTTCCCTTTTTATAAGGGATGAGAGGGGCACCTTTTGAAATCATAAAAATATTAATTTATAATAAATCTATACCAAATTAAAAACCTTAAAAAATGACTCATATACTAATATTAGATGATATAGGGTTGTAATATCATCAACCAATAAAATTTTTCCATGTAGGGAATTTATTTTAAACATTATCAACCTGATTTATCCTTATTTAATCTATTAAATTTTATTTGTGGTAATAGGAATCTAAATTTTAAATTGTTATAAATAATTACTTATGTGCAGTTAATTATCCATAATTATATAATTTATAAAATTTTAGACTATATAAATTTTAATTTATAATTTTCAAATATTTTTGTGATTTTTAAACAATTTAATAATATGTTATTTTTATAAAATAACAATAGTGTCAATTTTGACACTATTCATTTATTTGAATTTAAATAAAATCAAAACATAGGATATATTCGAACTAAAATATTTAATAGGTTCCTAAAATGTCATAGTAATCTAGAAAATTATTGGATAACATCAAATAGTTCATATAATATTTATTTTACTATTTTTAAACCCTTTTATTTTATATTTATCTTAATAAGATAATTACTACAACATTTTTGTATAATTATTAAATATAGTCATTTATTGCATAAAAATTTAAACTAAAATACTAGGATGAATATAAATCTTATATATTTCGTAAGAATACATTTAGTTGGATTTATCCTCTAAAACACCCAAATTTTAAGATGTTATATTTATTAAATTATGAAGGTGACAACTTTGACATCATATAAAATAAAATAATATAAAAGTCATAATCACTTTTATAAGACTAAAAACGGTCATATATTAGGTCATTGGATTCTTATGGTGTATATATACACTAAAATTAAGTTTTGGTCAGGTTTGTGAGCCTTTTAATATGTATTACTATTTCCATAAAAACCATATTATTGATTTTTTGACTAAATAAATAATTTCTGCATCATTAATGTATAAGCTAATAAGTTAATTAAATATATCTTAAATTTTATAAATAAATTACCATGATAAATAAAAACATTTTATCTTTAAAATGAGTATTTATAACTGAATTTATAATCTTTATAAACTTATATTAAAAATACTTTAATTATTAAAGTTGAGTGAGACATATTTCACATTCCTTTAAATAAAATAAACTAAAGGTCTTAATCACCTCCAAGTGGGTTCCAATGGATTTCATTTCGACTCAAATATGATTTAGGACGAAATATAAGTATCCAATTATATTAATACAAGTGTTAGGGTAATTTTATAATATTATATTTACCCTTCATTACCCAATTTACCTTTTACTATGGTAAATAATATTTACCGTAGTTACTATTCATAATGCCCAAAAATAAAAAGTAGCCTATTAACAAAATCTGGACCCACTGATTCCAAATATGGAATCCATTTTTATAAATTCAATACACAAAAGTTTTAGAAATTAATTTAAAATTAATCCCGTTGTTAAAAAAACAAGTTTTAAAAGTTAAAACATTGCAAAAGATTGAAATGATTTTACCAATGAATTCAATGTAAAATCAATGATAATGACATAAATTATATTAAATGGTAAAAATATATTCTATTTATACATTAAAACCATTAAATATTATAATTTAACCATATAAATTATTACGATGAAAAAAAATTTGTTTTCAGTTAAAATATATAGTGTTTTTACTATTCATTAAAATATGAAAGTTATCAGAAAAATATCAAAACATTATCCAATGTAAATTTTAATATCCTAATTCAAAATAAGAATTTTATTTTGTAAAAATTAAATTATAAACTTGTCAAAAATTACATTTAAAATGGGCGCGCCATCAAAAGGCGGCAAAACTGCATTTTTTGAAAAATACCTATTTTACCCAAAACATTTATTTTGATCTCATACCATGTTCTAGAAACTATGTAAGATGAATAATAATGTTATAAAATTAAAAATTTAGTTAATACTATTCATAACGTCTAGTCCATAATAATATTATAACAATATATCATTGTTTAGTGAATCCTGATATTGCGTACTACACACGCTATCGAGGAAGGTCGCGATTACGTGTAATGCAAGCCAAGTCAGGGTTGCATCTTGTGCAAGACTCCTTTGTTGTTTTGTATAACAGAATCCAACCATATTTCATTTATACATTGAATATATATATATATATACACTCAATGTTTCGTAGAATTACTACTATTAAATGATCTTGAAATTGTGTGTAACACAATCCAAGAATAGTGTTTCCTATACTGCAAGCTAATACAGCGTTGCTTATAGCACAAGATAATCTTGGTGTAGCATAAAACACATGACATAAACTAAATTAAAAAGAATACTTATCATAAAATCTCGGGTTTTTACATACATGCACCATTATATTAATTTAAAACCCATTAGATAATATTTTTATACACACCAGAACTCAATAAAATTTAAAACACCCCTTGGAATTTAATGGTTTCAAAGAAAATCAAAAATCACCAAACTTCCAGTAAAGATAGTTTGTTTCCACAATTAACCAATACTATTTCATAACCTGTTTGAAATCTAATTACAAAACCCATGACAAATCTATTTTCCAAGACCAATTTCCTTAACATTACTATAATTTGATGATCCTAACCCATTTTAGAATAACTATATCTGATATCGATTTTATATAAAATGAACATTCATACCATTTTAGACACACTTCAAGGAACCAGATGAGTTCTCAATTAAAAACTAGGTTTTCTCATAATGTGACCACCCCAAATACCATTTCCCTTCAAAAAATTTGAAAAAAGTAATAACCCATTAACTAAACCCACCATAACCAAAAAATCCATAATCATCCCGTATAATATATTTTTTAATACCTTTATAAAATTAAATGTTTCTTTAATTAATATAGATATTGATGTTACATCATGTCAAAAAATAAGTTCTACAAATACTTGTATCATGACACAAGCATGGCACTATCATGATTCAGATACAAAAAATATGTCTCATATAATCCCGATAAATTATCATAAGTCATATCCATCACACTTTTGGATTCACGATAAAACCATTACCTCCCTCATCCTAGATTTGTTAATCCTAAAACTAGAAATCCCTTTGTATCTTGAGTTTTAGAAAATGTCATACTCTCTAAGATTTTGATAAATCTATCCCTTGATTCCTAAATGTCTATCCTTCTTAACAACTAACACTATTAAAAACTATAATAGTTCTGATACCACATTATACTACCCCATAAAATACAGCTCGAATGATATCAATGTGGGGGTAACTACATGAAAATATGAGATCCACAAAGCATACTATAGATTGTATACATTAGGTGAGGGTATATAACATCCATTAAGAGAATATTCCATGTAGTCTAATTATTTGGTGTCATTCTTTAGTGAACTAAATGAATGTTGTGATCCGTATCTATAACATAACCCTAAATAACCAAGTAATAAATAGAAAGGATCCCCATGTTCACATATAATCCAAAAAAGGTCTATATGAGGTATTACCCATAATAAAGATGTATCATTAGGTAAATAAATAAACATACATCATAGAGAACAAATGTCACCTTTACCTATAGATACTGAATTCTAACTGACCTAGTAAATACATCTGCCACTTGCCTTAGTCAAAATTCATACTGCAGTACCCTTTGCCAATACAACATGTTATACCTTTACCATGTTTCCTATTCCATGTGAGGCCTAATTCAAGAGATAAAATTGGAAGGTCTACCTATATACATCGAACACCATGTCATGTACACAGGTCATGGGTAAGTCCATAAACCTAGAAGTAAATCCTAAATTACCCAACAATATGGAATGTCACTATGATCAAGTGGATTTTCATGTGATACATATATAATAGTGTTCCTATTGTTGATCATATCACTCACAAGTAAACAGAACAAAAAAAGAGATCAAATACATCATTAGATCATCATGTGTCCAATGAACCTCCAAAATCTTCATCCGTACATTATTCATAAAGTTTTGGAGGTATTTTTTCATATGTAACCACATCTATCAAATATTTCATTGGAAAAATCAAGTACCCAATATCATACCTACTTTGGTTAGTGCCAAAGTGGCACATATCAAGTCATAGGGACTCTAAAATAAAATTATCCTACCCATGGACAATCAAGTAGACTCATTCACAAATAGAATATTCCTACAAGAATGTATAATTCATCTCAAAACACACTAATAATCCACATGGAATGGTCACATACCCTATCTAGATTCCAAGGAAGTCATACTATTCAGTAAAAATTATTTTTCTATATGAATCAAATTAAAAATTCCATCACATTCAAAAACTTGTTCACATTCCACAAGATGTGACACCACTGGTTTTAGGATCTATTATTATTATTAATATTATTATCATTAATTTTAAATAATATTTATATATTTTTTAATAATGATTGAAGGAAGATTTCTATTTTTTCTCAGTATGATATGAACCAAACTAAATATTCTTTATTCATTCATCAGTAGGACATTAAAAATTGACATTAAACTAAATGTTAAACACCATGTATTATTACTCTACATGAACGAATTACATTTATTAAAAGTGAATAAATCAATATGAAAAAACATATCAAAAATAATAAAATAACGATGACTAGATAATCCCATGGACCACATTAATCTTTTGGGATCATCAATAGTCAATAAACAAAACATTTAGATGATCAAATTGAAAAGAAAAAATTATTATAAATAATGATTAAAATGAAATAAGAACTATGATTTATGATTTTAGAGTGAAATACATGAATTATTTACTAAGTATATATATAGGAACAAAATATAGTCAGTATAAATATAGTCATTATAAATATGGAAATTAAAAATATTGTAATTTGTAATATATTAAATAGGTATATGGACATCATTTATTGATAAGTAGTAAATTCAAAATAATATAACTCACAATGAAATAAAAATATGACAATAAAATATTATTAATATATATACTTTCTTAAGTGTATAATTTAAAAAGATTTTTATCATATTGAATTATAAAATAAAAAAATATATTTTAATATCGATGGAGTAATAAAAAATATAATATTAATAAATGTATTTTAAATGTATTTTAGAAACCATATTTTGTGTAGAACTAATATTTTTTTCAAAGATCAAAATTTTTAAATATTGAATATTTTATCCTAATGCATTACAATGGAAAAATATATTTTTTTTACAAACTAACAGATTATCAAATTTTTTATTATAAATAAATATTAAATAATATTAAATACATTTAATGTTTATAAAATGTTTTTTATATAAAAGAGGTTTTTATTTATATATTTTATCTCAATTTTAAATAATTAATTATTAAATTTTAAATTATGAATTATAGAGATATAAATTCATTATTGGATTTATAATGTCTAAATTTTATTTTCATGATTTTGTAATAACTTTTAGAAAATTTAATGTTAGGTGAATAGTGAAATATAATGGTTGTGTATATTTTATGGTGTTATTAAAATATATGTATGAATTGAGAAATTATAAAACCTTTTTGAAAGACCAAATATATATTTTATAAGTGACCTTTTAATTTTAATTATGATGGTTTTAATTTATATTTCAACATTCACATTTAAATCTTAAACAATATATTTTAAATGAAAAATTAATAAAATATAATACAAGTGTTTTAAAAATTAATTTTTTTCAAATTAAAAAATAGAATCAAAAATATATTTAAAATATTAATCACTAAAAAAAATATTAAAAGAATCATTTTTTTCATCCATAAAGGATAAATTACCTAAGAATTAATAGATATCTTGGTGAAAACAAAAATAGTACAAATGAGTAACCAATGATGAGAAGGTCTAAACTAGTTAAAAAACATGGATTAATAGAGTGTTTTATGTCTTTATTGACCTTATATGTTATAATTTATATTATTTCCCACATTTGGATACAATTTCCTTGATTTTATCATTCCATTGTTGAGAAGGTTTGAGAATATATAAAAATGCCACTTCTTTTCACTTTAAAAATTAGAACAACATTCATCGCATATTCTTAAATGATATCCCATTAAATTTAACAAAAAAAATATCAAAAACCTTATTAAACACTACAAGTCACCCTATCGAGGTTATAGAATACTCAAAAGATAATCCTTTAAAGGTTTTACCCCCTTCACAAAGGAGGCAAACCAAGTAGTGAGGTATATATTTTTAACCTATTCTTCGTATTTTATTCTCCATTATATTAATGTATTCTTTATAAAAATAATAATAACCGCTCAAAATATAAAATAAAAGTAACTTTTAAATTGGTATTTCATTATGTATATGGTATCATCTTTAACCAACATTCAATTTTTCTTTTAAAAACGTGGGAACAGTATCTATGTGAGCATAGACTACCTCCTCCATAAAGCAACATGATATGTTTTTCACCCTCAAATTACATATATTGTACTAATTTATAATTAAATGATGAATTTATATCTTAATAATATATTCAATATTCTTAAATTAAAAAACATTTATATATTTTTCTCATTCTATGGGAAATTAAATCATCATCCTGGCATATATATGGACTAACTTCTCCATCAAAATACTAATTTTTTGTTTTATTTTCATCACTACCCTAAATGTATGATTATTAGAATCATTTAATTGGACAATAATAAATTTTATGATAACGTAAAGGTTTTTTAATAATAAAATTTAGAATCTATTAATGATATTATGAAAAACAATGAATATTATTTCATTTTTTTAAAACAAGAGTACAAATATTAAAATCGAAAACAAAAACAATATAAAGTTGTCACACTCAATGATTCATCATATAATTCATTTATAATTATTATCTTTTATTCTAATAATTATTAAATGATATCATTATTCTACTAGTTGAATGATATTGAACCTAAATCAATTTATAATCTTCAACAATCATCTTATGTTTATGTTTTGGTTGGTGTTTTCCCCAATATGAAAAATTATATGATATTATATCATGGTTGGAGATGAAAATATAATTAATTTTATAATAGTATATAAATATTAAAATAGTTATGTTTTGGTTTATAATAATATACATCAATATTGAACACATTAATTCTATAAATGCCCATCATAGGTTAAAAATCCCTGATAAATGGCCATTGTAGATTTAATATTCTTGGATAAAGACTATATTACTCATGAAAGGAAATTAAAACATTATATATGATTATAAATCAAAAAATATATTGGATTTAATGAAATTTTAAGGAAAATATTTTGTATAGTATTAAATAAAAACAACACAATTGCAAAATAGTTCAACTTGATAATGATTACCCATATCCGACATCTAAAATTGTTGAAAATTAACTAATATAAATGTTGATAATAATTATAAATAAATTTCATAAAAGGTTTTATATTTTAAACTTTTTATTAAATATATTATTGTTATAGTTATATTTTTTATATTTGATTATAGTGTGCATTCAAGTAGGTGGGGAAACAATGTAAGGGGTTTATTTTCTCAAATTTATTTCCTTGAGACATATTACTGAATGTGAACCATCATGCCATTAATATGTTGAGATTTTAACTAATTACTACAACATAATATAATCATCATGATTGAAGTGTCATATATTGTAATATTATAAAATTAACATCAATTCAAAATATACTAAACATGGAAGTATGTTGATAAACATTTCACTAAAATCAAGAGGGTTTTGTATCCAATCATTATTTTAATTCAATATTCTTTATGAATGATAATATGTATGGGGAATTTTATTATTTATAAAACCACTCATTATTACCAATTTATTTTTTGGGTCATTAAATGTTCCTATTATAATTATTTTCCTTTGATTCATATTTTACTTGATGTATTTACTGTATGTAAAACGGACCTCATCTTTTATTTTCTATAAAGTCAGACATGCTTCACATATCCTAATTCATTGGATGATTTTGTATGTTTCATTTTCTATACCTAAATAGTTTATTGATGAAATATTATACTAAATTATCATATTCAAATAATTTTAATGAAATTATTAATATTTCCCATATGGGACATTTTCATCAATTGTTAAAAAGGATAACTTTTTAATGTGTTCTAAATGAACACCACTTTCTTCAATCTTGGTGGTTTTCTATAATACATAAATCTTATTATTCATTGGTAATCTAATATACTATTTTATTATACATTATTAATAAAATATTTCTATCTATTATTTTTTTAAAAGTCATCATTGTTCCCTATTTCCAATGTGGTTCTTCTTAATTCTTATAAAATCGGTTTGAACATATCTCCATAAAATTTGACATACATTATTCTATTACATTATATTATTAAACCTTTACCACACAAAAATTTTCTCATGATTCCCTAATTCGTTTCCCTGTATTTTAGGCTAATTATCCATCCCGACATTATTATTTCCTAATCATTCACTATGTATGATCCTAAATTTTCACTAAATTCCATTAATTTGTGAATTACATTTTTCTTATTGAACGACGTTCATAAAGATTCAATACAACATATGGCTCTATAAAATTATTGAAATAATCATATTCCTTTAATATATATTTTCAAAATACAATATTCTTCCGTATTTTTGTAGAATATAATTTATCTAGTGAGTTACACGATGTCATTGGAAACACATTTATTTTCCATGAGTTTATCTAATTATAATTAATTATGAAATTTTTATTATTTTCTTTATGTGAATCCATATGAAACCCATTTTCTTTCAATGCATACTTTAAAATGTTATTATTGAAACTCATTTTATTACAATTAGTTATTTAGACTATAAAAGTGATTTATTTTATTTTGGTAAGTCTTATTAATCTGATTTTTTTCTATATTAAATTTAAGATTTTCGTTGTGATTGATCTAAAATAGCAGTCAAACATATGGATGATGATGTGTAGGGTAATATATCTCCCATAAATGTATTGTATTAATGTTTATATCTCCTGAGATAAGTATTCTCGAGTAATATATGGTTTCACATAAGAGTGTGATCAAATTGTGTGTCTCAGGAAAGTAATATTTTGTATGATAAATTTTTAAACCATGTTGAATGATATTTTATAGTTTCATTCTCATTCCCCTAAATTTTCTAAAATATCATGGATATTGTTTTTTTAATCATGGTTCCAAACTCTAATGGTTCATGTATTATGTCATTCCATGTCAAATTCCATGATTGATGATTTATTATTTATCAGTTATCAATTTTATTATTTATAATTATTATACTAATATTCTCATCATATATTCACATATAATATTATATTTTTATCTCTTATTATTACCCTAACGTAGCATATGATCTCGTCCAATTATAGTCATTACATTTTCCTAGGTTATTAACACTACTATGAAATATAATAAGGATATTATAGATTCTCTTGTGGATTGATTATGAGAAATTTTTCAAGGGCTGTAAAATCAGTGTCTTATATATGATTTCCTAAAAGACATTAAAATTTTAATTATTTTTATTGTGATATTATTTGGTAAATTAAATGTTTAAAATTTATAAATGTCATAAAATATAATTATCTCTCGCATTGGTTTTTATACATGGAAGGTTTTTATACCCTATCATAATTCCAAGGATCTCATCCATGGAAATCTTAACTATTATGGGGAATAATGTCTATATACATGGATTTATTGCATGGAATACTATGTATCATATATACATATTGGAGGGTAGTTGGTATAAGTAAACATCCTTAAACATTACATAATAATGAGTTAAATCAATAATTCACATTGTGGATATTCTCATGTTTAGAGGTTTATATAATTAGGCTATAAAAATTACACAACATCTAAAAAATATTAGAGTATAAAATTCTACATGCAATCTATTTTTTTCATTAAAAAAAATTAATTAAAAAAATATGTTTGAGATTCTTGTTTAATCATCAATACTTTTCCTTTATCCCATCCCTAACTTGATTCTCCTTTCGAATCTTGTAAAAACAATTCAAAACAAGGTATGATCATAAAATTCTCAATAAGGGAAAGAAAAAGAAGGAAAATATATTAGCATTGATAAAACATGTAAACCATGAATACTTTATCATAATTTATTTTCATTAACTCTTATGAATTTGTAAATACTCATCACTGCATATAAGCTCATTGATTCCCCTATTTAAAAAAAAGACATCCATAAAACCCATAAAATATCTTATAACATATTAAGGTAAATTCGTGTGTAATCATACTAAATTGAATAACCATACATTCTACTTCCAAAAAACATTCTTGAAAATGGAATATCCATACGAACAACTTCCATACATAATGTATTAATGTTTATAACATAACCACCCATCCTTGGTTTAACATAGAAGCACTCATCTTTGGTTAATTGTGTATCCAAATGACTTTTTTATCATAGAATCATTCATCTTTGGATTATCACGTAACCACCCATATTTGGTTTCTCACATAACCACCCTTCAAATGTCCAAGTACCATTGTATAATTATAAAACATAAATGACTACAATTATATACATTTAACGCATAAAATTTAATTTTAAATAAAAATAAATCATTTCAAGATATTTAAACATTCATTCTACATTCAATACCATTTTCAACACCAGAATCCCAAATAAGGGAATAATGGATTTATGTTCCTTTAAAAAAATTAAAACATATAGAGGAAACCCAATATCAATGAACAATTACAGTGGTAGATAATTTTTTGCCTCCACAATCTTTAAAAACAAACCATTTTTTTGATTAGTACAATTCATTATAGAAAAATGATTCCCTTTTAATTAAAAGTAAATTGGGATTATTATAGACCATATAAAGTAGGTCATGTATAAATTAAAATATGCCTCAATTTAATGAGATTGAGATGACGTACATTAAAATTAATGTATCATTCGATTATAGATAAATTAGTGACATAATTTTGTGTAAAAAATATATACACACTAACTATAAGTGGATATTCAGTGTATATAAATCACAATTCATCCAAAAAATTTCATCAAATAACAAAACCAATGATATGGATATTTAACTAAATGATTAGAAACTGATTTAATATTTCCCTTACCTTGAATCTAAATTGTAACATAAAATTGATTTGTTGAATAGTATTAAATATTGGGTAATTTATTCTTTCATGAGAAATTGTTACAGGTTTAGTATTCTTTTTAGATCAGTTATAACCATGTTATAATAATAACATAATTATTTATGGTCATATCAGACGTTTTTTTGATGATCGGAGCATATGTAAAAAATGACAATGTTTTGCAGTAAATTTTTCATGTGGTAAATAATCCTTTATCGGTAAATTTTTATTCAAGATTTAAATATAATATATATCAAATATATAGGTATTTATAATAATCCGTAATATTCTGAAATAAAATATGAAATGCACTGTTCATTGAGACTGTAGGCCATAGGTATGCATGTACACTACTTTATTTAATTTTTCATATTAAAGGAATGAATACTAAATGATAAATAGGTATATTATAATTTCAGTTTAATATCTATGTTATATATGTAAAATGCATTCATTAATTCCATCCTTTATATGTTACTTTTAGGCAATGAATGAGTCATATCACATTGAGGTGGCGGTCATCCACACTTCCTCAAATGAAATTTTCAAACTAAACATTTTGGAAAGAATAATTGTATGTTTTAATAAATATTATAGAATAATAAAATAAATATAAATAATATATATATCATATATATATAGTTTCATCCTAATAGAAAACATGAGAGGTGGTAGGATAAAATTTTACAATAATCATTTTGTGAGGCAGTAGTTCAGCGTACAAAGAAACTGTATATTCTATATCCATTTGATATTTGTGTGTGTATGTGTATTTTGAACCCTTTTCATAAAAACATACTAGTCTATTAAATATAATGTTGTTGTTATTAAATAATTGAATAAAAATTGGATAGTGGGTTGTATAAGGGAAAAAATATATAAAAGATGCCTGATAGAAGGAGATACCTCTAAATTGGGTAACTCCTTTAAATTTGAGCCTAAGGATTTCAAAAATTTCTTTCTTCCAAGGTTATGAACTCTAGGGGGAAGGTAAGGATGTTGGGAGCTCATTTTAGATGTTTTTTTACATGCCAATGTGTTGTATTTGTTTGAGTATATTGGTAGATGTGGTGGCCTTTTATAAGAGGGCGGATGGGAATTTTAGAAATGTCATGAAATATTGTTTTATTATAAATTTATTTTTAAATTCTAACAGATAAAATGTTATATATTTCAATTATATGAAGACGATGGGTCAAAATATTCAAAACCAATCAGTTTTTTACATTTTTAGGTCACAAATTTTACCATATCTTTTGGCATTGACCCTTAGATAAATAAATTAACTCTTACCATGGTTTCGAAGAACATTAGGTATGGCCAGGTTGGTTCGAACCCGAAACCAACTAGGTCCGCTGAGCGGAAACACCTATAAATTGAGCTTCGGATGTCCGATTGACATGACGTCGAATTTTCTGGATTCCTCGTGGTGAGAAAGACCTTTTGGCTTACTCTGCCCGTGGTTTGGATGCAGTTGGTGTATGGTTGGGTTTGATTGTACCCGAAATCCAACCGGGCCCCTCGAACGAAAAAGTCGATAACTTTCAGACCAGACGTCCGTTTGATGAACCATCAGCGGCGTTGGGGATCACATTGAGAAATGGTCCATGTGAGCATACCATATGTTATTTTAGGGTACATTTGAGATACGGTCGGGTTGGTTCGTACTCGAAACCAACCGGGCTCCTAGGACGAAAAAGATAATAACTCACAGACCGGGCGTCCGATTGACGCACCGTCTATTGCGTTGAGACCCCTATGACATTTCGGTCCTTTTAGATACTTCTTTGTGGGACTTTGAGATACATTGAGTATCGACCTGTAGCTCATGGAGCGGACCCGCCCAGAGACGAGCGTGCTGAGTACGGAGACCGTGTAGCTGGCTGAGACCTGATGACTGCTTTTCCGATTCGATTCAGAGTGACTTGCATAGCCCAGTGGGGAGAAATACTTTGTGAGGTGGTAGACCCATGGTGGAGGAGCACTAATTTGTGAGGTGGCAGACCCACGGTACTCGACAGGAGGAGTACCTCTATAGGCTATGAGGGGGATCACTACTGTGTGATGTGGAAGACTCATGGCGGAGGAGCACTACTTTGTGAGGTGGCAGACCTATGGTACTCGACAGGAGGAGTACCTTAGTAGTCTTAGGTTGGTGAGCAGTACCTCGGAGTTGTGACAGGGTCAATGTACTCGTCAGAGGCGGGGCTCTTCCACAGTTACGGTTTCGGTAATGAAAATCCTGGTTTGAGCTGTGTCTATGACCTTTGTGTTTACCTAATGATTGAGATGGGTCAATTGATAACTTAGGTATATGTATGGGCATATACCTGGGTAGTGGTTCTCCGTTGATTTTATAACCATTGTGTTTCCTCATGATTGAGATGGGTTACTTGATAACTTAGGTATAAGTATGGGCTTATACCTGTGTATGGGTTATCTGTTGAGATCCTTCTTTGTGGTTATCCTTGTTGGATTTAGTGAGACCTTGAGGGTATTGGGGTCCCTACTGGGTATTGTTATACTCACCGCTGCACGGGATATGCCCGCACCTCGTTGTGTTGTTTGCAGATGACAGGAAGCGCTGACAGAGGTTGAGTGTTCGAGGGCTGGATGGTACCTGGAGGTGGACCTCATGACGAGTCAGTATCCGAAGTTGGACTTCATGATAAGAAGATACATGGAGGAGGTTGATGGGCGAGAGAGTTGTGGAGGATATTTGTACCTACCATTTAGGTAGGATCCATGGTGGATGGTCCAGGAGTTGCGATATCTGTACCTACCCTTCAGGTAGGATCCATGGGGGACGATCCAGGAGATGCACTATCTGTACCAACCCTTCAGGTAGGATCTGAGGTGGACCAACTAGGAACTTCTTCTATTCTTCCAGCTGCTTGTCTTTTCTATTGTACGTTCGTTCAGTTTTAGTTGTACTTTCGTTTGTGATTGTATTCTGGCCCATTTAATTTTTAGCACTTCTTTTGTACTTAGTGTATTACTTCCGCTTGTACTATGTGGTGTTTTGTTTACTTTTATAAAGGAAACACCTTCCCAGTTATCGGTATATACACCTTTGGTTCTAGTCGCTAGCCCCTGGCCTATGGAAGGCAGGATTGGGGTAGTCACAACATGGGCCTTGAGGACGGGTCGTGACAAATTGGTATTAGAGGAGTCGGTTCTACCGCAGAACTTATAACTCTGATATTTTCTTTCTGTGAAGCAATAGTGTTAATGGTGCCGAGTGTGGTTTTTAGTTCAGGGAGTCCAGTGTTGGTGTGGGCGGCTGACGTATCCATACACTAGGACCCTGACAACTGATTTCTGACTTTGTGCATGAAAACACTGATTGCGTGTGTGTTTCAAAAGTTTTATTTTATTCAGCTCAAACCAAGTCATCTCACACGGTTTAAATCATTTGACTGTGTCACGTTTGTTTCTTTCAGGATGCCTCCACGTGGACGACCAGCTAGAGTCCATAGAGTTGTACGTACTGACAGCCCGCCGAGCGACGAGGCCTCAGTACATGGCCATATCCCAGTTGAGGCACCAACAGAGGCCCCAGTGGTACTACCTCCCATTGGGTCACTGATGCCACCAGCCCTAGCAGCAGAGAGTGCACGTCGCTTGAGCGCACTACACGAGTTCCAGCGCCGGAGGCCACCCCGGTGCAGGGGAGAGACGGACACGCATGAAGTTGAGGATTGGATGGAGGTTGTGGTGAGATTCTTCAGGCTAATAGGGATTCCAGCAGACTTCATGGTGATCCTTGCTGCCAGCCTCCTTCAGGCAGCAGTAGGTAGGTGGTGGAGCTTGATACTCCAGATGCATGACGAGGCGACACTTCTATGGGTAGACATCGAGAGCCTATTTTGGGTAGAGTTTGTACCGGACAACCTTCGAGTGGTGTGTATACAGGAGCTACTGCATCTACAGTAGGGTAGCATGATGGTGGAACAGTACTCAGCGAGGTTCACAGACCTCTTGTGCTACTCCACAGATATGGTATCGGGCCCGTTCTTCAGGGCCTGAACCTTCGAGCAGGGGCTCATGCGAGAGATTAGATCTTTTTTTGTTTCTCACAACATCCCGACACAGACAGGGGTGTTGGAGAGAGCCCTCTTAGTGGAGAGTTTCCTTGCTGAGCAGTCTCTAGCTGCAGGACCCACCACTAGCCGGCATGTCGCAGAGTCTTCTACAGCGGGCAGTAGACAAATGACGTAGAGGTCCAAGAGGACCAGACCTACAGGTGGTCAACCGCATGACTCAGGGTCGGTAGTGTGAGGCATCAAGGGGAATGACTGAGCCAGAACTGACATGTATTTTTACTCCTACGGCGGGATGGTCACATGGCACGTGACTGTTCGACCCACCATATGGATGACTAGCAGATAAACGAAGGACCTCCCATGCAGAGGCATAGGTTCGATCGAGGTGGACCGCAGGGAATAAGAGACTGAGACAGGGGAGCTGGCCTTGAAACTGTAGGTGGACGACACTTCTATGTGTTGCCACCACCACCACCAGGAGGTCCACCCCGACCGCAGGGAATAGGTGGACATGGGAGAGATCAGCTTCAGGCAGTAGAAGCATATGACTACGGATCTCCGGAAGCTAGCGGACAAGAGCGGGACTAGTTCCAGGCATGATACCTTTGGTCTTGGTGCTTCTAGTTTCCTAGTTGTCTTTGTTGTGTGTCTTTTAACATCAAGCTTCAGAAATAAAAGACACTTTTCCTTGTGACATTTGCTTCCTTTTTTTTATGTACTAAGGGGTCCCGGTTAAAACTGTTGACTTGACCCTCACATTCGATATTTCTACTGGAGGAGAACCAGTGACCTCACGCTGATGTCGGCAGTGTGACTCGACCCTTAGAGGCGAGAGTGACGGTTGGATATCTTGGTAGTAACATCGAGGCTTTACGACGTCGTCCATGGAATGAATTCATCATTAATGTCCGGATTGACTGTATTAGGCAAAGAATGTGGTTAATCTAGGGGATGAGACCAGATTTCTCTTATCGGAAAAGAAGAAATCTTAGCTTCTCTTGTGGGACCAGAGATGGTCTAGGCCACGACAGAGAAGGTCCAGGTCATCCAGGAGCGGATGAGGATAGCTCAGAGCCGAAATTAGTCTTATGCTAGTAGGAGGCAGAGACTACTAGAGTTCGAGGATGGTGACCGCGTTTTCTTACGGGTCTCACCTCAACGTGGAATTACGGAGATTTGTCTAAGGCAACAAGTTACCTCTGCGCTTCATTGGACCCTTCAAGGTCCTCAGGAGGGTAGGTGAGGTGGGTTACCACTTGACCCATCCACCTCAGTTGCAATGAGGGCACGACGTCTACCATGTATCTCAGCTGAGGAGATACGAGCACGAGCCTTCACATATCATCGACCATGGGGAGATAGACTTTGGCGATGGGGTTAATTTTGTGGGGTTCCAGTAGAGGTTGAGGATCGAAAAGATCGGGTCCTACAAGAACGGTCGATTCATCTAGTGCGCTTTCGTTGGCAGTACATGAACCTTTAGGAGAGAACATGGGAGTGGAAGGTTCAGAGGTGTGCTCAGTACCACCTTTGTATTCCTAGTTTGTGTTTATTCTTTATGAGGACGTAAATCCATGAGGTGGGAGTAATTTAATGACCTGTAAATCTCAAGGAATTTTTTTTCTTAATTTCTTTGGAATTTTACGAGTATGCAGTTTCTGACGGCGCCTGATTCTGAGGCCCGGTGGGCCCGGAATCATTTTCCAAAGATTATCTCGGGTACGTTCAGTGAATGAATGAGCGGGTTTTTCTATCTCTTGAACCAGTGCTCAGAATCGAAATCTGAGGGCACTGATGAACTCGCGGCACTGGTTTTCGCTTAAGGGTAACTTTTCCACAGTTGCGATTTATGTAGGTTTGATGTTATATTTTGGAGTTTAACCTTATATTATATAAAAATTGTGTTGCATACATTTTTATTTGAGTTAGCTATATCCTACAAGGGGGAGGTTGTTGGTGGGGCCCACACCCACATAACCTCCCATGAGAGGATATTTGTGAGGTGGGGCCTACAGGAGTCCCCACCTATTCAAATTCTCTAACCTTACACAAACCCCCCATTAATTGCGTAACACACCCGCACCCCCCTTTAATGAAAAGTCAACTCATTAATTATTCAACATATTAAATGTAATTAATTCAGGAATTCAATTTTGAATTTTGAATTGATTGGTGAGTTGTGAGAGTTAATTAAATAAGGAAATCCTTATTTCATTAAGGGTGTTTCGGTAGTGCGAGAAGGTTGGGAGAGGTTTTTCTCTAAGTCTTGAAGAACGTTCTTCCTCCTTGAAAAACATGAAGAACGCACCTTCGCCAACGAAGAACGCTGGCCACCGACGAAGGACGATGAAGAATGCCGAATCCTCGGAGATTGACGACGCGACGCCGTGTACCGCGATGCCGATGGTTCTCTTCTTCGAGACGCCTACGACGCTTACGGAACTTTGTCCCGCAATGCCATCTCCCGCAACGATTATTTTCTGCGACGAACCATCGTTCGACAACACCTTGAGGTAGGGGCTTAATCTTAATTCATGTTTTATTTAACAAACATCGTTGATAGTTGTTGGCTGCATGATATCATTATAATGGGAGGAGGTCAGACCGCTCAAACATGGCCGACCCTCCTCCCCCCTTGTTTTTGATTATGTTGTGGCTCAAACGAAGGTGGCGCGGTGCAACGGCACTGTGCAGAAACAAAGAGGAACACTGCGAAGAAGCGTGGTTCCATCGCGCCCCACTGTTGAGTCCGAACGAAACCGTGGTCAGAGTCAGGGCCGTAGAGGCGATTCAAAGACTCCGCAGTTCATTTATTGATGTGCGGATCGACGGGCGACGACGAAGCGGGCCGCAATGGCATTTGAAACCCTTCGTAGTGAAGTTCGGGTCCCGAGAGAACCATAGGCAAGACAGACCACCGGAGCGCGTCCAGTAGTCCGCGGAAGTTCCTGCCGGCGTGCAACGCTGGCACGACGGCAGAAGGCGGCAGCTGACACCGGCCGACCACCAGGAGGCAGCGGCGCCTGGCCCTCCACAAGGAGGGTCCGTCGTGGCTGAAGCCACGATGAAATGCGACGGTCCCGCGGCTGCGCGGGACTAAGGGGGAGACCGGGGGTCATAACCCCCAGTTGTCAAAGGGAGCATCCCCCACGTGGGGGGCCTCAGCTTCAATCAGGGGGGCAGCACCCCCCCCCTTTCGCGACAGCTCAACCGAGCCGCACTGTCGGGCCACGCGGCCCATGCCTGGCCAGGCTGGTCCGGGCCGGGCCGCGCCCTAGTGGGCCGGACCCGTACCCAGGTCGGGTCAACCCGCTTCGGGCAGACCCAGGGGGTGTCGGGTCGGGTCGGACCGTTCCTGAACCCCCTATTTACGGGAACTTTTTGTTCAAACACCCATAACATGGGATACAGACCTCCGATCGACGCACCATCAGTTGCGATGCTATCCCTGGATCGAGACAGGTCGTTTCTTTATATTACACTCAAGGTTTAGGAGAATTTTGGGTACGTCCGGGTTGATTAGAACTCGAAACAAACCGGGCCCTCAGAGTGGAAACGCCTATAACATGAGCTCCAGACATCCGATTGACGTGTCGTCGACTTTGCTGGATTCCTCTTGGTGAGAAGGACCTTATTGTTTACTCCGCCTGAGGTTTGGACACAGTTGGAGTATGGCTGAGTTGGATTGTACCCAAAATCCAGCTGGGCCCCTAGAACAAACAAGCCGATAACTTTCAGACCGTACGTTCGTTTGACGAACCGTCAGCGGCGTTGGTGATAAAATTGAGAAACGGTCCCTATTAGAATACCCTATGTGAGTTCTGGGTACAGTTGAGATACGATCGGGTTGGTTCGTACAAGAAACCAACCGGGGCCCTGTGACGAAAAGGCTAATAACTCACAGACCGGGCGTCCGATTGACGCGCCGTCTGTTGCGTTGAGACCCCGATGACAAGGCGGTCCTTTTAGATACTTCATCGTGGGACTTTAAAATACTTGGAGTATTGACCGGTAGCTCGTGGAGTAGACCCTCCCGTAGACGAGCGTACGGAGTACGGAGACCATGTAGCTGGCTGAGACCTGATGACTGCTTGTCCGATTCGATTCGGAGTGACTTGCGTAGCCTAGTGGGGAGAACTACTATGTGAGGTGGCAGACCCATGGTGGAGGATCACTACTTTGTGAGGTGGAAGACCTACGGTACTCGACAGGAGGAATACCTATGTAGGCTTTGAGGGGGAGCACTACTGTGTGAGGTGGCAGACCCATGGCGGAGGAGCACTACTTTATGAGGTGGCAGACCCGCGGTACTTGAAATGAGGAGTACCTAAGAAGTCTTAGGTTAGTGAGTAGTACCTTGGAGTCTTGACAGTATCACTATACTTGTCAGAGGCTGGGCTCTTCAGCAGTTACTGTTTCGATAATGAAAATCCTATTTTGAGCTGAGTCTATGACCTTTGTGTTTACCTCATGATTGAGATGGGTCAATTGATAACTTAGGTATAGTTATGGGCATATACCTGGGTAGTGGTTATCCGTTGATTTCATAACCTTTGTGTTTCCTCATGATTGAGATGGGTTACTTGATAACTTAGGTATAAGTATGGGTTTATACCTAAGTAAGGGTTATCTGTTGAGATCCTTCTTTGTGGTTATCCTTGTTGGATTTAGTGATACCTTGAGGGTATCGGGGTCCCTACTGAGTATCGTTATACTCACCCCTGCACGGGATATGCCCACACCTCGTTGTGTTGGTTGTAGTCGACGGGCAGCGCTGACAGAGGCTAAGTGTTCGTGGGTTGGATGGTACCCGGAAGTGGACCTCACGATGAGTCAGTATCCAATGGTGGACTTCACGACGAGACGATACTCAGAGGAGGTTGACGGGCGAGAGCGTTGTGGAGGATATCTGTACCTACCCTTCAGGTAGGATCCGTGGTGGACGATCCAGGAGTTGCGCTATCTGTACCTACCCTTCAGGTAGGATCCGAGGTGGATGTCCTAGGAACTAATTCTATTCTTCCAGCTGATTGCCTTTTCTGTTGTACTTTTGTTCAGTTGTAGCTGTACTTTCGGTTGGGTTTGTATTATGTCCCATTTACTTCTCAACACTTCTTTTGTACTTAGTGTATTACTTCCTCTTGTACTCCATAGTGTTTTGTTTACTTTTATAAAGGCAATGCCTTCCCAGTTATCAAGATATACCCCTTTGGTGCTAGTCGCCAGCCCCTGGCCTATGGAAGACAGGCTTGGTGTAGTCACGGCATGGGCCCCGAGGACGGGTCGTGACAAAACTCTTATAACATGGTAACGTGTAATAATAAACTCTATGTAAGAATTTAAATTTACCTGAAATATTAAAAATCAATAAAATGGGTATATTCATGATATAACATGTAAAATTGAAGTATATACACATTGATATAAACATTAGTTGAATAAAAACATGAGTCATAATAAATGAAAATTGAGAAAAAACAATTCCACCGATATGATAACTATTGAAGATTTTACCCTATAAAATAATGATCATAAAAAGGTTATGATAATACAAAAATATTTATGAATCATATACATGAAATAAAATAATGGTATGTATATACACAATAGAAAATGAATGAGTGGTAAACATAGCATGTATCTCACAAAAATAAAAAATGAGATTAAATCCCCTTACCTTGTGTCTTGAATCTTTCTGTACTCATATGAACATCCTCTTAATTTGGTAACTAATTGTGTTTTGAGACGAATTTCATCCAGTGATGACATTTTTCTCAAATGGAGGCATCATGGAGTAAAATAGGGATCTTGGGAAGTGGATATGATAGATAATGGATGAGCCAAGGTGGTATGAGAGGTATGAATAATATGAAGATGTGGTTTTCAATTATAGGGATGGGGTATTGGAAATCTTATAAACAATTAAAGAGATAATTCCACCCACCGTGTTTATATTATAATTTGATCCAATAATGATACAATGTCGACACGTAGTAGGATAATATCGATAAATGGGCATCCAATGGGCTTTGGACATGGGTATTGGTCATTTAGGGCCTTAAGGTTATAATTTAGTTGTAAATTCCAAATCATGATGTACATATACATAACATAATTTTTGTAGAATACGTAAAAATTATACAGAAATACATAGAAAGACCATATTTGTTTATTGCATTTGGAAACTGGGAAATATAAACAACAGGTTCACAACACCTCTTCATTATCTCATACATTATCATTCATAACTAAAACCCCATATTGACTAATATTATATAATACCCATGTTCAAATCTAGGGGGAAATATAAATTAAATGGGTGGAGATCAGATTATTAGTAAGGGTAAAAGAGGGTGATATGTAAACATAAACATGAGCATAATGGTTATGATAACGTGATCATAATATTAGAAGATCATGCCCTACATATTAATGGAAACCATGAATCAAATTTACAAAAAGATCATAATATATATGATCATAAATATATAATAAGATATGAAAATTGTGGAATAAAAATAAAAATATATCTTTTTTACATGTCTAAATAGTAATAGGACCACTAATTAAATATAGGACATGATACCAGGCCATTGCATAAACATATAGACATGAAAACCAGCCCAACAGATAAAATTGTGAACAAGAAATCTGGTTCACATAAAACATACATACCTCATGAGTTATCCATCATTACAAAGTTTAATAAATGGAGATATATGTCCCAACCATCTAATAATTAATTCATTTGTATGTGTTCCACAAAAACATACATTATTCATCATAGAATTGCCATAAAGAATTAAAACATGTTTCTTAAGCATCATTCCATAAAATCATAATATAGGAACAACAAATGGATTTCATAATTAGCATAAGTATAATCCAACCATAAGAATAAATACAATAGTAAATTTATTTATTTAAAAATTTTCTTCTTATGTGAAAAATAATTTTGACAGAATAATAGAAATTAGTTCTTGAGGAAAATATCCTTTATTCTTCAAAAATGTTTTTTTTCAAAATAACACATAATTGTAAAAGAAATTATTTTAATAGAAAATAAATTTAAATATTATAATGGAACAGTCATGTAAATATGGAATTATGAGAGCGTAATAATCCATTTATGTTGTATAAGTTAAAAACCATTCTAATTGTACATCGGTTAGAGAAGTCAAAAATTACCTTATATGGTAAAGGAAAGACTGCTTCCTTTGAAACGATGTAGTAAATTACAAAATGGGTAAAATGACTTTAGAAATACATTTAATAGTAGTATACATATTCTGAAAACCTTTTTTTAAAACATGTACATGGATGATTAATATACATATAGTAAATAAATACGTATAACAATATTGGATTAAAAAATATATTGAAAATTTATCACAAACCTTAGGTCTGATATGATTCATATGTATCGAAACGTCCTTTATAGTGGTTTAAATAATGTTATTAAAATATTATTGAATCACAATGATTTTTATTATATTATATATGATCATATTCTCATCAGTTTGTTAGTAACATCTCAATATTAGTGTCTATTTAGTATTAACTACTTTATGTACTTATGCAAGCTTTTTCAAATATGTTCC
This sequence comes from Viscum album, assembly GCA_963277665.1. Classification (NCBI taxonomy): domain Eukaryota; kingdom Viridiplantae; phylum Streptophyta; class Magnoliopsida; order Santalales; family Viscaceae; genus Viscum; species Viscum album. The sequence continues at coordinate 137,418,681 of OY728161.1, read as the reverse complement.
AGTTCTACAACTTATATGTAAATTATATCAATTATAGAATTATTTTATTATAATATATATCATGTTTATTCATCCAATTATTTTATATAATCATGCTTTAATTAAGATCATGATGAAAGAATTACATTTCATCATGGAGACAGTATGCCTTACGTACGCACGAGGGATAATATCATTCCCCTAATTTTAGAATGTTATTGAGTTAAAATTTGTATTATTTCCACTATTATACCCATAAAAGTAAGTTGGTGGCGAAAAACAGTTTACACCATGGTGTGGATACTTTATGTCGTACGTATGCACACATGGTGATTTCAATTGTCATAGGATGGATAGAAAAATTAATAGTGTTATTTAATAACTATAAGAAAATATATGTATATAAGTACTACCGTAGTTATAAATTAATAACTAAACATCTCATAATGTGGAACTAGAAGAAAAATAAAGTGTGAATGAATTTGTAGAGGGGATTACTTCTTTTTTGACTTGCTTCCTATAAATCTCCATTTAGAGCACGAAAGTAGGACATTGAAGAAGACCAAAACCACTAAAATATAACTGGGGAAGTCGATAATAGAAATGGGAAAGGGAGGTATGATCTTTAATACTCAATGGTATGTAAAGAGTTGAAGGAGGATATTATATTTTATAATTGAGGTGAGGGGCACTTTATCCATGTTTAAAAATATTATTATATTTTAAATTGATTTTCGGTTTATAATGCTCCAAAAATCACATATTCCAAATATTAGATTATTTTTGGTCATATCTGCATCAACTAATTTAAATTACAAATGTTTTGAATATTTTATTACCCTTATCATTTTGATTAAACCCTTATTTTACAATTTTTAATCTTACTATGATATTTTATTACATACACTTTGTGGGTAACATTAATTACCAAAACATGTCAAACAACCCAAAAACAGTTACATTCATGAAATATTTGGACGTATAGTAATAATTTGGAATTAGATTCTATTATTTAATAATTTATTAAATTTTAATAAACTATTTTATATTTTCAAATACCTAGAGTTCCAATTTCGACTCTATTTATTTACTAGCATTATAAAAATATCATAAAAGAAAGATAGGTTTGAAAAAAATTTAGTAAATCATCCCCCAATATTTGTATTAATTAATAAAAATACTGTATTCCTTAAATTCTATCAGATTATATTTATTTCAGTATTTATAATATCTTTTATTTGATATTTCTCATAATAAAATAATTATTATATCACAATTATCTTAGTATATATAGTAATTTTTTAACCTCTAAAAATTTTATATAATATCAAATTTGGTAGAAAATTTTATTAGATTTCTAGAAACTATTTAGTTTCATCGTATTTTATCAGTACATTAAAATTATTATACTTATAATAGATAATAGTGTGATATGTTGAGACTTTATTTTGTTTTAATAATAATTATATCACTTTCTTGGAAAAAAGTCAATTAAATGATCCCATTAAGACACTTAGGTGATATGTGTCTAATTTTATTCATTCAATATGATTTTGGCAGGTTTCTGAGTAATTTGTTTTTCTTTACCATATTGTTTGTTACCATAATTTACTCGATTCTCATTTAACCATGGTAAATAAAAATTACCGTCATTACTATTCATAATAAAAAAATTAAAGTAACCTATTAAAATAAATTGTACCCATGATTCCAAAAAATTAATTATTTTTTCCAAATTAAAAACATATAATTTTTAGATAATAATTTAAAACTATTTCCTTTTGGTAAAAAAAGAAATTCATGGTTTTTTAAAAGTAAAACAAATCGAAAGATAGACTGTATTTTGTATCATATTTCAAAGTGAAAATACATCCAATGATAAAAAATGGATTAAATGATGAAATAGTAATATAATTATACATTAATAAATTAAAATGATTATATAATAATATCAATAAATTAGATGAAAAAATATATTTTGAATTAAAATGCATTATTTTTTATTATTCATTTAACATGAATTTTATAATAAAAATACCAAAATTTCGACCAAAGTTAATCATGTTCTCCCAATTTAGAAAAAATAGTTTATTTTTTGAATAGAAGTTATAAAATATTCAAAAAATTTATTTATCATATATGTCCTATCAGAAGGTGGAAAAACTATATTTTTTGAAAAAAAATTATTATATCTAAAAAATATATATTTTTCTTCTAGAATGTTTAGAAAACATATAACAGGAATTTTAAAAATTAGATTTAATATATTAAATAGATAATACATTAAAATATATATATAAATAGTAATATTATTATTTTATAAACTCTCTTAAACATAATCTTCCATGAAATGAATTATATTAGAAGAACATAAAATAGTTTGTAACACAATCTAGGCAAGAGGTTACATATACTGCAATCTAATCTGGGGTTGCATATTACAAAATCATACGTTGGTTTTGCATACAACACAAAGAATAAATGAAATTAAAAACATTTATGTTATAAAAATCTTTTTGTGTTACATTCTCCCCCAATTAAAATGACTTTCCCCCTCAAAATTATATGGTGTTATAAAAAGACAGAATCCAACATCTTAAAATCTAAAACATCCTTTAAAACAGAATATTTGGAAAATAATCGTTACCCAATGTAAATAAAAACTTGGTCACTATATATGAGAACATATGTGAATATTGGGAATGGAATAAAGTCATAAATAATCATAGATATTAATAAATATCACTAATTATATGAAATTTAGTGAAATAATGACTGTTAAAAATAAAAAAACTATATATGAAAGAACAATTAAAGAGTTCATTAGTATCGTCCAAAATGATGATCATAATACACCCTTTAACATCACAACCTCTTTTCCTAATGTCGATAAACTTTTATTAGAAGATATACTTACATGATTTAAATATAGTCTCATTATTGGTTCTTCAATGTACAATTTCCATTTCATATATTATTCTATGGAATGAAGTTGAATTTTTCATTCCCAAATGGTAATCAAATTATTAAATCCATATATTTAATGATTGGCCATTAAATATATTTTTCTCAAAATAAATAGGTTAGCACAAGTTACCAAATATTCATAAACCCACCTATGATGAGATTATATTATAATCTCATAAACATATCTGACATTTATCATAATCATTCCATAAATGGAAAATCCAAATAAAATTTTAAAGTCTAAAAATACAAAACATTATATGGAATTACAGAAAATTTTCTTAACATTTATCTCCCATATATGGAAATGTATTTCATTGTTATAAAATTCTATTCATGTTAATTCCTTATTCGTGTATTCTCTTTACCGTACATCGTTACTAAAAACATGCACGTTTCCTTATTCATAAATCCAAAAATCTGAAAACATCATCCCCTGTGTCATAAAACACTTTTCGACAACCCTTAATAAGTTCTAAGGAAATCATTACCATCGAATTTAATTATTCCTGACAAAAAAATAATTATCAAAACATAATTATCTTATTATAATCCTCATATTTAGTGTTATCCTTCTCAAAATCATGTATTTTCTGAAGAAGAAAAATTATTACCTCTATCACTATTCATGTCTACCAATACTATTCAATATATATTCTTAATTCCTTCTGGAAAAACTAAACTGGACCAATACATAGATGTTTCATTGTTCGATAATACCATAAAAGTTATTCTACAACATGATTGTAGAATCTCATTACATAAAAAATCTATCATTCTAATACTTCATTGTCTTACTATAATCTCCAACTGTGATTGCATTCAATTTTCCATTGTATTTATCCTTAATAAGATGTTAATATCATTCATCATTGATAACACATTGTTTAGGGAATTTGTTAGCATAATGCCACATTTCCTTGAACATGTATTATTGAATTGTGGGTAGAGAACATTCATGAGAATTCTATGAATTGAATTGAAGTTTTACATTACTATGACACTCATACGCTATATGGACAAATTTCCCACACATGAAATATCTTCTTTTCCCTTTCAGGAATTAACTTGAGTTCTAACTTCAAAATTATTGTCATGTTAGAGATTGATACATTTTCTTCTCTCTTTGTGGAAAACCACTGGAATTTCCATTAATATACATCTTCCTGTTCATATACCTAGAACCTTGAGAGTTACAAACTTATTTTCCAAATTTTAATGATCAAATAATGACTTATTCATAGCATCAAAAATATATTTTGGATAAGGCCTTTCAGAGACTCTATTTTATCCCCCAAAGAATCGATCAATTTTATAATCAGGTTGGATAATAATACCTGAATCATACCTAGAAATCCTTCAAATAATTTCTTATTATGATCCCACAACTTCATCATATTTTTTATTAAGATCAAGGAACTATGTCTCCATAATTTTTTTTCAATAATATAAGGAATTTACTTATTCAAAATATTTTCCTGAAGTCATCCTATTACATAGATTCAGTATCAAAACCAATCCTCGTATTCTGGAAATGATTCCACCATTGATCAGCTTCACCATCCAAATCATAGACTACCATGATAACTTATTCGTTATCTGAACATTGAAGGAATAAAAATTTCTTTTTAGTGGTACTGATCCATTGTTCACCCACTCGTGGATCAGACGACTCACTACAAAAAGGTGGTGGCTGCCTCTTAAAGGACTCAATATAAAGTTGTTCCCTTCTCTTCTCATTTGGATGTCTAACATGATTCGCAGATTGTGTGAGTTTTACTATATGATTTCTCATTATATCTCCAAAAACATTTGGTATCTCAGAAGGAAAATTGTTTTATTTCCCATTTAATTAAATATTAACACTAGTTCATCTGGTTCCATCAATTAACCAAAACCCCCAAAAGAATATTGTGAGGGTGAAAATCATAATATAAAACTCCATAATCAAGGGGGTACATTCAATAACTAATATATTATGTTTAATCGTACGTTATTCATGATCATTACCATAATTATAAGACTATAACCTATAAATAGACTTATCCCTAGGATATCCGTAGACATGTCCTTAAAAATTTCTCTAGGGATCACACTAATGTTTTCATATCCTTGAATCCAAAGGTTGATTATCCTTCAATATAAGACCCATTTTGTAGAAAAAATCATTATGGGAATAGAAATTACCTATATTTTTTGGAAAACATAAAAAATATACAAAAATATTCCCAAAATATATATTAGTTTTTTTCATTTGGAAACTGAAAAAAAACTAATGGTTTATAAAACATCCACATCATCTAATTATTTATTTTTCTTAAATATAACCCCCTTTTGACACATCTTTCATAATAAACTTCATCAAATCCTAGGGAAAATAAACACAAAAGGGGTGAGCTAAGATGATTAGTATGGGTAAACAAGGTTGATATGTAAACATAAACACGATCATAATGGTTGTGATAATGTGATCACAACATTAGAAGACCATGCCCTCCATATTAATTATAAACATTAATCATAATGAAAATAAATTATCATAATACATAAGATCACAACTGTAACATAAGTCATGGAATTGTGTCATACACATAAATGTATAACATTGTGAACATTTATAAATACAATAAGGTTCACTAATTCAATTAGAGACATGAAACCAAGCCCTTGAATAAATATGTGAACATGGAATTCACATCCACTCATTAAATTATACACATGAAATAAGGTTCACACATAACATTCATACCCCATTGGTTATCCATATTTACCCAATTTATTGAGGTAAATATAGTTTCCACCCATCTTATAATGAAATCATTATTACTTTTCTACAAAAAATATTCAACATAACATAACCCAAGGAATTGAAATAGGTTTCAAAAACATAATTCCATCATAAAATAACACATGAACAAAAAATTTATTTCCTAAATAGCATAAAAATAATAAAACCAAAAGAATAACAGGGATATTACATATCCTTAGATAAAAGTTTTTTTTATCTTAGATGTAAAATAATTTTTATAAAAAATTTGAAAGCAATGGTTGAGGAAAATATATGTTCATCATCAAAAACTATTTGTTTTCTCAACATGCCACACAATTTAAAAAGAAAAAAATTTAATTGTAAAAACAATTGAAATATTTTAAAGGATGATTCATTGAAACAATTCATTAGAATATTTTAATATTCCATTAATGTCGTATAAGTTAAAAACATTATTTCACATTATATTTCCAGAGAACTGAAAAAGTACCATGTATGGTAAATGATAGAATTATACCTTCTAAACTATGTATTAAAAGACAAAAAATGGTTAAAAATGACATTAAACATACATATAAGAATAATGATCATTTTATGAGAACATTTTTTTTCATCCATGGACATGGATGATAAATACACCCCATGTAAATACTTACGTATAAACAATCTCGGATAAAAAAGAGACTAAAAAAATATCCCTTACTTTTGTTCCAAAATGATTCTTATGTATATGAACATCATGTATAAAAATTTAGATAATTTTATTGAACTTTTCTAGAATAAAATACATTTTTATGATATAATATATGATCATATTCCCATCCATTTGTTAGTAACATATCATTGTTACTCATTATTGGGGGTATTAACTACTTTATGATCTTATTCATGTTTTGGAAGATAAGATTTTGTTCTACATATTATGTTATAATTATATAATTTATAGAATGATATTATTAATATATATTGTATTTATTCATCAAATTAAGTTATATAACCATGCATTAATTAAGATAGTTTAGAAGAAATCACATCACATTGTCGAGACGGAATATCGTACGTATGCACGAGCGACAATATCATTCCCATAATTGTTGACATATATTAAAGTGTATGGTGTATTATATTTCCAAATACAAATAATTTAATAATAATAATATTTATTTCTTACATCCATCATTATTCCCATCCATGTAAGGTAGTGGGAAAAATAGATTACACCACAGAGTGGATACGGTATGTTGTACGTACGCACACGTGGTGAATTATATTTTTGTAGGATGGATAGAATTTGATATATGTTTGTTTAATAACTATAATAAAATATCATTATTTAGGTACTTATTTATTAATTTATAATTTAACCCCTCATTAATTTGAAGTAGTAGAAGAATAATGTATGGAAGAATCGATAGAAACGATTACATTTCCTTAGACGTGCGTCCTCTAAATCTCCTCTTAGAGCAGTTGATTTGGAAATTTAAGAACACCAGAACCTGTGAAATGTGACTAGGGATGTTGATAAGGTATGTGACCAAGGGATAGATGATCATGAATTCTCAATTTGATTTCAACAGGAGAGGGAATAGGTTCCCTTTTATAATTGAGGTGCGGGTCACTTTATGAAGGTCTAGAAATTTTAATTTACGATAAATTTATTTTCTGTTTCTTGTTCCCTTAAACACAACTATTTCAAATATATGTTTATTTTTTTTCCTATTCCCTACTTCCAATCAAAATTAAACTGGTTTGGAATATTTTTTTATTGCTTGTATTTTTTTGACACTTATTTTACCATTTTTAATCGTATAATGTTATATTATTATTTAAACATTTTTGGTTAATTTAATTAACATGACATGTAAAATGATCCAAGAAGTGTAATTTATGATATATATGGACATATCATAAACTTTTTTGAAAAATCATATAATTTTAGGAATTTAATAACATTTAATAAACTATTTTATTTTTTAAAATACCTTTACTGTATATTTTGACACTATTTAATTGTTGACATTCCAAAAATAGAATAAAAGTAAATATATATTCAAAAGAAATTATTTAAATCATCATAGAAATGTAATATTAATCCATAAAATTATGGAATATGTCAATTCTCTAAAAATTATCTTTATTTTTGTATTCAGAATATAATTTATTTGATATTTACCTTAATAAATTAATTATTGTTTCACTATTTTTTGTATATTTATGTAAAATATATAACCACTTAAAATAATAAATAAATTAAAATTATATATATAATTCCATTATATTTCAGTATACAATTTATGTTCGTAGTTTCATTATGTTTATAATAATATTAAAATTTTTATACTTATAAGAGATAAAAGGGTGGCATATTGTCACTTTCTTTTTTTTAATAATAAATATTTTAGTTTCATGGAGAAAATTCCATTAAATGAGTCAATTATGACCCTTATGTTATATGGGTCGCCTTTTATTCTTCCAATAGAATTTTGTATTCTGTTAGGGTAATTTTTTGTCCTTAACATATTGTTTGTTACCCTAATTTACCTGATTCACCTTTAACCATGGTAAAAATAAATTACTGTAATTACTATTAATGAAATAATAGTATTATATGAATATAATCTCCACCCAAAGATTCCTAATATTTAATCCATTTTGAGAAATTCAAAACAAATAATTTTCCTAAATTAATTTAAATTGGATTCCCTTTGTCAAAATAATAATACATATTTTAAATAAAAGTAAATCCAATCAAAAGATTGGGCTGTTTTTATTTCAAATTTCAACATGAAAATACTTCAAATGAAATTATTTTATTAAATTATAAAACATTAATCTATATATAACTTAAAAAAATTTATATTTATAATATGACAATATAAATAAATCTAACAAAAAATGTTTTTTGATTAAAAATGATGTGCTTTTCACGATACATTTAAAATGAATTTAATCAGAAATATAAATTTTTTTTGATCAAAGTAAATTTTGTTGTCTTAATTTCAATTATGGAGTTTATTATAAAAAATTTTACTTAAATTGTTTCAAAAAATATATTTAACATAGGTGCGCCATCAAAAGTTGGCAAACTTGTATTTTTTTTTAAAAATAGTTCTTTTATCTAAAATATTGAATTTGTAGTTATATTATTTTTATAATGCATATAAAATTTATTTTAATGATTATATTTAATATATTAAATATATATTACATTAAAAAATCCATCAATCATGATCTCATGATTTTATAAAGAATATTAAACTTATTTTTGCATGAAATAAATTATATCAAAAGAACACAAAATTTTGTGTAACACTAGTTAAGCATATGGTTTCCTGTACTACAAGATAAACTTTTGTTGCGTATTTTGAAAGCTTATATTGGTTTATCATACAAAAAAAGGAAATAAATAATCTAAAAATATATTTAATAAAAATATTGGTGTATTACATTAGTACGTTATTAAGCATAATTTAACCTTAATCGATTAAATTAATTTTAATCACCTTCACTGATATTTTTTGTCGGAAAATAAATCCAACATATTAGATAAAATAAAATATGATTATTCCAAATTGGAAAACATATTTCACAAATTACAATCATATAAGTTGAATAAATTAATTTAAAATTAATAATTATGAGAGGACAACACTACAGGTTTTCAAAGTAAAAATTATCAAATGATTGTTAAGATTTTATTTTCAGTGTTTATGTGAATCCGGTTCCAATGACCTATATTGTATTAATGTATAATATTATTATCTAATTAATCTTTTTAAAAAATTTAAAATAAAATTTAACCATATAAATATATTAAATTAAAAATATTTTTGGAATTAAAATCTAGTATTTTTAACTATTCATTAAAAAATGAATCCTCATATAAAAATAATGAAGATTTATCTAAAAATATATTTCATGTTAATATTTCATAAATTTAGTTTATTTTGACATATTAAATATGTAAATATGCCAAAAAGATATTTAAAATGGGTTCTCTATTAAAAGGTGGTAAAACTACCATTATAAAAAATTTAGGTTTTTATACATGAAATTGTGTTTGTTCATACCTTTTGTCTATAGACTCTATTAGATGAATATAATAAATATATGTTTAAATATATATATTATATATTATCTTATAAATACTTTCAAATGGTAATTAATTTAATTTATTGCGATAATACAACTTTCTAACTATAAAAATGATAACATTTTCTTCTAAATTAAATCAGTTTTTAGATTCATTTATAATTAATTTGTAACATATAAAGCCATCATATATTTGTTTAAAACATATATATTTATAAATTAGTTACTAATATTAATAATATCTTATTTAATGTATTGGTTATCTCTTATTATTTTATATAATGACATTTTAATGATATATTATTATTCGGTAAAAATCAGTCATGTGTGTTGTGCAAGCCATTGAGCATTGCCGTTGTTCGGTTTAACAAAAGCTAAACATGATGTTCCATATACATGATGATGATAATTGTATTTCTTTTATTATTCAAATAGAAAACAAGACCCGATCAAAGGTATCAGGGATGTTGAATGTGATATAGACCTAGGGAATCCCCTTGAACAATAATATTATATAGGGGACTTAAAAAACATCCATATAAAATGTTAAATCCTATAAATGATATTCTAGATAAATTATAATCTACACTAGTATATAATAAACCTCTGATCTCTTACTCAGTTACATTGGTTTCCTATTACATAAGCCAAATGGAGGTAAGGGTGCAATAAATATAGATATCAACTCAAGACCATAATATAACATATCACACAAACTCTCATAAATCATCCACCCAATTTTAATGTAAATGTCCATTTTCACATATACACATATATTAAAAAATAAACCCTTTAATTTAATATAGTACTATGGAATATATAAATATAACCTGGAGGTTCTCAGAAAAATAATTATTCATGTGTTATAAAAACATTTTAATAGTGTTATAAATGTGACATTAGAATAAATATGGAAAACAATTCAAGAAATAACACATTAAAAATTGTTCAAGAGTATTCAAATCTAATAAAATATCATTAAAATAAATTTAAATACCAACCAACAAATAAATCAAAAATCATTTAAATTTTCTAGAATAACATGAATATATATCCATACTTTAAAAACACCATTTATTTGAAAATAGTTCCTTGAATGCTTGGGTTACAATTTTATTAATTAATTTTGGATAAATAGAATGACTTTTTATATGAGTTTACTTGAAAGGGAATAGTTTGTAATTTTTACAAACCCTAAGAATGCATGAATAATTATTATAGGAACCAAGATCATGAACCCAACGAAACATCATATATATCAAGTAGAAAAGTAAAGGTATGTATATAAATAATTTATAGATTCTTCAAAGGTAAAAAATATAGATATATTTTCATTTGAAACGTTTTTTATAAATCCCCATAATCAAAAGAACTGTTTCTGAAAATGACATACAAAAAATAAATCTACCCTGGGTTGAAGAAATTTATATGGAATTAATGAAGTACACTTAATTAAGTAAGAATGGGTGATTAAGAAACCAAAGACTCCAAAAATATCATTTTTACAAACCCTATAATGTAATATAACAAATATCTTCCATGTATATTGAAAGATAATAGATATTTTGACCCCATATCTTTTAAATACTTAATTGAATGATTTATTACATAAATCCACAAAAAATATGGTCTTATATGATCTAGAGGGATTTTTTTTTGGAATTTTGATAAATAATATGTTAACATGAAAAGGGGATAAAAATACATTATTTACAATATCTATAAAATGACATCATATACCATTTATCTTATAATTATACCTAGGATAACCTTGTGACATACATAAAATGGTGATATATAAATCCGAGTTATGGGATAATAAAAGAATAACATAATGAAAGTAATACTTGTGAGAAAATAGGAATATAAATGTGCGATAATAATAAATATTGGAATCAAAACATGATAAAAGTCTATTATATTATGGAAATATTAGAAATGTGGAAATATCTTAAAACATGACATTATATTCATATGAAAGGGGTAGCCACTGAGACATCACACTATAATTTTTATAGGATAACCTCCTTTGATCCATAAATTTTTTAGCATGATATAATAAAATTACAAAATTCATTATATGCATATATAGTTATGAGGACACTGGTCATATTCATATCATGTGTGTACATTTTATTGACAAATATATCATATAACGTAAGAATGCATTTCATCACTCATAACCAACCAATTAAGGAGTTTGGATTAAAAAAAATGGAATTTTCTAATAAATTAAAGATAGTTACATCTAGATTAATTCTATTGAGTGTACAAGAGGATGGATATACAAAATACAACAGTTTAGAATCATATATCATGGGAAATTTTATGTAGCATAACAAGTGTACATAATTGTATATGGAAGGGATTAATGCTAGTGAATTGTGTTATATAATTACATGTGTATCATAAATATTGTACATGGATGTTTAAAAACTCATTAAAAGAATAAAAATAGAAATAAAATTGATTCTTATATATAAATTACTTGAAATAAAAAGAAAGAGAAGTTGAACCCTTAATTAATCATTGTAATGGATTGGGTAAGGATTATAAAGAGATATTATAAATGTTCTATCATTTATTGAACATAAGATATAATATAATAATATATTTATGAAAACAAGAAAAAATAAGAATTTTGTATTTAAAAGGATAAATATAGAAAAGGATCCTAAATGGAAAAAATATAGAAGGACCCCTTTAACTTGAGAGGGTGATTCTAAAAGCATGGGAGGCAACACCCCTAAGTTTAATCGAGGAAAATCACATTTGATAGTGAATATTATAGAAACAAAAAATATAGTAATATATTTTATAAACCAATGAATTTATGAAATGTTTCATATTAAATAAATTCAATCTCTTTGATATCTTTCAACACACACAACACTGGGTTTGAATGCAGCACGATACGTTATTAAAATAATATTTTTTTAGAATTATAATTATAATAACAATGTTAAGATGAAGTTTACAAATACTAAAAACTAAATAAATAAAATTATGTATTTTATACATGGATAAAATTAATTCAATTGTTATAAATTTATTACAAATAAAATAATAAGCATTTCAAGGGGAATGAAATATTATTTGAAATATTATATTTTTCATAATATTGAATTATTCGTTCTTCGTAAACATAATTTAAAAATAATTTTTAAAAAAATGAGAAAATTTATTTGAAAATATGAACTACTTTTTTTAATTTTTACATGTCCAAATATCTTTCGATTAATTTTAGATATTTTGTGAAAATATTTGTTTTCTGAATAGTGAAATGTATTGATTTTTATGGAAAACGGATTTAAGTTTAAATTATTTACAATGATAAATTATATTCTAAATTTATTTTAATGTTAAATAAGTTAAATTATGTTAAATTGTAACTAATTTTTATTATTATAATCATCTTCATATTGAATTTCTATATTAAAACGTTCTATAAATATGTAAATTTTCTCTTTGAATTACTGCTCTTTTGTCACATCTACAATTTAATTTTAAATTTAATTATATAAAATATATGAATTTATTTTTAAAAAATGTATTCTGTATTTCAATTCATAAAAAATTATATAATAAAAAAAATTAAATTATTCATTAACTATAATGAATATCAAAACAAGTAAAAATTATTAAACATTGTTTATGTACAAATGAGTATACTTGGATGGAGGTAAACTAACAAGATAAGAATTAAAAATAACCAAAAACATGTCTAATATTTATTTTATAGTCATATTAAGATTGAATTATTTGCAATTTTTTATAATTAACAATATATCTGTTTTGTGGAAAAATAAAAATTTCGGTATCACTTTACATTTTATGAAATTCTCTATTTGTCATCTCCCACAATTAAAAAGGTCAACTCCTATTCTCCCACATTCACACTTGAAAACCCCATTGAATCAGCCAATACGTTCCTAAATACAATTCTTATGTTCTAAAAGCATCCTAAATCCTTATTTTGATTAGTAATCCCTTTTAATAAGGCTTTAGGTATAAATTTAAATAGTCTCTATAAAGAAGTGATAATGTTTTTAAATGTTTGTTTTTGTTTAATTTTATCATCCACCTCCTTATGACCTTATTGAATATATAATAATATAATAACAACAATATATCATATATGGTAGTATTTTTTTATCTTAATTACATTAACAATATCCACATACAATTCAATCAAATGGAAAATGAAGCTGTTGATCATTTGTACATTAGAATACTACCTCTCGAACCATTGTAATCCATTTTCTATAAAAACATTTAAATTTTGGATATAATAATGGATTTAACATATTTAAACAACATTTATGATTTATTTTTTATTGAATAAATATATCAAACATAAATTCTTAATTTCCATTTTTTGGGATATGATAACATCACTCATCTGTACGGCGGAGTACCACCTCATAATGAGAGGTGATACATTTTTTGCACATGATTCACATGTGAGGTATACAGGTTAATTTTATTAAATATATGTGATATTTAGGATATAAATATAAGTATATACATATAATATAACATCTAACCTATTACCTTATTATATTTTGGAATGTAATAATATTGATCTTGCAAGCGTGTAAACTACTACCTCCACACAGAGATGGGAATTGTTTATCATGTTATTTTAAATAGGGTTGTAATAAAATTTTATTTAATAATCATAAATTATATATACAACATTAAAATTATTTTGTATCGGTTAATAAACATTTCGTTTTATTTAATTTCATCCATCGAGATAAATGGAAACATCTTTCATGAATACATTTTACCAAGTGTCTCTATTAATGGTGTAATTGATTTTCAATATTTATAGATTATTAATTAATTTTTATAAATGTTGTTATGACTCGGGGTTTGCTCTGTCAAACATTAGAATATTCCAAAATATAATTCCAGATCAAGGCATTGAGACGTTGTGAGATCTATGAAAAAGAGTTCCTAAAATAAACCGTATAAAAATATTCAGTATTTTTAAACTATGCATGTGGTGAAATGGGTTATCTATCAAACAGAAGCTGAGATCGGAATTTTGAAGGCACTATTGTGCCCAGAGCTTGTTTCTTACCATAGGAAAGGTTTACATTTTTTCGGAATGGACTTTCTATCGAAAAAGTTATCGAGGGTTTTTTAATAATTAAATGAAATAATTCATTTTTGGCATTGCATAAAAAAATCTGGAATGAAGTCTACGATTGTATTTCTGAGCCTGTGGTTGAATTTAGACCAACATGATTACCGTATGCATTAAATAAAGTTGTTCATTCCGGGATTTTTTTTGAAAAATGTAAGTGGAGGAGTTATTTTAAAGTATAATAATTAACTAAATTGAAATTTAATTAATTAAATAAACTAACCCGCCCCAACCTCGTCTCTTCCGGGCACACACAGGAGGAGTTACTTCTCCATCCTTCAATTAATCGATGAATAACCAGTCTAAATTGAGTGAATGATGTTCAGTCGAACATAGATCTTTTTTGAGATCACTCCTCTTTCGAGCTGTGGCTATAGAGAACCATTGAACTAGCGTCGATGATTCATTGATCTACAAAGAGGAAGGATATTCGAGTTTTAATCTGGTGCACATAGGGTTTTTTGGCATATTTTAATTATATCGTTGTAGATTGGAAACCAATGATCAAAAATGCAGTCTTGTGTCTGTTTTAAAAAAATGGAGCATTTCTATTGTTCTGTAGAAGGTGGGGGTATCACTACTCCATTGAGGGTAGAATGAGTGAGGCGTGGCGGTGTGGTGGAGTGCACTGGCGGTGATGTGGAGGCTTCCAGATGGCGACAAAGGCTATTGAGTAGTTGTGTGAGATGATCTTCCAGGGGTTGGGTGTAGTTCAGGGTGTGTTGGGGTGTAAGAGTAGGCACTATGGAATGATGTGTGGTGTGGTTGAATCCATTAGGCAGCTGGGGCAGAGTTATGCAAGCAGGCGGTTGTGAGATGGACCGACATGTTTGGGTCGGTCCATCGGTTTGGGTAAGCGTTTTTTATTAAAAAAACATGTATCTTGCAAAAGGGGTCCTATTTGTGTGTCTTCAATGGAAACACAACCATTTCTATGAGGTGGTACTTTTAGGTCCACTTTGAGTTCCCTTTGTTCTATGCTCATGGATCAATGGCAGTAAACATCAATTTAAAATAATAATAATATAAATATTATTATTGGGTGATTCTTGCATAAGGCCAGTCTTATGCGTCTGATGATCAATTGATGCCCCATTAGTAGAGTTATGACCCTAAATACATTTCCAATGATTAAAGACTGATTTTTCATTCATTAACTAACATTATGGTGTCGGCCCCTTGATGTCCAGTTTGGGCATTTTCGGTGAAACTTGACTTTTTCCCCGGGTGTCCTTTTTGGATGAATGAGTAGTCGATACCATGTGTTTTTCCATAAGAATATTAATGGTGTCATTTATAATATTTTTTTCAATGATCATTATGAGGGGCCTATGTAGTACCTTTTAGTGTTCTATTGTTAAAAGAACCCTTTACACTTGTTGCAAAATTACGGCATGTAAATAGAATATCATGCTTATTTTTCCACATGGAATGCATTAGTGGATGATGTTACGGATTTAAGGACCTGAGATAGCATGAATCGAGCATGATTCTGGTGGAGAGATGTTGGGATGATGTTAGAGATATGTGGTTCAGGAAGAGAAAATTTGGGTCAGGTACTGCCTGGTGGCACAATGACGTGTGTTCCCACTACCTCTCGACATAGGTAGAGACGGGACTCCCCAAATCATGGGAATAAGTTCATAACCATTTGGTAGTTTCCTAGGTTGTTTTTACTTTCATGAGAGTCTAGGGTGAGGGTTCCCTGTGATGTTCATGCAGTAGGACTTCTCCCCTATCATGATAGGTCACAGGCTCTCTAATCTCATTTGATAGTAGATATGTTACTCTCCTAATATACCAGGGTGGGTTGACAGTGTGGTTCTCTCCTACCATCAATACGAGTTTAGTTTATTCATAGAGGTTCTCCCATACTATGGTTTTGGGATCAAGTTCCTTTGTGTTGTGATCCCCTACCAGGGCTGAGGGCTCACTTTCATTAGTGTGGGGCTCCATTGTAAGGAGTGTGTGAACACATTCGATAGTGTGGTGTTCTCATGTTGTGGGTACATGCTAATGTTTCGTAGAGTGGTTCTCCCCTACCATGGGTTCGGGCTCATGTACCTCATAGTGGTGTTCCCCTACTATGGGCGGGGGATCCTTTTTATAGATTAGTGCTTCCCCATTCATGAGTTGAAGTGGGAACCATGACCATCAACTTCTTATGTGTGAATCTTGGTGAGGGTTTAGTACTACCTCAACATACTATGGTATGGACCCCTCTAAGCAATAGCGAAAGAGGTTTCACGAGTTTGTATTGTAGCTAGTACATCCAATACTTATAGGTAGTGGTGAGTTGTGGGACTCTCCGCATTTCATATAACCATACACAGGTCATATGTCAACGTTAGTGGAATCACTCAACTGACTGCCATCTGGTCTAGTGTGGTTGGTACATCAACTACAAGTTGTTGATGCTTACCCCTTTCATTTTATGAGCTATCGTGGACGGATTAGATCTCATTGCTATGTATGAGGTCAGTACATCATGAGACCATTTTGGGTGATTCATTGGAACCTCATTTCATTTACAATGGACATTAAATGGTCGAGACCTAGATAATCAAAGGTGTTATAGGGTTTCTCTCTCATATTGGATCCCTTTGGTTAGGTTGATATGACTACTTCAGTTTAATTTCTCTATTTTATCTCAGGGTTTTTAGGTTGACTACTGGGTATTCAAATACTAACCCATGCACTAGATTTTCCCGCACATTTCATGTGCCTTGTGAACTCCACATGTCCTTTGACAGAGTCCTATTTAGTCATAGAGTAGGAAAACCATAGTAGCTACAATGACCAGTGTTTTCACTAGAGTTGGGCCTAAGAGATGACTGGTGGGTGTTTAATATAGATATCATCCTTTAGAGAAGGTTTCATGCTTTTGAAATTTTTGGGTGGGCCATGTACTAACCCTTCTGGAACTTCTGTTTTACTCTGTTTTGGGATAGATTTATGAATTCATTTTATTTTTTAGTTTGTGTATTTTTATATGCACTATTTCATGGAGGTTTATATTGGTTTGTGCATACATGAACATTAGGATAAGGCCTCATTGTTTGGGATATCCTATATGTTGCTGGATGGCAGCCCCTCGCTAATAAATTTGGGTTTGGGGAGTCGTAGATCGAGCCCCAAAGGTTCGGGACTTGACTGATTGGTATCAAAGTCGGTTTCTCCATTGGGTCTTCATAGTAATGTTGGTATTTCTATGTTATTGTCATGGGATTTATATTGGAATTGGTAACAGATTTCGAGTTCATATTTCTATCCATGGATGCTAGTGTTGGTACGGAAGCCAATGTATCCATCCCCAGAACATTGATAACCTTATTTTTGACTCGATACATTAAAACAATGTTCATATGTTAATAATTGTAAATGCATTATATATGACTGGGTTTTTTTTGACTTTCTAATCATTCTTGAGTTAGCTCCCCATATATACTCATTGATTGTGGTGCATCTTGAATTTGATTATGATGATTCCACAAAGTTAAACTATTAGGGTTATACAGATAGGTTTGGTGTTTGACATGATTAGTGATGTGGTCATCTTATTAGGGCATGGTCACGATGCATGTTCACCATTGTTTGTAAAGATGGTGGAGACACCGACAATCGAGTAGTTCATAGACCCAACTCTGAGGGATCAAGTGGATGCATCCTCTCCAAAAAATATGTGGATGTCTATGATGGTGTTTGTGTTGTCTGAAATTTCATTGATTCCACAAGAAAGTGGGATCCACCCCCCATCATGAATCATTTTTTAGACACATTGAAAACCATGGAGGCGAGTCTATGTCACCCAATGTGGATAGTATCATGGTGCAGTGGTCGAGTTACTTTAACTTGTGAACATGAGGATTGGCGGAATGTTGGTAGCTGAGGTTCTAGTAAAACCCAGTGCGAGTGTCTAGGTAGGCCATTATTTTTCAATAGTTCTTTCACGGTCATGGTGTGATCTTGTTTGTGGGATGATCGAGAAGGTTTTTGTGTGGTTTGTTGTGTCTAGGAATTCAATGGAAGGATGGAAACGTCCCCCACTAAGACATGTCCATGAGACTTGATCGAAAAACATCTATGTGAGTCAATTCCCCCGAAAAAGGATAATATCTAGGTGTGGTGGATAGGTTCACTAGACTTGGAAGTTTAAGTTCACTTATATGGGTTGGTTGTGGCATTATAAGGGCTTGAAAGACTCATTGTGTGTGCTGGGGAAACCCTATATGTTCCCCTTGTCGAGGAGGCATTCCTCATGAGGTGTTGAGGTTTTGTTATGTGGTATCATGTGATAGAAAATCTAGTGGGAATGTTCATGATATATTTTCGAAATGATGGGTTGTACATAATCCTTTAGTGGTTTGGGCATTGGCACCAGTATTCTGGCATGACGGGGTGTTGAGGTAGACTTCTCCTTGGTATCTTGTTGGAGTTGGAACATACCATTGGAGTTGGATACAGTCTGTAAGAGCTAAATTGTGGTGTTAGTAATATAGTGACGGTGGACCTGGGTATTTGATGATGAGGTCATGTGTTTGGATGGACCTCATTGAGGATTCATAGTGTTGGCTAAGGAGTTAGGATACCTCTACTGTTTTTTAACCCTTGTTTTAATTGTTGTTGTTGTGGTTCTTCATAGTGTGTGTTTGTGACATCACCCAAACCATTTGGGTGATTTATAGTGTTGGAGTCCCATGGAAGAGCGGATATCCTTTCCCACATTCCAATGATTTAACATTTTGAGGATGAAATGTCATATAGTGCGGATGATGTATCGACACAAGATTATCCATGCAGGACATTTGAATATTACTACAAATATATCCATTGATAGGTGTTTATGCGTTGTGTTATTTTGTGTCTCAATGTGCAATGAAGTGGTTTCATAAAAATATTTAGTGTTTTAATTGAATGCATGTGTGAAAAAAGTGTTATCTCTCAAGTAGTAGAAAATATCAGAATTATAAGGGCACAATTGAGCCTAGAGTACACCGTTTAACCAAGGCATGGTATAATTTTATTAGAATGGTACATCTATTATAAATTTTATCATGGGGATTTCCATTAATAAATGAAATGATTTATTTTCAAAACATGATCGAATAACATATGAATGGATTCTCAGAATAGATTAATGAGAAAAGGTAGAGTATAAAACATTGTGTTTACAGTAGGTAAAACATAATGTTGTTCCCATATGGATTTTTTGATGAAGGCTAGTGGAAGAGGCAGTTTTATGGTGGATTAATTAATTAAATATAAATTTAATTATTTAAATAACCCCCACCCCTCCCTAGTGCATGGTGGAAGATTTCCTCCTCCTTTTTCCACTTCTCTGACAAATTACCAACCAAAATCGAAAGAACAATGTTATATCAGAATCTTATATTGATGGTGATATCTTCTTGTTCGAGCACTGGCAGCATCAAGGTGTGAATCTAGCCTCAATACATCGGTGAGCCTTCAAGAGGTAGGAGATTTGCGTTTTATTCCTGCATACCATGGATTTTTGTTATGTTTTATTTGAAAATTTTCAATGCATCAATGTAGATCAAGATGAGAGAATCCAAAATCTGGTCTTCAATCTATTTTTTACCACTAGAGTATACTCTGTGGTCTGCAAAATGTGGTGGCAGCATAGATCTTATGAGGGAACATTCAGTGGGGCGTGGCAGCGTAGTAGAGGGAGTTGTCAGTATAGTGGAAGCATCTCGAGGGAAGAGGAATCCATTGGGTAGCTAGTTGACACATAACTCAGGGGGTTGGTGGAGAGTGTTGCGCGAGGGGTTGGGGTGCCCGTACAACAGCGTGATGCTATGTGTGGCAGTGGTTGACAGGCGGCGGGGCCAGTCATGGCTTCTTGGGAAGGGTTTTTTAATAATATCCCAGTATCATGCAAACCAGGGGTCCAATTTTCATGCCACATACAGAAACAAAACAATTGATTCGAGGCACAAAATTTGAGGCCACATTGAGGGCCTTTGGTGGGATTGAGTCTTAGCGGCATGAAATGTCCAATTAACATAATAATAATATAATTTTAATCTTCTGATGATTCTACCGTCAGACGTATCTCCTACATCGTATGTGGGATTGATGCTCTGTTAGTGGCGTTATTACCCAAAATTTAGTGTGAATATTTCATAAAAAATTATATGTCCATATATAGAAATTGTGGTGCATGCCCCATGATGCATGGTTTGGGAGATTGGTGTAAAATTTGGCATTTGCAATAGGTGTCTATTTTGGGTGAATGTGTAGTAAACATAATCTATTTTTATGTATGTATCGCCACACTGAAATCGTTCGAATATGTTCTGGGATAAAGATATGTTCATCATGATGTCCCTTTTGGTTGGTTGGGGTGAAATTCATCATTTACACTAGTTACATGATTTTGGAAAGATAATATCCTATCCCTGGTGTTTTTCTATTTGTAATGGAATATTGACACATATTATGGAATATAGTAAATGAGGTGGCATGAATCGAGAAAGTGGCTTGCAAAGCATGTTCTGTGATGATGTTGGAGATCAGTGGTTCTTGAAGAGAGATGTTGTGTCAGGTTCTCCCATGTTGTTCTAGTGTTTAAGTTTCCCTTACCATTCTACTTAGATATATATGGGACTACCCACATTGTGGGAACACGTTTGATACTTTTGTTATTTTACTCTAGGGTTGTTACTCCCATGATGCACTAGGGTATGGGTTCCCCATGAAGATGGTGATGTTTCACAGCTCTGATGTCTTGATAGGGCGCAGGCTCTACCATCGCATTGTATGTTAAATTTTTTACTACCCTAACATACCAGGGTGAAGGTTATCATTTTGGTGGTCCCCAAATTTGATGTGGTCTCACATTACACTCAGTGGTGATCCCCTTACATGTTTTCAAGATCACGTTCTTTATTGTGGTCCTCCCTTTCCATTAGCATGGTCTCTTGTTCTGTAGCATGGTACTCCCCTACCATGGGTTCAAGAATACATTACATAGTTTCATTCTCGATTACCGTGGTTGTAGGAACATGTTCCTTTGTGCGGTGCTCCCTGTTCGTGGGTGTGGGCTCAAATTTCACAAAGTGTTGCTTCCCTACCAAGGGGGGATCATTTCTCTAGTAGTGGTTCTCCCTTTCCATGGTTGCTGGATTAAATTTACAGAGTAGTGATCCCCCATTCATGAGTTTTATTAGGGAGGTGGACTCTCAACATGTTATATGATATTATTGGTTATCTATTATATCTATAAGGACCCATACTTAAACCATACATAATCTTGAGTTATTACAAGACTACACATTGCAGATCTTTTCAGGTTTAGAGTTTTAGAGAATTAGATCATAAATCATGCATTACACTCCAAATTTAAACAAAGTGGTTACATAAAAGATAGTAATCATTTTTTCCATAAACAAAATCATATTTAAAATAAAACATGGATTCTTTCTTGACACTTCCTTGACATTATCATCACATCATTTACCATTCCCTTGACCTATGAAAAAAATTTCAAAAACATGGGATGAGCATCAAAAGCTCAGCAAGGGATATAAAAGTAAGAAATGAAAACAATAGTCTATGTATGAATTCATACTTTACTCATAAAACCTAAGAATTTTAACATACCTCATCAAATCATGAATAAATCATAGAAATCATAAGACATAAAGGTAACTTGAGGCATTATTTACATTCGTACGTAGGGAGTAACCCTCTTGGTTACATTTGGAATACACATCACAGTATATTACCTAAATTTCTTCGGAGAAACCTTAATTTTTAACTCCTTCGCATTACCCAATGCATTGTAGAGCTATATCGGGCTCACCCACCCTTTGTTTATCACGGAACCACCCGTCTTTTTAATAATGCCCAAGAACCATAACATAATCGTATCACATAAAACATGCATAAAGGAAACATAACATTTCCACATTTCAATCACAAGATATCAATACAACACATTGATATAATAAAAACATTATGAAAACCATTTTCAATAACAAAATAAATGAAAATTAAAACATGGTATTTATTTTTCATTTTAAAAAACGTTATGGCTTGTAGGGGAAGCTGAAACTCAAATAATGGTCACGGTGGGGGAGAAGTCGTTGTCGCTGCATACGTACGACAAAAACATTCCCTTTTGTCGTTTAGTAAAACAGTTCGTATAAAAATATATCTTTTGAATAAATGTAAAAGTCAAAGGGGGTTATACACCGTATAAAAGAAAGTTGTGTATAAAAAAAATATGTCTCAATGAAAGGATATTGAGACGAAGTCCCATACCCCAGGTCTGACTTGACTCGATCATTCTTTAACATCCTAAATAATAAACTTGAGTTAATTCATACTTGCTTAAGAACCTTTTTCAAGTTTATTATATCTTTTATATCACTTATTACCAAGTTATTAACACTATGTAATTATTTAAGTTAATAATGGTCGTTTTTTCGATCATTGGTACTTGAGTAAAAAATAAACTCTTTATAATTAAAAGTTGTTCATGTTGTAAAAGACCCGTAAAATTCAAGGAAATTTTTTTCTTAATTTTCTTTAGAATTTTACAAGAGCGCGGTTTCAGACGGCACCTGATTCCGAGGCCCGGAGTGCCCGGAATTAATTTCCGAAGTTTGGCTCGGGTACGTTCAGTGAACGAACGAGCGGGAATTCCTAACTTTTGATCCGGTGCTCGGATTTGAAATCCGAGGGCACCGATGAACTCGCAGCGCCGATATTCGCTTAATGAGACCTTTTCGGGAGTTGCGTTTGTTGCGGGTTGAAAGTTACGTTTTGGGTTTTTTTTCAGTTAAGTTAAATAAAGTTGTGTAAAACAAATTTTATTTAAACTTATTAAAAAAACCTACCTAAGGGGGTTGGAAGTGGGACCCACACCCACTTAACCTCCCTTGGGAGGATTAAGTGTGGTGGGGCCCACACGAACCCCTAAATCTTTTTATAACCTCTCAACTTCCCCCTTAAACTCCCCTCTCTCCCTCTTAATTGTTTGTAAACTTAACATCAAATTAATTACACATGACATGTTAATTAATTAAGTGTTATGTTTGAATTTTGAAGTTTTGAATTCCTAGGCTTGGTAAATAAAATAAGGAGGGACCTTATTTTATTTTGTTAGCCAACTTGTGTGGTTTTCATTTGAGAGCTCCTCCTCCATCTTCTTCATCTTGACGAAGAACGTTCATCTTGACGAAGAACGTTCATCTTGACGAAGAACGTTCATCTTGACGAAGAACGCTCAAACTCCGACGAAGAACGACGCCTCTCTTCTTCGTCCTCGGTGTCAACAAGAGGGAACGCCGCATCCTCCTCGGGCCTTCTTCGTCGGCAAACGAAGATCCGCCAACAACGTGTCGCATCGGACGTAACTCTTCGTCAACGGATTTGACGAACGACGACCGCGACGCCCGACTTCCGCGACGCCGTCTTCCGCGGAACGTAGAAGATTCTTTGAATCTCAAACCCGAGGTAGGGGATGTTTTTTATTGATTATTTTTATTCCATTCTTGAATCATGGATTTTTAGCATGACTAAATGTGAGGCTTTCGGATATTCTTTAGTTATGTTATTATTTAACGTGAGGGGGGTCGGACCGCAAGAACACGGCCGAACCCCCCCTCCTTAGTTCTCGTTTTATTCATGCGGGTGGAAGCAAGAGGCGTGGTGCCGTCGCACCACGCGGAAGAACATGCTTATAATTTTTCCGCAACCCGTCGCGCTTCGCCGAGGAGAGATTTCAAGAACGCGACGCCGTCGCGCCGCGTTGGGAGGATTCATGGCACGGCGAAAGGGGCGCGGTGCCGTCGCACCGCGCCGGACGACGAACACCGCGGCCGGTTCCGGGCCGCGGTGAGACGAGGAGACCGCGGCCGGTTCCGGGCCGCGGCGGAAGGAAAGACCGGCGGCCGTGCCGCCGGCGTCGGAAGTCGAGGGCGGGACCGGAAATTCCGGTCCCGTTGGTAAAAACCGGCCGGCCAGCGGGCCGGCCGGATGTCATAAAAACCGGGGGATTAAACCCCCGGCCGGTCCTTCAAGACCCCCCTCTTAATGAGGGGGGCGGTTCATTAAAGGAGGGGGGGGGGGGCAAAGCCCCCCCGGTTTTTGTCCAGCCGGCCCCCACCTGCGGGGGCCATTTATATTTCAAGGCACGGCTTAAAGCCGTGCCGTTTTGACAGAAACGCGGGGCTTAGCCCCGCGTGCCTCCCGCATGCGCCGCGGCACCCCGCCGCCAGCACGGCCCGCCGCCGCCGCCGCCGCCACGCGGCCCGCCGCCGCCGCCTCGCGGCCCGCCGCCGCCGCCGCGCCGCCGCCGCGCCGTCCAGAGGGGGGGGGGGGGGGGGTCGGGCCGGGTCGGCCCGGACCCGGACCCCCCGTTTCGGACCAGATTCGGTTCTTGGCTCATAACTTGAGCCTCGGACCTCCGAATGACGAACCGTCTGCGGCAACGTGATCCTTGGATCGAGACGGTCGTTTCGGTATATCGCACTCAAGGTTTCGGGTTACTTTGAGTTCGGCCGGGTTGGTTCGTTCACGAAACCAACCGGGCCTTCGGAGCGGAAACGCTCATATCTTGAGCTACGGACGTCCGATTGACGTGCCGTCAGTTGCGTAGTGTTCCTCTTAGTGAGACGGATCTTTTGGCATACTCCGCCCGAGGTTTGGACGCAGGTGGAGTACGGTCGGGTTGGTTTTGCCTTAAAAACCAACCGGGCCCCGGAAACGAAAATGCCAATAACTCTCAGACCGAGCGTCCGATCGACGCGCCGTCTGTTGCGTTGAGTTCCTGTTGGCGATACGGAACTTTTGGATACATCAACTTCGGTCTTCGTGACAGTTGATGTATCAGCCTCTCGGCTCGTGGAGCGGACCCTCCGTACGAGCTTGCTGTGTGCGGGAACCCTAGTGCTGGCTGCGACTGTTCTACTGCTACGACTGCTACTGTGACTGTGACGACGACAGTACAGAGATCCTGTGTGGATTTGACGACGACAGTACAGAGATCCTGTGTGGATTTGACGACGACAGTACAGAGATCCTGTGTGGATTTGACGACGATAGTACAAAGATCCTGTGTGGATTTGGCGACGACAGTACAGAGATCCTGTGTGGATTTGACGACGACGACTACAGCACTCAGCGATCCTACGTGGATCAGTGCTACAGGTTCTGTGTGAGCCCGATCCTGTGTGGGTCCTTGCGCTCAGCGGTTCTGTGTGAGCCAGCGCCTACAGGTTCTGTGTGAGCCCGATCCTGTGTGGGTCTTCTGCGGGGGTTAGTTACCTATCGATCCTTCGTGGGTCCGACGACTTAGATGGATCAGTGATCATCTTTATCGTCCTTGAAGAAGTATACCTGTGTGAGCTGAATCCTGTTGTTTTCCTGTGTGGATTGTGTTGTGCAATCCTGTGTGGATTATATTTTGCTTTCCTATGTGGAATACGTATACTTTCCTGCGTGGACTGAGTTGTACTTGGGCTCGGAGGTTGGAGCGTATTTGAATTGATGACTTAGGTATATGTATGGGCATATACCTAAGCAGTGTCGGATGTTACTTCGTGATTGTTCTTTTCTTCGTGGTTTATCCTTTGTGGATTTGAGAGACCTTCAGGGGTCTCGGGGTCCCTACTGAGTAGCTTATACTCACCCCTGCACGGGCTTTGCCCGCACTTCGTTGTGTTGGTTGCAGACGACGGACAGCGTTGACCTTAGCTGAGGCTTGCAGAGCGGGACGGTACCCGGAGGTGGACCACTGGGCGGGACGTGCTCGGAGCGGACGGCGGGACCCGTGGAGCAGAGGAGCTATCTGTACCCACCCTTCAGGTGGGATTTCCAGTGGACAGCTCGGAGTAGCGGCTTTACTTTTCAGTTGTTGTTTTTCCCTTTTCGAGTTGTACTTTACTTTCAGTTTGGGTTTGTATTCTGGCCCATTTACTTTTCCGCACTTTCAGTCGTACTCTGTTTGCTTAGTGTTTACTTTCCGCTTGTTTACTCTGTGGTGTGTGTTTACTTTTCAAAGGCAATGCCTTCCCTTTTACCGGGAATTTCGCCTTGGTGCTAGTCGCCAGCCCCTGGCCTATGGAAGGCGGGCTTGGGGTAGTCACGGCACGGACCCCGAGGGCGGGTCGTGACAAATTGGTATCAGAGGAGTTCGGTTCTACCGCGAACTCTGATCTTTTCTATGTGAAGCAATAATGTTTAGCGTATTGAGTGTGGTTATCAGTCCAGGGAGTCCAGTGTTGGTGCGGCGGCCGACGTATCCGTACACCAGGACCCTGACTTCTGATTTCCGACTTAATGCACGAAAACATTGATTGCGTGTGTGTTTCAAGTTTTCTTTGTGATTACTTGTGTCAGCTCACCGGGTATACTGATCTGCTTTATGAAAGTCTCAAGTTTTCCTTGTGATTACTTGTGCCAGCTCACCAGGTATACTGTTCTAACCGTGGCGCACCTGTTTCCTTTTCAGGATGGCCCCACGACGGCAGCCAGCTAGGGTTCCGAGAGTCGAGCGAGACGACAGCCCACCGAGCGACGAGGCTTCGGTGCAGGGCCCTTTGCCAGTAGTGGCACCGGCGGTAGCTTTACCCGCCGAGCCCCCGATGCTTCCAGCAGCAGCCGCTGACGATGCACGTCGCCTCAGCGCGCTGCATGAGTTTCAGCACCAGCGACCGCCCAGGTTTCGCGGGGGAGACGGATCCCCAGGCAGCAGAGGACTGGCTGGAGGCAGTGGTTCGAGTCTTTAGGCTAGTGAGGACACCAGCAGACCTCATGGTGATCCTCGCTGCGAGCCTACTACACGCAGCAGCAGGACGATGGTGGAGCTTGATGCTCCAGGTTCACGATGAGGCATCCTTGCTCTGGACGGACTTCGAGAGCCTCTTCCGCTCTGAGTTCGTCCCGGCCACCCTCCGAGCGGTGCGCATCCAGGAGCTTCTACAGCTGCGGCAGGGCAGCATGACGGTCGCTCAGTACTCGGCGAGATTTACCGATCTCTTGCGCTACTCGACCGACATGGTACGGGACCCATTTTTCAGGGCCCGGACCTTCGAGCAGGGTTTGAGACACGAGATCAGGGCATCGCTGATCTCCCTCAGCATACCGACTCAGACAGGAGTACTGGAGCGGGCCCTTCTGATCGAGAGCTTCCTTACTGAGTCTACACTAGCACAGAGACCCACCGCAGGGCGGCACGTGGCTGAGTCCTCTGCAGCAGGTAGTCGGCGAATGACTCAGGGGTCCAGACAGACCAGACCTCAGGGCACTGGCTCAGCAGTGCAGGGCACACAACGCGGGGCCAGTCTTTCGAGTGGAAGACAGTGCTATGCATGCGGCGGGCGAGGCCACATGGCTCGTGACTGCCCGACCCGCCATGCGGAGGAGCAGCAGACGGTTGAGGAACCACCTAGGCAGAGGCAGAGGTTCGACCGTGGCGGTCTGCAGGAAGGAGGCGGACGAGGCAGAGGAGCTGGCCGAACAGCAGGTGGTGGACGACGCTTTGAGGCTCTACCACCACCACCACCAGGAGGTCCACCCCGACCGCAGGGGAGAGATCAGCTTCAGGCAGCCGAGGCATTCGATCATGGAGCCCTGGGAGCCGATGGACAGGAGCAGAACTAGTGGTTACATCCTTTGTACTTCTGGTTCCTTGTTGCTTTTGTGTAGCGTCTTGTATTACGAGCTGCAATAATAAAAGACGCATACCTTGTGATGTTTTCGTTCTTGTCCTCTATCGTAATGTTACTAAGAGGTTCCAGTTTTGGCTGTTGACTTGACCCTCACTTGTGAGACATCTACTGGAGGAGACCCAGTTACCACACACTGATGCCGACAGTGTGACTCAACCCTTGGAGGCGAGAGTAACGGTTGAATCTCTTAGTAGTAGCGTCGAGGCCTTACGACGTTATCCTTAGTATGGATTAGTATCATCCATGTTAGGAATGACTGTTTTAGGCAAAGAATGTGGTTCATCCAGGGGATGAGACCAGGTTTCTCTTTTCGGCAAAGAAGAAATCTTGCAGCTCTTGTGGGACCAGAGATGGTCCGGGCCACGTCAAAAGAGGTCCATGTCATCCAGGAGCGGGTCCTACATGGGTGATCGATTCCTCTTGTGCGCAACAGATGGCGGCACGAGAATCTCCAGGAGAGCACATGGGAGCGGGAGGCTCAGATGCGTGCTCAGTATCCTCTTTTTGTTTCCCTAGTTTTTGATGTAGCTTTACGGGGACGTAAAGCCCTGAGGTGGGAGTAATGTAAGACCCGTAAAATTCAAGGGAATTTTTTTCTTAATTTTCTTTAGAATTTTACAAGAGCGCGGTTTCAGACGGCACCTGATTCCGAGGCCCGGAGTGCCCGGAATTAATTTCCGAAGTTTGGCTCGGGTACGTTCAGTGAACGAACGAGCGGGAATTCCTAACTTTTGATCCGGTGCTCGGATTTGAAATCCGAGGGCACCGATGAACTCGCAGCGCCGATATTCGCTTAATGAGACCTTTTCGGGAGTTGCGTTTGTTGCGGGTTGAAAGTTACGTTTTGGGTTTTTTTTCAGTTAAGTTAAATAAAGTTGTGTAAAACAAATTTTATTTAAACTTATTAAAAAAACCTACCTAAGGGGGTTGGAAGTGGGACCCACACCCACTTAACCTCCCTTGGGAGGATTAAGTGTGGTGGGGCCCACACGAACCCCTAAATCTTTTTATAACCTCTCAACTTCCCCCTTAAACTCCCCTCTCTCCCTCTTAATTGTTTGTAAACTTAACATCAAATTAATTACACATGACATGTTAATTAATTAAGTGTTATGTTTGAATTTTGAAGTTTTGAATTCCTAGGCTTGGTAAATAAAATAAGGAGGGACCTTATTTTATTTTGTTAGCCAACTTGTGTGGTTTTCATTTGAGAGCTCCTCCTCCATCTTCTTCATCTTGACGAAGAACGTTCATCTTGACGAAGAACGTTCATCTTGACGAAGAACGTTCATCTTGACGAAGAACGCTCAAACTCCGACGAAGAACGACGCCTCTCTTCTTCGTCCTCGGTGTCAACAAGAGGGAACGCCGCATCCTCCTCGGGCCTTCTTCGTCGGCAAACGAAGATCCGCCAACAACGTGTCGCATCGGACGTAACTCTTCGTCAACGGATTTGACGAACGACGACCGCGACGCCCGACTTCCGCGACGCCGTCTTCCGCGGAACGTAGAAGATTCTTTGAATCTCAAACCCGAGGTAGGGGATGTTTTTTATTGATTATTTTTATTCCATTCTTGAATCATGGATTTTTAGCATGACTAAATGTGAGGCTTTCGGATATTCTTTAGTTATGTTATTATTTAACGTGAGGGGGGTCGGACCGCAAGAACACGGCCGAACCCCCCCTCCTTAGTTCTCGTTTTATTCATGCGGGTGGAAGCAAGAGGCGTGGTGCCGTCGCACCACGCGGAAGAACATGCTTATAATTTTTCCGCAACCCGTCGCGCTTCGCCGAGGAGAGATTTCAAGAACGCGACGCCGTCGCGCCGCGTTGGGAGGATTCATGGCACGGCGAAAGGGGCGCGGTGCCGTCGCACCGCGCCGGATGACGAACACCGCGGCCGGTTCCGGGCCGCGGTGAGACGAGGAGACCGCGGCCGGTTCCGGGCCGCGGCGGAAGGAAAGACCGGCGGCCGTGCCGCCGGCGTCGGAAGTCGAGGGCGGGACCGGAAATTCCGGTCCCGTTGGTAAAAACCGGCCGGCCAGCGGGCCGGCCGGATGTCATAAAAACCGGGGGATTAAACCCCCGGCCGGTCCTTCAAGACCCCCCTCTTAATGAGGGGGGCGGTTCATTAAAGGAGGGGGGGGGGCAAAGCCCCCCCGGTTTTTGTCCAGCCGGCCCCCACCTGCGGGGGCCGTTTATATTTCACGGCACGGCTTAAAGCCGTGCCGTTTTGACAAAAACGCGGGGCTTAGCCCCGCGTGCCTCCCGCATGCGCCGCGGCACCCCGCCGCCAGCGCGGCCCGCCGCCGCCGCCGCCGCCACGCGGCCCGCCGCCGCCGCCGCCACGCGGCCCGCCGCCGCCGCCGCCACGCGGCCCGCCGCCGCGCCGCCGCCGCGCCGCCGCCGCGCCGCCGTCCTCCGCCGCCGTCCGCCGCCGCCGGCCGCCGCGCCGTCCAGAGGGGGGGGTCGGGCCGGGTCGGCCCGGACCCGGACCCCCCGTTTCGGACCAGATTCGGTTCTTGGCTCATAACTTGAGCCTCGGACCTCCGAATGACGAACCGTCTGCGGCAACGCGATCCTTGGATCGAGACGGTCGTTTCGGTATATCGCACTCAAGGTTTCGGGTTACTTTGAGTTCGGCCGGGTTGGTTCGTTCACGAAACCAACCGGGCCTTCGGAGCGGAAACGCTCATATCTTGAGCTACGGACGTCCGATTGACGTGCCGTCAGTCGCGTAGTGTTCCTCTTAGTGAGACGGATCTTTTGGCATACTCCGCCCGAGGTTTGGACGCAGGTGGAGTACGGTCGGGTTGGTTTTGCCTTAAAAACCAACCGGGCCCCGGAAACAAAAATGCCAATAACTCTCAGACCGGGCGTCCGATCGACGCGCCGTCTGTTGCGTTGAGTTCCTGTTGGCGATACGGAACTTTTGGATACATCAACTTCGGTCTTCGTGACAGTTGATGTATCAGCCTCTCGGCTCGTGGAGCGGACCCTCCGTACGAGCTTGCTGTGTGCGGGAACCCTAGTGCTGGCTGCGACTGTTCTACTGCTACGACTGCTACTGTGACTGTGACGACGACAGTACAGAGATCCTGTGTGGATTTGACGACGACAGTACAGAGATCCTGTGTGGATTTGACGACGACAGTACAGAGATCCTGTGTGGATTTGACGACGACAGTACATAGATCCTGTGTGGATTTGGCGACGACAGTACAGAGATCTTGTGTGGATTTGACGACGACGACTACAGCACTCAGCGATCCTACGTGGATCAGTGCTACATGTTCTGTGTGAGCCCGATCCTGTGTGGGTCCTTGCGCTCAGCGGTTCTGTGTGAGCCAGCGCCTACAGGTTCTGTGTGAGCCCGATCCTGTGTGGGTCTTCTGCGGGGGTTAGTTACCTATCGATCCTTCGTGGGTCCGACGACTTAGATGGATCAGTGATCATCTTTATCGTCCTTGAAGAAGTATACCTGTGTGAGCTGAATCCTGTTGTTTTCCTGTGTGGATTGTGTTGTGCAATCCTGTGTGGATTATATTTTGCTTTCCTATGTGGAATACGTATACTTTCCTGCGTGGACTGAGTTGTACTTGGGCTCGGAGGTTGGAGCGTATTTGAATTGATGACTTAGGTATATGTATGGGCATATACCTAAGCAGTGTCGGATGTTACTTCGTGATTGTTCTTTTCTTCGTGGTTTATCCTTTGTGGATTTGAGAGACCTTCAGGGGTCTCGGGGTCCCTACTGAGTAGCTTATACTCACCCCTGCACGGGCTTTGCCCGCACTTCGTTGTGTTGGTTGCAGACGACGGACAGCGTTGACCTTAGCTGAGGCTTGCAGAGCGGGACGGTACCCGGAGGTGGACCACTGGGCGGGACGTGCTCGGAGCGGACGGCGGGACCCGTGGAGCAGAGGAGCTATCTGTACCCACCCTTCAGGTGGGATTTCCAGTGGACAGCTCGGAGTAGCGGCTTTACTTTTCAGTTGCTGTTTTTCCCTTTTCGAGTTGTACTTTACTTTCAGTTTGGGTTTGTATTCTGGCCCATTTACTTTTCCGCACTTTCAGTCGTACTCTGTTTGCTTAGTGTTTACTTTCCGCTTGTTTACTCTGTGGTGTGTGTTTACTTTTCAAAGGCAATGCCTTCCCTTTTACCGGGAATTTCGCCTTGGTGCTAGTCGCCAGCCCCTGGCCTATGGAAGGCGGGCTTGGGGTAGTCACGGCACGGACCCCGAGGGCGGGTCGTGACAAACCAGAATTATATTAATGATGTAGATATCATATATATCATATATATCCAGTATATTCATTCATTTATAATATTACATAACATATAGAGGTAAGAAATGAAATGCACCGTTCATGTAGACGAAAATCCGTACGTACGGATGAATGCTACTTTCATTTCAATTTCATATTTAATGGAATGAAATCATAATGACATAAATATATATTATAATTCCAGTATAATATCATATATAATATCATTAACTCCAGCCTTTATACGTCCCACATATGGCATTAATGAATCAAATCACTTTGAGGGGGCGATAGTCCGCACTTCCTAAAATGAAGATATTACGTTTACCCAGAATGGAAACCATAAAGGTATGCCATAAATGAAAAATACAGAAGCTTAAGTAAAAACTAAACATATTATACATCATATATAAATATAGTGACATCTTAATGGCCACCATTGAAGGTGATATATGAATGTTGAACAATCATCGTTTCATGAGCCAGAAATTCGCCATCCACAGAAACAGTATGTTCTTTTACCATTTGATGTAGGTGTGTGTAAGTGTAGCTAGAATCCTTCTACTAAAAAAATACTAGTATATTGAAGATACTGGTTTTGTTACAAAAGAAATGAATAAAAAGATTTTATGGGGTTGAAGAAGCAAAATAAAACAAAAGAACAAAAGTGAAGGCATTACCTTAAAATCGGGTAACTCCTCTTGGTTTGAACCAAAAGGGTTTCTTGAAGAGCTTTCTGCCTAAGGTAAGGCTTCTAGGATGAAGAAGGGGATGTGTAGAGGCAAAATGAGCAGAGATTTGCCGAGGAAAATTCTTTAGAGGTGTGGGTAAAGAGGTAGAGGTGGGGGCCTTTTATAAGAGGAGAGGAGGGGCAATCTTGGAAAGGTATAAAATGTTACTTTATTTTCAAATGAGTTTCGAATTTTAAAGGTCCCACATTGATGTATTTCGAGGTTAAGGGGATAAGTGTTCTAAATCCACCCATCCAATATGTTTTTTTACATGTGTAGGTCTTATATTTTACATTATTTGTTCATTTTATTTAAATCGTTAAATAATGAGGTAATCGCTGCATCATAATGGTCTCATATATAATTTAATTTATTTAATGTCCAAAATTATAAAAAAATACTATGATGTAGAAAATATTTTTAGATTTCCAATGACTATTTATAGTCCAAGAGGTCATATGTGTAGACAAAATTAAAACAGTTTTACTCAGGTGATACATTCTTTGTTATATTTACTTTTTTTAAAAATAAAATGATAAATAGTCATTATCACACAAAAGTGATTCCATGGGGTCCCAAAGATTAGTACAAGGAATCCCATGGTCGGCCATGACACAACCAGTAGTATTAGGACCCATGTTGGTGTCATTTTTTATTATTATGATATTATTTTATTATCCTTAACTACCCGATTACTAATTAATCAAGATAATTAACGATAATTACCGTTGTTACTATTCACAAAGTCCAAAAAACAAAAGAGTCTTAATTACATATTTTGGACCTTATGATTCCAAATATGGAATCCATTTTAACAAATTAAAAATACATAAATTTCAATAATTAATTTAAAAAAATAATTCCTGTTGTCAAAAGAAATAGAGGGTTTTTTTACACTATATCTATGAAACGTTTGGCATTAGTTTATGCCAAATTCCAAAGTGAAATTAATTATAATGACCACTATTAGATTAAATGGTAAAAATATATTCTATTTAAACTTTAAAACCAATTAAAAAGATAATCTAACCATATAAATAAATTAAATGAAAAAGCAGTTTTGATGTAAAATGCCGTATTTTTCACTATTCATTAAAAATGAACATTGTTAGAAAAATTCCAAAAAATTATCCAATGAAAATTTAAATGTCCCAATAATAAAAAATAAGTTTAAGTTTTCAAATAAGTATTATAAAATTGTCAAAATATTGATTTAAAAATGGTTCGCCATCAAATGGCTTTAAAACAATCTTTTAAAAATATTTGAGAATTCTATGCTTAAGATTGGATTTATTCCCATTTTAAGACTCTAAAACAATATCTAATTCATAAATAGACATATATAAGAATAACTATTATTCATTACTTAATTGGGATGTTACATCCTTCCCCCCTTTAGAAAATTTCATCCCTGCAATTTATTTACTTATCGAATAAGTGGGGGTATTTACCCCTCATTGCATTTTTAGATTCCCATGTTGCCTATTCACTCATGTTGTTTTTTCAAAAAACCTTTACATGATGAATCACCTTATTCCACAAAACTTTCTCCTTGTGGTCAAGAATCTGGACAGGTTGTTCCTCATAAGATAGATTCTCTTCCAGCTGAACCACCTCTCGACTCAAAACATGAGACGGATCTGGCATGTACTTCCTTAACATTGAAACATGAAAAACATTATGTACCTGAGATAAACTCGGAGGTAAATCCACTCGGTATGAAACTAATCCAACTCTCTCCAGAATTTCATATGGTCCAATGATCCTTGGAATCATCTTTCCTTCTTACCATATCGCATCACACTTTTCCATGGTGATACTTTGAGAAAAACATGATCACCTACCTCAAAAGTGAGATGCTTCCTCCTGTTGTCCGCATAACTCTTCTGCCTGCTCTGAGCTGTTCTCATGTGTTTCTGTATCAGGTGAACATTTTATGCCAACTATTCTACCAATTCTGGTCCAATCAACTTCCTTTCACTCACTTAAACCCAGAATGATGGAGTTTGACACCACTTCCCATATAATGCCTCAAATGGTTCCATCTGTATATTATAATGAAAACTGTTATTATAAGAAAACTCAACCAAAGAAAGATGTTGGTCCCAACTTCCCTGATAATACATCTAATAAGAATGTAGCATATCCTCCAAATTCTGAATCGTTCGTTCTAACTGCCCATCTGATTGAGGATGAAAAGATGTTCTAAAATTTAATTCAGTACCCAATGACTTCTGAAGGCCTTTCCAAAAGTTATAAGCAAACCTGGGATCACGATTAGATAAAATGGAGAGGGGAAATCTATGTAACCTGAATATCTCTTTAAGATACAAATGGGAATGTTGATCTAGGGAAAAAGTATCTCGTATATCAAGGAAATGGGTAGATTTAGTCAAGCGATCAACAATAACCTAGATTGCATTATTACCTCGAGGTGTGTTCAGCAATCCCACAATAAAGTCCATGGATATATTCTCCCATTTCCACTCTGGTACAGGTAGAGACTGAAGCATCCCTTTCAGTAACTACAACACTGCTTTAACCTGTATACATGTCAAACACTTCACAGTAAAATCAGAAATATCCCTTTTCATTCCATCTCACCAGTAATACTCCCGAAGATCTCTATACATCTTAGTACTTCATGGATGAACTGAAAACAGAGAACTACGAGCTTCACATAACAACTCTCTCTTCAACTATGAATCACAATGCATGCAAAATCTATTCCCAAATCTCAAAACACACTCATTATCAATGTTGTATTCAGGCAACTTACCCTTGTGAACCAGCTCTACCTTTTTCTGCAACTCGCTGTCTTGCTTCTATGCTTGCTTAATTCTGACTAATAGAGAAGATTTCACTGATGCCTGAAACAAAACTGAAGGACATCCTGCACCAACAACTACTATGCCAATTTTCATCAAATCCTTAACTAAAGGATCACATTCCAAATGAAACATTGTTGATGAAGCATTACTTTTTCGACTCAAATCATCAGCCACTTTATTTTCTTTTCCTGGATGGTAATGAATTATACAATCGTAATACTTGATTAATTCTAGCCATCTCATCTGTCTCATGTTCAATTCATTCTGAGTGAACATATACTTTAAAATTTTGTGATCAGTATATATTTCACACTTTACACCATACAAATGATGCCTCCAAATTTTTAAAGAGAATACAACTGCAGCTACTTCCAAATCATGTGTAGGGTAATTTACCTCATTAGTTTTCCACTAAGGTGAAGCATAAGAAATTACCTAATCATTCTGCATTAGGACACAACCAAGTCCTTTCAATGAAGCATCACTATAGATAAAAAACTCCCCATTCTTGGAAGGTAGTGCCAAAACCGAAGCATTCACCAATCTTCTTTTCAACTCTTGAAAACAATAATCACATTATTTTGTCCAGATAAACTTAACACCCTTCTGAGTAAGATTAGTCATTGGACTAGATAACAACGAAAAATTTCTAACAAACATTCGGTAATATCCTGCCAAACCAAGAAAACTACGAATCTCTGTTACATTTGTGGGTCTTGGCCATTCTTCCACAACCTTTGTTTTTGCAGGATCAACAGTTATTCCATCTTTAGAAACAATATGACCAAGGAAAGAAATTTTTTGCAACCAAAACTCACACTTTTTGAATTTCCCATACAATTTCTTTTATTTTTAGGTTTAAAAAATAACCCTTTAATGACTTTGATGCTCATTTTTACTTTTAGAAAACACCAAAATGTCATCAATGAAAATAACCACAAACTTATCTACGAACTCATGGAAAATTCTATTAATATGGTCCATGAATACAACAGGTGCATTGGTTTATCCCAAAAGGCATTAATACAAATTCATAATGGCCATATCTTGTATGAAATGCGGTCTTTGGAACATCTTCTTCCTTTACCTTCAACTGATGGTACCCCGATATCAGGTCAATCTTTGAAAAATACTGAGCTCCCTGGAGCTGATCAAACAAATCATCGATATGAGGCAAAGGATATTTTTTCTAAAAAGTGATTTTATTCAAAGCTCTATAATCAATAAAAAGTCTCATATAACCATCTTTCTTTTTAACGAATAAAACAAGAGCACCCCATCGTGATGTTTTAGGTCGAATGAAACCTTTATCTAATAAATCTTGTAATTTCTCCTTCATCTCTAAAAGTTCAATTTGAGCCATTCGATAAGGGGGTTTTGAAATTGGCTTAGCATCATGAACTAAGACAATAGTAAACTCAACTTCCCGATCTGGTATTATTCGAGGCAACTCATCAGGAAAAACATTAAGATACTCATTTACCACTGGCACATCATTAATCTGAACAGTTCCCTTGTTTTCAACAATATGTGCAAGGTAAAATTCATTTCCATCTTTTACATGTTTTTCGGCCTCTTGATATGTTATCAACAGTAAGGGTTTATTCTTGTACACAAACTGAATGTATTTCTGAAAAGAAACTTCTTTAGATCTACAGTCAATCTTAGCATGGTAAATAGAGATCCAATCCATACCCAGGATAACATCAAACTCTACTAAATGTAAAACAATAAGGTTTTCAAGTAGGTTCTTTCCACGGATAAGGATAGGTATATTCTTATAAATTCTTTTTGCCTCAACATTTCCCCCGGGTATTTTTACCACAAGTTCAAGAGTGATTTCTTGAGATGGTATTCCCATTTTACTAGAAATGTTTTCAGACATTAAAGAATGTGTAGACCCCAAATCAAACAATACATCAGCATAATCTAAAAAAACAATAAAAAGTACCTAATACCACTTCATTTGATGGCCCAATATTTAATGAAGTAGTTTCAAAGGATTTCACCAACCCTTTCTTCTTGTAGTCTAACTGCTTCCCATCACTCGAGCTCTTTGTCGTATACTCGTTTTCATAATGACCCATATCATTGCATTTGAAACATTTCACTAACTGTAAATCAAATTTGGTCTTACAATCACCGTGATCTTTTTAAGTGCAATCATGAGCCTTATGTCCTATTTTACCACATTGGTAGCACTTTCTAGAATTCAGAAGACATTCCCCCACATTCCTTTTACCACATTTATCACAAACTAATAACTTAGTTTTCTTACCATCATACCTTTTTGAATAATTCTTCCCTTTCTCCTGCCACCTCGGTCTCTTATTCTGTTGGTTGTTATAGAACACTTGATCATCGGAAAACTCCATTTCCACCTTCCCAGCACATCGAACAAGCTTTTCGTAACTTTTGAACTAACAATAAGCCAATGCCCTTCGATATTTTGGCTTTAATCCTGATTAAAAATGATTGCTTTTACTATCAAGGTCCCATATAAAATTTGGAGTATACCTTGCCAATCTAGTGAACCCCTCTTCATAAGCAGCCACTGAGTCTTCCTCTTACCTCAATTAAAATAATTGTTTTTCCATCATATGTCGAAGATGCATAGGAAAATACTTCTCAATAAACATACCTTTGAATTCATCCCAGTCGAGAGAATCAATCTCATCAGCATCCCTGATATTTTTAACCATTGACCACCCCTAATCTGCTTCACCCTCCAAACGGTAAATTGTAAGACTAACCTTTTGATTGTCTGAACACCCCATGACATCTAAAATCTTCTCCAGTGCTTTAATCCACCATTCAGCTAGCACAGGGTCAGATGATCCTCTGAATGATGGGGGATGTTGCCTCATAAAATGTTCCACCACTAACATGTTCCTCTACGGTTGATCTGGCTGATCTTGTGCATGGATACTGCTACCATTTATCGCTTGAGTAAAATGCGCCATTACTACAAGAAACTATTCAGTTCCAATTCCGACCATCTTAGGATACTGATTCAGAAGGTTATTTCCTTCTAAATGCCTTCCTAGCAGTGCTTCCCTATTTCCCATGCGGAAAACCATTCTGAACAAACATGTCTTAGATGAAGCAACATGGTAATCTTAAAATTCTATATCATTTCAATTTTACCATAAAAAAATATTTATGGATGATCAATTAATTAGAATTCTAACTCCTAATGTTATATAAACTGACCTATGATACCAACTATAAGGCCCCAGCCTTAATGCTTACTTAATCATGAGTTATTACAAGACTACAAATTTAGGATCTTTTCAGGATTAAAGTATTAGATAATTAGATCATAAATCATGCATTACACTCCATATTTAAAGAAAGTGGTTACATAAAAGATTGTACTCATTTTTTCCCATCAACAGAATCATATTTAAAATAAAACATGGATTCTTTCCTGACACTTCCTTGACACTATCATCACATCATGTACCTTTCCATTGACCTGTGAAAAACATTTCAAAAACGTGGGATGCACATCAAAAGCTCAGTAAGGTATATAAATGTAAGAAATGAAAACATTAGTCCATGTATGAAATCATACTTTACTCATAAAACATAAGCATTTTAACATACCTCATCAAAAAATGAATAAATCATAGAAATCATAAGACATAAAGGTAACTTGGGGCATTCATAACATTCTTACGTAGGGAGTAACCCTCTTGGTTACATTTGGAATACCCATCACAGTATATTCCCTAAATCTCTTTGGAGAAACCATAATGTTTAACTACTTCACGTTACCCAATGCATTGGATTGATATATCAGGCTCACCCGCCCTTAGTTTATCACAGAACCACCCGTCTTCATAAAAATGCCCAAGAACCATAACATAATCGTATCACATAAAACATGCATAAAGGAAACATAACATTTCCACATTTCAATCAGAAGATATCAATACAACACATTTATATAATAAAAACACTATGAAAACCATTTTCAATACCAAAATAAATGAAATGTAAAACATGGTATTTATTTTTCATTTTAAAAAAAGTTATGGCTTGTAGAGGAAGCTGAAACTCAAATAATGGTCACGGCGGCGGAGAAGTCGTTGTCGACGCATACGTACGACAAAAATATTCCCTTTTGTCGTTTAGTAAAACGCTTCGTATAAAATGATTCCTTTTTAATAAACGTAAAAGTCAAAGGGTTTTATACACCGTATAAAAGAAAGTTGTGTATAAAACAGAATATAACTCAATGAAAGGAGATTGAGACGAAGTCCCATACCTCGGGTCTGACACGACTCGATCATTCGTTATCATCCTGAATAATAAAATTGAGTTAATTTATACTTGCTTAAGAACCTTTTTCAAGTTAATTATTTATTTTATATCACTTATTACCATGTTATGAACACTATGTAATTATTTAAGTTAATAATGGTCGTTTTGTCGATCATTGGTACTTGAGTCAAAAATAAACTCTTAATAATTACAAGTTGTTCATGTGGTAAAATATCCATTATTTCCAGAATTGTATTCATGATGTAGATATAATATATATCATATTTATCCAGTATATTCATGCATTTATAATATTACATAACATTTATAGGTAAGAAATGAAATGCACCGTTCATGGAGACGGTAAGTCGTACGTACGCATGAATGCTACTTTCATTTCTATTTCGTATTTAATGGAATGAAATCATAATGAAATAAAGATGTATTATAATTACAGAATAATATCATATATAATATCATTAACTCCAGAATTTATATGTCCCACATAAGTCATTAACAAATCAAATCACTTTTAGGGAGCGGTAGTCCACACTTCAAAAAATGAAGATATCACGTTTACCCATAATGGAAACCATAAAGGTATTCCATAAATGGAAAATAAAGAAGCTTAAGTAAAAAAATAAACATATTATACATCATATATAAATATAGTGTCATCTTAATGGCCACCTTTAAAGGTGTTATATGAATGTTGAACAATCATCGTTTCGTGAGGCAGAATTTCACCATCCACGGAAACAATATGTTCTTTAACCACTAGATGTAGGTGTGTATAAGTGCAGCTAGAATACTTATCATAAAAACATCATAGTATATTGAATATACTTGTTTTGTTACAAAATAAATTAAAAGAACGATTTTAGGGGGTTTAAGAAGCAAAATAAAACAAAATAACACAAGTAAGACATTACCTTAAAATCGGGTAACCCCTCTTGGTTTGAACCAAAAGAGTTTCTTGAAGAAATTTCTGCCTAAGGCAAGGCTTCTAGGATGAAGAGAGGGATATGGAGAGACAAAATAAGCAGATCTTGGCCGAGCCAAAGTCTTGAGAGGTGTGGGGAAGGAGGTAG
Source organism: Viscum album (assembly GCA_963277665.1). Taxonomy (NCBI): domain Eukaryota; kingdom Viridiplantae; phylum Streptophyta; class Magnoliopsida; order Santalales; family Viscaceae; genus Viscum; species Viscum album. The sequence continues at coordinate 137,376,822 of OY728161.1, read as the reverse complement.
AGGTGGGGGCATTTTATAAGAGGAGAGGAGGGGCACTCTTATAAAGGTATAAAATGTTTCTTTATTTTCAAATGAGTTTCGGATTTTAAAGGTCCCAAATTGATGTATTTTGAGGATAAGGTGATAAAGGTTCCAAATAAACCCATATAATAGGTTTTTGACCTATGTAGGTATTATTTTTTACATTATCTTTTCATTTTATTTAAATCGTTAAATAATGAGGTAATCGTTGCATCATCATGGTCTCATATATAATTTAATTTATTTAATGTCCAAAAATTATAAAAAAAATACTATGATGTAGGAAATATTTTTATATTTCCAATTACTATTTATATTCCAAGTGATAATTTATCTAGACAAAATTAAAAATGTTTTACTTGGGTGATACATTCTTTGTTATATTTACTTTATTTAAAAAATAAAAAGATAAAATGTCATTATCACACAAAAGTGATTCCAAGGGGTCCCCATGTTTGGCACAAGGCATACCATGGTCAGCCATGAAAAAACCAGTAGAATTAGGACACATGTTTCTGTAATTTTTTATTATTATGATATTATTTTATTATCCTTAACTGCCCGATTACTAATTTATCAAGATAATTAATGATAATTACCGTCGTTACTATTCACAATGTCCAAAAAACAAAAGATTCTTAATTACATAATTTGGACCATATGATTCCAAATATGGAATCCATTTTACCAAATTAGAAACACATAAATTGCAATAATTAATTTAAAAAAATAATTCCCGTTGTCAAAAGAAATAGCGGGTTTTTTGGAAACAATATCTATGAAAAGATTGGCATCAGTTTATGCCCAATTCCAAAGTGAAATTAATTATAATGACCACTATTGGATTAAATTTTAAAAATAAATTCTATTTACAATTTAACTTAAAATTTTAATCTAACCATATAATTAAATTATATGAAAAAGTAGTTTTGATGTAAAATGCAGTATTTTTCACTATTCATTAAAAAATGAACATTGTCAGAAAAATGCCAAAAAATTATCCAATGTAAATTTCAATGTCCCAATCATAAATAATAAGTTTATTTTGAAAAATAGTGATTATAAAATTTTCAAAATATTGATTTAAAAATGGTTTTCCATCAAAAGGCGGTAAAACAATCTTTTAAAAATATTAGAGAATTCTATGCTTAAGATTGGATTTATTCCCATTTTAAGCCTCTAAAACACTATCTAATTCATTAATAGACATAGATAAGAATACCTATTATTCATTAATTACTTTGGATGTTACAATATCTCCCTTTAAATACTAAGGTGTTGGCCCCTTTTGATTGGAGATACATAGGTTTTGCGAGGTGGTATAAGGTATAGTACTCCTTTGACTATAGGAATGTGGTAGGGTGTGGGACTCTCCAAAGTTCTTTTGACCATGCATGAGGAATAGGTCATCGTAGGTGGCATCGAATGGTTGAGATCCATCTATGCTGGTGTGGTTGTCTCATCATCTTTGGGAGTGCCCTATGAGCCAATTTGGTATGTGTTGTTTCATTGAAATTCTAGGGATATAGAGACGACTAGTTATGTATTACCTAGGATTTTCTCAAGATGGGGTTTAACTATCATTTGGCATCCCTATATTTGGTTTGGTTGGACTGTGAGCTATTAGATTGACCCTTTCCTTTCAGATTTTCTTGGGTGCCTTTTGATTATTCATATACTCTCCCATGAATGAGCTTTTCCCGCACATATCATGTGTCTTGTGAAGAACATAAGTCCCTCTAAAGCGTCCCATTTGGACCTAGAGCGTGTAGAGCATAGTAGCTAGACTGAATAATGTTTTCCCCAGAGCTTGGTGGAGAACCCTATCAGTGGGAGTCTAATAGTGATACCATCCTTCATGGTAGTTTTGATGGTTTTATAGTTTTCATAGGTGGGACCTATATTAGCCCTTTTTTACATCTGTTGTACTATAGTTTAGGATATATGTATGCATGAATTTAACTTTTTGGTTTCTATATATATCATTGCACATTTTCATGGAGGTGTATGTGGGTCTGTGCATACATGTACTTTAGGATAATTCCTCATTGTATGTGATAACCTACTCAGTGATAGATGTCATCCCCTAGCCCGTGGAGGTGGTGTTGGGGAGTCACAGCTCGAGCCCCATTGGGTCGGGTCATGACTAAAATATAATGAATATATATGATATTTCTATCATGGTTAAATTTATATATATGATGCAACTATTATATCATTAAAATGAAAAAATTTCTTGAACTACAACATAAATGAAAAATGATGCAATTATCACATTAAATAGTTAATTCAACATTGAAATTTTAATAAATGGATAATAAAAGACTCTAATTAAATCATATAAATTATGATATATATGAGTGGTTTGGAAATATATTTATAATAAACCTATATTTATTATATACCAGGGTTTGAGACATTTGAAGGATGGAAAACTCGAGCTAAGAGCTCCTCATCTCACATTAACTTCTGAGAGACATTTTCCAAATTCAACACTTCATATATATCATGGTGTATACACTTCCCATTTTAATATTTTATATAATTAATATATTATTCTTCATGGTATTTAAATTTTTATTTGATAGATTTTTATTTTATAGGGATTATGATTCACGTGTTAACAAATTGGTAAGGGTTTATTTCAGAGTCTCATCCGTAACCAGGATTGTTATCATTTATACCATCCTTTGAGAAATAATTGATACATATATATGAAAATCTAAATATATTATTATCATTTTTTAATTACCTAAATTATTAAATTAATAGTTTCCTTTCTAAAATATTTTTTACTTTAATTTATTTAGAAAATATTGTTACAAAAATTAAACATTATTTCTCACATCGGATAAAAATCAATTTTCATCAGAATACATTTTTTCTGAAAAAAGTTCTTTAAATGTTTTATCATTTTAGAAATAATTTATTAATGTAATATATACCCATTTTTACATTTTAGAAAATATTTTTATGGAATATTTATGTAATTTTCAAAATGTCTTCTGATTGGATTTTACAGGAAATGTGAAAGGAATCATTGTTTAAACATATATGACATGAACATAATCATATACCATCATAACCCATAAACGTTTTAATGGTTTGTTTAGATGTTTCAAATTTTTATTTTTAACTAAATTTAATTTTTAATCTATTTGAGAACATTTAGTTTTAAAAATATTTTTATAGTGAAAATTTTATTTCCCTAAAAACAATTCTAATAACATTTTTATGGCATGTCTATTCATTTATGACATCATCCCTTTATTTTACTTATGTTAAAATAGGGATATTTTTTATTAATATAATTTTTTTTGATGTTTTATGATCAGTTTGAATGAGGATGTGTAATTTTATTACTATTCACTATATTACTCTGGATGTCTTATGATTATGTTTATTTGATTGGGGTGAGTATAAACATTTCACATCTCATTTTATTAATAGATATGTTTATGTTAATTCAGATTCACCCTTTCATATGAGAAATTAATTACCCTTTTCTTGTGAAATGTGGGACCTTATTATTGATAGTCCATAGATACATTGACATGTCTAGTGATACAAAGCATTTGGCTAAATTATATGGGGTTTTAGCCATGGATTTAAACTATATTTGGAATGGTATTTACACTATGTTTTGGATGTACGGAATTATTAATTATCTCATTCTGTGATTATTTATTGATGTCCATGATATTTTTTTTATTATTTTCAATATACAAGGATATGTTTCATTACTATTTGATTATCTAGTTGGATATATTTGATTATAATTTTTTCATCCCATATTATACAAGTTTCATAGATTAAATGTATTTTTTTCAATTATATATCTTTCTGTATTGATAATACATATATTTTCACAATAGATTCGAATATATGTTTACCCATACTGAGAATCATAGCTCACCCAATTTTATTAATTTTCCCAATATATGTGTAAGTATTTGATGATATGTGTATGTGGATATGAATATTGGAATAATGGAGTTCTCAACAATTATTTTTTTGAATTTTATGATTTCAATTATAACTCAAATTTTGAGAATAAATCTTTTTAAAAAACACTAATAAAATACTCTATCTATTAATAATATATTTCTTGTATAGTAATAAAATATAATAAGGTAACCACCTAGTCTAGAATAATAAGGTCAGAGTATTTAATGTTTTTAATAAAATTATAATAATAATATAAACATTTGGAACTTGATTTCAAGAAACATGGATTATGAAATATAAACATATGATTTAATTTACAGGTATCTATATTTCTAGGATAACATCCTAATGTTTTGTTAAGGTAGATATTATGTAGATTTCTTAGTAATACATTACTTTTAGGATACTACATGTGGACATGGTTTGGGAACATATCTGACTATATGTAATAACATTAAAATAGGCATGTCAGGCTTTACTCCAGACAATAGTCCTTATTTTACAACAATTTTTATAGTCTTATATGATATCATTTACTTAATATTAATTTCTTTTATAGGAAATTTTGAAATATTTTAAAATATTTTTATGATTTAAAATGATTCCCAATGAAACCATGTTTATAATTATGACATTAGCAATAAAAAAATTATTTCTATTTATATTATTTATTTCATTAGTATTGGGATTGTACAATATGATACAAATGTTATAATATAATCTATTGGCTTATATTTTTCATATATAGAACATATTAGAAGGAATTGGAACTATATCATTACATGTAATCCAAATAGTAATAAGGATAATTTCATTGGTGGGATTAAGATAATAATTTAAAATAAACTAGTATCCCAAAAATTCCCATCATACGAGGACATTGTATCATGTTATATCAAAATTGAGAAAAAATTATACAATTATTATGATTATTAATGGAATAAATTGGAGAGTAGAATGAAAAACAAAAATTAGATAAGGGGGAGAAGAAAAATAAGGTTTTCCCCACATTTGATAATTTTTTTAGACACACCATATTACATTCTTGAATAGAATGGTTGTTTTCATCGTGTTTGGAGATTAATGAGAGAAGTATTGTTTATAAATTGGTATTAATGAAATATTTTATGTTTTATTGATTCAATTATAAGTATATGGGGATCTATTCCAATGAATTCCCCAAATTTTAATGGAATATATCTTTGAATTAGCTAAGGGATCATGGTTATGATTATGTTATAACTACAACCAAAGAGGAATGATTAATGTTTTTTTGTATTTGGATTCATGAACTTTTTTATATTAGTATTTTATCAATGAACATATTTTAATATTAATTGGAAAATATATAATGATTGTTCATTTATTTTTTTCATTAAGGTAATTGGAGCATAATTTTATATGTATCGATGACGTGGAAACAAGATTCAGTAGAAAGTTGATAATTTAGGAAAATGTATGATTTGGAGAATATAACTTTAATTAAATGATATATGTTTATATAAAAATCATTAATATATGTTAATGTTGTAGTATTGGTTAAAATGAAATTAGTATGTTATTAGTTGATTTTTGTAATCTTTTTCTAGAGTTTACATCTTGTTTCTATTTATGGAATACATCCAATAACATATGATTTTATTTTTAGAAGAATGAATGATTTCATTGAGGTTTTATGTTAATAATGGCTTTAACATATATTATATGTGACATTAAGAGGTGCTTTGAATTTGGTCATAGATATTTTAGATGATCCTTTTGGTTAACTATTTATATAATAGATAAATGTGAACTATGGGAACTATTGGATAATTACTTGAAAACATTTTGGTCATGGAAATTTCTAGAGCTATAGGGGATGAATTTTATTTCTTATTTGAGAAATAATGATATATTAAATGTAAATTTTAATAATATGGAATGAAAATTTCTTCATTAATTACCAACATTTTGTCATAATAAAATATTTTGATGGAAATCATTGACAGATGAAATTCTAATTTTTATTAATTTTTATTAACTATTTCATACTTATACATTGAAAAATTAACCCTCAACATTAGTAAAAGAAAATGTAGACCATAATATTCTCCTAGTATATTCTTTTCAAATGATTCAAATGGTCCCTTATATCATAATATATAAATGAATTTGTGGGTGTTTAGTTTATCTTGATCATTCCCATTGTCATTGACAATCAATAGTATCATCATAAATCATTATGATAGATTTTATATTTAATTGCAAGTCCATATATTCATGGTCCACCGATGAATTCCAACCAAGAATCCTAGATATGTAATTAGTCTAGATGGAATACAAACGTACCTTCAAATTTATCAAAAGGATGATTTATTAACACCTCTTAAAATGTATTATTCCAAGATAGTTATTCACAAATTTTTATCCCCTAATAGTTGAGATCAATATAAATTTTTTTAGGATGATTTATATATAATCAGCTAGAATGTTACATCCTTATATTCTAATGTGTAACATCAAATTTGATAATATATATGACAAGAAACAAAAAAAATTAGAGAATGTAACACCCCTGTAATTTTTGATATATTTCATTTTGAATAAATTAAATATATTTAATAGCCTAAAATTCACGAAACATTGCGTTTGAATGAATCTTTATACTCTTATAAAATATAATTATTTAAAGACATCCAGTATAACATAGTTTTTAAGATATGTGGTATGAATAGAAATCAATAAATTATAAAAATTATATGGATTATATATTTATAAAAAAAATAAAATGGTCATTAATTATTTAGAAATAAAATAATAATCATTTGAAAGAGAAATAATTTTTTCAGAAAACTTTATTTTTATGAAAGGCTGATTAGTCATGATTTAAACATGTAACATAAAATTAAAATTTTCCAATTTGAGGTAATTTATTTGAAAAAATAAAAATAACATTTTTAATTAAAAATTTCAAATTAAATTTCAGGTAATTTTTTTATATTTATAAGGAATTATTAACTTAATTAATAACATTGATAATACTTCTTTTTTAATTCATTTAGTGTTATAATTATTTACATTTGTATATTAGGTTTAAAAAAATTATGTAAATTTATTAAAATTTTATCTTATTCATGTTCTTCTAATAAATTTAGTTTTTATTTTTTTTAAACAACATTCTATACATATGATAATTTTTAATTTGGAAAATTGATTTTTCATCGCGTCCATGTATTAATGTTAAATAAAATTCAAAATCACCTATCAATAAAAATATAAAAAATGGGTTACATATTTTGAATAAAAAATATTTATTTCATCTAATATGTTCATGTTAACATTTAAAATAATTAATTGTGAAATAATTAAAACAAATTACCATAGTTAAAGTATAAATGGGTTTCCCATAGGGATTATACAAATAATATAAAGGTTAATTATGATGTAAAACAATTAAAATTCACATTTTATCAAAATATATTGACCATATGATCAATAATTTTCAGAAATGACCCAGTTTTATTGGGGTTTATCATGAGAAAAATGTGGGAATCACATTATCTTTTTATGAATTTCATCTGTGTCCACTCCTCAATTTATAAAAATCCATAGCATCTCATCCATTCTTCACAATTCCATAAGAACGTTGTTCATCAAATAGCTAAAACATCCCTTACATATCTCATTAGACACATCCTAGCTCCATTATTTGGATTATTAATTGATTCTACAATGTCTTCGAAAATAAACTTATAGAGCCTCTTCAAAGAAGATTTAAAATTATTAAACATTCTTATTTTTTATATTTGTTTTTACACCTCCATAAAACCTTCTTAAACAATGATAATATAATATAATATTATATTATTTATAATTAAATTTTACTATATTAATTACCTAACCCATATTCTTCTTCACATCTATAGAATGGGAAATGAAACTGTCGATTGTGTGTTCGACAGACTACAACCTCGTGAAACAATGTAATTTGTTTTCTATCACCTGCTTCCAAGGACGTATATATTTATGGGATAAAATTATTTATATTAAATTTATTACATAATTATAATTATTAAATTATAATATCACATAAACCTTCTTACATTCCATTCTGTGGTAGATACTATAACGTAGCTCATATATATGGATGACTACAGCCTCACGAAGTGATGTGATTCAAATTTTTTAGGCTTGAAAAGGGGTAATAATTTTTATTGAAATTAATATATAATATATTTTTGATAAAAATATAATAATCTATATATAATATCACATATAAATTCTTACAATCCAATCCTTCAAAAATCAATAACGTCACTAATGTGTACATGCAGACTACCGCCTTCAAACAATGATATGAAATACTAGGAAATTTAAATATTCATTTATGGTAATATGGATGACTTATTTGAATATAATATATATATATAACATACTAATTTTTATATATATTTTAATTGATATTTATTTTACATTCATTACATACATCCAAAAAATGTATTGTTTCAATGTGTGTGTATGACCTATTATCCTCTTAAAGAGTCTAAAACATTTTATATCTTTATCATCTAAAAATTAATATAAATACTTATATAATGAACACAATTTATATGTATATAATTTGGATAATTATTTATATGTTATAACCATTATGATAACAATACCAAAATTAATGAACTAAAAAATACAAGAAAAATGATGTCATTCTGACAAAAAACATTGATTTTTTAAAATAGAATTTTTCATAGAATGGTGATAAATACAATAATTTAATCATATATGATTTGATATATATTAGGTTGGATTTTTAATATATTTATAATAAAACTATATTTATTCTAAAGGATTTGCGGACACATACAACCTAAGTCAATAATTGGGTAATGGTTTCTCATCTAACTTTTACATATGTGAGACATACACCATATTCACCACTAATTACTTTGTATATTGAATATAAAACACATTTTAATATATTATATCATTTATCACCCTATTTTAATGGTATATAATGTTTTATTTATTGATTATCTATTTTATGGGGCTTATGATGGCGAAGTCACCATTGTATGGATGGTTTATTTAACAATCTCATCATTATTCAGTATTATTTATGTTTTAAATATGCCTTGGTGTAATTATTTGATATTTATATACTAATGTCATTATATTTTCTCCAACATTGGTTATTAATTACCATTCTAATTTTATATGATAAATCATTCAATCGTTAATACAGAAAATGATTAAGAAAATGATAAAGAAATCTGACAATATTTTTCTTTTCGGTCGAAAATCCTTTTTCATCAAAATAAATGTTTTATAAAAACTTCATAAAAATTTATTTTATAATTTTAAAAATAATTTATTAAATAATATTTTACCCATTTTTACTTTTTTAAAATTTTTAGTGGAATATTCATGTTTCTTCCAAAATAAATCCCATTGCGATTTTATTTAAAACGTGAAAAGAATATTTGTTTAAACATGTATTGCATGAAAAGAATTTTTCACCATTATGAAAACACAAAATTTTAATTATTATTTTTGTTAATATAAAATTTATTTTCAAATAAAAATATATTAAAAATATATTTCTATCTTTTTCTTTTAATAAAATTTACAGCATGAAAATGTTTCCTTCCAAAACAAAATTAATGACAGTTGAATAAAATTTCTAATCATAAACGAAATGAACTATTTATTTTACATGTAATACACTAGGAATATTCTGTATTGATACCATAATTAATATTTATTTTGATATTCTATGATCATTTTGACTAATGATGTATAATTTTTTATCTCATCATTATATTACTATTATTGGTTTATGATTATATTTATTCTATTTTGGTATGTATAAATTTTTTTTATAATTTTATTAATTATAATTTTTATGTTGATTATGTTTCACAACATTTATATACTGAATGAATTGGATTTAGTAAGTGATGTGTAGGGCCCGATTAATGATTCCTATTTGAAATATTGATAGGTCTCACAAGAAAAATTAGTTGGCCAAATTTTAAGGGTTACATTCCACATATTTAAAGGATCTAGTGAAAGGAATTGATAGTATGGTTTAGATGAATACTATTATGCATTACCTAATTTCGATATTAGTTATTGATTTCCATGTGATTGTAAGATAAGTTATAAAATATATGGGTATGTTTCATCTTATGTGACTATTTATGTGGATACAATTGATAATCATTTATTTCTTCTATATCATACCCAGTTTGTTGATTAAATTGCTTATGTTTCAATTATTTATATTTATATATTGATTATGATTATGTATTCATGATTGATTCCAATTTATTCTTACCCTTATTGTGAATTTTTCTCACCACATAAATATGTTTTAATATACCAAATATATTAGAAAAAACATTATGATTTATATACAAGGATATGTATATAGGGATAATAGAGTATTCAAATAAAAGATTTTGTGTTTTTCAAAATTTTAATTGTAAGGTGCATTTAAAGGATGCATAAATTTTTCCAAAATTGGTAAATTATTCAGTCCCTATGGATGATATTCCTTGTATTATATGCTATTGTAATAGAGCAATCACATTATATGTGCCACTAGGCTTTGGGTCCTAACATGCTGGTATCTTCTTATGATATTGGGAACACCTTTGGAGGTCGATATAGTGGTATGGGGAGAGAAAACACATTCTTAATGGGGTTTTAGTGAATTGAAGTTGGATTTTGGGTGGGTATTTATTAGAAAAGAGACTATAAGACTTTATTAATATCTGGACATTGTTTTTTGAAACTATATGATAAATGTGTAGAAAGTAGTGTTTTGAACAATACCAAAAGTACAAAGGATTTTGAACTGTTACATTTACCAAACCGGTTGTTTTTAAAACCATGATTCAGAACATAATTCCACAAGTTGGATCATTATTAAGTAGTTTTTGTATTCATGGGAGAAGTACCATGAAGTATCTTGAAGGCTCAAGAATTTTCAGGGGTTCTGGACATGATAAACTTCATGTTTTTAAAGATAGCATAGGGTGCAAGGTTTGCGCACCACCAGCTAAACCAAGAGGCACTTTATAGGTAACCATGAAGCCCTGTTTTAAAATATAAAGTGTCTTGCGGATGGACTAAGCATGTTTTCCAAAACTGTGCACCTAACTGGGGTGCGGTTCATCTTAGAGGCAGAAGACTCTGCACGGTTTGCACATGGTTTGGAATACTGCGTGGGTCAAACCGTGCATGACACGTAGTTTTTAACTTTTTAATTTTTTTTAATTTATTTATATTAAATTAAAACTTAAATCCTAATATACACCCTATCCCATGTTAAAAGTGATGCACCTGACCAAGGGGCTCTCCCCCTTCAACGGAGGAACCTCCACCCTCGGCCTCCTATTCCTCCAAATTTTGCCTTAATTACTACATTTTTTCTTGGCTGATCCATCATGGTGAGTCCTCTTCTCACTTATCCTTCATTCCTTTGGCTCCACTTCGACCTAATTGGCACCGAATATGAATCAGATGAACACTAGGGTTTTGGGGTGGTTTTAATTTTGGTTTTCTTTCGGTCTAGGTTGGACAGATTAGTTTATCGAGACCTCGGGATGCATGTTTCGACAACCGCCACAGAAGAGAAGGCGGTTCAGTTGGTTTCGGTCCACCATATTTTCTTCTGGGTACGTTTTCTCCTTGTTCCCTAGTTTTTCTTTGTCGAATTCTGTTTTTATGAGTCCCTAACATGTTGCATGTAGTTCTTTGTGATTCACCGTGTTTTTTTTCACTTTTTTGTATTTTGTAGCTGAATTGGAAGTCTTGGTTCCACCCCATAGTAGTGTCCCCTTCCAATTATTCAATTTTATAAATTCATTAATTAATTATGTACTTCACTTTAGTTAGAATTTAAATAAATGAATTGAATTACTTACATATGATGCCTGTTAATAGTGATTTATCATGAATCAAGTTATAAATATTAAGATGATAAATTATTTATTGTTAAATAATATCATGTTTTTATAATAAAACCCCTCCAATGGAGGGGTGTTTCCTTCATGCTAATGTATAGTGGTTAGAACGTTCTTTCTTGACTTATCAAGATTATTATTCTCATGCATGGATGATATGTTGTGATACAGCATGTTTAGGACATAGCCTTAATGGCATATGAAACAATGATTTTCCCTTGTTATATGATTAAAGGACCAAAGCACTATCTAAGTGTTTGGTCCAGTTTTATATTGGAATTTCCAATGTAGTTAATTAACCTTTTACAAGGATAATTGGAACATTATAAATACAATTGAATTTTTTTTTATAAAATCAATGATTTGAGTTAAATGATTCATTAATGCTTAATGATTGACCCTCAATAACAATTTCAAAAAAAAAAATCAAATGTTTTGAGTAATAGTAACACCTTTGAAGACACGTGGGTTCTAAATTTGGAATTACATGATGGACTCAATGGGTTTTCATACTCATACCTTGGGAGATACATGGATTCCCATGTAGGAATTCCATAGAAGAACTCAAGTACATGAGATAAGGATTGGATCAACATCTATGGAATCCCTCACCCTGATAAGGGAACATTGTGTCATGGACCTTGACTAATGAAAATGACTTAATCATTTTTACTAAATGGTTGCAATGATACATGAAAATTTCACACTAATGGAAGGCAAGTCTTGATCCAATAAATAAATGTTTGCAATGCGACCTGAAATTTTAAAACTAATGAAAGGAAAGGCTTGAAAAAATAAATAATGGTTTCTACTCCACCTGACTGATCCACACTAAGGGAAGGAAAGACATGAACTAGGTGAATCATTACATGACCACTTTATTAAATGGTATTGGTTATACTCGCACTTTTCATGGTTTCTAATATAATAATACCATGAGAACTTGTGTACCCCATTCTGAATTCAAGGACGGGCTGCTAAGGATCAAACACACCTAGATTTGGTTCCTTTTCTAATCTTTGGATGCTCGGTATACTGTTATTGGGTACCCTATTTAGTAATACATGATTCCTTGGATACACATGTTGGATCAAGAATTGAAATGTAGGTTCCTTAGATACACTCCTTGGACCTAGTCCATGCTTAGCCACACATTACCTTCGATTCACTCCTTGTACTTGGTAGGCTCCTTATTCTGGAATGACTTGGATTACGCTCCTTGGATTACTCTGTATCCCCTTAGCTAGACTGAGATACTACTGAGTTAGATTTCTATGAGCCTATATTACGTTAGTTTTTACCCTGTAACTCCCTCATAGGATAACTTTTTCAGGTTTCCTTATTACTTCTTGGAACCATCACTATTATACTATCTTGATGTTGTGTCCATGGTTTTTAACATGAGACCTTATTACTAAATACCATCACAGGATGCCTTGGATACACTCCTTGGGTACACCTTTGACAATTTGGTGCCATGGTTAAAGCCCATAGATCCCAGTCATTACATAGATCTATTTTACCTTAGAGGAAACACTTTTCACTCATTAGGAGACATACTCACATGTGACTTATAAATAATTGGCAATATTCAATTAATGATCTGATTACATGTCCAAACACCAGCTGATGTTGAATCCGGTTCTTTGGTATATAGTTACATTGTACAGCTTACTTTATTTTTTCATGATTTCACCATGTTAAATTTATAATACACTGTTGGGATAGAGTTAGGCTCCGGTGGTGCTGACCTAATGAGATTTATCTCTCACACACTACGTGGACCACTATTGCACTAGGGTAACCGAATAGACCTTTCTTGATCACAGGGCCTTGGACCATTTTTATTAATGATTTCTTGTACGAAGGAGATAGGGGAAAAGGACAGTACTGGAGATTTGGATACTCGTAATGATTTTCTTTTCGGTTTTAGTTCTTTTCATTACTTGTGTCTCATGTTGTATTGTATTGAAAAACAATTTTTACTATTTTGTTCATTACATAATGTTTCAATGCCTTTTCATGAATCATCTATTGTATGAACTGGTATTGGACGATTCTGTTCAGTTATATTAAATATGTCGTTCACTGCTCTGTCACATATGTTTTACAGATTCTTCTTTTGATTATTATTTACTCATTTTTATTACTGAAAAACACTGATAAGAGGGTATAGTCTCCCAATACACTATCATTAAACCATCGCTATATGTCAATAACCTCTGGCATACGGGGAGGTGCGATTGAGGTTATGTGTCGACCAGACAGGCCACCGTCTTAGTGGTTAGCCGGGTTTGGTTGTCAAAAGGTGGTATCAATGGTCACTAGTGTCTTATGAGGGTTCTTGCTCGACCAGTTCTGTTAGGTTGATCAAAATGAAATTTTTTTTAATGGAATCATGCTTATATTTTCGCAAGATCAATTAGATTTTTTACGTGTAAAACAATTCCAATAGTGGAGGTATGGTGGCTTGGAAATGTCCCATTCTTATGATAATACATATGGTGGTATGCACCATCTATCGAGTGTTTATCAAGACTTCGACCTGATCATGTATTTATCTAAATGGGCCCAAGTAATCTTTGTTTTAGTGTTTATGTAGAACATTGAGCATTTGTTTCAGTTATTAAGGCTGAAGTGCATAGTGCGTTGGAAATGATTAAGGTGCATTTACCATAGGTAACACAATGTTATCATCTAAACGAACCTTCATGACCCTTGTAGGTTGGGTAATGTTTATGTTTTCTTAAATAATTCTCAAGAATGAGATGTTTTTATGGTGTGTATATTGTAAAAACCCGTTTTTTGATGTGGACATAATGTACAAAGATTTTTGAACTTTTTCATTTACTAAACCAGTTGTTTTTATAACAGAGATTCAGAACATTATTCCAAGATTTTGGTAATTCATAAGTGATGATTTTAGGCTTGGGAGAAGGAACATGAATTATCTTGAGTGGTTAGAGAAGTTTTGGGGGTGCAAGAACTGAGAAAAAACATGTTTTAATGATAGCATAGGGCACATGGTTTGCGCATGGCCTACTAAACCGTGTGCCCCATTTCAGGTATCCATGCGACCCTATATTAAAACGGACACGGGCTTTCACACACCCTGCAAAAAGTTTCAAAAACTGTTTTCCTAGACCGTTTGGGGTGCATCTTGAAGGAAGAAGACATCACACAGTTTACGCATAGTTTGGAATACCGTGAAGGTCAAACCATACACGACGACCAGATTTTAAAATTTTAATTTTTTCATAATTTAATTAAATTAATTTAAAACCTAAAATCTAAATTAATTCATCTCCCTTTCATACATGACCACCAGTCCATGGGGGTATCCCCCTTCGACGAAATAGCCTTATCCCACAGCCTCTACTTCCTCTGATTTTTTTTCCGAATTCCTTCATTTTTTCTTGGCTGATCCATCAGGGTGATTCATCTAATCTCTTTTCCTTCTTTCATTTGGCTTCACTTCGACTTAATCGAAGCCTGGTGAAAATTGTCTTAACACTAGGGTTGTGGGGGTTCTGAATTTTTCATTTGTTTCGGTATAGGTTTAACCGAATGGTCTCTCAGGACCTTTGGATACTATTTCCAGTATCCACCACCAATTTAGTGGTGGTTCAGGTGGTTTTGGTCCAATGACATTTCTACAATGTAGGTTTTCATCTCATTACCTAGTTCAGTTATGGGGATTTTTTTGTTTATGAGTTCATATAATGATACTTGTAGTGTGTTGAGCATCGCCATGCAGTTTCTCTTCTTTTTGGTTCATTGCTGATGTGGACGGCATGTTTCCACCTAGGGGTAGGTCCCCATTTCAATTCCCCAATTATATAAATGCATTAATGAATTACATACTTAGTTATAATTTAAATCAATGTAGTGATTTATTTATATATAATTTCTCTTAATATTTATTTTATAAATTTTCATGATTTTAATGCTAAGATGATAAATGATTTGCTGATAAAAAATATCAGGTTTTTATAATAAAACCCCTCCTATAGTGGTACACTACCTTCAGGTAATATATTAGTGGTTACAACTTTTTTCATGACCTGTCATGTTTATAATTATTATGCATGGATGTTATGTTGTGATACGAAATGTTTATAACATGGCCCTAACGTCATATGAAACTCTATATTTCCCTTTTTAAATTAGTAATGGACCAAAGAACCATCTAAGTGTTTGGTCCTATTTTAGATTTGAACTACCCATGTAGGTAATTTACCTTTTTCATGGATAATTAGAGCCTTATAAATTCAATTGGAATGTTTTTGATAAATAGAATGAGTTGAGATAAATTACTCGTTATTGCATTATGATTGACCCTCAATGCAAATTTCTAATATTATTATTCAAATTTTTTGAATGCTAATAACTCCATGGGTGAAAAGTAGGTTCCCATGTAGAAAATACATTATGGAATCAATGGGATTACATACTAATACCTTGGGAGATACATCTATTCCCTTGTATGAATTCCTTGGGCGGACTCGGGTACATGAGACAAGGATTGGTTCCACGTATGTGGAAACCCTTACCATGTTAAGGGAACGCAGGGGTGTGGAATTTATCCTTTGAAAATGACCTAATGGTTTTTACTAAATGGTTGCAACACTACATGTCCTTTCCACAATATTGGAAGGAAAGGCTTGAACCAATAAATAAATGGTTGCAATGTTGCTTGTCTTTTCCACACTAATGGAATACGCGGCTTGAACTAATAAATAATGTATTCAACTCAACTTGAAATATCAACACTAATGGATAAAAAGACTTAAACTAGAGGAATCACTACATGGACTTTTTATTTAATAGGAATGGTTATACATTAGCTTCTTGTAGGGTTATAATTGGAGAATACCAGGAGCACTCGTGTACACCATTCCATATTTAAGGTCATGTTTCTACGTTTCATACCTGCCTATATATTGCTTCTTGTCTTATCTTTGGATTCCTTTTATACTATCATTGTGTCACTTATATAGTACTTGGGGACTTGGATACACTCCTTGGATACAACATTGACATGTAGGATCCTTGGATACACTCCTTGGAATTAGTATTTTCTTAACTTAGTTTTGCAATGGATGCACTCCTTAGACATGGTAGGTTCCTTATTGTGGAATTACTTGGATTATGATCATTGGATTAAACTTTTAGCCCTTATATTGATCCATGTAATACTAATTTAGCTTTTTGTGATTCTACGTTACCTAGGTTTTTACCCAGGATCTCCCTCAAATGATATCTTTGTTAGGTTTCCATGTAACGTCGTGGAACCATAAATATTATACTATTGTGATATTGTTCCTTGGTTGTAACATTTAGAACTTATTACTAAATACCATAATAGGATGCATTGTAGAAACTATTTGGATACATATTTGACATGTTGTTTCCATAGTTAAATACCACCGGGCCTGGTGATTGAATGGAACCATTTTACCTTGGAGGAAACTCCTTGGACTCAGTAGGCGACTTACTCACATGTGACATATAAATAAATCAGTCCTATAAAAATAATGAATTGATTAAATGTCCAGACTCTAGCTGAGGCTGAAGTATGTACATGGGAATTTAGTTACATTGTACTGCTTAATTCATTTATGTATGCTTCGACCCTATTTAATTTATATGACACTGCCGGGATGGGGTTAGTCACTGGTAGTGTCAGCCTTCTGTGATTTATATCTAACACCCTACTCGGGCTGCCATTGAATTGGGGTATCCAAGTATACATTTCTTGTTCGCAGGGCTATAGACCTTGCCAGTTTCTTTTTTCTTGTATAAGGGTGTTAGGGGAAAAGGACTAAGCGGGAGATCAGGATTCTCATGGAGATTTACATTTAGATTTTAGTTATTTTCAATACTTGTGACTCACATGGTATTCTATTGAAAAGCATGTTGTACTATTTACTAATTTCTGTAATGTTTCAAAGCCATGTCATTCATTAATCTATTATATAAACTACCATTGGCCACTTTGGTTCAGTTATATAAAATATGTCTTCCACCGCTTTGTCATATATGTTTTACAACATCCATTTTCGATTATTATTTACTCAATTATACCTCAATTCAACTTTGATAAGAGGGTATAGTCTCCCCACTAACTATCCTTACCCCCTTGATACTAATCGACAGCCTGCAGCGTACGGGTAGGTGCGCTTGAGTTTATGTGGTGACTGGTCTGGCTATCGTCTTAATGGTGATTTGGGTCGATATGTTACAAAAAAAATAAAAACCAAAAAGCTTCTCATGGGGTTTTACCATGTTGTCTACCAAAGATAAATTTTTTCAACATTTTTAATGACCATGAACTAATCATATTGCAATAATACCATTTGGGATAAGTAATTCATTAAATTTCAAAAATATTTATTTTCAAAACCATGAAATATAAGATAACATCATGAGGATTAAATAGAGGATTATAAATAATATAAAATAATATTAAATTTTCATTTACATTGTTAAAACTATATTTAGTCATGTATTCTTTTAATATAAACTATTTGATCACTTTTAGCATGTTATGACATTATTATATAGACTGTATATTTATATAATATATGATTTTACCCCCAAATATCAATTATCTTTGAAAAATTTCACAAATTCCCCAATGGATAATTTTGACAAATTGATTTTGAATATAATATTTATTTTACTAATATACAATCTAAAATATGATAATAGTTTCTCTAAAATTATAATCCCTATATTCTAAAAAATTCTGATTTTTACCACATTAATAACTTTCAATAACTTATGAAAATTAAATTGGTATAATAAAATTATGTAATAAATTATATTTAGAAATTATTTTATTTAAAAATAATATGGCTTTGTAAAATTATATTTATTTATAAAATTATGTATTTTATTATATGATCACATTAATTGAAACCATATATTTACAAGAAATAATTATTTTTTCTTCATAATAAAATTTAATTTTTATCAAACTAATTAAAAATACATTTAGGTAAAAAAAGGATAAATATAATAATTATTTTATTTGAAAATATATAGATAAATTCATACTTATAGAGTCTATATGCAAATCCTTTTATTACACAAACGCACACCATATGGGTCTGATTTTTTATTATGGATCATTCTTAAGGATCTTTGGTTAACATGGGTTTAGATTGGATATCGAAAAAATTTAACTTATACCTTAAATAGTTTCCTTAGTGATGTAGTTGTTAAATCTCATATTGGGATTAGTCAAGGGAAATTCCAAGTGATTCATGCATACTAAGGAACTCTAATTAATGGTATTCATTGGGAAAGATCATATGGTTTGAGGTCATATCATCTCCTATCTATGTGAAATTATTTTTTTCGAAACCCTTAATATATACAAATCAGAACAGTCAATATACAATAGAGATATTTTCAATGGATAGTATTCTTAATTCGATTTTGAATTTGACTAGATTTATTTCATAATGGTAAAAAACAACATAATTAGTTCATGTCTTTTCTATAGTTATGTTATTTAATTTTGCATTAATTCATTCAAAATGGAATTCCATTTATAATATTTCTGTTCATTACAATTTTACCCCCCTTGTTACAAAATTTCATCAAAATATCATTTTTTGGAATAGAAAAGTTCATGGTACTTATATTTCATTACCTTTTCTTTATCCAAAGTTGCATCATCAAACTTATTTTTTTACCACAACACTTTAATTAGTCGATTGGTCATGATTCATTGAACTTTATCTCTATGATCTATGATGTTCAATGAAATATCCTTGTATGAAAGATCATCCTAAAAGGGTACCACCAATGGATTCAGTACATGTGTG
The DNA here is from genome assembly GCA_963277665.1 of Viscum album. Taxonomy (NCBI): domain Eukaryota; kingdom Viridiplantae; phylum Streptophyta; class Magnoliopsida; order Santalales; family Viscaceae; genus Viscum; species Viscum album. Next base: position 137,357,069 of record OY728161.1, on the reverse strand, counting down.
TGTTCTGATATATACATCCTAAATAGGGATATATGGAATATATCATTTACTTTAGATAGGTAAGGTCATAGTACTAGGATATATGTTGACCCTCAAGTGAGATCTAAGATCTCAAATAGTCCAATATATCTAAGAATATGATTTCATTTATGTCCCAAACCTCTTGAATTACATCCATGGTGATATATGTAAGACCTATTTATCACTAACCTCAAACACTATGTCATGCCAATAATTGTCCACATAAATTTTCTAATTAATTTTCATGGATTTCATATGACACTATATCATTTGAACCTTCTCGATCAGCTCTTGGAAATGTTTATGTCCAATAAGACTCCACTCTGTAACTTGATACCATCTTGTTAGATTTTGATATATTGTGCTACGAGGAGCCACTTTATGTGTCATTTGAATACTATAATGGAAAATATTGTTATATGGGAACTCCACTAGGGTATGTTTTTAAACCAATATATTTGGAAATCCGTTAACATAATATCAACATATCCAATATATTTTGAATATTAGTTTCTGACAGACCATTAATTTATGGGTGATAAAAAATAATGAAACTATTATCTATATCAATAACATGATTAAGGAATCCACTTAACCTCATGAAAATTCACATATCAAAATAAAATACAATAGATAATGGAACTCTATATGGTCCAACCACTTCCATTATATATATAATAGCGAGTTAGAAGAGATTGAATTCATTCTATATATAAATGATATCTGATTACTTTGTTTGAAAATTTACAACCACCCAAATGGTTTTATTACCATTATATATCTTAAGGAGTAATATGATTACTTCCATGGTAATTTTTCCCATTATAATATAGGAATGGGAACTTATTGAATCATACGCAGAGAATTTTTTTAGACTTGATTTATTTTCAAAGGATGCATCTCGATAAATGTTTTTCAATCTCCCTCATTTTTAGTCATAGATGAATTTATAATTTATATCTATATACATATATGTAGTTACTAAATGAAAAAATAATGATAAACTACATTAATAAATCATAAGTTCCCTCTTCAACTCTGGATTTTCTGGGGCATGTGTCTAGGTGTCGAACCATATAACTCCAACATTATAAATGTTAAACTATGGAATATTTTATCCCTTTTTTATATATCCCAAACATAATTCTGAACCTCCTTCATCTTAAAAATAATTCATGGTTGAGAAGTTAAAATATAAATGTAGTATTTAGTCAAAATTATGATTCTCATATCTATTCTTTTCATTTCCTTTAATATTGGATTCATTTCTGTATTTAACATGGATTAGGTTGTGGGATCCTTTATAATAAGATCATTAACAACATTTTTCACCTTTTTAATGTTGTAATGGATTGAGTAATAAAAATCATTTATTATATCTTACCATAATCATTTTCACATATATATATATCATTTTGTATGAATTTATACATGAGGAATTTAATATCAATATATATCCCACCCATCTCTAAGAAGAGATAATGTCAAAAAATATTAAATGCAAGGTAAACTTCCTCCAATTCCATATCAGGTGTTTGGAAGTTTATTTCCTTGATATATAATAGATATGATGCATTAGTATCCCATTTTACATATTATTTGACTAGACGAACCATAACTTATTTTGAAGAAACATTTTCGACCACATATACTTCTCCATTGGATACTTATATGAGCATGTGTTCAGTCATTATCCCCTTATTTTAATCATTACATTTTTTAACATTAATCATTACATATAATCTTCATCCCCCTCAATGTTATATTTGTTATAAGGATAGATAATTATGATATGTTTTTTAAAAATTAATCATAGTATCTATCTAATACATTGAAACTATGGATCCCCCACACAAATATTAGTTTGGTCCATTCATTAATTGCCTCTATTTTCAAAGGATCCAAATAAATCCGATTATTTATGATAACATGACCGATTTATTTTCTATTCATCAACCAAAATGTAATCCCCCAATCCCTTTTTCCAAGAGTCGGTGAATTATTACATTACATTGTCATGATCATAATTGATAAAATCCCGATGCACCAATCATAATTTTTTCCTTGTAAATATTTGTTACAAACATTAGTTTTACATTATATATGGAAATGAAAAACAACACTTTATCACCTTTAAAAACTCTTATATGCCATAGACTGTCACAGAAGATTCATGATAATATAATTAATCCAATAATAATGAAAAAAAACATAATAATGGTGTGATATCATATAATCAATAAGGATAAAAAAAATATGGCAAAAGATATCATAAATAAGAAAAAACTATTCAGGAAAAGTATAAAACTAAAACTCAAAATTTTTAGACATAATATTCATCATAATATGGAAATAATAAATGAAATAATAAAATTTAATCCTTCACATAGATATTAAAATAGTCTAATAATCACATGAAAATTAAATAACTAATATCATAATGAGGAAATACCTAATTTTCATCATCATAACCATATCTTCAAGGCCTTATGCTAAGAACATTGACATGCTATCAAGGCCTTGTGTCTAGACTATTGCCCTACCATCAAATCCCTGTGCTGAGACTCTATTTTGTCTCTTGACACATACTGATGCATTAAGGGGCTATAGCAGGCCATGCCCATCACTTACTATGTCTAATTCATTCTTATAAAGAAAATGGTGAAACATAAAAAACATTCGTATTATAACTATCTTACGAAATGTTAGTACTTTAACCATAAAAATGGAATTGAATTAACATAACACAACCATAGTAAAATATATCAAAAACCTTTCAATACAATATGGAAGATTTTATCATTATAATTTAACCAAAAATAATCATAAAATCCATCAATTGATGTTGACCTAGATGAAAATAATTTTATAAATCAATTAAATCACTTCGAGAGAAATATCCCTTTTTTGCAATGAAATCATTTAGTAGCCGCCCAATTATAAAAGAACGATTTTCTCTTACAAATAACATAATTATTGAATATGTAAATCATTAAAATGTTATGGATTCATAATGACAGAAAAAGAGAATCTTGTGCTTATTCATTAAAAAAATCCATCGTAAATTTTTCGAAAATGTAATAAAGTACCTCATTTGGAAAATGACAGAAAGAATCATTCAAAAATGTTTTTTAAAAATTAAAAAATGTGTAAGAATGACATAAAAAATTCTTAGATAATATTTTGAATTAAATTTTAATAAAAATGTACATGGATAATAATAATTTCCATGTAGAGATATACGTATAATCAGTCTGGGATAATAAAGAGACTGTGAAATTAACCCCTACCTGGTACTTTCTATTAGTCGAGTGTGTGTTAACCTCTAGTATAATGGTTAATGTATGGTATTATATTATTCGAGAACCATATACATATTTATTATATGATATATGACCCGATTATATCTTTTTTCTAAATGTGTTTTTATATTACCATTATTTCGGTTGTTAAGTGCTTATTTTTTCAATTCCTTTTAGTTCCATATATGTTAGGATTTTATTAATATGATGTATTTTATTCATTACCATAATGAAATAAAATTTATTATTTTTATTTTTATTTATAATAATAAAATTATAATTAATCTAGAGTGGTTAACATGAAGAATGAATCTCACCACGTCGTGGAGAGGGTAGGTCTTATGTAAGCATGAGCGACAATATTATTCAATTGATGGTTAAATGTTTTGAAATTTCAGGGTATATTAATTATAAAAATTATTTATCATGTTATATTAATTATTTATATCAATTATACACATCATTATACACACCCAAATAATCTAGTGCCGAATAAAAAAATTACACCACAGTGTGGAGACAGTAACCCACAAATACAAACACATGGTGATATTTATATTCGTATGATTAATAAAATGAGAAATATTGTTATCTCGCGAATCTAATAACGTCTCATAATTTATAATATACTATATTTATTACTTTATTATGGAATTATCATAGTAGATGATTAAATGAAATTTTATAGAATTGGTAATGTAATTACTTCTTTGTTGAACCTCTATTGAATATCCTCTTCATGACACTTGGGATGAAATTTTTTGAAAACTAGGATATCAATAAGTTAACTAAAAATGTTTATAAGAGAATAATGCAGGGTTTGGTTGATCTAGAAGTTTCACATTGTTTTGAGGAAATGTGGTAAGAGATGTTATTTATAAGAGAGGGTTCCAGAACATTAGTAATCTCTGAAAATATTAAAATATAATAATATTATTCTAGATAAATATAATTTGAAATGGCTTGTGAATGAAAATTAAAATTCCAGTTCAACAATATCATATCCTATTGTGGATTTATTTACATTTTTTGGATTTATAATCATTTTAATAATAAATTAATTCATTAAGATGATATTATTTCCAAAGTTAATATTATTCACATAATTTAAAATTAAATATAATAAGAATAAGCGAGAATTAAAATGTTATTCATGAAAACGTCTATGATATATCATATATATATTGAAAATTTTTATAAACATTAAATAATACAAAATATAAATAAGTTAATATTAATAAATTCATTTATTCGATTTATATGTTAATTGAACAAATAATGTTTTAGAATTAATGAGACATTTAATTTAATTATATAATATAAATAAATTACAATTAAACTTGAATAGTGGACCAAATTTAAATCATATCAATATAGACATCCATATTTATTAATATATTGATTTTGGACCTTCGTGGACACATATAAGTAATTAAAATACAAGACAGTGACATATTGTAACTATAATTGATTAAAATAATATATAATTTATTTTCATATACATGTGTCCATTAAACAAGTAATAATAAATCATAATGTGATAAGGATTGATTATTCTTCATAAAATTATTTTTTAGATATGTTTTGGTTTTATTTTAAACATTATAATACACATTTAACCTTAATTTATTTTCTTAACTCTTCCCATGGAATCATGTTTTTCTACTACTAAGTGTTAAAATATTCACACTAAAATTTAAAAGGATCCATAAATGGACCATTAGTGACATGATTTAATTTATAAAAATTATTTATCCAATTAATATATTTTTTAATTTTATATAATTTATGGAAATGTTATTCAATTTCAAATAACAATATTTTCAATTCTGACACTATTCATTAGATGACTTTTAAAAAATTATAGAAATTATTTTTTGGTTAAAAAAACACTTTAAAACAATAAAAAACATATCCAAGTAATCCAAAAAATTGGTGGATGAAATTAATTCAACCAATTTATTTTTATTTTAAATTTTTATTTATAATTTATTTGATATTTATATTAATTAAATAATTTATCTGTCACTATTTTCTCTTCATTATTGTAAATTATATAATCTCTAAAATTTATACAATTTTTATGATGTATGTAATTATATTATCTTTAAATATAATAAATATAGTATATTTTTTCTTATGGTTATTCCTATATCAATATTAATATACTTACAAAAAATGAGGGTGTGACATTTTGTCAAATTCATTGATTTTAATATTATTTATGTCATACTCATGGGAAAATGTTAATTAAGTGTTTAAATTTTTTAGAATATATTATTAGGGTTTAATTTATTAATCCATTAGTATATTTAAAGTTGTAATGGTAATTTTATGATATTGAATTTACCTTTAATTACTAGATTTACCTTTAACACTGGTAATAAAGAAATTAATAAATTATGATTCGTAAAACCAAAAAAATAAAAATAAAAATATTTACATAATTTGGATCCAATGATTAAAAATATGGAGTCCATTTTTAAAAATTTAATTCAAAAAGTTTTAGTGATTTATTTAAAAATTAATCCTCATTTCCATAACTAGAAAACTTGTTTTTCAAAAGAGAAAACCATTAAAAGATCGACATGTATTTATATCTAATTCTATAGTGAAAATAAATACAAAGACCTCAATTATATTTAATGATATAAATATTATTTAAAGACCCGTAAAATTCAAGGGAAATTTTTTTCATAATTTTCTATTGGATTTTACAAGAACACAGTTTCTGAAGGCACCTGATTCTGAGGCCCGGTGTGCCCGGAATCATTTTCTGAAGTTTAGCTCGGGTACGTTCAGTGAACGAACGAGAGAGTTTTTCTAACTTTTGAACCAGTGCTCGAATTCGAATTCTGAGGGCACCGATGGAATCGCAGCACCGGTAATTGCTTAGAAACATCTTTTCCGGAGTTCTGTTTGCTCTGGTGTGGTTTTTTAATTTTTGGGGTTAAGTTAAGGAATAAAATAAAGTGGTGCAACAATTTATTTTATTTCACTTAAGTGGATTAAGCTAAGTTAAGCTGATAATTTTTAACCCACAATATCCTACCCACTTGGTAGGATATTTTTGAGGTGGGGCCTGCATGAGCCCCACCGTTTCTTCCCTCCTAATTAATGCACCCACAAACAAAGTCAACCGTGCATTTTTCTGGTTACAAAACGCCCCATTAAATTGGGCAGTTAAATTGTTACAATTAATTTTTCGAATTAATTGTTCCTTTCTTATCTTTCGAATTTCAAAAGATTAGGTTGATAATAAAATAAGTGTTGGACTTATTTTATTATGGTTGGGGTTGTGTTGTGACAATCTTTTGGGAGAAAAAGAGAAGATTCTTCATTCTTCGACGAAGAACATGAAGAATGCACCACCGCCGACGAAGAACGCGAAGAACGCACCACCGGCGACGAAGAACGATAATCCCCGACGGCGGACAACGGTGAGTGACGCCTTCATCAGAGATCACCTAACGCCAACAGCGATTCTCTACTTCTGCGGTGATATTCTTCTTCCGCGGAGGTCCCCTTCTTCCGCGACGGTTAATTCTGCGACGAACACTCGTTCGACGACAGCGTTGAGGTAGGGATTTATTTTATTTGTTACTTGATGAAATCTTCCATCACTTCTCCTTTTCTTGAACCGAATGTTATCATGATAACAGGAGGAGGTCGGACCGCACGAACACAGCTGACAGTCCTCCCCTTTTTTTGGTTGTTGGTATTGTTGCGGCAAGCACCACAACGCGGTGCCGAAGCACCGTGTGGAATTTTGATAAGGAAAGGGGGAGGAGCGCGACGCCATCACACCGCACTGTTGAAGACAAACCAAGACGCGGAATCGTCGCACTGCGCCATTGAAAACGAACCAATGATGTGGCACTGCCACGCCGCATCGGAGAACCACTAATGCACCGTGGCCAGAGCGGGGCCGCGGCGGAGGGGCGTGGCGTCATCGCGCCGTGCCGGACGTACCAAGGCCGTGGTCGGTTCCGTGCCACGGAGGAATAGTGGAACCGACAGCCGGTACCGGGCCGACGGCGTCGGAGCAAGGGGACCGGCCTTGCCGGTCCCGTGGCCGCAGAGGCAGGCCGGCCGGAGCGGGCAGGCCGGACCATGGAGGAATCGGGGGTTCGAAACCCCCGGCTGGCCGGACGAAGCGGCCCCATCAAGGGGCCGCGGTTTACTTCACCCGGGGGAAGCGCCCCCCGCCCCGGATGGTTCGGCCGTTCGGCCGAACCCCAAGCCAGCATGCCTAGCGCGCCTCGTGCCGGGCCGACCTGGGGGTATCGGGCCGGGTCGGACCGGGCCCGAACCCCCTAATACTGAACCTTATTCGGTCTGTTGCCCATAAATTGAGCTACAGGCCTCCGATCGACTCACCGTAAGTTTCAATGTGATCCTTGGATCGAGACGGTCATTTCAGTATATTCCAATCAAGGTTTCGGAGAACTTTGGGTTCGACCGAGTTGGTTCGTACACCAAACCAACCGGGCCCTCAGAGCGGAAACACTCATATATTGAGCTCCATACGTCCGATTTACGTGCCATCAACTTTGACGGATTTCTCTTAGTGAGAAGGATCTTTTGGCTTACTCCGCTCGAGGTTTGGACGCCGTTGGAGTGTGGTCGGGTTGGTTCGCTCACGAAACCAACCGGGCCCCTGGAACGAAAAAGCCAATAACTCACAGACCGGGCGTCTGATTGACGTGCCGTCTGTCTCATTGATTTCCTTTTGATGAGACGGAACTTTTGGACTACTTATCCTGAGTTTTGGATGCAGTTGGAGTATGGCCAGGTTGGATTGTACCCGAAATCCAACCGGCCCCCTGAAACGGAAAAGCTGATAACTTTCAGACTAGACGTCCATTTGACGAACCGTCACCGGAGTTGGTGATCACGTTGAGAAATGGTCCCTATGATTATACCCTATGTGAGTTCGGGGTACATTTGAGATATGGTCGGGTTGGTTCGTACATGAAACCAACCGGGCCCCTGGGACAAAAATGCTAATAACTCACAGACCGGGCGTCTGATTGACGCGCCATCATCTGCGTTGAGACCCCTATGACGAGGTGGTCCTTTGAGATACTTATTCATGGGACTTTGTGAAACTTGTATTATCGACCAGTAGCTCATGGAGAGGACCCTCACGGAGACGAGCGTGCGGAGTACGGAGACAGTGTAGCCGGATGAGACCTGAGGTCTGCTTGACCGATCGACTCAGTGTGTTTCGGAGAGCCTAGTGGGGAGCGCTTGGTTGTAGCGGCATACCGACGGTGGAGGAGCGGTTGGTTGTAAAGGCATACCCACGGTACTCAATAGAAGGAGTACCTCTGGAGGCTATGAGGGGGAGCGCTTGGTTGTAGAGGCATACCCACGGCGGAGGAGCGCTTGGTTGTAGCGGCAGACCCGCGGTACTAAACTGAAGGAGTACCTCTGGAGGCTATGAGGGGGAGCGCTTGGTTGTATCATCAGACCCATGGTGGGAAGTTCTTGGTTGTAGCAGCAGGCCCACAGTACTCGACAGGAGGAGTACCTCAACAGTATTAGGTTATTGAGCAGTACCTCGGTGTAACACCCCAAACTTCTACGGTACGCTTCTCTTTGAATAATGCGATAGCGTGTGTTGTACGCAACACCGAGTTCTAACAACCAATCAAACTAGCCGTTATGAATAGTAATACCTACTTTTTAAAATTATATATATTTTATATTTCAAAATGGACTTCATTTTTGGATTCGGAATATCTAATTTAGTCTAAGGTGAAATTTTGGTACTTTTCGGATAACTTTCATATTTTGATGAATAGTGAAAATTACTAAATTTTAATTAAAAACAACTTTTTTAATCAAAATAATTAATAGTGATAAATTATTAATTTTAGTAGTTTTAAATTATATTTTGAATATATTTTTTCCATTTAATATAATATTGTTCATTGGACATAATTTGACAATTAAACCGAATATAAACAAGTGTCAATCTTTTGATAGTTATTATCTCTTAAAAACACGCTTTTTGTTTTGACAGTGGGAATTAATTTTAAATTAATTTCTGCCACTTCTTTTTTTTTTGAATTTAGGAAAATGGATTCCATATTTGGAATCAGGATGTTCAAATTTTGTAAATAGGTATCTTTTATTTTTAGACATTTTGAATAATTACTGCGGTAAATATTTTATTTACCATGGTTAAGGGTAAATCCGGTAAGTAAGGGTTAAAAAAATATTATAATAATACTAAATTACCCTAAAACGTGTCTTAACCATATTGGTTGATACATGGTCTACCATGTGCATATTTGGGTCGATTTTGGGACCCCATGGATCCACTTGTAATTGATAATGACACTTTATTTTAATGAATACAAAAATGACACAAGCATATATCTTTTAGAAAAACAATTGTTACATAGGGTTATATATGTTGGATTTTAGATTATAAATAGTAATTAGAAAGATAAAACGATTTCCTACATAATGATATTTTATTCATAATTTTTAGACATTAAATAATGTACTTTATTTATGACACAATGATGATGAAGTAATTACTATAATAGTGAAAATTTAAAATAATTGATATTATAAATACCCAAATAAATATAATATGAAACTTTTAATGAATTAAACTAATTTTCTAGGATAATATGATATATTAGGATTTATTTAATTGACTTTTTTCGAAGTAATAAATCTGTTATGAGTTCACAAAAATCAACTATTGAATAGTGTCAAAATTCACATAAAAGAGTTCTTAAAACAAATATTATATTATTAATTGATATTAAATTCCTAAAAATCTAAGGTTCGGCCAAGAGACTTATATCATGATAGGTTCATCATTAATGGACTAGTTGGGGGTCGTTTGTATGTATATAGTATGTTTATTAACCATATTATATAAAAATACAAAGAGACATTGTAAAAGTGAAACTAATTAACTTAGAGTTAATACTTAAAGATAAGGTTAATATAAGTACCCAAACCTGTCTAAATTCTATTTTTTGAGTGGTTTTAGACCTATCCCCACATTAACCTTTGAATAATAAACTTTGGATCCATTAGAAACCGAATATGAATTTATTATAAATTAATATTTCTAGCTTTTCCAAAGGTGCCCCTCACCCCTCTTATAAAAGGGAACTCCTCCTTCCCATTTCATCACACCTTAAAAGCCTTTTGGTTCGGCCAAACACTACCCAAATACTCTCCCAACTTCCCTCAATACAACCTAGGGGCATTATTTTGATCATAAAGCCAACTTAAGGATCCCTTTTGATCAAATCAAAAGGAAGAACCCGAAGAAGAGGTAATGATTTCACCACCCTTTTCTAAGTTCATTTCTTCTTCCACTTCTTCTTCCTTTGTTGTTACCATTCTAAAATAATAAATCCAGTATCATATATATACTGTGATGTAATTATAAATATGGTACAACCATATTCAGTATTCTATCCACCCTTTGAATAACATGTCACCATACGTGCGTACGTACGTCTTACCGTCTCTACGTCGTGGTGTAATTGTTATTCAATATAATATTATTTGGATGGGTATAATAATGATGTGTAACTCATGTAAATAATAAATATAAAATGTTAATGATTCTGTATATATGATATACCATCCATTTATATATTATTTTAATATCAAAATAATGATATTGTCGCTCGTGCGTACATACGGACTACTGTCTCCACGAACGCGATGAGATTCATTCTCCATCGTATCCATTCAAGTATAATTATCATTTGATGATTTAAAAATGATTTTTAAGGACTTGATATCATTCTGGATATGAATAATATAAAACCTATCCTTTACAAACATGTCTTACGTAACAAAACATATAAAAGAAAACAAGTAAGTTAACACCCGAAACAACGATAATACTAAGATATTATTATCAAATCAATATTAAAAGATCATATATGATATCATATCAATGTATATGATTATTGTATAATTTAATAACAATTATTTCACTATTATACAGGAGGTTAACCTACCCCAACCAAGGAAAAGTACAAGGTAAGGGTTATTTCACAATCTCTTCATTATCCGAGGTTGTTTATATGTAATAATCTACTGGGATCTCTTTATCATCCACATCCATGTTTCTTAAAAAGGTATTTCAAAACAGTTTTATTATTTACAAGAATATGGGTTAAAGTCATTTATACCCTTGGTTGACTTGTTATAAGAGGTTTATGAATGAATCTTTCCGTCGCTTTCAAAACAAGGTCCTTTTTAACCTTTTCGACAGAATTAAGGTAAGAATGTTTTTTTTAACTTATACGGCAGGTGCAGCTATTTTCCGCCGTTGTAAAATCTTCAAAGCTTCCCTTACAAGCTTATAAGAATATTTTCAATGAAAATGTTTTATTTTATATGGATCTTAAATTATTTCAAAATAAAAGGAGATATTTATTTAAAAAGAATATTGATTTCATCTATGTCAACATCCTTTGATGGATTTTAAGATTATTTGAAGTTGATTTATTATGATACAAAACTTCTATATTGTATTGAAGGTTTTGTGATATGTTTGACTGTGGATGTGCTATTTTTATACCATTCATATTTTATGGTGAAATTATTGACATTTTGTATGCTAGTTTTAATACGAATGTTTATGTTATGTTTAAACCTTTTCATATGGGAATGCATTGGACTTAGTAAGTGACGGGTGGAGCCCGCTATAGCTCCTCGATGCATCGGTAGGTCTCATGAGACAAACTAGTGTCCTGGCACAAGGCCTTGAAAAAATCTTATTTGTAGTCTTGGCACGAGGCCTTGGCTATGTGGTTATGATAGTCTGGCATTATGCATTCCATCATTATGAAAGTGGTTATTGATTTTGCATGTGATTATTCGATTAGTAGAATAACCATGTGAATAAGTAAATGGCATTATTTCATTTTATTTATGCCATGCTATGTTAAATGTTCATGTTTAAAAGGCTTTTGTTTTATTTATACATTTCCTTAAATGTTTATTCTTATTTATGAAAGTTTCCGCTATATTGTTATCCTTACTGGGCATTTGAGCTCACCCCTTTTCTATGTTTTATTTTTCCCAGGAAGTGAAGAAGTAAATTATGAATGACCTGTAGGGATATTATGTGGGGATATGAGTTTGGATTATGGAGACAATATGTTTTTGTAGTAGTTTTTCATTTTATGATGTAATGTAAGACTTATGAATATATCTAGTGTTTCCAAGACTATTAAACCAATCGGTCATTCGAGATTTGATCTTTCTTGTGATCATACCAATGTTATGTAATAATGCGCCGACTCTGGGTAACTGGGTTCGGGGCATTACAGTTGGTATCAGAGGATGTTTAGTACAAACCTTGGAAGCTAGATTTAGATAAACTCTGATTAGAGCACGTAGACCTAAGATGAACTTTGAGGATTAGTATAGAAGAACTTCCTAGAATTTTGGTATTGTAGAGATTTTGTGAGTTTTCTGAGCAATACATCCCTGTTTGGATACGAGCAGGTAGAGGCGGCTCTGGCATAGATGTACCTAGGGGTAAAACACGAAAACACCGCTTTGAGCTAGACTCGAACGGGAACTGGGGCACGACAACGGGCCTTGCTGCACTCTTGGTTACGACACTCCTGGGGGATATGCTTAGGATAACTATCATTTTCTTTATAAATCATTATGAAGGGTTTATGAGTATATACTTCCTCAAAGAAAACATTTTTATGATTATGGATTATATCCATAAATAGTTCAATTTATATTAAGTGTTTTATAAGTATGGGATTATGTATTTTGATTCATAAACTGATCTAGTTTATGCCATTGTTTAGAAATGGCGCCTAGTGGAAGAAATGGAAACCGTATCAATGCACGCACACCATGTAGGGATTTCCCTCCTGCTCAAGATAATTATAGTGGGGCCGGTGATGCAACTGGTGCCGATCAGCTAATCACCATACTGGGACAACTTACTCAGGTTATGAATAATAACCTTACCCGTATGGAGGACCCTGATCCGCAGCGTGGAGGATCCATGTTAGATCGATTCATGAGGCAACAACCACCAACTTTCAATGGGAGTACAAATCCCTTAGCAACTGAGCAATGGATATTTTCCCTAGAGAAAATATTTCAGGCTTTGGGGAGTAATGAAAGGGAAAAAGTTATCATGGCAGTTTACCGCCTCACTAGAGATGCTGATCAATGGTGGTCATTAATTCAAAACATGAAGGAAGATGATGAAGTATCAAATATGGAATGGAGGGAGTTCAAAAATCTATTTTTAGAAAAATACTTTCCTCACGACCATTGAGCAGATATGGAAAGGCAATTTCTGAGTCTGAGACAAAAGGAGGATGAGAATGTCACAAAGTATGAGGCAAACTTTACAAGGTTAGCGAGGTATATTGGAGATTATATTCGCAACCCAAGAAGTAAGATTGATCGTTTCTTTGATGGGTTAAAACCATTTCTCCGTCGAGCATTAGTCTCACAATCCTTTTCATCGTACGAAGACATTGTCTCATGTACTATCAAGACCGAAAAGGAAATCTCTAAGTCTTATGACTTTAAAGCAAAGAAAGAGAAGAAGAGACCTGCTGATCAATCTGGGAATAGAAATAAGGGGATGAAGGGAAAGGTTGAATATCCATCTTGTGGTAAATGCGGGAAGAAACATCCTGGTACTTGCTTGAAGGGAATGGGAGTCTGTTACAAGTGTGGTGAAAAAGGCCACCAAGCTCGTGATTGCAAGGGGAAGAAGGAAGCTACCAACGTTCAGTGCTACAATTTCAGGGAGATGGGGCATTATGCAAATGCATGTCCTAAGCGTCATGAGAACTTACCTCAGAAAAGGCCAAGGGATCAAGGCCAGGCTTATACTATTACTACTGCAGAGGTAAAAGCTCCAAAAGACGTGGTGGCAGGTAATTTAATGGTTTCCTCAAGTTTAGAAAATGAATTATTTGACTCTGGATCGTCGCATTGTTTCATATCTTCCCAGTTTGCTAAGAAAATTAGATATTTCCAATTTGATTTAATAAGGGAGTTGTCAGTTAAAACTCCTAAGGGAAGTATCATTGCAACAAAGTTTTGTGAATCAGTCCCCATTAGAGCACATAAATTTTCTTTATCTGCTGATCTCATCGTCATACCTATGATTGAGTTTGATATAATCCTCGGTATGGACTGGCTTTCGGACTATGATACGAAGATTTATTGTAAGAAGAAAGAGGTTACGATTCTTGATGATAATGATAAGGAACACCTTATCTTTAGAGCAGAATCGTCACCACCTAATTCTTATTTAGATCCACCCTCAATAGCTCAACTAAATTCAATTATTGGGGAGGAAGAGAATGAAATAACGGCGGGTGAGGAAAGGAATGTTCAAATAGAGGATGTACCTGTTGTGAAAGAATTTGTAGATGTATTTCCGAAAGATTTACCTGGACATCCTCCAGAACGAGAAGTTAAGTTTTCCATTGATTTGATTCCTGGATCAAGGCCTATATCGAAGACCCCTTACAGAATGGCTACTGTAGAGTTAGTCGAACTAAAGAAACAACTAGAGGAATTGAGTAATAAAAGATTTATTCTCCCTAGTGTTTCTCCATGGGGATCCCCTGTTCTTTTTGTTAAAAAGTAAGATGGATCTATGAGGTTATGTATCGACTACAGGGAGATCAATGATATAACGATAAAGAACAAGTATCCCCTACCCCGTATTGATGATTTATTTGACCAACTACATGGAGCTCAATACTTTTAAAAGATTGACCATCGATCTGGATACCATCAGTTGTGTGTAAAGAAGGAATACATTCCGAAGACAACATTTCGAACCAGGTACGGGCATTACGAGTTTACTGTAATGCCTTTTGGATTGACTAATGCACCATCTGTATTCATGGATCTGATGAATAGAGTTTTCAAAGAGTATCTCGATGAATTTGTGGTGGTATTTATTGATGATATCTTGGTATACTCCAAAACCTACGAAGATCATGAAAATCACTTGCGCATTATCTTGAAGACTCTGAGGAGGCATGAATTATATGTGAAGTTTAGCAAGTGTGAATTCTGGATTCAGGAGATTTCTTTTCGTGGCCATATTGTCTCTAATGATGGAATCTATGTTGATCCTTCTAAGACCAGGGCAATCCAAGAATGTCCAGAACCTACGAGTATAACTGAGGTATGCAGTTTTATGGGTTTGGCAGGTTATTATCGACGTTTCGTCCAAAATTTTTCCCGATTGGATAACCCATTAACGAAGCTCACACGTAAAGGGGTTAAATTTGTTTAGACAAAAGAGTGTGAATAATGTTTTGAAGAACTGAATAAAAGATTAGTCAATACTCCTATATTGAATCCACCATTGGGGAATGATGGGTTCGTTATTTATAGTGATGCATCGAAGAAAGGACTTGGTTGTGTCCTTATGCAGAATGATAGAGTTATTGCCTATGCATCACGACAGTTGAAAATTCATGAACAAAACTATCCTACTCATGATCTCGAGTTAGCAGCTGTGATCTTTGCTTTGAAGATATGGAGGCAGTACCTCTATGGTGAAAAATGTGAGATTTATACTGATCACAAGAGTTTGAAGTATATTTTCTCACAAAAAGAACTCAACATGAGGCAAAGGTGATGGCTTGAATTACTCAAGGATTATGATTGTACGATACCCTACCACCCGGGGAAGGCAAACAATGTGGCAGATTCTTTGAGTAGAAAATACCATGGAGTTTTGAACAATATTAGAATTGAAAGGGATCCAATTTTCATGGATCTAGTGAATATGGACATGGGAATAACCAGGGAAGGGGAAACATCAATGCTTTTTCAAATGGTTGCCAAACCATCTTTACTAGAAAGGATTAAGAGTTCTCAGACTGATGATGAAGAATTCCAAAAGATGATTAAAGCTGTGAATGATGGGAGATTGAGAGACTTTGTGTATGAAGATGGAATTTTGAAATTCGGGAAGAGTCTTTGTGTTCCCGATTTACCTGATCTAAAAAGGGAATTGCTGGATGATGCTCATAGTTCCAATTTCTCTATACAACCTGGGAGCACCAAAATGTATAGTGATTTGAAGGAACATTTTTTGTGGGACAACATGAAGAGGGAGATTGCTGATTTTGTGTCAAGATGTATGGTTTGTCAACAAGTGAAAGCTGGAAGGCAACAGCCTGGAGGAGTCATGCAACCTCTTCCCACACCGGAGTGGAAATGGGACAATATTACGATGGACTTTGTCATGGGGCTACCAAAGACTCCTAGAAGGAATGATGCAATATGGGTTATTGTTGATCGTCTTACCAAGTCAGCACATTTTCTTGCTATAAGAGAATATCTACCCCTAGAACGTCTAGAAAGACTATATATTAATGAAGTTGTGAGACTTCATGGAGTACCCCTATCAATTGTTTCTGATCGTGATCCACGTTTTACTTCAAGATTTTGGAAAAGTCTTCAGAAATCCCTGGATACTGAACTTCATTTGAGCACTACTTACACCCTCAGACAGATGGACAATCAGAATGGACTATTCAAACCCTAGAAGACATGTTGAGATCTTTCTCTCTTGACTTTCAGGGTATGTGGGATCAATACTTACCTCTCGTAGAATTTTCCTATAACAATAGCTTCCATTCGAGTATTCAGATGGCACCATATGAAGCGTTATACGGAAAGAGATGTCGTACAGCAACCTGTTGGGATGACGTTGGTGAAAGAAAACTTGTAGGCCCAGAACTGGTGGAGGAAACGGTGTAAAAGGTGAAAGTAATCCAAAATCACATCAAAGCAGCTCAAAGTAGGCAGAAGAGCTATGCCGATAATCGAAGGAAGGATTTGGAATTTCAAGTCGGTGATCATGTTTTCCTGACGTTATCTCCGTGGAAGGGAGTCATACGTTTTGGTAAGAGAGGTAAATTGAGTCCCAGGTACATCGGACCTTTCGAAATTCTAGAACGAATTGGGGTTGTAGCTTACTGATTGGCAATGCCGCCAAGTCTCTCCAAAGTTCACGATGTGTTCCACGTATCTCTGTTGAAGAAATACATGACTGATCCAATGCATGTACTCACCTATGCGGAATTAGAACTGGAACCCGATCTTTCCTATTGTGAAGAGCCCGTCAGGATTCTTGATACGAGAGAACAAGTATTGAGAAACCGGACGATGCGTCTGGTAAAAGTTTTGTGGAGAAACCATAAGATGGAAGAGGCAACGTGGGAACCTGAGAAACTTATGATGAAGAACCACCCGAGTCTTTTCATGCGATAGTATTCTAGAAATTTCGAGGACGAAATTATTTGAAGGAGGGGAGAATGTAACACCCCAAACTTCTACGGTACGCTTCTCTTTGAATAATGCGATAGCGTGTGTTGTACGCAACACCGAGTTCTAACAACCAATCAAACTAGCCGTTATGAATAGTAATACCTACTTTTTAAAATTATATATATTTTATATTTCAAAATGGACATCATTTTTGGATTCGGAATATCTAATTTAGCCTAAGGTGAAATTTTGGTACTTTTCGGATAACATTCATATTTTGATGAATAGTGAAAATTACTAAATTTTAATTAAAAACAACAATTTTAATCAAAATAAACAAGTGTCAATCTTTGGATAGTTATTATCTCTTAAAAACACGCTTTTTGTTTTGACAGCGGCAATTAATTTTTAATTAATTTCTTCCACTTCTGTGTTTTGAATTTAAGAAAATGGATTCCATATTTTGAATCAGGATGTTCAAATTGTGTAAATAGGTAACTTTTATTTTTAGACATTTTGAATAATTACTGCGGTAAATATTTTATTTTCCATGGTTAAGGGTAAATCCGGTAAATAAGGGCTAAACAATAATATTATAATAATAATAAATTACCCTAAAACGTGTCTTAACCCTATTTGTTGAAACATGGTCGACCATGGGCATCTTTGGGTCGATTTTGGGACCCCATGGATCCACTTGTAAGTGATAATGACACTTGATTTTAATGAATACAAAAATGACACAAGCATGTATCTTTTAGCAAAACAATTGTTACATAGGGTTATATATGTTGGATTTTAGATTATAAATATTCATTAGAAAGATAAAACTATTTCCTACATAATGATATTTTATTTATAATTTTTATACATTAAATAATTTATTTTATTTATGACACAATGATGATGCAGTAATTACTATAATAGTGAAAAATTAAAATAATTGATATTATAAATACCCAAATAAATATTATATGAAACTTTTAATGAATTAAACTAATTTTCTAGGATAATATTATATATTTGGATTGATTTAATTGACTTTTTTCTAAGTAATCAATCTTTTATGAGTTCAAAAAAATCAACTATTGAATAGTGTCAAAATTGACATAAAAGAGTTCTTAAAAAAAATATTATATTATTAATTGATATTAAATTCCTAAAAATCTATGGTTCGGCCAAAAGACTTATATAATGATAGGTTCATCATTAATGGACCACTTGGGTGTCGTTTGGATGTATATAGTATGTTTATTAACCATATTATATAAAAATACAAAGAGACATTGTAAAAGTGAAACAAATTAACTTAGAGTTAATACTTAAAGATAAGGTTAATATAAGTACCCAAACCTGTATAAATTCTATTGGATGAGTGGTTTTAGACCTATCCCCACATTAAACTTTGAATAATCAACTTTGGAGCCATTATAAACCGAATATGAATTTATTATAAATTAATATTTCTAGATTTTCCAAAGGTGCCCCTCACCCCTCTTATAAAAGGGAACTCCTCCTTCCCATTTCTTCACACCTTAAAAGCCTTTTGGTTCGGACAAACTCTGCCCAAATACTCTCCCAACTTCCCTCACTACAACCTAGGGGACTTAGTTTGATCAGAAAGCCAACCTAAGGAGCCCTTTTGATCAAATCAAAAGGAAGAACCGAAGAATAGGTAATGATTTCACCACCCTTTTCTAAGTTCATTTCTTCTTCCACTTCTTCTTCCATTGTTGTTACCATTCTAAAATAATAAATCCAGTATCATATATATACTGTGATGTTAATATAAATATTGTACAACCATATTCAGTATTCTATCCACCCTTTGAATAACATGTCACCATACGTGCGTACGTACGGCTTACCGTCTCCACGTCGTGGTGTAATTGTTATTCAATATAATATTATTTTGATGGGTATAATAATGATGTGTAACTCATGTAAATAATAAATATAACATGTTAATGATTATGTATATATGATATACCATCCATTTATATATTATTTTAATATCAAAAGAATGATATTGTCGCTCGTGCGTACGTACGGACTACCGTCTCCACGAACGCGATGAGATTCATTCTCCATCGTATCCATTCAAGTATAATTATCATTTGATGATTTAAAAATGATTTTTAAGGATTTGATATCATTCTGGATATGAATAATATAAAACCTATCCTTTACAAACTTGTCTTACGTAACAAAACATATAAAATAAAACAAGTAAGTTAACACCCGAAACAACGATAATACTAAGATATTATTATCAAATCAATATTAAAAGATCATATATGATATCATATTAATGTATATGATTATTGTATAATTTAATAACAGTTATTTCACCATTATACAGGAGTTTAACCTACCCCAACCAAGGAAAAGTACAAGGTAAGGGTTATTTCACAATCTCTTCATTATCCGAGGTTGTTTATATGTAATAATCTACTGGGATCTCTTTATCATCCACATCCATGTTTCTTAAAAATGTATTTCAAAACATTTTTATTATTTACAAGAATATGGGTTAAAGTCATTTATACCCTTGGTTGACTTTTTATAAGAGGTTTATGAAGGAATCTTTCTGTCGTTTTTAAAACAAGGTCCTTTTTAACCTTTTCGACAGAATTAAGGTAAGAATGTTTTGTTTAACTTATACGGCGGGTGCGGCTATTTTCCGCCGTTGTAAAATCTTCAAAGCTTCCCTTACAAGCTTATAAGAATATTTTCAAAGAAAATGTTTTATTTTATATGGATCTTAATTGATTTCAAAATAAAAGGAGATATTTCTTTAAAAAGAATTTTGATTTCATCTATGTCAACATCCTTTGATGGATTTTAAGATTATTTGAAGTTGATTTATTATGATACAAAACTTCTATATTGTATTGAAGGTTTTGTGATATGTTTGACTGTGGATGTGCTATTTTTATACCATTTATAGTTTATGGTGAAATTATTGACATTTCGTATGCTAGTTTTAATATGAATGTTTATGTTATGTTTAAACCTTTTCATATGGGAATGCATTGGACTTAGTAAGTGATGGGTGGAGCCCGCTATAGCTCCTCGATGCATCGGTAGGTCTCATGAGACAAAATAGTGTCTTAGAACAAGGCCTTGAAAAAATCTTATTTGTAGTATTGGAACGAGGCCTTGGCTATGTGGTTATGATAGTCTGGTATTATGCATTCCATCATTATGAAAGTGGTTATTGATTTTGCATGTGATTATTAGATTAGTAGAATAACCATGTGAATAAGTAAATGGAATTATTTCATTTTATTTATGCCATACTATGTTAAATGTTCAAGTTTAAAAGGCTTTTGTTTTAGTTATACATTGCCTTAAATGTTTATTCTTATTTATGAAAGTTTCCGCTATATTGTTATCCTTACTAGGAATTTGAGCTCACCCATTTTCTATGTTTTATTTTTCACAGGAAGTGAAGAAGTAAATTATGAATGACCTGCAGGGATATTATCTGGGGATATGAGTGTGGATTATGGAGACAATATGTTTTTGTAGTAGTTTTTCATTTTATGATGTAATGTAAGACTTATGAATATATCTAGTGTTTCCAAGACTACTAAACCAATCGCCCTTTCGAGATTTTATCTTTCTTGTGATCATACCAATGTTATGTAATAATGCACCGACTCTGGGTAACTGGGGTCGGGGCGTTACACTCGGAGTCGTGACAAGACCACTGTACACTCCAGAGATGGGGCTCTTCAGCAGTTACAGTTTCGATAATGAAAATATAGAGTGAGCTGAATCCTGACATTCTTTCCAATGTGGATTGTGTTGTGCTATCCTATGTGGATTTTCGTTTTGCATTCCTGTGTGGACTGGGTTGTACTGGGCTCAGAAGTTGGAGCATACTAGAATTGATGACTTAGGTATATGTATGGGCATATACCTAAGCAGTGTCCAATGTAACTTCGTGATTGTATCTTTCCTTTGTGGATTCTGGGAGACCTTCCGGGGTCTCGGGGTCCCTACTGAGTAGCTTAGACTCACCCCTGCATGGGCTATGCTCGCACTACGTTGTGTTGGTTGCAGACGATGGACAACACTGATCGTGGTTGAGGATTGTGGAGCAGGATAGTACCTAGAGGGGGGCCACTGGGAGGTACATACTCGGAGCGGACGGCTGGACCCGAGGAGCTATGGAGGTTATCTGTACTCACCTTTCAGGGGGGAATTCCAGTGGACGGTTCGACTCTTCAGATTTACTTTTCAGTTGCTTTTTTCCCCTTTCCAGTTGTACTTTACTTTCAGTTTGGGTTTGTATACTGGCTCACTTACTTTTCCGCACTTACTGTTGTACCCAGTTTTTACTTAGTGTTTACTTTAGCTTTCTTTCTATGTGGGGTTGTTTACTTTACAAAGGCAATGCCTTCCCTTTTTACCGGGAATTACGCCTTGGTGCTAGTCGCCAGCCCCTGGCCTATAGAATGCGGGCTTGGGGTAGTCACGGCACGGGCCCCGAGGACGAGTCGTGACAAATTGGTATCAGAGGTGTTTGGTTTTACCGAAGAACTCAGGACTCTGATCTTTTTCTATGTGAAGCAATAGTTTTAAGATTATTGAGTGTGGTTATCTGTTCAGGGAGTCCAGTGTTGGTGCGGAAGCCGACGTATCCATACACTAGGACCCTGACCTCTGATTTCCGACATAATGCACGAAAACATTGATTGCATGTGTGTTCCATGTTTTCTTTGTGATTACTTTATGTCATCTCACCAGGTATACTGTTTGACCATGGCACACCTATTTCTTTTCAGGGCCCCACGATGGAAGCCATCTAGGGTTTCAAGAGTTGTGTGTGACGACATCCCACTGAGCGACGAAGCCTCGGTACAGGGCCCTTTGAAAGCTGAGGCACCGGAGGTAACTCGACCTGCCGAGCCACCGATGGTACCAGCCCCAGCTGCTGATGATGCACGTCGCCTTAGTGCACTGCACGAGTTTCATTGTCAGCGACCGCCCAGGTTCCGTGGAGAGACGGACCCTCAGGCAGCCGAGGATTGGCTGGGGGCTATTGTACGAGTTTTCCGTTTGGTAGGGACACCAGCTGACCTTATGGTGGTCCTTGCAGCGAGCATCCTGCACGCGGTAGCAGGCAGATGGTGGAGATTCATGGTCCAGGTGCACGACGAGGCATCTATCCTTTGGACGGACATTGAGAGCCTTTTTCTCTTAGAGTTCATCCCATCCACCCTCCGAGCGGTGCACATCCAGGAGCTGCTACAACTGCGGCAGGGAAGGATGAAAGTAGACCAGTACGTGGCGAGGATTACCGATCTCTCTCTCTATTCGACGTACATGGTACATGACCCATTCTTTAGGGCCAGAACCTTCGAGTAGGGGCTCAGGCGAGAGATCAGAGCTTCATTTATTTCTCACAGCATTCCGACATAGGCAGGGGTGTTGGAGCGAGCCCTCTTAGTGGAGAGTTTCTTTACCGAGTAGTCTCTAGCAGCAGGACCCACCACTAGTCGGCATGCGGAAGAGTCTTCTGCAGCAGGCAGTAGACAGATGATGCAGAGGTCCAAGAGGACTAGACCTACAGGTGGTCGACCGCATGACACATGATCATTTGTGCGAGGCACCCGGGGTGGAGAACGACTTACCATGTGCGGGAAGTGTTACTCCTACGGCGGGGTTGGTCACATGGCTCGTGACTATCTGACCCGCCATACAGATGACCAGAAGATGAACGAAGGACCTCCCAGGCAGAGGCAGAGGTTCAATCGAGGCGAACCGCATGGAGCAGGAGACCATGGCAGGGGAGTTGGCCCTGCAGCTGGAGGTGGATGACGCTTCGAGGTGTTTCCACCACCACCACTAGGAGGTCCACCCTAACCACAGGGAACTAGTGGATGTGGGAGATCTCAGCAGCAGGCAGCTCAGGCCTAAGATCATGGAGCTCTAGGAGCAGATGTATAGGAGAGGGACTAGCTCCAGACCTGGAGACTTTTGTTCATGTTGCTTCTAGCTCTATTGATGTTTGTTTTTTGTTTCTTTGTGTCTTTGTACTTTGAGCTTCATTAATAAAAAGACACCTTTCTTGTGGCGTTTACCTTCCTTACCTCTCTTTTGGTTGTTACTAAGAGGTTCCTATTTAAAAATCGTTGACTTGAACCTCACTTGAGATACCTACTGGAGGAGACCCAGTGACCACACACTGATGCCGACAGTCTGACTCAACCCTTGGAGGCGAGAGTAACAGTTGGATCTCTTGGAGGTAGCATTGAGGCCTTACAACGTCATCCTTGGTATGGATTAGTATCATTCATGTTGGGATTGACTGTATTAGGTGAAGAACGTGGTTCATCCAGGGGATGAGACCGAATTTCTCTTATCGGCAAAGAAGAAATTTCACCAGCTCTTGTAGGACCAGAAATGTCCAAGTCATCCAAGAGCAGATGAGGACAGCTCAGATCCAGCAAAAGTCTTGTGCTGACGGGGGCAGAGACCACTAATGTTTGAGGTTGTTGACCACGTTTCCCTACGGGTCTCACCTCGACGTGAGTTACAGAGATGTGGCCGAGGCGACAAGTTATCTCCGAGGTTCAACAGACCTTTCTTCGTCCTCAACAGGGTTGGCAAGGAGGCTTATCGCCTGGCTTTACCCCCTCAGTTGCACCAGGTGCACGACGTCTTCCACATATCTCAGCTAAGGAGATACGTGCACGACCCGACGCATATCATTGACCATAGGGATCAAGACGTTGATGATGGGGTGAATTTTGCGGAGGTCCCGGTGGAGATTGAGGATCCACAGGAGCGGGTCCTATATGGACGGTCGGTTCCTCTAGTACGCATCAGATGGCAGCACGAGAACCTCCAGGAGAGCACTTGGGAGTGGGAGGCTCAGATGCGTGTTCAGTACCAACTTTTGTTTCCCTAGTTTTTGATGTATCTTTACGGGGACATAAAGCCATGAGGTGGGAGTGATGTAATGGCCCGTAAAAATAAAGGAATTTTTTATCTTAATTTTCATTTGGATTTTACAAGAACGCAGTTGCTGACAGCACCTGATTCCGAGGCCCAGTCTGCCCGGAATCATTTTCTGAACATTATCTCGGGTACCTTCAGTGAACGAACAAGCGGGTTATTCTAAATTTTGAACCGGTGCTCAGAATCGAATTCAGAGGGCACCGATGGAATCACAACGCCGGTAATTTCTTAGTAACACCTTTTCCGGAGTTGCGTTTTCACGGGTGTGGTTTTATAATTTTTGGGTTTAAGTTAAGGAATAAAATAAAGTGGTGCAACAATTTATTTTATTTCACTTATGTTGATTAAGTTAAGTTAAGTGGATAAGTTGGAACCCACAATATCCTACCCACTTGGTAGGATATTTGTGAGGTGGGGCCCGCACGAGCCCCACCATTTCTTCCCTCCTAATTAATTCACCCGCAAAACCCCTCTTTAATGAATGTCAACCATGCATTTTTATGGTTAAGAAATGCCCCATTAAATTGGGCAGTTAAATAGTTACAATTAATTCTTTGAATTAATTGTTTGTTTCTTATCTTTTCAATTTCAAAAGATTAGGTTGATAATAAAATAAGTGCAGGACTTATTTTATTATGGTTGGGGTTGTTTGTGATAAACCATTGGGAGAAAAAGAGAATATTCTTCCTTCTTCGACGAAGAACGTGAAGAACACACCACCGCCGACGAAGAACGTGAAGAACGCACCACCGCTGACGATGAACGCCAATCTCCGACGGCATACGTCGGCGAGTGACGCCTTCCTCAGAGATCACCTAACACCAACGGCGATTATCTACTTCCACGGTGATCTTATTCTTCCGCGGCGGTCCCCTTCTTCCGTGACGGTTAATTCCGCGATGAACGCTCATTCGACGACATCGTTGAGGTAGGGATTTATTTTATTTGTTAGTTCGTGAAATCTTCCGTCGCTTCTCCTTTTCTTGAACCGCCTGTTATCATGATAACAGGAGGAGGTCGGACCACACGAACACGGCCGACACTCCTCCCCTTTTTTTGGTTGTTGGTATTGTTGCGGCAAGCACGACAACGCGGTGCCGAAGCACCGCACGTAATTTTGATAAGGAAAGGGGGTGGAGCGTGGCACCGTCGCACTGCGCCGTTGAAGACGAACCAAGACGCAGCACCGTCGCGCCGCGCCGTTGAAAACGAACCAAAGATGTGGCGCCGTTGCGCCACACCGGAGAACCACTAAAGCACAACGGCCGGAGCGGGAGCGCGGTGGAACAGAGGAACCGGCGACCAGTACAGGGCCGCCAGCGTCGGAGCAAGGGGACCGGCCTTGCCGGTCCCGTGCCGGCAGAAGCCGGCCGACCGGAGCGGGCCGTCCAGACCATGGAGGAACC
Source organism: Viscum album (assembly GCA_963277665.1). NCBI lineage: Eukaryota > Viridiplantae > Streptophyta > Magnoliopsida > Santalales > Viscaceae > Viscum > Viscum album. The sequence continues at coordinate 137,331,070 of OY728161.1, read as the reverse complement.
GGGGGTTCGAAACCCCCAGCTGGACGGATGAAGCAGCCCCATTAAGGGGCCGCAGTTTACTTCATGCAGAGGTAGCGCCCCCCGCCCCGAACTATTCAGCTGTTTGCCCGAACCCCGGGCCATCGCGCCCAGCGCGCCGCGTGCCGAGCTGGCTGCCTGGCCGGTCCGCCAGGCTAGGCTGGCTGCCTGGCCGGTCCGCCAGACCGGGCCGCGCCCAGGCCGGGCCGTGCCGCCTGGGCCGCGCCACGCCCAAGCGGGCCAGACTCGGACCCGGGACGGGTCGCCCCGGATCGGGCCAACCCTGGGGGTATCGGGCCGGGTCGGACCGGGCCCGAACCCCCTAATACCGAACTTTATTCAGTCTATTGCCCATAACATGAGCTACGGGCCTCCAATCAATGCACCGTTAGTTGGGATGAGATACATGGATCGAGACGGCCGTTTCGTTATATTACACTCAAGGTTTCGGAGAACTTTGGGTTCCACCGAGTTGGTTCGTTCACGAAACCAACCGGGCCCTCGGAGCGGAAACACTCATATCTTGAGCTCTGGATGTCCGATTGACGTGCCGTCAACTTTGATGGATTCCTCTTAGTGAGATGGATCTTTTGGCTTACTCCGCTCGAGGTTTGGACGTCGTCAGAGTGCGGTCGGGTTGGTTCGCTCACAAAACCAACTGGGCCCCTGAACGAAAAAGCCAATAACTCACCGACCGGCCATCCGATTGACGCACCGTCTGTCTCGTTGATTTTCTCTTGATGAGATAGAACTTTTGACATACTTCGCCTGAGTTTTGGATGTAGTTGGAGTATGGCCGGGTTGGATTGTACCTGAAATCCAACCGGCTCCCTGAAACGGAAAGGCTGATAACTTTCAGACTGGACGTTCGTTTGACGAACCGTCAGCGGCGTTGGTGATCACGTTGAGAAATGGCCTCTATGATTATACCCTATGTGAGTTCGCGGTATAGTTGAGATACGGTCGGGTTGGTTCATACACGAAACCAACTGGGCCCCTAGGACAAAAAGGCTAACAACTCACAGACCGGGCATCCGATTGACGCGCCATCTTCTGCGTTGAGACCCCTATGACGAGGCAGTCCGTTGAGATACATCTTCGTGGAACATTGTGATACCTGTAGTATCGACCAGTACCTTGTGGGGTGGACCCTACCAGAGATGAGAATGCGGAGTACAGAGACCGCGTAGCCTGCTGAGACCTGACGTCTGCTTGACCGATCGACTCTGTGTGTTTCGGAGAGCCCAGTGGGGAGCGCTTGGTTGTAGCGGCAGACCCACGGCGGAGGAGCGCTTGGTTGTAGTGGAAGACCCAAGTTACTTAATAGAATGAGTACCTATGGAGGCTATGATGGGGAGCGCTTGGTTGTAGCGGCAGACCCACGACGGAGGAGCACTTGGTTGTAGCAGCAGACCCGCGGTACTCAACCGAAGGAGTACCTCTGGAGGCTCTGAGGGGGAGCGCTTGGTTGTAGCGGCAGACCCATGGTGGGAAGCGCTTGGTAATAGCAGTAGGACCACATTACTCGATAGGAGGAGTACCTCAGCAGTCTTATGGTAGTGAGCAGTACCTCGAAGTCATGACAGAACCACTTTACACTCCAGAGACGGGGCCCTTCAGCAGTTACAGTGTCGATAATGAAAATCCAGTGTGAGCTGAATCCTTATTTTCATTCCTATGTGGATTTTGTTGTGCTATCCTGTGTGGATTTACGTTTTTCTTTCCAGTGTGGACTGGGTTTTACTGGGCTCGGATGTTGAAGCGTACTGGAATTGATGACTTAGGTATATGTATGGGCATATACCTAAGCAGTGTCGAATGTTACTTCGTGATTGTATCTTTCCTTTGTGGATTCTGGGAAACCTTCGGGGGTCTCGGGGTCCCTACTGGGTAGCTTATACTCACCCCTGCACGGGCTATGCCCGCACTACGTTATGTTGGTTGCAGACGACGGACATCGCTGATCGTGGTTGAGGCTTGTGGAGCAGGACAGTACCTGGAGGTGGACCACTGGGCGGGACATACTCGGAGCGGACGACTAGACCCGAGGAGCTGTGGAGGCTATCTATACTCACCCTTCAGGGGGTACTTCTAGTGGACGGCTCAACGCTACGGCTTTACTTTTCAGTTGTTGTTTTCCCCTTTCCAGTTGTACGTTACTTTCAGTTTGGGTTTGTATACTGGCCCACTTACTTTTCTGCACTTACTATTGTACCCAGTTTTTACTTAGTGTTTACTTATTCTTTCTTGCTATGTGGGTTTGTTTACTTTACAAAGTAAATGCCTTCCCTTTTTACTAGGAATTACACCTTGGTTCTAGTCGCCAGCCCCTGGCCTATGGATGGCGGGCTTGGAGTAGTCACGGCACATGCCCCAAGGACGGGTCGTGATATATTATCTACTAATAGTTTAAAACCACTCAAATGTATAATTTTACAATATAAATTATTTCTATTGAAAATGTTGTTTTTATTTATTTTTTAGTAATATCCCTATTCATCAAAATATGAAAATTATCAGTAAAACACCAATAATTAATCCAAAATAATTTTTTTCTCTCTTCTAAAGAGGAATTTAATTTTTGTCCAATTGAATTTATAAAAGTGTAAATATTTTATTCTAAAATGGTTATCTATTGAAAGGGGGTAAAACTAATTTTTTTTTAATATTTCTTTTATTCAAAAAATGGAATATGATATTATATCATGTCTAAGAAAAACATGAGAGGAAAACAAAAATTATATAAAATATATAAATTTTAAAATATGGTTAACATTATTCAGAACTGCTCTTTAAATAGAAACTCATGGTGTGCTGGAACTTGGTGTTGCACATATTGAATGTTGTTAGAATTATTTAAACAGAAGTGTATCATGGAATCATAGAGTGTTTTATCCCACCCCCACAAAATAAATTTTATCTTCTCAGTTTATGTTTAGGATTGAAAACATGTGGTTTGACGTATCCAAATATCATTGTTGAAATCCCACATCAAAAAATGGATTAATAAGATCTCTATTTTAAAATAAATAAAATGAATTATGAAGATTAATGGAAATAATACATACAAGGGTTTTATGTTGGAAAAATGACATTGAAGAAATTGTAACCATCATGTTTTGATGGAGTGTTATAGAGATCATTATTAGGAGAATGTAAAAAACCAAAAATCTAAAAAAAGGAAATGATCAAAGGGACCATTTGATTCATCCTAGAGAATGGTACTAGTAAAATATTTTGGGATTTATGATCTTTCCCCTAGAGTAAAATAATTCATTTACATCTTTGACTCTGAACATATTGAAACATATGTACTTAAATAAAGAGTATATTTTCCTACATTAATCAATTTTTCCACAAACTCAACTTTCTCTAATAAAATTATAAAATTCTATTTAACTTAAATGTATAGGGTTCTAGAAATGAACTTATATTTCATCTATTATACCATTTAAATAATATAAAACTATTTTATATTGACCACTGAATCTCGTATTCCAGTTGTATATGGTGTACCCCTGTCACCCTTTGGTTGCATGTTCAAGTATATGAGCCTTACCGGATGGGATGTGTTTTCTCCCAACCTTCATGTTGTATTTTTTTACTATATTATTCTATCATTCAAAAAATAACCAGAATATATTACAAATTAATGAAATTTTTTACCATAAACAAGATGATAAAATTTTCGATGTAATCCATTCCAACCTTTTAACATATCCAAAATTCTTCTGTCCAAACTCACAGTCCAAAAAAACATGGATGGTCACATAACATAATGCAGAACCTTTTTTGTCACAATAAATTCATCATGTATTCTATTAAAATATGGTTATACCCACAATTACAAAAAATAATGTAATATTGGATATACTACGTAAATTCACAAATGTTTTGAATTCCATAACAATGAAATAGAAAACCATTAATCAGTTCCAAGGTAGTATATAATATCCAAAATACATCATACAAGTCATTATATTAGTATCATAAATATATTGAGGGTTATATTTCCCCCAACCATATATTTTCCAAAAATTTGAGCTTGCAACTATATCAATTTAAATCTTGTTAGACAATCTCAAATACATAGTGAAATAGTACTGCAGTACAATCCTTAAATACTATATAATTCTTTCAACTAGTTTATTCCTAATTAATATAAAATAACTAGAAAATAGGCATGTCATTCATGAATCTTCATCTATGGTAGTATCATAACATGATCATTATCCAATAGCATCATCTGGTGCATATTCCTTTGAAAATTGGAACATTGATTTGTATAGTGTCTTATATCCTTATAGTTAACACATTGTAAATTAAAATCCTTATTCTTACACTTAAAATTATGATCATGGGGTCCTTTTTCTATATACTTATAACAAACTCAAATCCCCTTCAAGAATTTACCTGGTTGATTCTTTCCACAATTGTCACATGTGGTGGAATCCTTATTTCCCTTCTTCCTAATATCTATCTTTTTTCCGTTATCCTCTTCTTCTATGGATTCCTTTCAAGGAAAAAGTAGTCATCAAATTATTATCTTATCTTATAAACACATGATACTAATTTTTTCTTATGATGATAATGCATGTCAAAATATTTCTCTTTGAAATCCCCGATTAATATGATTCTTCCTACTCATTAGATCATGATCACTACTTATGTTTTCATTCCGTCAACTAGGCTCCATTTCTAAATGATTACATATAATAAGTTAGATCATATCATAATTTATAATCCAAAAACTAGAAATATTCATATAATAAATTTAATATTAATACGTAACTAGTCACATAATCATAAAAATGGTTTCCATGGTCTACAATAACCTTCCTCTGATACTAACGTTAATGCCCAAACTGAGTTTTCTAGAGTTAGTGGATTATTACGTTAAATTTTATTGATCATAAGAGACAAAATCCCTAATGAAAGATCATTTTAGTGGAATTTTAAATACAAAATACAATCATAGGTTTTACATTACATCTTGAAATTTAAAATAACTTTTTACCCATTGAAAAATATCATATCCCTAAGACTATCCCTACAGGTTAATCATAAAATAATTCTTCGCATCCTAGGGAAAGATGAAATAGAAGAAATGGATATTCTCTGATTATTAGTATGTATAAAAAATATAGTGAAGCTATCATAAATAAGTATAAATATTTAAGGCATGATATAAAACTAAAACACAAGCCTTTTATACAAAATCATTAGCATAATATGGAAAGAACAAATCAAATATTTTCAATTAATCCATCACATGGATATTATACTAGTATAATATTTACATGAAAATTAAATAACTATTCTTATAGTAAGGAAATGAATAATTCTGATCATCATAGCCATACAATTAAGGCATCATCCCAAGACCATAACCATACCATCAAGGACTATGTCATGACCATTACCGTAATATCAAGGCCTTGTGCTGTGATAGTAGTTTGTATCATGATACCTACCGATGCATTGAGGGTCTATAGTGGGCCCCACATGTCAATTAATTAGTCCAATGCATTCCTCTTTTTAATAGGGTGCATAAAAAAAATTTGTATTAAAACTATCATAAGAAGTGTTAATAATTTCAACAAAAACCATGAAATGGTATTAACATAGAACATCCCTAGTAAAATAAATCCTAAACCCTTTAATATATTATGGATGGTTGTATCATAATTTTTCAACCTCAAATAAAAATAGAATCCCATAAAGGGTGTTAACAGAGATGAACGTAATTTAATAAAATCATTAAAACTTAGTGTGGGAAATATCCCTTTTTTACATTGAAATCTTTTAGTAGTTGCACAATTATAAAAGAAAAAATTTATTTTTAAAATAGAATTATATGTTTATAAATAAAACATCAAAATTTTATGGATTCATAATAGTATAAATAATCCTCTTACGGAGTATATGTTAAGAATACACTATTTATTAATTTTGTCAAAAGGTTATAAAGTACATCATTTGCAAAATGATGGAGAGATTCATTTAAAAACAATTTATTAAAAGTAAAACATTGGTAAAAATGAAATTAAAAAATTGTTTATAATATTTGTAATTGAATATTAATAATCATGGACATGTATGATAAGAATGTTGTAGTAAATTATTACATATATGAAATCTCGGATAACAAAGAGATATGAAATTAACCATTACCTTGTGCATTCTATTAGTAAAGGTTATACTAAACTCTTGTGTAATGGTTAATGTATGTTATTAAATTACACCCAACCCTATATATATTTTTGATATCATATATGATCCTATTATATTAATTTTTTAACAGTGTTTCAATATTACAATTATTTTTTGTGTTAACTGCTTCTTTATTCAAATACTTTTTTGTCATGAAAGTCATGTTTTTAGGAATATAATGGATTTTATTCATGTAAAGAATGAAATTTTGTTATTAATTATTACTTTTACTCTTCATATAAATTTTATAATCACTCTTGATTGGTTATGGTGTAGAAAGAATCTCACCGTGTGTTGGATAGGGTACGTTGTACACACACACGAGCGATGATATCGTACATTTGATGGTAAAAGGGTGTGAAATTGGATGGTATATTAATTATACCGAATCAGTATCATGGTATATTAATTATTTAATTACATTATTCTCACTAATAAACACATACAAATAAATTAGCGTTGAATAACAAATTACACCACAACGTGGAGACGGTAAATCGTACGTACAAATTCCTATTGATATTTTTCTTTATATGATGTATAAAATGATAAATAGGGTTGTAGAATGTCATGACCTGTCCACAGGGCCCATTCCATTTGTCATGACCCATCCTCAGGGACCGTTCCATGACTTCCCCAAGCTCGCCTTCCATAAGCCAGGGGCTGGTGACTAGCACCAAAGGGGTAAATCCCGAAGATGGGAAGGCATTTCCTTTCTGAAAGTAAACAAGCACAACAGATTACACAACAAGAAGTAAAAAAAGTGAAATTGTATACAAAAGTAAGTACTGAAAGGGATAGGGGCTAGAAATACAATCCCACCTGTAAAGAACAGAACAACAGAAAATCTAGCAAAACTGTAGTAATGGAAAACAGCAACCTCTGAGTCATCCTTCAAGAATCCCACCTAAAGGGTGGGTAGAGATGGCCACATCAGTACCTTAGGTCCGGTCGTCCGATCCTTGTATGTCTCTCCAAGTGGTCCACCTATGAGTACCATCCATCTCCACAAGCCTCCACCTCAATCAGTGGTGTCCGTCATCTGAATCCAACACATCATAGTGCGGGTATAACCCCTGCAAGTGTGAGTATACGATACTCAGTATGGACCCCGAGACCACCTAAGGTCTCCTAGAATCCATGAAAGATAAAACATAGAAGAAAGATACAATCATGAAGTATTAACCAACTCTACTTAGGTATATTCCCATACATATACCTATGTTATCAATCCCAGTTCGACTCCAACTCTCGAGCCTAAGCACAACCCAGTCCACATAGGAAAGAAGTCAATCACATCGATGATAATGATTAAAAGTCAAGACACATCTAATAAAGGTATATATCTTTCGTATATAAATATACATGATCAGATGTAGTCACTGATTCATCTAAGCTGTCGGACCCACGTAGGATACTAGACCAACTAAGCTGTCGGACCCACGTAAGATACTAGACCAGCTACTCTGTCGAACCCACGTAGGATACTAGTACAGAAGTCAAACATTCGGACCCATGTATGATATAAGAACAGTATTCATCGTTGTCTAAACCATGGAGGATTCTAGTATATATGTCATCATCATTGAACCCACGGAGGATTCCAGTACTATAGTCATCGCAGTCGCAACTAGCTCTAGGGTTCCCGGACAAAACACGCTCGATTTTGGGAGGGACCGCTCCTCAAGCCAAGGGGTCGATAAATAAACTATCATGAAGTCCAGAGTTTATGTATCTTGATGTTCCATCTCATCAAAGGAAACCCCACGCGAAAGACGGCGCGTCAATCAGATGCCCAATCTGAGAGATATTGGCTTTTCCGTTCCAGGTGCTCGGTTGGAATTACCCTCATTCCAAACCTGAAAGTTTTCCAAATTTGACCAAAACACGCATAAAGTATTGAAAAAGGACCACCTTTTCATGAGGATCCAAGTGCCGCAGACGGTGCGTCTATTGGACGCACGGTCGTGAAGTTATTCGCACTTAAGAGTAACGAGCCCAGCCCGTTATGTCCAGTGAGCTGGCAGGTCGGGTCAACCCGGTTGTGGCGGGTCCAACCTGGCTAGTGTCGAACCGTCCTAGTGAACCGCATGGCCCGGCCTGGCACGGCGCAGCCCGGATGGACAATCAACTCGACCTGGGTGGCCGAGCGATGCAGGGGGGGGGGGCTCGGCGTCACCCTCCTATCGGGCCAGTCGAAGCTGGCCGGTCTTCCCAGCTCGAGCGGCCCGCATAGGCAGGCCGCGGTCCTCTTGCGCGGCACCTGTGGGTTCCATGACCTTCATCAACCCAGTTGGCCGATGAGAAATCCAGTTCACCCGCCGAAGTGGCCCGCGAAGTGCGGGTCACGGTCCTCCGCAGCGCGGCGGCATTTGTGGCACCGTGATCTCTTCGGTCTGGTTGGCTTTAGCCGGCTGGTTCTTCACCTGCATAGTGGCCCGCAGTTGCGGGTCGCAGTGTTTCCCTCTTCATGCGGAACCCAGTGCCGCGGTCCTCTTCTGTCCCTGCCACCTCTTCCTTCACTGTCTCCATCGAAAAAAATGAGGATCAACAGAGGGTCGTCAGGCCGTATTCTATCGGCCCGCACCCTCCACGTTAGGTGTTATCATAAGGCCAAAGATAAAACATGGTTTCAAAAAGGGACGAATAATAATTTAATTAAATTAAAAATTGAAATAAACCCCCTACCTCATAATTGACGTCGCACGCCATTGAGCCGCGGAAGACAAGCGTCGCGGTAGTCGGGCGTCGTGGAAGAACAATGTCATTCTGTCAACATTGGAGGAAGAGTGATTGATTCCGATGACTTTAGGGGAAGAATAAAGTATGAAGTTGCTTCACATCCATTGAGTCATGGACCATTCTTCATGTTCTTCATCCGAGAAGAACACTTTTCTTTTTATTTCTCCAGAGCCTTCCCAAAGGGAATAATTTCCCACCCAAAATGAAACAATAGGTTTCTCATATTAAAATAATATTTCCAGGCCTTTCGAATTAATTGAAATTGAATCAATTAATTAAGGGTTCTCACTTAATTCAATTTAGGAGGTTGGCACATTAATTAGGGGAGGGTGGAATGTGGAGAGGTTCCACCAATATAAATGAGGGGGAGTTGTAAAATAAATTAAAGGGGGTGTCAACGGGGAATTTAAGGGTTTTGAGGAGGTAGGGCCTCATGTGGGACCCACAAAACATTATCCTCTCATGGGAGGTTATGTGGGTGTGGGACCCACAGGCAACTGAGGACTGGATGGAGGTTGTCATCAGAGTTTTCATATTAGTAGGGACATTAGCTGGCATTATGGTGATCCTTACCGTGAGTCTCTTGCATGCAGCAGTAGGTAGATGCTGGGGCCTGATGCTCCAGGTGCATGATGAGGTATCTTTACTCTGGATGGACTTTCAGAGTCTTTTCCTCTCAGATTTTGTTCTGGAAACCCTTCGTGCGGTGCAGATTTAGGAATTGCTCTATCTGCAGAAGGGAAGCATGATAGTAGCTCACTACTCAGCGAGGTTCCCTGACCTATCACGCTACTCAACAGACATGGTACAAGACCCATTTTACAGGGACAAAACCTTTGAAAAGGGACTCAGGCATGAGATCAGGGCTTTGATGATCTCACTCAGTATTTTGACACAGGCGGGAGTACTGGAGCGAGCCCTTCTTGTGGAGAGATTTCTTGCTAAGCCGACATGAGCTGCGAGACCCACCGCAGGAAGACACATAGCGGATTCTTCTATAGCCATCTGTAGACAGTTGACGCAGAGGTCCAAGATGACCAGGCCAGTAGGTGGGAGACCATAGGATACAGGATCGGTTGTGCGGGGCACACGATATCGAGACATCTATATGAGGATAAGGCAGTGCTATGAATGCGGCAGGCTGGGCCACGTTGCTCGAGAATGTCCGACCCACCATGCGGACGAGCAGTAGACAGTAGAGGGAACACCCAGTAAGAGGCAGAGGATCGACCGTGGTGGTCTGTTGGGAGAAGGCGGACGAGGCAGAGGTGTTGGTCGAACATCGGGTGGTGGAAAACATTTCGAGGCTCTACCACCACCACCACCATGAGGTCCACCCCAACAACATGGAGCTACAATGAAGAGGCAGGATCAACTCCAGGAAGATGAGGCCTACGACCACGGTGCACCTGAGACGATTCAAAGTACTATCTGTGTCTACTCCACCCTTGTTGCAGTACTTATAGACACAGGTGAAAGTCATTCTTTTGTTTCCAATGCCCTTTTTTTTGCTCGGAGATTCCCACGGAGTCGTTGGCTCGATACTTATGTCTAGAGACTTTTACAGGAGAAGACTCGATGATAACGCACCTGTGATGGTAGTCTGAGCTTACTCTAGGAGGCGAGAGCTTCGGCTGGGATCTTCTTGTATCGTCATCGAGGCCTTACGATGTCATCTTGGGTATAGATGGGTTGTCTACAATCCATTATCAGATCGATTGCATTAGGTGAATGGTGCGGTGTATCCATACGAATGGGACCATGTTCACCTTCACTGGTGAGACGGGAGCCTTTGTAGCACAGGATGGACTTACGCAGACGAGATGACAGCCGATCACACATCAATTCGCTAGCCTCATCCTTGGAGTAGTTGATGTACGATGTCCAAGTTTTCCTATTGTGGTGGATCAGTATGCAGAAGTTTCTCTTGATGACGTTCCATGACTTCCTTATCACAGAGTGATATACTTATACATAGACCTGTACCCCGGGACAACAAAGATATCTACTCCAGCATACCGGATGGCTCCCTCCAAGCTTCGTAAGTTGTGGGTACAGCTAGAGGAATTGCAGGGGAAGGGATTCATCCGACCCAGTGTTTCACCCTGGGCCTCTCCAATTTTCTTCACCAGGAAGGTGGATAGTAGCTTACGACTGTGGGTCCACAACCGTCTCCTGAAATAGGTGACCGTGAAGAACAAGTACCCACTCCCGAGGATTGGCGACCTCTTTTAATAGCTCAAGGGAGCACGATGGTTTTTGAAGATAGACCTCCGGTTAAGCTATCACCTGTTCAGATTTTGAGACCAGGATGTGCAGAAGACGGACATCAGGTGTCGATATGGCCACTACGGGTTCTTGGTTATGCCCTTCGGCGTAACCAATGCACCATTTGTGTTCATGAGTCTCATGAACATGATCTTCCAGCCTTACCTCGATCGATTTGTTGTAGTTTTCATCGACGACATACTAATTTACTCGACAAATGAGGATGAGAACGCCTACCATTTGTGGGTCTTACTGGACAAACTCTGAGAGCACTAGCTTTATATTAGGCTCCCAAAGATCCAGTTCTGTATTTGAGAGGATCGTTTCTTGGGACACATCATCTCGGAGGCTGGAGTTGCAGTGGATCCAGCGACGATCGAGTTAGTACTTTCTTGGGAGCCACCCAATAGCGTGATAGAGGTGCGGAGTTTCCTGGGTCTGGCTGGATACTATCAGAGATTTTTTCCAGACTTCTCTAGAGTTTTAACACCACTTTTATCTTTGAAAAATATTGGGAAACCCTTCATGTGGTCCGATAGATGCAAGCAGATATTTCAAGAGCTGAGGCAGAGATTGACTAGTGCACCCATCTTGAGGCTACCAGAGGAGGGAATAGGGTACGTAGTTTACTGCGACACATCAGGGACCAGAATCGGCTATTTCCTGATACAGGATTGATCAGTGATCACATATGGTTCATGGAAGTCGAGATAGCATGAGCAAAACTATGCTACCCCTGACCTGGATCTAGTAGTAGTGGTCTTCGCCTTGAAGATGTAGCAACACTATCTGATGGGAGAGCGCTTTACAGTCTATTTGGACCACCATTGTATTAGGTACATCTTCTCACATAAGGACCACAACCTGAGATAGTGGTGATGGCTTGAGTTCCTCCAGGACTATGACTTTGAAATATTTTATACACATGGGAAGGGAATGCTATAGCTGATGCTCTCAACAGGAGATTTGGCATTCACCTTCTAGGAGAGGCGACAGTGCAGCTGGCTAGGTTTCAGAAATCCTTAGTGGATAGAGATGGAGAATCTTTTCTAGAGTCTCTAATAGTCACACCTCCACTCCTTCAGCGAGTCAGAGAGGCACATCGTGGGGACATTGACTGTGAGACGCGACGTGCTCAGATATCCACATGGCAGGTGCTTGGTTGATTTTCTGAAGGAGGGGAGCACATCATCCTCTTCAGGGGACATACTATAGTACAAATTTAACTATATGAGGAAGCGCTGAGGGAGTTTCACACTTCCCCTCTAGAGGTACATACAATAGTGGCGAAGATGTATTAGGATCTCAGATGACAACACTGGTGGATGGGTATGAAAAAGTCTGTAGTAAAGTTCATTTCACGATGCCTCATTTTGTAGCAAGTGAAGGTGGGGCAACATGTACCAGTAGGATTGGTACATCCATTAGAGGTCCCAGAGTTGAAGTGGTATGGGATATCCATGGATTTCATAATTGGGCTTCCATGTACTTCCAGAGGACATGACTCCATCTGGGTGATCGTCGACCAACTCACCAAGTCATCCCAATTCCTATCGATCAGATAGTTGGGCTCAGTAGAGATCTTGTGTCACCTCTACATTCAGGAGATCGTACGGCTTCATGGTGTTCCATCGACTATCATCTCCGATCGAGATGCTCTTTTCACTTCCCGGCTTTGGAAGGGGTTATCAGAGTCTTTTGGGATGAAGGTATGTCTGAGCACTGCCTTTCTTCCTTAGAAGGACAGTCGGACTGAGGGGACCATTTAGACTCTTGAGGACATTCTCTGTGCTTGTGTCCTTGACTTTGGTCCCAGCTAGGAGGATCACCTACCCTTGGGGGAGTTTTCGTACAACAACCGCTACCACTACACCATCGAGATGGCCCCTTACGAGGCACTATACGACCGACCATGAAGATTAACTCTATACTAGACTGACCCAAGGGATTCAGCACTTGTAGAAATAGAGATGGAACATGCTACGACAGAGAAAGTGCTGATCGTCCAGGAGTTGATAAAGACTGCATAGAGCAGACAGAAGTCATATGCTGATAGAAGACGGAGGCCACTGTAGTTTGAGGATGGAAACTACATTTTTATATGAGTCTCACCTCGACAAGGTCTACAGAGATTTTCCCATGGTGATAAGTTATGTTCGTGTTTAATTGGACCTTTCCATGTACTCAGAAGAGTATGTGAGGTGGATTACCGCCTGGTTCTTCCACCTCAGCTGCACCGGGTGCATGATTTCTTCCACGTTTCTCAAGTGAGGAGATACGTGCACGACCTGTCCCACATCATCGACCATGGGGAGCTGGACATCGATTCCAGGGAGAAATTCACGGAGGTCCTGGTAGAGATCGAGGATCGGCAATAGTGGGTCCAACGTGGATGGTTGATTCCTCGGGTGCGCATTCGCTGGCATTAGGGGAACCTCCAAGAGAGCATGTGGGAGGCTCAGATTGCGTGCTCATTACAATCATTTGTTTCCCTAATGTATGTTTTAGTTGTACGAGGACATAAAATCATGATGTGGGGACAATGTAAAGACCTGGAAAATTCAAGGAATTTTTTTTCTTAAATACTATAGAATTTTACGTGTCTGTGGTTTCTGAAGGAACTTGATTCTGAGGCCCGGTGTGCCCGAAATAAATTTCTGATGTTTTGTTAGGGTACGTTCAGTAAATGTATGTGTTGGATTTTCTATGGTTTGAACCAATACTCGGAATTGAAATCAGTGGACACTGTTGATCTCGTTGTGTTAGTATTTTCATAAGGGTACCTTTACCATAGTTGCGTTTTATGTTGGTTGAGAGTTGATTATTTGGAGATTTATAATAAGTTAAATAAAATTGTTGTACACATTTTTATTTATCTGAGTTAGTTATTTCTTACAAGGGGATGTTAGGGGTGGATCCCACACCCACATAACCTCCCATGAGAGGATAAAGTGTGGTGGTGCCCACACGAGGCCCTACCTCCTAAACTACCTTAAACTCCCCATTAACACCCCCTTAAATTTATTTGATAACTCCCCCTCATTTATTTTGGTGGAGCCTCTCCACATTCTTCCCTCACCAAATTAATGTTCCATCCCCATCAATTTAATTAATTGAGAACCCTAAATTAATTGATTCAATTTGAATTAATTCTAAAGGCATGGCAATATTACTTTAATATGAGAATCCTATTGTTTCATTTTGGGTGGGAAATTATTCTCTTTGGTAAGGCTCTGGAAAAATAAAAAGAAAAGTGATCTTCTCTGACGAAGAACATAAAGAGAGCTCCACATATCGAAGGATGTGAAGAAACTTCATCCTTTATTCTTCCCACGATGTCAACGGAATCAATGAATCTTCCTCCAATGTTGACGGGACGACACCGTTCTTCCGCGACGCCCGACTACTGCGACGCTCGTTTACCACGGCTCGACGACGTGCGACGTAAATTACGAGGTAGGGGGTTTGTTTCAATTTTTAATTGAATTAAATTGTTCTTCGTCCAACGTGGAAACCATATTTTATCTTCATCCTTATGATACCGCCTAATGTGGAGGGCCTAGGCCGAACAAACACGGCCCGACGACCCTCCATTGATCCTTGTTTTATTTCGATGGATATGGTGATAGAAGAGGTGGCGGCGACCGAAGAGGATGACGACACCGGGTGCAGCATGAAGAGGGAAAGACCGCGACCCGTAACCGTGGGTCACTCGGCCGACGAAGAACCGATCGGCTAAAGATGGCCTAAATGAAGAGACAGTGGCGCCACGTTGTGGGGGATTACGGCCTGCGCTTTGCGGGCTACTTCGACGAGCGAACCGGCCCGCACGTCGGCCGACCGAGTTGATGAAGGCTGCGACACCCACAGGAGCTGCGCAGGAGGACTGCGGCCAGCCCAGGCGGGCAGCTCAAGCCAGGAACACAGGCCGGTGCCGCCTGGCACCGCCGGTTCTAAAAAAGCCCCCCCCCACATCGCTCGGCATGTCGGGCCGAGCCGCGGCTGTCCTGGCAGGGCCACTCCAGGACGGGCCGTGCCCCGCCGGGCCGGACCGCGTGCTTTACCGGGCTAGTATAACACCAGTCGGGTCAGACCCGCCAAAATCGGGTTCACCCCGACCCAGCAGCTCACTAGGCTTAACAGTTCGGGCCTGTACGCTTAAATGCGGATAACTTCACGATCGTGCATCTGATCGACGCACCATCTGTGGCACAGGGATCCTCGTGACGAGGGGGTCCTTTTACGATACTCGAAGTAAGTTGTCAATGACTTTCGAAAACGGATGGGTTACGAAAGTGAATAATTCCAACCAGGCCCCTAGGACGGAAAAACCAATATCTCTCAGACTGGGAGTCCGATTGACGAGTCGTCTGTCACGTGAGGTTTCCATTTATGAGAAGGAACTTCAGGATACATCAAATCTAGACTTCAAAATAGTTAATGTATCGACCCCTTGGCTCGATGAGTAGACCCTCCCGAAATCGAGTGTGCTATGTGCGGGAACCCTAGAGTTGGTTGCGACTGCAACGACTACCGTACTAGAATCCTCCGTTGGTTCGACGATTACGACAATCGTACTAGAACCCTCCACGGGTTAGACGATGATGAAATCCATACTGGAATCCTCCATGGTTTCAACAGTGATGACTACGATTCTTGTATCCTATGTGGGTCCGACAGTTTGACTTCTGTACTTGTATCCTATGTGGGTCCGACAAATTTGCTGGTCTCGTATCCACCGTGGGTCCGACTGCTTAGCTAGTCTAGTATCCTACATGGGTCCGACAACTTAAATGAATCAGTGACTACATCTGATCATCTCTTTTTCTATATGAAAGTTATATACCTGTGTGAGATGAGTCTTGAATTTTAATCATTATCATCGATGTGATTGAATTCGTTCCTGCATGGACTGGGTTTTTCTTAGGCTCAAGATTTGGAGATGAACATTGATTGATAACTTAGGTATATGTATGAGAATATACCTAAATATAGTTGGTTGATACTTAGTTATTGTATATTTATCATGTGGTTTAAACTTCATGGATTTTGGGAGGCCTTTGGGGGTCTCGGGGTCCCTACTGAGTATTTTATACTCACCCTTTCATGTGTTATTCCCGCACAATGTTTGGTTGGATGCAGACGACGGGCATCACTGATCGAGGTGGAGTCTTGTAGAACTGGACGTTACTTGGAGGTGGACCACATGGAAAGACATACACAGAGCGGACGGCCGGACCCGTGGTGCTGAGGAGTCCATCTGTACCCACCATTCAGGTGGGATTCCCCGAGGATGACTCAAAGGTTGTTGTTTTACTTTACTGCAGTTGTACAAGCTTTTCTATTGTACTATAACTTATAGTTGTGCTTGTATTTCCGTCCCCTATCCCTTTCAGTACTTACTTTTTTATATATTTTCACATAGTGTTTACTTACATTTGGGTACTCTGTTGTGCTTGTTTACATTCATAAAGGAAATGCCTTCCTAGCTTAGGGATTTACGCCTTTGGTGTTAGTCGCCTGCCCTTGGCTATGGAAGGCAGGCTTGGGATAGTCACTACATGGGCCCCGAGGACGGTTCGTGACATAGAAATATTATAATAACATCTAATATTGTATAATATACTTTATTTATTACTTTATTTTGGAATAAAAATGTATAAGAAGAAAAATAATTGTATTGAATTTTCAAAGCGATTACATCTTCTTCATCGGACATCCATTGAATCTCTTTTTAGGGGCACTAGGGATGGTATTTTTAGAAAAACAAGACCTCCAACAGTTAAATAAGAATATTTATAGTAGAACTTGCATGCGTTTTGTTAAACTAGAATGCTCATGCATGTGTGAGGATGTGTATGAGGAGAAGCCTTTTACAATAGAGGGCAGGGGAACTTTATGAATCTCTCGAAATATTAAAATATAATACAACTATTATATATCTATAAAATTAAAAATAGACCATGAATGAAAATCATCAAATATGTCTGACCATATACTATCCCCTTGTGATTTTTAAAATTTTTTTACTTTTAAATAATGTAATCATAAATTAATTAAATTAGATATTTTTATTAAAAAAATATAATAATGTTCATTTAAATTGACTTAAAATAAAAAAAAGACAATGTGGGAATTAATATATATATATATTTAAAACATCTAAAAATCATATAGTTCTTACAAATATTCTTATACACATTAAATAACCCAAAATATAAAAAAATTAATATTCTTAAAATAATTTGTACTATTTCAATGTTAATTGAATAAATATTGTTTTAGAAGTGGAGATCATTTTAAGGTCATTATATAACTTCTAAAAGAATTATCTAATTAAACACATTTAATTTATATAAAATTAGAAATTTATTTGCAATAATATCTTGATTTTGGCCATTTTTGGACACATAAGTGATATTAAAATACAATATAATGACATTTTAAACTATATTTGATTTAAATAATATATATTTTATTTTCATATACATGTGTCTGTTAAACAACTCAAATTGATAATAATGTGATATGGAGTGAATCGTATTCATCCAATAATTTTTCAGGCACGTTTTGGTTATATTTTATTCATATAAATTTTATTTAACCTTAATTAATTTCATTAACTCTTACCTTGGAAACATTTTTTTGTTACTAATGGTTAATATAGTCACTATAAAATGTAAAATGGCACATAAATGTACCATTGGTGACATATTTAGCAACATGGAAATTATTTTTTGATCTTATTTATTTTTATGAAAATTATATAATATAATGGAATATTATTTATTTTAAAATATTTTTTTTTGTCAATTATGACAATATTAATTAGTTAACTTTTAAAAAATATCCTAAAATAAATATTTGTTTGAACCAAATCGTTCAATACATCAATACTATGTCATTTTCATCCCAGAACATATAATATTTCATTAATTCACTGATCTATTTTAATATTTATAATATCATTTATTTGATATTTCAATTAAAAAATAATTTGTCAGTCATTATTTATTCATCGATAATTTCAATTTTTTAATCTCTTAAAATAAAAAATATATTTCTATGATGTAGATAATTAAGTTACATTTATAGAGACCACCTATAGTCACTTTTATCTCCTATTTATCACTATATAAAAATTAATATACTAATATAAAATGAGAGCGTGACATTTTGTCTCATTCAGGGATTTTAACAATATTAATGTCATATTCATGGGAATGTGGCCACTAATTATTTTTATTTCACACCCTAGATGATAATGGTTGAATTTATTTATCCAAAAGGATATTGATAGATTGTAATGTAATTTTATAATATTATATTTACCCTTAATTACCTAATTTAACCTTACGTCGGTAATAAAAATAATTACTATAGTCACTATTTATAATGCCCAAAAATAGAACTAGAAAAGTAACACAATTTGGACCCAACTATTACAAATTTGGAATCCATTTTTTAAATTTAAAATACATAAAATTTGGTATGTAATTTCGAATTAATCATCATTTTCAAAATGACAAAATGAGTTTTTCAAAAGTAAAAACCACCAAAGGATTTACATTTTTTATATCTAATTTTAAAGTGATGATAATTAATATTACAAAATTATATTAAATGTTAAAACTATATCAAATTTGTAATTTAAAAAAGTTGGAATATATATTTTAAAACTATAAATAATTTTCAATAAAAAGATTATTTTAATTAAAAACTTTTATTTTCACTATTTATCAAAATATGATTGTTTCCATTAAAACATAAAAAATTTATCCAAACTAAATTATTATTTCCCATGTTTAAATATGATGATTATTTTATAATATTGAATATAAAAAAATATAGAATATTTAATTTAAAAGGTTTCCCTATTTAATGGTTGTAAAACATCATTTTTAAAAAAATACTACTTTTATTCAAAAAAAATTAATTTCTTATTGTATCATGGCTACGAAACACATGAGAGGAAAATTAAAATTATATGTAATATATAAAATTCAAAATATTCATAGTACTATTCATAACCACACATTAAATTTCTAGACGTGTCGTGCTCGAACGTAGTGTTTTGTGTAGTGCATGCAATTTGAATTATTAAATAGGAAGAATACCATGGATGCATGTGTTGTTACCGCAAACTCAAATTTATTAAACTTATCAAATATATTTTCCATTACAATGGTATTTAATACAAGATTCAAGTTCTCATCATCTTCCTCCTTGATTTTTGAGAAGATATGAATATAATATCTAAAGGGTAACACAAATTTTCAAGGAAATCCCTAATGAATAAGCTAATTAAGTCCAGGAATATGCCTTTGATCATTAGTGGGTGTAATGTGAATACCCGTTAACCCATAGTTCTCATGAATTTTATGAAAATAATTCTTTCTAATATCATCCCTTTCCACTATTACATGATTATATCTTGACATAACATCCACATTAGATAAATATATAGATCCATATAATTGATTGAACAAGTCATCATTATATGGTAGGGGATAATTTTTATTTATCATGATAATTTTCTTCTCATGATAATCAATTAAAATGTGAATTAATCCATTATTCTTTTTGATGAAATGGATTGGTGAACCAAATTGTGAAGAACCTAGGAATATAAATCATTTATCTATATTCTCCTATAGTTTCTCCTTTATCTCTTCAAGTTCAACAATATCTATTCTATATAGAAAATTTTATTTGAGAAAAGACTTATGTATATGTTTTATTTATAACATTAACTCTATTCTCTAATGAATACCAATAAATTATTCATGAAAAACACTATCATATTCCCCCACAATATGAATTCCTTCCAGGATTATATTTTCATTAGTTTTAATATTTTTAGTAAGATAAACATTCTTATAAAGGGAACAATTATATCATGATATGAAGATTAAAAATGAGATTAATCCTCCTCCTTCAACATGTATAGAATTAGAGGGGGATTCATATTACATAGGGAAAAATCCTTCACATGAAAATTTACATTTTCTCAATATAAGAAATACAATCAATACCATAATAGAATAAAAATCCAATAAAGTGAGTATCAAAAGTTTCTCTAGGAAATTCATCCCTCAAATATAGTCTTGGGAGAAGTTATATACATGGGATGAAATAGTTCACAATTTTTTTTTTCATCAACATCTCCATATCCATGTTTTGAGGTGGTGTTTGAATTATAATACAAACCATTGGTGATATAAACAATTACAAAGATCCATAATCATAAATAAACAATGATGTTCATTAATTGATAATAATCGGGTCTATGACTATTTGATTCTTTATATATTATTTATATAAAACAATACTTTTTTTGGGATGAGAATATTAAAATGTTTAATAATATTAAAATCTAATATTATGAACATAAAAGGTATAATTCCTAAACGACCCCTGTTCCTAAACCTATGAATTTCTAGGATATAATCAAAGTTATCAATATTTTATTTCAGAATATATAATTTATGGGGAATTTTATCCCATTATAATGGTTCATAAAGAGATTGTAAATTTACCAACAAATATCCCCATTATTAGTTAAACATGGTGTACAGTAAGTCCTCATTTTCATACACTATATAAAGATCTACTTAATACGCACATCATTTTTAAGGGTAGTTGCTATTATGTAAAAGGCACCTACTTCCATGTTCACTTGTAGTATTATAAATAATATTTTATTTATTTAAAATCTCTTACTCTGTACATTACCAAAATTTAGGGATGGGTTTTTATGTTATAATCATACCTAAGGCTTTCACCATGGTTTTATATACCTAATACCCAAAAAATATCTATACATTTCCTTTGATACAAAATACCACAACGTATATTATTTATATACCTCATTTCATGATTTATTACATATAGACAAACATACTAAAATCACATAAGACTAGTAGGACAAGTGTATTCGGAAAATTATGTCTATAGAACATTTACTAGAAATAAATATACAAATATAATATTATTAATCTTTATAACATTCCCTTATATTCTATTGATCAGTTAATATAGTATGGGATAACCAAGGGACATACATAGGAATATGTTAGATATAAATAATAATATGAAAATAATGAATGCATAACATAATAATAGTATTATAGGAGATTTAATTGTAATATCATGTTGACATGATAGGGTGAGAATAATAAACATTAACATTAAACAAATATATATTATTATAACATCAATGAAATAAATTTAGTGTGTAAACAATATATAACATAACATTAATAGCCTAATTTAATGATAACTACCCATAAATCAAAACACAATTTAATTTTGATATCCTCCAATGAACTATACATTGTATTTAATGGTGTGAAAAATTTACTCAATTCATTGGAGGGATATATAATTCTGGAACCACCGGAAACATTAATATCATGTACATGTATTTTTGTATAACAATGATCAGAAAATATAAGAATATATTTCATCAATTTCAGTCCCACCATTAAGAATTATTTTTTACATACATCGAAGTCCCAATTAAATTAATTTTAGAAACATATTGGCTAATTTCCTTTTGAGAAAATTTTGATTTGTATTCACAACAAAAAAACATTGATTGGAAAACCAACAGATAATTTTGACAGGATTGAGTGTGTATATGAAGGTTTATAGAAGGGTTTAATGAGTGTTAAATGTGGTATCTCAATAATTGTGAATAATAATTATATTAACGTTATTTGTAAAAACATATGAAACATGATCAATTAGAAATAATATGTACATTTTAAATAATGAACATGAAATTAAAATAGAATACAATTTCTTACTTTGGAATAATAATGACTTATGTAAATATTATAAAAAAGTGGAATAACGATCTCGAATTAATATTAAAAAAATTAGATTGTTAAATGATATTTATATTTAGATGAACTCATAAACCATTGAAATTAAAAATCCTAAATACAAAATTTTCTTTAATGGAAAATAATCGAGTTAAATCCCATACCTCAGAAAGGTGCTTTTAAAAGTTTGGGAATAAATATTTAATGATATGGGGAATAGTATCGGAGGGATTTAGTGATGGATAAATATAGAAACATAATATGATTGTGTTTTTGTGAATATTAGTGGGATGTATGGTGGGTATAACTACTAAAAGAGAGGGTTATTATTTATTTACTATTATGATTAGGTTTCAGACAACATATGATATAATAATAAAAATAATAAACATTCCCAAGGTTTATTCGAGTGGATCCATCCAATGTGGAGGGGACTCCAATATTATATAAAGAAAAAACATATCATTTTAAATTTATATCATTGGTGATGTGTAAGTGAGTCATGTTCATAAATAACATTTTTAAAACCATAAAATGAAATATAGGATTTTGAGGATGAATTAATGGTTTATAAAATTTATCAAATAATATAGTGACATTATTTTAATGGGTAAATAAATATTTGGTCATGAATTCCAATTTTAGAATTTGTTATATACCTTTTGTTCAATTATGATGAAAAATACCAATTAAATATTTATATCAAATTTAATTTCTACATCTAAATTCAACTGTATAAGATAATTATAATCAATAAATAATTGCATAAATTCAAATTTATAATTTCAAATATAATATTTATTTTAGAAAATTATTTTAATAAATATGATAATTTTTAATTTATAATAAAATTCCACAGTTAATAGAAAATACTAGTTTTCACATCATTAGTTACATTATAACGGTTATATAAATTACAACTAATTCATTAAATATTTATATTATTATTAGAAATAAATATTATATAATAATAACATTTTATTAAAATAATGTTAATTTTATAAATTCCTGAATTTATCAAAATAGTGTCGTAATTGAAACTATATATTTCGTAAAAATACAATTTTATGTTCTTCATATCAAATTCTAATTTTTACCAAATACAGTTCATAATCATTAAAAAATTAATAATAATGTGGGTTAACTATACTCATTATATTATTTAACAAAATGAATCATGTTGTGATGGTCCAGATACATTACTGTTTATTACACTAGTGTATTCCTTGTGGGTAAGATGTGTGGTAGAGGTACTTTCTTGAGGTACTTCAAAAAAAAATTATTTTCCATTATCTTAATATGATTTAACATATCTCGTAAAACGAATTAATTTATATTTATTTGTTGAATACAATTTTGGTCTTGGTTGATGGGAAACATGAGTCCTTCCATCTCCTTAAATACCTCTATTAGATGTACTTCCTCGCATACAATCCTATCTGTTCAGTCCATAAATTCTTCCATCTCGGTAAATATAATATTATTATAACACTTAATATATGCTAATAATGACAGTCACTAAATATTGAATATTTTGTCAATGGTTAATATGATTAAAGGTCTCTTAAATCTGAGTGGCTATATTTTTTAACCATCAAAATTCACTAAATTACATCATGTGTTTTAAATAACTATATTTTTTAATTATTAATTAATTAATTTGAATGGTAATTTCATTTAAAATTCATTGGATGATATAGATATTTGGGGAGAAAAGATGAATAAATGATAATAGAATAATTAGTAAGAAAAATAGGTGTTTATATTTAATATTCCATGTGAATATCATAAGATAAAGGATTGAAACTAATAAGTAGAGTAGATGAACTGGGCTAGAGAACTTCTTGATTGTTTTCTAAATAATTGTGAGATAGTTAAGTTTCAAAAAAAGAATTTTGAAAAGAAAATGAGATTTTAAAAATAAAGGGAACCCGTATGGTTTGTTCATAATTTTTACTAAACTATGTTCCATCCACAAACCCATCATTCGAGCTATACCACCAAATAATTTGGATAAAAGGTTTCTTAAACCATTTTTCAACCAGAAACATTCTACAAAAAACAATTTCTGTAAAATCTAAGGCTACAAGGTTACTCCTAAATTTGAAACTACAATTCAACCTATAAAATTTAAATATTTCATAAATTACCAAATCCATACTTAACTGTTATCATGTTAATGAATAATTATAAAAATTAAATAAAAAAGATAAATTTATGTGTCAAATATTATATGTGAAGATATATGAGAAATGTGATGATATTTCGGTATGAGAAATCCAGTATATGAGATGTTTCAACACTATGTATTGATTGAAAAAAATAATTTTGTTACTAAATACCATGTGTTTTTCACTCTTGAATCTATAGTTAGGCATTACGAATCAAACACAAGGTGTTTAAATTTCTTATTAAAGAATTAGTTTTTTTGTTTATATTGGAAAACTTACTCAGGATGTTTAAATGTAATGTTTGAAAATGAATTTTTATTGGCTCCACTATTCAAGAACAACTATGCATCACATCATATATTTTATAAAATATCATCTTGTAATAGTTTTAGTAAAATAGATATTTTTCATGAATACTTATCTATTTTTCTAATCAAATTCACAATAATGGTTTATCGTATGTCGAATTTTTTTGAAGGCCACTCATAAACACTATTCTTATATTATCACATTGTAAAATATTTTTTGTCTTTTTATTTATATGAAATTAAACAAAATTAATGTAGTACATTTCATACCTTATGAACAACATTATATTAGAATAATGTTATAGTTTATTTGTAAAAAATCATTGGATATATTATAATTCAAAAATAGCATTAATCATATGTAATTTTTTCCACTCATAACTTAATTAAAGACCAAAAAATACAATTTTTTTATCTCATATTATTTATAATGAATAGATGGTAATCCCCAAAACCATTGAGTATTTTGTTCATTAAGTAAATACTTAATTTTAAGCGTGGTCTATATGTCGATCAAAATTTTTTGTCTCTTATATTTGAAAACCATCTATAATGAAATAGAGACAAAATTGAAATTTTAAATGTATATTGAAAAATGAAACAAATATGTGAGATTAAAAACAATAAATTTCAAATATAATACTCAATGAAATGAAAAATAAAAAATATTATATGAAACTCACCAATATCATCACCATAATGCACCATTTTGCATTTTAAGAATGAAAATTAGTATATTTTAAGTAAAATAAGTTTAAAACAAAATAATCAAAGTAATAATATTTAAATGAGGCTAAAAAATTTAACAATAATTTATTGTAAATAATAATAATGATGATAATAAAAATGAAAACCCCTTATCTTGTTTTTTCCCTCCATTTGAGGGTTTAAATCACTCATTCAATATTAAGAATGGTTATATCATTGGATGTACATAGATAATCTTTTAATAAGATTTATTGGTGGAATATTTCCCATAAAATTCCATTCGTTAAATATATGCACATTTTTTAGACGTTAAACTACAGAATCGTGAAAATTAATTATATAGAAATATTTTGATTAGAAATAACTGTTCATAAACAATATATCATACCCATCGAACATATGCATAAAATATCACGATAACATTAAAAATTTCATATTTTCTTCCCTAGAAGACTATTCACATTCATTAACTATGACTTCACATAAATTTATGGTCACGATAATAGAAAAATATAAAGAATTTAGAATCTGAAGAAATGATTCCCATTAAATACTACATATTGATAAAAAACTTTCAACTCATTTGGCCTCTTAATTTCAAAGATATAGAACAATTGTTAAAATCCATCCAAACTATTAGAAGTTTACTTTTCATAAATTGTATATATCTTTTCGTTATCCTATAGATTGATTCATCAATTTTTAATGTTGAATAAAATAAATCATAACAACTTTGGAATCCTAAAAAGGTCAATTTTTTAAATTTATATCAATGTAATTAATGTCTTGAAAATAATAAAAACAACTATTTTCCATGAAAATGTTAAATGTATTGAATGTTCAATTTTTAATTTATATTTATAAAAGGAATGAGAACTGTTAATTAAATAATAACTAATTATATTATAGGATAAAATCCCACCAAAATATGTAGAAATGTGTGACTAAATGAAAATATTTGATAATTTATTATCGTAACATGCTCCCACACCTAATAACTTTCCCTAATAAGAGAAAAATCATATGTTTAAATCAAAACTAACAATAAATATGACATTAGATAATTCCAATAATATTTTTAAAATGAGATAAATCTGGTATACATTATGAAATTATTCATCCTTTAGATTTTTTTTCAAATTATAATTTTCTTACATTATTAATTCTCAGATGTAGAATGGATCATGCTTCCTCATAAGGAATTTATATCACTCATCTCTGAATTGTGGTATTTATGTAATATTATTCTCATATTATAATCATGAGATTCATAATATAGGTATGGTAAAATCTTAACTCTCAATGGAGTATATAATGAATATTTTTCCAAACATTGGGATTTTTTAGGTTTTTCATTAATGCTTATGGTTAGTTGGTAAGAATTTAAAAATTAATCCTACAAATAGATGGGTGTTTTCTTAGAATAAAATACAAGAATAATCATTAAAAATATGTTACATTGATCACTACTGATTATTTTCAAGGGGCTGTATTATGTACTTTATTCAGTGAGTAATCATTTAATAATTAGGTTTAAAAATATGAATTTTCCCCATTAGAATTCAATGCATGATCAACAAATAATAATATGTTATATAGGTATAACATATACCCTTATAAATAATTCACCCAAATTAATTTCCCTTTTCAAAATATATAAAACAATTTATAAATAGATGTGAAATAAATGAGTTTTACTCAAATTTATTTCATTATCCGTATAATTTCATCAAGAAGTTTAATAAAAATTAAATCAAAAATTAAATTATCATTCGTTCCATTTTCATTTTGAAAATGATAATGAGTAATAATAATGATTATCTTAAAAGGTTAAATTCATTCTATAATTTTTTTTTATTTTGTACATATTTATTTCCTTCTTTCAAGACAAATATAATAAATTTTCAACGAAAAAAATGACTTTTAGATAATACCTCAAATGAAAAATTCACCCCAAAAAATTAAACATTTCCCCAGTATAACACATAATGTTAGCTAATTGTACTATACTAATTTTGAAAAATAATAATGAAATAAAAATAACATTGAATGTATGCACATTTAACCGATTCAAAATTTGTCTACTAATAATGTATTTCTTGACTAATACGGGCTTCCAAGGGAAAATATAATAGTGGTTCGCATAATAGATAAATAATAGGTCAATCCAAATAATAACCTCAATCATATGAGAAAATTTTATTAATCGTAATATAATTTATGAAAGATCAAGAAAATTCCTTTAATATAAAAATAATATTTATTTACCCACACATTGATGGAATTTGGAAAAATTTGAAATAATTGGGATAGAGTGCATCTTGGATTGGTTAAAAATAAAATTTAACAGTTTCTAGTTAGACATGTGTTTCAAAACTCCATTAAACTCTTGAGGATATTCTAAAAATAAAAAAATATTAAACTGTTCATTATCAAAACTCATTCCAAATGATTTATCCAAAACTAAAGAATATTTCCCAATAATTAATCTCGTGTGAACAATCTTTTGGATGCACCATTTATGCTCTAATTTTAAAATAAAGTAATCTTTTGTTGATAAAAATAAACATATAAAATTTAAAATTTAAAATATTATAAAACACTATAAACAATATTAATTCCATGCCACAAAAAAATGTTACCGATCCTCTTTTAAGCTCAAAAAATAAAATATTCGGATAATAAACGCAACTATCATGGTAAAATACGACTGAGTCATTAATTTCAGTGGTGAAAGTTATAATACCTTAATAGTGGTTGTTGATAAACATTTAAATATAATGAATAATTCATTTTATTAAAAAAATAAAAAAAAGGAAAATGAAAAATAAAAATGAAAATATTCTTGGGTAATTTAATTTTTTTCATTTTTTTTAATTAATATTGACTAACAACACTGGTGGGTTGATCCCAATATAATGGTGGCTGTATTTTATTGGATAAAAATTACCACATGTGTCGTCCCTTTGTGTACATGAGTAGAAAAACACAATAAACCCCCTAAAAGAAATGAAATGTGACTCACCCTTTGTATGAGTAGAGAAAATTTATTTAAGGGGACAAGATAGAGTATAAAAGGATTCATCTATATAAAATATTTTTATCCTATAATTGATATCCACATTGTTATTTAGGTGGTACTATAATCATAATAATGTAATTATTCTATTTTTATCTTGTATTACCACCTATATTATGGTTCATTCTTAAAACTCAAAAATCATCTCATCCTTGAGGGTATTTGCATTATAATATTCATTACCCTCCATGGAAATAAATTTATTGGGAAAATATGAAAATTAAAATATAGAGAGTAAGGGATTAATTTACCTTTAACGGAATTATATTGAAATGAGAAATAGTTTATACTATCTCTATAAACTGTCTCATCTTGAATTTTTTTCACTCATCAACACAAATTACAGTCAGTTTATAATATGTAAATGTTAGTAGTAAATCTAATCAATAATTTATTCAAATTCCACCACTTTAATGGTTAGTTTATCCAAGTACATAGATATATATAAATATTACATTAAAGGGTATTAGGAATAGTGACATAGGTATTAATATTTGGTCGTTCATGTGATTTTAGGACACATAGATCATTCATGTTATGATTTTTATATAAATATGATTATATATTATTTTAACGTGTTTTGTAGTTTGGAAGTGTTTTAACATGTTTTTAGATGTAAAAACCTAGCATGTGATGGAATAATAGGTTACCCTACATAGATCACCATAAGCCCCAATGGGTATTCTGATCCCCACGAACATGAAAATAGTTCCTATGATTCATGAAAAACACCATGGGATCAATTTCATCCACAAATCACTATGAATAGATATGATATCATTTTAAAACATTGATTATAGAATCTATATGTAGGATATCTATGAATAATATTGATAAGATAATTAAAATGAGAAAATAAATATGATTTATAACAAACATCAATGATTAAGATCATTTAAATCCATAAAAATCATTATCTTGAAATAAATACATGGAATGTTACAAACAATTAAAATATATAAAAATAAATAATGTTTATAATAAAGATGAAACATCAATATCATACAATAATACCAACTCCAAAACCTGATCTATGTGGTCATCTCTTTGAAAACCAATTTTTAATACCACAAAAAATCATCTGATAATGGCCAAATAAAATGATTACAAAGTAAGAATGAATCCTTGAGACCTATATAAGAAATTGGTGTTGTGCATATACACATACACTTTTTCATGTATATTGTGAGATAAAATTCCCTATATAATATCTACATGGAGTTTATACGT
The DNA here is from genome assembly GCA_963277665.1 of Viscum album. NCBI lineage: Eukaryota > Viridiplantae > Streptophyta > Magnoliopsida > Santalales > Viscaceae > Viscum > Viscum album. The sequence continues at coordinate 137,301,504 of OY728161.1, read as the reverse complement.
TTTCTTTTAATAGAGGTTTCATATGTTCTAGTTTCAAATAAAATACTGAAATACATTATTAAATTTTAATGATGTATATGAAACCAACAATCATGATTTAGTTGAGGAATATATATTTCCCTATTTCGTAGAAAGTCACGAAGAGTCTCACCACTATAGTAAAACTATTAAATACTAAAAAGATAGCCTGATATTTTAATTAAAAAAAATAAACTCATTACCCATTATTCTAAAACCATTGATAAATATTATAATTGAAAAAAATATTTTCTCATTTTTTAATGATATTATTTACAAAAGATATTTTTAATAAATGTAGGTAAAAAATCAACTAAAATAAAGAACCACAACCCAAATGCACTAGATTATCAGGGAATACAACAACATAAAAAAATTATTGGTTTTTCAAGTATTGTATGTACAATATAATGGATACAAACTCAAAGAAATAATAACATAAAATGAACCACCAATCATGGATCATGTATCAAGGGATACTTTCTATGTAAAAATTTTAGTCAACCCTAATAATAATATCATACATTGTACCATCTATTAGACTTTGTTTTTATCCTAAACAATTACACAAGCCACCAAAATAGACCAAACGTGCATTATCAGATAAACTAACCATATCACCCTAAACCAATACACTTAGATATGGTGATAAAATGATTCTCACTACTTGTGGGTTCTAACACCAACTGAATAAAATCATGTCTTGAAATTTAAATTTTCCTTCATTAAACAATTTTTCCACAATAATTTGTTATTACATTCTCACTCATATTTTTCTTCATGACACATTTTATTTATTCTAAACATGTCTTCATTGACCTTGACATAATCTATAAACATCCATATAAGCTATGAAAAACATTCCAAAATGGGATGATGAAGATATATCTCATTAAGTGTTATAGAATTAAGGAAAATATATTAATATATATACTATTATTGAAAAATAGTAAAGAAGTTTGAATTTTAACAAAATAAACACTGGTGGAAATATAATCACTTTAATACCCATGAAAAAAACATTATCCCAAATACATTTATTAAACCTTTCATAATAAATAATACAGTAATGATAATAAATAATTAGGGTTTCCTAGAAAATTATGAAAACCCTTCCTTGAAAATATACCATTTACTCATAGGTGATCATAAATTATTACTTAAAATAATAATCACAATTGATAATATTGTTATATATAAATATATCAATTAAAAATCCTTGATAAAATTAATATTTGATATATTTGATGATGAAAATATAAATAATCACAAAGATATTAACAACTAATTTCATAATGTAAAGAATCTTGATATCTAACATCATAATCATTTTTTCAAGGCCTCAGGCCAATATATTATATATAAATTGGTAAGATAAATTCAAAATACCAAATAATGAATTTATCATGAATCTATGAAATTAATATTTTGTAAATATAATTCTAGGACACAATTATTTTCTTAATTTTCTTAATTTATTCATAATATTATGGAAATGAAGAAAAATTCAATACGTAATCAATATAAACATAAATATTAAAGAACTATTATTTGAAAATTTAATATTTTCCCCAATTGATAAATATAACAACACGATCACAAGAGATACCTATAAATAAGGTGTAATTTATGACTATATTATATCCTTATAGAATTCAAAAAATATTTAATAATGATCACAATATTTTAAGACACCATTATAATAAAATTAAATTTCACTTTAACAATAATAAAAACAATCATTTTATTATGAAAACATTTTAAATGAAATAATTTTCAAAATAATTGAAATTGGGTTTCAATTATATAATATGGAATGTTTTAGAGTAATTTTTCTAATTTATAATGGATACTATGGTTTTAAAATGTAGTTTGGAGGTAAATGATTAAAAAATTCTTTTAGAGTTTAGTTAAAATGTCAATGTAACCCATTTGATATACATTTGATAGATTCATTTTAAAATAATTATAAAAAAAGAAAAATCAATTTCATAATAACCATTCATAATATTTAAATCCTAAATGACAATATTCTTACAACATTTACGAGATCATGGAAATTTAGAAATGTTATTTTAAAATAAAAACAATAAAATATGGGTTTTTAGAAAAGTTTCGTACTAATATTACAATCACATTTCAAATGTTTTATAATTATTAAATAGTAAAATAATGTTAATAATTTAGTTTCTCTTGAATTTTTTTCAGTATTCAAACAATTAATTTTAATATAATAATTATCTTGTTTCATTTAGTTACTAATTCAGTTATATTTACGTGAAACGTTTTGAGGTCGTTTAGTCATTAAATTCAAAATAATATTCAAAACGTTGACCATGGTTACAAGTTTCAAGGTTGAAAAATATCTAAAATTATAATCCTATTATAATTATATTTTTTATAAAGTTATTATAATTTTAAAACCATTCATTTATTTTGTCCCATGTAAATGAATTATATAATTTTATGGAGGTGGTAGTCTGTTCGTACACACAATTGATGTAACCATTTTTCAAATGGATAGATGTAAATAAATGTAAAAATAATATATATTTATTTTATTATTTATATCATAACTATAAAATATATTCATTAATACTATCTTAATTACCAACCACGTTAAGTGGTATTGATAGTGTAATCATATCACTTGGTGGGGTTTGTATTCCACAATAACGCATGAGTGGCATTATCATTTTCCACTTGATGGGAAGATAAAAGTAGATAATATTTTATCGTAAAATCTTCATAAATATTTCTTAAACATATTATATTTTTCTTAATTATTTTTTGATAACCATCCATGTTAGATAAAAATTAAAAATAAATGACATTTCTTTGTGGATGTAGTTGTCCACATGTATGAATGAGTAAAGTGTTCATTATCTATTGGGTGGAAAAGGTGATGGAATTTGGTTATTCCATAAAAATATAAAAATATAGGTATATTGGATTTACATATATTACTATATCATTATTGTTATGATATATTTTATGGATGTACAAGAACGAATAATTTTAGATGAAATCGGGTTAGACTAATACCACAAATTTCGATATTCTCATTTAAATTGAGCTTAAGGCCATTAAAAAAGATGATTACAGTCACTCCATGTGATATAATATGTGTAGATATAATTTTATAATGTGGTTATGGTATATTTTAAGAAAATATAAATTCAGTTGTATTTGGAAATGAGTTAATGGGTTCCTTTTTTGGGGTAAAAATAAATAAAAATTCTTGTATTTTTTCAATCATTATGGGTAATGAATGAAACATCAAAAAATGAAATGTTGAACATAAATAGACCATACATGATAGGCTAGAAAATATACCCTTAAATTTAGTCGATATTGTATTATAATTATTAAACAATCAATAACCAGTAATTTTTCATCATTAAAGACCATTTAATGTCATTTTCGTGATTGTTCATATATTTTTCGAATAAAGTCATCAAGATAACATATTTTTTTACATAAATAATTTAACCATAACTAATACCTTATAAATAAACAATGAATTTGTGAACACCATAATATATCCAAAAAATATATTGTTTAATTTTATTTAAACAAATTACATGTTATTTTGTTAATGTCACAACAGGTGCATCGATAATATATATGAATTAAAACATTTTATTCCATCAATAGAAATTAAAAATAAATTAATATCAACAATATATTTTATAACTAATTTAATTTCTCATATTTATTAATTGATATATCACTTTTATCCATATCCCTATCAAGACAATATAATATTTGAGATAGTGTGATATTTTTAAATTACACTTTACATTAAATAATATTATTGTTGTGATCAAAAAAATTTGAAAAAAATAGACATATTTTAAAATATATTATTATTTTTTGTCAAAATAAACACATCCAAAGAAATAAATTCATGCATTGGAATGATTTTGTGATTATATATCACTGTTTAAACCATGTTCGACCCATTTTACCTTTTACAATGGTGATAATCTTTTATAAAAGATGCTATACATTATGAGTAAATATTAAATTGGAATTATTACATAATTTAAATTAGTGGATTAAAAATATATAATCCATTATATATATATATATATCAATTTAAAAACATGTTAAAAATTAATTTTAATATTACTATGTGGAATACAATGAAAAATAGTTTTTATAAAAATACATGTTGTAAGCATGAAAATGATTTTATATCAAAATCATGTATAATATTAATTCCAATGGAATTAATAATATTTTGTTTAATATATTAGGACATTAGTTTTAAACAAAATCAAAATAATATATTAGCTTTTAAATTATTTTTTAAAATAAATGAATGTTTTTCAAAAATCATCATTTTTCACTATTAATTGGAAAATAAATATGATTAAAAAAATTGAAAAAAAAACATATATTTATTATCATAAAATAATTATTTAAAAAATTATATCAACTTTATAAAATATAATTTATAATATTTAAACTAGTAGGTTATAATATCAACACATAAAATGCAATTCAAATTATTTTTCAGGTAAATGTTTTTTTAAGTATTAAATGAATTTATTCTCAGTAATTTCTAATTAATTATATTAAATTATAATAAATTTTATTAATTGTATGTATAATCTAATAATTTTATAATAATAATTCATTAATGGTTATTAGTTTAACAAATTAATATTACATTAGTATGTCCATATAAAAATAGTGTTACCCAAAATAAATCTTTTATCATAAAATGATTATATATTAATTTAAAATTTTTTAATAAACATATGATATATTATTACTTTTAGTAAGTAAAAAAAATTATATTTATATTTCATAATATGATTTCTTGTTTTCATATATTCCAATTCAATATCTTGGTTATAAAGGTTATATTTAAATAATAATAATAATAATAAATGGTATATAATGGGGTTTTAATCATATTAGTTCATGTGGAATATGATATTTAACATTGTATTGTTTAATTTATAATAATATTATTAATTATCCCGATGTCACATTCATTCCTTATTAATTTTATTTCTTACTATTTATATATTTTACCACCAAAATTAATATTTCATAGAAAATGTATAATATTATATATTGTTTTTTTCATGGTAACAAATTTCAATTTTAATATAAATGAAATTTTTAACTATAAAATATTTATAAATCCATGTTGGTACTATTGTAAGTTCCGTAATTTTTTATTTTATTTAAAAATCATTATTTTATAACTAAGAATTAATTTCCACATAATAATCGATAGAATTATCTTCTTATCATGTGATTTGAGGAATTCATTTACCATAAAGATAGTAAATGGGGAAAATACTTGATATATTTTAATTATATAATAAAAATATTATCCTTCCATTGTGTTTGAATTGTTTTTCACCTTTTCATCATGAAATATAATAAATAACCCTGATGAGTTTTTCATGATTGATCCTTAAAAAATTTCTATTAAGAATATAACAAGATACATAAATGGCTGATAAATAATGTCTCATGATTCAATCTGTTGAAAAATATGGTTAGTAAGAGTTAATATAACATCTAATATGAATAAAACATGATATGAATAAATAAAACATTAATATATATATCCTCAACAATAACACCAAATGTTCAACATAAATTTTTCTATAAATTACTAACCAAAAAAAAATATTATAGAAAAAATATAAACAGAATGATGAGATTATTGTGATAAAATAATATTCCATGATAAATTTAACATTCATCTTTAAACAATAACAATCACACATAAAGTCACATATAAAAAATTTATTTTCCTTTCTCAAATATTTAATAAAATAAAGGAGTATTTTCATAAAATAATCTGAATCTGTGATAATTTTATTTGATGAATATATTTTATATTATTTAAATTTCATGACTTCTATATTTAATTAATTAATATTTCCAAATTTTAGAAAATATTATGTACTTTTTGATTTCTGATAAAGTAAATATAATTTTTAAAAATTTATTAACATGGGATTAAAATATTAGCATGAAGTCATTTTTCACCACTTTAATTACCTTGCATCATGCCACCAAAATTTGGAGGATGCACCTCAGCTTCAAAAGAGAATAATATTAATTACACATCATCAATTTTATTAAAAATTTTGGGATTCAAATGGATTTACAACCACTGATGAAAATTTGTAAAATAATATGCACTATGAAATTATATTAGACGTATTGTACACAAATACAGTTCATGAAAGTTTAGTATGTGGTATATATGAAAAAAACCACAAATAAATTAGACTAAATTTCATATACTTATTTACATATCATGGGAGTTTCAGGGAACAAAAAAATGAGATTCACGGTATCAGATACACGACTATAAGTTTTCCGAAAAAACATATAAAATAATAACTTTTTCATTTAATGGAGGAGGATCCAATTCTGGAGGGTCTTCAATGAGGGACTCCTTAGAGAGGACGCACACACCAATGTGGTTCCATATTAAAACCTCATTTTTTTATATTTTTTCTTATTATTTTCAGATCAGTCTTAGGGTTATCAGGAGTGGTGGTGTTTTTTTCGGTTGTGTGAATGATGAATGGGGATTTATTTAATGTGGAATTTTTTTTTTCATTAAAATTCATGATTGGATTTCATATTTATTCTTATTTTATACCTCTTTCTTGGTTATATTTTCATTACCATTATTATTGGGGATAGGGAGTGAGTTTAATTTAATTCATTCTTTGAGAATGGATATTTTCTGGGATGATTGAATTAATAATTTCAATGTGAAATATGGGTTTTATACTTCTACCATGACTATTGGGGTTTTAACCTATATATGTTTAAATTATGTTTTGGGATACCCTTATGTTACACTATGATGTGACTAACATTATGAGAATGATATTTTGGGAGAGAGATCACTTACAATGACCATATGACTATCTAGGACCTAATTAGAATGAATAAATGATTTTAAATTATTTTTTATACCTTTTCATCTCACGATGTGGGATTCATTACTGCCTGACACCCATTTTCAATTTTCTTCTCCCATGTTCTACAATAATTAAATTAGTAGTAGTTTAGTTTATATTTATTTATTTTATAATTTTCATAGGTAATTGTTACTTAATTTCGTATTTTCTCCAACCTTTTCTACTGGGGTTTTAACATGGACATTCATATTCAATACTACCCTATAGTTTTTTGGTTTTTTGGTTTCATGTAATAAATTTCTAAATTCAGGAATCATAAGGGAATTAATGTTTCCCCAAGGGATGTCAATAACCATGGTATCAAAAACCTATAAAAATACAAATTGTTAATAAATCAATTGTCCTCAAATAATATACACAATTTTTACCAAAAATCATATATTATCCAAAAAATATCCATTTACCTTAATCATATAATGATCCCAAAAATATAATATAAATTAAACCCAAATAACATTAACAAACATAAAATTACATATCAGATTAATCATGAAGGTTATTTATACATTTTTTCTACTATACCAATATAACCATTATTCCAAAATAATCATCTTAGTAAATCACATTATAAAAAATAATGTTAATATATAACACAATAGTGTACTAAAAACCAATATAGGCAACATCTTCAAAAATAAAAATTATCACTTGTTCACCAGCATTCTGTTTCATCACCGTGGAAATATTTTATTATATTAAAAAAATAATTTTATTAATTATTTAAACCAAGATAGTGATATAATAAATCTTTTTAATGATTTATTAGTATACATTAATTTTATTTTCTAGAGTTATAAAAATATAATGTAATTTTTTAGTTTAAAGGGAAAACATTTATTTCAGAAAGTCATGATTTTTAATTGAAATACTAATTTATAAATTATAGAATTTTAATTTCAATAATAAAAATTTAATTGGATTCAATATATTAAAATTAGCATAGTATGATTTGTTTTATTTTTTAAACTTTCATTTTTTAATGAATGGTGAAATTTGCTAATTATTATTGAAAACACAGTTTTCATTTATATAATTTACAAATATAAATTTTGTTTTTAAATGGTTTAAATATATTATTTATTAAATATTATTTTTAATAGTACAATTATAATTTTTATATATAATTTAATACAATTAATATTATTATAAATGTTTTTCACAAAAAAATAAATTTTCCCAATAAAATCACATTTCATCGCATTTTTTTGGTTTAATTTAAGATAAATTATTCTTTTAATTTTATTTATATGTTATAAATTGGAATAAATATATATCATTAGAATTAATAATAATATTTAATAATATTTTCTTAATTTTTTTCATTATATATTTTAAAACAGTACAAATTTTGTACAATATTTAATGTTAAAACATTTTTACCCGTGGTTAAACTATTGAGTTAAGGATTAAAATGAGCTATGTAATTCAATAATTTACATTGGATGGAAATATATAGACAAAATATGATCTAATATTTATAAAATGGTCCATTTTCTATACATTTTTATTTATTAAATCCTTTATATATTTTATTCATTTTTAAAATTCCAGGTGTGTCGTCTTCCGGTATTATAAAATGATAGCCTATATTATTTAATCTACATGATTTCATAGATTTATTATTCATCAAATACATACCAAAATAACTTATTTATATCCATTAAAATGAGTTAGATTCCCTATTATGATCAGAAATAAAACCTTGGACGATTTGTGGATTATACCAAAATATGTTTTCCAAACAAGCGGTATATTTCATAACCCTGAGTTTATATATAATTTATTATTCAAAAATTTTAAAATATTCGTCAAATGTGATAAAATTATAACATTGTTATATTCTAAATAATAATATGTTATTATATTAATTCTATAACCTATATCTATATTCTTTTCAATCAAATGGGAAATAAAACTGTCATTTATGTGTACATCAGACTACTTCCTTGCAAACAGATGTAATTTTTTCCACTAACACCTATCATGGTTATTAATAATTATGGATTTAATATATATATATATATATATATTCTAGAATAAAATACTTATTAATCTTCAGAAGTAAAATATCCAACATTTTCTTCCTTTCCATTCACTGAAAAATGATAACATTGTTTGTGTATATCTGTACACTACCACCATCATTATTTGATGTGAGAAATTTTTCACTAACCACATCCAATGGATGGTATATATTATTTTATTTAATTAAATAATATTATAATTAAGATATAATTATTTATTTGTATTGATAAAATAATAATTTCCATATTTTCCATATGATTCTTGAACAAATGTAAATCTTACTCATGCTTCTATACGACATACCATATACATGATTATAACAACAATTTTTTCATAGACATCATTTTTTATTGTTCTTAATAAAATAATTACTGCCTAAAAATACTAATGATTTCATTATTATTCTATGGATCTTATTAAAAATTCTCCACTATGGTAATCCTATCGAATTCATTTTTGATATATGAACCGAATATCATCAAAACATATGATATCCACATAATTGATTATGTAATTAACTATTACACAATAATAAATAAAAAAATAATAATAAACATGAAATCATTTCTTAAGTAACAAAATTATTGAAATAATATTTTTACTGAACATAAAGAATGTGTCTAATGATTTAGACCATAGGTAAGAGATGTCCTCTCAATTTACACTCTATTGAGAACATTTTGGTATTATGAACATATTTAATTTTATGATGTGTATATACCATCCTTTTAGGAATATAAAAAATATCAATTTATGATGATTACTTTTTGGGTAGGTATTTTCTTTTTTAAATTATAATTTTTATAACATTAAATTTGTTAATGAAATTTATTCCAATAATAGAATTGGTTTTGGGGGTGTCATGTTGTTCAATAATTTAAATAGCAGAAAAATTGTCATAATATATAGGGGTGCACATTTGAGGAAAAAATATAAATAATGTTTCACTTTATCCATAACATATAGGGACACCATTCACTTTTAAAAAATAATAAAAGGGGAGCTAGGAAAACATGTGTCCTTGAATATAATTAGACACAGATCATCCACATGGTTTTCCAATCCGTTTGGGATCCTCATAAAACAATTCGACCTCGGATCCCTATTGGGAAAAGGGTGTTTCATAGATATCACACATTTTGGCCAATAATGCAGTCAAACTATGATACTCATTAAATAAAGGATAAATTCATATTTACCAATTGATCCATAAGATTTATTATATGATTCTATTCCCCTCTCCACCTCTAATAACTTGAGTGAAATATCGTGTTCTCCCTCTATCTCTAATGTTGATTCACCCTCAATATTGAGTTGTATAAAGCGTCATTGGTTTTTAATGTAATCCCCCATGATTCTATCTGTCATATTTAGTATATTTTCTCAAAGAACCATTGTGGTATTCTTTCATTCATTTTAAATCCAATCTACCATAATTTTCTTATTGGTTCATAGATTCTGTGTTGAGGTTTTTTTAGGATTTAATCAAGGGCTGTGTTGGAGATAGTGGTTTTCTATGAACATTAAATACATGTCACAAAACTCATATCACATATTAATGAAGCTTATTCATGTTCATGTTTTTGTTATTATCTTATTTTATGATGAATTTTTTTATTATTGTGAAATGATAAGTTTATTGTTTAAAAGATGTGAAAATCCCATCATGACCCACATTAGATCCATATATAATTCTTAGACTTGTCCTATGGTCACCCATAGGGTTTTATACTCACTTGGATATGTTAAAATGTGTTGTGAAATGAATATTTATAGGGTTTAGGATATTATTGTATATAAATTTCGTTTTTATTGTTAACATAGAATAAGGTATTGTTTTGATTAACTAATAGAATTTAAATTATTTCTTTCTTTTTAATGTGTAAATGTAATAAAAGTATCAATTTTATTGTACAAGTTCTTGAATAATTTAAAAGGGATAAAAAAGTTTTAATAGTTTCTAAATGATAAAATGTGATAGTTAGTAAATTGAGTAATGTGTTTAATGCAATGAACCATTGTAATGTGATAAAATAAAAGGTGATCCCTTATTGCTATTATTTTTCAAAAAGGTCATAGATGATGAAATATGTAATACATGATAATTTCTATGGTTTTCATATTTGATAGAGATTCCTAATTCTTAGTTCAGGATATAATAATCCTCTAGGCCTCACATATGTATATTCGGGTTTTGGATGTTGGAATTATGCTCAAATTCCCTAATGTATGGATGTCATAGGGATACCTATACTGATTCCCGAAGTTAAATTATTCAATTTATTTGATAAATGAATTCCACTATGATGAAATATAATTGACTCTATTTGTATATTTTTTTAGATGGATGGAATGAGTTGAACTAGGATCAATGTGTGTGGGTATCACATTGAACTATGAATGAAAATTGCTAATTTAAATAATTCTAAACAATGGTACCCAGTTAACATTTTGTCTATTCTTGAGTTTTCCCAATTAATAATACACTATTTAATAGTGTAATTTGTTATAGAAATATATATTGGTTCCCTACTCAGATATACTCACTCCCTTCTCAATCTATAGTTTTTTACCCTCAGACACATCATTGATTCATGCCAGGATACGGGAAAATACCCTATATTAGATGAATGATATTGGAATCATGACGAAGCATGAATGAGGGGACAAAAAATGATGTCATGAATTATTCATGGTATTGCATTTAGTTTATTATTTTTGGATTTATTTTGGAATATTATACTATCATGACATGACATGTTTACTTTTTTAATCAGTTAGTAGTTCCTTAGCATGGTAATGTGATATGTGATGTATTATTATTTATTATTATTGTATGGTGGTGGTAAACATAATTTCAACTTTTTGATTACTATATTAAGAGTTCAGAGTCTCAAGACATGTTCCATTAAACCATGTGTACTAGTTGAAATCCTCTGGTGTATAAGGAGGCACAATTGAAAACAATTGATGCATTAGAACAAGGTACTGGTTTACTGGCACTCAAGTTGGGATGCTGAAAAGTTGTATCAGAGTGAAATATAATTTATATATAATTTCTATTTTGAATTGTATAATAGAAATTATGATTTATCAGGTTATTGTAATGAACTCTTACATGACAGTAACTATCCCATGTGCGGAGGAAACCCAACGTACCTATGTTGGAATTTTTGTAATTTTTGTTTTCTTATTAATGTTTTATTCTGTTTCTCCTTGGTTGATTCACATGGGGTTTCATGTTTTCATTTATTAATATTGTTATCAACTTATATCCTGGAATGATTTTTTTATCTACATGAATTATCTTAGGACCCCGTGTTTTATGTACACTGCATCATTATAGGTCCACATGAAAAAGATGGATTTGGCAGGTTATGGAAATTGAAAATGATATTGATATTTTATTGATGTTTTAAGAAAATAATTCATAATAATGAAGATTAAAATTTATTTAGTTGAAAATTAACTGATTAAAATGGGTAATATGGTTCATACTGTGGATTTTTTAATTATTATCTATGTTAAAGATAATAAAATTGTGTTCAATGAGGTGGTGTAAATTGGATGTCTGTTTAACTTGAGATGAACATATACCATGATAGTTATGTAGAGGGTAATGATCATGTTGTAGGTCTTAACATTGAGATAGTGTATGTGGATTATATTTATATGGTTAGTGATACACATACTTTTAAAAATTATATAAATTATATGTTATGTTCCCTAAAACACCTGTTTTGAATTTTATAGAGTTACCACAATGATGATGTTTACTGGATGGGTTATAATATGAAATCATTCAGCATTATCCTACAATAATGGGTCATGAAACCTAGTTGTTGTTTTTTTTCTAATATAGGGATGATAATATCGGAGTGTTTCTTTCATATTTTATACAATTCAAGCAGAGAGACTATTGGTGGACAGTGCCATATATGTTTCATTTTTCAGAATAGTTTCTACTGCAACATCATCTGATGTAGATCAAAAATGGTGGAACTAATTAATATGTGTTATAAGAATATTATATCTAGGAAATTATTGACTTGTTCGATAATCCTCTATGGAATATGTTCATGTTTCAAGCATATATGTGGTGAGAACCAGAAAAATATTGATGGGATATACGAGTTCATACTTAGTAGTAGCTTGTATGATATAAATGTACTTCCAAGAATTGTTTAAGAAAATTCCAATCCAGAGACTCATATATTGGAGAGAGCTATAGAATTTATGAGTGTTACTGAGGGGACTATGTTAATGATGGATTAGTCCGGCCAATTCACTAACATGAAACACATTATTCCAGCATTGTTATGGGATAAAGAAAGAATAATGAGACATTTTCATTATATAAAAAGATGTGAGGTTAATACCATGGTGAATTTATTCTATTTTAATGGGGTTTATAAAGTAATTGAGTAGGATAAAATTTATGAATGGAACATTAAAGGAGAATATTGTGGTTCAAATGTTTTTTTAGGTGGGTCGTATTGTGTTATGTATTATGATAATAGGAAATTATGTTTTGAGAGATTTCACTAGGGAGATAGTGGAAGGTGTAGCCAATGTAGAGGATCACCCTCTCAGGGTTGTGACATGTGTTCTGTTATTAGTGAAGTATTTCCAAACACATGTCCAGTAATTTTCCCTAACCAACAATCAATTATCTATTATATTGTATTATTGGAAAATTCCATAGGTTCTATAATAATATTTTGCATGTGGTATGTGATGGAGGATCAAGACTGATTAAAATTGCTAGAAGGGGGTCCCATCTACCAAATAATTGGTAGATAGTTGGAGTTTTACTTTTTGCACTAGTTTAGGTGTCAGATTTTATACTGGGATAATTCAAATAAGTAAGGATATGTGGTTCGTGGGGACTGGATAGGAGTTCATGTTAAAATGGAAGGTACGTTTCTTGAATTTTGACATTCACCCATAAGAGTAAAGGTTAGACCATATATTGATTAACATACAATTATTTTATCATCAATACTATCTAGTGATTTATTAGATACATGATCCCAACAATAATTCATAATTTTCTAATTTACATGTTTTTTTATGATATTGGAATATATTTTTGGATGTATGTCAATAGTTTTTTTCTGTGTTATCCGTGGTAATTTTTCAAGGTAATAAGTGTTCCCTCATGGTCTGTGGGTATCATCTCCTTTAAGAATTTTACGTTAATGAGATGATAGTATTTGTCCCGAAATGGGGGATGGATTGTTTGGTTACATACCGGGATTACAATGACTATTACCTTAAAAGGTTCATTTCACATCTCCTAAAAGAGAATTTTATATCTAATGTCAGGAATGTAAAATTATGGAAGGTCGGATATGGATAATTCATCCAAACATGTTTGTGATCATAGACCAGGTGGGAAGTCTAATGTTTTATACTGAGGGGTTGGAATGTGATTCCTTCTCTTTAATATTTGATCAGTTTTAATATATGTTTCATAATGATTAATTGCAGATAAAACCAGATATATAGGTCGAGTACAAAATTTAGATGATTCCTGGTGATGACCTAGTTTCCATTCAACCTTATTTAGTTACACCAATAGAGCATCAATATCATAAAAGATATCAAGAAGAATTGTAGGATATGTGAATTACTCATCCATGTATATCCCCATAAGGATCCCATGTTTTTTTTCTATATGGATGTTGTAAAATTATTATGATTTATTTATTACTAGAAGTTGAATCATATGATGATTACAAAATGGAATCCTCTTCAAAAAATTGCTGATATCGTTGACCAGGTGAAGTGTACTTCTGTGTTTTCCAGAAACGATTTGATCTTGCAGTATCATATTCTATGGGTGAGGCCAAAAAATATTCTATAAGATTATTTTAATCTTATATATTGAATAATTTATTTATTCACATTCCCAACATTGAAAAGGAATGTTACTTAGGATGAATTAGCTTAGAGGAACTAGTGTTAGTAGACCTAGAGAAGTTTCAAATAGTTGTATCTTAGGATAATCCATTTAATTTTTATATTAAAATATTATTTGGTTTGGAGGGATAATAATGAAGGGTCATTAATTTATTTTGTCACATATTAGAACTGCATATGGGCTTGACCATGAAATGTGTGATGTTTGAGTGGTATAGAGAATGTGATAATGGTTTCCGCAAGCTGGAAAAATTTTTACCCACTGAAGTAATAATAATATAACCAGAGTCATTTGAGGAGTATACATAGTTTCATGATGCAAATGGTATTTAAATTTGGAAATTATATATACATAGAGATTGGGTTATTGAATATGGACTATGACAGTTGATGCCACATAAATAAATCTATCCAACAAAGGAACATGAGTTTTTTACTATGGTTTATGACTTGAAATATTAGATGAATTCTCTTTTAGGTCAGAAGTTTATTGTTTATACTAGACATAAGAGCCTTAATATTATATTTTCTGGCCAATATTTCATTCTTTAGTAGTTTAAATGGGATCATTACAAGCATCTAATTGACATTGATATGTTTTATATGATCGGGAGTGGAAACAATGTTTTGGATTATTTATATTAGAAGACGTAGTCTTAGGAAGAATATGTTTCATATGCCAAGTAGAAGATGATGGCTATATTTACTAGGATTCATATAGGTATTCTATTGGATAATGAAATGATAATAGTCATCTATTTATATATTGATCCATCTCTTCGAAACTGTGTTATGAGGTTGTAGTATAAAGGTTTTGAATCCCTTTCATTTATACGAATTATTTATTATGGAGATCCAACTTTCAATTATAATGTGGACCACATGATAATATTCATATTTATGGATTTTTTTTTCATAATTGTATGTTTGGAGAGCTAATATGAATGTTCCTAACATCAAAGTGGGCGGTGGAACCTAGATTGAAAAATATATATCGAGATCTTCAGAGATAGTATTGTTGTTCTTGAATGAAAAATTAGATTATAGGATTTATGACATTCTATTACACCAATAATTATGTCAATGTTGAGGATCATCAACCTAATAGAATTTTACACCTATTTCAAATTAAATAATGGTTTTACAATGATTTTTCCATGGTTATTAGTAAGTCTTCTGAGGATACCCTTAAAGAATGACTATCTTCATATTCTTTGGCATCAATAGGCCAGGGTGTCTCATTTCTTACTGATTAATGATATTTTCTAAAATGAATATTTTGTAGGATTGTATCTCAATCATAGAGTTTGTTTATATGTGGTACCATAAAATATATTTTTGATTGGGATATGAATATTAATTTATTTTTGAGAAATGGGAAAAAAAGTCTCTTGGTACCCATGTGTTTTTAGGTATATCCTTTAACCCAGAAGCATAATGGAAATCAGGATGTACTATCGAAGTGGTAGATGACATGTTATTGTATGTTTCAAAGACATTGGTAATTTTTTGGGTTAAATAAAATGTTATTTTTTAGTATTACTAAAATAATATATAGCATGTTACAAAGTATATTATACATTATAGTTACACTATGATCATCTGTGAGTACCTCCCTCTTGTTAAATGGATGCTGGAAAATAAAATTTGTTGGGGCTAAGTCTCATTTAGCATAAAACATAGAATGTTTATTTGATTTAGAAGAATATGGATATGCAAAAGAGCAGGATTTATTTATATAATTATTGAGTTTATCAACTTCTTTATTTCATAATGGGTGATCATTTATTCATTTTGGTCTCTCCATGGTTGGGTCATCATTGTATTCAAAAATATGGAATGTTGACTCCCATATATGTAGGGTCCTTTGATATTGTGAAGATGATCAGACTAGTGTCATGATAATTAGAACTTACACAGTTTTATTGTGGTATAAATTATTTTTTTCATGTGTTAGGGATTTGGAGTTATCACCCAGACACTTCCCAAGTGATAGATGTTGACGATATTGAGTTCGGGTCAGATGCATAATTTGGGGAGTATCTGGTATGGATTTTGGGTTAGAGTGGGATGTATCAAATGTGTATGATGGTACCATTAGTTTTTTATATTGTAGTATAATATCCATGTTTAGTTGGAATCATGTGAGTGGGATGTGGATAGGTGGGCTCGATGGACTGATCTATATATATTACAAACATAGAAATGTTTGCGAGAGTATCTATAGAATGAGATATTACAAGGTGGGATTTTATTAAATCCCCACCCTTCAATAATGTACATAATTGTTTGAATATTGATTTCAATCCCTTAATATTGGTAACTTAATTTCTTAAAAAGAGTATAACATGTTTTGGAGGTATCTAAAGGATTGATAACATGAAAGAGAAACCAAATATTCCATAATGTATAGGGTGTATGGTGGGTTCACGGTTTTTACTAACAAGGACACTTAATCATGAATCTTATAGGGTGAAATGTATGGTCAAAAAAAGATGCATGGGAAGCAAAGGAACTATGTGGTCTTGGATTGAGACATACACATGGTCTCAACACATTTTTCTGAATTGTGTGATATCCATTGAAAACTGGGCGACCCATACCCCCTAATGAATTGAGGATTCTACATAGTTAGTGTATGGTTTATCTGACTATTCTACAAAACAATTCACTCCCTCAAATAGGGTCAAGATACCCATATACCCCATGAATCATATGAAAATAAACTCTATTTTATTCCACTCTAAACCACCAGAAACATGAGAAAAATTACAAGCCCTCCATCCTCCACCGAGGGTTATTTCCCCTCAATATTGGGTAGTTTGACATTTCGTTAGTCTCGAAAAAAATAAATTGAAATGTTTATCTTGTTTTTTTCTTATATTTGGTTGTAGAACCATGGTGGGATGTTTTTTCTCCCTTTGTTTCACTAAAATCGTGATTTTATAATATATTCTTAGATTGGATGTTGAGGGTTTTCTGGGATTCAATCAATTGTCAAGTTTGAGAAAGGGATTTTCTATTAATATGATGTATATGGTATACAAGTTATGTACAATTGTCATGATTATTATTCATTTGTATTCCGTTGTGGATTAGTGTTTTTGTGCAATAAATTTTGTTTTTTGATGGGATAAGATACATTCAGTGATTAAAATTTATATTGGACACCTCATGATCTTTATTAGAATCATTTATAATTGTTATACTAGACCTATGTCCAACCATGGGGTGTGCCACTCCATTTGATATGGTAAAATGAGGTGTAAAATGGAATTTTATATGGTTTATGACATTAAAGCATTTAAATTATGTTTGGACTTTTTGCATGGAATAAGGAGTTGTTTATCTAAACATATAGAAGTTGATTGTGTTATGGTATGTTATAGGTAAAATGTATTAAACAATTAAAGAGGAATGTCCATGTGGGTAAATGGTTTGAAAAGTCGCTAAGTGATCATAAATTTGGTCAAATGATTAAATTGGATACATATGAAATTTTAAATTTTTTTGAATGTAATGAACTTTGGTAATGTCATAAATGAAAAGGTGGAGCCTAATTATTGTTTTGGTTTAAATAGGTCATTGTTGGTGAACATTGGAATAAATTATAAATTGACTGGTTGGGATATTTGTCAAAGGCTACTCTCCCTTTGGTAAGTCAAGACAGATATTATAGACCCCACCGTTATATAATATATATTTTTATTTCAAACTGATACTCTCAGACCCTAATGTATTGATTTGAGATGGATACCTCAAATTATTCTCCATTGTACATTTCTAAATTTATTTGATAAATAAATACCCATTTTATAATAACCACATGAATCCCATTATATATTATGGAGATGATTGTCGTGAGGAAAATAAGGTTTGTTCTTTCTCAGTATAACTTTGTTTTAATAATGAAATTGGAAAACTAAACTATTGATAGGAAGTGGAATATAATTATATTTATAGTTTTCCCATTGTAAAATGTACTTTGGTATTTGATATTTTTGATTGGATAGTACTATTGAAACTATTCGAGGTGGCTTAAGGAGTTTCAGTCGGACCATGGTTGGGCTACCATTGTGTACTAGAGAAAACATCATTTTAGCTATTTGGGATAAGGAAAAGGCCATATGATTGATGGATAATATTTTATTTTGTAATGAGTAGGGATGAGGGTACCCAATATGATGTCGCGAACCATTTTGGTGATTTCCATTTGTTCCATTTTTTGGTTTTCATTTGGTACAACATATTATCATGACATGCAGGTTTTCTGAATCAGGTATTTGGAACATCCATAATATTGGAATGTTTCATGTGAAATTTTGGTATTTATTATTATTTAATGTTAATTTTTATCATGATTTATGCTATTTCTTTACATTGATTTGATTTTATAGTCTCCCAACATGTTCCATATTACCATTTCTGCAATTTAGAAGACTCTGGCATAAGGGGAGGCATCCATGAGGTGATATGGAACACAAAACTGGGGAACCAATTTAGTGGAACCCTTTATGACATGTTACAATAAATTTTTTCATGGTGATAATATTTTTAATTAAAGAATACTCTTTCATGGTGTTACAATTTGAATGTTACCAAATAGGTAAAAATTTACTTTACAATCTCATTTTTGTGATTCCTCTATTTTTTGATAGAATCTTATAATGTATTCGCACTAAGATCAACCTAATTTAATATCCTCTAGATATTTAAGGAGTTTATTTTTTATGATCTATATTTTTCTATAATTGGAACTTTAATCAAGAAAAGAAAAATTTAAATTAAATTGTAATAATTTTTTTCTTTTTCATTGTGTATAATTTTCCCATGGCCATATTCATCAAATTTATTTTAAAAACATCATTTTTATACCATAAATGATTTATAATGGTCATTTTATGTTTTCCATGTCATATTACATGGTTGTAAAGGAATCGTTGTAATAGTTTTCATGAAATTCTCATCTTTAAATTATATTATAAAATTTCATAATTAATTTTTTCTTTTATCATATGGAGTTTTAATGGACATTCCAGCCGCCATAACCATTTTATCCCATTTATCTTATATATAATATTTTCAAATTTTCTATATTAAAAAATAATTAATGAAATATTATTTAAAATATTTATTATCTATTTTATTTTATTCATTAAAAACATTATTTTACATATATGATATCCATATCTCATATCATGATTAATTTTGTGGTCATTAAATTTCTATATAAAGATTCACTTACTTGTAATAATTTTACATTAGAAATTATATTTCCCTTAAATATAAATATTTTTTGTATAATGAAAATGATTATTTATTATACTATATATCATATCTACATTTGATGCTTTACTATGGAATTCATCCAATTGAATTTTTATGACCTTGATTATTTTTTATTGTTTGCTTAAAAAAAATATTTTTATAGTGAATATTGTAAATGAATTGAACGGAACATTCAATATATCAGGAATTCATTAGAGTTGTTGTGATAGGTGAATTTCCATTATAGATATCCCCATTATTTATTGATAGGTTTCACTAGACAAATAAGTTGGTTATACTTATTTAGATGGGTTTTTTAGTGTATGTCTTCCAACACATTAAACTGTATTGGCCCAAGGCCTTGATGTTTACGATTCCATACTGCATGAGATAATTTTTTCCAACAATATTGACTTCTTTAATGGATAATTTAGTTGTTAATATATATGACATTGTTTCATTTAATATAATATTTTGATTAATTTTATAATAGAATTATTGAGTATATGAAATGATTTTTAGTTATTTATAATTTCTAATTGATTATGCATTTCTTATTCTTGATAGCTTCTATTTTATGTAAATATTATTGGGAATTTGATCTCACCATTTATTTCTCTTCTAACCCCACATATATAAATAATGGTATTATTAAATACATCAATAATGAATGGATTTCTTTAAAATATTTAATTTATATTTATAATTTAACATGGGAATCATATATCAATATGGTTCATCGAGGGAGCTAAACTAAGTGTTCATTCAAGTCGAGATCCATTTTGTTTTATACCAAATTAATAAAGTAGAAATCAGATCTGGGATAATAAAACTATGTTTTTTAAAGATGGTATCATAAAATTTTTAGTATAAATGTTTGGAATTAGATTTTAAATGATCAAAGCTATCATGAGAATTATGATAATCCCAAATTGTATTATTAGAATTTTTACATTTTAGGGATTTTAATTTATTTATCAAAATTCATGATGTTAATTTGAGAACTCAATTTGTTCCATTATTCAGGGATGGATCTTAAAAGATAAAATCATATCATGAAACATAGACAATGTATATATTTCTTTAATTAGAATTCCAATAATGTTTGTATAGGAATTTAGTATATCAGGGACATATAATGGAATCATAATCCACTTATGATAAAGAACACTACCTGGATAGAGTAAAATATTATTTCACAAAACTGTTCTACTATGTTGGATCACATCATATAATAAAAGAATCAATATTTTTGTGGAACTACTAATCTATTGTTTTTAGATTAATGGATTACACATCTCGAAATAAAATTCCTTTCATAGATACGTAATAAAAGAGATATCATTTTCTATAAATTTATTTTTTGATTGGAGGAGATATCAATGGTGGTCATTGATTAGAAAAATATATATGTTGATTAAGTATAAATAATGGAATATAGAAAATTTAATGTTATTTTTTTAGAAATAATTCCCTTCAGAATAGTGAGTTAAAATTTAGTGAAGGTTCCTCACATTAAATCATAAAAATGATTAAATCCTAAAAACAATAATAAGTATAACATGAAAATAATATCTAGAAATGATACATACTACATATGTTATCCAGAAATAAATATTGACCATTTTTATGGGAATAATTATGTCATATGAAGGTCACTTGTTTCTCAAAAAAATTATTTATATGATGATATATAATCAAGTTATATTAATAAAGTTCAACAATTTTATTAATACTATGTATTCTATTGAAATAAATAAAATACTTTTTAGGTTCAATAATATCAATAAGGGAATGTTTCATAGAAGAATAAGTGAATGGATAAATTTCCATAATGTGAAAATTATGAAATGAAACATATAGGAAAATTATTGAAAGGCATGGGATTTGGTTACAAGTCTAGATAAAAGGGTCATCAGGATAATTAATATAAATAAAAGAATGATACCACTAATATCAATTGATTAAACTATATTTTAATGGGGCATTATTTATAACAATTTCCATGTCATCAATTTAATCTACCGTAGAAGAGGAAATGTGGTGAAGTATATGCTTATACAATCACTACAATTGAGGTATAAATTCAAAATGATATTGAGTAATTTACCCTACTCATATCCTAAAATTTAAATAATGATTCATCTGGTTCAAGAACTTAATACTCATTTCCATCTTTTATATTTTATAATGAAGTTACATATTACCCTAACACCATAAGAATGGTTTTTTCATTAAAAACTCATAGTAGAAATATCAACAAAAGGTGGATGTTTTAGTCGGTTTCCATTTTAAAACATAAATATTTTTTATTTGAGATCATTTTTATTATACATATGGTTTTTTATTATATAATATTTAATAAAAACCGGATTTTAATATATGATGTGAATATTTATCAGAGAGTGATGGAAATAATGATTTATGATCTATATGTGGAATTCCCAATCATTAGAGGGTTGAATTAATCATTTTAGTCTTGTAAATATCCACACATATTTTATTTTTTTAATGAGATATCTAGGGTCTAAGAGAAGGAAAAAATATAAATGGATAGAGGAAAAACCCAACTTAGAATGTACATATTTTCCAGAATACATCGACGTATTTCCTATGTAATTACCTAGACAGCCACCAAAGTGTGATGTTGAATTTTCCATTGGTTTAATCATTGATGCATGGCCTATATCAATGAAAATATATCGAATTAAATCTTTGTATTTAGTATAGTTATTGAAAATATAGAGGATTTGTTTGGAGAGGTATTTTTATTCCCCCGGTGTTTTACCTCAGGGAGACCCTATTTTCATCATTAAGAAGTGTTATTGGTATATCAGGATGTACAATATAGGTGAATAAATTATTTTATGATAAATAATAGGTTTCTTCTACCATGTATTGTTGACTAATTCATTCAACTTCATAGTTCTTAATATTTTTAAACGATTGGCCTTCCTTTTGGGTATCATAAATCCTGAGTAATGAATAATGATATTATTAATGTTGTATTTCATATAAGTTATGGATATAAATAATTTATATTGTTTCCATTTGTATTAAATAAATAAAACCTTTTTATATATTTTACGAATTTAGTGATCAATGAATGTCAATATAATATTTTCGTGGTATTCATTGATAATATCTTGGAATATTATGAAATCTATTAGGAACAAATTGATCACTTGTGGATTATTCTGATGCCAAAGAGAGGAAAAACATTATATGGAAAATTAAAAAGTTATAAATTATAGATTTATAATATATCTTTTATTTGATATATTATCAATAATTATAGAATTTTACTTGATCATGAAATGGATAAGAACTAAAAATAATGTATAACAATAAAAAACATAACTGAGGTATGTTGTTTTACTCTTTTGGAAGGTAACTATAATAATTTATTCGATTATTCTCCTCATTGGATATGTTGATAACTAATGTTACATGTAATGGGGTTCACTTCACATAAATAGTGTAATGTTAATAATGTTTTATGAATTCAATATGATATTTGTCAGTGATCTAATTTTTTCTATATATTTAGGAAATGCTGGATTTTTTAAATATAGATATACATAAAAGAAGGCAATTCGTTGTTTTTTTATACTGAATGATAAATTTATTTCCCATGAATAAATAATTTAAAGGAACATCAATAGAACAATCAAAATGACTATCATGTGTTGAAATCCAGAATAATTTCTTTTAAAATTTTGAGAAATTATTTACATTGTGAGTGATGTTGTATATGCTTATATCATAAGTGTTTGACAAAAATCATTTATCCTATAGAGAAAAATATGATGTAAATAAAATGTTTTGAGATACTCAATTACTATGATTTTTTAATACACTACCACTAATGTAATGATTATATTTTAGTAGATGCATTGCACATGAATAATCAAAGAGTTGTGTCCAGAAATAGGGTTAAAATTGATCCTATGTTCATAGATATTGTAAACATGTTTCTGGAAATAATGATTGAAGGGTTAATGTCACTCCTTTTTCTGATAATTTATAAACAATATTTATTATAAAAATCTTGTTGATGTTTAGAATTTAAAAAATATTCAATGTATTTATTAATGGTAAATTATCAGACATAATATATAAAGATGAATTTCTAAATTTTGAAAAGTTAATATGTGTTCCTTCAATACCTGAGATAAAAAACAGAATTACCATATTATGTTAATAGCTCACATTTATCATTAAACCATTGAATAAAAATGATATATTTTGGTTTTAAGGAACATTATTAGTGGGATAACATGATGAAAAAATAGCTAATTATGTATGAATATGATCAGTTTTTCAACAGGAAGTGTATCAGAGATAGAAACCTATCAATTTCATGAAATATCCTCCAATTTTTATGTGGAAATGGGATGAAATTACTATAGACATTGTAAATTTATTACAAAATACTCATGGAATCAATGGTGCAACATGAGATATTATTGATCATATTACCAAATCTAAAAATTCCCTCACAATAGGAGAAGATTTGTATTTTACCCAACATACACATTGATAAATTAATTAACATTTAGGTCATTATAGTTAACCTCATTAAATTATTTTTTATTAGGATTCAAGCATTGTATACAAAATTTATAAAATTCTTCAATAGTCTCCTAATTCCTGGCATGATTTTACGAACCGACTAGCATTCTAAAACTAACAAGAAAGTTAACATTACTATTTAATAGTTAGAATACATGTTAAGGTCATTATATCATGGATTTCAAGGTACATGGGGTTAGTATTTAACTTTGGTATATTTTTTCTTTAACAGTGTCTTCTATTTAAGTATTCAAATGGAACCATATAGAGTATTATTTAGAAAGTGATGTCTCACTAAAACATGTTGGGGTGATATAAGTTAAAGATTATTATAGGACCATAAAATAATGAAGAGATAAAAAGAAGATGAAGAAAATTTATAGTCATATTAAATAATCTCAAAGTAGATAAAAGATTTATAATGAAAATTTAAGCAATGATTTGTAATTTCATGTTGGAATCCACAGTTTAATGAAACTATCTTAATGAAAAGTATTACAAGGTTCATTAATAAGGAAAATGACAATAGGAACATAAAAAATTTGGAAATTCGAAATAAAATCTTATTCATGGATTACTTATGGAATATTCCACTAATACTCTCTAAAGTACATGATGTATACCATATCTCTTTGTTATGGATATATAAGCAGGACACAACACATGTGCTGACCTCTAAAGAAATAGTACCTCTAACTAATCTAACATACTATGATGTGTCGATACATTTTCTAAAAACTAGAGGGAATGTTTTTACTAATTGTAAAACACTACTGGTAAACATTCTTTTGAGAAATTTTAAAATGGAAGAAGAAATGTATGAACCTGATGGTGTAATGAAGAAGAATTGACCTCTTCTATTTAGAAATTAATGTTAATGAAAATTTAATGTTGAATCTTTTTTGGATGTAATAATTTAAAAATCCTACATAATTGTGGTGTCTCAGATTTTGCCGTGAATTATTTTTGAATATAATATGGAATTATTATGACACCAGGCCCAAAGAAGACACATCAATCCGAGCCCCAGTGAGCCTGGAATGGTGGTTTAAATTTTTTTTATATAAGTGAGTCGGCACAAGTTCATGATTGTGGATGTTTCCAAATGGATGCTTAGATTAAAAATATGATGGCACTATTGTATCTACGATAATGTCTTTACCTAATAACGAGTATAACCTCGGCCAGCGCGGGTCAAGGAAAAAAGTTAATTTTCGGACGTTTTATGTAAAATAAAATAAAATAAATTCGAAAAGTTTATTTTATTTCTTTTTGAAAATATCTACTGCAGCGCATCGATGGGAATCTATTTCAGTAATTAATGTCATGTCATAATGACTCAAAAACATAATTGTTGACTCATTAATGCCGCAACATAATGGGATGTCAAATGCATTTCACTTTTATTGGGATAATCAAATTTTTCTCTTTGGTGACAATTGAGAAAAATCTTTAGAGAATCCATGGAGTATTGGAGAAAATTCTCAGTGACGAATGATGACGGATCAATGTTGAGAATCACAGTGCCAACAAAGTGGAAGGATATCGATGATGATTGCAGCAAAATCCTTTAATCAATGATTGATACTTTCTAAAAGTTAGAGGTTGTTATTTATTCATCTTTCACAATTTTTGAATTTAAACGACGAACACAGATCAACTACGAACATGATAATTAGTGGATTCGTACTTTCTTGGAGGAGGGTCTTATTGGGTTGATTATGGGGAATTAATAAATGATAATTATTATTGATGATTCTGCTACATTTAATCCTATTAATGGGAGCATATAAACACCGTGATGAATTATGGTGGAGATTCGTTCCACAAATTTTTCAATTTGTTATCCTCCCCCCTTTCCTTCTCGTGCGTTCTTCACGTTCTTCACGTTCTTCACGGGGTGACGAACAACAGATTGTTGTGCACCCATTTTTCCACACAACAATCCCAAACCGGATATCCTACATCACAACGAACCTTTGATGGTGTGAAGACCATGACGGATGACGAATCAGCTCAAATCGGAAGAGGTCGTTCATCGAGCGTTCTACGCGTGGGAAGATCAAAACATGTATTCAGATCTGATCGGTGGTCCAAAAAAATCGGAAGCATCCTCGCGGTGTCTAGGTGACCAAAACCCAGGTGTTCAATGACGATCAGACAACTGGATCGACGAATAGGGCATCACCAGAGGAACGACGACAGAGGTCTGCATTTTTTTAAATTTCCAGAATGCACGACATGTACAACCTAAGAACACACCGTATAGTACTGGTTGTGGAAGATAGGGTTTCAGGGGTCAAAGAAGAATCACAATGTGTGTGACCCTGGTCACACAATTTGTTGGACTTTTCCGGAAGCTCGGCATGTCTTTTGGGAAGTACACAGACATAGGATGATCTACACAGCCTCAAAACATGGCATGTACTGCATGGAAGAGGTGGCTACATGGGACTCGGCTTGTATCCAGGGGGTACACAGACACGGGTTGGTGTAAACAGGTTGAAGACCATGTACAGGAACATGGCCAGCATACAAGGAACTGACCCCAGGGACTCGGACACAGCCTGTACACAGTACTACACGTCGTGTACTATCTTTTCCACACGACGAGCCTCACAATACAGGCTGTTGTACATGGGTAGTACCCAGGGTCAGACGACACGATGTGTAACTTTTCTACACATCGTATACATTTTGGAAAATGGCATGGTTCTCTTGTCCACCAATTCATGGACATGTATCATTTGGGTTAGTCCCTTTTTTTGTTCCCCTGAAGGTAAAACATCATTTCATTCTACATGATTATGATCCCTTGAGCAACAATTTCTATGATATAGTCTAGAGTCCATCCAAGAGGCCCGGATCGAGATCCTCTATCCATTCTTGACCCTAGGTAGAGTAGGGAATCGACGTGACCAACTCCACTGGGAGTCGATCCTCTACCTAGAAGTTGAATTCTGGATGATTCGCAGTAACTACCATGGCCTTGGAAGGGATCCTCATATGTGTAACTTGATCTTTCCCACTCAGGAGTGTTTCTCCCATAATGACTTCATCTATATATCATAATCTTCCCACTTATGAGTGTGTCTCCTATAATGAGTGTAACTGCTCAGTGACTGTTCCCTACAAATAGTTCTTATAGAAAAAAATTTATCAGAGATATAAGACTCGTGGAGTGTTCTCCCGGAATGATTGCATCACAGAATATTCAAACTAAATCCCTAACGGGGGTATCCGGGTATGCGGTTTTTCTCTAAACAGCGAGTCTAGTTTTTGAGTATATCTATCTGTGTTTCTCTTGCTATATGTTCTGTAGACATATACTATACATAATTGACTGTAACATTACTTTCTATACTGCTTTGTGGTTTTCTATGTCTTCTACTGAGTATTGTTATACTCACCCCTGGATGGGCTTTGGCCGCACGTGTTGTGTCTTGTGCAGACAAGAAGGCTTTTGACAGAGTCCAGGGTGGACCAGGACAGGACCGAGCATTCTAAGTTACCTACAGGCTGAGGTGTTCCTACCGCTACTTGCAGCAGTCCCAGAACCTTTTGTGTTTACAGGTTGGACTTTTCATTTTTCAGACTCTTGTTTTGAGTGGGCTCTTATTCTTGCCCAGTTTACATTTAGCACTTTACATTTTGTTTTACTCTGTTGGCGGGGTTAAGTGGTAGGCATGCATTTTTTCCCTAGAGTTTATTTTACATTTTATCATTTGTGGAATTTGATATGTGTTTGTGTGTATATGTTCTTAAGAAATCCCTCTCATGTAGTAATATTCCTTCTCAGTGCTAGTCACCAGCCCCTGGCCTATTGGAGGTGGGCTTTGGGATTCACGACGTGGGCCCTACTAGGATGGGTTGTGACAGAGTGGTATCAGAGATGGTTGGTTCTATCATAGGACAAAGAGTCTATGAGATGGGTTTTGGGAAATAGTGGTAAGTGTTTCGAGATCATCTTTCAGGCCAGAGACTCTAGTGTTGGTGCAGCGACTGACGTATCCATACTCCAGGACTCTGATAACCTAGTTTTCGACTCGGTACACAAAAACACTGGTTGCAGGGAAATAACAGAAAGGAACATGCATCATATTGGAATGGGTTGTGTTTTCCATATACTTCGTGTCAGCTATCCAGATATACTCATTGACCATGGTACATCTTTTTTCATTATAGGATGCCTCCGCGATGCATACACCTTAGGATTTTGTAGCATGATCATGAGAATGACCCCCTCAGTGACAAGGCTTCGATACAGGGACCAGTTCCCCAAGCATCGCCACCAGGTGGTGCATCTTCTATGCCACCACCAGTAGAGAATCTCAGGGTACCTGAAGTACCGACTGAAGAGGGGCGCATACTTATCTCTCTCCATGACATCCAGAGACATAGACCCCTCAAATTCTGAGGTTGTCCCAACCCTATGCTGGCTAAGGACTGCCATGAGGAGGCAACCAGAGTGTTTCTTCTAGTGAGGACACCAGCAGACCAGATGGTAATCCTAGGAGTGAGCCTTCTACAAGTATCGGTAGAAGGATGGTGGATTCTGACCACAAAGACTCACGATGAGGTGACTCCTTCGTGGATTGAGTTTGAGAGACCCTTCATGGAGGAGTTATCTCCAGTTACGCTAAGAGTTGTACGCATCCAGGAGCTTCATAAGCTCCAACAGGGTAGTTTGATAGTAGTTTACTATTCATCGAGGTTCACCAACCTCACTCGATACTCGATGGATATGGTCATGGATAAGTACATCATAGCTCAGACCTTTGGGCGACGTCTACGAGAGGACATCCAAGATAGTGTGATGATTCTATGCATATCGACTTATGTTGGAGTGCTCGAGCGGGATTTGGTGATCGAGAGCTTCTTAGTGGGGAAGAGATAGCCAACGACAGTCAGCTGCAAGTAGATAGGTGTGGAGACACTGGAAGTAGGGAGCCTGCGTCAAACACAGGGATCGGGATGTGGAAAACTTCATAGGAGGACCTATGATAAGGGATTGAAAGTCCAGGTCTCTCAGGATGGATCCAGTTAGAGTAGGGAGAAGCGATGTCCCACGTGTGATGGTAGAGGACATGTCACTAGAGATTGTCCGACCCGTCGAGCTGTTGACATGGAAGTAGTGGATGGACCTCTGAGGTAGAGGCAAGGAGTAGAGCAGACAGACCCGCTAGGCAGCGGACATGGAAGAGGACCAGGGAGAATAACAGGTGGTGGTATATGCTTCAACTTACTTCCACCACCACCCCAAGGAGGTCCACACCTTGTTCAGTGAGATGGGGGATAGGGACGGGGACAACTGTATGCGGTTGAGGCATACAACCCAGGGACTCTAGGGATGATTCGAGGTACGATATGTGTCTTCTCTACCATAGTTTCTATACTTATAGATATAGGTTCCAGTCATTCCTTCATCGCCACATGTCTTGTGTGAAACCTTGAGATTCTGGTAGAACCGTTGACTCGATCATTATGCTTGATGAAACCTGCAGGAGGAGAATCAACGATCACACACCTTTGTAGACAGTGTGATATTATCCTTGGAGGTGAGAGTTTTAGTAGGAACCTATTGGTGGTAGTTTCGAGGCCTTTTGATTTAATTCTTAGTAAGGATTGTTTATCTTCGGTCCATGGTCCAATTGACTATTTTAGGCGAATTGTGTGGTGTTTCCGTAGTGATGGGACAAGATTTTCCTTTGTCCGAGAAAGGGAAACAAATGCAGTGCATATTGGGCTTATACATGGGAGGGTGCAACAAATTGATCATGAGTTGGATAGCCTTAACCTTAGAGTAGTGGAATTTGTGGGCTATCAGTTCCTAAAAGTAGTGGTAGAGTACGAGGGCATCTTTCCCAAAGATGTTCTAAAACGACCTCCATGTCGGGAAATCAACTTCTTTATCGACTCACACCTCGGGATGACATCAATTTTCCCATCAGCATATCAGATGGCTCCCATAGTTCTTCAAGAGCTGAGGGTGCAGTTGGAGGATTTTCAAAGCAAGGGTTTTGTGAGACCTAGTGTTTCACCCTGGGCGGCCCTAGTCTTGTTTTCCATGAATGTAGACGAGAGTTTGAGGTTGTGAATTGATTAATGGTGCTTGAACCAGGTGACGGTGAAGAATAAATATCAACTGCCAAGAATCGATGACCACTTCGATCAGATATGAGGGGAAAAATGGTTCTCAAGGGTTGACCTTTGATCCAGATATCACCAATTACAAGTACGGGATGATTATATACCAAATATGGATTCCAGATGCCGATATAGTCATTATGAGTACTTGGTGATGCCTTTCGGCATGACGAATGCCCCTACAGTGTTCATGTAAATAATGAACCAGATCTTCTAATAATACTAGGACCGGTTCGTAGTGGTTTACATTGAAGAAATCCTTGTGTACTCCGCATCCGAAGAGGAGAATGTGAGACACATGTGGATGGTTCCAGATGTACATCGGGAGAACCAGCTTTATAGGAAGATCTCAATGTGCAGGTTCTGGATTCAGGTATTCCACTTTGTGGGATATGTTATCTTAGTAGATGGACTAGTTGTATACCTAACCAAGGTGGTGGTTGTGTTATCATGGGAGCCACCTTAGAGCGTGAAGCAGGTATGAAGCATCCTTGTATTGGCAGGATATTACCAGAGATTCATTCTTGATTACTCCCGCATATCAACACTGATGATAGCCTTTACCAGGAAGGGGTAACCCTTTATGTGGATTGAAAGGTTCCAGTAGACCTTCGATCAGTTGAGACATAGTTTGAAGAGTGCCCCAATCTTGAGATTGCCGGGGGAGGGTGTCAAGTACATAGTTTTCTACGTTGCATCAGGGACCGGGCCAGGCTGTGTCCTCATGCAGAGGAAGGCAATGATTTATTATGGTTCATTCTAGTTTAGGCCACATGAGTAGAACTATGCGACCCATGTTCTATATTTGGCAGCGGTAGTCTTCGCATTGAAGATGTGGTGAAACTACCTTATGGGAGGGCAGTTTATCATCTACTCTTACCACAAGTGCCTCAGGTACAACTTTTAGTAGAAAGATATGAATCTGAGATAGGGGTGTTGGCTTGAGTTCCTCTAGGACTATGATTTTGAGATCATCTATACTCTTATGAATGGGAACAAGGTGGAGGATTCTCTGAGTAGAAGGTGGAGCTCACAACTGTTGAGTGAGGTGACAGAGTAGTTAGCCACGTTGCAGTTGTCCTTTGTAGAGAGAGAAGATGCATCCTACCTGATGTCGATGGTGGCCACCCCTCCACTCTAACAACTAGTTAGGTAAGAATACCTTGGGGATGTCGACTTTGAGGCTTTACAAGCTCAGTTATCCAACAGACATGCTCCTGATGGGTATTCGCAAGTTGTGGAGAACTTACTTATTTACTGAGAATGCATTGTTGTACCAGTGGCATTGAAGGATGAGGTACTGAGGGAGTTTCATACATTCCCCGTGAAGGTACATCCCGAAGTGGAAACGATGTACCGGGATCTCCGACGACAGTTCTAGTGGTTGGGAATGAAGAAGGAAGTAGGAGAGTTTGTTTCCCGATGCCTCACATGCCAGTAAGTGAAGGCTGAGCACCGGGTTCCAATGGGATTAGCTCACCCATGGAAGTTACAGAGTGGTATTGGGATGGAATATTGATGGAATTCATGAAATTACTTCCACAAACATCCATGAAGCATGATTTCATATGGCTGATCGTTGACTGACTCACCAAGTCAGCCCACTTCCTAGCTATCAGGGAGCAGGGTCCTGTAGAGAGAATGGGACTCCATTACTTGCAGGAGATAGTTTGGCTTCATGGAATCCCCTCGATGATAGTCTTGGACCGAGATTCTCTCTTTACATATTGGATGTGGAAGGGATTGTAGGAGGCCTTAGGAAAGCATCTATACTTGAGCACTGCATTTCATCCCCAAATCAATGATCAGACGGAGAGAACCATTCAGGTTATAGAGGACATGTTGCGAGCTTGTATCAGGGACATTGGTTGAAGTTGGGAGGGCCACCTACCAATGGTGGTGTTTTAATACAATAAAAGATACCACTCCACCATTGGTATGTCACCTTTCGAGGCCTTCTATGGGAGACCATGTCGGTCACCACTTTGCTGAACTGACCCCGGAGAGTCAGCACTCATGGGTCGAGAGTAAGTGAGACCTACCACCAAGAAGGTACAGATCATCTAGGAGAGGATGAAGATTGCCCAAAGCTTGTATAATTCATATGCTAATAGGACATGGAGACCCCTGGAGTATGAGGAGGGATACCATGTCTTTCATCGGGGTTCACCTCGATGAGGGTTACCGAGATTTGGCCGGGGTGGAAAGTTATCTCCTAGGTTCATCGGACATTTTTGATACTTCTTAGAGTTGAAAATGCGGCATACCTCCTTGTTATACCACCGCAATTGCATCGGGTACATGTTGTCTTCCAGGTGTCGCAGTTGAGATGGTATGTGCATGACTAATCACACGTCATCGACGGGGGCAAGATGGACATTGAAGATGGAGTGACCTTTACAGAGTTCATGGTGGAGATCGAGGATCGACAGGAGAGTATCTCACGTGGGTGATCGATTCCCTTGGTGCATATTCGGCGGTATCACAAGAATCTTCAAGAGAGCACGTGGGGGAGGGAGGCTCAAATACATGCCCAATACCCACATCTTTTTTAGTAGCCTTGATTTGGCATTTTGGGGACACAAATCCAAAAGGTGGGGAGAATTTATTGTCACATATTTTTCAGTATATTATTTTAAATAGTATACGGAATTATTACTAGACCAGGCATGAAGATAGTACATCATTTCGAGGCCTAGTGAGCCCGGAATGATGGTTTGATCATTTTTTAGTTAATTGAGTCGACACTTGTGTGCTGTAGTGGCGGTTTCCAAACAGATGCCCGGATTAAAAATATGATGGTACCGTTGCATCCAGGACGACGACTTTACCTAATAACAAGTCTAACCTCACCTGGCACAGGTTGATGGAAAAAAGTTAATTTTCAGATGTTTTATGTAAAATAAAATAAAATAAATTCGAAAAGTTTATTTTATTTCTTTTTGGAAATATTCGCTGCAGCGTAGCGATGGGGAAGTTGTTTCAGTAATTAATGCCATTTCTTAATGAATCTGAAATAGAAATGATAACCCATTAATTCCACAGCATAATGGGTTGTCAAATATGTTTCCCTTTTATTGGGGTAATCGAATTTTTTACATTGGCGACGACTGAGAGAAATATTCAGAGAATCCACAGAGCATTGGAGCAAACTCTCAGTGACGAGCATTGATGTATCGAAGTTGAGAATCGTTGCTCCAATGATGTTGAAGGATCTCGACGAAAATGGCAGCACAACCCTTTCATTAATGATCGATCCTTTCTTAAATGTAGGGGTTTTTCTTTCATTCCTCTTTCGCCATTTTTGAATTTGAACGATGAACAAGGATCAACCACGAACATGTTGATCCATGGATTTTTATGTTCTTGAGGGAAGGTTTTATTTGGATGATTATTGGGAATTAATCCATTTTCATTATTGTTGTCGATTTCTAATCCATTTAATCCTATTAATGGGAGCGGATAAATGTCGTGACGAATGATGGTAGAGGTTCGGTCCTCAAATTTGTTCGATTGGTTTTCCTTCCCCCTTTCCTTCTCGCATGTTCTTCACGTTCTTCGCGTTCTTCATGGGGTAATGAATAACGCATCGTTGGGAACCCATCTTGCAATGAAACAATCCCAAACCATAGATTTGACATCGCAACAACCCTACAGAGGTGCGACGACCATGATGGATGATGAATCGACTCGAATCGGAAGAGGCCGTTCTTCAAGTGTTCTTCACACTGGAAGATCAAAGCATGTTTTCAGAGCTGATATGTGGTCCTAAAACATTAGAAGCAGCCTCATGGTGTTAGTGCAACAAAAACCTGGGTCTTCTATGGAGATCAGATGACCAGATCGACAAACGGGGCATCACTGGAGGCCCGACGACAGAGGTCCGCGTTTCTAGAAATTTCAAGAATACACAGTGTGTACATCCGAAAAACACACCGTGTGGTACTGGCATTGGCTAGGGTTTTGAGGGTAAGAGAGGAATCACATAGCTTGTGACCCTGGTCAAAAGGTTTGTTGTGATTTCTCCGAAGCTCGGTGTGTAGTTTGGGAAGTACACGGACACAGTATGATCTACACGACTTCAGAACACGACATGTACAACATGGCAGATGCATCTATGTGGGACTTGGCGTGTATCTAGGGGGTACACTGACTTGGGTTGGAGTACATGATTTGATGACCGTGTATGGGAACATGGCCATCTGACAGGGAACTGACCTCGGGCACTCTGACACGGCATGTACAAAGTACTACATGTCGTGTACTAACGTTTCCACACGACCAGCCTCACAACACGGGCCTTTGTACATAGGTAGTACCCAGGGTCAGACGATACAGTGTGTATCTTTTCGACACACCATGTACTTTTTTGAAAATGGAATGGCCTTCTTGTCCACAATATCATGGACATGTTCTGTTTGGGTTAGTGCCCCTTCTCCACTTCCCCTAATGGTCAGACAACCATTCCTTCAGCAGGAGTATGATCCCTTTATTAGGGCCTTATATGATAGTGTCGTGTATCCATGCGGGAGGCCCAGATCGAGATCCAATATCCACTATTGACCCTAGTTAGAGTCAAGCATTGACATGACCAACCTCACCAGGCATCGATCCTCTTCCTAGTAGGTGAATTCCAATTGAGTCACGGTATCCACCATGGTCCTAGCAGTGATCCTCATTTTTTGTATCATGATCTCTCCCAATCAGGAGTGTGTCTCCCATAATGAGTGCATATATCTATCAGAATCTTCCCACTCAGTAGTGTGTCTCCCGTAATGAGTGTAACTACCCGATGACGGTTCCTGATGAATAGTACTTCACGGACGGACGTCATCAGAGCTTTAAGACTCATGGATTGTGTTATCCTGGAATGAGTGCTTTGCGGAATCTTCAAATAAAATCTCTAATGGGGGTATGCGGTTGTGCAATTTGTCTCTAGACCGCGGGTCTGGATTTTGAGTATATTTGGTTTCTGTTTCTTTTTCTATATCTTCTATGAAAATATACTGTACATAGCTAATTGTGCAATTAATTTTTGTACTTCTTTGTGGTTTTCAGGCTCCTCTACTGAGTATTGTTATACTCAACCCTTCAAGGGATTTTCCTGTACGTGTCATGTCTTGTGAAAACAATTATCCTTTTGACAGAGTCCAGGGCGGACCAGGATAGGACCGAGATTTCTGAGTTCCCTATTGAAAAAGTTGTTCTTACAGCTACAGACATTAGTCCCAGTACCGTTTTCTTTTATAGGTTGGAGTTTTCATTTTTTAGACTCTTGTTTTAGGTGGGCTTGTATTCTGGCCCAGTTTACATTTAGTACAATACCTTCCAGCGTACTCTGTTGGTTGGGTTTAGTGGTATGCATTCATTTTTTCCCTAGTGGGTTTTTTATATTTCAACATTTGTGGGCTTAGAGATGTGTGTGTGTGTGTGTACATGTTCTTAGGCAATGCCTCCCATGTAGTAATATGCCTATTCGGTGCTAGTCACCAGCCCCTGTCGTATTGGAGGTGGGTTTGGGGAGTCACGGCAAGGGCCCCACTAGGACAGGTTGTGACAACAATTTTAGTATAAAAATTGTTAATTTCATATTAATGTTTAATAATTTTATTTTAATGATTTTTGAAAATATTTTAAGATTTTTCATTAAAAATGAATCCACTTTATTTATAACCAAATTGTATCTTCATTAAGTTAATGACTTTAGAATTATATATTTCTAATTTAAATAAATTAAAATAATTTTTAAATTAATCTGTTTAAAATATATTACGATGAATTTTTGGGATTTTCTAGAAATGGTTGATTTTTAATGAATAATGAATAATAAAATTTTTATTGAAAAATTACCATTCATTTCAGTTATTTTAAAATATATAGTTTGGTTTTAACATTGTTAAAGGAAAAATTTATTCAATTATATTATTAATTACCAAATTTATTTTTTTAATCTATATTTTACACTAATTTCATATAAAAACATTTTTATACTTAAAACCACATTTTTCTGAAAACCCATCTTTCAACATGATTTTTAGAATTTATTTTAAATTAATATATACAATTTCATTGAATATAATTTCATAAAATATATTAAATATTTGGAATAAAAATAAATAATATTAATAAATAATTCAATTTTTATTTTTCTCACATTTTACATTAACAATAGTACCAATACATTACTATAGTAAATTTTAAAAATAATTTATTAAGTGATTAAACATATGGGATGGGGGTTAAATTACAAAAAAAAAATCTAATATCATTTATCAATACATATTAATAATATATATAAAATAATATTTGTAAATGTTCTATTTTTGAACATTTATTCTTGATCAATACATTAATATTTTTTATTCTTTTTTAAAACTCCAATGGTGTCCTCTCCCCAAATTATAATTGGAAACCCCTCTCTTATCAAATACAAAAATCATGAAACTTTTTCTATAAAATAAATACCCAAGTACATTTCTAACATACCTACCCATGAAATTGGGTCCTTGGTATTATCATTAAACTATATTATTAAGGCTATTTATATAATCCTAAAGATGATTTCTGAAGAATATATACAGTTCTTAACCATGCATTTTCTTTTTCTTTATTATTAATCCTAAATAAAATAATACTAATCCACGATAAAATAATACAACAAGTATTATCTATATAATTATATATCTTATTATATTAATTTATTACCTACATCATTCTCTTATTCCATGATATGGGAAACAAAACTGATATTCTTGTTTACACTGGAATAATGCCTATGAAACCAATTTAATATGTTATCCACCCCCACCTCTCATGGTTGGCTACAATGATAGGTTTAATATATATATATATATATGATATTAATTATATCTTTAAAATTATATTAATTTAATATATCAGATATTTTCTTACCATTCCATTCATTAAAAATAATAACATCTTTCATGCGTATGTGTGCACTTCAACCTCCACAAAGCGATGCGATTTTTTTTCACCCCCACACCACATGGATCATATATATGTATATATAAGATTATTTATTGAAATAATATTGTATTTGTGATAAAAATATGACTATTAAATTAATATATAATACTTACCTTATTTATATCATGATTATTGAAATATATAAATGTTACTCATGCCTTCACACAACCTATCATTTTCGAGATTAGAACATTGTTTATTTTTCATAAACATATTTTTTGATTGGTTATAAAATTATAATTAATTTTTAAAAAAAATTATCAAGAAAACCCTAGAGATTATTGAATAAATAGATCTTTTACCATAGTCATCCTATAAAATTCATTTTAGAAATATGATCCATATATCATCAAATGTATGACGTGAACACAATTGATTAAATAATTAATCATAAAATGTAAATTAAATTAATAAAAGGACTAATAAATTTGAAATTTTTTCATAAGAAAGTAAATAATTAACATATTTTTATTATTCAATAATATAGTGAATGTATGTGATGATTTTAACACAAGTTAATGGATTTCATCTCAATTTAAACTTAATTGAGACATATTATATATTACGAACCTATTATCCCTTATATTAATATTGCACAACCCATTTTATGTATATAAAATGAATATAAATTTATTTATGATGGAAAAATATTCAATTACTGTTTAGTTATTCAGGGAGTTATAATTTTAATATTACAAAATTGGTAAATAAATTATTTTAAAATCTTAATTTTATGATTGTGCTAATTTTCATTGAAGAAATATTATAGTCTACCATTTTTTAACAACATAAATTCCTTAAAAATATATATATTTAATGATTTCACATATTTTCCACTAATTTTAATTCTATTTAGTAGTCTAAATAATCGATGGAAAATTTAAAATAAAATAAAATATTATTTTCTTGTTCCCCTATGATTATTTTCCTTATCTATCTAAATTATAGTTTTTTTAAACATAATTTTTATTACACAAATTGTTTATTACATTCATTTTATGATATCCAAGACTTCTGAATATTTTCAAATGAACATTTATTTTGTTTTCAAAATAAATTTATTTCATATTTCTTTATAGAAATTTAATATTAATGTTTCTTTTGACATATATGATGTTGAACGAATTTACTGATACCATAAAAATTTTACAAATTTTAACTAATTATATATGTTTTTATGTACATTATAAAATTACTTAAATAATGATTCAATTTTTTTTAATCTCTATTTTATATTTTTTTGAAAAATTGATTTTACTTGCCTAATGCTAAAATCTCATTTCTTGATTAATTTTGTGGTTGTTATCTTTATCTTGATACATTGACATTCTTGTGATAATTTTTCATTGGATTTGAAATTTCCCATTAATTTACATATTATTTATTTAATGGATATTATTATTATATAAAAAAATATAATATCTAAATATAGTGTTTGACAATTATATTTATTTAATTGATAGAGTAAAACCATGATAAATATTTCTTATTTACCAAAATTGTACATGTTTTGATAAGGCATATAATTTATGAATTTAATTAGTCATTTAATAAATGAGGAATGAGTTGGATACTTTGTGGTGGGTGGGCATCTTTATAGATACTACCTCAATAAATTGACGTGTCTCATCAGGATAACTTACTAACTAACATTATTTAAATGGGTTTTTGGTGTATTCCTACCCAATGTTTAAATTGTCTTGGCATAAGGGCTTGATGATAGAGATATCATGATGTTTGAGATCATCAAATCTAATAGAATTAATTACATTTATTGATAATTCATTTTTTATTATCCATGAGAATTATTTATTTCATATTATACATTGATGAATTTTGTCTTCACACTATTGATTAAATGGAATTTGTTTCAGTTCATTACATTATAATATTGATTTTGAACTATGGATTCAGGATATATTCTATTATACATAAAATGAAATTAGAATCTAAAATTACCCTTAAATTTTAACTTTTTAATAGGTATTAATATGGTAATTATAAATAAAATCAAGGGTGAAATAATTTTTTATGCATTGTATTTTATAATTCAATTGTAATTTTTGAATCATGTTATAATCTGGTTCATTGAGTCTACTAAACTACTATGTATTTCAGGGTTAGATCCACTATATCTTATACCAATTTAACAATGTTGACACTATATATGGGTTATTTGGATTATGTTTTTTATATCATTTCTCTATTTAGATCAATATAAAATCACATATCAACCCAAATATTTTTTTCCTATGTTGTTTATAAAACATAATAATAAACTCCAAAAAATATCATTAATGGCCATTTTATGAAATCAAAAATGGACTCTAAAGGTTCATTTTACATTTGAAATTATGATCTTCCTTAAATACATTCCATCCCTAATAAATACCAATACATCATAACACTGAAAACCCTATATGTAAACACTTCAATCAATAATTTTTATTCTTACTAAATTATCAATGAATTATTGTATTATTCCTTAGTATATCCTTCCTAAAATAAAATATAGGAGTAATTTTCAATGATTAAAAATTTTTGTTCTAATCATGATTCATACAAAAATAATAATCAAAAAAATAAATCTCCTCTTTTATATAGAATTTGTATTGTCTTCACCTTTCTCAGATTTTTAATCATCTATTCATATAATCTTACATAAAGTATCCTCAAATTTCATGTTATATTTTTTAAAGATTTGATGTACATTGGTATGTTAATTCTCTTTTATGGTGTGACTTATAGGTTAAAGGGGTCTTATACTTAATTTTTTGAGGTTATTGGCTAGAATTGGAAGCGTAGTGGCTAAATGGGAGAAATTTAATCCCATGGGGTGCAGTGAAGGGATGATTTTATGGGCAGAGGGCTGTACAATACTATAGACTATGCCAACTAACTAGAATTTAGACAGCATCCCACATGTTGTTACAATTTTTTTCTATTATTATGGTTGTTTTGGTATTTTACCACTAATCGTATTATAAAAATAATCCAAAACCTCATAAGACCCATTGGAGATAATAACCTATAAGAGATTTATCTATTTTTCATGAGGATTACTATTTATCTAAAATTCGGTTACTGAAATATAGATCAATCTATTGATATAATTAAAGGTAATATCTATATATTATAAGATCAAATATATGTATTTCTTCTGAATTGATCATATATCAAATTTAAATTTTCAAGTACAATGATCCTCCACCCAGATCTAAAGAAGGAGAAATGCTCGATTCATAGATAAATATTGGATAATGAGAATTGGTGACCTCACAAGGACTGATCCTAGAAATTCCATTAGAAGTTAATCTATTTTGGTAATTTCATATGGATTTCAGTTCTTCGGATTTTATATTTCTTAAAACTCAATTCAACAGATTCTATAATGATTTTTGGGTCTTGTTCAATGAAATATTGTTGTTTGGGATGAATATAGTATCTTTCCTTAAAGGATAATGGAGTTTGGAATGAATATACAATAGTTTGGGAGTCCATAAAATTTTTTCCCTTGAATATTGTATTTTAACATACATAGACTATTATTATTTTTCATCTATGGTTACCATTTTATAATATTCTATGTTTTAATGCAAGTGTATTGCATCATGCCTTTATTTGGAATGTCATGTTTATTTCTTTCCATGTTGCTATTTATATATGGTTATCCCATAGACATGATATATTATATATTACATTATTATTCCATTCATGTGTATTGTTTCCTAGATTGTGGATATTTACTACGATATATTTTTCCATTATTATTCATACCATATATGTGTATTTTTTTTATATCCAGTGGAATCATGATTACAATGTTATGATTGATGAGAAGCCCAAATAGATTTCACTGGCACCATGTAGTGGAATCTTCGTTAACATGAATCATTGGTTGTGGATATAGATATAAAATGGGTGCCTCTAGATATTTTAATTTAATTAGACCATGTGACAGGAACATAATACCCCATGGGAAGGGTGTTTAAGGAAATAAATAATGTCTAGATAGAGTGTTCCATTGTGTATGTGTATAGGTACACTATTCTATCATCCAATGATTTTATACCATTGGAGGATAGTCATGTGTTATGGCTATTACATTACCATAAATGTGGTAATGGGATTTTACTTAAATCTAGAATTTTTATTTTCATTATTAGTTGAACAGACTCATATATAATTTTATAATTCATTCAATAAATTAATTATC
Organism: Viscum album; assembly: GCA_963277665.1. Taxonomy (NCBI): domain Eukaryota; kingdom Viridiplantae; phylum Streptophyta; class Magnoliopsida; order Santalales; family Viscaceae; genus Viscum; species Viscum album. Next base: position 137,259,366 of record OY728161.1, on the reverse strand, counting down.
ACTATTTTTCATGAAGCTAATAGATGTGTGGTCGCGGATTAAGGTAGCTTGTTCAGTGAAAAAATGCACGGTTTTTGATATGTCACATGACTATGCATGTTTTTACCTTTATGTCATATAATAAACCTCTCTAAAAATGTTCACTTATTTTATGGATTCTTTGTTGATATTATAATGTGTTTATACTCACAGATTAAATGGGAATATTATTATTTTATATTATTTAGGATCATGGGTCAAGAGAAGGGAAATGGTCAACTAGGTTATTACAAAGGTTCAAGGATTTAGAAGACAAAAAATAGTACTACGAGTGTCTCCAACTACATATTTTATATTTCTTAATTTTTTTATATCATGCTTTAGTATATAATATTTTTGATGCACAACATGGTGGTCAATTTGGTTTATTATTTCACGACCATACATGACTATTTTTGTTCCATATTTTTATGTAATTTCTATGATGATGATTAATTTGGTTATGATTAAAAAAGGAATAGTCTCCCTATAACACATTAATACCCTCTTTATTAGCCCTTACTGACTTTCATAGAGGGTGGCACACTTGGATTCATGTCTCCCATCAAATCAGGCAAGAAAATTCGGGGTGGGGTGCTAAAAAAAATTATCATTGGGTCGATTTACATTTATTTTATTTTATCATATTCTAGGTAATGTTTAAATGAATATATGATATAAAAAAGGGTAGGGGAGCTACCAGGTTCCTAGATAGACCATATTTAATGGAACTCTGAGTTTTTGTGATGATATTATGTTATAGTTTATTTGTTTTGGGTGTATTCATGCATCATGAATAGATTGGTGAGATCACATGTCATGTATAACACTTTTTTTTTTGTAATATTCACCTAATGAAATGTATTATTTTTTCATAATTTTTTATGATATATCCATGTTCATTATTGTTTTAATATATAATTGGAGGAATTAAGTAGTTGGGAATATATAGGATGTTATTCTTTATATACATTATTGTTACTAATGTAAAATTATAATGGCCTATAATTGAACCTTGGAAATAACAAAGAGGGGTATACATTGTGTGTTGTTGTCTACAAGGATATGCATTCCTATAGAAATAATATGTATGTACCTGCAACTAGAAATGTTTTACTCATATAAAAGTTGATGTAGATATTCTAAAAGTTTATTTGAATTTAAAAAAAATTCCTTAATGACATGTGATGGGTCCAGGGATTGAAATATTTTTTATTTATTCCACTTGGTTGGATTCATCTATTCCAAAATAATATATGCATATGGGTTAACCCAATTACACTTCAAAACTCGCTCTAGTAGTTTATGTAGAAAACCCTCCTCGACATGGAAACATAAAGACTATGTATGCTTAAGGAACAGGTGTGTAGAAGACACTTGCCACATATGCCTGAGATTTTAATATCTTAATCAAGCTATAATTACATTGTAAAAATAGTCCATATTATATTGAGGGATGTATTAACATCACCTAGGTTAAAATTTATCAGGTTAAGGCTTTTGAAAATATATATGTGTTTTTGAACACCTTTATGATTCAAATAACCACCTGGAGATGGATGGGTGTCATGGAATAGTTAGTAAATAGTGATTGTTGTACTTGGCTGGCCATCAAGAATTTCTTCATTGAGATGTTCCATCCCCAAATTCTGATTTTCAAACAATAATATGAGTTTCTAGACCACCATTATAGAACAATGTAAGTATATTGTCTCTTTTCTTATTTTTTTTGTTTCTACACTTTCCCCGTTTTTGGATAGTAATATAAGAGAAATGATTATAATTTTTGATAAAAACATCATCTAAAGATTATATATCAGTTTGGAAAATTTTCCAGATGATATGTGTGTGTGTGTGATTCACAAACTGGAAATTTTAATACATCATGAACAAATTCATTGAGAGGAATTAACTGATTTCACTAGATGTGTCATCACAAACACTTCGTTTCTTTGATTACACATCAATGTTTTAGGATATAATGTCAGGCTTCATGAGAGAGTCCTCTGCAGTTGACTCAAGCACCAAAAACCATAATGAATCGATTGATTTATGCACTGCAGATAAAATGTCATTCTCGTGATGTAGGTTGGATGTTTGCAATAGGGAATGTTCTAGCCATCAGATGAACAGGAGGTTATGTAGTTAGAAGTGTGATTTTCATTACCTCTATACCATATTGTTATTTTTTTTAATAAACAATATGAGTAAATCTAACATCTCAGTCGAGTTGACCCAAGATAAGATAATGATCAATTATAAAACAAAACATTTCTCATGTAAAACTATATGGAGAAAAACTAAAAGAGTACAATGTGTAATATTTTCATACATCATGAGACATATCACATCAAGAAAATTAGATTAACCAAAAAATAAACATGTTAATATAAAAACAAATGTCCATGTGACCAACCATCACTACTAACCTGAATCACTGAGAAGGAAATGAAAACCAAGTGAAGTGAATAAAAAACAGAACAACCTTTCCATGACCTGAGTCATACAAAACCACAATTACAAACTCCCAATGGAGAAAATATGGTTTTGATCATAAACTCAAGTATAATATTTCCAAAGAATATATAAATTTATAATACCATGAAAATTTTTGTGTAAGTTAAAAAGTATATCATGTTTAGTAATATGTTTGAAATAGAATAATTTTGTAATAAGTAATTTGGTTTTCATAAAAACATCCCATATTCACATAAAAAACAAATATTTTAAGTAATGTGTTGATAACATGAATGAATTACAAAGAACATCATTATATCACTATAAGATACTCAATTGTGTTGCCAAATAAGAAATGACCCATCATGTGTAAAACCATGAACCAATTGTCCTCTAGACTAGGGTATTACATACAAAAACAAATAATTGAAAAATAATCCAAGAATAACTTGAATCCAACCGATATTGCATCTAGCCATATACTATCTATATACGAAATAACCCCTATTTTTTCACACACAGTACGGTTACATTTGTCAATTTCATGATGTACCCATGGTTCTTAATGTAATAGATTAACAAAAAACCATTTTAAAATTATGAAAAAAATATATTGAAAATTTTCATAGTGAATAATTACTTATCCTATGATTGAAAATCCATTTGAGAGAAAAAATAACCTTTAAAGAATTTCATCAAACCCACTGTTTTCTGAAATATATTTTCAAAGAAAATACCCATTACGAACATGAATATCTTGAAATTGATTCACATTGATATTAAATAAATAAATATCATAAAGACCATTAGAAATTATAAAAAAAATTAGTTATTCATGAGAAATAAATTTTTATAGAGACAACTACCCCATGATTAAAAGAAACCTACATTCCATTGAAAGTGGAGATTGAGAGTGAGTATATCTAGTCCTCAAAAAGGAAGATACATACTAAACACAATTAAATATCTATCATAGTACATTGATCTATAATAGACATCCGAATAGTGTTCCACCATGACAATCTGAATAGAGATTGGGTGTGGATATGATAATAGGAAATAAAAATATATCTACAAAAGAATATACCGTGAAGATATCCATTATGATTAACAGAAAAAAAACCTATAGATCAAGGTTATAAGCCTTTGTAGTGGTGGGGGAAGTTTATTTTATCCTAAATGTGATTAATATTTGATTATATATGACAAAAAATGGTTAAAGAGGTGAATTAAAACATGTTAATTATTTTTATCATGGTGTAGGGATATGACACATAGTTTGAAAAATGGTATTGTATCCTTGTATGAGCTCTCTGATTTGATAATTAGTGGCATAACGATACCTTTGTAGAGTTTCAAAAAGAGATAATACCATGATCATGACATGTGACACAACTGGAAAACCACCCAAACACCGGCATATCTTCCATGGAAAGAAACATTACATTACTAATCATGTTAAAAATTGGAAAATCGCTATTGGAGAATCACAATTCCATATTACATGGTTACCACACGGTTAGCCTAACAATGCACCTAAAACCTGATTCTGAGCTATTTTTCTAAATATATATCATTTCATCCACCAACTCCAAAAAACCTCTAGAATATACCAAAAGATAATCTGATCTCAATTGTCAGAGTACCATTGACCTTAGGTATCCACAATTATCCCAACAATTAAATATTTTTTTCCTCCAGAAATCATAAATATTATAAACTATTAAGAAGATAATGGTAGTACTACCTCATCAACAATTCCTTATCCCATTTTTTATGGATATATCACATGAACTACATTAGTAAAAAGTAAAAGTAAACTATTTTACCATGTAGAACATTGTTATTTTTCTCTATAATATGTATTGGTATCACAAACACATAGGTAATTATCCCTAGATCAAAATTATCCCATTCAATCAAATAGGAAGGATATAGTTTATACCTCTTTAATAGGTAAACATGAATTTTATCTTGAATCAAAATCAGGAATATTTTAAATTCGAACTCACATGAAAGCTTTCTAAGTCATTCAATTTACATAATGGAGCTAGAAAACATCGGTTCCAACATAACCCATTTTCCCAATCAATGGTGTCCCATGTAAGGTGAAACACTAAGATGGATCTGATAACTGACCTCAAACTATATTGGTTCATTATGAAAATTTTCATATGATTTTATATAATTCTAATTATTAAATAACATATTATATATCAGTTTCACATTTTAAATCATATCTTAAATAATGTTTGGTCAAACAAACATCCACTCTCTCAACACTCAAAATAACAATGTTGATCTACATTGATTACCATAAATTTATTCCAAGGGAAAAATATAAGTAGAATCCAGGTATCATTTTAAAAATAATTTTTGGAAAATATAAATTTATTTTCTCATGAACCATCAAAATCATGCACGCATTCCAAATGCATATACTTCAGGATTTGAATTTCTTGGTTAGTCTTTTTATCTATTTATATATCATATTTAAGGGTTAATATGGTCATGTAACACATTTTATATGACTACACTTTATTGAAAAATGTTTTAATCCACAGATCCCTATCATAAAAAACCATAGAGGGAGCACACTAAGTCCCCAAAACCATTCTGATATACAAATTTTAGTGATGTTACACATTCATCACCTCCATGGTATGGAGTAAAGAATCCAATTTCATAACTTGATGAATGACCACTCAAATTACAACCTTTAAACAATTATAATGTCGTAAGAAAATAAAAAATTAAATAGTTATATCATCCAATATATATTAAATATTTGAAAACTATTTTAACCAATTAATTTGGGTCTGGCGCTCCTCTATAATCCTTTGAAATGTTTAGAATTGTGACACTAGGGCTTCAATAGACCACCTTATCCAAAACCACCAAAATTAATGTCTCGTATTATGGTACATCATTGTAGTACCATGGTGTATGGACAAAGGAGAACAATTTATATAATCAATTAACTCATGTCATAGAGATGTAGGAATCTCAAACATTCCTTTGAATAACATAGCTTCCATATGAGATCGAGACTAATGGCATATGGTCTCCCTTTCATTAATGGTTTTATCAATAATCTAAAAATTATTTGTCAAACCATATGGAGTAGAAACCACTAACAAAATTATGATCAAACCATAATGAAACATAATCAAAACATCCCAATTCCATCTTCCAATTATAATAATATATAAGAAAACAAACTCATAAAAGATCATTGCTCTGCTGATTCCTTCAATTCCTAAGTTAGTAATTTCCCTCAAATGTGCATCAGTGACCAAATTCCCATTCTAGGGAGTATAAGAAATAAAAAATTAAATATATAAAGATAAAATAAATTGTTTCTCTATTATAATACCAGATATCAATTTGTAAAAATATAACCCATTCTCGTATAATCATATCATACTATAAAATGTATCTTGATAAGATAGTGGAACCATGTTTTGAGAGTGTAAAATCATCTGTGAACTCATGTTAATTGGTTGGGTAGTTCATATCCAGAATTAATAGATGGGAATAACCATATAAAACCACCAAATTCTACTACATCATTAAACACCCCAATTACATTCATGAGGCATTATAGTTACACAATAAACTGAACTTTTTAAAAAGCATAACTACAGCCAAATTCATCATCTTCATCCATTCCTAAAATGATATCCAATTTTATTATTCCTTTAAAATTTAATACCATTCATTTTCAATGTTTTTATTTGATATATGATATTATATAATTCATGAACACACTATATAAAATGACTTTCTAAACCCATGATGTGCTGGATGTTAAATAAATTTTGGTGTTTCTACTAGGACATTACTGCTTGAATACATTCAGGATCCACTATGATGTCCCTCTAAAATATAATAGGCATTGATATAAATATATCATGTAATAATATTGTCGAATTTCATATTATTACAACTAAATTGATGTTCTCTAAATATTCTAGCTGTTATAACTAATTGGTCCCTTTAATTCTACATCTAGCATTGATTATACCAAAATATCATCCAAAATAATTATTTTGAGCGGTTATAAGAATTGATGAAAGAACCAATTCATTAAATCCACAAATAAAATAAGTTAATTAGTACATAATTTCATGAACATAAACTCAAAATACCCATACTGAATCATAAACATTTTATTAGGTATATCCTATTATCATAATCTTAATTGATGATACCTTGACCTTAAGTTAATTTTAGACAACCAATTGGACCCTATGAGTTAAAATAATAGAACATCAATTATTTGTATAGGTTATTTATTTCATGGTCACCAAATGTATATTTCCATAATTAATGCAGTGTCTGAGGTATCGGTCTTCCGTCGTAGTAAATACAACATGTGAAGACCAATGTTAAATGCTATGATGAATAAATCCCAATTCATCAAGATACTCAAGATATTAACTGTGTTCATTTTACTCAGTTGATTTTATATGATAATATTTAATTAAAATGTGCATCATACCATGGAATATGTCAATTGTGAACTAGACCTCCTTGTGTGGTGATAACCTAGATAAATTTTCCTCAAATTCATAGGGTATTCATGCATCACTATAGGAAATATAAATCTTGAATGAGATTCAATAGAATCAATCAAAATCTGTAAAAAATAATATGAGACCATCCCAAAATAAGGAACATCAAACCCTTATCCCCCTTGATCTATAGTTCCACTCACCCAGAAAGATAGGAGATACTCCATAGAGATATGGAAACATAAATCAGTGATCATAGAAGTCAATAAAAGACTAAACTCTAATAATATAATCCATTAAAATAATAAATATGATGATACCAAGATAAAGAACCAATAAAACAAAAACAACATCAATGCCATAATCATCACATGGCCCTTGGGACCTTTAAAACCTTGTTCAGAATTCATTCCCAATGGCATGAAAAATTACAACATCAAGAGAATAATATTTTTTTATAGGCCCAACCCATAAATTATCATATATGATTTTATAAAATGAGTTGAATCTAGATCAGAAAAATCTAGTGACAATGAGGATTAATTTAGCACTATATCACTACTAATAGTCACCCTAAAATCAAATTCCAATAGTGAAAAAATATCTAAATAAATACATCCAAATTAATATCCTCTATAAAATTTATTCACCCTATGAATATCCCAGTTGAATAAAAATAAGACCCAACATCCATTGAACCATCAAAACAAACCTAATAACTCTTGATGAAAGTGGAAACCACTATACTACCATGGCATATTTATCCACCTAAATTCTTAAGATATATTGATTGTCCAATAAAGTTCCTTGTCTGAGGATGCTTATTATATTTTTACTTGGTATGAGCATTCCTCGTAGAAAAATAGCATAATTACTACTTTTATTATGGTGAACCACTTATAAATAGTCTTAAATAATGTTGTTCACCCTTAAGTATCCATTTTTCAACAAGAAAAAACATGGCCAACACCTTCAATAACTAAATATTTAGCTAAAACCTCTTTCTCGACTATGTAATATATAGCCATATCAACATTATCAACTACCTCTATAAAATCGTTAAGAAATAAGATAATCATCATTGAGAAAATATAATAATTCATTCATATATCAAACCTAGAATTTGTAATTGAATCATTTGTAACAATATTTGGTGATGTGTGGTCCAACATGATGAAATGATTGGTATACTCCATAAATAAATGATCAACATTATCTAAGTTCATTAATTATGTTTTTTTTTTCAACAAATTTTTTGTGTGTAAAACTAATGATTGAGGATTTTCGTGGTTGAAATTCATTTATAATAATTTTGACGATTTGATTACTTGATAGAGTCTAACAATTTCGCTCCTATCCCTTTTGAATATAACTGGGAAACAAAATATTACAGTCCTTAGTATTTTTTAAATAATGGATTATCCTTTCAATTTTCATGAGTCACACATAATATTCATGAAGAAATTTATTATCATGAAAAATGGGTGGATTATTCATAATAAATATTATTCTGTGATCCACCATTTATATTGTTTTTCAATAACAACCAAATCAAGAGTCTAAATATTTTTTTTGGCCAAAATCACAATTTTTTTGTTTTTTTGATAAGTTAAATATGTAATGTTGTTTTCGAGAGGTATAACACCATAATCATTAGGACATAACTAATGACTTTGTGGATGGGTTTTAAAAAATAGGTCATCCACAACTATGCTGTACAAGAGGGATCAACCTCTCGTATGTTAGAGAAATATCAACCATACATGTAAACCATATGGGCAACATATTCAGGGAAGAAATATAAAGGTATGAAATTTGACTAGTGATTTAAAATGAACATGATTTAGTAGCCTGCAATAAAGGGTCAACATCATTGATGAAGTGATCTGCAGCCTAGGGATGCGCCATCATAAAGGCTGGGAGAAGACCCTGATATTCACTTATTCTTGGTCTATGGAACATTCTAACTATAATGATGTGATATTTTTCAGAAGGATGTAAGATTCATGACTCAAGGATTTCAGGTTGTTCTACAACTATGGTTTTCATAGAATATAGTATGATTGATTTCTACACCTCTAAAATTTTGGATGTTCCCACATCGCTGATGTAATGGATAATCTGTAATAAGGATGTGTGAGGTATTTTTACATTCTTTTCAATTAATCTATATCATTAATATACATAAGGATGTTATTTGTGCCATTGTAATTTTTAGTGTGTCAAAAACACATCACTGCCAAGTATGGAGTATATGAAATAATATTAATAATTATTTTGGGATTTTATATCATTCATGGAGATATTATATATTAATTGTGAAAATAAATTAGAGTATATCATTGATAAGACTCTATGACAAATTATGAAGGTTTTTATGAGAAGGAATTAAAAGGGTTTGTTTAATTGGGAGAAGTGGCTCTGTAAAAACCTCAGACTCCATGCCACATTATTGTTGACCATAGATAAGAATGAATGGAGGGGTCATGGCTAAACTATATCGATGGTGTCCATTTTAATGATGGTGAAAAATTAAATACACTGTACCATATGTCCACAAACCACAAGGAAGATAGGATATTTCCAAACTCGTGAATGTTTTAGTCATGGGGAGTTATTAGTTATAAAACCCAATGGATAATATGAATTTTGTAGTTATTATTGACCCCAATTAATACAATGGACACATTTAATAATCCATTAATTATAAGAAGAAATAATGACAGTTATATTAACATAAAAATCGGCACATATTATATTTTTAAAACATAGAATATCATACATAGAATAACACAGAAGAAGATTATTTGATTTATTATGTAGTGGATTTTTAAATATATTGTTCCAAATATAAACTATATGGTTGAAGGTTAAAAATGATTACATTATGGGTATCATGCTTTCCAAAAATTGAAATTATTGTGATAACGAGATAGAAATTTTGGTGATTGTTCATATCATCCTTATGATTGAAGAAAGAAAATTCAAATTATAGATCCTTGAGTTCCTCATTTAAGGATATGGGTGAGTTCCCTAATTGTTCGTTCAAGTGAATGAGGGTTTCCAGTGAGACCACTTCAAATCTGTTACTATAAATAATTGAAAATTTATTAAATTATACAAACAATTGAACATTTGTGCATAATCCATATATATCATAGTGCATGTGAGCAATATAGAATCTCATATTTTTTTTATTTCATTCATCACTCAAGGAGGGGAATGGTTGTGACAAATCAAAATGTTCTTCAAGGAAAGAGAACACAATCCTTATATAAGAAATTGATTTCTATACCATGATTCAGAGCCCCCTTTAGGGTGTTATCATCTATTGCATTTGATCAGGATGTATCAGATATTAATTTATTCATATCCTGTCCGAAAATAATTGGAATGGTTGTCAACCATAAAAAATACCAATATTTTATGCTTGTAACTTAAATGTTTTAAAAACAAAAATGGTGAATTCCCTGTAATAATTTTGCATGGATTATTATAATATGACCTTCTATAGAATCACTAAAATTATATAATAAATATAATTAATGGATAGATATCATTGTGAATTACATGAAGATTCAAAATCCATTAATTTTTTTGGGAATTATTGTTTCAAATAAAAAATTCCTGATGTTAATTTCTTTAAAAAGTTATGATTTTATGTGGGAAAATATATTATATATTTATGAAGGGGATTTGAATATTCAAGAGTCCAAGATGTATGTTTTATATAATAGTTATACAGATTTTAGAATAAATTAAAATTATATTCTTGATTATTTATTTATTTTATAAATATTTTTAAAAAATATATTTGAGTTTGTGGGAGGATTATAATTATGAAAATATTTTTATGTTGTTCTTGAGAAGAATCCCTCCTCATATAACTGGTAAACTGTTGGTTCTAGAATAGACATATCTTTAAATAGTGTCTATTGATAGGTTGAATAACACTCTAGATGTCTATAAAATGATAAATAAATACAATGTGTTAAGAATTAAGGAAAAAATCAGGAGGAGGCATTTAATTCATTGAATAATTTCTAAATAATGAAAAAAATTAGAAGTTGAAGAAGTTGACGATGTGATATCATTCTTGTTCTCTAATATTAATAAAAGGAATTGGGAGGATTAAGGGTAATATTACCATTCCATTATTTATTTTTGGATTTTTGGGACATGTTGTAACCAAATTTTATAAAAACTATCAATGATATGATATTGTATATAATCCTTTTAAGAATATTTGAAAATAAAAATCGAGAAATTTCCACGAGGTATTTCAAGAAATGGATTCTTTTTTTGAATGAATAATATAATTACAGAAAATATGAGATATATGAAGTGGTAACCTACAATTGTAAAGGGTTGATTAAGTATATTTTAAATAAGGAAATAAATTATGATAATAATGATGAAAATGAAGAAGCTTTTGGAATGGTTTATATGCAGGAAAAAGTGAGGCATCCTATTTAAAACATAATGTGTGGAGTGAAATGAACTAGATGGAAAATGAATAGGTGAAAAATTATAAGTTATATATATTCAATAAAAAAATATACAAATCTGGGTACGATTTATGAAATAAATTTACTCACATTCCTAGTTTCCTAATATTCTGGGATAGAAGTTGAACTGATCTATGAAATTTTTGAACCATCCCAAATCATTACTATATTGGATAAATCTATCCTTGATAGAGTAAATATATTTGATAAACTATAAGAAGTTATGAATAAACATCTAAACTATGAAGATCATAAATTATTGATGATAGTGTAGATTATGATATAAAATAAAATATAATAATAATCAATTCAATCCATTTAGGAGTAATTCATGTCCAATCCCTAAGTGCACCTATTCAAAAATTTAGACAAGTGAATAATTATTTTAAAGCATAACTCTCTAGATCCTCTGGATAAGGTTGATATTACTAGAATTTAAATAGAAGCTAACAATGTGAAAAAGATGAATAACAATGAATCAAGATTTAGATGTTTCTATGTAATATTGAGACTTACTTAATATGTGTGCTCTATTTATATGAGGACTTTATGGGACAAAAAAATCCAAACATGAAAGATAAAGTTCCAATCTATCTTTTGAAATTAATGGATATTGTATTTTTTTTTAATTATGTATGAATAAGGAATATTAATTCATAACAAGAATGAAACATGTGGTATATGGAATGACTAGATAAAGAATGGATTATAGGATAGAATATTCATCCAAAGGTATAGATACTGAAAACAAATTTCTAGTTTTTCTAGTATTGTAATATAATTCAGACCTAGATATTTAAGATGAATACTAATCACCAACATGGGTAATTAAAAAGGGCCTTAATACATATAATGTTGATGAAATTACATTTATAACAATTGTAATGTGAGGTTTTTTATAATGTGTATGGGAATCTCATATAACCAAAATAATGACCTCGTTTTATATTTAAATGAAAAAATATGGAATAATTTATTTTAGTAATTATGAGGGTCCTAATATTATTGTTTATAGAAAATAAAATATTTGAGGACAATATATCATGTAAACTAATATTCTCTGAGTTGATGGTTCGAGTTATAATCATATCATTGTCATCTAATTGTGTAAGAATGTACATGTGGCAGAGATCAGTCAAAGGGATTGCAACATCAAAGAAAAATATTGATCACTTACTCTTCAGGGAAAAATAAAATTTGGAAATACATATCTTGTAAGAGAAGAAAAATTTTGTATGGAGTCTCGTTAATAGGATAACATGTTTTGGAATATGTGTCATAAATTTTGGGAGAAATATCTCTTGAAAGGTTGGTAAATTGAAATGGATCTCATTATTATCACCATATCACATTTGAAAACATGCAAATATATGATTCATGAAAAAATTGATGATTATCAAGAAGTAATACAAGATAATGAATATGAATGAATCATGGTTTCTTATGCTTTTCCAAGTGTTTGTCTACAAGAATATTTTATACAAGGAAATAAATATAAATACTAATTATTTTTTGTTCATAGATGATTATCGAAAAGAGGAATAAATTATTCCCATCACACAGAATACCAGTTTATATAGCTGTAGCACACAATAATAAAGGTTAAAAGAAACTATTCTTTGTTGGATGATTTTAATTTTTATAAATATAAAATGGGAAATAATTAAAAAAATATATCATTGGAAAATGTCTAGAAAATCATCGAATTTTAACGTAGGTATAGTCTATCATAACACCCTAAAAAATGGGTTATGGAACGAATAAATATTATAATCAACAACATGGATCGAGTTTTTTTGTTTTATAAATCCATTCTTGAAATATATACTAAAGAAAAATTTGTATCATTGGTTTACATATATATTAGATAATTTATATAAGGAATTAAAGATAGAAATCTATTTGAATTGTGATATGGGAAAAAATCTCTTCTCAAATACATATGAGATTTTGGAACTACATACATTATTATCAATAAGGAAAAATTAATAAAATTTGAATATAGGTGTGATGAAGGTATATTTAATGTATATTCATCAGAAATTAAATATTAGCAATGTTATAACAAAATTATTCTAAATATTATTGAGATTAATGATATTTTAGTGGTATAATTATAACAAATAACAACAGTACATGAGAATGCTTTTTCATCAAAAATAAAAAATCTCAGAATATGAGAGTGATGAAGAAGTCCATTTTTCAAGTGGAGTTATAATGATTTAAGATAACCATAATTAATTCATGTAGTATGAAGAAACATCATAAAATTCATCAGGTTACTAGAGACAAACAACAAGGGATTTGATCACCATATTATGTTTTTTCTGGAGATAAGATAACTCTACTGAAAATAAGATTAATAGAGGCTTGGATAAGGTATATTTGTTATTTTTGGAAGAACTACTATTTTATAGAGGATATAAATAATGATAGTTTTGTAAAGGGTAAAAATTGGGATATTTACATAATAATTAAAAATAACACATGGTATCTTATTCCCATGATAAGTGACAAGAATTTTATCATAACCAAATTGGTGTTCTAAAAAAAGTTAAATAATGATTGAATGGTTATTGGGAACAAATCCCAACTTGTGTGGATATTGTACACCCAAATTGAAATAATTTATGTAGATGAGATTGATCCACCCATTAGATTTATCCAACCCATTAAGTAATTTATATCAATGGAATTTCATAAGGAATTTTAGATATATCAAATTATAGTCAAATTCAAATTATTGAATGGTTTAACTGAATAGGTACTATATTAATCAACTTGATGGGTTTTTCATATATGAATATAAATTAAATGTTTTGCATATAAATATGGAATGGAATTGGATCATGAAAGAACCATGGTCTTGGTATTTCACATTACACCAATGTTTAATGAATATTTGTTTTTAGAGTGGTGTAATTGATCAAAAAATCTATTTTAATAAGGTGATATAATAGAGGTTAATGGATCTAATGTATATTGATGACATAATTTTTAGGGCTTAGAGGATGAAAAATACATTAAGTTTTCAGGACTCATATTGTTAGAATTTGTAGGGTCTCTAATCAGAGAAATATAAATTTCCAATGGTTTTGGTTTTTTCAATGAGAAAATAGGATATTTATATCACAAACTAAATATCGCAGGGATATAGTAATAATGTTTAAATGGAGAATCAAGTTCCATAGAAACTATAGAGGAGATAATAAAATAATTATTTAAAGATGATCTGCGAAACAAGGTCGATTGAACCATATTTCAAAATATAATTAAAAGTCTGCTCTATTTGTTTTCCACTCACGTGGATATATTACATTCAACTAATCAAGATTATTGTTTTCTGATTGATCCCAATATGAGCCAGATGAAATCTATTAAAATAATTATTTTATATTTTCATGATACGATGATATATGGTTTATTCTAAAATAATTTTTCATAGAAAAATTTGTAGGATTTAAAAATATGGATTATTTCAACTCCATAGATGGTATAAAAACATCATTCAATGATTTTTGTTTTCCTTGGAGTTCATGTGTTTCATGGTAAATTCAAGAAATTTAGTTGTATGTCCTTGAGCACCTCAGAGGATGATTAAATTACTACAAGTAAATAATTCACCCAATTACTATGGATGAACCAACATCCGAATGATGAGGTTGTTGATATTAATTCTCCATTTCAAATTATGTGTTTCCACTGATGTGTGATTACTATTATTAAAATTCTTATTCAACATTCACTAACATAGAATAACGAGATTAAATAAAATTTCATAAAGGAGAAGGAGGATAAATTATTTATTGTTTTAGAGTATATTCATGTATATGAACTAGATGCAGATATCTTAATAAAGGAACTGCCCATATTAGTGTATGATAGTAATTTGTTATCTCTTGTATTCCAACCATATTCATCCACTTAATTACTTTTGGGATGATTCCCCAATCTATATAGTTTCACTAATGTGAGAATAATGGTTTTTCCCTTAACCTATTAGATTTATAATCCCTTAATCAAACCATTATAGTGATGTCAGTCTTTATGGTTCATTTCCAAATGGGGAGAAATACCATCTGAGTGCTTGAAATGGGGAGAAGGAAGAGTAAAATGGGATAAATGTTAATGTTAATGAAGGGTAAATTTAATAGAGTTTTGTTTGGAGTGATTTCAATGATTCAATGATGATCACAAAAACCATGTGGTTTAATAATTTATTCTCGCACTATAAATTTCCTATATTGGAGTAGATTTCAGGATATTTTGGTCATTCATATATATTAAATGTTAGTTAGGATAAGTTTTTTTGAGAATTTTTAAAAAAACACACAACAGGGGGATACTAATATAAAAACCCCCTCAAAATTATGTGTTTGTTTTGTTTGTTGACATTGTAAATAAGGAATGTTGGATTTTATAGGGGCCACACCATAGTTATTGTGACCACGCCACAACCATGATGTTAATTGAAAAATAATTCTGGCCATTATAGCTAGGGTATCTATGATTTATTGACCCCTCATATGTGGGGGGACAATAAACCATTCAAGGGATCCATCTTGTCCATCTAGACATAGTGGTGACAACTAGGAAGGACTGTTTGTAGGTAGGATAGCATGTGTATGATTCATTGGTTCATGAAAAAGGGGAAACGGTATAGAGGATATGGTCCCCGGTGTAGTCAGAAAACATAGAGGGGGATGTATGTGGCCCCCAATACTCACTTATGTAAAGTATGTGTTACATGTTCACTAATATATATCATGATATTTGGAAAAATGATTGATGTGGGGCTCATTGATGTTAGGATACACCATAGCTATGGTCATCATGGTGAAGAGTATGAATGTTTTCCTCACCTATGAAATTTTGGATGTTCCCATGCCGTAGTTGGTATGGAAATGTAAAAATATAGGGTAATAAGGTATATTTATTCAGTAATGAGGTTTAACTAGTCATATATCCATATAAGGTTTATTTTTGTTCCATTGGAACATTATGGGTGTATGTGTTGTAATCATGCCTTATGACATGGAGTTTCTAAAATATGTAGAAGAAATAATTTGGAAATTACCATCCTACAAGAGGATAAACAATAACAAAATTGATCAAATGTTATATCAAATCATGTGATAAGACTCCATGTCATAGTGTCAATGAAGTTAAAAAGAAGAGTAAATATGAGCTTTTTCTTTTGTAGAAGTGGGTTTGGTCAACTGCAAGACTCAATGCTATAATATTTTCCACCTGACAGTAAAATTAATTTAGGGAATCATTAATTCACCATAATAATGAATCAAAACCCAAATGAAGTTAAACAAAAGGTTATATATAATAGAGCTTTAAATCATTCCCCAAATAGACTATTTATGGAATGGTGATAATTTAATTTATGGGGAGTTATGAGTTGTGACAACTAATGGTAAATTGGAATTTTTATGTTTCTTGATGACCCCAATTCTCATATGGGACCCTTTTCACAACAATTGAATGAAAAGAAATAATCATAACCCTTATATTGATATCCAAATAGTAAAACAGGTTATTGTGTAAACATAGAGAAGAAAACATAGAAAAACACATAGAAATTATAGAGACGTTTTTCAAAATATTACTTCTAATGGTATTAATCTATATGTCATATATAATTTTGAACGTAAAATAAGGTGTTCTTATAAGATTCTCATCCCTACTATAAATTGATATTACTTAGAAAAAGGGAATCAATATTGTTAGAACTGTACATATCATCCTTATGTGTTAAGAAGAAGGATTAAAATTAGGTGGTGAATAATTCCATGTTGAAGGGGAGCAGTGGGTTCTCTAACAATTCATGGTAGTATACTAGGTGGCTCACTGAGATCACTAAAAAAATGTTACAACAAATTTTTGAGCTTTTATTAAATTTTGGGCATATGTGTATTACTATTATGATGCTTTTCCATTTCCAATTTTATGTTAACCATGTAAAATATCTTATGTGGTTTAATACATTCATTTATCATTATGGGGAAATGTTGAGTGAAATGATGGTATTTATAATGGTGAGTGAAATATATACTCTTCTTTGAAAGAATTTATTATACACCAATTCACCCCCATCATAGATGGTTATCATCTCAAGGATTCTAAAAAATAAGGATGGTATATTCAACTGTATAAGGTCCCATTAAGGAATTTATAGGTGGGTCATTTCTCACAACATCCACTTCTAGATTTGGAATAGATCATCTCAGGGTCATGTAAAAACAAAAATTTAATAAAATAACTAACTATCTAGAGAGAAAATTATATATTCAAATATCAACATCCGGAATACATAATATAACCTTTAAGTGAAAATAATTTAAATCAATAGTAGATTATATGAATCAATGATAAACCATTAACGGGAAATAAGTTTTTTAATTAAACCCAAAATTAGGGTAATTTATATTACTTCATACCCCAAGTCTCGTGCATGTCAAAAATCCCCGACCATTGATGGTAATTAATGTTTAATCATAGATATGAGCTGGTCATCACCCTTCAACACTTACAGCTTGAATTTTTTTTTACCATCTCCAGTCTACCAATGATGATGAACAAACCCAAAGCAGTGTTATATAATATTTAGGTGGGTAATGTCTCTAATATAATTTTATAATGACCCATAATGGGTTAACCTAACACACATCCCTTGTTATGTTTCTATAAGTTACATATCTTTTATACAATGAAATATGTATCAATTTTATTACACCCTTCCCATTGATAGAGAATTAAAACCCCACATTTAAAAATTCCTAAATGAAAAAGTATGTCATAATAAAAAAATAATTGTAGTATTTTCAAAAAAATCTAAACAATATTTAATAATATGACATTTTTTGTTATATATTATAAGAAAGTGTACACTGTAAATCCTTTTCAATAGATAATAATTTTGTAAAGAATCATTATGTTTTCCTAAATAATCAAATATTACCATAAATGAGGAATATGTGACGTATATGGATTATAATATGAAACCATAATAAAAACAATCTATAGACACATTATATGAAAAAATAAGTGAGTACCCAAATATTTAATGATTTATTCATGTATAAAACAATTAAAAAGTTAGAATCTGTGAAATGTGAATATGAACACTAACACATAAAGGTACTCTAGTCAAGGAATAAAATTCTTCTAACATAATTCACATCCAACCAATGTATATATATATATATATTAAAAAAACCAATATTCCACAAAAACACTATAGTAACATATTTCCATCTTCTAATACAGTGATTGTTTCCAATGTATTATATTTACAAATGAACTTTTAAAACAATAGAAACAATTTACAAAACATTTTCACGGTGAATAATCACTAGTCCCATTCATGAAAAGCCATTTTAGAATCGAAATCTCATTTAAGAACATTCATCTAACTGATAGTTTAGAGAAATGTATTTTTAATGAAATACCCCTTTCAAAAAATTAATATATTGAAACAAATCCACTTTTATATAGAATAAAAATATTTATAAAATAAACTATAAAATTTAATATGAACATCAAGTAATTCATGAGTTAGAACCTTTTTCTAAAGACTCGTACCTCAAGATAGAAGGAAAAATAATCAACTTAGAAAATTATTATCGTGAAAGAGTTCATTGGGTCTTCACAAACAATTATCTATAATAATATCCATAAAATATCTTTCAAACCCCTTAAATCAAGAATATATATCCCAATGTGGTTCCAACGATCCAAGGGGAACAGAGATCAAGTTAGGATCTATGATGAAAAGATAATATTGAATAAATTTTTTGAAATACCTAAAATATATCCATTAAAACTACTATATCCATCAATGAATAATTGAAATGACATTAACGGCCTATGAATTTTTAGTTCCAGCCTAATGAGGAATAGGAGGTTAATAAATATAATAATGAAAACTGGTGTAGAGGTAAATTAAATCATTTAAAAGGTTTAGATAATGGTTCATGTTCAGGACACACCGTTAAGAAACCCATACACAAGCCATGTGTGGATAAATTCCATTGGAAATTATTTTCAAAGACAATATGGTTAGAGGCACATAGTTTGGAAATCTCATATTTAAATTGAGAGACTGCTCCGGACACCAACTAGACACCTGCATATTTTCTTGGGTAATTAATGTCATTTTTTAACCATGTTCAAATCATGAAAAAACACCACTAGAAACTCAATGTTATTTACGACATGGTTAATTAATTGTTAGCACTTACCAGGGGCCTAAAAAAGCCACTTTTCATGTTTTCCATGAAAGCCCATATATTTAACCTGTAACTCCAAAAAACCTCTAAAATGACTACCACGATACATCAAGCTGAAAATAAGGCATTACAATGCCCTAGAGGCTATTAGAAATTAATATTATATTTTCCCAATATTTCATATCTTATTAAGTTATTACTAGACATGATTTACTGGTTAATTTATCATATGAGTTACACTATCATTAATCACCCTTGGGAACGAATGTAAAGCATATGCAGCGGTGTCCTAAGTGTCCTGCAATTTTATTTATATATTAAAACATATGGGAATTCATGATATATAATATTACTAGTTTAAATGTTATATAAATAATTGATTCATTGAATAGTTATACATATCATATTGACAACTATAAGATATGTGTATCTTTCAACAACCATATAGATGAGAGGTTAATGTCGACCGAGAGTGGGATGTTGAAGTAGGCTTGATAAAAACAGCACATGAGAGTAATAAGTGCTATTATTGGATGTGAACTAAAATATACAAGAATGAGATATAATTTAATCATGCATGTGATTCATGAATTATAAATATAAATAAATATAGATTTATCAAATGCTAATATATATAATTTTATATTTAACAAATGAATATGATGAACCTCTTTTTATGCATATGATGCATGAGTATAGTTTACATATATAGGATATATATATATATATATGATATATATAAAAATTATTTATTTACCATGGATTGTGTATTAATTAGATAATAATCATTATTAATGGATAAAAGGATTTGTATTAATTCCTTACAAACATTCAATAAATTACACACAATTGATATAAATTTATAAAATTCATTATGAATCAAACGATACTTGATCATTACCTATATAAAAGGATGAGATCTTATCCTATTTTATGAGTGTGTGGTGCGATTTTTATAAGTATATTCTAAACTGTATTCCTCTCAAATCAACATTTGTCTTACTTGAGAAGGCACTAGAACCCCTGTAGATTATGGGTATCCTCACATTTGCTTAGTGAACCCATTGGTTAGGGTATCACCTAAGTATAAGGATTCAATCATTCACTAATCCACATGATCTCACAGAATCACACTCCATCAAATGATTGAAGAATTAATCATCTTCTATAAACATATTATGGGTAATATATATTATTTATTTACACATTGATTTTTTGAAGATAGAACACCCATTTTTTGGGATATAATCCATTGTATATATTAATTAAATGATCACACATAGCCCATTAGAGGTATTATAGGTAGATTAATTATGTTCTTAATGTTATTTGTTCAAAAGTTTTTACTGAAAAATGGAAAATTATATTTTTTTCTTAATTTGGTGAAACACTACAAACCATAGAGTGGCCTAAACAAATGTAAATTTTATTTACTCATACTCATAAAATCTATGTAGTGGTCATACCCTTATACTGGTCAGCTATGTAAGGGTAACCTCTTTGTTATATATATGAAAATGATTTTCATTAATATAGTATCCTTACACAGTAGTGTTATATAAATTTATATATTAATGTACCCTTATGTGGGACTCATATATAAAAGTCATGTGCATGGATATCCTCGTTGATACCTTTTTTCAAATGGATTACATAAATGTAGTACCCTAATACATGGGGTGTTGTATAGGAGTAGTACACTTACACAAAGGGAATCATGTAGAGGTAGTACCCTTACACTAAGGGAATTGCATAATGGTCATTATCACTTCACACTTACGTTTAAAGGTAAAAGATCCAATGTGTAATGGAACACGATGTTTACCATTATGCTGCATACGAAATATAGAGTGTACCTTAAAAATGAGTTATGTATGGGTAATAAATTTTTGTGAAGGGTCCGTGTAAAGGTAATATATGTATTAAATTTACATAAGTTTTAGAAGACATTAGATACCCTTACATAGATCATTTTTTAACTATGAATGGAGGATACCCTTATGCAGAATATGGTGTTGTGTAAGGGTAACCAATACCATTATTTATTATTATTTAAATGTTAAATGGTTTTAACGATTTAAAAAATTCTTATAAATAAAAATAAAATCTATTTTGGTGAATATTATGTATGGTAATTTTATAAATTAATTATTTATAAAATATTTAATAATTAGTTAGATGAAATATTGGTGGATCATTTTTACCAAATAATAAAGGTAAATAATTTAAAATAACTTTTTAAATATATAATATATTTAATTATGTCATATAAATAAATGATTTAATTATAAATTAGAATAGACTGTTTTTAAAGAGATAATAAATAAAAAATATATGAAATTTAGATTTTAAAAAATGATTATATAATAGATATTGAAATTTAAAATGTATATATTTCTTGAAATATCATATTAACACTATTTAATATAAAATATATATTCTGTTATATATGAATGAATATATAATGTTTTTATTAATAATAATATTATTGTAATTATTATTTATTTATAAATGGTTCTTAAAGGTCCCATGTTTTGGAAAATAAATAAAATGATTATTTATTTGTGGAATTTCTAAGATATTCACCAAAACCATTTTTTGAAATATGAATATTGTGTATGTACCTTAATATTATATATTTATTCTATGATATAGACTTGCATATCATTCTAGGTTTGATACCTTGGAATTTAGTTTTTATCTATCATAAACTTGGATTGAGTTTTTAGTAATGGTATATGGAATAATTATTGGGAAATGTTTTTGAATATTAGGATTTAGAGTTTCCCTGAATTGAATTATCTGTTGAGTAAATTATCCAACCATTTTGGGACTTGGACTATAACTACCTACATTGGTAGATGCTTTCCTTGGCTAGGAATATTGATAGTGGCTTATTTCTGTCACTTTTGGATTACTCATATGTATTTTTTCAATTTTGTATAACTGTATTAATTTACATGAACTTTTCATGCTCCTTATTAATATGAAGAAATTGGATATGTATAAACATATTTCACTTCTATTTTTGTTGATTAACATAGATTTTTTTTGTAATTTAAATTTTTACACATTAATGTGATGTAAACCCGTTAATTTGGTTATTGGACTATGAATTTATATAACATAATTTAGGAAGCATTATTACACAAAATGAAATATTAAATTAAAATATATTTATTTCATATAAGGTAAAAATTATGAATTTAATATTAATGTTACTTATATTAATTTTACAATAATAAAAACAAATCAAATACTATGTGTGAAATTCCATCCAAAGAGGTACTTATCAAGACCATGTCATTCGATAAGGTATTATGAATCTCATCATTTGTACCACTGAAATATCATGTGTAACTAATGAAATATATTACTGACTCGTGATTTTCAGGGTGGGAACTACTAAGCTAACCCTCAGTATCCCTTGATTCTCCATAGTTGGATTATTCTTGGTGTTTCTTTGTGTAATACAAGCTAGGTAGCCCTGAACGAGTGTTTACCCGAAGAAAAGATTTTATTAAATCCGTATGATTCATTTGGATAAGTAGATGTAAAATTGACCATCCATGAATCATAAATATTATGATTTGGATGATTTCATGAATAAATAATAAAGACATTCTCAGATGATAATATTTGTATGTTATGATGAAATATAGATATTTTATCATTAAATTAAAATGATAATTTGTATTATAATTTTAATTTAGAGTAATTAAAATTTAATAAATTAATAATATATAATCCACAATACTCACATAATTATAAGTTTTTATCATATATTATGGAAAAATAAACATTCAAAAATATTGAGATCATTAATTGGAAAACCATATAAAAATCAAAATGGTATCTAGGATTGAGAATTTTTTAACTGAGATATATTTAATGTAAACAAATTTGAATGTAATAGAACTAAATTCATTTAAGTCTGAATCATGGGTATTGGATATATGTTTTTTATAACAAATTTTTATTGATAGAAATATACTCAGATATTTGTGGTAATTGATAAAGGCTGGTGTAAACATTCACGTCGATTAATGAGAAAATAGTTCCACATTTGAGTTTGGCATTTATGAATTTATTTTTCCATGTGGGTTAATCCTAGAATTAAAAGCAATAATAATGATCTCTCAGAAAAATGTATTATAATTTTGTATCGTGTCTTGCTAATGTGATTTTTTCATTCCTTTTATGAAATTAAATTACTCTATTTATAAGAATAAAATACATTACAAAACTAGGAATATAATGAATATTTTATATATTTTGGATATGGATAATCATGATTATACCATTTAGAATTTTATTCCTAGGGTTGATTCTAATTCCACATACCATTTTCATTATTTCCATGGAAATATAAATGAGAAATTCTTCAAATGACTCCACATATATGGACGGTTGGACTTATTAAACGATGAATAGTATGATACATGAGGATTGTTTTCATTGGTAGAAATAAAAAATTCACCATATGGGAGAAATGCTGAGATGGATAATGGGATAGTACATCTGAAAAATTATTATGTATATAAACCAATTATTAATCAAGAAATTGGTGGTTTTTCGTACATTGTTACATTTTTGTGTGCATTATTTCTTATTGGTATGTGTTTCTACTAAAAAACAATGAAATACATGAAAAATTAAAATATGTTTATAATAAAGTAAAGAATCAACTGGAAAAGTGTATTTATGTCCAGTAATCAAATCTCCTTGGTGAATAATTGAGATAAGAATTCAAAGATCATATTAGAGATTATATAATTGTTTGAAAAAACTAACTGTTGAAATCCACAGTGGAATGGTGTGTCTAAAATGTTGTATAAGACATTTTTCGACTTGTATTAATACTAGTTGAATCCCTTTGACCTTCTAATATCATTTTGGGGTTTTTATTTAGAGACTTCAACAGTCCAAGTAAACGAAATTTCATCTAATTCATTAGTAAAGACATTATAATATATTTTTTATATGGAAAATCCCATTTAATATTTTATAATGATTTAGGGATGTTAGGATTTGTAATAATTATTATTTTATTAAAATATTATCTATAAATATGATAAATATATATTTTTTGGTTGTCAAAAAGATATACTGTGATATTCATTCTATAACCCTATTGAGAAAAACAGTTTGTTTCTCAATGAACTATTTTCAATAGTAAAGAATAGATGAATTGAGGATTCAGTTCGATGAATTTTAATCTTGGATAAGTTTATGACCAATGAATTCGAGGTTTTACTGATATGGTGGTTGAGCTGGTTCCAAAATTAATTATGGAAAATGAACTGTCTCTTGTTACATAAGATTCATGAATGTCTTGTAGGATTCGTCAAGAAGAAAAGTGATATTGATTTATCAAGTATAATGATGATAAAGTAACTTATTAATAAGATGAAACTATATACTACTATATATATATGGAGTTATTATTTTTTGTAATGGTTCAAATCCATGGAATTTTAGATGGACTGCATGTACACTAACAATATATTTAACAATGTAGATGCACAATAAAGGGTGATACCCATTGTATTAATGTGGGTAATTAACAATAAAACATACATGGATTGTAGATTGTCTACCAATAATGTATGTATCATTGAAATGGGTTATAAATTGGTTCATGATATAGAAAATTAAGATACCTTAAACATGTTTCAAGGATAAATTCCACTCATATTTTTCTATCAATAGTTCCTCAAAATGATTCTCAGATATATCAAATAGATATCAAAAACACATTCCTTAGTGCAAATTTATCTAAATACTTCTATATGATATTTCTTGAGGGTTTTGAATCTATAAATGAGAATGATATGATTTACATGTTGTAGATGTTTGTTAATAGGATAAACCAGGATTCTCAAAGTTTGAATTTCTTGTTTTATATTGTAATCATATAGTTTTTTTATCAAGAACATGGATGATTCATATGTATAAAAGTTTCTTAGTTGGAGTATAGTTTAATTTCTAAAACTATATGTATTATAAATAGTACATGTTGGTAATGATGTCTCAACCCTTCAATCTATGAATATGTGTCTACGTAATTATTTCTCATTGAAAACATTTGTGAATAAGTTTACATACATGGTATGAAGATCTACATATATAGATCAAAGAATATTCTTATTCTATCATTAGAACAGATATATTGGTAATGTACTAAATCGATATAGCATAGAGAACTCCAAAAATGTTTTTAACAAGTCATTCATGGAATAAATAATTATAAAATATCAAGATCAATCTAAAGAGAAATAAAGTGTGGATATGATTCTTTATGAATCAAAAATAAGAAATTTAATGTACTCAATGTAATGTACTCATGATGACTTCACATATTCTTTATCCATAACAATTGGATACTAATTCAATATTGATGAGGGCCTCTAGATTCTTTTAAGGAACATCCCTTATTACTTGCTAAGTGCTAAGGGTATGTTATTGGTTTTTATTGGACATAATGATCTATAAGTAAGCGTTTTCATTGATTCATGTTTCAAATCTAATAAAGATGATATGAAATAGCTATCTGGATTTATTTATTTCATAAATTGTGTAGTAACATGTTCTAGAGCTCTAAAAACCTGTCGTAGTAGACTAAAAATATATTTAGGATGTATTTCTACATATTATCTTCGAAGGAAGATGTTTGGATAAAGAATTTCATTTCCAAACATTTAGTGGCTCTTAGCATAGAGTGTTTAAACGATCTATATTACCCAAATAATGGTGTCGTTTAATTGGATAATGAACCATGGTCTCATCAAAGGGCCATGAATATCCTTCCCACATAATGTCACATTTATTAGATCATTGAGTGGTGTGATGTAATGATCTGTTTGGTGGATACATTGTAGAATGTAGAAAATCCGTTAATAAATCCATTATTTAAACTTCAAAACAAGGTTCATCTGGAATCATTGTGAGTTACAGACTTCAGAGATTGGTTATAATAGTTTCATATGTTTCATTTTTAAAAAATAAATTAATATAACCCATTATCATCATCTCATGTATTATAAATTTTATTTTACATGAACATTCAAGTGATAATATCACCTCATTATACTACATTGAGTTGTCTTTAACTGATGATTATTATGGATTATTTTTAGTTGTAATTATATGTTATGATTATCATGAATATAATTTTTTTTCATTGTCCATAGTTGAATATGAAATATTAATAATATATTCATGAGGTATTAAGTATAGAAATATTACTAGGATTAATCATGTAAATAATATATCTCATGGAATTTCAGAATTCCATCAATATACATAGGGGTTTATGATTATTTTCAATAATTTTTACCTTTATTTGACAAGATATCTATCAGGATAATCCTCATAAATTTATTCTCAAGTTATAAAATTCAAAAAATTATCTTTGCAAATATGGTTGTGGGTGGGTTTGTGGATAATCATGTAATTGATTAGAGTGAAACAAATATTGGATTTTTATGCTTGTATGAAATGTTAATAACATATGTCTCGTGATTGAATTAGATTTCTGAGATTTATGTCCATTCTTAGTTATTATCCATATGATGTGTTCATCAATTTAGATAAATTATATGTGATGTAATTATAAGGTAGATGATGAATTCATAAACATGGTCAGTATTTTTGAGAATATAGAAAGAGTGAATTGAAACATTCCATGTCTAGTGATTAGTAAATTTCATGGATGGAGATTATATAGTTATTCATACAATGAATATGATACATCTCCTTTAGGATATATTAATACAGACATATGAGTATTTTTGAAGGAGATCATAATTTACACATTAGTATAATGGGTAGCATTGATGCTTTATTATAGGCTACTCTTGTCATATATATTGGAAAAAGATATTTCGTTTTTTTCAATGTTGTTACTTCTTTAAAAGGTCACCTATTTAGGCACTTCGATAAGGAAATGTTTTGAATTTTTTTTATATAAAGGATGACTGTTTGATTAAAACCATTCCAATAACAGTTAGGATGATTTCACACTGAGTTGTGTTGTTTTTTTATAATGTCCATAGAGAATTATAGATTCAAAGAGATATTTTTAAACGTTTATAAAAATATTAATTCTTGTGAAATATGTAATCATGAATTTTGTGTATGATATATACATATACATATATTATATTATAGATTTAATTGTATAATTATTAAATCCATATAATGGATGTATTTTTAATATACTTGATTCTTGTATAATATATATATATATTGTTTATTTCTATAAGATGGTTTATTAATCAGATAAAAATCCATTAGGAATGGATTGATCAGATTTCATTAACTCATTTAAAATAATAAAATAATTACACCCAATTGAAAGAAGCGTATTCAATGTTTTCTGAATGAGGAACCTCAAGAATTGGCTATATAAGAAGATGATATTTTCTCTCTTTTTATGGGTGTTCAGTGTTACATTTATAATCCTATACTAAATGATTTTCTACTAAACACTCAATTCATCACATTTGAGATGTCACTAGAACCCCTTAGGCTTATAGGTATACTCACACAATGTCCATCGATCCATTGGGGAGTACATCACATATGAGGTATGGTACACTCATTCACTACACCATATGATATCCCTCAAGTTCTAACCATTGAAGATCAATGATGTAATATTTTATTATTTGTGGTTTAAAAGTAAATTTATGTTTTCTTTATGTGATTTTTTAGAATGATGTTTTTTATTTGTTTTGGGTAGTCTTTTACAAAAAATGGTTTTTAGTTAATCATGTAAATTAACGTCTCCTCAAAAAATATATTTAGTAACTCCCTCTATTTCCCCTTCACTGGTACTTAATTATTAATATGTTTTTATATGTATTCTAATGTATTCCTCAAGAAACAAGAATATTGAATGAGATTGAACATATACATGGTGCACAACGGATATTTATTCCTCCAAATAATATTGAACTAGATGAGTCGAGAGAGTTAATGTTATATATTGAGTATTTATAGTTAAAGGGTTTTATCAAACCGATCATATCTTCTTGGGGGTGCTACGATGGTGTTTCCCTCGAAGGAAGTTGATTTTATGTTGATTTTTATGCCTATGTGATGTCCAATAAATAAATAGTGAAGAAAAGTTTCTTTTTACAAGATATTTATTATTAGTTTGACTAGTTATAAAAATTCCGATGGTTTACCTAGATTTTTCTTCATTCAATATACCACTAACAATTATTCAGAGTGAAGGAAACTCCAAAAAATAATTTATTAATACATAGAGAAAATATAGCTATCTTATCATTTTTCTGGGTTAAAAAATAAACCAAAATTTTTTGGACCCCATGAACATGATTTTACATCAATACCATGACTCTATTGTCATTTTATTCTTGAATTTTATCTTCATATATTCAAGGACCTCATATTTAAATTCTAAAAAACATGATAAGGTTTTGATTGAACTATGGTAATATTACCTTTACCAAAAACGATTAAAGTGTCACTTTTAGATTCAGTTGGCACTATTCATCAATAATGTAATTAAAATTGTTGTATTTTAAATTTAATTTGATAAGGCAGAGGATATAATTTCATAGACATTCCCCATATCATAACATGTCAAATAACCTATAACATTCCTTTAATATTTTGTTTTTAATCATAATTTCAGTAAGAAACTAGATCTTCATTTTCACATATGGATCTTGATTTCAGGTGTTTTTGAGAAAAAAGGTAGATTTAGAAAAATTTATAGGTACACTCCATTTACATAAGTGTACACACATTGTACTTAGTTTCCATGGGTATCAATCTACTAGTCATGTAATGGCTGAGAACATGGTCGTGTGAGGTGACTTGGAGACTACCTAAAGTAGGGGCCATTTACGACATGAACACAACATGTACATTAAATGAAAACATCATGCTCTCTACTTTTTTATTTGTTTAATCGGACTAGGGCCACATCTAATCCCTTGACTAATCTTCTTATAAACCCATCTTTTTTTGGAGTGACCATGGGTTATGATTCATCTTCCAACCACTAATCTATCTACCATTCATTAAATCAAATGTCACCGATTGGGGTTGAATTGTCTCGGTGAGTCCTCCCTTCATCTAGAGCCTCTCATCCTGATTTCCATTATTTTTTGAGATATTAGAGGTTGTGAATTTTTGACGTTTATGTACATATACAAAATTCTATATTGATTCAAAGGCTGATGATCAACTATATCGATCGACAATGTCATGTTCGGTGGTTTTTTCCTTCTTATAGTTGTATGTGGATTATATCTGTGAAAAGTGATGAATACCCTAGTTTAAGGTATTGCGTCCTTTGGAAATTTAATCATGTCTGATGCCTGTTATATGTTCTTTTCTTGAGAATGGGGGTTTGATTATGAATTTGGTTTATTACCTTGCTTATGGATTTTTTTCCATGTTTGTTTGATACTGGCCATTTCCTCTAGATTTGCATGTTAGGATGTACTGTTTTCCCTGCCTAGTGTTGTTAGGATATAGTTAATACTATATGAGATATTTGTGTTAAGATTTTAAACTACATAACCTTGTAGTGGTTGAGATTACTTTGGATATTGGATATTTATTGTGCATGATTGTATTACCTAGGGCTGTGGGAACCTGGTGTAGTTAGACCATATGGGGAATTGACGTTGAGGGTTTCCACGGTGTGTCTCCTACACTTTTCACGTTGTGCTGCCATAGGGGAGATTACCGCTGAGATCCCCCTCATAGTGTCTATAGTATACCATTATGAGACCACATGGGGAATTTATGTTGAGTTCATCCTCATAGAGTCTATAGATTATTTTAAAAAGACCATAAGAGGATTTGGTGGTGAGTGCTTCCTCAGAGAGACTATGTCATTCTGAGACCAAGGGGTATTATCTTGTGATCTTTCCCATAGGTTCTTTATATCTTTAATGATTTAATGGTAAGTTGAACCAGAGGGGTTAGACTGTAAGAAATTTTCAAGAGGGTTTCTTATGAAGGAATAGTTGAATAATTAATAAACGTAAATGAAAGTAGTTTGAAATGTTAGGATTGTTTAATTTTGAGTAATTACTTGTTGATTACATCATTTTTCCTATTGGCAGCTATATATATTCACCAATAGTTAGGAATAGGAAATTTAGTTGTTTTCTACTAGAATTCATCTCACACCCCATTTGGGTCATGCTTTTTGACCCAAATAGATTATATGGTTGTAGTTATAGAAAATTTCAAGCACTCTTATACATCAGGTACGTGATTACCATGAATATGGAGAGAATCTAACCAAGCTGAGGCTTGTGATACTACTAGAGTTTAATTATATTCTTTGTACATTGGTTTGGTACTTTAATTACAACATTGAGACTTTTTTGGATGAATTAATAGTCATTTATGAAATATAACATTTATATATGTCCTCTAGTTGTTTATTTACATTCAGTATACCACTGTTTAAATATTATATGGTATTACTGCTTATGTTGTTGTATATTATTGTTATTCTGATGTGTTACTCTATCAATGAGGGAACCATTTCCCCAAAATCAGACCCAAATCCCTCACAACTAGATGGCATACTCTGGTGTTTGTGGAAATGCGCTTGATGCATTGTGATCAACCGAGATGGGGATCCTTTGGGAGACACCTGAAACTATGATGTTACAATGTGGTATCAAAGGTGTTTCTTTTCTATTGTGCCTTATTGTTTTAGCCTATAGACATTGATATGATGTAATAGTTAGTTAGTAATAATCTTTTCTCGAGAGTAGCTAACCAGTGTACAAGGAAAATCTAATTTACCTCAATTATATAAGTTTTGTAGGTTTTTCAATTATTATAGAATATTTTATTTAACTATTAGGTGATTCACATGATTTGTGCTTTTATGATTTATATCATTGAGGTTCAATTTATGTTTCAACTCGATGACATGAGGGTATTCCATCTCATTCATCGTATATACACTTTCTAGAGATCACATGTCATGAATTTTATCATTCCATTTAGGATTCATTACGAATTTCATATTGTTGTGATAGATGGTCTACTAAATATCCATGTTTTTGTGAAAAATATAGTGATTGAATTCATGTTATTTTGATATGGTATTGGAATTCATAATGTTTCTTTCTAATGGGTGTTAATAATTGGTCATTGAGGTATTATGGGCCCTCATGGACCATAATTTTGTGGATCATGTGATTGATTGCACTGTTATATGTTCTCATATAGATTAATATGATGTCAATATTTGATTCATAGGTTGAATGTGATCGCATAGATTAGAATTTGGAACATTAATTCTTGTGTTAGTATTTTAACAATGTTCTAGAGCAATTTCATAAGCTTACTATCTGAAAAAACCTAGAATACATGGCATATATTGATAAATACAAGCCGTGTATCCTTTATTTGGGAAAAAAATGTTTTTCGTAAGTACATGATGTGTATTTTATGTACCCATCGTGTAGTCCATATCTGTGAGACTGAATTTTTGAGCATAGACATAGGTAAGGGAAAATTTTGGTGACACATTCCATGTACATGTAGTACACACCGTGTTGAAAGAGTTGTGTATCCATCCATGTGTCCAACGACACGGGTTGATGAAACATACCTTGTACATGCCTTGTTCTATTCTTACACGTTGTGTAGAGTACAATATGTCACCAAAAGTGTGACTAATTACATGGTTGGTTATAGCATAAGGGGTAGACTTCGTTTTTAGGGTAAACATGTCATGTAGTGTGACCCAGTAAAGAACTATGTGTTTAGTCTTATAGAGGATCTCATGCAGGGCGAATGATTCTAGTACACGTCATTTTAATGGATAACACACCTTTTGTAATGGGTGTTACACTACCAGGTTTGGCATATGTAGACACCCATGAAAATTCATAAGGGAACATGTTGTGAAGAGGTCATACACCCCACACATCCATGTTTTGAAAAACCTGAATTTTTTTTATCATATTCCTTTCATGCTCATCTATGATTTAGTACTTGATAATATTGACATATTTTGTGTGCTTGACCTTAATGATTCAGGCCATAGAGACGTCCTCCAGCTATACAGAAGATACGTGGAAATGATCAGACAGTAGACATGATAGATTAAGGACTACTAGAAGAACCTTCCATCATTTCATTATTGTCACCAGCCATCATTCTGGATAGAGGTACCGATGAACACTTTCGAGAAGGCTTCATGAGGTTTTTGTAGAACTTCCAGATAGCACTGCATCCTTCCCCGTCTTTGGAAGAGTTGACACATGTTTTTCTATAGCATCAATATCCCACATTCTCAGTGGATGGAGGATAACATGTTGGAGAGTCATGGTTAGAAGCTACGTTTCCTATCATCAAGCATCTCAAGACTCCTACATAGATGAGATGGAATCTCGCTGTGTATGTTCTTTGGGATTCCACCAAGAGATTATGGGAAGTGATATCACAGGAGGGACTCCAGTGAGATAAATCATGGGATGCGTTACAAAAATAATTTTATGACTACTTCTACCAAGATACATTGAGGCCCAACCAAGCTCGAGTGTTGAAGAGTTTGGAGTAGGGTACTCTCTATATCATGGAGTATTTATCTCGCTTCATAGAGTTGTAGTGCTTCACACCCATTTCAGGGGTGATGATTTACTTCATGTGAGGATATTTGAGGATGGTCTTAGACATGACATTTGACCTCAGGTGAACATCTTCAGGTTGACTTCCAAATCTTCTATAGTTAATCAGGTGGTTATCACTGATCACATCTTGAGGGATTCTAGACTTGTGGTCTGTGGAGGCTTGACATTCAGAGTTGGTATTACACCATCTAATAGTAGAAAGCGCCTCATGGAGTCTACAAGCGGAGATTCAAGTAGTGGAGATACTACTTCAGATAGCTAGGTGGTATGCTACCAGTGCATAAAGAGTGGGCATATAAGGAAAAATTACCAAAGAGACCAAGTTGAGTGTCCATCAAGCAGCTGGATGGGTCATCTTCACCAATTATGTTATTTATTATAAAAAATATGTGGTGAAAGGGGTTTGGTTACGACACCATGTTTTGGAACAGGTCCACCAATTTATTATCAGTTAGGGAAATAGAGTTCATCAGATCATTCAGGCTATTGTGGTGTTCGTGGAAATAGTGGTCAGATACATGGTTTTCGACAGTTTCCTGGTGGATCTGCTTAGTGATCTTAGAGAGCTTCATAGGGCTTTGGCGCAGGTCAGTATTTTGCGCTAGAGCAGATCCATCAGGAAGAGAATCTCGGACCCTATATGGTTAAAGGAATAATTCTAGTTGCCTTAGTTTTATCTTTTTCACTTTTTGTTACACGGTCTTCCCAATGTTTCATTTCTATGTCTGTTGGGGAGATCATTGGGCTTTTTATCATTACATTATCTGATATCTTGATGTTGGAAACTCTGGTGTAGACTAGAAAGGGTAGTGTACATCACTACAAGGAGTACCCTCTTGAGGTTTGTGGGTGTCACTTCTTATGGGAATTTTATTTCTTAGAGATGATGGGCTATGAAGTCATTCTCATAATGGACTTATTAGTTCCCTTCTAGGATTTTAATTATTTCTATCGTCATAGGGTGAGTTTAACAAAACTATAGGGTAGATAGTTTTTACATAAGTGAGAATGGGATGTCAAGGTGAGTAGAGAGATACCCACACATCATTGGATGGGAGGAGTTACAGCCCAGACTGCTAGATTGGATCTTGATGACAAGGGGACTACACAGATGGACTTTCCACCAATGGTGGATCGTTTTAGGGATAACATTCCAAAATAATTATCAGGCTTACCTATGGAGAGAGAGTTAGATATATCTATTGATCTTGTTCCAGGAGCAGGACTGGTGTCCATTCCTCCATATAGGATGGCTACACTAGAGTTGAATGAGATCAAGATGTAGTTAGAGGAATTGTAGGAAAAGGGTTCGTTTGACCTAGCACTTCTCTGTGGGGTTTGTCTATCCTTTTTGTGAAGAAGGTGGACAATACCCTCAAACTTTGCCTAGATTATTTGAAGCTGAACTAGTTGTTGATGATGAACTGATATCCTTTTTCGATGATTGATGACCTCTTTGGTAATATTTGAGGAGCCCACATATTCTCTAATATTTAATTAATATCCAGTTAACATCAGTTGCACGGTAGACCATCAGATATACCTCTTACTACCTTTTATATAAGGTATAGACTACATTAGTATGTGGCTATTCATTTCGGTCTCCCAAATGCACCTGCAGTTTTTATGGAACTAATGAAATGGGTGTTCCATCAATACATGAACTCTTTTGTGGTGGATTTCATGGACGATATATTGGTGTAAACTCGCCCTCAAAAAGAGCATAATACCCATTTGGATATCATTTTGGGTACACTGAGAGAGCATTGGTTATATGTTATGCTCTCAAAATTACTCTTTTGGATAGACCAAATTCATTTCTTAGGTCATGTTAACATAGAGACAAGAGTATATGTAGACCCAGATAATGTAAGAGACCTGGTTTCCATTGACAATACAAAGAACATATTTGAGGTATGAAGTTTTCAAGGGTTTTATAGATAGTCCCGACACTTTATAAAAGACATTTCATGCATAGAAGTTCCATTTAAGAGTCTCACAAAGAAGGGTGTGAAATACGTGATGAGAAATTCCAACGATTCCTCCTTTTAATAGATGAAAGTAATATTAACATCAGCACCTATAATAGTTTTTCTAGAGATGGGAATGAGTTATAGCATTTACTTCTATGCATCAGGTATCGGGCTCAGAGCAGTGCTTTTGTAGGGGAAGGAGTCATTGTATACGTGTCTTGGTAGCTGAGGTTTCATGAGAGAAAATACACGATGAACGATCTTGAGTTATCTATTTTTGAACAAGATTTACACTATTTGAGGCATTATCTTTTGGGAGAGAATGTTTTGGTGTTCATGGACCATAAAAAATCTCTAGTATATCTTGGGTCAACATGATCTAATTTTGAGACACTGAACATGGGTTGAGTACCTTCAATATTTTTATTTTGAGCTTTCCTACACGCATGGAAAATGCAACACAGTGGATGATACGTTGAGATGGAGGACCCAAATACAGGATGTTCAGGATGTAAGTAGTGAGTGGTAGCTTATGGATATGTTCTCTATGATGCATTGGGAGGTGCACAACAGAGAGAATAAATGTTTATTTCTTTTGTAGATGTTTCTATACTAATGTGACATTATTTTCACACTCTTTTCGACAGCATTTTGGTATTTTTATTGACTTTTTATATCATAATGTTGTTTTTTATTATATAGTAGATAATTAATGTGATTTTTTACTTTATTGTGAAAATAATCAATTTTAGTTTAAATAAATAAATATTAATATTCATTATTGTCTTTTTAAATAATTCATTAATTTACTTAATTCTTTTAAATTTGAAATTTATTAATTTATTCTTTTATTATTAAAATTTTTTCATCCTAGTTAGTTTAGTAATTCATTAATTCAATTCAGTAATTCTTTATTATTTAAATTGTAAATAAATAACTCATTTTGGTTTTTATTTTTTTAAAAATTAAATTAATTTTAACAATTTGCGTTTATTCATTTAATATTTATTATTCTTTAATTTACTTTGTTAATTTTTTAATTAATTGGTTAATTACCTCAAGCAAGTAATATTGTTTGTTTTAATTTGTTCTGAATTCATTGGTTTATAATTAAATTCATTCTTTTAAATAATTAATAATTAATTTTATTATTTAACTTTGTCTTATCTATTTATTTATCAATCCTCTTTTCTTTAATTTAATTTATTTATTAATTAATCTATTTTTAGTTTTATTAATTTATTAATTTATTAATTTGTTGTTTTCTTTGCAGGTGTGGTCATGCGTCGTAGTTTGTTTACGGTCATGGTGCCACCACATTTCCTTACTCTCTCACCATTTACACCCATCTGGAATGGAGACTGTCTCAGCATTTCCACCCATGTGGAATGGTGACTGTCTCACCATCTCTCAGGGTCTCACTATTCCACGTCCCAACACCCTTGTGTAATGGTGACTGTCTCACCATTTCAAAAGTAGCCACCATTAATTTTCCATCAACCACTCTTCCACTGTTCCACTCCTCCATCTCCACTATCATCATCATGGAAACACACATCCTCATAGTAGCTTCTCCACACACAAACCACTTCAGAAAATTGAACAACCAGTAGCACAAGAATTCAATGAAAACAGCATCAAAATTCCAACAACAATCACACATAATCCCGAATCATTCACATTACTGCAATACAAAAATGATCAAACAAATCAGCAGCAGCAGTGAACATCAAATACATGAATCAAATTAAACAAATCCGAATACTAGATTTGAAATCCTTAATCCCTCACCGTGGCTCGACCTCCATTCTCCTCACGAATAAACCTGCCTTGCCGATGGTGACCCTGCCCCCAACCATTCACTTTTCCCTCCCTCCATCCATGGTTTCCCATCACGCCGCATCCCCTACTCTTCGAGGAACCTTTCAAACCCCTTCTTCACCATTCCCCACTATGCGACAAAGTCGTTCCCCCCATTCTGATTCATCCGAAATAATCCTCCTCACCACGGTCGAACCTATCACCTCCTACTAGAACATCCGCCCAGCACCGCCACCCCCAAGTCACCTCGGTCTTCTCTTATCCACACTACAAACCCGCCATACCATCCCCTCAACACTCTTAAACCCTAGGTCGCTGCACTACTCAACCACTCGCCACTTTCAACACCCCACACCTCCACCTTGATTCCCCTCCCTCAAACCTGAAGCCACCGAGAATCCATCTGCCTCACCACTGCCTTCACCTCCCTACTTCTCCTCCCCTATCCTCGCGCACGAACCCTCCTCCCCCTTTCTAGTCTATTTTAATTTTTATTATTTTTTTGTTTTATATAATACATTATATAATATACATAACATATAATAACATATAATAACAATAGACAATTATATTGATATTAACATACATAATAAATTCAATTAGTATAACATTAATAATATATAATTGTGTACATTATTTTTTATGTTATGTGTTATATATATCTCATATACTATTATAATAATAATAGACATAATAATAAATAGTATATAAGTTTTTATATATCATAATAATATATGTATTAATTAAATAAGATAGTTATTAAATATATATTACTAATAATTTAGGTGTTATAATATATATTAATAAGTTGTTATTAATATTAATTTCAATTAGTGATATTAATATATAGTATATATTATGATAGTGTCATTTTTATTTCGTATATGAATGACATGCATTATTAGCAGAGGGAGGGTGGCTCGCTGTGTATGCATCAATTCATTCAGTTAAGAGAAACTACTATAGTGACAAGCACGGGAGGAAGCAGCATTGAGAAATCTCCACATGGAGTCCAGGGAACACCTTGGATGAGATTACATCCACAGGTCATTAGCAGTCGTGGATGGAATGAAATGATGGAGACATTGAAGGGCATGGCATAGAGAGAATTCCAGACATGCGGGAGGAACTACAGATAGGGAGCGAGGCTTTGATCAAGGATGGGGGAGCAGAGAAAGAGGACAATACAACATCACAGAGAGTACTGAGAGCAGCATATCAGAGAATTTCAAACCTCTATTACCAGGGCGGGACATCAAGGGAATTCCAGCATCGCATCCACCATTAGGAAACAAGAATTTAGAACTTCAGGAGATTAAGTCGGGAGACAAACGATTTTGTTTTCCTTGTGCTCTATTTTTTTGCAACTCAATTTAACATGAACTTCATTATTTCTTACTCTGTGTTTTCATTGAAACCAACCAATATATCCAGCTAAATTCATTCAAGGGTGGATAAGCTAGTTGATTTTATTATTTTAGTTTTATTCTTGCACTACATCATTTTTTGGATTGTCACTCTCATTGTTTATAGACAAGTGTATTTTCAACACAACAAGAATGAGTGAAAACAGATCTTGTTTATACCATAATGAAAACTATTTCAATTTGAGTAACTCACTGCTAAGTGAGTTATGCTCAAATGAGATAGACACACTGAACTCAACTAACAAGTTTTTCCCAATGATATCTGACCTTCATAACCATTGTATACAATGACTATTATTATAGAATAACTTTAATGGTTATTTCATTGATAACTGACCAGACGACAAATCTAGCCAGTTACTTTAAGTCAGATCCATATGTCTAAATTTTCAGTGCATGAACAATGCTAAGAAATATCGAATCGGTCAGTGGACTTCCTCCCCCTACTCATCTATTGATTTTTTTTACCTCAATATCCCTTGCAGCTCTATCTACTCCCATTGCACTCACCAGCTCACCCTCATCTCCTCACACACCAATTCTCACTCTCTCCCCTTCCCCACCACCAACTATGTTTTCTTGTTCTTGTGTGTGTTTTTTTGTTTAGTTTATTATTATTAGATCGCCAAACAGAACATAATTCCTCCATGTGGTTCGACCCTATCTTGCCACTGTCTTTAGTAGTTAGTGGGATAGAAATTTTAGTTTGTCACCCATTCCCAATGATGCCTGAGCGTGCAAATTTTGGTGCCATTTCCCGGGATCCTAGGTGAGATATTTAAAAAACCAATCAAAAATTCACATATAAAAAAATACAATAAAAAATCACTAAAAAATCACTAAAAAATCTGTAAAAAGAAAAATTGAAATTAAAAAAAAAATTGTGAACGTACTACATGAAAACCAGGTCTCTGACTGAATACAAAGTACCTAGTAATCCTGAAATTGATAAGCACCTTAAGGAAGTGAAAAAGAACAAATACAATGTCAAAATGGAAGATAACATAAATGAAAACTTAAACAAACCACATCCTGAGATTTTGAACAGACCTAGAATGATGAACCCACCAGAGTATGAGATGGTTGAGTGGAACAGTATAAGAGATTTGTTCCAACCTTCAATTTCTTGTAACCCTTCACGCATGAGACTCTCTCCTAGGACCATGAATTAGAAGATCAAACAATCTATGCTAAGTCAACTTCCTACATTCAATGGAAATCCTAGTGAAGACTCTCTTGACTTCATTGGAGCATTCGACTATAGTATCCGGCAGCTACCACTTAGGGGTCTCACTAAGGAAGTGATTAAACTGAGCGTGTTCCCCTTCTGCCTCAACGTAAATGATATTTCCTGGTTTCAACTGTTAGAATAAGAAATCTTTGTCACCTGGGATCATGTTTACAATGCCTTCACAATGAAATTCTATCCTAGGAGGTTGAAAACAGAAATTAGGCAAAAAATAACTAGATTACTTCACGATGATGGATAACTATTTCATGAAGCATGGGATAGGTTTAGAAGATTTCTTAGGCAGTGTCCAAAATATCAATGTACACCCTAATTCCTCAAGGAAACCTTCTACAATAGTCTCAACCCTTACCACCAAACCATAGTATATCAGTATTCTGGAGGAGACTTTAGTGATAGGACTCCTAAGGAGCTCCAACAAATCTTTAACACCATAGCATAAAATTCCTAGAAAAAATGATCTAGGAGGAGAAACATTGTGATAAAGGAAACCTCCCTTTCCCCACAAGCTGAAGCCCAAGATGATGGGTTCTTTAATGAGAATCCACATCAAATGCTTAATTAGTTGTGCCACCAATGTGGTATGTATGGCCATTCTCAAACCTGTTTTCCAAACTTGGATATGCCTG
The DNA here is from genome assembly GCA_963277665.1 of Viscum album. Classification (NCBI taxonomy): domain Eukaryota; kingdom Viridiplantae; phylum Streptophyta; class Magnoliopsida; order Santalales; family Viscaceae; genus Viscum; species Viscum album. The sequence goes on along the minus strand of OY728161.1, from coordinate 137,218,875 downwards.
TCCAGCCTCATGAGAGTGTCAGAAGTGCTGGATATGGACCTCTGATGCAGCCTATGGAAAATCCGTTTTCCAACACCTACAATGAGGGGTATAAGAACCATCCAAAGATTTCATGCAGGGAGTAGGGAGTCCTCTGACTTACTGCCCCTCCTGGATTATAGTAGCCTCATAGGAAGCAATTCCAACCCCTACGCCAACCTATGGGTGAGTCATCCAACTCAAAAAATGAGCTGTGGGACATTATCCATAAGTTTATAGGGAGTATTCATGAAAAAAAGACCAAAAATGATTATGATAAAGTTCAAATAAATGCTTGAATGAAGGAAATGGAAATTCAAATGGTGCAGTTGGCTAGGGATGCTAGTAATAAAGCAAAGGGTAGGCTACCCGACTCCACTGAAACCAATCCTAGGGAGAATTTCATGGTTGTAACCACTAGAAGTGGTCTCCAAACTCACCAAGATCCTAGGAAAGAACCCTAAAATTATGAAAATGAGAAACTGGATGAAACTAGAATCCCAAATCTGAAAGAACCTGAATCTGGAAAACTGAACAACACCACTAGAATCTCTCCATTTCCTGCTACTCCAACTCAAAAACCCAAAAAATGGATTGAAAAACAAAGATAATAAAGGGAAGAAATTTTTTGAAAAAGAAACTATAGAGATACCCCAAATTGTGAGGAATTTGGCCCCTGTAATCCCCTTCCCACAAATAATTAAGAAACAAATTCATGATTCTGAACTGTTGAAATTTTTGAAAGTGGTTAAAATTTTGAAAGTTGATATCCCATTCATGGAAGCATTGATTCAAGTCCCATCATATCTGAAATCACTCAAGAATGTATGTTCATGCAAAAAGACATTGGTGGAATTTTCCACAAATATCGTAAGAGAAGAGTGTAGTGCAGTCTTGCAAAATTTGATACCTCCTAAGCTGCATGACACAGGATGCATTGCCATCCCTTGCACATTTGGGGATAGAAGTGGTTTGTTATTTTTTTTGTGTTATTTGGGTGCTAGTATTAATCTTATTTCACTTTCACTTTTGCAGCACCTGAGATTAGGAGTTCCTCAACCAACCACTGTTGTGTTACAGCTTGCTGATTGGTCCATTACTCATCCAGTGGGTAGGGTCAATGATTTTTTAGTGGGAGTAGGAAAACACTTTTTTCCTGCTGACATTTTTATACTTGATATGGAGTGTGACTAGTATGTTCCTTTCATTCTTGGTAGGGCCTTTTTGGCCACTAGGGGAGCTCTGATAGATGTGTCTAAGGGGAAACTAATTTCCAATTTTGGTGAAAAGAAATAAGAATTAAATGTTTTTAAGAAAATCCAAGAACTCACCCACCCATTATTCCCCAAAAATGAGATGTTAGTTGTTGAGGGTAGTGTTGATAAGGAGGAAGAAGAGTTTCTGAGAATGATAGCTAACATCAATAGTGAACCTGAAATCCCTGCTGCCTCTTTCATGGGGATTATTTTAAGTAAAAAGATGGAATTTGTTATTGAGTATGAGGGACAATTCTTGGAGAACCTAGAAGAGTTTTTGTTTGGATCACATTCTTACCCAAATATATGAGTCTATGATTGAGGAGATATCATTTTGAAGCTCATGCACTGATGAAAAAGCCTTCTCTACTACCTTCTTCAAGAGGCATCATGAAGACCTTGGGACACCCAGGCATAAGTTTCTTCACCCAAGATAGTCACCACCCACCCTTGAACTCAATCCCCTCACTGCCCATCTCAAATATTCCTTTTTAGGGGACAATTCAAACCTTCTTGTGATCATTTCAATCAATAGAGATGTGATACAAGAGCAAAATTTTCTTACTAGTTTGAAGAAATACAAGCCAGTAATACACTTTTCAATTGCTGTTATCATAGGGAAAAGTCCAGCGTTCTGCATGCATAAATTTTTCATGGAAACTGAGTGTAATCCAAGAGTAGAATCCCAATGAAGACTCATCCCCAAAGTGAAGGATTTTGTGAGAGAAGAAGAAATTAGGTTGCATGATGCTATAATAATTTTTCCATTTCTGATATCCCCTGGGTCAATCCTGTCCATGTGGTACCCAAAAAGAGTGGAGTGACAATGGTCACTAATGAAATGAATGAGAAAATCCAGGAAAGAGCTGTGAATAAATGGATTCTGTATAGACTATAGAAAATTAAATGATTCCAAAATAAAGGATGACTTTCCCATGCCATTTTTGGATCAAATGTTACAGAGATTGGTAGGCAATGAATTATTATACTTTCTTGATGGTTATTATGGTCACAACCATATTTCCATTGCACCTTAAGACCAATAGAAAACCACCATCACCTATCCATTTGGGACATTTTCCTACCGGTGGATTCCCTTTGGCTTGTGTGGTGCTCATACCACTTTTCAGAGGTGCATGATGGAAATTTTTTCAGACATGATTGAAATGATAATTGATGTTTTCATGGATGATTTTTCTATTGTGGGAGTTAACATTGAGAACTATCTGAAAAACCTAGAACTAGTGTTAAAAAGGTTCCAAGACACCACTAAGCCTTAAACTGGGAAAAGTGAAAATTCATGGCCTCTGAAGGCATATTTTTAGGACATAATGTTTCATAGAAGGGGATAGAGGTAGATATTCATAAAATTGAGGTAATGCAAAAGTTTCCTCCACCTAAAAAATGTCAAAGGAATTAGATGTTTTTTGGGTCTTGATGGGTTCTACAAGAGGTTAATTAAGGACTTTTCTAGGATCACTAAACCCATGGGCTCTCTGATGGTTAAGGACAAACCCTTTGTCTTAGATGATACATGTATAGATCCCTTTAATCTTCTTTAGGAGAAGTTGAATACTTAACCAGTAATCACTGCTCCTGACTGGATGAATCCCATTGAGGTTATGTGTGATTCCACTAACTTTATAGTAGGAGCTATGTTAGGGAAGAAGAAGGATTGAAAATTAAATGTTATTTACTATGAAAGAAAGTTGTTGTACGATACATAGAAAAATTACTCTACCAATGAAAAGGAGTTGACTGGTGTGATTTTTTCTTCATAAAAGTTTAGGAAGTACATGATAGGATCAAGGATCATAGTTTTCATAAATCATTCAGACCTTAAGTAATTGCTGGATAAAAAGGACTCAAAGCCCAGACTCATGAGGATGACCTTGCAGTTACATGAGTTCGATTTAGAGATTAATTACAAGAAAGAGGCTGAGAATTTAGTTTCCTATCACTTGTCTCGATTTCCCATTTCCCCAAGTAAGAAACCAAAATAGATCAATACTTCTTTCCCTGATGAAAAATTGTTTGGTTCCTCTTTTCAGCAGTCTGCCTGGTTTGTAGACTACGCCAACATTCTGGTAGCTGGAGACATTCCCAACGATCTTTCATAGATCTAGAGGAAGATGTTTATATATGAACTGAAATATTTTTTTTGGGACGACCCTCATCTATATATGAGGTGTGATGATGAGATTTTGAGAAGAGGTGTTGTTGAGGATGCGAATTTTCCCATACATGAGAGCCGTTATTCATCACCTTGGGGTAGCCACCATGGATGATAAAGGACCGCTCAATAGGTCCTATATGCTAGTTTCTACTAGACAACACTATTCAAAGATGCATGGAGTCAGGTTATTGGCTGTTAGAAATGTAAAATGTTAAGAAATGTTGGAAGTAGGTAGGAACTACCCCAAAAGGTATTATGGAGTTCGAAATATTTTATGTGTGGGGCTTGGACATCATGGGACTATTCCCATACTCTTGTGGGAATGAGTACATTTTAGTTGTTGTGGACTACATGTCCAAGTGGGTTGAGTCAGTAGCTCCTCCTGACAATTCAGCTACTACTATTGTGAAATTAATCAAGAAAAACACTTTTTCTAGAGTTGGTGTACCTCGAGCATTCATCCCTGATAATGGGACTCACTTCAAGAATTATAAGGTCAAATTTTTGATGGAGAATTATGGGTGATCACATAGAATAGGAACTACTTACCACCCACAATCCAGTGGGAAAGAAGAAGTTTCAAATAGAGAGGTCAAACAGGTTTTAGAGAAAACAATGTCTATCTCTAGAAAATACTTGTAAAGGAAGTTTGATGAGGCCCCTTGGTCCTACAAAAATACTTATAAGACTCTCATAGTGTTTTCACCACATAGGCTGGTCTTTGGGAAAACATGCCATTTACATATTGTGTTACAGTTGAGATCTTATTGGGCACTTAAGGCACGTAACTTTGATTTAAAGTCTGCTGGAGAGAGGAAAATACTAGACCTGAGTGAGTTGGAGGATATTCTAAGAGTGTCCAATGGGAATTTTGAAATTTAAATATAAATAAAAAAGATTTTCATGACTTAATAATTCAAAATAAGAATTTTATGGTTAGTGAGAGGGTCATACTTTTTAATTCTAGATTGACTCAGTTTCTAGTAATGTTGAAGTCCAAATGGTCAGGACCCTTTACATTGTTAGAGTTTTGGTTATTAGTTATTTGGAGTTTGTTGGAGAATAGTGTTGACCATTCTTTGTCAATATTCAAAAAATAAAGCACTTCTTTGAAGGGTAGCCAAAGGTCTTGGCTGCCATCTCTCTGTTGGAAGAATGAACTGAATCAATTCTAACTAATGAATATTAACTCAGTGTTGCATAGGAACTAAACCATGGTTACGTAGTTGTTTCCCTTTTATTTTTGGTCGTAAATAAATTCAATCCCAACTACATGTTCTCCATTTCAATTTCATACCTTCTTGATGGTGCTTCATGATCTGTTGTTGTTTAAGAGAGAGTGGCAATCCACTGCATCATATAGATAACATTTCTCTTTACTCAATCTCTTGGGTTAATAATGTTGAACATAAAACTCTATAACAATATTTTACTTATTTGAACCAGCATTTTAATGATGTGGAGTACCAAACCTGTGATGCTAAATATAATATATTGATGGAAGCCACTCTTATGGGTCCAATAATTCAAATAAGTGTTGTTCCTACCACTTTCACTTTCAATTAACTGCATACTCGTCACTGTGAACTATGGGTGGGGTACTTACCCCTAATATATGATAAATGACTTGGTTTTTTTTCATGGTTGTTTAGCTACTAGTATCTAGAGAGTTAAAAATGTATTTTGAGATTATTTGATGAAACATGCTTCCACCCTCTGCTTTCAATTTCAATATGCAGGTACTGCATATCACTGTTAATCATGATACTATCTAAAGTAAATTGATTAAATACTTTGTCTGATCTCTAAACATTCAAATCATGAATGTGTTCAGAATAAAACTGAGCTTTTTTGGGGATGTAAGTGGGGTCGGGTTCAGTTGTTTTTGTTTTTGTTTTCTTTCACATTTTATGTGTCAAAGAAAACTTTCGTACTTCATCGATACCCCTCCATATCATTTTCCAGCTGAAATGTCCATATTTTTTGAACATAATCTCTATTCCACCTTAGAATACACCATTGTGTACAATGTTGGGTTTTAATTGTGGTGGATATTGGTCATTATTGTGTCATGTCTAATTCACCCTTCTTGAACCTGAGTTCGTGGTTCTTTAAAATGGTAAAAAAATTTCAAAAAAATGGTTAAAAATTCCTTTAAAATTTTTCAATTTCATTCATCACATGATGGTCATTTTAGGTTCACTAGTATTTCAATTATGTTTTTTAGTGGATAATTGTTTTTTGAATGTTGATAGCGGCACTTAGTTAGAAACAGTTAAGCATGAGTGATTGCTGAGTGAAATTGTTCAGTGTCTCTATGAGACTTTCTGTTTAGGAACTGAGGATTGGAGTGTGACAGGATATGTTTTGTAGGATAAGGATCATCACTTTCAATAACTAGAAGATCTCACTAGAACCCATGGGACTCACACATTTTGTGAATTAAATAATATTCAACCACTTTAGGAAGTCAACTCGATTGATTATTAGTTATGTCATTTGTAACTGATGTAAAATGGGTAAATGGGATCCCACAGTGAGTATCTAAGACATGGTGCACTGGGTGTGTTTTGATGAATAAATAAATCCAGTTTCAATCTTAAAAAGTGCTATTCATAGTGCTCTGCTAATGGAATATGGCTAGGAAATATTGAAATACAGTTCCCTTGTCAAAAATGAACTCATTAAGGTGATGGTAATTTTGACCCCAGATGAAGAAGGGATTAATTTACATGGATAAAATTCATTTGAGTTGAATCAATAAATTGATCAATTTAATAGACTATAATTTTTGGAACATGGGAGAAGGTGAGAATGGAAGGTTCCCTTGGTCATGTTTTATGTTCCACTTCATCACACCTATCAATACTCATTGAATTAGAACATGAATTGGAAGGTGAAGTAAGATAGTTAATGAGTACATATATGAGTCATGACATACTTGACAGTGTATGATTTAGTGAGGCTTTTGATTTCAGGTGATTATTTGAAGCTAGACATGACATCATTTTTTAACGCCTTTTGATAGCCTGACCCAATGTTTGGTCCTTCTCCTCTTGATGTTTAAGTTCAATCTTGCACTCTTTTTGAACTAAAACTCACAAATCATATTTTAGTTTTAATGTCAAGGGTATGTTCTTGTTTGAGGACAAACAAAGTTTTAAGTGTGGGGGAGATTTATGTGGCAGTGTTTTTACACTCTTTTCCATATCCTTGTTGTATTTTTTAAATACTTTTTTATATTGAATTTTTTTTATTAAATAATTGATAATTAATGTGATTTTGTACAATGCTATGTAAAATAATCAATTTTAGTTTAAATCCATTGATTTTAATATACATTAATGTTTTTTAAATAAATCATAAATATACTTAATTCTTTTGAATTTGACTTTTATATATTTATTCTTTTATTATAAAAAAATTTTCATTCTATTTAGTTTACTTATTCATTGATTCAATTCATTAATTATTTATTCTTTAAATTGTAAAAAAATTACTCATTTTGGTTTTTAATTTTTTAATTATTAAATTAATTTTAACAATTTCAGTTTATTCATTTAATATTTCTTATTCTTTAATTTACATTATTAATTTTTTAATTAATTGTTTAATTAGCTAAATAAAGTAATATCAATTGTTTTATGTTTTTCTGAATTCATTTGTTTATAATTAAATAAATTATTTTAAATAAATAATTATTAATTTTATTATTTAATATTGTTTTTTCTATTTATTTTTCAATTATATTCTATTTTATTTAATTTATTTATTAATTAATCTAATTTTATTTTTATTAATTAATTAATTTATTTATTTGTTGTTTTCATTGCAGGTGTGGTCGTGCGCTGCGATTTCTCCATGGTTAGGGTGCCACCACGTTGCCTTATTGTCTCAACATTTCCACCCATATGGAATGGTGACTATCTCACCCATTCCACCCATGTGGAACAGTGACTGTCTCACCATCTCTCCTCAGGGTCTCACCGTTCTACACCCCAACACCCTTTTAGAACGGTGACTATCTCACCATTTCAAAAACCATCCACCGTAACTATTCCTTCAACAACTCTTCCACTATTCCACTCCTCCATTACCACTCTCACCATCATGGAAACACACCTTTTCATAGTAGCTTCTCCACACACAAACCACCACATTAAATTGAACAACCAGTAGCACAACAATTCAATGAAACACATCATCAAAATTCCAACAAAAATCACACACCTACCTGAATCATTCACATTACCAGTAGAGACAAATCATCAAACAAATCAGCACCAACTGTGAACCTCAAAAAAATGAATCGAATTATAGATATCTGAAAACCGGATTTGAAATCCTCAAACCCTCACCGCGGCTCGACCTCCATTCCCTTTGTGACCGAACCCACATTGCCACTAGTGACCTTGCCTCCATCCATTCACTTTTCTATCCCTCCAGCCACGGTTTCCCATCACGCTGCATCCCCTAATCTTCGGGGATCATCCGATAACCTTCGCTTCCTTTCCCCACTATGCTCCAAATCTGCGCCCCCATCCTGCTTCATCTGGAAAAATCCTCCTCACCACGGTTGAACCCGTCGCCCCCTACTGGAACATCTGCCCCGCACGGTCACCCCCGATTTGCGTCGGTCTTCTCCTCTCCATGCTACAAACCTGCCGCACCAGCCCCTCAACACTCGTAAACCCTAGGTCGCTTCACTCCTCAACCACTTTCCACTATCAACTCCCCACACCTCCACCTTGATTCCTCTCCCTCAAACCCGAAGCCACCGACAATCCCTCTGCCTCACTGCTACCTGTACCTCCCTGCTTCTCCTCCCCTATCCTCACGCATGAACCATCCTGGCCCTTTCTAGTTTCTTTTCATCTTTTTAATATTATTTTAGTTTTTTTATATAATACATTATATAATATACATAACATATAATAACATATAATAACAATAGATAATAATATTGATATTCACGTACATAATAAATTTAATTAGTATAACATTAGTAATATATAATTTTGTACATTATTTTTTATGTTATGTGTAATATATATCTCATATTTATTAATAATAAAAATAGGCATAATAATGAATATTATATAAGTTTGTATATATCATAATAATATATATATTAATTTAATAAAGTAGTTATTAAATATTTATTACTAATAATTTAGGTATTATAATATATATTTATATTAATAAGTTGTTATTATTATTAATTTTAAGTTGTCCTATAATTTTATAGTATATATAAAGATAGTGCCATTTTTATATTGTATCTGACTCATGTGCATTCTGGGTAGAGGGAGGGTGGATCGCTGCACATGAATCAATTCATTTAGTTAAGAGAATCTGCTCTGGTGACAAGAACGGGATGAAGCAGCGCAATGAAAGATCCACATGGAGGCTAGGGAACACCTCGGGCAAGATTCCAGAGACTTACGCTGGTCATTATCAGTCGTGACAGGCACGAAATGATGGAGACACCGAAGGGAAGATCATAGAGCGAACTCGAGACTTGTGAGAGGAAAGCAGGGAGATGAACGATTTTCTTTTCCTTGTGTTCTATTTTTCTGCAAGTCAATTTAAGATGAACTTCTTTATTTCTTACACTATGTTTGCATTGAAACAAACCACTATTTCAAGATAAATTTCATCGGGGGGGGGGATAAGCTGGTTGATTTTATTTTTTTAGTCTTATTCATGGACAGTATCATTTTTTGGATTGTCTCTCTCATTGTTTACAGATGAGTTTATTTTCAAAACAACAAGATCGACTGAAAACTGATATTTGTTGTACCATAATTAAAACTGCTTCAATTTTAGGAAATCACTGACAAGTGAGTTATGCTCGATTGAGAGAGACATGCTGATCATAGCTAACATGTTGATCCTAGTGATGTCTGAACTTCATCACCATTTTATAGAATGACTATTACAGTTGAAGAACTGTAATGTTTAGTTCATCTCAAACTAACTAGATGACAAATCTGGCTAGTTACCTTAAGTCAGATCCATATGTCTAATGTTTCAGTGCATGAACAAGGCTATGCAATATCGAATCTGCCAGTGGAATTCCTCCCCATACTCATCTATTGGTTGTTTTCACCTAAATTTACCTTTCTACTCTATCTACTCTATTTTAATCACCAACTAACCCTCATTTACTCGCACAATAATTCTCTCTCTCGCAACATCACCACCATAAACTATGTTTTCTTGTTCTTATGTGTGTTTTCTTTTTTAGTTTATTTTTTTCGATCACCAAACATGACAAAAGGCCTCCCTGTGGGTCGACCCTTGTAAGATCCCGGTTCTTATTCTTGAGGTATGGGTTTCTTATTTTATCTTTTCCTTAAGTGTTTTTGAGAAAATATGGAAAAGAGGGAAAATCCTAAATTTTTGGAACTACATGTCATGTACTTTTTCCACATGTCATGTAATTTTGGCAGTGTAGAATGAGTACATGGGGAATGTGGCCATGTTGGTGATGAAGGGTGTAGGAACCGACTACACGCCGTGTAGTGGTCCCCTACATGCCGTGTAGTCAATCGGTAGGAGAATAGTAAGGCGGAGGCCAGTTGTGAGACAGAACACACCATGTGATCATGCAGACACATCGTGTAGTAATGTCGACAGGTGAACATTGCCACTCTGGCGGGAAGCCGCCAGAGAACAGTTTAAAAATGGGATGTACACGTCGTGTACTTTGAAGTACACACCGTGTACTTTGTTTTTTCAACATAAAATGGACAACAGCCTCCCATGTTTACAGGGAAGGCTTATAATGGGAAGAGAGCTTAGGAGAAGAAGGTCGGAGCTTCGGAGATCCGCTGAGCATTCCTCAGGAATCCGTTTCTGCCTCGGACGATCTCGTTGGAACCACGCGAGTAAGCCCTCCCTTCTCCTTAAGCAGTTCTTGGAAATTCTTCCCCAAATGGGAGTTATTTAAGTTTAAGAGACTTTTATTCTACGACAGATCTACGTCGTTCACGGGCGTTTCTAGAATTGACGTTCATGTATAACGTTCGTTGGCGTTAATGGTAGGTGGCTTGGTGTTTATTTTCCAACTGTCGTGTGTTTTGTGTGTTTTTGAGGTATGAACCCATATTTGGGGTGTTGTGTGACTGAGGTCATGGCTATTTTGATACCTAGAATTGATTAGGTAATTTAATGTGATATAAAAATGCTGTTTGGGATCGCTACATGGATCCTGGACCACCCTGGGGGTGCGTTCCTCTATTTAGCCATTTGGCCAGGATACCCGAGGGTATGCCTTGTTTATATTAAGCCTTTAAAGTGATGATCGTAGAATTTCCTTAAGAGGAATTTCTTGTATATTGCTGTTACATGTTGGGATTGGACCGGTTACCTGTTTAGCATGTGGGCAGTGTTATGATTAGCCTCTAGGCATTGTACAACGCAGTATGTGGGCAACATCTTCCGTGCTTGTGGACAGCTGATTCTGTGCCTGTGGGCGACACATCTTACGCCTGTGGGAAATATCTGTATGCCTGTGGGAAGATTCTTGTGTTGGTTTCTCTTTACCCAAGGGTAGGAGTTTATATGTTTGAGGACATTGGCTGTTTACTTAGAATATTCATTGTGGTGATATTTTACATTAAATGATTAAATGGATATTAAAATGGAAATATAACTGGTTAAGTTAGTTACTTTCAGTACTTCTTACATTATTGCATTTTACTACTGCACACTATTGTTACATGCTTACACACTGTTGGGCATGAGCCTTTGGTGGGTTCCTACTGGGAATTTATTTCTCACACCCTGTTTGGGTCATGCTTTTCGGGCCAAACGGATTACATTTCTGCAGGTGTAGAAAAGTGCAAATGTTCTTATACAGTGGCTTGATTGCTGTTGCGGTGTAGGAGAGAATGGGACCGAGCATTGGCTCGCGATGCCATTGTCTATTCTATTTTTCTTTCTGTACTTGTACTCTGTATTGTATTGTACTACTATGTAACATGTTATGGTTGTTTTTCCTAGAATTGGACACATGTTTCATCATATCTATATATCTGGGTGGTTATATCTACTGCAGTTGTGTATGGTTTACTGCTTCCGCTGTTGTATGTTTATATTTTAATTCAAATGTGCTATAATTTGAAAAATGAGGCTATAGTTTCCCCACTATCAGACCCAGGCCCTCGCTGCTAGTCAGCAGCCTCTGGTGTTTGGGTAAATGCGCTTGAGGTCACGTGCAGAACTGGGTTTGGGGCACCCGTTGTGTGGAACCCGGATCCGGGACGTTTCAATGTGGTATCAAAGGCGGTTCTTTTCTTTGACTTACTATTTGGAGCCTTAGTCAGGGATAGGACAAGAACGGTAGTTGGTAATAATTTGTGCTCGGGCATAGATAACCCATGTATAGGGAGAAGCCAATTTACCTCGTATTGGAACCTTACTGATTTTTCAATTTATAGTTGATATGATTTCACCATTGGGTGACACAATTGTGGTTGTGCGGTTTATAATTTATCCTTGGGTTCTATTTAGTGGAAACCCGATGAGTTGAGTGTATTCCATCTCATGCATCATTTAGGAACATTCTAGAAATCAAATTCCATGCATAGTTTCCATGCCATGTAGGTTCATTAGAAATTGCATGTTGTTGTGATAGTTGTTGTGCTAGAAAATCATGATGTTGTGATAGCTGTTTTGATAGATACCTGCTGTTTGATAGGGTAATTTTGTAAGAGAATGTTTATGGAATGGATTCCAAACATTGGTTTTTTGGGGGTATTGGCCCTCATTGACCGGAATTTGGTGGATCATTGGGTGTTTATCATATTTCATGACACAGAAAAGATTCCAAACATTGATTCGTGGGGAGTATGGGACCTCACAGATCAAAATTTGGCACTTAGGTGTTGTTTATCAGTATTTTCTAGGCTCGTGAGTAGTTTCTGTGGTATATTGTATGGAAATCCAAGTATACACATCGTGTAGTACTTTACACATGCCATGTATGTTCTTCTGTTCAGGAAGAAAAATAAACTTTTTGAGTACACGCCGTGTACCCTGAGTACACGCCGTGTACCCTGAGAACATGCCGTGTAGTCTCTTCTCAAGTCACAAACCATGTGGGCAGCGACATGGGGAAGGGAAGTGCATGGGGAGAACACTCTGTGTAGATTTTGTACACACCGTGTAGTGTTGATCTAGTGTTCGCCGTGTAACTAACAACACGGGCATAGGAAACCGAAAGACATACACGTCGTGTCCATTATGGAACACGCTGTGTAGTCTGACTTGGGGACCCGACAGTGTAACTAACACCATGGGTCAGGGAAATTTTTTCATGTACACGCCGTGTAGGTTGAGCCGTGTATCCGACCATGTAATTAACAACACGGTTCGGTGGAGCTCGTCTAGTACACGTCGTGTACCTGTGGGACACGCCGTGTAGTCTTGTCCGAGGATCGACGGTGAAGAGTTAACAGTGTGGCTGGGAAACTGGGTGGTGTACACGCCATGTTCAGGTGTAAAATTCAATGTAGTGTCTAGCCGAGTAGTCAACCGTGTCACAAACAACACGGGCAGTTGGAAATAACACCATACACACCGTGTAGATGATATTCACGTTGTGTAGTTTTTTTTAAATGGGAGTCGTTTGGATTAGCCGTGCAGAAGGACCCGGGAAGGGGAAGGGAAGTCAAGTACATGCCCTGTAGGCTTGTTTTCTAAATTTTGAATGCCTTCTTCCTCCTGTTACCATTTTGGTTTCTTAGTTTTCTGTCTTCAATAATCTTCTATTAAGGTGTGCATTTGACCTTGTAGTGTCATTCCACCGAGATGACCAAGCGTTGTTCGCCAGAAGAGTGGCAACGACTATACTCCAGAGATGGTGGGAAATGGGCTACCAGTGGATCCTCCAGCAGAGCAAGATACGACACCAGCTGCTATACCAAACACAGGCGCAGAGGTGAAATTCCGTGAAGGCTTTATGAGGTTCATGCAGACCTTTCAGGGAGAACCGCATGCTACCACATCTATGGCTGAGCTAACACGTATATTCCAGCAGCATAATATACAGACATTATCAGAGGATGGAAGACCATAGGCTGCAGATTCTTGGCTAGGATCGATGGAGACTATTTTCAAGCATCTTGAGACACCTCCATGGAGGAGGCTCAAGCTCGCAACATACATGCTGCGTGATTCCACCAAGAGGTGGTGGGATGTTACCACCCAGTTAGAGCATCAAATAGACAAGGCATGAGAGTATTTTTAGGCAGTATGTTATGAAGTCTTCGTCCTAGAGACAATGAGGGAAGATCGATCTCGAGAGTTAATGAATCTTGAGTAGGGAACTATGTCGGTGATGGACTATTCTGCTCGCTTTACTGAGCTTCAGTGCTTTGCAGCTGTGTTGGTGGGTGAAGAGACGTTGAGAGCCAGACTCTTTTAGGATGGTCTCCGATATGACATCTGAGCACTGGTGAATGTTTTCAGGTTTCCTTCAGTACATGCCATTGTGAATCAGGCGCTGATTACAGAGAGGAAGCTGCGGGAATCTAGTGGAGTGGGCCAGGGCGGTTCAGCACCAGTTACTGGTACTATTTCTACTGGAAAGAGGAAGATACAGATGGACTTCTCTTAGGGTGGCAGTACCAGTCCGAAAAATGATTAAGTTGGCCAGGTCATGTGCTACCACTGTGGTAGAGAGGGGCACAAGAGGCCACAGTGTCCACAAGACCCAGTGGAGTGCCGAGCTTGTGGCAGGATGGGTCATCTGCAGTGCTTTTGTAGGGTGTTTCCACCAATGGCTGGTGAGAGGGGTTCTTTAAATACTCCACGTGTGGGAGGAGTACTAGTGGCTTCATACTAGTCATAGAATTGGAATATGTCAGGGCATGAATGCAGAAATGGTGGTCATGGCCATGGTATCCAGACGCCAGGATCTCAAAGGCAGTAGGGTGGGATATCTAAGGGTAGTCAGGCTGTGTCGCCGGGCCGCGACACTGGGCAGACATATGCAGTGCAAAAGACCCAGCAGGAGTAGGATCCAGGACCTTCTACAGTCAGAGGTACTATTCTAGTAGCTTCTGTCATATCATCAGTACTTTTTTATAAGGGTGCTACACATAGTTTTATATCTATACCCATTGTGGAAAGCCTTGGGCCTTATGTTTCTACTTCATCTAATATTATGATGCTAGACACTCCATTGGGGACTAGAACGGTTGATGTGCGTCTGTGCATGGAGTGCCCACTTGAGGTTGGTTGGTGTCACTTCCTTTGGAACCTCCATGTCTTAGAGATGACACCTTAGGACGTAATTCTCGGGATGGACTGGTTGGTTTCCTTTTGATCCTTTGCAGACTGCTATCATCGCAGGGTGCCTTTCACGTCACCAGAGGGCGGAGAGTTTCTATACAAGGGCGAATGGGATGTTCAGGTGAGTCAAGCTAGACCAGAGCATCATGGGAGAGGTGGAGTCATAGACCAGATTGAGAGTTTATACCTGGATGACCTGGGGACTTGTCAGACGGATTTCCCTCTAGTTGTTAATAGTTTCAGGGATGTCTTCCCATACGACTTTTTAGGTCTACCTCCATAGAGAGAGGTGGATTTCATTATTGAGCTTGTGCCAGGAGCAGCAACGGTTTCCATTTCTCCTTATAGGATGGCCACGCTTGAGTTTGTAGATCTCAAGAGGCAGTTAGAGGAGTTAGAGAAAAAGGGTTTTTATCCGACCCAATACTTCTCCTTGGGGTTCTCTTGTCCTTTTGCGAAGAAGGTGGATGGTACCCTCGGACTCTGTGTGGATTATCGGAAGCTGAACCGGTTGACAGTCAAGAACTAATATCCCTTGACAAGTAATGATGATCTTTTTGATCAACTTCATGGAGAAAGAGTGTTATAGAAGATTGACTTGAGGTATGGATATCATCAATTGCGCGTGAGACCATTGGATATACCACTTACATATTTTTAGGAGCAGGTATGGTCTATACAATTATATAGCTATGCAGTTCGGACTCACGAACGCGCCAGCAGTTTTCATGTCTCTGATTAATCGTGTGTTCCATCCTTATCTGGACCCTTTTGTGGTAGTATTTGTGGACGATATCTTGGTGTACTCTCACACTCGACACGACCATGCCACCCATCTTGAGATCGTATTAGGTACACTGAGAGAGCATCAACTAGATGCTAAGCTCTAAAAATGCCACTTTTGGATAGAAAAGATTCACTTCCTGGGTCATATCATCTTAGAGGAAGGAGTTGTTGTAGCCCTAGAGAAGGTGAGAGCAATAGTTTCCTGGGAGCATCCTAATAATGTGTTTATGATACGGAGTTTCTTAGGGCTGGATGGTTACTACAAACGTTTCATCCAGGATTTCTCCCGCATAGCAGCGTCGTTGATGGGTTTGACTAAGAAGGGTGTGAAGTTCGTTTGGACAGAAGCTTGTAAGACATCCCTTCAGGATCTTAAAGGAAGGATGACATCATCACCAATCCTGATACTCCCAGAGTAGGGGAAGAGCTATAAAGATTACTCTGATGCATCAGGTATTGGGATAGGAGCGGTGTTTGTCACGAACCGAATCTGGACGCCGCCAAAACCAGCACCAAACCCAGACCACGACAAGTCCCAAAGGGCATTCCCGATCCCCACGGGCTAGCACAAGTTCCCGAGTATCATAAAATGATAACTGGGAATGATTTACCCGAGTTTATAAACTTAAAACGACAAAAGAATCCAATGAAACAAATTTAGATTTTTCAAACCAAATAATCTTTTTCAAAAATTCAGAACTGAATTACACATTTTTAAACAATTTTTAAAGACCATTACAAAGGTATAAACCCAAGAAAATACAGCCCAAGAACCTCCACATGGAAAGAGGCACCGCCCTCAAGCCATCTCCACAACACTCCATCACAATGGACGGCTAAAAACCCGAACCAAAGGCATAAAACCTGTACCCAAACCTGTGACATAAAATAAGAAAGTATACTTACACCCAAAGGTGTAAGTAGGGTGTGAGAGAAAGCCCAGTAGGATGCCACCTCTATGAGATTCCATGTGATAAACATTTCATGACAAAATGCATTGCATGTTTTGTAAATAAGAAATGCTAGTTACAATTTTCTAAAGGATGAAATGATAAATGAAAACAGTTTCCATGTGAGATAATTTTAAAGGAACAACAATTTTAAAATAAATAACAAATCTACTGAATTTTCCAGCCAACAATACCGTATACCGACGGTAAGTACAAAGGATCTAATGAGCACAAGTAATAGGAAATAACCCCTAGGCACTAGCTAGCTTTGGGTCCCAGGTACCTCGTATCTCGGTGAGAGTAACCACAAAAAATATCTGTTCTCGTGCACGAGCCACTAGTAGGGATCATAACCATAACCTAGTGGTCCACAATCATCATCATCATTGTTTAGTTAGAGTTGTAAGCATCAATCTTGCTAATTGAAACTGAGGCCAAACCCCACAGATTCACTAGCATACTAGTACACGTCCACCCACCTAGATACCCGGGTTTTCCCTTTGTGCTCAAACAAGTTCAAAAATCCAAGAAGTATAGTTTTCACATGCAAATATCAATTCCACATCACACATTAACCAAAAATCCCCATGTACATCACACAAGTCAAAAATTCGACTATTTATTCAAATGCATTTTGAAATCAAACTCACACCAAAATTCCCTACAACACTTTTCACAATTCTTTAACACTTACACAAATCCTTTAAACGATTTTATAAAACCGTTACAAGATATTCAACTCACATAACAGCCCACACACATGTCACATAATACCCTTCTCACCTTCACAATTCATTTTATCAACAAACACACACAAAACATCTCACACTCGTGTTTCGCACACAAAACACAATTTAGTAAAACATTTCGGCAATTTATAAAACATTCTAAAAATTCTTGACATCTCAAATCACCACTTTACCATTCAAAAACCTACATTAGGTGAACACACTCACCCAAACAGTATATATACACCCTTTCCCAACTTTTTTTAACAAAATAAAACATTTGCAATTTTTATAAAACAAACCCAAGAGGTATAACCATTGTTTGCACACTAAACCCATTTCAAACCCCTCATTCAAAACCAAAATCATAACAATAACAATCCAAAACTGAATTTTCAGCCCTAAAACAATTATTAAAGCACCCCCAAATGTTATAAAAATACATCAAATAATACCACAAAGATACACATGAAAAACACATGTTTTCAAAAATCTCCTTCAAAAAGTACAACACGGTTTTACACCTTAAACTCATTCAAAAAAAACCTCTTTTCAAGGCCCAAATGATAATAAGGAATTAACAAAACAGAATTGGCAGCCCCTTTCAAGACTAATAAATCACTTTCATATGTTATAAACTAAACCCAAACATTACCCCAAGAGTCACACATAAAAAGTACCCAATTTCAAGTTAATATACAACTAAAAATTAAATGTTTAACCAAATTCATCAAAAAACGTTTTCAAACCACACAAGACAGATTATAAACATACTAAATTAATAAAACAAGCAAGCTAACTCATCATAAAATGGTTACACATGGAATCACCTACCTTTTGAGTCGAAACCCTCAAAACTTGGTGCGAAACCTTAAGCACACCACCGCCGCACCACAAGGAATATAAATCCAGACCTAGACCACCAAAAATTGACCCAAAAGATACCAAATCAGACCTTAGGATCGAAACCTAACTTCTGGACATGAGGAACTTCAAGAAATATGAAATAAAACTAAAAGAGGATGGAAGGAACCAAGAAGGAATTCCCTTACTTGAAATATCTTGAAGATATCGGCCCCAATCCACCTAACTATGAATCTCCAAGTACCCAAAACTGATATAGAGGTCCGAAGGAGTCATATTAGGTCATTTGGGGACTGAAATGGGGGGAAAAGGATGAAAATTGAAGGAGTTATGAAAGATTCATTTTATCTCATCAAATCTGGTCGATTTGAGAAATATTGAGAAAGATCGTCCAAATCCGCGGGGTATATGAGCTCCAAAGTGGAAAACGCGATACAGGGGGTGAGGCTGAGGTTTTTGGATTCGAGTGGGAGGTTGAATCACCAAAAAACAGTAAACAACGAATGAGAAATTGATATTTTAAAAACATAATTTAAAGCAGGAAATGGGCTTACGGGCAGGCCCATTACCTTAATTAAAAACCCAAATCCATCATGATTTGGGATTTCTATGTGGTTCAAACGGATATGATGATTTTAATATATTATGGTATGCCAATTGGGAAGTGGAATGGGTTTAAAATAGTAAAAATTGAAGGAGTTATATAAGAATCAAAATTTGTTTTTAAAACTGGATTTGGGCTCACGGTTTGGCCCAAATTTTCAAAACCCACCATTTTCACCAAAATGAGTGGTAAACCCCCAAAACAAATCGGTAATGGAAGTTAAATGAGTAATGAATTTAAAAAAAAAGTCATGGGTGTGACAATTCTTCCCACAATAAAACTTTCCGCCCTCGGAAAGCCACATCACGGATAAAGCAAAAACCAAACCCAACCGAAAGGCATAAATGGACTCATTTGCTAAGCTTCGCCCGCAAAGGTCGAAGCACCTCCAGTGATCAATTAAAAAAGGAATACATCACAACCAAAACATACAACTCATTACTGAAATTATCAAGCACATTCAAGATTTATCCTAAAGCAAAACTCCTCAAACACTATCTGAACAAGGCTCAAGAAATTTACCCAAACAAACAAGAACATCGAACAAGGTTACACTTACCTTGATATAACTAAACAATTGGGAAATATCCAATCCCAACGTTTACTCAAGGAAGATGTATGTGTTTATATAGCTCCGAATGAGACTAACCACATCCAATCCAAGACCAAGTACAAAAGTGAGTTACTGGTACAAGGATACACAAATGGGCTCCCCAACCATAAAAGACAACTTAAATTTTTTTTCCGAGAAAGAATCAGGACACTAACAGGGGAGCCCCGAACAAACTCTGTAGTACAAGGGGTAGAATCCCATTAGGAATTTTCAAAATAATATACATGAGACTCATAGTGGTTCTCCCCACCATAAAAACCATCCATCTTAACTGACCAATATGGGCCGACATAGAAAAACCCCAAAACTTAAAGTGTTGGGACGACAACACGGTTAGCCCGCGCAGTTTGGGAAACTGTGCTCTAACCATGTGGATCCTTATACCTACATGGTTTTCTGGTGAATGGTTACTAATAAATGTTCACTCAACATGTCTAGACAAATCCAAAACCTTTCCCCAAACCCAAAGGAAACCAAAGGGGAAAATAAAGTCATTGGGAGATAACGTGGGGATGAGGCACTCCACCTCTTTCCACCAAATGGGAAAAAAAGAAGAAAGATGAAAACACCAAATTTTTAAACTATTCCCATCTCTCATACTAAGAACAGTTCTTTGTTCAAGGATAAAAACTACCATTGGATTTCCTTTGACTACGTTCCAGCTTCTCTCCGGGACCTATGGCTGGAGCTGGAATGATTAAAGCATCTTCGGCCTCGCAGTTAGGATTTGGAAACCCCCAAATAGAATTTCTTCTTCGGATGCTAAAAACAACTACACGCAATCTGAGATGGGTTCACCCAGACATAACACACTCTATAACTCACTTTACCATAACTTTTAATTTCACTGAAATAAGGGTTTAGAGGATGAACTCACATCACACCTTGCTTCTTCGGGTGAGAAACAACAGAAATAAAGGACACATATAAACACCTTCCTCTAAAATAGAGGATGTCAAGATCTCCCAAAAGTAAAAACAGTTTTGAAAAAAAATAGACTCACATAATATTGTACAACTTCACCTTTAAAATCAAACGATCACGTGACATCACATCACGTCACCGAACAAGTCCAAAGCGACTGAGATAAATAATACAAGGAGGGGGGCCTTATACAATATCACCAAATATCACAGCATTCCAAAAAGTGTCCATAACAGCCTCTCATGTCCAGATTTCCCACACTGGTAGTTTAACATAAACCCCTTCTACAAAGAGACTATGAAGGACTTAGATTCCCTCTTAGACACTATCCATACCGACAACCCCAGACAACTTTCACCTTCGACGAATTAGGTAGCTTAAGAAACTAAGGTATCTTTCAACCATCCACGAGCACTCTTACGCAACAAGAGGATCCAAAAAAACCAAGAAAGTAAATGGTGTAGAATCATTCCACAAATCTCAAGAAAATATTCCGTACATTGATCAACTAGAGGATTTTTCTAATGGTGAAACAATCCGCATTGCACTTCAGTTGTGCACTAAATCTTAATGGGGCGTACCTTATCCAAAGAGAGAACCCAAGGACCTAACCAAGCTGGTCCATTGGTAAAAACATACCACAAAATAGATCCAAACTCATTAATGGAACCATCTTAATGGTTTCCTGAAACATATATCATAGGAGACTACTAACCGGACCTTTTACCCAGCTTTCCAACCAAACAAAACCCCCAAAAAAAACAGTTTGAACAGGAGGGGTTCTTGGACTCAAAACATCCCACAACATCAACATTTTCAAAAACCCATAATAAAAACCATCCCAAACAATTCATCCAGAAAACATGTTTTTCTTTAAAACCATTTCTGAAAAAAAAATGGTTCAGCGGTGAGCGTATCCACCAATGGTACCCCATGGGCCTCACACATGCATGTTTTTGTGCCACACCAGGAACCCTCCTCATATCCTTCCTGGCACTCATCCAGTCATTCCATCAACCATATGTCATCTCATATAACCCCATGCATGTGGTCACTCATGGAAATACCAAAGGTCAATGCACTGATTCTTTCCACTTTTCTAAACCAAAACGGTCAACCAACACATCATTCTTATCAAAACCGCTAACCAGGAGGTCGAACCCAAATTACCGCATTAAAAAAATTTTCAGAAAGGCACAATCGCTCCAATGAAAACTCACATTCAATTTATTTACCTCAATTTCAAAACATCTCATCCCATTAAAAAAAATTTAATAGTTTAGAAAACTCTAATGGGAACACTTTTTAAAAACCAACTTCAATATAGTTTCTGCTTTCAAAAGAGGTGTAAGACCACAATTTTCCATTTCAAAATAATTCTGAATATTCAGTTCTACCATTTCATAAATCAAACCATTCCATATTTATTTGAAAATCATTTCACAAAAACATTACACTTCCTAAAACCAAGTCACTTTAAAACCAAAGTTCCAAGATTTCAAAACTAAAGAACACCAGACAATGCGAGAGGAAACTAGTTTCAGTGGGTGACTTGGACATATGGTTGGCGGCCATATTCCAATCACTTCACTGTCACAGATAGTGTTCTAGGAAATATCCTAGGCTCCACATGGCTTTCCAGACCCTGCGAGCTCATTGAGACCATTAACCCAACTCTCTTTTCATTTCCCCTAATCATCATCAAACCAAGAAAACCAAAAGGCCTAGACAAATCCCAACTTCCCCTGGTGACATGAATCCTGAAATGAGGTGCGGTGATCAAACACACTACCCATAACCATAATTCCATGTCCCAACAATCATAACTCTAGACTATCCCGACTATTTCCCAAATAACATGACTCCAATGGAGCGAACCTCCTTTGACAACATTTTGTCACGAATCGAATCTGGACCCCGCCAAAACCGGCACCAAACCCAAACCGTGACAAGTCCCGAAGGGCGTTCCCAATCCCCACGGGCTGGCACAAGTTCCCGGGTATCATAAAATGATAACTGGGAACGATTTACCCGAGTTTATAAACTTAAAACGACAAAAGAATTCAATGAAACAAATCTGGATTTTTCAAACCAAATAATGTTTTTCAAAAATTCAGAACTGAATTACACAATTATAAACAATTTTTAAAGACCATTACAAAGGTATAAACCCAAGAAAATACAGCCCAAGAACCTCCACATGGAAAGAGGCACCGCCCTCAAGCCATCTCCACAACACTCCATCACGATGGACCGCTAAAAACCCGAACCAAAGGCATAAAACCTGTACCCAAACCTGTGACATAAAATAAGAAAGTGTACTTACACCCAAAGGTGTAAGTAGGGTGTGAGTGAATGCCCAGTAGGATACCACCTCTATGAGATTCCATGTGATAAACATTTCATGACAAAAAGCATTGCATGTTTTGTAAATAAGAAATGCTAGTTACAATTTTCTAAAGGATGAAATGATAAATGAAAACAGTTTCCATGTGAGATAATTTTAAAGGAACAAAATTTTAAAATAAATAACAAAGCTACTGAATTTTCCAGCCAACAATACCGTATACCGACGGTATGTACAAAGGATCTAATGAGCACAAGTAATAGGAAATAACCCCTAGGCACTAGCTAGCTGTGGGTCCCAGGTACCTCGTATCTCGGTGAGAGTAACCACAAAAAATATCTGTTCTCGTGCACGAGCCACTAGTAGGGATCATACCCATAACCTAGTGGTCCCTAATCATCATCATCATTGTTTAGTTAGAGTTGTAAGCGTCAATCTTGCTAAGTGAAACTGAGGCCAAACCCCACGGATTCACTAGCATACTAGTACACGTCCACCCACCAAGATACCCGAGTTTTCCCTTTGTGCTCAAACAAGTTCAACAATCCAAGAAGTATAGTTTTCACATGAAAATATCAATTCCACATCACACATTAACCAAAAAGCCCCATGTACATCACACAAGTCAAAAATTCCACTATTAATTCAAATGCATTTTGAAATCAAACTCACACCAAAATTCCCTACAACACTTTTCACAATTCTTTAACACTTACACAAATCCTTTAAACGATTTCATAAAACCGTTACAAGATATTAAACTCACATAACAGCCCACACACATGTCACATAATACCCTTCTCACCTTCACAATTCATTTTATCAATAAACTCACACAAAACATCTCACACCCGTGTTTCGCACACAAAACACAATTTAGTAAAACATTTCGGCAATTTATAAAACATTCTAAAAATTCTTGACATCTCAAATCACCACTTTACCATTCAAAAACCCACATTAGGTGAACACACTCACCCAAACAGTACATATACACCCTTTCCCAACTTTTTTTAACAAAATAAAACATTTTCAATTTTTATAAAACAAACCCAAGAGGTATAACCATTTTTTGTACACTAAACCCATTTCAAACCCCTTATTCAAAACCAAAATCATAACAATAACAATCCAAAACAGAATTTTCAGCCCTAAAACAATTATTAAAGAACCCCCAAATGTTATAAAAATACATCAAATAATACCACAAAGATACACATGAAAAACACATGTTTTCATAAATCTCCTTCAAAAAGTACAACACGGTTTTACACCTTAAACTCATTCAAAAAAAACCTCTTTTCAAGGCACAAATGATAATAAGGAATTAACAAAACAGAATTGTCAGCCCCTTTCAAGACTAATAAATCACTTTCATATGTTATAAACTAAACCCAAACATTACCCCAAGAGTCACACATAAAAAGTACCCAATTTCAAGCTAAAATACAACTAAAAATTAAATGTTTAACCAAATTCATCAAAAACAGTTTTCATACAACACAAGACAGATTATAAACATACTAAATTAATAAAACAAGCAAGCTAACTCATCATAAAATGGTTACACATGGAATCACCTACCTTTTGAGTCGAACCCCTCAAAACATGGTGCGAAACCTTAAGCGCACCACCGCCGCACCACAAGGAATATTAATCCAGACCTAGACCACCAAAAATTGACCCAAAAGATACCAAATCAGACCTTAGGATAGAAACCTAACTTATGGACATGAGGAACTTCAAGAAATATGAAATAAAACTAAAAGAGGATGGAAGGAACCAATAAGGAATTCCCTTACTTGAAATATCTTGAAGAAATCGGCCCCAATCCACCTAACTATGAATCTCCAAGTACCCAAAACTGATATGGAGGTCCGAAGGAGTCATATTAGGTCACGTGGGGACTGAAATGGGGGGAAAAGTATGAAAATTGAAGGAGTTATGAAAGATTCATTTTAACTCATCAAATCTGGTCGATTTGAGAAAGATTGATAAAGATCGTCCAAATCCGCGGGGTATATGAGCTCCAAAGAGGACAAAGCGATACAGGGGGTGCGTCTGAGGTTTTTGGCTTTGAGTGGGAGGTTGAATCACCTAAAAACAGTAAAAAAAGAATGAGATATTGAAATTTTAAAAAAATAATTTAAAGCAGGAAATGGGCTTACGGGCAGGCCCATTACCTTAATTAAAAACCCAAATCCATCATGTTTTTTATTTCTATGTGGTTCAATAGGATATGGTGATTTTAATATATTATGGTATGCCAATTGGGAAGTGGAATGGGTTTAAAATAGTAAAAATTGAAGGAGTTATATAAGAATCAAAATTTGTTTGTAAAACTGGATTTGGGCTCACGGTTTGACCCAAATTTTCAAAACCCACCATTTTCACCAAAATGAGTGGTAAACCCCCAAAACAAATCGGTAATGGAAATTAAATGAGTAATGAATTTAAAAAAAAAGTCATGGGTGTGACAGTGTTGATGCAGGGCGATAGAGTTTTTGCATACGGGTCTCGAAAGTTGAGGCCACATGAGAGGAGTTACCCGACGCATGATCTCGAGTTGGCTGTAGTTGTGCATGCGTTGCGCTGTTGGAGACATTATTTTTTGGGAGAACATTTTGTGATTTTCACCAACAACAAAAGTCTCAAGTATATCTTTACTCAGCGTGACGTGAATCTGAGGAAGCTAAGGTGGGTTTAATACCTTCAGTCATTTGATTTTGAGCTTGCCTATTCACCTGGTAAAGGTAATGTAGTAGCTGATACACTGAGCAGGAAGACTCAGATACAGGCAGCGCAAGAGGCCAGTGGCAAGTGGAAGCACATGGATTTGATCTCTGAGATTCATTTGGTGGTGCACGACAGTCAGGGGCAGACCTATCTTTCATCTTTATTTGTGACCTCTACCCTCCTGGACAGAGTGAGGATGAGACAACTATGTGTTTCAGAAGGCCGAGTTATACAGGATTCAGTGGAAAGTGGGGACCCTCCTTCTAGTTGGACGATAGGTGATGATGAAATTATGCATTTCCGTGGACGATTTTGGGTTCCAGTGGATATACGCGAGGAGTTGATGTGGGAGTTTCATGGTTCAGCTTGGGCAGTTCATCCCAGGGTTAACAAGATGTACCGTGACTTGAGACGTCAGTACTGGTGTCCGCGTATGAAGAGGGAAGTAGCTGGTTTTGTTACGAGGTGTTCCACCAGTCAACAGGTGAAGGCGGAGCACCAGAGGCCAGTGGGACAGTTACAACAGTTACCCATCCCGGAGAGGAAATGGGATGATTTTGAGATGGACTTCATGATAGGGTTTCCGATGTCACCTAGACGCAATGATTCCATGCGGGTTGTTGTGGATAGACTCACGAAGGTAGATCACTTTTTTCCGATCAAGGAGACCTTCGGGGTTGAAGAGCTCGGAATGTTGTATATCCGAGACATCATCCGTCTTCATGGAGTCCCTCATTATATTATTTCAGATAGGGACACCCATTTTACGTCTCATTTCTGGGAGAGTTTTCAGAGGGCACTGGGTACACAGGTGCTGCTGAGCACAACTTACCACCCTCAGACCGATGGCCTGTCAGAGTGTACGATACAGGAGATTGTGGACATGATGCGTGCATGCATCCTAGTCTTTTGGGGCTTTTAGGAGAAGCATATACCACTACTCGATTTTGCCTATAACAATAGTTTTCATACAACTGTTGATATGGCACCTTACGAGGATTTATATGGTAGACCATGCCGATCACTATTGTGCTGGTTAGAGGTAGGTGAGGCACCTTTACTAGGACCACATCTCGTGCAGGAGACTTTTGAGTAGGTCCAGTTGATTCAGAAGAGGATGGCTACCACACAGTCTCGTCAGAAATCTTATGCTGATCGCCGCAGATGACCTTTGGAGTTCATGGTCGGGGATCAGGTTTTCTTGTGTGTTTCACCGAGGGTGGGACACAAGTGGATCAAGAGACATGGTAAACTATCACTGAGTTATGTGGGGCCATTTGTGATTCTGGAGAGAGTCAGGATGGTTGCTTATCGGTTGTAGTTGCCTCAGAGGTACCGGGCCATGCAAGACGTCTTCCATATATCTCAGTTGTGCCGCTCTCATTCAGACCTGTCTCACACCCTTCGGCCCGAGGAGGTTGAGATTCAGGTAGATGCTTCCTTTGAGGGGAATCCGATTCGTATCGTTGATAAGAGCACGATGGTTCTCTATGGCCAGTCAGTTCCTCTCATAAGGGTGCTTTGGCAGCATGGCCGAGTGCATAACGAAACCTAGGAGCGGGAGACCGACGTACGCGCACAGTGGCCAGAGTTATTCTCAGAATTATCTTTTCCACCCTTAGAAGGGAAATTCGGGGACAAATTACTTTAAGGGGGGAAGTTTGTAATAATACGGTTCTTATTTTTGAGGTATAGGTTTCTTCCTTTCTCTTTTCCATAATTTTTTTTAAAAAATATTGAAAATGGGGGAAAATCCTACATTTTGGGAAGTACAGGCCATGCACTTTGTCCACACACCCAGTACTTTTGGCCATGTGGAAGGAGTACACGGGGAGTGTGGCCATGTCGACGATGAAGGGTGTAGGAACCGACTACACGCTGTGTATTTGTCCCTTACACGCCGTGTGCTCATGCCGACACGCCGTGTAGTCATGTCGAGGGGTGACCAGTTCCACACTGGCAGGAAGCTGCCATAGGAACAGTTAAAATGGAAAGTAGATGCCATGTACTTAGAAGTACACACTGTGAACTTTTTTTTTGGCATAAAATGTGCAGTAGCCTTCCCTGTTTACAGGGAAGGCGTAGAACGGGAAGAGAGCTCAGGAGAAGAAGTTCAGAGCTTTTGAGATCTGCCATGTGTTCGTCGGGAATCCGTTTCCGCCTCGGACGATCTCGTTGGAACCACGCGGGTAATCCATCCCTTATCCTTACATAGTTCTTTCCAATTATTCCCCAAACGGGAGTTATTTATGTGTAAGAGAGTTTTCTTCTACGTCAGATCTACGTCGTTCGGGGGCATTTCTGGAATTGACGTTCACGTATAATGTTTGTTGGCGTTAAAGGTAGGTGGCTTGGAGTATATTTTCCAATTGTTGTGTGTTTTGTGTGTTTTTTAGCTACAAACCCATATTTGGGTTGTCATGTGGGTGAGGTCGTGGCTATTTTGATACCTAAACATTTTTAAATAATTGAATGTGATATAAAAATTCTGTTTGGGATCGCTTCTTGGATATAGGACCACCCCGAGGGTGCGTTTCTCTGTTTAGCTGTTTGGCCAAGATACCTGAGGGTATGCCTTGTTTATATTAAGCCTTTAAAGTGATGATTTTAGAATTTCCTTGAGAATAATTGTTTGTATACTACTGTTTACATTTTGGGCTTGGCCCGATTACCTGTTTAGCCTGCGGGCAGTGTTATGATTAGCCTGTGGGCATTGTACTACTTAGCCTATGGGAAACTTCTTCCGTGCCTATTGGCAGCTGATTCTGTGCCTGTGGGCGACACTTCTTACGCATGTGGGTAATATCCGTATTCCTATGGGAAGATTCTTGTGTTGGTTTCTATTTACCCGAGGGTAGGAGTTTACATGACTGAGGCCATTGGCTGTTTACTTAGAATATTCACTATGGTTATATTTTACATTCAATTATTAAATAGATATTAAAATGGAAATATTACTGGTTATGTTAGTTACTTTCAGTACTGCTTACTTTATTGCATTTTACTGTTGCACACTGTTGTTGCATGCTTACAAACAGTTGGGCACGTTCCATTGGAGGGTGCCTACTGGGAATTTATTTCTCACACCCTGTTTGGGTCATGCTTTTCGGCCCGAAAAAATTACTTTTCTGCAGGTGTAGATAAGGGAAAAGGTCCTTATACAGAGGCTTTATTGCTGCTGGGGTGTAGGAGAGAATGTGACCAAGCATTGGCTCGTGATGCCACCGGCTGTTCTATTTTTTTTTCTGTACTTGTACTCTGTATTGTATTGTACAACTATGTAACATGTTATGGCTATTTTTCCTAGAATTGGAGACATGTTGCATCATATCTATATATCTGGTTGGTTATATCTACTACAGTTGTGTATTTCAGTTTTGTATGGTTTACTGCTTCTGCTGTTCTATGTTTATATTTTAATTCTGCTGCACTACACTTTGAAAAATGAGGGCAATGTTTCCCCACTATCAGACATGGCACCTCGCTTCTAGTCGGCAGCCTCTGGAATTTGGGAAAATGTGCTTGAGGTCACGTGGCGAACCAGGTTCGTGGCTCCCGTTGCGTGGCACCCAGATCTGGGATGTTACAACCCTTTCATGCCACTATCCTAAGTAGTAAGTAGGATATAAATTTTAGTTTGTCGCATGTGCCCAATTACACAGGAGCGTGAATCTACCCTTCTGAATCAAGTGCAAATGATGAATCTATTTGATCCTAAAGGAATAGTTCTATGGGAGAGCATGTCAAGGGATGAACCTACTCCTGGGTGGACCGTAGATGAGGATGAGGTCTTGAATTTAATTGGTGTGTATGGCTGTTAGAAGACATACACGAGGAGCTGATGCAAGATTTTCATTCTGCAGTTTAGTAAGTTCTTCCTTGTGTCACCAATATGTGTCG
The DNA here is from genome assembly GCA_963277665.1 of Viscum album. Taxonomy (NCBI): domain Eukaryota; kingdom Viridiplantae; phylum Streptophyta; class Magnoliopsida; order Santalales; family Viscaceae; genus Viscum; species Viscum album. Next base: position 137,189,669 of record OY728161.1, on the reverse strand, counting down.
AGATCTAAAATGTTTGTATTGGTGGCCAGGTATGAAGAGAGATGTTTCTTTTTTTTTATGAGGTGTTCCACCTGTCAGCAGGTGAAGGCATAACATCAGTAGAAGACAATGCTTTTACAACATTTAGCCATTCCCAAGTGGAAGTGGAATGATGTCGCAATGGATTTTGTGATCGGTTAACTGTGGTCACCTCGAAAGAATGAGTTGGATAGTTTGGTTATTGAAAGTCTCAAAAAGGTTCCAAATTTCAAAAAAAAATTAAGTAAACCATCAATGTTGATGAGATTAGAAGTTTTCACATATGATATATTTTACGTTTACAAGGGTCCCACACTCCATTGTTTCATACAATGGTGCTTCTTTAATATCTCGGGTCTGGTAGCAACTACAAAGGGCTTTGGTTAAACATGTACATCTCAGTAAAATTTACCATCCCTAGACAAATTTCCATTATGAGTGCATGATTCAGGTGTTGGAGGACATTCATCGAGCATGCATCCATGATTATGGAGTATCTTGGGAAAAGCTCATTCCACTTGTGGAGTTTTCCAACAATAATATTTTTCAAGAAACTATTCAGATGTCATCTTATGAGGCTTTTCACCATTGGGCTTTGTAGATCACTCCTATGTTGGCTGGATGTTGGAGTGGAAGCAATGATGAGACCTCTTCTTTTCCAAGAGAACTCATAGCAGTTGGAGTTGATTTGGAAGAGAATGGATAATTCAACATCAATACAGCAGTCTTATGATGATCGATAGAGACGACCTATGGATTTTGATGTCAGAGATCAGGTTTGCCTACGTGTCATGCTGAAGGAGGGACACATGAGGATTATTTGACATGGAAATATTTCACTGAGATACGTCTGGACATTTGAGGTTTTGGAAAGAGTCAGGACGGTTTCTTATCGATTGATATTATTTCATAAGTACTAGCCAATGCATGACATCTTATAGGTTTCTCAACTGTGACGCTACATCTCAAAACCATCTCATGGTTTTCAACCGAAGGAGGTTGAGTTGAAGGTGGATGCATCATTCGAGGAACATCCAATACAGATTTTCGATCGCAGAGCAAGGGTTCTATGTGGCCGGTCTATTCCTCTCGTATGGGTGTGGTGGTAACATAGGTGAGTACACGACGAGACATGGGAGAGGGAGAATTATGTTCGATCGTAGTGGTCAGATCTGTTAGAGTATTTTTCGGTTCCACCTTGTTAGGTAAATTTGGGGATGAATTTCTTAAAGGGGGTAAGTTTGTAAGACCAAATATCATCATTTTTCATGTATGGATCTTGATTTTTGATGTTTTTGGGAAAAATGGGAGATTTTGTAAAATTTATAAATACACGTCATATACCCAAATTTTGAGGGTAGCCATGTACTGGTCGTTCATGTGCCGAGTACATGGTAATGTAAGGTGAACTTGAGACAACATAAAGTGGGGTCCAGGTAAGGCATGTACACAACTGTTACCTTAAATAAACATGCAATGTACTTTTCTTTTTTATTTGTTTAATTGGACTTGGGTCACATCTATTTCCCAAAATCATCATTTTCTAACCCCATTTCTTCTAGGAGAGACCGAGGGTGACAATTCTTCTCCAACCACTGATCTTTCATTCATTCACTGAGTTAAGCGTCGTCAATTGCATTGGAATATCCACTTTGAGTCCTTTTTATTCTAGATACTCTCCTCCTGATCTCTCTTCTTTCATGAGATATTCAAGATTAATCGTTTTTTATGTTTTTGTAGATATATGACATTAAAGTTCATTCAATTAATAAAGTTAAACTATATCAATTTTAAAACCACATGGTAGGTGGTTTTTGCCTTTTTTTTGTTTTATGTTTATTATAGGTGTTATAAGTTGTGAATATCCATGTTTTGGGCATTACATGTTTTGTAAATATAACCCAATTTGATTCCTGCAATGGGTTTTTTTCTTGAGAAAGGGGTTTTTATTATGAATTAGGGTTAATTTTTTTTAATTGATGTGTTTCCCATGTTTGATTGATAGTAGTCTTTGGATATACGACTACCTATTAGTCTATTTTTTCAATGACTTGTGAATTTATGATGGAGTTGATGTTATATGAGATGCATGTGTTGTGCATTGTAGCTGAATATAATTTTAGTAGATGAGATTAAATTTTCTTATGGATATTGTTTTTGAACAATTTTATTACATATGTCTATAAGAACCAGGCGTAGTTATACTGTAGGGGGAATTGACATTGGGGGATTCCCTAGTTTGTCTATTATAATTTTTCAATTGCGACACCATAAGGGAGGATGACATTGAGTTCTCCATCAGAGTGTCTATATAATTCTGATATGAGACCATAGATGGAATTGAAATTTATTACTTCCTTAAATAATCTATAGATTACAGTTAAATGAACAGAAAAGAAATTGACTGTGAGTGCTTCCACAGAGAATCATTTCTTTGGTGGGACCAAAGGGATTCGATAATGTGAGCTTTCCCATAAGGTCTTTATATCTTTACTGATTTAATGATAAGTTGAACATGTGGGGATATAATATGAGAACATTCAAAGAGGGTTAATTATGAATGATTGGTTTAATAATTAATAAATGTAAATGAATATAGTTTTAAACTGTATGAATGTTTAGTTCGGAGAACATTCTTATTTATTAATTCATTTTTCATATTGACTGCAGTATATATTCAATGACAGTTAGGAAAATTTCTTTTGGTGGTTTCCTAATAGGATTATTCTCACACCCTGTTTGGGTCATTCAGTTGGGCCCAAATAGATTATCTTGTTGTAGGTATAGATAATGGAAATCTCCCTACTACATGAGGTACAAGATTGTTGTTGTGATAGAGAGCATATGACCAAGCTGAGGATTTCGATGCTACTGGATATTACTTTTTTTATTTGTATATTAGTTTACTACAGTAATTCCATCATTGTGACATGTTTCAATGCTTTCAAGAAATATATGACATGCATCATTTATATATGTGCTCTAGTTGTTTATTTTATATTAGTCTACCATATTTTACTTATTTAATGGTTTTACTACTTCCATTGTTGTATATTATTGTTATTCATCTTTTTTACACTTCCAATTAGAGCATAGTTTCCCCACTATCACACCCAAGGCTCTCACTGCTTTTCATAGCCTCCTTCGTTTGTGTAAATGATCTTCAGGATATGTAAACAACGAGATATGGGGCACCTTGGCGCGGCACCCCGAACCAGGACGTTATATTTTCATAATCCAATATATTTTGGAGGGATTATGTTGTGTTTATTGAACATTCCAATTAATTATACAGTATTATAAAGAATATTATTTCTATTTTATTTTTTTACAAAATTTGAGATGAAATAAATTTATATATTTGTGTCTTATTATTTTATCAAGTGCCAAAATCCCTCAACTTAGGACACATACAGTATAATTTATATGACATTCTTGTGGAAAGGAAGAATATTCCACTTGTCATAACCCATGAAAGGGATTATCCAATTACATGGAGGTATTTTGGTAGGAATTTCTTTTCCAACATCCGCATTACAATTTTATTTTCCATCGAGTGGACTCCCCAATATTGAAACCCTCATACTAATTTCATAATCCTTTACTTATATGTTATATCTGTTCCAGAAATGGATTCTCCTCTTATTTTAAATTGGTTATGATATCCAAAAAAGTAAATAAGAACACCTCTATAAAATTAATTGTTTCAAAAACTGTTGGACCAATACTTAGTTTAATGGTTTCATTACTAATATGGTAATAGAAAGCTTGTTCTGGAATTATATGATGTTGTTTTTTTAATTTATTGTGTGTAAAATTTAATTTTTTTTATCTTTTATATATCTTGTTACCATCATGAGGAATTTAACTGAGTTATTAAAGATCATCTGATTTAAAAATTGCAAATAAGTAATTTATTTTAAATCTATATATTTATAATAATCCATCTATTTATGTGATCATCGTCTTGAATCAATAGAATAAATCATTCAATTGATAAAAATAATATAAATAAATCAATGACAATATCATGAGATTGATCCAATTCATGATTTGTTTATTAAACAATAAATCATCTGACAACCCTATGGTAAAACTACTTATGTTTTCCATAAAATTAATTGAATTAGACCACCTATATACCCATGTAAGGATTAGGATGGTTTCACATTGATTACATCCTGTACAACCTCTATTGTAGCTCTACATTGAATCGAGTTAATGTTCCTTCAGATACTCCTTCTATTGCATATGTTATATAACTCAAACACATTTGATAAGGAACAACATGATTTTTTACAGAAATAATAAAAAAAGATTGACAATCATGTCCTATATAATAATTAAGGGGGGATTACACACATGTAAACATGATTAATTAGAAAATAAATAATAAAAAATGAACGTAATAAATATAATCAAATGGAACCAATAAATATATAGGTTTTTTAATGATCATGATCGGTCATACATAAGAAACATCTATTAATTTAATATAATTAGGTAACATTAAATTCAATTAATTATTCGATAAGATAAATCACAATGATATTAATCAAACAAAATATTTTTAATCAATTATATTATATTATCTTATTCCATTAATTTTCAAAGAACTCCCATCCAATTTGATTTTCAAATAATGTTAATAATTTAATATTAATTAAATTTTGATAAAAGTAGAACCATTCTTTGTAATTTTAAGAAAATTGAGGAATACATATCTAAATTACATAATATGGTCGCTATAGTATACAATTCACTCATATGATATATTCTGTATAGAACCACTATCATAATCACATAATTTGTAGTGTAAAATTAATGACAGAAAAAATACATGAAAATCAAATTGCATTTATGATTTAATACATGTTGGGTCATTATTAAACATTTACCATACATAAATTTTTCATTCAAATATTTTGATCAATTAATTAAGTATTTAATATAATATAAATCAAAATGATTAATGTGAACTATCAATTTAATTACTCGCAAAATTTAGGTCAATGTGGTTTAATAGAGTAATTAATTAAATTTAATATTTTCACATAAATTGATAAAGTACTCTATGTGTGCATGATGGACAGATATTATGTAATTTATTTCATATGATGTCAACAGTACCTTCATAGTTACTCTATGTGTACTTCTTCTAGAAATTTATGAAGATAACAGTGTGTAGGAATGATAATTGGTATGTACTACTAGTTGAATAAATTCCAACCTAAAAAAGATGTGTATTAAATAGACTCAACATATTAATTACACAATGTTTCTTGACCCTATTTCTTTATACAAAACACACATAGAAAATAAAATGTTTTGGCAATGTACATATCAGGTAGTATATAAAATCCATGTCCCACACAGTCTATTCTAAACATGTTGAATTTAATGAATGTAGTGTGTACTCATTAAATGATGACCCTAAGTCCATGAGGGTTTCCTTTGGCGATGAATAAAGGTATATACAGTCTAAAAACCAAATACACGTCGTGTGACTTGGTGTTATATTACAAGACATATTAATACCTATGTGTGGGTTCTTTAGAAGTGATCATTGTTATTTTTTATCTAGTATTGGTTTTACGATTTTAAGACATAGGGGGTATAAGAGGTGTTAATGATTAGACAAATAATGAATCAAAACTGAACTGAAAATTTATATTTAAATGTGCAAGGATACATTATTTAAAAAAATAACTACAATTTTGAATGTGACTATTCAGATATAAATTTTACATTTTGGGATTTTATATATACTTTTTGAAGTTTGGAATAACTCATAATTTGTCGGATTCAACATATATTTTCTTATGTACAGGATGTGTAATCCATGTCCAGAAAAATTCATGATGAAACTAGAATAACATGTCAATATCAAGAAATTATTTTACATTAAATGTATAGTTAATTTAATTGGATATGAAATAAGTTTACATTATTCTTGACATATTCATTCATTGAATAAATTTATCTTATAAAACCCATTTCATCCAACCATTATTTTAATTTTAGGATCCATTTATATAATCCCCCAATTAGTGATTCACACATGCCCCTTTCATCACTGAACAATGTCAATGGAGTTTTGGGTGATAGTGTTATAGATCGATCATATTGTGTTGTTCCCCTTGATCACTATGATGATTCCTTTAGACATGAAGAATAACCCTTTTTTACTTTCATTTTTTAGATAATTTAGGAGAATCACTAATATCTATGTTGGGAGATAATTAAGTCTAGATAATTCATCGGTCAGGAGAGATGTCTATAGATATCATTATGAAAAACAAATATCCAATTAAATTTTTTACGTAAAATAATAATTGTATTCAATTTATAGATTTATAGGATGATATTTAATGTTTTTTAATTATAAATATTCCCTTGTTAATATCTTAAACCCTTAAAATATATCATTTCATATAGTATTGTTATTATTTTTATTTTCATAATGTCTGTGATAACTAGAAAAACAATAAAAATTATTTCACCATATCGAAAATTTATATTTATCATAATAACAAATCTTGATTTCCATTTCCACAACTAAATTGATTGCATAAACTTATAAATATGTAGTTAAATATTTATTCATTCAAGAAATAAAAATTAAATATTATATATCATTGAATTTAAATAATTATCTTCCAGTTAAATATTTATTTAACTTCTCTTTCCCAGAAGTAATATAAAAATTATTTGATAAAATTTTGAAAAATATATATTCCAAAAATGATTTAAAATATTAAATAATTGAGATAATGAAGATTTATTATTGTTTCATCCTCTAGGATTCTTCTTAATTTGGGTTTAGAGGGCTATCATAATGAATAATATTGTTATCTTGAAATGGGTAAAGTCATTTAAGAAAAAAAAAATTAATTCTACAACAACCATAACAACATACTAGTAAAAATTATATAATATAATATAGTTTATAGATATCACATCAAGAAGGATTCATAATTAATTCATGAAACCTAATAATGGATATATCATTATTTGATTATCGTGAATGAATATGTATTCATCATAATTTTTTTGGGATATGATTTCATAGTTCTGTTCCAGTAAATTGGTCATGCTATAAAATTCCATTAATGAAAGTGATAAATACATCCTAAAATCATTCATTTATAACATATTGATTAATGAATAACCAATGATTCCTACTTATAATGAACTTAATGTATCATGGGTTTCTTCAGTACATCTATGTACATTATTCATTGGAAGTATTAAAAATAATATTAATGTCTAAGGACCAATTTACATTATCTATTATAGGAATATGTAATTACAAAAAAACATGAATACATTCTATTAGAGTGTATGTCTTTATAATCTCCCATCCTGGTGACCATTAAGTGTAAAATCATAAGATGAATCACCACTGAATTGTGATCACTCACATAAAATTGAAATCAAAGTATTTTTTTGTCATCATTAGTCATATTAACCATGGGAATTTTTAAGATATATATTCATAACATCCCATGGTTATCATCATAAGGGATAATTTTTACAACTTATTTTAATGAGATATATACCCTAAAAAATTATCACATTAATTTCAAGAATAATAATGATAAATTTATGATACGATATATTTAATATTAACCTAATTTTATATAATATTTATTTTAAATTAAAAAATATTATTATCTAGGACACAAATTACATTAACTAAATGTATTAATCATACATAATATATCAATAAAAATATAATACATAATCGGAATATACATTCTAATTTAATAACTGGAACAAGAAATGGAAATATCTTCCCCAATAAAAATGTAGAGCATCCTAATCATAATGAATATAGATAAATAAGGTGGATGGTTTCATAAGAAAATGTTCTTATTGAAACATAAAATATATTTAAATAATTTTCACATTTATAACAAACCCATTTATTAATAACTTTTTATTTATCTTTGAAAAAAAAATGAAAAGACTTTTTATATTTGAAAATATTTTAATGTTAAAAAATTATAAATAATGGGAATTCGGTTTTATTTGAAAATCAGTGAAAATTTATATATTAATATTGATAATTAAAAATGGATATTATGACCTCAAATGGTGTTAATGTGGTAAATGTAAAAAATAATTCCATTCAACTTTTCATAAATACCTCAAAATAATAAATTTGGAAAACATTGAAAAAAATATGGTCTAAACCATCATAACTAATGTAAAAAGTCGTTGAAAATAAATGATTAAATATTTTAATCATAAACAGTTACATTATTGAAATATTTAAAAAGAACAGAACATGAGGAATTTTTTTTCAACAAATCACTACAAAACAATGTTTAAATGAAAAATATCTTACCTTAAGTCTAGAATCATTTTTTATATTTTTTATCCTGTTAAAAAAATTATTTTAATAATTTATATTTGTTTAATATTTATGAATGTTTATGTTTTTCATTTTAGAATAATAATTATCTTGTTTAATATAGTTTCTAAATCAGTTAAATATACTTCTTATTTTTTCAGGTTGTTCAGTTCTTAATTTAGAAGAAAATTGTTTTAATTAGTCTATTTTCAAAGGGGTCATAGTTTGATAATCATAGTAATATTAAAAAAAATTAATATCAATTTTATAGATTATAAAAAATAATTTACCCATTCTTCTATGGAGAACATGAAAAATGAATTACATCACATTGTGGAGATGGTAGTTCATACGTATTAATGGGTAATGTTTCCAATTATCAAATCAATGTAAATAATGAAAGGTAAAAATAATTTATCACTCTATATTAATAATATATATTCTTTAAAACCATCCTTATGTACAACCATTTGATATGATATGGAAAAATTAATAATATCTCTTCATGATGTACATAGTCCACATGTATGCATGAGTGACATAATCATTTTTAAATGGATGAGAGTCTAAGAAGGAAAATAATATTTAATTAAAAAAATAATAAATATTTTATAATAATAGTATATTTTCATAAATTCTATCTTTATAACCGTCTGAGTGAGATAATAATTAAAAATGAATCACATCGCATCATGGAGGTAGTAGTATACACATACTACTGAGAAAAAATATCATTTTCTAAAGGATGAAAAGTTGATGGAAAATGGTTTTACAATAAATATAATTAAATTTTAGTATAGGGAAAAAACTGATGATATTTTATCATTATCTAAAGGATATTTTTATGTAAGTTATATGAATAAATAATCCTAAAATAAATCGTTTATGATATGTAGTTCCTCATTTGATATCTAATATTCGATTTAGCTTAAGGACATTGATGGAGATGTTTAGGATCACTCCAATAGCATTGAAACTTGTTAATTTAATTTTATAGAGGGATTTTGATAGACGATTTGGGGAATACTGTACATTTTTGGGTTTCAAAATTGTTGAGGGGTGTCCCATTATATTGGTAAGAAGAAATGAAATTTTCTCAATCTTTCAAAATTTAAAGGACACAAAAGTAATTTTGAATAATTAAATGTGGCATAGAAATTGAACATGAATTTAATGTTCAATAATATCTCTTACACTTCATTTATGATATGTTTTTCATGATTTTATAATAATTTAAAAGTAATTTTTAACATTAAATACCATTTAAAATCATTTTATTAACTATTGAAATAATTTTACATTTTAGGAATCAGTACAATAATTCTATTATAATATAAATATTTTAACCATCACCAGTAGCTTATAAATTTTATCATAATTCTGGGAACACATTAACATATCCAAAACATTTTAACATTAATGTTCTTGAAATAATTTATCTGGTTTGTCCACTGCTCGCACAAGCGTTGTATTGGCGTTGCCTAAAATTTCAAGGAAATTATTCCACTACAAAAAATTATAAATATATTCATTTCATTAATATAGTTTAAAAATATAACAAGATAGAGGATGGAATTATAGAATTTTACTTTAGTTAAAATAATATATTGACTGTAATATAGGGAATATGACAGAAAAATTTAGTATTTTCATTTAAAGGATGACTATCATTTAAATAAAATATTATAATAAAATAATGTAAATTTTTGGAATTATTTTTAGATATTATCCAGTAGATGTAAAAATATTTGACATATTTAACCCTTTATTGTGGTGATTAATATTTACCATGTTTATTTATAAATATGAATAAAAATAAAATAAACAATATTAAACAATTAAAATATTATGATTCCAAATCAATAATCTTTTTTTATGATTATTTTTTTAGAAGTTGTAAAATTAATTGTAATATTACCATGCGTAACACAATGAGAAAAAGTTTTCAGAAAAATGTTCTCTTTAACGTGAAAAAATATTTTATACTAATATAATGTATAATATTTATTCATATTAAATTATTAAAATTTTTCTAATAAACATGATTTTATAATAATTTGACTCTAAATACAAAACATTGTGGGAAATTTAAATTTCTTTATTTGAATAGAGTAAATTATAGTTTAGGAGAACATTTCATTTATTACTATTCACTCAATAATTATTCATTTTATAAAAATCAAAAAAAATAACTATGGAATTATTTTTAAATTTTTATTTAATAAATAGATTAATTTTTTATAAATTGTGATTTATAAAATTTTAAAAAATTAATTTTTACATCCATTAATAAAATGAAATATTTTGTATGATGGAAATAATTTTTCAAGTATAAACAGACTTTAGTATCATTCCTTTCAATAATTAAAATTATATAAATTAATATTAATTTTATTGAATATATAATGTAATAATTTAATTAGAATAAATTTTCAATAGTGATTAAATTAATCTGTAATGATAAAAATTCTTTGTGCTCAAAAAACAATTTGACCAAAAATAACTCTTTTACATTAACAATTTTATCTCTTTGCTTATAAAAAATTTATAATAATTATATCATGAATATTTATTTTAATAAGTATATATATATATATCATAATCTAGTTCTTCATGTTCAAACAAATCATCCCAATGTCTAGGTTATAATAGTTATATTTAAATAGTATCAATTTTATATATAGATATTATCATGATATTGAATTTTTGGGTAATTATTGGAAACTTATTTTATATTAAATATTTATAGGACAATTTATATTCCATGATATGCCTCATACATAGTAATTGTATTGAAAAATAATACATCAATATAAGAGCATTGTCTTCCACTTAAAATTCAATAAATTTATCTTCCTGTAGTTTGAGTGGAAGAATTATTTTACCATCAAGATATATTATCTGAAGACATTATTACATGATTTATTTTCATTACATAAGATAAATTTAATCCTTATTTTTTTATAGTTTAACACATCTAAATCATATCATATGATTAATAATCATGTTGAATTATTCATTAATGAAGAAATGGTATTAAATTTCAATAAATCACAAGATCCAAAAGAGGATAACATATAATTCAAACTATTTCTATCCATCGACTAAAAACTATGATTAATAAATGTTAGTATATTCTTCCATATGATTATATTATCATATTAATGAGAAAAAAATTAATCCTTAATTCATCAGTAATAATACCCGAATTTTAATTTAAATGTTTTCATAAGTAATTACTCATAAAAATCATCAAAATTTGATAGTGAAAAATATAAAAACATGGATTAGAAAAGTTATATCAAATATTACTCTATGATCAATGTAATATTTATCTATAAACCACATTAATCACTCAAAGTGTCATTAATCCAAGATGGATATTCCTTAATCATATGTTATGTCACATACATGACATATTTTAAAGATAAATTTCATTTAATTTCCATTTAGTCTTTGTTTTTGAGGTTTCTGAAACTTTTATGGTAGAATGGGTGAGTTTTCGTGAATTCATCCAAACCGTGAGCCCAATTCCATATTTAAAAATAAATTTTGGATCTTTTATAACATTTTCATTTTTTTATATTTTTCACCCATTCCAATCCTAAATGGTATCCCCTGACATATTAACACCACAATTGTAGTTTCTATATTTTATAAATCCATAACCAATGTGTATATGGGTTTTTATTTAAGGGATTGGGCCTGCCTGAAAGCCCAATTCCAGTTTTATAAATAAAATTTGATTAATTAATAACATATAAAATATTAAGTATTTTTCGGTTCTTCCAAGTCTAAAACACGCCCATTGATCCAAGACATGCTCCCAATCTCTCTCTCCCTGCTTTGGAGGTCTTCTTCATCGTTATTGAGTGCTGATATTCTTAGGGTTTCTAAAATAGGGAAGATTTGAGGAGGTGAGTTCTTTCTATCATATCTCTCTCAATTCATACTCTTTTTTCCCCATTAAAATTACTACATGGTCCTATATTCTTGTTCTAACCTCCCTTATATTTTTTGTTGGTTAAAATTCAGATACTAGTGTATGTGAGGAGATTTCTAGATGATCCTAGAAGTAAGTTAGTCATCTTCATTCTTCTTTCAATTTTCTTAGGGTTACATTCAATGTGATTTGGGTTTCATACATTATCCATAAGGTTCCTAATTTCCAGAAGTCAGGGTTCAAACCTAGGGTTTTATTTCTTCTCTTTTGGGTGAAATATTCTCATTTTTTGGTTGGATTTCACTTCCTTGAGGTGCGGCGGTGGTGCGGTTTATTTTTCATACCATGTTTTGAGTGTTTCAACATAAAAGGTTGGTTATTCTATGTATATCCATTTTATGATAAGTTAGTTTTCTTGGTTTATTAATTTATTATGTTCCAAATATGTTTTGTTTGGTGAAAAGTCTATTTTTTTATGTATTTGGTTATGTGTTTAACTTCGTAGTTGCATTTTTTCTTGGAATTGGGTTCTTTTCATGCGTGGCTCTTGGGGAAATGTTTGGGTGTATTTTATAACATATGAAATTGATTTATTAGTGTTTAAAGGGTGTGAAAATTTTGGTTTGTTAATGCCATACTGTCATGTGATCATTGTAATGGGGTTTTTGAATGGTTTTAATGTGTGAAACCATGTTGTACTTCTTGAACGTGATTTGGGAAAATATGTTTTTTTTCATCTGTACTTTTGTAGTATTGTTTAAGGTATTTGTATAAAACTTGGGGGTTTTTTAATAAATATTTTAGGGCTGCCAATTCTTCTTTTGATTGTTATTGGTATTTTTGTGGTCTTGAATTAGGATTTTGAAATGGTTTTTGAATGAAAACCAAGGTTTCACCACTTGGGTTGGTTTTATGAAAATTGTAAATGATTTAATGAGTTACACAAAGTGTGAAATGGTTTCTTATGTACTGTTTTTGTGGTACTATGTTTCTAAAATTATTTTTTGAAACATAACATTGTTAGTTATGTTGTAAAACATTTTGGTATGGTTTTGTAATTTGTCGAGGTGATTTATGAAATTGGGATGTGGGGTGAGAAACGTGTTTTAGGGCTGTTTTGCGTGAGTGTGATGTGCAAAATGGACTTTTTTAATTAAAAGGGCATTATGTAACATGTTAGTGGGCTGTTATATGATTTTTATCATCTTGGGAATGATTTTATTAAATTTTTAACGGATTTGTTAAATTTTGAAAGATGTGAAAAATGTGTTGTGGTCTATTTTTGGGGTGAGTATGATTTCAAAATTCATTTGAATGAAAAATTGGATTTTTAGTCTTATGTGGAAAACATGTGGGATTTTTGGTGAACTTGTGATATGAAAATGATATTTCCATGTTCAAAGTAAATTTATTTACTTGTTGAACTTGTCTGAGCACAAGAGGAAAACCTGGGTATCTATGTGGGTGGGCGTGTACTAGTATGCCAATGAATCCGTGGGGTTTGGCCTCAATTTCACATAGCTTGATTGAAACTTACAAATCTAACTAAACTATGATGATGATGATAGGGTACCAATAGGTTACGAGTATGTTTCCTACTATTGGCTCGTATACGAGAATGGATATTGTGATGGTTACTCTCACCGAGATACGATGTACCAGGGACCCACAATGTGCTAGTGCCTAGGGGTATTTCTTATTGCTTGTGCTCATTAGTTAATTTTTTCTTACCGTCGGCATACGGTATAGTTGGCTGGAAAATCTAGTAGTGTTGACAATAATTTTATAAGTGTTGATTCTTAATTATAGGCCACTCAAAAACTGTTTTAATTTTTTTCATCTTTTAGAAATTGTAACTAGCATTTTCTGTTTATGAGAACATGTAAGATTTTTGTCATTGAATTTTTATCAAATGTAATATCTTTGTGGTAGTATCCTATTGGTAATTATCTCACACTTTACTTACACCCTTTGGTGTAAGTAGACTTGGTTATTTTGTTGTTGCTGGTTTGGATATAGTTTTTAGTTCCAATGGTTCAGGTTTCTAGCAGATCCTTGGTGGTGAAGTATTGTGAAGATGGATGGAGTGTGGTGCCCCCTGCCATGATGGATCTTGGGATATTTAATTTTTATTTTTTACCTTTTTTATAGTCTTTTTGAATTATTTTAAAACATGTAATTCAGTTCTGAATTTTTTAATGGATGGTTTTAGTTGAAAAATCCAGATTCGTTTTATTGAGTTTGTTTGTTGTCTAATGTTTATAAACTCTTGTAAATCGTTCCCAAACATCATTTTATGATACCCGGGCACTTGTGCCTACCTGTGGGAATTGGGAACGCTCTTCGGACCTTGTCACGAGCTGGGTTTGGTGTCGTTTTTAATGTCCACCAGATTCGATTCGTGACAAAATGGTATCATAGGAGTTTCACTCTCTTTGGGTCACGTTATTTGGGGAACAGTCGGGATAGTATAGAGTTAGGATTGTTGGGATATGGAATTCTAGTTATGTGTAATGTTGCTGATCACCAAACCTCATTATGGGAATCAATTCTCCAAGGGATTTCTAGATTTATATGAGTCATTTGGATTTCTTGGATTGATGATGATTAGGGGAAATGAAAAGAGAGTTGGGTTACCGGTCTCAGTGAGATCACAGGGTCTGGAAAGACATGTGGAGCTATAGATATTTACATAGAACACTCTCTGTGATGGTAAAGTGATTGGAATATGGCTTCCAAATGCATGTCCAAGTCACCCACTAAAACTAGTTTCATTTTTCATTGTCTTATATTCTATAGTTTTTAATTCTTGGATCTTTGGTTTTAAAGTGTCTTTGTTTTAAAAAGCGTAATTTTTTTCTGAAATGATTATCTAATAAAGAGGGAATGGTTAAATTTTTGAAAATAGAGAACTGAATTTTCTGAATTGTATTGGAATGGAAAATAGTGTGTTTGTACCACTTTTGAAAGCATGAACTATTTCAATGTTGGTTTGGAAAAAGTGTTTCCAAAAAGGTTTTCTAAACAATTGAAAGGTGTTTTATTGGGATGAGATGTTTTGAAATTAATATGTATGATTTGAAAGTGAGTTTTCATTTAAATGATTATTCCTCTCTAAAAATTTTGTTAATATGTAATTTGGGTTTGATTTCATGGTTAGAGGTTTTGAAAAAAAAGGAGGTATTGGTTGACTGTTTTGGATTTGAAAAGTGGAAAGAATTTTTTTTTATTTTAACATTTGGTATTACCATGAGTAACCACATGCATGGGGTTATATGGGATAATGGATGGTTAATGGAATGGATGGATAGGTTCTAGAATGGATATGAGGAGGGTGTCATTATGTCACAGAAACAAGCATGTGTAAGGCCCATGGGGTACCATTAGTGGTTACGCTATCTGCTGAATCATTTATTTTCAAAAAGATGATTTTAAATGGGAAACTTGATGTATTTATGAATTGTTTGAAATGGTTTGTATTATGTGTTTTTAATGTTGATGTTTTGGGATGTTTGAATCCATGAACCCCTTTTGTTTTTATTGTGTTTTGGCTTTCTGTTTGGTGGGTAAGATGTGTTGAAGGGCCGATTAGTTCACTCTTCTAAGAAATGTTTTGGGATGCTTTTACAGTGTTTTCTTTCATGGGTTTGGATAAGGTTTGTGGTATATCATGACAAAAAAACCATCTTTATTGGGTCTTTAGGTTTAATCGTTGGATAAGGTACGCCCCATTAAGGGTTATTGCACAACTGAAGTGAAACCTAGATTATTTCTCCATTCAAAGACCATCTAGTTGATCAATATAAGGAGTCTTTTTCTGGAGATTTTTAGATTGATTCTACACCCTTTCGTTTCTTGGTTTTTTGTATCCTCTTTTAGTGGGAGAGTGATCATGGAAGGTTGAAAGAGACCTCAGCCTCTTATGTTTCCTGATTTGCCGAAGGTGGAAGTGGTCTGGGGTTGTTAGCATGGATGAGTATCTGGATGCTATCTAAGAGGTCCTCTTGGTCCATCGTAGTCTCTTCAAAGAAGGAGAGCACAATAAAATACCATTGTGGGTAATTTAGTCATGAGAGGATATTGTGGCCACTTTCTATAATTGTGTGTTGTTTGGGTATGTTGTATAAGGTCCCACTCAATTCATTGTTTATATTAGTCGCAATGGTCATGTTCTTTGAAGCCTTGTGATTTTGTGCACTCGATTGACTTTAAAGGTGAAATTAATGCACTCCTATAAGAGTCTCTTTATGTTGGGAGAATTTATCCCTTGGAAAAACATCAAAATCTTTCATTTTAAAGGATGGTGATTATAGATGTTATTTACTTGTATAGTTTCTCATTTGATGAAACAAGATGTGATGCGTGTTCATATTATAAGCCCTTGTTTTAGTGAAATATTGAGTAATGGTAAAGTGAGTTTGGAATGTGTTATGTCTTGGTAATATTATCGGGGTTTTCAGTATAGTTTTTGGTGGCACCGAAAGAAGATTTCTCATTTAGGGGGGTTTCCAAAGCTTAACTGCGAGGTCGAAGATGCTTCAGTAATTTGAGCTCCTGCCAGAGGTCTCGGAGAGAAGCTGACTCATATTCAGGGAAAATCACAAGGTTGTTTAAAGCCATGTACAATGTCTTATCCTCAGTATGAAAGATAATAAGATTTTAAACCTCTAGGGTTATCATCTTTCTTCTGTTGTACCCATTTGGTGGAAATAGGTTGAGGTCCTTGTACCCATGTCATCACCTAATGTCATTCCCTCCCCCTTTGGTTTCCATCGTGTCATTAGAGAATGGTTGGAAATTTGAATAGAAGTGCTGAGGACATAGTTTTTGTATGATTAGTAGTGACCATTTTCCAAGAATCCATCAGAAAAGAATGATCTAAACAGTTAGTGCAGAATATCCCAAACCGTGCGGACTGACCCTACGCCCTTCCCAAATCTTACAAAAAATTGGGTCTTTCTATGTCGACCCATGCTGGTCGGTTAAGATGGTTTTTTCTAATGTTGGGGAGACCCACTATCATTCTCATGTAATTTCCTTTGTAAATTATGTATGGAATTATAACATTTTTACTAGTTAGTTCATTCAGTCCTCTCTCTGTTAGTGTCTTGATTCTGTCTCAGAAAATAATATGGGTTGCCTATTATGGTGGGGTGCCTATTCGTGTCCCTAATACCAATAGATCATATTTATCCATGGTCTTGGGTTGGTGGTAGGTAGTCTCGTTTGGAACATTCTAGATACCATTATCTTCCTTGAGTAAATGTTGGAATTGGAGACCTCCCTATGGTTTAGTTAATGTAAGGAAAGTGTAACCTTATTCGAAGTTGTTGTTCGTTTGGGTGAATTGCTTGACTCTTGTTCAGATAGTGTTTGAGGAGTTTTATTTTGGGATAAATTATGATAGTGATTGATCGTTTCAGGAAAGTGGTGTGATTTTGGGTTGGGAGATTAATCATTCCTTAATTGATCACTAGAGGTGTTTTGGTCCTTGGGGGTGAAGCTTGGCAAAAAAGTACATCTTGGTTTATCGGTTTGGTTTGGTTTTTGTATGAGGACATACTGTAGCTTTCCAGGGACGGAATGTTTTCATGGTGGGGAGAATTTTCACATAAATGACTTATTTTAAAGTTAAATTTCATTAAATTTCCATTTAGGATTTGTTTTTGGGGTTTCTAAATATTTTATGGTGGAATGGATGAGTTTTCGTGAATTGGGCCAAACCGTGAGCCCAATTCCAGATATAAAAATAAATTTTGTTTCTTTTATAAATTTTTCATTTTTTATATTTTTCACCCATTCCAATTCCTAAATGGTCTCCCATGGAAAATTAACACCACCATTGTAGTTTGGAGCCTTCAAAAATCCATAACCAAGGTGTGTATGTGTTTTTATTTAAGGGATTGGGCCTTCCCGAAAGCCCAATTCCAGTTTTTAGAATAAAAATTCATTAATTAATAAAATATACAATATTAAGTCTCATTCGGGGATTCCAAGCATCTAACACGCCCATTGAACCCAGCCATGCTCCCAACCTCTCTCTCCCCTCATTGGAGCTCTTCTTCATCGCGATTGAGTGCTGAAATTCTTAGGGTTTCTAAAATTGGACAGATTTGAGGAGGTGAGTTCTTTCCATCATAACTCTCTCAATTATTACCCCTTTTCCCCCCACTAAATTTCCTACATGGTCTCCTTATCCTTGTTCGAACCTCCCTTAAATTTTTGGATGTTCTCAAATTCAGATACTGGTGTATGAGAGGCGATTTCTAGAAGATCCCTAAAGTAAGATGGTCTTCTTCAATCTTCATTCAATTTGCTTAGGGTTACATTCATTGTGATTAGGGTTTCATACATTATCCATAAGTTTCCTAATGTAGAGAAGTTAGGGATCAAACCCAGGCTTTGATTTCTTGTCTTTTGGGTGAAATATTTTGGTTTTAGTTTGGATTTCACTTCCTTGAGGTGCGGCGGTGGTGTGGTTTATGTTTCATACCATGATTTTAGTGTTTCAACATATAAGGTAGGTGATTCAATTATTAACCATTTTATGATATGTTTTATTTCTTGGTTTATTAATTTATTATGTTTCAAATCTGTTTTTTGTGGTGAAAAAACTATTTTTTGATGTATTTGGTTATGTTTTTAATTTGTAGTTTCATTTTTTGCTTGGAATTGGGTTCTTTTCATGCATGGCTCTTGGGGAAATGTTTGGGTGTATTTTATAACATATGAAAGTTATTTATTAGTGTTTAAAGGGTCTGAAAATTACAGTTTGTTATTGACTTAATGTCATGTGATCATTGTAAAGGGGTTTTTGAATGGTTTTAATTTGTGAAACCATGTTGTACTTCTTTAACATGATTTGTGAAAATGTGTGTTTTTCATGTGTACCATTTGTGGTATTGTTTAGGGTATTTTTATAATAATTGGGGGTGGTTTAATAAATTTTTTTAGGGCTTCCAATTTGGCTTTGGATTGTTATTGGCATTTCTTTGGTCTTGAATTAGTGGTTTGAAATGGTTTTTGAATGAAAAACATCGTTGCACCACTTGGGTTTGTTTTATGAAAATTGTAAATAATTTAATGAGTTACACAAAGTGTGAAATGGTTGCTTATGTACTGTTTTGGTTATAGTATGTTCCTACAATGAGTTTTTGAAACATGAAGTGGTTAGTTATGTTGTAAAACATTTTTTTAATGTTTTGTAATTTGTCGAGGTGATTAGTGAAATATGGATGTGGGTGTGAAACATGTTTTTGGGCTATTTTGTGTGAGTGTGATGTGCAAAATGGAATTTTTTTATTAAAAGGGTATTATTTAACACATGATTAGGCTATTATGTGATGTTTAGCATCATGTGAATGATTTTACAAAAATTTTAACGGATTTGTTGAATTTTAAAAGATGTACAAAATGTGTTGTGGTCTATTTTTGGTGTGAGTATGATTTCAAAATTCATTTGCAATAAAAAGGGGATTTCTATACTTATGTGGAATACATATGGGA
The DNA here is from genome assembly GCA_963277665.1 of Viscum album. NCBI lineage: Eukaryota > Viridiplantae > Streptophyta > Magnoliopsida > Santalales > Viscaceae > Viscum > Viscum album. The sequence continues at coordinate 137,169,843 of OY728161.1, read as the reverse complement.
TGTTTGGTGAAATTGTGATTTGAAAATGATATTTTCATGTGAAAAGTATATTTATTGACTTGTTGAACTTGTATGAGCTCAAGGGGAAACCCCGAGTATCTAGGTGGTTGGATGTGTACTATTATGCTAGTGAATCCGTGGGGTTTGGCCTCAGTTTCACTTAGCTTGATTGACACCTAAAACTCTAACTAAAATATGATAATGATGATTTGGACCACTAGGTTATGATTATGTTCCCTACTAGTGTCTCATGCACGAGAACAAATATTGTGTTGGTTACCCTCACCGAGATACAAGGTACCTGAGACCCACAATGAGCTAGTGCCTAGTGGTTATTTCCTATTTCTTGTGCTCATTAGTTACTTTGTGCTTACCGTCGGCATACAGTATGGTTTTCTGGAAAATTCAGTAGTGTTGACCTTATTTTTAAATGTTTTGATTCTTAATGATATCCAACTCAAAAATTGTTTAATTTTTTTAGTTTCATCTTTTAGAAATTGTAACTAGCATTTTATGTTTATGAAAACTTGAAAGTTTTTGTCTTTGAATGTTTATCACAAGGAATATCTTAGTGGTGGTATCATTCTGGGCATTCGCTCACACCCTAATTACACCCTTGGGTGTAAGTATACTTGGTTATTTTGTTGTGGCAGGTTTGGATACAGTTTTTAGTTCTAGTGGTTTGGGTTTCTTGCAGGTCCTTGGTGGAAAAGTAACATGGAGATGGATTGAGTGCGGTGCCCCTTTTCATGAGGGATCTTGGGCTGTCTCATTTTTATTTTGTACATTTTTTATAGTCTAGTTGAGTTGTTTTAAAACATGTAATTCATTTTTGAATTTTGTAAAAGATGGTTTTAGTTGAAAAATACAAATTCGTTTTATTGAGTGTGTTTGTTGTTTAATTTATATAAACTCGGGTAAATCGTTCACAAAATTCATTTTATGATACCCAGGTGCTTGTCCCAGCCCGTGAGGATCGGGAACGCCATTTGGGCCATGTTACAGTATGGGTTTGGTGTCGGTTTGTATGGCCACAAGATTCGGTTTGTGACATATTCTATAACACATACTAATATTTTCCTAAAATAATGTAAGTCACCATGACATAAAATTAAAAAAAATATAATTCCTTAAATAACATCAATATATTATTTATATAAAATACAAAATACATTAAAAAATTCACATTTACCATAATATTATAGTGATACCAAAAATATAATAACTATTTATCCCAAATAATATTTACTAGCCTTTCATAAATTATCACATTAACCCTAATGTTTATCTAAACCATAAAAATTTTATCCCAAAAAAAAATCTTCAAAAATAACATTCATTGTTTATTACTTGATGAAACTATGGTTTATATATATCACAATCATGTATTGAAACATAGTATATAAAACTTCTTTAAAAATAATAGTAATCAATTATCCAAAAATTTACTTTATAATCCCCATGGTAATATTAATGTTTATTCCCAAAATTAATAAATTTATTTTCCCATTTACTATAAAATAAATTCCTATTTTATCTCAACCAATATTAATAATTAATTTTTTTAAAAATCAATAAATATTTTCTCAAAAATATCCCTAATCTCCTTTTATAATAATTTGAAGATGCCAAAAAGGTGTTTATACATTAAAACATATGATATTTATTAAATATTATAAATCATTAATTAGAAAATACTGCATTATAAAACTTGAAACCATATATGTAAAAACCTCAATCATTCAAAATTCTTTATAATACATTAACTAAGAATTTTCGTATTCTTCCTTAACACCTAGTATAGTCAAAACATAAATCATGTCATAAATTTCATAAATCACAAACTAATACTGATTCCATAATTTAAAAAATTACATAATATTATTCCTATATCTTATATTCCATTTTATGATTCTTCAACTTCATATAGCATTGATGACCCTTTATTTGTATGATCTTATAGATCCCCTTCACGATATTCCCTCCTTAATAATTGACTTGAATAATTCCCCTAATCAATAAATTTAATGCAATAATTTAATACCATAGGAAGAAATTTATTCCCCTATATCTCTTTAACTAAACCCTTTATTTCTGACATACCTCCTTTACCACATATGAAACATCTTATTATTAATTTGGGACATTTCTCTAGGTTTTTCTTCACATATTATTATCACATATAAAGTTACATATTTTAACTTTCTTGATCTTTGTGAAAATTTAATCCATGAAGTATTTTATTATTATTTTGGGTATTAGGAATCTCACTATGATTCTGGTTGTTAATCATGCATCTAAATATTTGGATACACATAAACATAATAGTTTTCAATCAATCTTGTATACTTTTCACAAAATTTTTCTACAAACCCATTATCTACTTGGTTCCTACAAGATCTAACCATTTACTAAAACCAAAAATAGTTAGCGTAACTATATCATTTTAAACCATATTATGGAAAGGTTAAATACAATGATATCCTTAATCATTTAATCATTCATTCAACCCTTTGAATTTAGTCAATAATTAAAATAATTCTTCATAACATACTATCTTTTATGGTTACATAATTCATAAAACATATGATCCTAAAATATCATATAAATTTATCATGTTTTTTCATCGAAAAACTATTAGTTTTGAGGAATGTTATTTGATTTCATTATACTGAGTGTTCCAAATGATGTCCATCAGAAAAAGATATTATGGTTATGATCATTGTATAGAAGAAATGGATTCTTACAGTTCTTTAGTTATAGATGTTTCATACATATTGGTTTTCATAATATATACATTCATCTAACATAGTCATGAGACATATAAGACATGATAAATTTTTTTACAGTGATACTTCTATGTCATCAGATTGTGATGATTTTAAAAATATCAATAAATAAGTTTCATCATAGATTGTGTTCATCAACAGTGGAAACTCAATGAATTGTCTATTTATATGGTGTCTCTTTGTTATAGGTTCCAATGTATGTTTCAAAAATTTACTAATTTTTGAACCGATGAGTAGAAGTTTTTCCATGAGTTTTGAAGATTGGTGAGACTAATTTACTAGAGGAGGCCATTATAAAGAGGTGTGGTGGACCCGATCTAATGATGTAATGTGATGAGTGATTGAACTGTGGGAGTTTCTAACATAATTTTTTGATTATAAAAAGTGGAGAGGATGAAAGTGAATTTTCAATAGTCATTTGTATCATATAAAATAAAATATGTTTATAGTGTTCTCATTTTTTTGTATGAAATTTTATGAACCTTGTAAATATTTTTTTTAGATTTTTTATTTTTGGGTAAAGTGAGGTCATGGATTTGAGTGTAGTGATTAGGTCAGATATCAACCTATTTAATTTATAAAATATTATAGGGGATATTTTTCAATTAACACAAATCTTGTATCATTTTGAATCTTTTTGATTAACAGGTTGAAGTAATTAAATGATTTTATATCATGTATACATGGTTATTTCTAGGAATGTATGTTGGAAAAAACTCATAGATTGGTTCTAGGGGTTTCTCTATACATTTGATATCCAAGTGTTGGTTCCATATCACTCATTGCATCCATGTATCTTTTCTCATTAGCATGCAATTTATATGATTAATTTTGGATTATTGTTGTCTATAGAATGATAATAGTGGAATAAAATATATTTCTTCAGTATGTTTTATTTAATACACATTATCTTTTAGAGAATAAAATTAGTATATATTATGATAATAAAATATATTAATTCCCATTTTTCTATTAAATTTTCTGAAACATATGACATAACAAAATGAAAACCAATAGATAAGAAGAATTTATCCTTGTCCAGGATGTCACTTTCTGAAAAAAATGAATTCAACAATAGAGGTAATAAAACCAATATAAAGTCTATAAAAGAGTTGGACGAAATATGTAAGAATCCTACTTCTCTAGAAACTGTTTTCAAGACATAATGATTATTCATCTTCAGGTAATTAGGAGTGAGAATCTATAAACTATCAGGTGAATGATGACAATATGATATATGGATAGCTTGGATCAGTGTATATAACATTCATATATAATTTTTAGAATTTTCTTCTTCATTACATTAATTTATATACAGGAAATTCAACGATGACCATAATTATTACCTCCAGTGGGAATGAAAATCCACTATTTTATGACATTTATAACAATATCATGAATGAGTAGTTATAGTATATGAATGTTTAGACTATATCTTTCTATGGTACTTAATTTTAATTTTCACCTAAATAGAAAATATCATAAAAGAATATTTCATCATAGGATAAGACATAGAGAATAATTCAAGTTAAATCCATAGGTTATGTCTTACATGTTGGATATTTTTGGATGTGGGAATATATCCTGAAATATTGCTGGAATAGAATAGAGGCTTCCACTTTCAGATGGAAAAATTTAGTAAATATAATGGATCCAGGTTCGAATATGATACTATGAATTATCATTCTCGAGGAGTCATGGGTAATTAAATCAGGGGAATCATTTCACATAAATGATTATAATGGTATCATGCTTTATTATATATTAGGATGTGTGGGAAGATTATATATTGTATAAAAAAAATACATGGATATATTTGGTTAAGGAGATGTGATCATTTCATTAAAGAAAGGGTGTTTCTTGACAGTGAAAGGTGCTAAACACAATTTATGTCTCTGGAAGAACCTATTATCAGTGGGAAATCTTTATTATTTATGTTTTAGAATTACCTACTTGAATAGAGTTTGAATGATCAGAATAGGTTCGTTGTTGATATCTAGCCATGTTAAGAATGGGAACTTATAGAAGACCAGGTGGAGTGATGATGTTCTACAAGAATGACTTCATCAAGTTTTATCGAAAAGTGGAAACATAGGTTTTACCACCTTAGTGAAAATAATATTAAACATATATTATTGAAATGAATTATTAAACTAAAGAGTGTAGTACATGGAAGGTGGGATAGTTGTATTCTATAAAAACATAATACAGTTTCCTTCATCTTGGATGGTTGATATCCAGGTAGTTTATGGTTATAATAAGTTCGTTATAATATTAAGTTTCCAAAAAATATTCACTATAATAGAGGATCACATTACATAATAACCTTCATTTATGATGTCAATCATAATGTCTAGGATTACTTCTTGAAGAATAAATTTTATTCTTTTCAAGATTTTATTTTGTAGAATGTTTTTTAGGGAAATGTTTTCAAATAATATTGAAGTGTCTCCAGATTTAAAATGTGGTGGAATATACTAAAACATATATAGGAATAAATTCATCAAACATGAACATGATGTTCTATGATCTCCATATTTTTTTTTAAAATGGATGAACCATACATCGAATAATAAAGAATTATTTTTATGTCTTCACTAGGAAATTCCAATGAAAATCTCTGAAGTGGCACTGAATTCAGTTTCATACTTGGTGAATTGATTTCCATGATTAGATGTGATAGTTGGGAATCCTGTGAAATATTGGTCTCCAATGAATCCACAGTAGAACAATAGTATTATATTTGGTAGCATTTCATATACTTTTAATTATTCTAAGGATATGTATTAGATGGAAAATAAATTCAAATTGTTTTTCTATCGATTTTGGTGATGAGTTATTTCATTATTATATGTCGGATAATGAAACTAGACAACAAATAGAAAGTAGAGTTTTTGTTTTCAATGAATAAATTATATGAGAATAATATAATTTGGATGTGAAGGATGATGAGAAATGTTCAACAATCAATGTTTAGGGTGATCAAACAGAGGTTACATGATAAACATTTACTATACAGACATATGATTATGGAACTCTAATAGTCCTTCTAGAAGAAATATAATGATCAAGAGAAACCATTTTTAGATGAATTAATATTAGGATGAATATCACTAGGAAAATTCATACTGAAAAGAGAACATTTGGACATACATGTTCTGGTCAAAGAAAGAATAGGATGATGACTATTATAAAGAGAGGCTTGAATGGATGAACCTAATATTTTTATATAGATATCTACTCATATCAAAAAATCAATTCATGATTTTATATATAATAGGAATCTCACAGCACTAATGGATTCATAGAATCCAGATAGTCTAGAGGAGTCATACAATCTCAAAGACACTAAATAGTGTGATTCATCATTTGAAGAGGAAATAAATTCCCTCAGTCTAAAAAATAAACTAATGTTATCTAATAAATCTTAAATAATGATAGCTCTAGAATGAAAATGGGGTTTTAATTTATAAGATGTATTTTATTAAAATATTTGGTACATTGAAAATATAATGGTGATGTTTTCATCCAATGGGATTGGATTTCTAAAATTTTCTCCCCAATAGTAATGAACATAACCATTTAGACAATGCTTAGCATTGGGTAAACTAATGATCTATATTGGGAGAAGAGTGATATTAATACAACATAACATCGTGTATTTTTGGAGAAATAAATGTACATAGTTTTTCCTTAGGGTTAGTGTCACGACCCGTCCCCTAGGGCCCATGCCGTGACTACCCCAAACCTGCCTTCCATAGGCCATGGAATGGCGAATAGCACCAAAGGCGTAACTCCCTAAATATAGGAAACAATTGCCTTTAAAACATGTAAACACACACAATAGATCACACCAATATATACAAAACACTAAGTAAACTGTATAACAAAAGTGTGTTGAATAGAAAAGGGGTCGGAAATACAATCCCAACTGTAAAGTACAATGAACCGGAAAAACATGTAAAACTAAAGAAATAAAAACAACTGTTGGGTCGCCCACTAGGATTCCTACATGAAGGGTAGGTACAAATAGCCTCCTCATCACTCCACTTCTGTCAGTCTCCTCCGGGTACCGAATCATCGTGTATTCCACCTCTAGGTACCATCCAGTCCAAATACTCTCAGCCTCGGTCAGCGATGTCCATCGTCTACAACCAACACAATGAGGTGCGGACATATCCCGTGTATGGGTGAGTATAAAAGTAATCAGTAGGGACCCCAAGACCCTCAAGTCCTCTCAATATCCAACAAGGATAACCACAAAGTATGGAATCAATAGATAACCCCACATAGGTATATTCCCATACATATACATGCTATCACGTAACCCATCTCAATCATGAGGTAAACACAAAACGTATTGACTCAGATCACACAAGTATATTGCATATGTAGAGAGATAGATATGATCATATGTGGACATTGAATCATCTATTCTATCGAACACTCGTAGGATCCTGGAATAGTAAACAGAGGTTTCAAACCCACATAGAATCCAGGAATAGTCGTCAGAGATGTCGAACCCACACAGGATCCAGGAACAGTCGTCAGAGCTGTGGAACCAACACAGGATTCAAGAACAGTAATCAGAGCTGTCAAACCCACATAGGATCCAGGAATAGTCGTCAGAGCTGTCAAACCCACACAGGATCCAGTAATAGTAGTTAGTGCCCAGCCAGCCACATGGTTCCACATAAAGCATGATTGATTCCGGGAGGGTCCACTACTCAAGCCAAGGATCGATAGAACAACTGCCATAAAGTTCCACTATAAGGTACCCCAAAGGTTCGCCCAGTCATAGGGGTCTCAATGCAACTGACAGTGCGTCAAACAGATGCCTAGTCTGTGAGTTATTAGCCTTTTAATCCTGGGGCCCAGTTGGATTCGTGAACGATCCAACATGTCTGTAACTCAACTATACCCCGAACTCCAGTGGGGTATACTCAAATGTACAGTCACGCTCCAAGATTACCATCGCCACTGACGGTTCCTCAAACGGATGTCGAGTGCCAATGATATGGCCAAAAGGTAGTAAAGGGTCGTAGTGTGCCCAGGTCCGCTCCGTCCCGGTCGGACCAACCTGGCCTGAATTAGTCTGGGCCATCCCGGTTCGGGTTTGGCCCGACCTGACCCATTGGGTTCAGCCTGGCCTGTCGGGCCCATCCAAGCCAGCCGCGGGGGCAGCGAGGGTGGTTTGGGCCGGGCTCGGGGCCGGTTCGGCCTAGTGCGCCGTGAGGGCGTAGATCGACCCGAAAAGCACGGAAGGGGCTTGTTCATCCAGGGTGTCATGAGGGGGCACGGCTCGGCGACTCGGTCCAGATGGCCGTGGTGAGTTCGGAAAGTTATGCGAGGGGCGCACAGGGCGCTTGAGATGGTACGTTTTGGCCGGGTTTTCAGGATGAGGCTGGGAAGGCCAGCCGGCGGGCGGCATGACCGATGTGGCTAGGAAGCCGACGAGCGGTGCGGTTTGGACCAAGGCGGTAGAGCTAGTTCGGCCGGAGTGCCACGATGGTGGCCCAGTTCGCAGAGACCGCGGGAAGGGCGACCGTTGCATTAGTCGTCTCGTCACCTCATCGCCATGAAAAAGATCATCACAATCAAGAACTATAGAGGGGTCAGGCCATGTTGGTTTTCCCCGCACCCTCTACGATTAGAGTGGTATCATTTGGCTCATCATGTAAGAAGAATATTGAACTTCAAATTTTACAACCTCCGCAATGAGACCTTTCCATCCGAAGATAAAAATAAGGAAAGTAATATTATACAAATAACCCCCTACCTTTTTTCATTGTTCGAATATGAAGTTGTGGAAATAAGACAATGGAGATCATTGATCGTCACGTCCCCCACACACTTACAATCCTGAGCTCATGCGTCTGCTAGTTGACGATGATGTGGAGGGAAGGTTGAAGGAGATCATTCACGAAATTCTTTTTTTGAATAACACGTTCTTCTATCTTCATTCTTCATTCATGAGAGCTTTTCCCTCTTCTCCCAATACACCTCCTCTCAAAACACCCAAGTGAAAAGTTGTGACAAATAATAGATTAGAATATCTAATTATTTCGTTGGCAAGAATTCAAAAGGAAAAACTAAACACTTGTTTGGCTTATTAAACATTTATGTGGAGGATTTTCACCATTAATTTTGTGCGTCATCTCCATTAAGGTGGAGGGGGTGGTGGCACCATTAAGTGGTGAGCTCAAAAGTCTTCTCCCCACTTAATGGGGAGTTCAAGTGGTTTTAACCTCTGGTGGTCCCCACCATATTAAACATGAAGATGATGTTAGGTTCAGGTGGGCCCCACCACCATAACCTCTTATGGGAGGTTAGGGTGTGGTGGTCCCCACCTCCAACTTCCACATGGAGGCTTCAACCAAACCAATAAAAATAACGGTACAACTTTATTTTTATTTAACTCCCAAATTAAAAACCCAAAAACTATATTTTATTTCCGACCATCTACGATTGTGGAGAAAGTCTTCATATGCAGATATTGGCGCTGTGAGTTCATTGGTGCACTCAAATTTCAATTCCGAGCACCGATTCAAAAGTCATGAAAACCTACTTGTACGTTTACTAAATGTACCCGATCAAAACATCAGAAATTGATTCTGGGTACACCAGGCCTCAGAATCGTGTTCCCTCAACTTCACGGACTCATAAAATTCCAATTTATTTATGAATAAAAATTCAATGGAATTTCTGGGTCTTTACATTCTCCCCACCCCAGGGATTTACATCCCTATAAGCTACAACTAGAACTAAGGGATCAAATGGGTGTACAGAGCACACCTCTGAGCCTCCCACGACCATGTGCTCTCCTGCAGGTTCCCGTACTGCCAGAGAATGCACACCAGAGGTATAGACCTTCCACATAGTACTCACTCCTTTCGATCCTCAATCTCCAATGGAACCTCCATGAAAGTTTCCTCATCGTCGACGTCTATCTCTCCATGGTCGATGATGTGAGATGGGTTGCACACATATATCCTCAGTTGAGATACATGGAAGATGTATTGCACCCAGTGCAACTGAGGTGGAAGAGAAAAGTGGTATGCCACCTCGCTAACTCTACTGAGGACCTAAAAATATACAATGAATCTCGGAGATAACTTGACGCCTCAGCCAAATCTCTGTAAAAATCATTGAGGTGGGACCTGTAGAAAGACGTGGTCACCATCCATGAACTCCGGAGGTCTCCATCTCTTGTCGGCATACGACTTTTTCCTTCTCTGTGAAGTATTCATCCACTCCTAGATGATCTGAACCTTCTCCATGGTAGCTCGTACCATCATATAATGCTACCATATCTTCAAGGAAAAGACCACTGCTGCTAACTCTAGGTCATGGGTGGTGTAGTTCTTCTCATGTTGTCTCAGATAATGAGAACTGTAACAGCCCGAGATTTTATGAAAAATATTCTTTTTAATTTCACTAATGTCTTGTGTTGTACACTACACCAAAAGGAGCTTGCACAACACGCATCCTTGACTTGCCTTGCATTACACGCAATCGCGACCTTCCTCGATAGCTTGCGTCGTACGCAATACCGAGTTTCACTAAACAACGATATGCTATTAAAATATTATTAAAACTAGCCGTTATGAATAATAATAACCACTTTTTGAAATTTTATAAATTTTATTTTTCAAAATGGACTTCATTTTTGAATTCGGAATACCGAAATTATACTAGGGTGAAATTTTGGTATTTTTCTGAAAACTTTCAATTTTTGATGAATAGTGAAACCACTAAGTGGTAGGTTAAAAACTGAATTTTGCATAAAACTTAATTTTACCGCTTCTGTGAATGGAATTTCGAAAATCCGACAGACACGGTTGATATCAGTATGTAAAATTTGGTTCAATGAGATAAAAATAATTTTTGGTGAATAGTAACTTTTTACTTTTTTTACCGCAGTTAATAGTAAATAGGTTAACTAAGGGTAAAAATGATATTACTATTACCCTAACAGATGTCCTAATTCTATTGGATATGTTTAATTCGACCCAAAAAAAACTTAAGAATAACATATGACCATTTAGGCCCTCTTGGGTTAGATTAGGACATTTATTATTAATTTATTTAAAGAAGGGTTAAAATAGTTAAAATCAAAGTTTAATAAGTAAATAATTTTAAATATGGGGTTATACATAAGATAAATTCGACTATAAATATTCATTAGAAAGATAAAAATATTTCCTACATAATTATATTTTATTTACAATTTTTAGACTTTAAATAAATTAATTTATTTATGACACAATGATGATGCAGTAATTACCCTTTTAAGGAAATATTAACATAATTGATGTTATAAATGCTCAAATGAATGTAATTTGAGACTTTTTATTAATTCCACTAATTTTATAGGTTACTATGATATATTAGTGTTAATTTAATCAACTTGGTTCGAACATATAATTCTGTTATGACTTTCACAAAAATCATATATCAAATAGTGTCAAAATTGACACAAAATAGTTTTTAAATCAAATATTATATTACTAATTGTTATTTTATTCCTAAAAATCTAAGGTTCGGCCAAATGACTTAGATATGGATATATATATTAATAATAAACAATTTGGGGTTCGTTTGGCATGTTATAGTAAGTGTATTAACCATATAGTGAAAGAAAACAAAAAGACACGGTAAGAGTTAAATTATTTAACTTAGAGTTAAATCTAATTCATAAGGTTAAAATCATACCCTAAACTTGTCTAAATCCTATTGGTTGATAGGATTTCGAACCATCCCCACTTTAGCTTCTAAATAAGACCCTTTGGAACCATTATAAACCGATTTTGACTTTAATATAAAATAATATTTTGAGATATTCCAAAGGTGCCCCGCTCCTCCCTTATAAAAGGGCACCTGCTCCCCCTCCTCCTCACACCAAATTGAGCACTCATGCTCGGCCAAACCCTGCCAAAATCCCTTCTCCACTTCCCTAGAATAATCCTAGAGGTCCTGGTCTTCTTCAAAGACCAATCATAGTTCCATAAGTGGAGGATTCAAAGAGGCGTTCCAAAGAAGAGGTCATATCCATTACCTATCTTTTCAATTTCTTTCTTCTTCAACTTCTTCTTCTTTAGTTGATTAATGATAAAGTAATAACATCAGTATTACTTACATATTGATATGTTATTATAAATATGAAACAACCCTAATTCACCTTCTATCCATCCTACGGAAAAATGAAATCACCGCGCATGCGTACGTACGGAATACCGTCTCCACGCCGTGGTGAAATCTATTTTCCACCACCACCTTACTTGGATCAGTATAATGGTGTAAATAATGACCATATATGACTATTATAAAGTGATATTGATTCTGATATATTTTATCATCCACTTTAATTCAATTCAATAATTATGGAAATGATATCATCGCTCGTGCGTACGTACGGACTACCGTCTCCACGACGCGATGAGATTCATTCTCAATGATTAACCATTCATGAATGATTATAAAATATATATAATAAGTACTAATGAAATATATGACCTAATAATGATACTGGAATTATTTATATTTATATGTATGTCATCTACTTAATTCCATTCAATTCAATAAGGAAACGAAAACAGCGTTCATGCGTACGTACGGACTACCGTCTCCATGAACGGTGTATTTCTTTCCATTTAATGATTTATTATATATGTATATTCTGAATATATATATATATATAAATCATGTTTTATATTATGGAATTAAGTAGTCATTGTCTAAGTAATCATATGAATAATTACAAGTCAAAAACACGAACGACAAATGAGACGATTTTACCCAAAACGCTACTTTAACATGAATTTACAAAAGAATGGGTAATATAAAGTCATAAGTGGACCATATATGATATAATAACAATGAATATGATTCTGGAATAAGTCAATAACATGATTTAAATCATTATACAGGAGGTTCGGACACTTACGAAGCAAATCGGACCTAATGTAAGGGAAATATCACAATCTCATTTTTATCCGAGATTGTTTATACTTTAGTATTTACTAGGGTGTATTTTATCATCCACATCCATATTTCCTCAATATGTAATATTATTTCCATCCACCTACAATTGTTTAAATCCAATTTTACCCTTCAGTGAGTTTTTAGTAAAAGATATGAAAGGAATCTATTGTCGTTTTTCGTACAAGGTACTTTTTTTACTTTTCCGAGAAAAGTACGAGAAGAATGTTTTTTTAACTTATACGGCATGAATGGATTTTTAAAACATTATTTCCAAGAATATTCCTTTACAAGTTTTCAAGTTTATTTTTAATCAACTTCTTTTATTTTAATGTCGTATGACATGTTATGAAAGGAAAATATTTTTGAAGTAGAAAGGATATTTTCCTCAAGAATGGATTTCAAGTGTTTTATCAAAATTATTTTCCATCTAAGATAATAAAGGGTTCTGTTTCTATCCCTATTATTACATGGATTTGATTATGTTGTGATGGAAATATTTTTATGAATTCCTTTATCTTATATGAATTGTTTTATGATGCCATGTTGTTTAAGAATCCCATTTTTATTACATGGGTTATGCAATGATGTATGATTTATGATTTTGTGGCACACATAAGAATGGTATAATTATGAGATGGGTGGGACCTATATCTCCCTCCAATGCATTGGGTAAAGATTTTATATCTCATGAGATAGACAGGGCTGGAACGGTAGGTTATACCGGTTCAGTGAAACAGGACTGAAACGAGGGTTACTCGATTCAGAAAGGGACTTTGTCCACTAAGATAGTCTTGGCAATGAGTCTTGACTAACAATAAATGATTCTCTATGATTATGTGTGTATGCCACAAAGTTTCATGTTTTAAATTATGATTATTTGGATTTCATTTCACTACCATGATTTATCCCATGTTATGAAATTATGCTCTCTTTTACAGGTTAAGATTTCCAAAAGTTATGTTCTTATGAATATGATGTGATTGATTTTTCTTTTGTTTACCCTTACTGAGCATTTGATCTCACCCTTTTATGTTTTCTTTTCCCCAGGATATAAAGAAAGGTTTTAGGTAAAAAAAGGGAAGATCTTTATGGGAGATATTGAAGAACTTTCACCACGATTAGAAGATTACGTTCCGAGTTTCCAAAGACACTAAACTATTACGATCCTTGTGTGTGTGTTTTTGTTATGTACTAAGTATTCCGCGAAAGTAATGTAATGTTCATGTACGTCAAGATACGGGTCTCTACAGTTGGTATCAGAGGAAAGGTTTAGTCAACCTTTGGAAACTAGGATGTGAGAACATTAGTGAGATCCCTAGAGATATTTCTAAGGTATGTCTAGGGATGTCCCTAAGGATAAGTATACATATAGGATATAGTCCTAGAACTATGGTAACGATCTTAGAATTAAACCTAAGATGTTAGATATTGAAGGTACTCACCCTTTATTATGTTGTTTTCCCTAGCATGATTTTTGCCTCTCACATTATTCTTTTTGGGTTTTAGACGATGGATGGAACCCGAAGGAACCTGTTGATCAATGCAATGGACAATGCAATGATTTCCCTCCTGAACAAACAAATGTTATGGGAGATGGAGTGCAAAATCTTATTTCTATACTTACACAAGCTATGAATCATTCTGGACTTCCAAATGAGCATAGAAGGGAACAATATTCTATTGAGTCCTTCATGAGGCAACGTCCACCTTCTTTCAGTGGGACATCTGATCCACTTGTTGCTGAACAATGGATCAGTACCACTGAAAAGATATTTTCAGTTCTTCAATGTTCTGAGCATGATAAAGTCATCTTAGCAGTATATCGTTTGGAAGGTGAAGCTGATCAATGGTGGAATCTTATCAAGAATATGAGGCCAAGAGATGAAATTGAGTCCATGGAATGGGACGAGTTCAAGAACATGTTTTTCAGTAAGTACATCCCTTGTATTCTTTGAACAAAGATGGAGAAGGATTTTCTTGAACTAAAGCAAAAGGATGATGAATCTGTTGGTATATACGAAGCGAATTTTACAAGACTTGCAAGGTATGCATCTGGCATTATCATCCAACCTGAAAGTAAAGTTGATCGATTTTTCAGTGGCTCAAAACCAAGTCTTCGAAGGGAATTAGCAATAAGAGACTTTAGTAGCTATGAAGAAATTGTGCGTTGTTCTATCAAGGTAGAAATGGAAGTTGGTGTTACATATCCATCTCATGGTTTTGACAAGAAACGAAAGATGGAGTTCAAGGAGAAATCTCAGAATAATGGTGAAAAGAAGATGAATGTTTCCTTATGCACAAAGTGTGGAAAGAAGCATGGTAAAGATTGTCTTAAAGGGACTAGAAAATGTTTTAAGTGTGGAAAAGAAGGTCATCGAGCAGCTGAGTGTCGAAGTAATGGAAAACGAGTTTCTAATGATGTGAATAAAGAAAACACTATAGAGAATGCACCACCAACACTTCAATGCTTCAAGTGCAAGGAAATGGGGCATTATGCTAATAAATGCCCTAATCCAAGGGTTAGTGATGATCAACATGAGCAACCACTGAAGGCAAAGGACCAAGTGAAGTCACATGCGATCACTATTGGAGATGTTTAATATGACAACGATGTGGTGGAATGATTAAGTGTTTATGTAATGGGATTCCAAAATAATGTTGTATCATTGAGTATAGCAATATTTATTGATGTGGTATTCAAAGTGATTGAGATATTTTTTGGAAATAAGATGATATGCGCATAATGAAGGGAAAACGAGAAAATGAAATGTTTAATAGTATTCATGAGCTCATGATTGATATAAGGACTAAGTGATATCATGGTTTGAGTATATAGAATTTTGAGGATTTTGGTATGTGGAAAGTGTTAACTTTAAACTGAATTCATGTTTTCACTAAGGTATTCATGAGAATACATGATTAAGGACTTTTAATGTTTGGAATGTGACCAACAAAACATATCTTATGATATATGGGGATCAACGATGGTATTAAATCTCTGGTAATCGTTTTCACTATGTTATGAGAGTGGACTGTAGTATTATGGATAAGCCTAAAGATTAAAATGGATTATGTTGAACATAAGTGAGTATTGTTTAAGGATAGAAGTTTTTTTTCGATATTATTGATGCGATGTTATAGTAATGTAGTTTTAGAAAAAGGACAACCTGCAGGACGGGCGACAGCCCATCGCTTCGGACAAGGATGTGGGAATCGAACCCACAACCGAAGTGCGACTGGCCTTTATCGCCTACCACTGGCCTACAGGAAGTCCCTGTTTAGTAGAAACTAGTTTTATTATATTAAGCAGTATGATATATGAAGTATAAGTCCATTTTAAGAACCATATGTGATTAATCTCACTATAGATCGACTTATGTATATAATTTTTTTGCTAACCTTTTGTTTGAGACAGATGGAATGACCCGTCATTCTATCACATGATCTGCTAACACTTCAAGAATAACAAATTCAACTTCATTTATTTAAGAGATAAAGTGGAAATTGTTCAAGGCATGAACAACAGTGAGATTGTACCAAAATAATGAATGTATTTATTCTAATTCAAATTTTCAACTTTAGGGAAATGATATTGAAAACCAAAAATGTTGTCCTAGTGATCTTATACCTGATGAATCGGATGGTACCTTAGATCGTCTCAAATTTATGGATTTGTGATTGTTGGCTTTTCCATAGCCATGTTCTCTACCACTCTCCATTAGAACATGATGGTTAGATTTTTCTTCCATATCCATATTTTCACCTATGTGGAAACCCAGTGATTAGTTTATTTGGGTAATCGTTACATTTCATACTTTAATTTTTAAAGTCAAGTTTTGGTATTACTTTTTACGATGTGGGTTTCTATTAAAGAAACTTTCAATAGTAAACCATATATAACCCCGACGAATTTCGAGGGAAAAATTCATTTTAAGGGGGGTAGAATGTAACAGCCCGAGATTTTATGAAAAATATTCTATTTAATTTCACTAATGTCTTGTGTTGTACGCTACACCAAAAGGAGCTTGCACAACACGCATCCTTGACTTGCCTTGCATTACACGCAATCACGACCTTCCTCGATAGCTTGCGTCGTACGCAATACCGAGTTTCACTAAACAACGATATGCTATTAAAATATTATTAAAACTAGCCGTTATGAATAATAATAACCACTTTTTGAAATTTTATAAATTTTATTTTTCAAAATGGACTTCATTTTTGAATTCGGAATACCGAAATTATCCTAGGGTGAAATTTTGGTATTTTTCTGAAAACTTTCAATTTTTGATGAATAGTGAAACCACTAAGTGGTAGGTTAAAAACTGAATTTTGCATAAAACTTAATTTTACCGCTTCTGTGAATGGAATTTAGAAAATTCTGATAGACACGGTTGATATCAGTATGTAAAATGTGGTTCAATGAGATAAAAATAATTTTTGGTGAATAGTAACTTTTTACTTTTTTTAACCGCGGTTAATAGTAAATAGGGTAACTAAGGGTAAAAATGATATTACTATTACCATAACACATGTCCTAATTCTATTGGATAAGTTTAATTCGACCAAAAACAAACTTAGGAATAAAATATGACCATTTAGGCCCACTTGGGTTAGATTAGGACATTTATTATTAATTTATTTAAAGAAGGGATAAAATAGTAAAAATCAAAGTTTAATAAGTAAATCAATTTTAATATGGGGTTATACATAAGATAAATTCGACTATAAATATTAATTAGAAAGGTAAAAATATTTCCTACATAATTATATTTTATTTATAATTTTTAGACTTTAAATAAATTAATTTATTTATGACACAACGATGATGCAGTAATTACCCTTTTAAGGAAATATTAACATAATTGATGTTATAAATGCTCAAATGAATGTAATTTGAGACTTTTTATGAATTAAACTAATTTTATAGGTTACTATGATATATTAGTGTTGATTTAATCAACTTGGTTCGAACATATAATTCTGTTATGACTTTCACAAAAATCATATATCAAATAGTGTCAAAATTGACACAAAATAGTTTTTAAATCAAATATTATATTACTAATTGTTATTTTATTCATAAAAATCTAAGGTTTTTCCAAATGACTTAGATAAGGATATATATATTAGTAATAAACAATTTGGGGTTCGTTTGGCATGTTATAGTAAGTTTATTAACCATATAGTGAAAGAAAACAAAAAGACACGGTAAGAGTTAAATTATTTAACTTAGAGTTAAATCTAATTGATAAGGTTAAAATAATAACCTAAACTTGTCTAAATTCTATTGGTTGATATGATTTAGACCCATACCCACTTTATCTTCGAAATAAGACCCTTTGGAACCATTATAAACCGATTTTGACTTTAATATAAAATAATATTTTGAGATATTCCAAAGGTGCCCCTCTCCTCCATTATAAAAGGGAACCTCCTCCCCCTCCTCCTCACACCATATTGAGCACTCAAGCTCGTCCAACCCCTGAAAAAATCCCTTCTCCACTTCCCTAGAATAATCCTAGAGGTCCTGGTCTTCTTCAAAGACCAATCTTAGTTCCATAAGTGGAGGATTCAAAGAGGCGTTCCAAAGAAGAGGTAATATCCATTACCTATCTTTTCAATTTCTTTCTTCTTCAACTTCTTCTTATTTAGTTGTTTCATGATAAAGTAATAAAATCACTATTACTTACATACTGATATGTTATTATAAATATGAAACAACCCTAATTCACCTTCTACCCATCCTACGGAAAAATGAAATCACCGCGCGTGCGTACGTACGGAATACCATCTCCACGCCGTGGTGAAATCTATTTTCCACCACCACCTTACTTGGATCAGTATAATGGTGTAAATAATGACCATATATGACTATTATAAAGTGATATTGATTCTGATATATTGTATCATCCACTCTAATTCAATTCAATAATTATGGAAATGATATCGCTCGTGCGTACGTACGGACTACCGTCTCCACGACGCGATGAGATTCATTATCAATGATTAACCATTCATGAATGATTATAAAGTATATATAATAAGTAATAATGAAATATATGACCTAATAATGATACTGGAATTATTTATATTTATATGTATGTCATCTACTTAATTCCATTCAATTCAATAAGGAAACGAAAACAGCGTTCATGCGTACGTACGGACTACCGTCTCCATGAACGGTGTATTTCTTTCCATTTAATGATTTATTATATATGTATATTCTGAATATATATATATATAAATCATGTTTTATATTATGGAATTAAGTAATCATGATCTAAGTAATCATATGAATAATTACAAGTCAAAAACACGAACGACAAATGAGACGATTTTACCCAAAACGCTACTTTAACATGAATTTACAAAAGAACGGTTAATATAAAGTCATAAGTGGACCATATATGATATAATAACAATGAATATGATTCTGGAATAAGTCAATAACATTATTTAAATCATTATACAGGAGGTTCGGACACTTACGAAGCAAATCGGACCTAAGGTAAGGGAAATATCACAATCTCATTTTTATCCGAGATTGTTTATACTTTATTATTTACTGGGGTGTATTTTATCATCCACATCCATATTTCCTCAATATGTAATATTATTTCAATCCACCTACAATTGTTTAAATCCAATTTTACCCTTCAGTGAGTTTTTAGTAAAAGATATGAAAGGAATCTTTTGTCGTTTTTCGTACGAGGTACTTTTTTTACTTTTCTGAGAAAAGTACGAGAAGAATGTTTTTTAACTTATACGGCATGAATGGATTTTTAAAACATTATTTTCAAGAAGATTCCTTTACAAGTTTTCAAGTTTATTTTTAATAAACTTCTTTTATTTTAAAGTCGTATGACATGTTATGAAAGGAAAAATATTTTTGAAGTAGAAAGGATATTTTCCTCAAGAATGGATTTCAAGTGTTTTATCAAAATTATTTTCCATCTAAGATAATAAAGGGTTCTGTTTCTATTCCTATTATTACATTGATTTGATTATGTTGTGATGGAAATATTTTTATGAATTCCTTTATCTTATATGAATTGTTTTATGATGCCATGTTGTTTAAGAATCCCATTTTTATTACATGGGTTATGCAATGATGTATGATTTATGATTTTGTGGCACACATAAGAATGGTATCATTATGAGATGGGTGGGACCTATATCTCCCTCCAATGCATTGGGTAAAGATTTTATATCTCATGAGATAGACAGGGCGGGAACGGTAGGTTATACCGGTTCAGTGAAACAGGACTGAAACGAGGGTTACTCGATTCAGAAAGGGACTTTGTCCACTAAGATAGTCTTGGCAATGAGTCTTGACTAACAATAAATGATTCTCTATGATTATGTGTGTATGCCACAAAGTTTCATGTTTTAAATTATGATTATTGGGATTTCATTTCACTACTATGATTTATCCCATGTTATGAAATTATGCTCTCTTTTGCAGGTTAAGATTTCCAAAAGTTATGTTCTTATGAATATGATGTGATTGATTTTTCTTTTTTTTACCCTTACTAAGCATTTGAGCTCACCCTTTTATGTTTTCTTTTCCCCAGGATATAAAGAAAGGTTTTAGGTAAAAAAAAGGGAAGATCTTTATGGGAGATATTGAAGATCTTTCACCACGATTAGAAGATTACGTTCCGAGTTTCCAAAGACACTAAAATATTACGATCCTTGTGTGTGTGTTTTTGTTATGTACTAAGTATTCCGCGAAAGTAATGTAATGTTCATGTACGTCAAGATACGGTTCTCTATAAGAACCATAAGTGATCACAACTCGCTTTTGCAACTGGACACATCCGAGTATGGTCCCTGAAGCGTCGTAGTAAACTACGTACCCTACGCCCTCCTTTGGAAGCCTCAATATGGGGGCACTAGTTAGCCTCTACCTTAGATCCTGAAATCTCTGTTTGAATCTCTCTGACCACAACAAGGGTTTCCCATTCTTGTTCAAGGTTGATAGTTGTGCTGAAACTCTATAGAAGTCTAATAAAAACCTGCGGTTTTATCCAGCCAAAACCATGAAACTCTGTACCTCTGTCATGCTCTTGGGTGGCTCCAAAGCAAGTACCAGCTCAATTTTGGTAGGATCTATTGCAAATCTATCCTCCAAGATGACATTTCCCTAAAATTGAACCTCTCAGATCCAAAAATGGCACATCAAGAACTTAACATAATGTTGGTAGATTTGGAGTGTGTCCAGTATGACATAAAATTGTAGGCATGATCCTCCTCAGTAGTCGTGTGGATCAGAATGTCGTCGATGAAGACTATGACAAAGCAATCGAGGTATGGATGGAAGATCCTGTTCAAGATTCCCATGGACACTGCTGGAGTGTTAGTTATGCCGAATGGCATAACCAAGAACTCGTAGTGGCTGTACCGACATCTGATGACCATCTTATGCTCATCCTTATCTAAAACTCTGAGCTGGTCATATCCTAATCTTATGTCTATAATCAAGAACCTCATTTCTCCCCTCAGTTGATCAATGTGTTCTTCAGTACTTGAGAGTTGATACATTTTCTTCATGGTCACCTTGTTTAGGAGAATGTAGTAGAAAAAAAGCCCCAGGATCCCATCCTCCTTCTTGGTGAACATAATCGGGGCATCCCAGGGAGAAACACTTGGTTGGATGAATCCCTTCCCCTACAAGTCCTCCAGTTGTAACCGTAGCTCATGAAGCTCTGTGAGAGACAACTGATATTCTAGAGTATATATTGGTTCCTTCCTGGGGTACAAGTAAATTTAAAATTTCACCTCTCTGTGAGGAGGTCGTTTTGGGACATCGTCATGGAATACATCCACATATTGGTCCACCACTACAGGATAATTCAGACACTACACGTCAACTGCTTCGAGTGTAAGGCAAGCCAACAGATGAGTGATCGGTTGTACTCTCCTCCGAGAAAGCCCATCATACACTTCAAAGCCTCCCTTATCACCGGAGAAGGTGAACCTGGTCACATCCATGTGGAAACACCAAAATTTGTTCCTAATACATTCGAACTGAGCCTGGACTGTGGATAACCGGTCCATACCCAAGATGACCTCGTAAGGCCTCAACGCCACTACTAGGAGATCCCACTCAAAGATCTCACCTCTTAGAGTAATCTCACAATACTAAAACCTGTGCATAATTGTCAAATCTACTCCCGTAGGAATCTCTATCCATAAGGATCGAGCCAATGACTTCGTCGAAATCTCAGAGCTCCGAACGAGGGCGGTCGAAATGAAAGAGTGACTCACAAGTGCATCTATAAGAACTGCCGCTATGGTGGGGTAGGCACATATTGTACCTCAAATCAACTCCAGAGTGTCGTAATCGTAATCCTCAGCTACCTGAAGCTGATCTCTTGCCGGTACACATGCTCCCTGCGGTCGGGGTGGACCTTTTGGGGGTGGTGGTGGTAACAGCTCGTAACATTTTCCACCACCAGCTGTATGACCTTCTCTTCTGCCACATCTTCTTGTGCCCTATGGATCACCACAATTAAACCTCTACCTCTTCCTGGGAGGTCCCTCAACTATATGTTGATCATCCCAAGGGAGGGCCAGACAGTCATGAGGCATGTGACCCTACCCTCTGCATGTGAAACACTCCATGTTCCTTGTATGATTGGATCTGTCTCGTGTGCCTTGGACAACCGAACCTGTGTCTTGTGGTCGTCCACCAGATGGTCTAGTCTACTTGGAACTCTTGGAAATCTATCTGATGCCGGATGCATAAGACTCTTCTACGTGACGCTTGGTGGTGGGTCTCGCTGCTGGTGACTGCATAGAAAAGAAAAACTCTACTAAGAGGGATCACTTCAATAGCCCCACCTATGTCAGGATGCTGAGGGAGATCATCAAAGCCTTGATATCGCACCTGATCCCCGGCTCGAAGGTCTTGGCCATGAAGAATGGGTCTTGAAGAATATATATGGTTTAGAGTGATAGGTCAGTGAACCTCACTGAGTATTGCGCCACCGTCATGATACCCCGCTGCAGATGAAGTATCTCTTGTATTCGTACTGCACGTAGGGTGAATGGAAAAAACTCCTCCCAAGACAGGCTCTCAAAATCTGCCCAGATTAGTCTCACCTCGTCATGCACCTAGAGCATCAGGATCCACCATCGGCCTACTGCTGCCTAAAAGAGACTCGTGGCAAGGATCACCATATGGTCAGCTGGTGTCCCTACCAGTCTGATGACACCCACCACAGCCTCTAGCCAATCTTCAGCTGCCTTCGGGTTCGTCACGCCCCTGTACCTAGTCAACCTGTAGTGATGGAACTCGTGCAATGCACTCAGGAGGTGTTCACTCTCTACTACTGGGTCTGGTGGCTTCTATGACCCAATAGGTAGTGGTACCGCTGGTGCCTTCTCTTTGATAGGGCCCTGCACCGAGGCCTCGTCACTCTGTGGGCTTCTATCCCGTACAACTTTCGGAACCCTAGTTTGCTATCTCCATGGAGGCATCCTGAAAAAAAAATTCTTGCACCATGGTAAAGAAGTTATACCTGGTGAGCTGAATCAAAGAGATCACAAAGAAAACTCTTCAAAACACAAATGCAATCAGTGTTTTCGTGTACTGAGTCAGAAATCATAAGTCTTGGTCTAGGTGTATGATTACGTTGGCCGCTGCTCCAACTCTGGACTCCCTGAATTGAAAACCACACTCAATAACCTTAACACTATTGATTCACAAAAAATAACAGTGTCTTATGTTATATAGTAGAACTGACTCCTTTGATGACAATTTGTCACGACCCGTCCACCGAGGCCTGTTCTGTGACTACCCCAAGCCCGCCTTCCATAGGCCTGGGTCTGGCGACTAGCACCAAAGTCGTAACTCCCTAAATCTGGGAAATAATTGCATTTAAAACTTGTAAACGCACACAATATAGCACATATCTGGATACAAAATAGTAAATAAATTGTATATCAAAAGAGTTTTGAAAAGTAATGGGGTCTGAAATACAAGCCCAATTGTAAAGTATAAGGAGATGGAAAAAAAGGTACAACTAAACAAATAAATACAGATGTTGGGTTATCCACTGGGATTTCTACCTGAAATGTAGGTGCAGATAGACTCCTCATCACTCCATATTCATCAGTGTCCTCCGGGTACCGACTCATTGTGAGGTCTACCTCCAAGTACCATCGAGTCCTAATACTCTCAGCCTCGGTCAGCAATTTCTGTCGTCTGCAACCAACCCAACAAGGTGCAGGCATAGCCCATGTAGGGCTGAGTAAAACAATACTCTATAGGGACCCTGATACCCTTATGGTCTCTAAATATCTAACTAGGATATCTAAAATGTATGGAATCAATACATAACTCTACTTAGGTATGTGTCCATACATATACCTATGCTATCATGTAACCCTTCTCAATTATGAGTTAAACACAAAAATTACTAATTTGGATCACAAAGGTATACAACCTTTGTAGAGAGATAGAGATGATAAGATGTTTCCACTAAATCATATATTCTGTTGAACCCACATAGGATCCATGAATAGTAAACAAAGTTGTCGAATCCACACATGATCCAGGAACATTAGTCAGAACTGTCAAACCCACACAAGATCTAGGAAAAGTCATCAGAGCTATCAAACCCACACAGGATCCAAGAACAGTCGTCAGAGATGTCAAACCCACACATGATTCAGGAACAGTCGTTAGAGATGTCGAACCCACACATTATCCAGGAATAGTAGTCAGTGCGCAGCTAGCCAGAGGGTTCCGCACAAAGCATGCTTGATTCCGAGAGGGTCCGCTCCTAAATCCTAGTGTCGTTAATCACCTACCATTAAGTACAAAAAATAAGTAACACAAAGGTCTTCCACATCATAGGGGTCTCAACGCTACTGCTGCATGTCAATCAGATGCCCAATCTATGAGTTATTAGCCTTTCAGTCCGGGGGGCCAGATTGGATTCGTGCATGATCCAACCTAACTGTAACTCAACTATACATCGAACTCCAGTGGGGTATACTCAAAAGTACCATCAAACTCCAAGATTACCATCTTCGCTGACGATTTGTCAAACAGACGTACAGAGCCAAAGATATGGCCAAAAGGTTGTAAAGGGCTGCAGTGGGCCCGGGTCCGGTTCGACCCGGTCGGACTGACCCGACCTAACTTAGTCAGGGCCAAACCGGTCTGGTATCGGCCCAACCTGAGCTGTTGGGTTAGACCCAACCCACGGGGCCCAACCTAGAAATCTGTGGAGGCTGTGAGGGTTTTTTGGCCCCGGCATGGGGCCGGTTCGTCCTGGAGCGCTGCAAGGGTGCGACCCGGTGTGGCTCGGCCACAAGGGTGAGTTCGGAGCTGGTTAGGCCAGGGTGTCGTGAGGGGGCACAATGTAACACCCCAGGTAAATAAAGAATATGAAATTTTTATATTTATCCATATTTGTGAATAAAATATTAATATGACTTTAACGGGGACGCTATGATCGATGGCATACCCAACACGCAACAACGAGTTTATTGGGAATCTTACATTGCACTCTAATAATAAAATAATATTATTTTAAATGGTAGTTAACATGTAGCCGTTGTATTGGTTGGAATGGATAGAAATAACTAAAATATTATTATATATGTTTTTAAATGTTTTTACATTTATCCAATAAAATATAAAGGCTTAAAATACGGAAAGAATTCAATTTTAGGCATATATGCCCTAGTTTTCACTAAAGGTTCACTTATCGCCTTTTGATGGCGAACCGTCATTAAATATAGTTTTGTTCACTCTTATACATTCTATTGGACCAAATAAAACTCTTCTTAAGAATTGGGACATCAAAATTTACTTTGTGTAAATTTTTGGTATCTTTCCGATAAAGTTCATTTATTTAATGAATAGTGTAAAATGTTGTATTTTAATTCAAAACCTCTTTTTATTCTAATTTATTTATATGATTAGATTATATTTTAAATTGGTTTTAAAGTGAAATTAGAATATATTTTTACCATTAAATCCAATAGTGGCCTTTGGAATTAATTTCACTTTCATATCAGACTTAAACTAGTGTCAATCTTTTGATACTTATTGTTTCATAAAAACACGCTATTTGCTCTGACAGCGGGAATTAATTATTAAATTAATTAATTTGACTTATATGTTTTGAATTTTTTAAAATATACTTAATTTTTGAATTAAGAAAATCAAATATAGCTTAGGGTGAATTTTTGGGATTTTTCTGAAAAACTTCAATTTTTGATGAATAGTGAAACCACTAAGTGGAACTTATAAAAACTGATTTTTCCGTTTAAATGAAATTTTTCCATCTTTGTGTTTTTAATTTCAAAAATCTGATATACATGGTTGTCATTAAGAAGTAAAACGTGGTTCAATAGGATAAAAATATTTTTTTGGTGAATAGTAACTTATTATGTTTTTAATCGCGATTAGAGGTAATTAGTGTAGTTTATGGTAAGAAAAAGGTTTTAATAAAATAGAATGACCTAGACACATGTCCTACCCTCATTGGATGTGTCATGGCCGACCAAGACAATCCATGGGTCAACTTGGGGACCCCATGGAGCCACTTTGGTTGGGAAATGACATAAATATCTTTTTATTTAATGTTAATGTAAAAATGACACAAACATGAAATGTTTTACTAAAAGAATTTTTACATGGGGTTATAAAAGTAATATTTTTGACTATAAATATTCATTGTAAAGATAAAAATATTTCCTACATCATATTATTATTTTTTTATAATTTTTAGACATTAAATAAATTAAATTATTTATGACATCATGATGATGCAGCGATGACCTCATTATTTAACGATTTAAATAAAATGAAAAGATAATGTAATATCTAAGCCCTACACATGTCCAAAACCTATTGGATGAGTGGATTTCGAACCCTTATCACCTTATCCTAGAAATACATCAATGTGGGACCTCTAAAATCCGAAACTCTTTCGAAAATAAAGTAACATTTTGTAACTTTACAAGAGTGCCCCTCCTCTCCTCTTATAAAAGGCCCCCACCTCTACCTCCTTACCCACACTCTCAAAGCCTTTGGCTCGGACAACCTCTGCCCATTTTGTCTCTCCACTTCCCTATATTACTCCTTGAAGCCTCAATTTTGGCAGAAGTCTTCCCAATGTTGCCTTTGAGCTCAAACCAAAGGGAGTTACCCGATTTTAAGGTAATGTCTTCACTTGAGTCCTT
Organism: Viscum album; assembly: GCA_963277665.1. Classification (NCBI taxonomy): domain Eukaryota; kingdom Viridiplantae; phylum Streptophyta; class Magnoliopsida; order Santalales; family Viscaceae; genus Viscum; species Viscum album. Next base: position 137,142,856 of record OY728161.1, on the reverse strand, counting down.
TTGTTTTATTTTGCTTCTCCAACCCCCTAAACTGTTTTTATTCATTTCTTTTGTAACAACTCCAGTATCTTCAATATACTAGGATGTTGTTATAATAAGGATTCGAGATACACTTACACACACCTACATCTAATGGTTAAAGAACATACTGTTTCTGTGGATGGCGAATTTCTGCCTCATGAAACGATGATAGTTCAACACTCATATAACACCGTCAAAGGTGGCCATTAAGATGTCACTATATTTATATATGATATTTAATATGTTTATGTTTTACTTAATCTTCTTTATTTTTCATTTATGGAATACCTTTATGGTTTCCATTATGGGTAAACGCGATATCTTCATTTAAGGAAGTGCAGATTACCGCCCCCTCAAAGTGATGTGATTCGTTAATGCCATATGTGGGATGTATAAAGGATGGATTTAAAGTTATTATATATTATGTTATACTGGAATTATAATATACCTTTATATCATTATTATTTTCTTTCCATTAAAGTATGAGATAGAAATGAAAGTAGTGTTCATGCGTACGTACGACTTACCGTCTCCGTGAACGGTGCATTTCATTTATTATCCCCAAATGTAATGTATTATTATGAGTACATATATATAATGGATATATATGATGTATGTTACATATAAATGACTAATATAATTCTGGAATGAAAATATACATACCTCTCATATATTTTTAATTCCATTAATATGACATAGAAATGAAAGTAGCGTTCATGCGTACGTACGGCTTACCGTCTCCATGAACGGTGCATTTCATTTATTTCCTCTAAATGATTATGTGATATTATAAATACATGTATATTCTGGATATATATGATATATATTATATCCAAATCATTAATATAATTTTGGATATAATGAACCATTGACCACACGAACAACATGTAATTGTAAGAAGTCCACTTTTGACTTAAGAACCATATATCGACAAAACAAACATTATTAACTTAAATGATTACATAATGTTTATAACAAGTCAATAATTGATATAAAAGGAATAATTAACTTTAAAAAGGTTCTTAATAAAGTATAAATTAACTCAAGTTTATTATTCAGGACGTTAAAGAACAATCGAGTCAAGTCAGACCCAAGGTAAAGGATCCTACACCTCTCTTTCTTTTTAAGTACAGTCTTTTATGTCATTCCTTTTAAGCTCATATTTCTTATGATTGGGATGTTATTTTATATTACTCCTACTTTAATTATTATTTTCATATGATTAGAGACCCTATTTCCTCTCATCAATCCATTTTGGAAGTTTTGAGTGGCGCCGTTAGGCTGCCGAGTTTTCGTAAGAGATATAACCTCTCTCTTTCTTTTTAAGTACTCTCCTTTATGTCACTTCTTTTAAGCTCATTTTTGTTATATTGGGGTATGTTCTTTTGTATTCCTATTTCTGTAAAATTTTTGTTGATATGATGAGAGAACCTATTTCCTCTAATCAATCCATTTTGGAAGTTTTATGTGGCGTCGTTAGGCTGCCGATTTTTCGTAAGGGGTTTTTCATCTCACTTTTATTCCCGTGAGATTTATGATACATTTGCCACAATTTCCTTTGGTTGGTGTATGTAATTACCATTATTATACACTTTGTGTAGTATAATTTTATTTATGGGTATTCTCATCTTCATTGTATGACCCTTCTTCCATGGGGTGTACGTTTCAAAAGTTACCCAACTCAGTAAGGGGACCTTTCACCCTCCTCTTTTTAAAAGACTTCTTTTGTTAAGTCTTTTAATTAACATACTATTTTGTTGGGATATGTTCTTTTATATCCTTATGGATGTAAATTTTATGTCCAAGTGATTATATTCCCTTTTTATCTCTCATCAACTCATTTTCTGAATTTTGAAGTGATGCCGTTAGGCTGTTGAATTTTATTAAGGGAACATTTTAACCCAATTTCGATTTCTTTGGGTTCAACGTGTATTTATTGAATATGTCATCTTTTGAATATGTGTGAATGAACATTTATTTTTTTACACTTAATATCCACTTATATTGGGTGTATTTATATTTGTCACACATAATTTTGAGATTGAATTATCCTTAATTTAAGGATACCTTCTTTATAAGGGAATTCATCACATTTGACATTTCTATTGAGACTTATTTGTTGTTATGCACCTATTCACTCTTATATGGTGTATATACTGTCCTTTGGAATATTATATCATGAATCCATTTATTCTCATGATATTATAAAGTTCATACTAAATGTTATTCCTCAATTATTATATTCAAGTGTCTCTAATTTTGGTAGAACCTCTTTTACCAAAATATCACTTTAAATGTTTTAATTATTTGTTATTATTAATATCCATGTTTTCAAAATGGTTTTAAGGATTTATTTATATGGATATTAATGGTTTAAAATTTAAAAAGCTTCAAGGTGGTATGGGACACTTTGATTCAAAAATCTCTTTATTAAATGTTTTAAATGGTTTTGGAAATGGTTTCTTTTTTAATGGATTCATTATTTCAATATACTAAAATGTTATATTGTGATTGAAATGTGGAAATGTTACGTTTCCTTTATGAATGTTTTATGTGATACGGTTATGTTATGGTTCTTGGGAATTGTTATAAAAATGGGTGGTTTCGTGATAAACTAAGGGCGGGTGAGCCCGATATAGCTCTCCAATGCATTGGGTAACGCGAAGGACTGAAACGTTAAGGTTTCTCCGAAGAGATTTAGGGAATATATTGTGATGGGTATTCCAAACGTAACCAAGAGGGTTACTCCCTACGAAAGAATGTTATGAATGCCTCTAGTTACCTTTATGTCATATGATTTCTATGATTTTATGAGGTATGTTAAAGTGCTTATGTTTTATGGATAAACTATGATTTCATTCTTATGTATACATGTACTCATGTTTCCTTTATATATTTTTATATCCCTTACTGAGCTTTTTATTCTCATCCCAAGTTTTTGAAATGTTTTTCACAGGTCAAGGTAAGGGTACATGATGTGATGATAATGTCAAGGATGTGTCAAGAAAGAATCCATTTTTTATTTTAAATATGTTTTCGTTGATGGGAAGAATGAATACTGTCTTTTATGTAACCACTTTGTATAAATGTGGAATGTAATGCAAGTTTCATGATCTAATTCTCTAAAACTCTAAACCTGAAAAGATCCTCAATGTGTAATCTTATAATAACTCAAGATTAAGTAAGGTTTAAGGCTGGGGCCTTATAGTTGGTATCAAAGGTCGGTTTAGATAACTTTAGAGGTTAGGGTATTCTCTAAGCACAAGTGACGTTACCATAATGGTTAGGATTTCAGAAAGAGTCCTTGTTTTAGATAAATTGAATGAGTAAGAATATCTTAGTGTTTATCTTCATCATTAGTACATGATGGTTATGTTGATATACTCACGCTGACATTTTTGGTTTTAATAAATGGATGGATCTAGCAAGAACCAAAGTGACAATGGGTTTGAAGGAATCTGTGGTGGCTCTATGATTAAGAGACTGGATGAGATGGGGGATTCAATGAGGAATCTCATGGTTGTTCTAAAACAACTATCAAGGAGTCATGATCAACCACTTCAACCTTGGTGAGTTCTCTAATGCATCATGTACGAGATGGCCAACTCGATGTGGAAATTCAGGTAATAATTATTAAGGTAACCATTACGGTTTATATGATCCTTACTTTTTAGGTAATTATGGGTTTCTCTATGTTATGATAGAAAATGAAAGGAATGAGATAAAGTTGAGGTTAAAATATGTTATGATAATTTTTGATGATTTTATCTCATTATGGGGGATATTTTAAGAATTATATAGTTTTGGAAAAAGGACAACATGCAGACCGTGTGACAACCCGTCGCGTCGGACAAAGCTGCGGGAATCGAACCCACAACCAAAGTGTGACTAGTATTTATCGCCTACCACTGGACTACGTGAAGTCCCTGGTTAGTTTGACAGATTCTTTCTAGTTATATGATTTTATGAATTAAGAGTATGTTGATTTTGGGTTATTTATGAAAATGATTAACCTATCATGGAGGATATGTGATTAGGTTAATTACTTTTCAATACGAGACTTTAGGAGCAACTGTTGTTGTTTGGAGATAAATGTTATGATTTAACTTGGAAGACTATGTGACTAAATCCTTCAAATATTTGGGTTTCAAACTTAGTTTGGTTACTTTGATGAATTTTATGGACAAATTGTTTATCTAATGGTCCTCGTTGAACTTTGGGTTTTGTTGGACAAATTTTGGAGATTAAGCATAGATTTTATTTTTATAAATGGGTATCCTTTTCTGGATTATCTGATCTTGTACTAGCCTTTTTGGTTTTGGTTTTGGTTAAAGTCTAAAGACATGGGATGTATATAGTTCTCTTTTGTGGATTAGGTGATTCTCTAGAAGTTTATTATAGTACTCTTAATGTGAACAAGTCTTCCTAAATAATCATCTTTTGGAGAAAATATGATTTTGTGTAAGGAATCTAATAAAAGTTGAAATTCAACATGATAAGTGATTATAAATTCCTCAACAAAAAAGTAACTTAAAACAGAAATGTTGTCTATTAACTTTTCCTACTAGGGAATTGAATACCGTTTAACCCATCACATGTTTGTGATTTTCTCGTGGTTAACTTTCTCCTAAACATGTTTTCTATCACTCTCCATCAGAACATAACCCTTTGTTTTTTGCTCCATGTCAATATTTTCATACTTGGAATCCTAGTATGGGTTAACTCGGGTGACCTTTGTACTTATCTTTATTTATTTTAAAGTGATTGTTTTACCGACTCTTGATCCGATGTTGGGACTTTCAAGGATGTTTCCAAGCTCAATTTTAAAAATTGCGAGGACACAATTCCCAAAAGGGGGGAAGGATGTAACACCCCAGGTAAATAAAGAATATGACATTTTCATATTTATCCATATTTGTGAATAAAATATTAATATGACTTTAAAGGGGACACTATGCTCGATGGCGTACCCAACACGCAACAACGAGTTTCTTGGGAATCTTACGTTGCACTCTAATAATAAAATAATATTATTTTAAATGGTAGTTAACATGTAGCCGTTGTATTGGCGGGAATGGATAGAAATAACTAAAATATGATTATATATGTTTTTAAATGTTTTTACATCTATCCAATAAAATATAAAGGCTTAAAATATGGAAAGAATTCAATTTTAGGCATATATGCCCTAGTTTTCACTAAAGGTTCACTTATCGCCTTTTGATGGCAAACAGTCATTAAATATAGTTTTGTTCACTCTTATACATTCTATTGGACGAAATAAAACTTTTCTTAATAATTGGGACATCAAAATTTACTTTGTGAAAATTTTTGGTATCTTTCCGATAAAGATCATTTTTTTAATGAATAGTGTAAAATGTTGTATTTTAATTCAAAACCTCTTTTTAATCTAATTTATTTATATGATTATATTATCTTTTGAATTGGTTTTAAAGTTAAATTAGAATATATTTTTACCATTAAATCCAATAGTGGCCTTTGGAATTAATTTCACTTTGAAATCAGACTTAAACTAGTGTCAATCTTTTGATACTTATTGTTTCATAAAAACACGCTATTTGCTCTGACAACGGGAATTAATTATTAAATTAATTAATGTGACTTATATGTTTTTAATTTTGTAAAATAGACTTCATTTTTGAATTCGTAATATCAAATATAGCTTAGGGTGAATTTTTGGGATTTTTCTGAAAAACTTCAATTTTTGATGAATAGTGAAACCACTAAGTGGTACTTATAAAAAATGATTTTTCCGATTAAATGAAATTTTTCCATCTTTGTGTTTTGAATTTCAAAAATCCGAAATACATGGTTTTCATTAAGAAGTAAAATGTGGTTCAATAGGATAAAAATATTTTTTTGGTGAATAGGAACTTATTAAGTTTTTAATCGCGATTAGAGGTAATTAGTGTAGTTTATGGTAAGAATAATGTTTTAATAAAATGAAATGACCTAGAAGCATGTCCTGCCCTCATTAGATGTGTCATGTCCGACCAAGAAAATACATGGGTCAACTTGGGAACCCCATGGAGCCACTTTGGTTGGGAAATGACATAAATATATTTTTATTTATTGTTAAAGTAAAAATGACACAAACATGAAATGTTTTACTAAAAGAATATTTACATGGGGTTATAAAAGTCATATTTTTGACTATAAATAGTCATTGTAAAGCTAAAAATATTTCCTACATTATAGTATTTTTTTTAATTTTAAGACATTAAATAAATTAAATTATTTATGACATCATGATGATGTAGCGATGACCTCATTATTTAACGATTTAAATAAAATGGAAAGATAATGTAATATCTAAGACCTACACAAGTCCAAAACCTATTGGATGAGTGGATTTAGAACCCTTATCACCTTATAACAGAAATACATCAATGTGGGACCTCTAAAATCCGAAACTCTTTTGAAAATAAAGTAATATTTTGTAACTTTACAAGAGTGCCCCTCCTCTCCTCTTATAAAAGGCCCCCAACTCTACATCCTTACCCACACGCACAAAGCCTTTGTCTCGGCCAACCTCTGCCCATTTTGTCTCTCCAATTCCCTCTCTTGCTCCTTGAAGCCTCAATTTGGGCAGAAGTCTTCCCAAGGAAGCCTTTGAGCTCAAACCAAAGGGAGTTACCCGATTTTAAGGTAATGTCATCACTTGAGTCCTTCTGTTTTATTTTGCATCTCCAACCCCATAACTCTTTTTATTCATTTACTTGGTAACAAATCCAGTATCTTAAATATACTAGGATGTTGTCATAAGAATTATTCTAGCTACACTAACACACACCTACATCTAATGGTTAATGAACATATTGTTTCCGTGGATGGCGAATTTCTGCCTCACGAAACGATGATTGTTAAACACTCATATAACACCGTCAAAGGTGGCTATTAAGATGTCACTATATTTATATATGATATTTAATATGTTTATGTTTTACTTAATCTTCTGTATTTTTCATTTATGCCATACCTTTATGGTTTCCATTATGGGTAAACGCGATATCTTCATTTAAGGAAGTGCGGACTACCGCCCCCTCAAAGTGATGTGATTCGTTAATGACATATGTGGGACGTATAAAGGATGGATTTAAAGTTATTATATATTATTATATACTGGAATTATAATATACCTTTATATAATAATTATTTTCTTTCCATTACAGTATGAGATAGAAATGAAAGTAGTGTTCATGCGTACGTACGGCTTACCGTCTCCATGAACGGTGCATTTCAGTTTTTATCCCCAAATGTAATGTATTATTATGAGTACATATATATAATGGATATATATGATGTATGTTACATCTAAATGACTAATATAATTCTGGATTGAAAATATACATACCTCTCATATAGTTTTAATTCCATTAATATGACATAGAAATGAAAGTAGCGTTCATGCGTACGTACGGCTTACCGTCTCCATGAACGGTGCATATCATTTCTTTCCTCAAAATGATTATGTGATATTATAAATACATGTATATGATGGATATATATGATATATATGATATCCAAATCCTGAATATCATTCTGGATATAATGAACCATTGACCACATGAACAACATGTAATTGTAAGAAGTCCACTTTTGACTTAAGAACCAAATATCGACAAAACAAACATTATTAACTTAAATGATTACATAATGTTTATAACATGTAAATAACTGATATAAAAGGAATAATAAACTTTTAAAAAGGTTCCTAAGCAAGTATATATTAAATCATGTTTATTATTCAGGACCTTAAAGAACGATCGAGTCAAGTCGGACCCAAGGTAAGGGATCCTACACCACTCTTTCTTTATAAGTACACTCTTTTATGTCATTCCTTCTAAGCTCATCTTTCTTATGATTGGGATGTTCTTTTATATTAATCCTACTATACTTATTATTTTCATATGATGAGAGAACCTATTTCCTCTCATCAATCCATTTTTGATGTTTTGAGTGGCGCCGTTAGGCTGCCGAGTTTTTGTAAGAGATCTAACCTCTCTCTTTCTTTTTAAGAACTCTCCTTTATGTCACTTCTTTAAAGCTCATTTTTGTTATGTTGGGGGATGTTCAATTGTATTCCTCTTTCTGTAAAATTTATGTTGATATGATGAGAGACCCTCTTTCCTCTCATCAATCCATTTTGGAAGTTTTATGTGGCGCCGTTAGGCTGCCGAGTTTTCGTAAGGGGTTTTTCATCTCACTTTTATTCCCGTGAAATTTATGATACATTTGCCACAATTTCCATTAGGTGGTGTATATAATGCCCATTATTATACACTTTGTGTAGTATAATTTCATTTATGGGTATTCTCATCATCATTGTATGACCCTTCTTCCATGGGGTGTACGTTTCGAAAGTTACCCAACTCGGTAAGGGGACCTTTCACCCTCCTCTTTTTAAAAGACTTCTTTTGTTATGTCTTTTAATTCACATACTATTATGTTGGGATATGTTCTTTTATATCCTTATGGATGTAAATTTTATGTCCAAGTGATTAGATTCCCTTTTTATCTCTCATAAATTCATTTTCTAAATTTTGAAGTGATGCCGTTAGGCTGTCGAATTTTATCAAGGGAACTTTTTAACCAAATTTTGATTTCTTTGGGTTCAACGTGTATTTATTGAATATGTCATCTTTTGAATATGTTTTAATGACCTTTTATTGTCTTACACATAATATCCACTTATATTTGGTGTTTTTATATTTGTCACACATAATTTTGAGATTGAATTATCCTTAATTTAAGGATACCTTCTTTATAAGGGAATTCATCACATTTGAAATTTCTATTGAGACTTATTTGTTGTTATGCACCTATTCACTCTTATATGGTGTATATACTGTCCTTTGGAATATTATATCATGAATCCATTTATTCTCATGATATTATAAAGTTCATACTAAATGTTATTCCTCAATTATTGTATTCAAGTGTCTCTAATTTTGGTAGAACCTCTTTTACCAAAATATCCCTTTAAATGTTTTAATTATTTCTTATTATTAATATCCATGTTTTCAAAATGGTTTTAAGGATTTATTTATATGGATATTAATGGTTTAAAATTTTAAAACCTTCAAGGTGGTATGGGACACTTTGATTCAAAAATCTCTTTATTAAATGTTTTAAATGGTTTTGGAAATGGTTTCTTTTTTAATGGATTCATTATTTCAATATACTAAAATGTTATATTGTGATTGAAATGTGGAAATGTTACGTTTCCTTTATGCATGTTTAATGTGATACGGTTATGTTATGGTTCTTGGGCATTGTTATGAAAACGGGTGGTTTCGTGATAAACTAAGGGCGGGTGAGCCCGATATAACTCTCCAATGCATTGGGTAACACGAAGGAGTGAAACGTTACGGTTTCTCCGAAGAGATTTAGGGAATATACTGTGATGGGTATTCCAAACGTAACCAAGAGGGTTACTCCCTACGTAAGAATGTTATGAATGCCTCATGTTACCTTTATGTCATATGATTTCTATGATTTTATGAGGTATGTTAAAGTGATTATGTTTTATGGGTAAACTATGATTTCATTCTTATGTATACATGTACTCATGTTTCCTTTCTATATTTTTATATCCCTTACTGAGATTTTTATGCTCATCCAAATTTTTTGAAATGTTTTTCACAGGTCAAGGGAAGGGTACATGATGTGACGATAGTGTCAAGGATGTGTCAATAAAGAATCCATGTTTTATTTTAAATATGTTTCCGTTGATGGGAAGAATGAATACTGTCTTTTATGTAACCACTTTGTCTAAATGTGGAATGTAATGCAAGTTTCATGATCTAATTCTCTAAAACTCTAAACCTGAAAAGATCCTCAATGTGTAATCTTATAATAACTCAAGATTAAGTAAGGTTTAAGGCTGGAGCCTTATAGTTGGTATCAAAGGTCGGTTTAGATAACTTTAGAGGTTAGGGTATTCTCTAAGAACAGGTGACATTACCATAATGGTTAGGATTTTAGAAAGAGTCATAGTTTTAGATAAAGTGAATGAGTAAGAATATATTAGTGTTTATCTTCCTCATTAGTACATGATGGTTATGTTGATATACTCACACTGACCTTTTTGGTTTTAGTAAATGGATGGATCTAGCAGGAACCAAAGTGACAATGGGTTTGAAGGAATCTGTGGTGGTTCTCTGATTAAGAGACTGGATGGGATGGGGGATTCAATGAGGAATCTCATGGTTGTTCTAAACCAACTATCAAGGAGTCATGATCAACCACTTCAATCTTGGTGAGTTCCCTAATGCATCATGTACGAGATGGCCAACTCGATGTGGAAATTCAGGTAATAATTATTAAGGTAACCATTATGGTTTATATGATCCTTACTTTTTAGGTAATTATGGGTTACTGTATGTTATGATAGAAAATGAAAGGAATGAGCTAAACATGAAGTAAAAATATGTTATGATCATTTTTCAGGATTTTATCTCATTATGGGGGATATTTTAAGAATTATATAGTTTTGGAAAAGGGACAACACGCAGACCGTGTGACAACCCGTCGCGTCGGACAAAGCTGAGGGAATCGAACCCACAACCAACGTGTGACTAGTATTTATCGCCTACCACTGGACTACGTAAAGTCCCTGGTTAGTTTGACTGATTCTTTCTAGTTATATGATTTTATGAATTAATATTATGTTGATTTTGGGTTATTTATGAAAATGGTTAACCTATCATGGAGGATATGTGATTAGGTTAATTACTTTTCAATACGAGACTTTAGGAGCAACTGATGTCGTTTGGAGATAAATGTTACGATTTAACTTAGAAGACTATGTGACTAAATCCTTCAAATATATGGGTTTCAACCTTAGTTTGGTTACTTTGAAGAATTTTATGGACAAATTGTTTATCTAATGGTCCTCGTTGAACTTTGGGTTTTGTTGGACAAATTTTGGAGATTAAGCATAGATTTTCTTTTTATAAATGGTTATCCTTTTCTGGATTATCTGATCTTGTACTAGACTTTTTGGTTTTGGTTTTGGTTAAAGTCTAAAGTCATGGGAAGTATATAGTTCTCTTTTGTGGATTAGGTGATTCTCTAGAAGTTGATTATAATACTCTTAATGTGAACAAGTCTTCCTAAATAATCATCTTTTGGAGAAAATATGATTTTTTGTAAGGAATCTAATAAAAGTTGAAAGTAAACATGATAAGTGATTATGTTTCCTTATGAATAAATTCCTCAACAAAAAGTAACTTAAAACAGAAATGTTGTCTATTAACTTTTCATACTAGGGAATCGAATACCGTTTAACCCATCACAAGTTTGTGAGTTTCTCGTGGTTAACTTTCTCCTAAACATGTTTTCTATCACTCTCCATCACAACACAACCCTTTGTTTTTTCCTCCATGTCCATATTTTCATACTTGGAATCCTAGTATGGGTTAACTCGGGTGACCTTTGTACTTATCTTTATTTATTTTAAAGTGATTGTTTTACCGACTCTTGATCCGATGTGGGACTTTCAAGGATGTTTCCAAGCTCAATTTTAAAAATTGCGAGGAAACAATTCCCAAAAGGGGGGAAGGATGTAACACCCCAGGTAAATAAAGAATATGACATTTTCATATTTATCCATATTTGTGAATAAAATATTAATATGATTTTAAAGGGGACACTATGCTCGATGGCGTACCCAACACGCAACAACGAGTTTCTTGGGAATCTTACGTTACACTCTAATAATAAAATAAGATTATTTTAAATGGTAGTTAACATGTAGCCGTTGTATTGGCGGGAATGGATATAAATAACTAAAATATGATTATATATGTTTTTAAATGTTTTTACATTTATCCAATAAAATATAAAGGCTTAAAATACAGAAAGAATTCAATTTTAGGCATATATGCCCTAGTTTTCACTAAAGGTTAACTTATCGCCTTTTGATGGAGAACAGTTATTAAATATAGTTTTGTTCACTCTTATACATTCTATTGGACCAAATAAAACTCTTCTTAATAATTGGGACATCAAAATTTACTTTGTGTAAATTTTTGGTATCTTTCCGATAAAGTTCATTTTTTTAATGAATAGTGTAAAATGTTGTATTTTAATTCAAAACCACTTTTTAATCTAATTTATTTATATGATTAGATTATCTTTTGAATTGTTTTTAAAGTTAAATTAGAATATATTTTTACCATTAAATCCAATAGTGGCCTTTGGAATTAATTTCACTTTGAAATCAGACTTAAACTAGTGTCAATCTTTTGATACTTATTGTTTCATAAAAACACGTTATATTCTCTGACAGCGGGAATTAATTATTAAATTAATTAATGTGACTTATATGTTTTGAATTTTATAAAATAGTCTTAATTTTTGAATTCTGAAGATCAAATATAGCTTAGGGTGAATTTTTTGGATTTTTCTGAAAAACATCAATTTTTGATGAATAGTGAGACCACTAAGTGGTACTTATAAAAACTGATTTTTCCGTTTAAATGAAATTTTTCCATCTTTGTGTTTTGAATTTCAAAAATCCGACATAAATGGTTGTCATTAAGAAGTAAAATGTGGTTCAATAGGATAAAAATATTTTTTTGGTGAATAGGAACTTATTAAGTTTTTAATCGCGATTAGAGGTAATTAGTGTAGTTTATAGTAAGAATAATGTTGTAATAAAATGAAATGACCTAGACACGTGTCCTACACTCATTGGATGTGTCATGGCCGACCAAGAAAATACATCGGTCAACTTGGGGACCCCATGAAGCCACTTTGGATGGGAAATGACATAAATATATTTTTATTTAATGTTAAAGTAAAAATGACACAAACATGAGATGATTTACTAAAAGAATATTTACATGGGGTTATAAAAGTCATATTTTTGACTATAAATAGTCATTGTAAAGATACAAAGCTTTCCTATATCATAGTAGTTTTTTATAATTTTTAGACATTAAATAAATTAAATTATTTATGACATCATGATGATGTAGCGATGACCTCATTATTTAACGATTTAAATAAAATGGAATGATAATGTAATATATAAGACCTACACATGTACAAAACCTATTGGATGAGTGTATTTAGAACCCTTATCACCTTATAACCGAAATAAATCAATGTGGGACCTTTAAAATCCGAAACTCTTTTGAAAATAAAGTAATATTTTGTAACTTTACCAGAGTGCCCCTCCTCTCCTCTTATAAAAGGCCCCCACCTCTACCTCCTTACCCACACTCCCAAAGCCTTTGGCTCGGCCAACCTATGCCCATTTTGTCTCTCCACTTCCCTCTATTACACCTTGAAGCCTCAATTTGGTCATAAGTCATCCCAAGGAAGCCTTTGATCTCAAACCAAAGGGAGTTACCCGATTTTAAGGTAATGTCTTCACTTGATTCCTTTTGTATTATTTTTCTTCTCCAACCCCCTAAACTCTTTTTATTCATTTCTTTTGTAACAACTCAAGTATCTTCAATATACTAGGATGTTGTTATAAGAAGGATTCTAGCTACACTAACACACACCTACATCTAATGGTTAAGGAACATACTGTTTCCGTGGATGGCGAATTTCTGCCTCACGAAACGATGATTGTTCAACACTCATATAACACCGTCAAAGGTGTCCATTAAGATGTCACTATTTTTATATATGATATTTAATATGTTTATGTTTTACTTAATCATCTGTATTTTTCATTTATGTGATACCTTTATGGTTTCCATTATGGGTAAACGCGATATCTTCATTTAAGGAAGTGCGGACTACCGCCCCCTCAAAGTGATGTGATTCGTTAATGCCATATGTGGGACGTATAAAGGATGGATTTAAAGTTATTATATATGATTTTATACTGGAATTATAATATACCTTTATATAATTATTATTTTCTTTCCATTACAGTATGAGAAAGAAATGAAAGTAGTGTTCATGCGTACGTACGGCTTACCGTCTCCATGAACGGTGCCTTTCATTTCTTATCCCCAAATGTAATGTATTATTATGAGTACATATATATAATGGATATATATTATGTATGTTACATCTAAATGACTAATATAATTCTGTAATGAAAATATACATACCTCTCATATAGTTTTAATTCCATTAATATGACATAGAAATGAAAGTAGCGTTTATGCGTACGTACGGCTTACCGTCTCCATGAACGGTGCATTTCATTTCTTTCCTCTAAATTATTATGTGATATTATAAATACATGTATATTCTGGATATATATGACATATATGATATCCAAATCATGAATATCATTCTGGATATAATGAACCATTGACCACACGAACAACATGTAATTGTAAGAAGTCCACTTTTGACTTAAGAACCAAATATCGACAAAACAAACATTATTAACTTAAATGATTACATAATGTTTATAACATGTAAATAATTGATATAAAAGGAATAATGAAATTTAAAAAGGTTCTTAAGAAAGTATAAATTAACTCATGTTTATTATTCAGGACGTTAAATAACGATCGAGTCAAGTCGGACCCGAGGTAAGGGATCCTACACCTCTCTTTCTTTTTAAGTACACTCTTTTATGTCATTCCTTCTAAGATCATCTTTCTTATGATTGGGATGTTCTTTTATATTAATAATACTGTAATTATTATTTTCATATGATTAGAGACCCTATTTAATCTCATCAATCCATTTTGGATGTTTTGAGTGGCGCCGTTAGGCTGCCGAGTTTTCGTAAGAGATCTAACCTCTCACTTTCTTTTTATGTACTCTCCTTTATGTCACTTCTTTAAAGCTCATTTTTGTTATGTTGGGGGATTTTAATTTGTATTCGTCTTTCTGTAAAATTTATGTTGATATGATGAGAGACCCTATTTCCTCTTATCAATCCATTTTTGAAGTTTTATGTGGCGTCGTTAGGCTGCTGAGTTTTCGTAAGGGGTTTTTCATCTCACTTTTATTCCCGTGAGATTTATGATACATTTGCCACAATTTACATTGGGTGGTGTATGTAATTCCCATTATTATACACTTTGTGTAGTATAATTTCATTTATGGGTATTCTCATCTTCATTGTATGACCCTTCTTCCATGGGGTGTACGTTTCGAAAGTTACCCAACTCGCTAAGGGGACCTTTCACCTTCCTCTTTTTAAAAGACTTCTTTTGTTATGTATTTTAATTCACATACTATTATGTTGGGATATGTTCTTTTATATCCTTATGGATGTAAATTTTATGTCCAAGTGATGAGATTCCCTTTTTATCTCTCATCAACTGATTTTCTGAATTTTGAAGTGATGCCGTTAGGCTGTCGAATTTTATCAAGGGAACTTTTTAACCAAATTTCGATTTCTTTGGGTACAACGTGTATTTATTGAATATTTCATCTTTTGAATATGTGTGAATGACCTTTTATTGTTTTACACTTAATATCCACTTATATTGGGTGTTTTTATATTTGTCACACATAATTTTGAGATTGAATTATCCTTAATTTAAGGATACCTTCTTTATAAGGGAATTCATCACATTTGACATTTCTATTGAGACTTATTTGTTGTTATGAACCTATTCACTCTTATATGGTGTATATACTGTCCTTTGGAATATTATATCATGAATCCATTTATTCTCATGATATTATAATGTTCAGACTAAATGTTATTCCTCAATTTTTGTATTCAAGTGTCTCTAATTTTGGTAGAACCTCTTTTACCAAAATATCCCTTTAAATGTTTTAATTATTTGTTATAATTAATATCCATGTTTTCAAAATGGTTTTAAGGATTTATTTATATGGATATTAATGGTTTAAAATTTTAAAATCTTCAATGTGGTATGGGACACTTTGATTCAAAAATCTCTTTATTAAATTTTTTAAATGGTTTTCGAAATGGTTTCTTTTTTAATGGATTCATTATTTCAATATACTAAAATGCTATATTGTGATTGAAATGTGGAAATGATACATTTCCTTTATGCATGTTTTATGTGATACAGTTATATTATGGTTCTTTGGCATTGTTATGAAAACGGGTGGTTTTGTGATAAACTAAGGGCGGGTGAGCCCGATATAGCTCCCCAATGCATTGGGTAACGCGAAGGAGTGAAACGTTAAGGTTTCTCTGAAGAGATTTAGGGAATATACTGTGATGGGTATTCCAAACATAACCAAGAGGGTTACTCCCTACGTAAAAATGTTATGAATGCCTCAAGTTACCTTTATGTCATATGATTTGTATGATTTTATGAGGTATGTTAAAGTGCTTATGTTTTATGGGTAAACTATGATTTCATTCTTATGTATACATGTACTCATGTTTCCTTTCTATATTTTTATATCCCTTACTGAGCTTTTTATGCTCATCCCAAGTTTTTGAAATGTTTTTCACAGGTCAAGGGAAGGGTACATGATGTGATGATATTGTCAAGGATGTGTCAAGAAAGAATCCATGTTTTATTTTAAATATGTTTCCGTTGATGGGAAGAACGAATACTGTCTTTTATGTAACCACTTTGTCTAAATGTGGAATGTAATGCAAGTTTCATGATCTAATTCTATAAAACTCTAAACCTGAAAAGATCCTCAATGTATAATCTTATAATAACTCAAGATTAAGTAAGTTTTAAGGCTGGTGCCTTATAGTTGGTATCAAAGGTCGGTTTAGATAACTTTAGAGGTTAGGGTATTCTCTAAGCACAAGTGACATTACCATAATGGTTAGGATTTCAGAAAGAGTCCTAGTTTTAGATAAAGTGAATGAGTAAGAATATATTAGTGTTTATCTTCCTCATTAGTACATGATGGTTATGTTGATATACTCACACTGACCTTTTTGGTTTTAGTAAATGGCTGGATCTAGCAGGCAACAAAGTGAAAATGGGTTTGAAGGAATCTGTGGTGGTTCTCTGATTAAGAGACTGGATGAGATGGGGGATTCAATGAGGAATCTCATGGTTGTTCTAAGCCAACTATCAAGGAGTCATGATCAACCACTTCAACCTTGGTGAGTTCTTTAATGCATCATGTACGAGATGGCCAACTCGATGTGGAAATTCAGGTAATAATTATTAAGGTAACCATTAGGGTTTATATGATCCTTACTTTTTAGGTAATTATGGGTTACTCTATGTTATGATAGAAAATGAAAGGAATGAGGTAAACTTGAGGTTAAAATATTTTATGATCATTTTTGAAGATTTTATCTCATTATGGGGGATGTTTTAAGAATTATATAGTTTTGGAAAAAGGAAAACACGCAGACCGTGTGACAACCCGTCGCGTCGGACAAAGCTGCGGGAATCGAACCCACAACCAAAGTGTGACTAGTATTTATCGCCTACCACTGGACTACGTGAAGTCCCTGGTTAGTTTGACTGATTCTTTCTAGTTATATGATTTTATGAATTAAGAGTATGTTTATTTTGGGTTATTTATGAAAATGATTAACCTATCATGGAGGATATGTGATTATGTTAATTACTTTTCAATACGAGACTTTAGGAGCAACTGATGTTGTTTGGAGATAAATGTTATGATTTAACTTGGAAGACTATGTGACTAAATCCTTCAAATATTTGGGTTTCAACCTTAGTTTGGTTACTTTGAAGAATTTTATGGAAAAATTGTTTATCTAATGGTCCTCGTTGAACTTTGGGTTTTGTTGGACAAATTTTGGAGATTAAGCATAGATTTTCTTTTTATAAATGGTTATCCTTTTCTGGATTATCTGATCTTGTACTAGCCTTTTTTGTTTTGGTTTTGGTTAAAGTCTAAAGACATGGGAAGTATATAGTTCTCTTTTGTGGATTAGGTGATTCTCTAGAAGTTGATTATAATACTCTTAATGTGAACAAGTCTTCCTAAATAATCGTCTTTTGGAGAAAATATGATTTTTTGTAAGGAATCTAATAAAAGTTGAAAGTCAACATGATAAGTGATTATGTTTCCTTATGAATAAATTCCTCAACAAAAAGTAATTTAAAATAGAAATGTTGTCTATTAACTTTTCATACTAGGGAATTGAATACCGTTTAACCCATCACAAGTTTGTGATTTTCTCGTGGTTAACGTTCTCCTAAACATGTTTTCTATCACTCTCCATCAGAACATAACCCTTTGTTTTTTCCTCCATGTCCATATTTTCATACTTGGAATCCTAGTATGGGTTAACTCGGGTGACCTTTGTACTTATCGTTCTTTATTTTAAAGTGATTGTTTTACCGACTCTTGATCCGATGTGGGACTTTCAAGGATGTTTCCAAGCTCAATTATAAAAATTGCAAGAACGCAATTCCCAAAAGGGGGGAAGGAGGTAACACCCCAGGTAAATAAAGAATATGACATTTTCATATTTATCCATATTTGTGAATAAAATATTAATATGACTTTAAAGGGGGTGCTATGCTCGATGGCGTACCCAACACACAACAACGAGTTTCTTGGGAATCTTACGTTGGACTCTAATAATAAAATAATATTATTTTAAATGGTAGTTAACGTGTAGCCGTTGTATTGGAGGTAATGGATAGAAATAACTAAAATATGATTATATATGTTTTTAAATGTTTTTACATTTATCCAATAAAATATAAAGGATTAAAATACGGAAAGAATTCAATTTTAGTCATATATGCCCTAGTTTTCACTAAAGGTTCAATTATCGCCTTTTGATGGAGAACAATCATTAAATATATTTTTGTTCACTCTTATACATTCTATTGGAACAAATAAAACTCTTCTTAAGAATTGGGACATCAAAATTTACTTTGTGTAAATTTTTGGTATCTTTCCGATAAAGTTCATTTTTTTAATGAACAGTGTAAAATGTTGTATTTTAATTCAAAACCTCTTTTTAATCTAATTTATTTATATGATTAGATTATCTTTTGAATTGGTTTTAAAGTTAAATTAGAATATATTTTTACCATTAAATCCAATAGTGGCCTTTGGAATTAATTTCATTTTGAAATCAGACTTAAACTACTGTCAATCTTTTGATACTTATTGTTTCATAAAAACAGGCTATTTGCTCTGATAGCGGGAATTAATTATTAACTTAATTAATGTGACTTATATGTTTTTAATTTTTTAAAATAGACTTCATTTTTGAATTCGGAATATCAAATATAGCTTAGGGTGAATTTTTGGGATTTTTCTGAAAAACTTCAGTTTTTGATGAATAGTGAAACCACTAAGTGGTACTTATAAAAACTAATTTTTCCGTTTAAATGAAATTTTTCCATCTTTGTGTTTTGAATTTCAAAAATACAACATACATGGTTTTCATTAATAAGTAAAATGTGGTTAAATAGGATAAAAATATTTTTTTTGGTGAATAGTAACTTATTAAGTTTTTAATCGTGATTAGATGTAATTAGTGTAGTTTATGGTAAGAATAATGTTTTAATAAAATGAAATGACCTAGAAACATGTCCTATCCTCATTGTATGTGTAATTATGACCCTGAAAATCCATGGGTCAACTTGGGGACCCCATGGAGCCACTTTGGTTGCGAAATGACATAAATATCTTTTTATTTAATGTTAAAGTAAAAATGACACAAACATGAGATGTTTTACTAAAAGAATTTTTACATGGGGTTATACAAGTTATATTTTTGAATATAAATATTAATTGTAAAGATAAAAATATTTCCTACATCATAGTATTTTTTTATAATTTTTAGACATTAAATAAATTAAATTATTTATGACATCATGATGATGCAGCGATGACCTCATTATTTAACGATTTAAATAAAATGGAAAGATAATGTAATATCTAAGACCAAAACATGTCCAAAACCTATTGTATGGCTGGATTTAGAACCCTTATCACCTTATCCTAGAAATAAATCAATGAGGGACCTTTAAAATATGAAACTCTTTTGAAAATAAAGTAACATTTTGTAACTTTACAAGAGTGCCCCTCCTCTCCTCTTATAAAAGGCCCCCACCTCTACCTCCTTACCCACACTCCCAAAGCCTTTGGATCGGCCAACCTCTTCCCATTTTGTCTCTCCACTTCCCTATATTACTCCTTGAAGCCTCAATTTGGGAATAAGTCTTCCCAAGTAAGCCTTTGAGCTCAAACCAAAGGGAGTTACCCGATTTTAAGGTAATGTCTTCACTTGAGTCCTTTTGGTTTATTTTGCTTCTCCAACCCCCTAAACTCATTTTATTAATTTATTTTGTAACAACTCCAGTATCTCAAATATACTAGGAGGTTTTTATAAGAAGTATTTGAGCTACACTTACACACACCTACATCTAATGGTTAAAGAACATAATGTTTCCGTGGATGGCGAATTTCTGCCTCACGAAACGATGATCGTTCAACACTCATATAACACCTTCAAAGGTGGCCATTAATATGTAACTATATTTATATATGATATTTAATATGTTTATGTTTTACTTAATCTTCTGTATTTTTCATTTATGGCATACCTTTATGGTTTCCATTATGGGTAAACGCGATATCTTCATTTAAGGAAGTGCAGACTACCGCCCCCTCAAAGTGATGTGATTCGTTAATGCCATATGTGGGACGTATAAAGGTTGGATTTAAAGTTATTATATATGATGTTATAATGTAATTATAATATACCTTTATATAATTATTATTTTTTTTCCATTACAGTACGAGATAGAAATGAAAGTAGCATTCATGCGTACGTACGGCTTACCGTCTCCATGAACGGTGCATTTCATTTCTTATCCCCAAATGTAATGTATTATTATGAGTACATATATATAATGGATATATATGATTTATGTTACATCTAAATGACTAATATAATTCTGGAATGAAAATATACATACCTCTCATATAGTTTTAATTCCATTAATATGACATAGAAATGAAAGTAGCGTTCATGCGTACGTACGGCTTACCGTCTCCATGAACGGTGCATTTCATTTCATTCCTCTAAATGATTATGTGATATTATAAATAGATGTATATGCTGGATATATATGATATATCTGATATCCGAATCATGAATATCATTCTGGATATAATGAACCATTGACCACATGAACAACATGTAATTGTAAGAAGTCCACTTTTGACTTAAGAACCAAATATCGACAAAACAAACATTATTAACTCAAATGATTACATAATGTTTATAACATGTAAATAATTGATATAAAAGGAATAATTAACTTGAGAAAGGTTCTTAATCAAGTAGAAATTAACTCAAGTTTATTATTCAGGACGTTCAAGAACAATCGAATCAAGTCGGACCCGAGGTAAGGGATCCTACACCTCTCTTTCTTTTTAAGTACACTCTTTTATGTCATTCCTTTTAAGCTCATATTTCTTATTATTGGAATGTTATTTTATATTAATCCTACTGTAATAATAAATTTCATATGATGAGAGACCCTATTTACTCTCATCAATCCATTTTGTAAGTTTTGAGTGGCGCCGTTAGGCTGCCGAGTTTTCGTAAGAGATCTAACCTCTCTCTTTCTTTTTAAGTACTCTCCTTTATGTCACTTCTTTTAAGCTCATTTTTGTTATGTTGTGGGATGTTCTTTTGTATTACTATTTCTGTAAAATTTATGTTCATATGATTAGAGACCCTATTTCCTCTCATCAATCCATTTTGGATGTTTTATGTGGCGCCGTTAGGCTGCCGAGTTTTCGTAAGGGGTTTTTCATCTCACTTTTATTCCCGTGAGATTTATGATACATTTGCCACAATTTCCTTTGGGTGGTGCATGTAATTACCATTATTATACACTTTGTGTAGTATAATTTCATTTATGGGTATTCTCATCTTCATTGTATGGCCCTTCTTCCATGGGGTGTACGTTTCGAAAGTTACCCAACTCTGTAAGGGGACCTTTTACCCGCCTCTTTTTAAAAGACTTCTTTTGTTATGTCTTTTAATTCACATACTATTATGTTGGGATATTTTATTTTATATCCTTATGGATATAAATTTTATTTCCAATTGATGAGATGCACTTTTTATCTCTCATCAACTCATTTTATGAATTTTGAAGTGATGCTGTTAGGCTGTCGAATTTTATCAAGGGAACTTTTTAACCCAATTTCGATTTCTTTGGGTCCAACCTGTATTTATTGAATATGTCATCTTTTGAATATGTGTGAATGACCTTTAATTGTTTTACACTTATATTGGGTGTATTTATATTTGTCACACATAATTTTGAGATTGAATTATTCTTAATTTAAGGATACCTTCTTTATAAGGGAATTCATCATATTTGAAATTTCTATTGAGACTTATTTGTTGTTATGCACCTATTCACTATTATATGGTGTATATACTGTCCTTTGGAATATTATATCATGAATCCATTTATTTTCATGATATTATAAAGTTCGGACTAAATGTTATTCCTCAATTATTGTATTCAAGTGTCTCTAATTTTGGTAGAACTTCTTTTACCAAAATATCGCAATAAATGTTTTAATTATTTGTTATTATTAATATCCATGTTTTCAAAATGGTTTTAAGGATTTATTTATATGGATATTAATGGTTTAAAATTTTAAAATCTTCAAGGTGGTATGGGACACTTTGATTCAAAAATCTCTTTATTAAATGTTTTAAATGGTTTTGGAAATGATTTCTTTTTTAATGGATTCATTATTTCAATATACTAAAATGTTATATTGTGATTGAAATGTGGAAATGTTACGTTTCCTTTATGCATGTTTTATGTGATACGTTTATGTTATGGTTCTTGGGCATTGTTATGAAGACGGGTGGTTCCGTGATAAACTAAGGGCGGGTGAGCCCGATATAGCTCTCCAATGCATTGGGTAACACGAAGGAGTGAAACATTAAGGTTTATCTGAAGAGATTTAGGGAATATACTGTGATGGGTATTCCAAACGTAACCAAGAGGGTTACTCCCTACGTAAGATTGTTATGAATGCCTCAAGTTACCTTTATGTCATATGATTTCTATGATTTTATGAGGTATGTTAAAGTGATTATGTTTTATGGGTAAACTATGATTTCATTCTTATGTATACATGTACTCATGTTTCCTTTCCATATTTTTATATCCCTTACTGAGCTTTTTATGCTCATCCCAAGTTTTTGAAATGTTTTTCACAGGTCAAGGGAAGGGTACATGATGTGATGATAGTGTCAAGGATGTTTCAAGAAAGAATCCATGTTTTATTTTAAA
Source organism: Viscum album (assembly GCA_963277665.1). Classification (NCBI taxonomy): domain Eukaryota; kingdom Viridiplantae; phylum Streptophyta; class Magnoliopsida; order Santalales; family Viscaceae; genus Viscum; species Viscum album. The sequence continues at coordinate 137,119,652 of OY728161.1, read as the reverse complement.
TATGTTTCCGTTGATGGGAAGAATGAATACTATCTTTTATGTAACCACTTTGTCTAAATGTGAAATGTAATCCAAGTTTCATGATCTAATTCTCTAAAAGTCTAAAACTGAAAAGATCCTCAATGTGTAATCTTGTAATAACTCAAGATTAAGTAAGGTTTAAGGCTGGGGCCTTATACGCGACTCGACGACTTATCCTGGATGGCCAAGTCCATTTCTACCATCTCAATGATGGGTGCGTGGGGAGCGTGGGCTGGCACAGTTTGTCTAGGCGTGGGGGAGGCGGCCAGATAGGCCGGTGGGCAGCCGAGCAGGCCAGACGTTGGGCCAATGGGTGGGTGGAATGGACGACGAGCAGCGTGACCAGCGTGGCTCAGAATCATGCGGGTGGCATGGTTCGATCCGAAGTGGCGGAGCCAGTTTGGCCGGAGCACCGTGAGGGCTGTGCGGTTCACGGAGACCGTGGGTTGCACTACCGTTGCCTTCATCGTCCCGTCGCCTTATCGCCATGCTGAAGATCATCACAAACATGAACGACAGAGGGGGTCGGGCCATGTTGGATTGGCTCACACCCTCCACATTTAGGGTCGTAACATTTTACTAATCAAGTATGAAGAATGATTAACATCAAATTTTACAACCTATGCCACAATTCATTTCCAACCGAAGGAAAAAATAAAGAAAGTAATATTAAACCAATAAACCCCCTACCTTTGTTCATTGTTCGACGATGAAGTCGAGTAAAGAAGACAAAGGAGATCATCATTCATTGCATCCACCACACACTTCCAATCCTAAGTTCTTGCGTCGGCTAGTTGACAACGATGTGGAGGGAATGTCGAAGGAGATCGTTACTGGCATTATTTTTTGGAAGAACGCATTCTTCGTTCTTCATTCTTCGTTCATGAGATCATTTCTCTATTCTCCCAATACTCCTCCTCTCAAAACCCCAAGTGAAAATTTGTGCCAAATAATAGGTTATAATATCTTATTATTTCGATGGAAAGAATTCAAAATGAAAAATAAACATTTGGTTGGAACATTAAAAATTAATGGAGAGGATTTGGCACTATTAATTTGGCGTGTTGTTTCCATTAAGGTGGAGGGGTGGTGGCACCATTAAGTGGGGAGCTCAATAGGTTTCTCCTCAATTAATGGGGAGTTTAATATTTTTTAACCTCGGGTTGTACCCACCATTTTAATCATGAAGAGGTGTTTAAGTTTGGGTGGGGCGCACCACCATAACCTCTCATGGGAGGTTGGGGTTTGGTGGTCCCCACCTCCAATATCCACATGGAGGCTTCAACCAATGAAATATAAATAAAGCTAAAATTTTACTTTTATTTAATTCCTTCATTAAAAACCCAAAAACTATCTTTTATTTCTGACCATCTGCAATCGAGGTGAATGTATTCTTAAGTGAATATCAGCGCAGTGTGTTCAACGGTGGCCTCAGATTTCAATTTCGTACACCGGTTCAAATTAATAAAACCTTGCTCATACGTTTACTGAATGAACCTGAAAAAAACTTTAGAAATTGAATTTTGGCAAACCGGTCCTCTGAATCATGCACCGTCAATTTTTGCAAACTGGTAAAAATCCCAGGTATTTACAAAAATAATTTCCACAGAATTTCGGGGTCTTTATAGTTATGATGTTCATAATATGGAGGATATTGTTTGTGAGTTGAAAAAAGTCATTATAGCATGAATAAATATCCAAGATAGTGGAATATGAACTTCAACACTTTCATTCAAGAATACAAGTTTATTATATGTTATTCGTAACACTATTGTTACATAAATACATGGGATGATTTAACATGTATAATACCATTTTTTCTGTGGATAATTAATTAATATCTAGTCTATTGTTATATCAGATTATGGAAATAAAATTGAGTCTATCAGTAAGGCTTTAGATAAATATCCTTTGACAATATAATAAGTTAGTGGGGATGTGAATTGATAGGGATATGATATATAGATCATAGGTTTTATCCTATAAGGATTATATTTCAAAGGGTTATCAAAATATAGTAAATCAATGATTGTTTGATTGTATCATCCACCATAGTTATAACGACCCATAATTTAAATACACTAATAATAAATAAAAATATTACAATATACATTATAAAATATTACAATTCCACGATACAACCATATAAGTATATTGTATTTATAAACATGAAAACAAAAACAACTAATTTCTCTGATATCATCACTGTATCCCACTTATTTAATCATAACTAGACTTCCTTTTGACATATCAAACATAACACCCATCTTCATGACCTATATAAAAGAAACACATGACAAGGTGATCTCAGAATATCAATTACGGTATGAAATTTATATATCAATCATATGACAATCATAATACATAATAACATAACATTTTAAAATAATTTCATGTATTTGAAATATCATGATATCATGCAATGGGATAAATCATAAATGTTCACAAGAATAAAAGAACGTAATCCCAAAATACATAACAAAAGACCTAATTTTTTTAAATACATGTAGGAAATGAATATAATTCCATATTAGTCAAGGATAATTTCCATGACAATCATGGTGAACAAATTCAATTATTGAACCATGTTCACTCCTCATTCATGCCTAGTGATACTGAACTGATATTTTTTTCTAATTTATTCCATGTGTATATCAAGATATACAATTCATTACCCAATTAATTGGAGGGATATATATGTCCCAAATATCTTCTAATTAAATCATTCATACATGTTTCATAATAACATAAATCATTCATAATAACCCAATGAATAAAATTAGGTTATTTAAACATCATTCCACCATGACATAATCCTTGTAAAACAGATGAATTTCATAAATATAATTCAATAAATAATGCAATAAAATCACTGATACAATAAGGTTATGATACATTATTGATTATGCTTTTAAATAATTCAATCTTATAAGGGACATAATTTTGATATAACCCTTGAATTTATTTCTTGAGGGAAATAACTTTTCCTCTTAAAAACATTATCTTTTATAAAAATATAAGGAAATTTTAAAAGAAAACATTATATTTGAAAATAATCTTTAAATCATGTATAGAAAGCATGATTTAAATAAAAATTATGAATATGTAAAAATGTGTTTATTTCTTATAAGTTAATAAATCATTCTCCCCTATTTTTTATGGAAAAGTTCAAAAGTGTCTCGTACCTAAAACCAAAAATGATTAATTTCATATAGTTTAATAAAAAATTACTAATGTGTAAAATTTAATATAAATTTTTTGATAAGAATATTAATAATATTTTGGAACAAAAAATTCATAAACATGGATAGTGATAATAAATACAGCCCTCTAAATACCCATGTATAAAAAATATCTTATAATAATGAGATTCAGAAATTATCCCTTAACATAGACATGTTTTCATTTATATGTATCTTATCCTCTTGAAAATTATTTAAATAATTTCATCAACTTATTTAAGAATCATAGTCATTTTTATGGTATCATATATGATCATTTTATCATCTGTTTGTTAGTAAAATTATTACCTGTCCATCAGGTGTTATCTTCATTATCTTCTTACACATGTTTTGTCTGATATGTTGTTGTTAATATTCACAGGTTATAGTTATATCATTTAGAAAATGATATTATTATATTATATATCGTATTTATTCATTCCATTAATTCAATTAATTTATAAAATCATGCATTATGATTGAATGAATCGCATCACACCGTGGAGATGGTAGGTCATACGTATGCACGAGAGATAATTTCATTCGCACAATTGATAAATGGTATTGATGTGGATGGTGAATAATATTTTATAATCAATATAATGTTTTAATAATAATATATAGTTATTATTTCTATCATTATTCACAACTATGTAAGGTGGTGTTGAAAAACATATTATACGACAACATGGAGATAGTATGTTGTACGTATGCACACTTGATGATTTCATTTTCTATAAGATGCATAGAAGGTGGAATATGTTTGTTTTATAATAATAATAAAATAACTATATATTAGTGATAATGGTGATATTATTTTATAATCAAACAACTCTTGATTATGAATTAAAATAAGAATAATGTTTCCAATAGTCGATAGCGGAGATTATCTCTTTTTCGACGTGATCCCCCTAAATATCCTATTATAGAACTATAGATATTCTTTAGTGTAATATCTAGGGTAAATAAATAATATGAAATTTTTATATTTTATAATAATAGTGAATTAAAATTTAATTTTCATTAAATGGGGATTATATGTTTGATAGCGTACTCAATATGCAACAATGGGTTTCATGGAAATCCTATATTGCACAGAACATGGAGTTATATTGGAAAATAATAATATAATTATATTATATTAGATGGTAGTTAACCCATATTCACTATATTGGAGAGAATAAAAAGAACAAAATTAAATATTATTATTCATGTTTTTAAATTTTTTTATATTTATCCAATGAAATTTAGATGAATAAAATGTAAATAAATCCAATTTTAAGCATAAATACTCTCATATTCTTTAAAAGGTTTTTTACCGCCTTTTGATGGAGAAGACTATTTAAATCATGTTTTTTCACTTTTATATATCCTTTTTTACAAAATAAAATTATTCTTTAGAATCGGGTCAACAAAACTTACTTTGGGTAAATTTTTGGTATTTTTCTAATAATGGAAATTTTATAATGAATAGTGAAAAATACCACATTTTAATTCAAAACATCCTTTTCATTTAATTGATTTATATAGATAAATAATTATTTTAATTGGTTTTAAATTGTAATTTGAATATATTTTTACCAATTGATCCAATTTTAGCCATTATAAGTAATTTCACTATGAAATTGGGCATAAACAAATGTAAATCCTTTGATAATTATTATTTATTAAAAACGTTTTTTCTATTTTGACAACATAAATTAATTTAAAATTAATTTTTGCAACTTTGGTGTCATAAATTTTGACAAATGGAATACAAATTTTGAATCATGAGGTTCAAATTGTGTAAATATGTGACCTTTAGTTTTATACATTTTCAATATTTACATCAATAAATATTTTATTTACCATGGTTCAAGGATAAATATGGTATATAACTGTAAAAAATAGTAATATAATAATATTAAATTACCATTAAACTTGTCTGAACCCTATTAGATAAGGTATTTCCGACCAAGGGAATCCATTGGTCTATTTTGGGACCCCACAGAGCCACTTGGGATTGATAATGATAGTTTAGATTAATTAATTTTAAGTAAAGACAAAAAATGACATAAACATATATCTTTTAGTAAATAAATTTTTACATGGTGTTATATAAGTTAAATATTCAACTATAAATATAAATTTTAAATAAAAATATATTTCCTACATTATCATATTTTATTTATAATTTTTAGACTTCATATAAATCAAATTATATATGGCATAATGATGATGAAGTGATTACCTTACTAAAAAATTATTTATATAAATGAGATTATAAAAATTATAAAATATTAAAACCCATCCAATTCATATTGTATGATCTTATTTCGAATAATATAAATATTATCATAGAATTTAATTTGTTTGGTACCTTTTAGAACTGATATTTAGTTTATAATAATATAATATTTCCAAACATTTCTAAAGTGCCCTCGTCCCCCTTATAAAAAACCATCAACTCTAACCCATTACTCACAACTCTCAAGAACCTTGGCTCAAAAAAACCCCACTCAAATAAGAACCCATCATATGTCTCTTACTTCAAAAATCCTTACCTTATGTAGAAGACCATTAAAGTGATCCTTTTGGTCTAAACCAAAGAGAGATACCCGATATAAAGATAATGTATTCTCTTATGTTATGTTATTTTATTTCTCTAAACACCTAAACACTTATTATAACGTTATTTTATAAAACACTAGTATAATAAATATATTAGGTTTCTTTTACGAGTAGTATTAGAACTAGACCTACATACACCTTCATCTAATAGACTTAGAACTTACTATTTCTATAAACCGCAAACTACTACCGCACAAAATAATGACTGTTTAATAATATTATACAAAATCTTATTGTGGAAATTATGATGGATATATAATTATATATTATATATATGATATTTATTTTATCTCTATGCTTCTTTATTTTTCATTCCATTGAAAATGATAAAAATGAATGTAGCGTTCATGCGTACGTACGACGTACCATCTCCATGAATGGTACATTTCATATCAAATGTCCAAATGTTATGGAATATTGTAATTACATATATACTAGATATATAATATATATATATTAATATAATTATGTAGATACTATACTTCTTACCACATGGATAATTAGTAATAATAACATGTTCATTTTTTTACTCAAGTTAGGAATATCGAAAAAATGTCAGACATGAACTCAAATATTAATAATTGTTATATCTAAGTAATAAATGATATAAAATGTATAATAAAAATGAAAAAATTTATGAATCATGTAGAAATTAACTTATGTTTATTATTCATGAATAACGAGGAATAAACGAGTCAAGTCGGACATAAGGGAGGGGGTTTTCATCTAACTTTTTATTCGTGTGAGATCCATGCTATATTTGCCACTATTTCCTTTTGTGTGGGGTATGTACTTCCTATTATTTTATTATTTTTCTAATATAATTTCAATTATGGGTATTTTTAACTTCATTTTATGATCCTTCCTTCATGGGGTGTGTGATTCGTATGTTACGATATCTGTAAGGGGACTTCTTAACCCAATTTCCATTATTTGGGTTAAACTTCTACTTAATAATTATTCCATTCTATGAATATGTGTGAATGACATCTAATTGTTTTAACCTTAATATAAACTTATATATGGTGTAGTTATGTTTTTCACACATAGTTTTATCATTGATTTATCCTTAATGTAATGATATGTTCTTTTTAGAGGAAACGTTGACCCTCCTCTTTTATTCAAAGACTTATTTTAAGTTTTGATTTTGAATTTACATTATCTTATGATTGGATATGTCTTATATATCCTTCATTCTGTACATTTTATTTCCATGTGATGAGATACCCTTTTCATTCTAATCAACTCATTTTTGGAATTTTAATGTGACGTTGTTCGGCTGTCGAATTTTCGTAAGGGACTATGTATCAGTAACCTTTCATTTGAGGAATATCTAGATATCTTGAACTTTTAGTATACTATAAGTAGTATATACTGACCTTTGACATATTATATCATGAATATTCTTATTCTCATGATATAATATGGTTTTATTAATTTTATTCCTCAATTATTCATTTTCAAGCGTCTCTCATTTGGTTAGGAACTCTTTAACTAAAATATTGTTTAAGATGTCACAATGATTTTTTCTTCAAAATCATTATCATTAATATCCATTATTTTAAAAAGGTTTTAATGACATATTTATATGGATATAAATATTTTTAAATTAAAATTTATTTGAAAATCTACAATGTCGTATGAGACACTTTGATTCAAAAATGTCTTTATTTAGTGTTTTAAATGGTATTGAAAATAGTTTGAGTGTGAAATGATTATGTAAATATCTAGAAATGATATATTGTGATTGAATTATAGAATTTTTTTTATTTCCTTTATGTTTGTTTTATGTGTTATAAATATGTTATGGTTCTTGGTCATTGATTACGTATATGGGTGGTTCCGTGACAAACCTAGGGCGGGTGAGACCAAGATAGCTCTTCAATGCATTGGGTAACATGACAAATGTTAATTTTAATGTTTATCCAAAGAGTTTTAGGGAATATATCATGAAGGGTATTCCAAATGTAACTCCCTATGTAGCTGTGAAAGATACAACATATTTTATGTTGTGTAGGCCACAAGTTAACATTATGAATTATGATTTTTTTGTGTTATTGATAAATCTTATGATATTGTGACATATGTTATGATTCAAAAGTATTGTGTCATTGATTTGTATATATTGATGGGTTAATGTGTCCTTTACTTATTTAATAACATTTACTGATATTTTTATAATCATCCCAAGTTTTGATATGTTTTTCATATGACATAATGACGAATATGTCAAGGATGGGATCAAGGAAAAGTGATGTTGTCTAAAACTTGGAACTGGACATGAGTTTGTTTAAGAGTTTTTACTTTATGAAAAATTGAAATTGAGTAGAAGTGTCTACATTTTAATTTTTTAAATGTAATTAAATTTTTATGGCCTAATTTTCTAAATCTATAAAAATTAATAGATCCTCATCACGAATTTAGGATTTAACTCAAGATTATGTAATGTTTAAGGCTGGGTCATTATAGTTGGTATCAGAGGTCAATTTCGACAACATTAGGGATTCTGAGTTTTTGTTAAACACATGGTTAGCCCCAATGCCTATTATTTCAGATAATTCTTCTTTTTATAACTTTTCCTGATAATGGAATATCAGTTACAAATGGAAGGAGGAGGATCTCAAACAACATTCTTATCTTTTACTGATGACATGCTTGCAATAATTATTCCAAAGTCACGTTCAGATGATTGTGAATCATTTTAAAGAAAATAACTCACTTGAAAGCTATTTTTTGAGATTTCAAACACCTCTACTATTCCTTGATATCATCATGAATCATAGGTTTTATTTTTCCTAATCTTATTTTCACAGTATACTCATACTATCAAGAATGGTAAATATTATCAAGGCATTTTCATATATTTTACCTTATCACATGACTTTTAAGAATATTATGATTTTCATAAAGGTTCATAAGAAGGAAACCCTTATGAAACCTATTTATATTTGGTTTTAAAATGTAGACTCTCAATACATACTTATGGTATTTTAAAAGGACCATTGATTGAATCTTTCAACTCAATATTGGTCTGACTACATTATAAAAATTATTTTTAAGATGTTTTGAAATTACATTCCAAACATGATTATTTTCTGAAGCTATTTTTCTTGAGAACACCCATGTGACCCATGTTGTATAAGAGATATTTGGATGAAGGAAGAAAATTATTTTGATGGTTCCCTAAATCATTTTTCTAATGCCTGAACCTTCTAACTACATGAACTAGATGATGATAAAACCATATGGACACCATGAGGAAGGTATGCCATTCTTTCTATTAGGAAAGGTTTTATTTTATCATATAGAGGTGAAATAAAAAAAGGAAAACATATACAATGCTTCATGAATTAAGATGTATTGCTCTTAATGTCTTTTTTACGAAAATGAAAGGTATAAAAAAATCTTTGAGGTTAAAAAATGTTGGGGTTATTTAGGAGTTCTAAAAAATAGATGACCAATAAGATGTGTGACAACACGTCACGTATAGCAAGGCCACATGAATAGAACTGATAACCGACGAGCGACAAAGGATCATCACCTACCACTAGCCTATGTGAATTTCCTAGTTAGTATGACTTATTCATTCAGTTAAATGATTTTATGGATCATGAATAAGTTGATTTTGGGGACATATGTTTTTTCAAATGGACATCAATAATATAGAAAAATTATTTGGGGATTAAGTGATAAAGGTTATATTGGAAGGAATTTTCTCATTTTGGGAAACTATTTTACTAAGGAAAATAGAACACTTGAGGATTTCAATTGTGGAGTAACGGAAGAATTTTTTTCAGAATATTATATCTTTTTATTAGAGACATATAGCGATTTGGATAATTTATGGAAATGATTAACTTATCATAGAAAATATGTGATTTGTTTAATAACACTTAAGTATGAAAATTTAAGACTAATCGATGTTATTTGATGATAAATGATATGTTTTATCATCATGAATACTTGTCGTTTGGGGAAAGATGAGTTAGTGGTAGGAATATAGTAAAGTAGGAAAGTGTACCTGACAAGTTAGTATGTTTCCTTATGTTTTTACTTAATCTAATAAATAAATTCATCAACATTATGAAATGTATCTTAAAACAAAAATTTTGACCATTAACTTCTCCTACTAGGGAATCAAAGACCAATTAACCTATCACAATTTCGTGATTTTCTGGTGGTTAACTTTCTCCTAATAATGTTTTCTATCACTCTTTATCAGAACATGATGGATAGATTCTCTTCCATATCAATGTTTTCATACATGGAATCCTAGTATGTGTTATCTTAGGTGAACTTTTTCAATTCTCTTTATTTATTTTAATGTGATTGCTTTATTTACTCTTTTCCGATGTGGGACTTTTAATGATGTTTCTGAGCCCAATTTTAAAATTTTGAGGACACAATTTCCAAATGTGGGGAAGGATGTTTCTTCCTAGGTAAATAAATAATATGAAATTTTCTTATTTTTTGATACTTTTCAATTAAATATAAATTTTAATTTAATGGTGATTCTATGTTCGACATCGTACTCAACATTCAACAATGTGATTCTTTGAAGTCTTATGTTGTACACAACGTTGAGTAATAGTGAAAAATAATAATATAATATTATTATTTTAATTAGAAGTTAATACAATGTTGTGGTATAAGACGGAATGAACGTAACTAACTAAAATATTAGTATACAAAGTTGTTAAATGTTTTTACATTTATCCAAGGTATTTTGATGTGGTAAATGTGTATGAATCCAATTTTATGCATAAAAACTCTAATATTCATGAAAGGATCATTTTATTGCCTTTTGATGGTGAAAACTTTTTAAATATATTTTTTTCAGTTTAATATATAATATTTGACAATATAAAATTATTTTTTGAATTGTATGATCAAAATTTACTTTGGGTAAATTTTTTGTATTTTTCCGAAAAAGTAAATTGTTTAATGGATAGTGAAAAATACCGCATATTAATTCATAAATTCCTATTAATCAAAATTTTTTATATAGTTATATTGTTCCTTTAATTGGTTATAAAGTGTAATTTGATTATTATTTTCTATATTAATCCAATTATAGTCATTGTAAGTAATTTCAATTTTAAATTGGACATAAAAAAATGTCCATCTTTTGATAGTTATTATTTCATAAAAACAAACTTTTTGGTGTTGACAACATAAATTAATTTTAAATTAATTTTTTCCACTTCTGTGTTTGTAATTTGGAAAAATGGATTAAATATTTGGAATCCGTAGGTTAAAATTGTCTAAATAGGTATCTTTTATTTTCTGATATTATTAATATTTACTTAAGTAAATATTTTATTTACGATGTATAAAGGGTAAATCTTGTAAATAAGGGTAAAAATAATATTATAATAATATTAAATTACCCTGAAACTTGTCCAAACACTATTGGATGATTTAATATAGACCAAGGGAATCCATGGGTCTATTTTGGGACCCCATTGAGTCACGTGGGAGTGATAATGAGACTTTATATTAATTAATTTAAAGTAAAGACAAAAATTACATAAACATTTATCTTTTAGTAATTTAATTTTTACAAGGGGTTATATAAGTTATATCTTCAACTATAAATAATAACTTGAAAGATAAAAATATTTCCTAAATCATGGTATTTTATTTTTAAATAGTATCAATCAAATAAATAGTATTATTTATGAAACAGTGATGATGAATCGATTTCCTTATTGATGAATGATTTTAATAAATAAGATTAAAAAAATTAAAAAAATATATAAACATGTAAAAATTATATCTGATGATTTTATTTCAAATATAAGTAATCTTATATTATAATTTAATATGTTTGGACCTTTTAAAACCGAAATTTATTTTACAATAATATAATATTTTCATACATTCTAAAAGAGCCTCTCCTCCCACTTATAAAAATCCATCACCTCTGAGTCATTACTCAGACTTCTAAATCCCCTTGGATCATAAAAAATCTTCCCCAATATGCTCGAAACATCCCTCTATTCCTCACAGAATCCTTCCACTAAGAAGAATGCAATTAAAGTAAACCTTTTGGTACAAACAAAATGGAGATACCCGATTTAATGGTAACGTCTTCTCTTATGTTCTTTTATTTTATTTTCTTTCTCCAAGCCCCTAAACTATTTTGATAAAATTATTTTATAACAACACCAGTATATTAAATATAATAGGTTGTTGTTATGGGAAGTATTCTAACTACACCAACACACACCTCCTTTTAATGCACATAGAACATACTGTTTCTATATTTTCCACTATTTCTTTTTGTGTGGGGTATGTATTACCCATGATTGTATTCATTTTAAAATATACATTAATTTATGGATTTTCTCATCTTCATTGTATGATTCTTTCTTAATGGGGTGTATGTTTAATGACATACCATGTCGATAATGGGACATATTAACCAACTTTCCATTCTTTTGGTTGAACTTCTAATAATTAATTATTTCATTATATGAATATGTGTGAATGACCTCTGATTGTTTTAAACATAATATATAATTATATTGGGTGTATATATTTTTTCAATTATAGTAATGTCATTGTATTATCCTAAATTTAATGATATGTTTTTATTGGAACCATTGAATCTCCCCTTTTAGTCGAAGACTTATTTTAAGTTATGTTTTTTAATTTCCACTATATTATATTGGGATATGTTCTTATATATCCTTTTTTAAAATTTTATTTCCAAGCGATGAGATACCCTATTTTCTATTATCAACTCATTTTCTGAATTTTAATGTGACGTAGTTAGGTTGCCGAATTTTTTTAAGGGATTATGTCTCAATCTCATTTCATTTGAGGCATATCTGGATATTGTGCACCTTTATTGTCCTATTAGGTGTATATACTACCATTTGACATATTATATCTTGAATATGTTTATTCACATAATATTAAAATCTTTGATTAATGTTATTACTAAATTATTTGTATTCCACTTCCTCTCGTTTAGTTAGGAACTCTTTAACTAAAATATCATTTTAAATGTTTTAATGGTTTATTCTTCAAAATCATTCTCATTAATGCCAATGTTTTTAAAATGGTTTTATGGATTTATTTTTATGGAATAAAATTATTTGAAATTAAAATTCATTTCAAAATATTCAATGTTGTAAGGGTTATTTTGATTAAAAAATACCTTTATTAAATGTTTTAAATTTTTTGATAAAGCATTGATTATGTAAGTATCTTGAAATGATATATTGTGATTTCAATGTTGAAATGTTATCTTTCCATTATTATTTTATGTTTTATGAATATTTTATAGTTCATGGGAATTTTTTACGTATATGGGTAGTTTTGTGATAATCCTTGGGCTGGTGAGCTCGAGATAGCTCTCCAATTCATTGGGTAAGGTGACAGAGGTATAGGTAAATGTTTCTCCTAAGGGATTCACATAATATACTATGATGGGTATTGAAAATTCACCTCCCTATATAGTTGTGAAAGCTACAATGTATGTATGTTATTTATGACATTAGTTACCTTAATGATTAATGATTTTGATGTGTTATTCATAAATATTATGATTTCATGACGTATGTTATGATTTAAATTTACGGTTTAATTGATTTGTATTTATTGTTCAGTTAATTTTTCCTTTATTTATATTATATCCCTTATTAATATTTTTATTCTCATCCAATGTTTAAAAATGTTTTTTCAAAGGAAATAATGATGAATAAAGTCAAGGTTGGTATTAAGGAAAATTCATGCTGTCTAAAACATGGAAATAGACTGGTTTCGTTTTTAAGTGTTTTTATTTTATGAAAAAAAAGGCAACTGAGTGGAAGTGTCTACTTTGTATTTTTTGAGATGTAATGTAACAGTTATGGCCTAATTATTTAAAACTACAAACCTAAAAAGACCCATAATGTGAATTCCTAATTTAACGTCAGATTAAGTAATGTCTAATGTCGGGTCCTTGTATTTTGATAAAAAATCCCATAAATGTTACTAGTGAAGAATAGAATTGAATAGGAAATGGGATTTAGAATCATTAATGCTCAACAAGTTTTGAATATATGAGGTGGAGGTACCCTTTTATAATTTAGGTGAGGGACACTTTTGGAAACTCCATAAATATTAATTTATAATATAATAAAAACCCTTCCACAAACATCCAAAATATCCAAATTTAGAAGCTCAGATGAGATAGAGTAGTAATATAATCAGCCTATAATTTTCATAATGGTTTTTAGGTTCATTTTAACATTATAATTTCAATATAAAACTCACTTATTCAATTTAATTTTAACTAATATAAAAAATAATTAAATATTAAACGGGGGCAATAATTATATAATTGACGTCAAATAGACCCTAAATAAAGACATTAAATAATTTTGGACCATATTATAACTGTTATATATTGTTTAAAATATTTAATTATTTTTTATATAATATTATAAAACATTATTTTGATAAACATTAAATAGTGTCCTTTTTTACACTATTAAATTCATTTATTTTTGAAAATATTTACATAACATGTTAACATAGATATAATTATTTTATTATAATTCTAAGATTTCAAGGCCATCAATGAAAATCATTGGACATATTAATTATCCCAAATTATTTTATTAATATTTTTAATAATATGTAATTGATATTTCACTTAATAAAATAATTATTATTGAAGTTTTGTGTAATTATTTCATATGCTTATTATTGAAAAAAATTAAAAACAAAATAATAAGATGAACTTAAATCATATATATTTATTTATAATAATTATAATAGAATATATAATATATATTATCCATCATTAATAACTTGACTGTTTTTAAAACATAAATGTGACATGCTTGTCATCACATTAAATAAATCAATATTAGTGTAAGAAATGCATCTATAAGCACCAAAATGATCAATGACCTGATACATTGATGGTTTTGGTGAATATACTCTCAACCAATAGTATTTGGAAACATGTTATGCTATTTTAATGGTAAATTTATATTGGTAAATAATTATTTTATTGACTTCTAATCAATTAAATAATATTGTCACTGTTAAAGTATAAATTCACAAGTTAATTATTTATTTTCGAAAAATTGAAAATAAATTATCATGATATAGAAATAAATTATTTTACAAATTTTTATTTATAATTAAAATTATCTTCTTCATATCCTTATATTAATAATATTGTATTTATTAAAATAGGAGTAAAACATATTAAAATTTTCATTAAATAAAATAATTTAAATGTCTAAATCTCGTCCATGTGTCTTAAAAAAGAAAATATTTTGACCCAACGATGAATTAGGTCGAATCGGACTCCTCAAAAGATATTAGGATGAGTGTTAGGCTAATTTCATAATATTATTTTTACCATTAATTACATGATTTTTACTTTTACTATATGAATAAAAATTACTCATGTTACTATTCATAATTCTCAAAAATTAATGTAACATATTTACATAATTTGGACCTATTAATTCCAAATATGAAATCAATTTTTTAAAATTGAAATCACATAATTTATTTTAATTAATTTAAAAATAATTCCATTTTGAAATTAGGAAACATGTATTAAAAGTGGAAACATTACAAAATATTGAAATCTTTTTATATCCAAATTCAATGTTAAATTAATTTCAATGACATGAATAATACTAAAATATGAAAATATATTCTATTTATACTTTAAATCAATTAAATAATATTATTTTACTATATTAATTATTTTGATGAGAAAATATGTCTTCAACAACAATTTATTTTAATTTTTATTATTCATCAAAATTGGAGCGTTATCCAAAAAATATCTAAAATTAGTCCATTTTAAATTTTTATATCACAAATTCAAAGAGTTTTATTATATAATTAAAAAATCATTAATTTGTGAATATCATAATTTAAAATGGTTTTCTATGAAACTGAGGGGAGATTACCTAATGCAAAATAAAGGTTTATATACATCAAATAGAGTATATTCATACCCAATGACAGAAATATCTATTGGATGAATATCTAAATATTATATAGTATATAATATATATATATATATATATATTTCATTAATATATTTTATTAATAGTAATTCATTCAATTTTTTCAAAAAAAAAACATATAATTAATATTTATTTTTTCACAATTGATTGATTTCCAATGAATTCACTATTCAATTTCAAAATCTAGTTATACTTATTCTTTCTATCCTAATGGATAGGTTATAATGGTTAGTTTATTCTAAGGGTGACTCTTGGTTCATTTAATCTTAAAATTGTGTCCAATGCAATCTATAGTGGAATTAAAATTATTTCAAATATATCACAAAAACATTTGGGGGTTACATTCTAGCCCCCATAAAATGATTTTTCCCTAAAAATTGGTTACTTGGAAACAAATATATGAGGATACATCTACCTCATTACATCATCAAGATCCCACATATCATTCCCAAATCAACTGTTCTTCGAGAAATAATTAACCAAGTGAGTGGTCTTGTTTCGTAGAAAATTTTCCTTATTATCCAAAATTTATATCGGGTTTCTTTTTTAGAATGATCTTTCTCCAATGGTAAGACATCTGAGTTTAGGACATGTAAAGGATCATGTATATACATTCTTAGGAGAGGTATGTGGAAAAAGTATTGAACATGAGAGTTATTTGGTTGAACAACCAATTGGTAAAAAACCTTCTCATCAGGTTCCATAATTATAGAAGGGCTGATATACATATGTTTCAGCATTCCCTTCTTTCCAAATATAATTACTCTTTTCTGGTTTGTTATTCATAGAAACTCCTTGTCACCCACTTCAAACTCTTATTCTTTTCATCAGTTGTTAGCATAACTGCTTTGTCGACTCTGAGATACTATTTTGTGGCATTGAATTGTTCTAACCTTTTATTACATTTCATCTACAAGGTCATGTCCTAAAATAATTCATTCCTAATCATAATTATATTATATTGGAGTTATGAAATTATTTCCATAGAGGGATCTTTAATGAACCATCAGAATACTGGAGTGAATTATAATGTTTTGTGAGAAATCAATCAAAGGTATATTTCGATCCTATCCACCATTGAAATACATAGAGAAAGCTAAAAAACGAATTCTTGATTTTGAATTTTCTTTTTAGTATTACCATATATATGAGGATGATATGTAGTGACGAAACCTAACATTGTATCCAAATCTTGCTGAATACTTCACCATAACATTGAGATAAACCTTGGATCCCGATCATGTTTAATGTAATGTGGTACTCCATGAAATATTACCAGATAAATTACATATATATTGGCAAGATTTTCTTGGGAGAAAACCCCCCAAATATTAATTATTTGTGTCGCCATCCTACGACGATCCACTATAACCCATATTACATTATGGATTTTATATGTTTTAAGAATTTTTATGACTACATACATAGTGATGTTTTGTGATTTCCATTATAGTATAGATAATGGTTATAACATCTCCCCAGACTTCAGTCTTATATCCTAAACGTGATGGAAAACCAAGCACCGAGAGACATATTCAACAACTATTTTCATTCTATGCCACAAAAAATACTCTTTCAAGACCCTGTAAATATTATTTCTTTGGGGATAAATATATAATGAAGAATTATGAGCCTAATATAAGAAATCCTTATATAATTATAATATGTTATCTATACAAACCTGGTTCTTAAACATTATTATTCTATAACAATAAATGTTAAAATTAAAAATATTTCTCTCCTTCTATTGTAGCTCTACATCTTCCATATGTGACTACTTAATGTACACTTGTATAAATTATTGAACAATCATTTGAGAAAGATAATATTTCTCCCATTCATTTAACATTAATGATCTATTAATTGTTTATCTCTATTTATTTAATCTTTGGTGATCCTCGTCATGGATAGACAAGAATGGTCCTTCCGACTAAAAGAATCATCCAACATATTCTCTTACCCATGATCGTAATATACTGATACGATATAATATATAATCTATTCCAACAATAATTATTTTTACATATTGAGATCTTTTTGGGTGAAAATATTCTATATACATTTACGATCAGTAATAATAAGACACATTTCACCATAAAGATAATTAAATCTAATTTTTATTCATTGATTACCACTACAAACTCTATATCAGGAGTTGGGTAATTATTCTCATGACTTTTCAATTATTGTTTGGAATAAGATATCATAATATCATTTTTCTTGAGAACAAAATATATCGCTTTTATTGATGCATCTCAATATACTAAAACCCTTTCTCTACTACAAGGATGTGTGAGCAAATGTGCATTGGATAAACATCTTTTTATCTCTTAGAAATTCTCTTTACATTACTTCGTCTCTGTAAACTTATATCTAGAATAAGTACACCAAGTAAAATGATTATATAATCATTAAAAATATTAAGCATAATTAGATAATATCCAGCCAGACCAAGAAGACAGTGGATCTCAGTTATCCTTGTTGTCCTCATCCAACTTTCCAAAACTTTTATTTTTCTAGATCCGTAGATATTCCCTCTCATGATATTATGTGACCAAAAAAAACATTATGATGGAAAAATTTCCAGATGGTAAATTTTGTATAAATATTATCCTTTATGAGTTTTATTAGTAAAATTCTCATGTTCCTGTCATGTTCATCCTTTCTATTCATATAGAAAAGAATTTCATCTATAATTACTACCATAAAATGATAAATATAATTTCAAATGAATCTATTAATTGTATCAATGATGATATAAGGGGAATTCATAAAACCAAAAAGGAATCACTATAAATTCATTTTGTCCAAATATTGTATGGAATTATGTCTTCGACATATACTTCATCATGTCCCTTAATAAATGATACCCTTAATAAAGATCAATCTTGGAAAAGTATAGAGCGTCATGTAGTTGGTAAAATAATCCATCAACATAGGGAGGATGATATTTTTTCTTTATAGTGATCTTGTTATGTTCTTAATAATCCCTAAAAAGACTCATAGATCCATCTTTTTTCTTAACCAACATAATAGGGGATACCTATGGTGATTCAAAAGGGAGTATGAATACCTTGTCAAGATTCTCTTGGAGTTTAATATTTAATTCATGCAAACTCAATTAGACATATTATATATAGTGTCCATGAAATAGGAATAGAACCCAGTATGAGTAATAAAAGAAATCTACTTCACAATTCTATGTAGGACCTGAAAATTCTATTATAAAGACATAAAAAAGTTCAAATACAATTGATTTATTCTTGATTTTCAGTTTCTGAACGACCATTTCTGATTGATAAACAACATGTATATGAATCAAGACACATAATATGAAATTATTTTCTATTGGTTGTTCATATTTTTCCTCGAATCGATATATTATCATAGATTGGTATAGAATATGAAATGTGACTATCCTTCATTGGAATGTGTTTTGAGATCCATATAGAGATATATAATCCACACAAAGAATCACCTAAAATTCAATTTTAGGAAGGATCACATGATTTTTAGGAAGAAAACTCCCACACACATCAATTGCAGAATAATTATAAACATTCGATTAGATTGCTCATCCATTAGAAGATTTCATTGAAAATTCAACATCTTAATTTTGATCTATTATAGAGATACCCTTAAAAAATAATTCATAAATATATAACAATCTGTGGGTAAAAAATTTAATAAATCATTTGATACTTAATAGTTCATTGTATGTTTTCCTTTAACCACAACATTATGATACTATACATTGGGAACAATTATCACATGTGAATTTTCCATTTCATTTGTCATTAAGAGTGAACTAACGTCAATTATCATAAAAAAAATTGGGTTAGGTCAATGATTAGTATAATGACACTTTTCATTGCATTAGTAATAATTAAATGTACTAGGTACATTCTATGTAGTGTTTTCTATATTCACATCAGTAATCATATTTTTCCCATAAATTTAAAATTCAACTACCCGATAACATTCTCTACAACAAAAAATATATATTAGCATCTACCATTAATATAATTTTATCTATTTTTATTTCCTCACATTGACCTTAAGAGAAAATTCAACTTCGTTTCAATGTGATCAATATATTTTTCCTTGAATTTACGTTTTTGCATCATATCAAACCCATAGGACGGATGGGTTACTCTAATCTCTGTATCATCATTAAGAAAACTTCAAATTTTTTCCACATAGATATGGAAGTACCTTAGGGATATTTTTCTTCAGAGACATTTTTTAAATCCAATAACTAATCGATCAATTTTACACTCAAGTATGACAATATTTACAGAAGCGTACAATGAAATCATTGTAATGTTTTCTTCATAGGTACAAATGGGTTCGTCATACTTATCCTTAAGCTCAAGTAACTTATTCTCCATAATTGGTCAAAGAATATTTGTAAATTACTTATTGCTGAACAAGTTCTTTAACTCATCCCATTCTATGTATTCAATTTCATATCTTTGCCTCATATTCTTGATAAGGTTCCAATTTTGATCAACATAACCATACAAAATATAGACTTGTAAGATAACATTATCGTTTTCTAATAATAGGATAAATGAAAATATTTTTTAGTTTTATTTATCCATTATTCAGACACTAATTGATCTCAACACCCACTGAATGAAGGTTGATGATTCATCCTAAATGAATCAACTATATATTTTCCATCCTTTTATTTTTTGGAAGTCCTGCATGATTCATAACATGAGAATGTTGTGTGTTCATAGCTACATTATTTTTCATTCCATCTCCAATAACATATGGTTTATCAACAGGAAAATAATTGCATTTCCTATTTTAGTCATCTCTAACACAGTTCCTTCGGGTTGCAACCAATGAAAAAAACCAAGAAGTATAGTGTCAGCAACAATAATCATAATCTAAAACAAAAAAAGAAAGAATAAAATTTCAACTTAAGGGATTTTAGGTTTTATTATAGTTTATTCATGAAAACTTCTAAAACACTAAGATTCTATTCTATACGTCAACGTATCCTTTTAGTTCTTACTGATGTTTTCTCAAAATAGTTTTGATATTATAGCAATAAAATAACTCATATACCAACTATAGCGACCCGTACATTACATAAATTTATATTACATCAAAATTTATGAATATTTATTAAAAATATAAAAAATAAATGGTATTACCAAATAGGTGTAATATCTTTAGAAACTGGGAAACGTAAACAACTAGTTCGTAAGATATCATTATTGTCTCCCACTTTGTACTTCATAAGTGAACCCATTTTTGACATATATTGCATAACACCATTATTCATGACATGGGGAAAATCAAATGCAATAGTGTGATAAGATGAAAAGTAATGTTTAAAATGGTAGATATCATTCATATAATAATAATTAAATATAAGAACATATCATTTGAACAACTTATCTTGTTTTTCAAAAATCATGATATTATGGCATATGATTATTCATAAATATTCACACAAAAAAGTTAATGTAATCTCAAATGTCATTATAAAAGGCATGAAATATTTTCGGTTAAAAAATATAAATTAGTTTCATATGACTAATGGGGTTTCATAAGCCCATCATAGTGGAAAAATTCCATTACGGAACCACGTTCACTCCTCTTTATCACCCTGTACTACTGAACCAAGTTCATTTCCCATTATAGTGATTTCGATATCATGAGATATTAAAATTTATCCAATTATTTGGATGCAGATACCGGTCCCACCCATATCATAACTACATCATTATAATGTGTTTCACAATAACATAAATCATTCATCATAACAGCTGAAATAAAATGGGTTTCTTTAAACATCATTCAATGATAATATAATCCATGTAAAATATATATATTATAAATAGAATTCCCTCATAAACACAATAAAAAACTATGAACAATAAGTATACTATACATTAAAAATAACTCTATTATTTTATTCCTTCATATAGGAAAATAATTATGATATTACACATGAAATTAATTCTAGAGAAAAATATCATTTCCTCTTTGAAAACATTTTCATTTAGAAAATGGAATGAAATTTTAATAGAAAATAATCTATCTAAAATTAAAAATGAAATTTTATAGAATAATATTAATAGAAATAATGTTTTATGAAAACATAAAAATATGATCATTCCATATATGTTAAAAAACATTGTTTACATACTTGTGCCTAAAAACTCTGAAATTACCTCATATCGAAAATTGAAGAATATTTTATTCACACACATTAATAAATATTTTGAAATGGATAAATATTAATATAAAACATTTCATAAGAATATATATAATATTTTTTAATAAAAAATTAGGAAACATGGACATGGATGATAAATTTACCCCACTAAATACATATATTCATACAATATCGAAAAATAATGCGATTGCAAATTTATCCATTAACCATAGGTCCTATTTAATTTTTAATTTTCCAATACTCATTTATATTTATTTTAATAATGATATAATCTTATTTCAGAATCATAATCATCATTAGGATATCATTTATGATCATTTTATCATTCGTTTTACAGTAACAATATTACTAATCCATCAAGTGTTAACTTCTTTATTTTCATATTCATGTTTTGTTAAATAAGTTCTTGATCCCCTTATTAGTTTATATTTATATCATATACAGAATTAGATTAGTATAGTAAATATAATATTTATTCATTACATTCATTTTTATAAATTTTTTTTAATGTATAAGGAATCACATCACATCATAGAGATGGTAGGTCGTAGGTACGCACGAGCAAAGATATCATTAACATATTTGTTTAATGTTATTTAACATGATGGTGTATAATATTTAAAAATTAATATAATGTAATAATAATCCTATATAGTTATTATTTTCAACATTATACCCATCCAAGTATGGTTCTGGTAAAAAAAAGATTACATTATGGTGTGGAGACAGTAGGTCGTTTGTACGCATATATGTTGATTTTGTTTTTCATTTGATGGATTGAAGAAGGAATACTGTTGTTTCATAATCATAATATAATATAATTATATAATTGATACAATATTTATTACTATACAATGAAACAACTAATTAATATGATATATAAGAACTATAAAGTTTGACCAAATCGGTAGATATGATTTACTCTTCTTCAACATGCTCCATCTAAATCTCATCTTGAATCCCAAGAGTTGGATGTTTGAGAATAACAGAACCTATATAATGTTAATAGTGAATATTATAAAAAAACCAGGCTATATTAATTCATTAATGCTCAATATTTTTGAGTAAATGATGGAGGATGTTCCATTTTATAATTTAGGTGAGCAGTGCTTTTGGAAACTCCAAAAATATTATTTTATAATAAAATATAATGCCATCCAACAAACCTAAAAATGTACCAATTAAAAAAATGATATGATATTGTGTTGGAGTATCATCAATAAATAAATTTTTACTTTTTTATTTCCATTTAAACCTTATCATTTTAATTTAACATTTTGTTACTTTATTTAGTTTAACTAAGGTATCAAATATTTCAATATTAATTTTGTGAAATATTTACTTATTAAATTTCAATTAGGGCATAAAAAATACCTTAAATTATTTTAAATATTATCATAATAATTCATTATTTTTAAAAATGGTTTTTTAATATTTTAATAATAAATTATTTTGATATAAAATTAATAGTGCCAATTTTTACAATATTAAATTCACTAGTTTTTTAAAATTTTACTATAATATGTAAACTTTGAACTAAATATTTTCATATATTACCAATATTTTATTGTCATATAGAAAATTCACTAGAAACAATAATTATCTAAAATATATATTTTCAATATTTGTAATAATACTTATTTGATATTTCAATTAATAAAATAATTATTACAATATTCTTGTGTAATTATTTAATATGGTTTTTTGAAAAAAAATAATAATAAAATAGTATGGCCAATAAAAACTCTATATCAATCAGAATATTACTTATAATAGAATATATATATTGTATAATTCATCCACTTATTATAATCATTCAAACATGAATGTTATAACATTATCATCCCATTTATTAAGTAATATAAGTGTCATAATCTCTTATATAAGTCTCCAAATGGAAAATAACTCAACTAGTGGATGGATATAGTATAGACATAATTGATCATTAATTTTGGTTATGTTTTTTTGTTTTAATGGTTATTATCACTTTAATAATTATTATTTTGATGATTCTTCATCAACTAAATAATTTCACCGTTATTAAAGTATAATTCCTGGAGGTAATTATTTTATTCATAAAATCATAAGATAAATTACATTGATAAAAAAAATTTATATTTCAAAATAGTATTTATAATGGGATTTAGTTTCTATATATAATTATATTAAAAATGGTTAACTTATTACAATTTGAGTAAGACATATTTAACCCTTCATCAAATTATATAAATTAATTACCCTAATCTCATCTAAGTGGATTCTAGTGGAAAACATTTCGACACAAGGATGATTTAGATCGAAATAACTCATCTACTGATATTTGAAAAAGTGGTAGAGTAATTTGATAATATATTTATTCTATTACTAACCTTGTATACCCTTTTACCATAATAAATAAAATTATTGAGGTTACTATTAATGATGCCCAAATATATAACTATTCTATTTGAAAAATTCAAACCTAATGATTTAAAATATTAAATCACTGTTTCAAAATTCAAAACATTGAATATTTAGTAAATAATTTAATATTAATCCCATTTTCGAAATTAAAAAATGGATTTCAAAAGTTAAAATATTGCAAAAGATTAAAATGTTTTTATATCTAAATTCAATGTAACATTAATTCAAATAACCAACAGTATATTAACTGATAAAAATATATTCAATTTATACTTTGAAACTACTCTATAATTTAATTTAAGTATATAAATTTTTTCGATGGAAAAATATGTTATAAATTAATATTTAGTGCATTTTCACTATTCATCAATATTTGATTGTTATAAAAAATTTAAAAACAATTTTCTTATATTTCTATTTCAGTGAATTGTTTTATTTTCTCAGGTCATATTTATTAATGTGTCAAAATCATATTTTAAAAAGGGATTTCCATTAGAAGGTGTAGAATTTACCATTTGAAAAATATTTGTTTTTATATATCAAATAGGATTTATTCATACCTTATGATAAATATATATATATAGTATGAATATCAATAATATTTTGTTATTTATATGACATATATATGTCATTAATTCTATTTACAAATTATAATTCACTCAATTTATTCACACAAAAAATAAAAATATATAATTGATTTATATTTTTTAAAATTAATTAGTAGACGATGAATTCACTATTCATTTTCATATGTTAGGTATATTTATTCTTGATAACCTAAAGAATATATTATAATGGTCATTTTATACTAAGGGTGTCTCTTGGTTCATTTAAACTCACAATTTCATGTAATGCAATCTACAGTAGAATTAAAATTAATTATAATACTTCAAAAAAAAACATTCATTTGTTACTATTTTTGGACACAATAAAAAATCTAATTCTCATCGAACATCAATGTATAAAGATTTTTGTGACATATATAATGTTATTTTGTCTTTATATATAATATTTTTGATTTAATAAATGGGTTTTACATTATTGTATACTACTTTTTCAGTGGAAATTATATTCTATTTCATGTCAAATATTGGAAATAAGAATTTGGATGTTGTGAAACAGATCATAATAATGTTTAAACAGTAAAAAGATGTAAGATTATATTTATAGATAATGATTATTGAAATTGTATTTTAAATGTATTTCATTTATGGAGTAATGGACCCATAGAAATGTACTACATATTTTATATATACATTGATTAGGGAAATAGTCAGTTAGATGTCTCAATTGTAGCAAGGTGTTAACTTATATCTAATGAAAGTGGAGAATTTTTCTACTAATCAAGTAGAAAACGGGTTTTTGGAAGAATAATCCTATAGATATATTTATAATGTTGTTAGTCTGTGAATGTATTAGGAAACAATTTACCTTTGTTAGACTCACCAGATCAGATAAAGTAGAGGACATTTCATAAATAAGTCACTGGTTGAGCTCAGATAAATGATAGATTCTAGAATAAATCCAATTTAAAAATCCATTAGGTTAATTTTTGTGTATGAATGGATTTGTTTATTTTTACTAGGTTTATTGTTCTTAATGATGTTTAATAGACAGAGATGATAGGGTTGAGATCCTTAAATAGACTGTATGGATGTTTCTAGTTGTTTAGTTTCAAAGTAGTAGATCAGATCAATTTTCATCAGGTTGATATTTTTGATAGATATTACCAGAAAAATGATCAAGTGTTAAGCCTTTGGGTTCATTAAATGGTTATGAATAGATGAAGATCATCATAATTGTTTTCTAATAAAAGGTGTTCACCTAGAGTGATGACTCCGATTATATGTTTTTTATGGTGATAGCTATTATTGGTTCCGATGGATTCATCAACAAAGTATCTATACTTTCATATTTTAGTGGAAGGGTTATGATTAATCTCAAATGTCGATGAAGTTGGTTAATAGGAAGAAGATCACTATAAATTGGTGTGGTGACCTAGCTATGATGATGTATTGTGATAATTATATGAATAGTGGTGGTTTTTAATTAAATTTGGTTGAATATAATTTTCATAGGGCATGGGGTAGTGTTTTCATATTTATCATGTCCTCTAAAATTAATGATGTTTACAATTTTCTCCAAATCATGTTGGATATTTCTAAACCATGTAAATCATTTTTTTCAATTTCCTTTGTTGTTTGTGTTTAAAGTGTGATTGTGATGTTTTTATATTGATTATGTGGGATCTCATCCTTGTTCAAAGGAAAAATCTCAAAGGACGGTGTTATCAAACAAACATTTTTTCATTAATATTGTGAAGCTTTTATCTACATAAG
The DNA here is from genome assembly GCA_963277665.1 of Viscum album. Classification (NCBI taxonomy): domain Eukaryota; kingdom Viridiplantae; phylum Streptophyta; class Magnoliopsida; order Santalales; family Viscaceae; genus Viscum; species Viscum album. The sequence continues at coordinate 137,092,864 of OY728161.1, read as the reverse complement.
ATAGTGAAATCAAAATAATTCATATTCTAAAAATGTGGTGCTTTCCATGACTATGTAGTGGATTAAATTGATAAGGTGAGTCCAATTTTTAATCCTATTAAAAAAAATATATTTTCGAAATTTCTCTACAAATTCGAATTGAAATAAAAATATATATCATAAGACACATACGCATGGATTTTTTTCTAAAATTATACTATTTACATTTTGGTTATGATACCAACTAATAGGTCTCTAATCTGAACTTCCAAAATTAAAAATTGAAAAGAAAATGAGTCAAATAAATCCTAAGGACTTTTTGATTCTATGGTTTTATAGAATTTGGGAAAATATAATATATAATGTAAATTTCTACTCATTGTTCATTTTCTTATTTTTAAAATCATATATTTTTTTACAAACATATATACATTCATGAAATCATTTATTCAATCAATATTTATGAACATTAACATTGATATATCCCTTAAAAACGTCAATAATAATTAAAATCATTAAGAAACATTAGATGAGAAAAATTAATCATAATAAGATATATAGAGTGGGGGGGAACGAATTAATCTATTTAAATATCATGAAAATCCTTATACATTTTATCCATTTCCTGAAATAAACCTTGAGTGAAAAATAATCATTTAATTACTATTGATAATAAAATTATAATTAATCAATTAAAAAACATTATTAAGCAATAATAATGGTAAAATCAAAATTCATGAGGGTTTTATTGAAATATATGAAAAAAATCCTTAAAAATATTCCTTTCAACCTTATGAGATCATAAATATTTTTTCAAATCATAAGATCATATTGTTAATTTATTAAATAAAAAGAATTCTGTAAAAACTCATGAACAATATTAAAATAAAATATATAATTAGATAATAATATAAACAATCACATAGATTACAATACCGAATTTTATAATGATTATTATACATAATTATAAACCAAATAATATTTCAACCAAGGCCTATTTCTAAAACATTATACTTGAATATGTAAGGCATAAGAAAAATACCATAGGTATTTGTATCATGAAACCTATAAAAGGATTGAGGGGATATATAATATAGGTACCCAAAAAATTACATAATAATTAAAATTCATTAATCGTATGAATGAAATGAATTCTATTACAGGACTTAATTAACATAAATATTCAAATTAAACAACTTGTATATTAAAAGTTTACAATTTAAAAAATAAATAAATAGATTAAAGTGATTATAAAACATCTAGAGAACTAATTTGGAATACATTACTATATTATATCCCTGGTGAAGCATGAAAATATTTAAATAATATATTCCTTGAGGAAAAAATGTCTAAAAAGACAGTAGAACTTATATTTTAATATTAGAAGAAATATGATTTTATATTTAAAATATTTGAAATGAAAATTTCTATCATAGTGTGAATAAGATTTTATTTAAATAAATATGAACACTTATAGATTCATGTTGATAATTAATAATTTATGTGATGGTGGTATAATTCTATAATGTGGAAAATGTTAAAAAACATTATGTTGTACTTTTCAAAAAAAAGTTCAAAAGTCCCAATTTGGGGGATTTTGAAAATATTCCTTTATAAAAAATTGTGATGAAATTAATAATTAGTTTATAATGAACATTAATTTTTTTAATCATATATAATATCATTCTTCCTACATTTAAAAGATCATGGACGAGGAGTGATAATATGATGAATGAAATACATTAAAATAATGATTTAATGAAAAAACACTTACCTCGAGTTCTCACTTGTTTTCTATATTACCTAACCAAATAGTAATAAAATAATATTTAAAATTTATTTATTTATGAACAATTTTCATGATTATTACAAATTTATTTTAATTATATAGCTATCCTGTTTCTTATATTTACTAAATTGAATAAATTTACATCAGTTGTTTAGAGGTTGTTTGACTCTAAATTTAAAATATAGATTTGGCAGGTTGACAGTAGAAAATGTTTTCATGGTTGAATCAGCTAAAAAATCCAAACACAATTATAAATGAAGTTTTTATTCATATAATATAATTTATAAACCATCCATGTAAAGAAGACCTGAAAAATGAATTTCCCCACATCGTGGAGATAATAGTCCATATATACACACTACTGATGATTTCATTTCTCAAGTGGATGGAAATAATTAAATATTTAAATTAATATATATTTACATAGTCATAAATATATCATAATTATCATATATATTCATTAAAATTGACCTCATTATCATCAATTCTAAACTATAATTAATATAGAATAATGTTGTCATGGAGGTAGCAGACTACACGTACATAGGAGTAACATTGTCATTTAAAGAAATATGAGATTGTAACAAGGTAGATAAAAAATTTTCTATAAAAGAACATAAATATTTACAAAAAATATTATATTTTCACTAATTAAATATTTATAAAATTTTTTATATATGGTATTTAAAATTTAATCAAATCACTTCGTGGAAGTTGTAGTCCACACAGACTCAAAAACAAAGTGTTCATTTTCCACAAGATGGAAAATGTTGTTGAAAATGTATATTCCATAAAAATAATAAAATGTATATATATTTCAATTTATTACTTCGTTATATTTTGTTCATTATGATATCGTTGAATGAAATCGAAAAATATATAATCTTAGTATAAATCTGAGGAGACTCACACAACCTCTTTTGATATCCTCCTTTCAAATGAGATTACGTTCCTTGATAGATAGATTTATGATCATTATAGGGTATTTGGGATGATGTAATGGACGTTTATAGTTGTATTTGGTTATATTTTTTAGCAAAAAATTATCTTTAGTTATATTTTGAAAGGATTACACAATTCACCTTTTATAGGAAAAATAAATAGCATTTTCACAATTGTTCAGTTTTAAGGGCCACGAAAAAGAATGTAAAAATTTCCAAGTGGAACATAGATGGTCCACAAAAGAAAATATAAAATATTTTTCCTAAAATTAATTTAAAATTGAATTATGTTTTAAAAATTATTTTAAAATATATTTTAATCAATAAATACCATTTAAGGTTATTTTCATGACTATTCATATATTTTGAGTGTAAAGACATAATTGTATCAAGGTAATTATTATATAAATTCATTGAAAGTAATTATTACGTTATATTTATCCCGTTAAATCATGTACTAACAAATTTTATTCAAATCATATTACTTTTATTGTCAATAAAATAATTTACATGATTTTTCTACTATTTGCAATAGCGTTGCATCATTGTTAAGTAAATGATCAGGGTAATAATACCATAAAATAATTTAAATTATCTAATATAATTAATATAGTTCACAATTAATAAATGTTATCATATATATATATATATATATATATTAAATCATATATTTGTTTATCTATATCCAAATCTTTACAACATAATATGTGCGAGAGAGTGACATTTTCTAATTGTTCTTTACTAAAATTTATTTTAGGGTTAAAATAAAAAAAATTGTAACCAAAATGAATTTTCTTATAATTTATATAATCTTAGTTGAAAAATTCCCATCAAAGAAATAAATTTGAATGTTTTATTTATTTTATACCTTATCTAAAAGAGTCAGGTCTGTTTAACCAAATTTTCATAATACATTGGTGATAATGTTTTAACACGGTAACTATTAATTATGAATAAAATTGATATGGATAATATTAAATACTATTAATATTTTAAATCTAAATATTGTATCCTGTTTTAAAATTTAATTCAATATGGGGTAAAAATTCATTTTAATATAATATACTGAAATGCAATGAAAAACATTTTTTCTTAAAATAATCGTATTAAGCATGAAAATGATATTATAAAAAATTAACATATAATATTTATTTATATTTAACTAATAGATTTTTTTTTTAAAAAACAAATCATATTATTTTACATTATAACAATATCTAAAATGGAATTATTTTTTTTAATTTACATAATTTTAAGTAAATAAGTGATATTTTTGCAAATTTGGACATTTTTCATTATTCACTGAAAAAATAATATTTTTAGAAAAAAACCCAAAAATTATCTTACTAATATTTTAAAATTATTATATACAATATTATATTGATTTTTTAAAATATAGTTTCTATAAATTGTAAAAATTAGTTTTCATGTCCAAATATAAAATTAAATAAAAATATATTTCATAGAAAATATATTTTTAAGGAATAAAATAAGTTTAATATCATTCCTTTTATAATAAATATAATTAATTAAATAATGGTGAATTATATTAGATATATATTCTAATAATTTAAATATCGTTACATAACAATATTTATTAATTAAATTTATAATGACAAAAATACTTTATACAATTAAAAAAGTTTTTTGAAAAATATAACATTAACCTTCAAATGATTTAGTCTTAATTTATTAAATAATATATAATAAATATATTATTGATTATACATTTTATTAAAGAAAAACAATTACATATATTTCATTATTTTTTCTACTCATGTTTTCCACTAACCGCTGTCTAGTTTATAATTGTTATGTTTAAATGATTACAATATAATCCAATTTAGTACTTTTGTTTTATCATGATATTTCACGTGATACACTTAATAAAACAAAATATTTTTTAATGTTTAATTACATTTTAAAATATCCAGGAGTTACACTCTCAACCTATCTCTATCTCACACTAGAGGGGACACTATCCCCTGTGTTATTAGAACTAGTGTATTATAAATGATGATATTTTAATTCATATCCTTAGTTCCCATGATCAATATAAAGTGGGGGTGAGATGAAAATAACAAAATAGTCATCACATGTATCATAAACATAGATATTAAATATCATATCTCCACATCACCCTCAAATGAAATAACTACATTTCACATCATATTTTAATTACATTATAATCAACATCACATATGGTAAGAAGTTTCAACATGGCATAACACTGGGGTTAATAATTAGGGTTTCATAGGGAAGAAAAAAACAGTTTTAGAAAGTACCAAATGATCCTTCATAAAAAATCAGGCTTCAGAGTTTGATTCAATTATATTTATTAATGTATCCTCTTTGAAACATTCATTGGAAACAACATTCAATATAAACACACACTTTTTTTTAAAAAACTTTTAAAAATATTTATTTTCATTAGAAGCAAAAACATGAATTGCGACACACAATTTACATTTAAACAATTTGATAGAGTATATAAATTTTTACAAACATTTACATTTATGAATATTTAATTTAATATTGATGCATGATTTTCATAAAGAGTTTTTTAAATATAAATTTCATGGTACCATTATATACATACAATATATATGACATATATAATCATATAAATTTAAATTTAAATTTTAAAAACTCAAACACATCTGGAATTTAAAAATAATGTAATTTCATCAACGCACCAACCTCAAATAATATGAAATGAGGATGAAACTTGTTTCCTTATATGGTGATCAATAAAACAAGGACAAACAACACTCAATTGATCCTAAGAAAACAAAATCCAAGATCATAACCTACCCAAATACCTAAATTCCCACACACAGTGATTAAGAATCTATAGGGAAGAAGAACCCATAGGGAAAAGTAATAGGGATGAGGGGATAAGAATAAAGATAAATAATAAGGATAATTACCTTAATGAACACTCTAAATAATGATAAATGAATCCCAAAATTGTATGGTATAATGGTGGATCTCTCTCTAGGGATACAAGGATATCTGTTGTCTGAAATGAGAGGGTGATGAGAAACTTATGTTAAAATTATTTGGGTAGAAGAGGTAATTTCCCTTTAAAGAAAACAATGAAAATACATACCACACCAAGGACCTATTTTCTACAACATGGTTTCCCTATATTAGATCCTCAGTAGTATAGTAATCCGATAAATGGTTTGGTGGTGAAAAAACGGTATGGTCAGTGCTCGCATGACCCTCAGACACAACATAACCACCCCACCCCACCCATTTTATTGAATTAATCTATTCACCTAACAACATTTTTAATGTATCCCCTATCCTATATTATCACCCCAACCAAATATCCTGAACTAATTACCCAAATGCGTGCTCTTATTGTGGGTACTCTATGGAGATTTATTGTGGTCAACAGATGTATTGGCTATATCTTTCTGGTACCTCCTAAATCACATAAAAAAATAAAAAAAATAAAAAATTGAAAATAAAAAATTAAAAAACATTAAAATAATAATTTCATATTTGTGTTATTATGCTTCACAAAACTAATCTAATTCATGAATAAATTTCTTATGCTGCATTTCATTTATTGAAATGGTTTATTGAGTTATATCGTATGTGGAAGGCAAACTTATATGATGACTTTTTACCAATTAGATATTATGTATATATCCTACATGAAATAATATAACCTTATAATTCATGAGAATATTAATTTTCAAGAAAATATAGATAGGTAATATATATATATATATAATATTTAGATATATATGGATTTATGGAATTAGTTCTTCAATCAACCACCTTTGTTAAATATATATTTAGTTTTTTCGATTTCAATTTATATAGGATACTATACCATAACATGTGAATTCACAATCAAAACACATTTGGAAATCTTCAAAAATAGTTTTGTAAATATAACATTAATTTAAGCATATGTCACAAAATATGTAATACCATATAAATTACCAAAAAATCATGGATTAACTATAACACATTTTTTGAGTATATCTATTATTCCAACTCGATCCCTATCCATTCAACCACAAAGTGTGACCCCATAAGAAATTATAGAATTTAATACATATATGAATCTATAAATCCACATATATATATATGTGTGTGTGTGTGTGTGTGAATATAGTCCTCTTTTAAATCATCAATAATACTCATGATATAAAAAATATGGAGTAATATCCATCAAACACATGTATCTCCATACATATTTCAACTAGTTCTCATTATATGAAAATTCAAATTCTAATATATATCCTTTTTCTAATACATCAAATGACTACTGGGAAAAAAACATGTCAATACCATATAGCCATATCATATGATCTAAATCCATAGAATGTTGAAAAATTTTATTGATGTTCAGATAACATTTCATTTATCCTTATGGAAAATAATACCACATTTACCTTACCTATATTGATATACAATATCTATGCGTGGTTTGTCTCAGACACACTCTATCTCAGTCGATCACCTATATTTCATACTCATCATCTGAGAAGACAAATACCATATTAGTTAAACTCTCATAAATGAAATGATTAACAATATACCAGTCCATCCCCCATATTATCTATGTCAATATGTATACTTTTTTATGTATGGTGTCAATGTATGAAAGTTATCTTCATAAGTATCTCCAGAATATTTGTTAATGTGGGATCATATATGATTCATTCACCCATTGTATTCAAATGAAATTTGGTTAGTCAGTCCATGTCGGATAAACAATGGTTCATCCATTGCACACAAAGAATAATATTTTTTTAGTAATGAGTATATTTTATATCTCTATAGAAGAATAATACTAATATTGAATATAATATATAATCATAACCTATAATACTTTAGGACGAGCATTAGTTATTCATAAACACAATGTTATGAATTGAGAGGTCTATAATTATTTCAATTCATGAAATCTATTTATACATGTGTCTAATATGAATGAATAATAAAATGGTGGTTTTTTTAATATGATAAATTTTATACTAATAAACATTTTTGAAACATTTTAAAAATAAAACATAATTATTGTTTTATCATAATATATGTGATAAAATACAAGATCAGCCATATATTTTTCATTCATGCTATGTGTTTTTTCAAACTATTTCATCATTTTTTTGTTTATTTCACAACACTATGGGACAATATAATATATCCTTCCAACTAAAACTGTTAATGTGAAGCATTTATAATGTAATATAGTTTGAATAATTATGAGACTTGCCGATAATAATCTTAAATGTTCAACTACTTGAACATATTCAATCATAATAACTATATAAAATCAAATTTTATGACTTTGACTAATATTTCATCCATTAGATTCTTTCTATGTTCATCATCATCATACTTGGAACCATATTCCATCATAAGGTTACAAGAAATAATATAACGACTAATATTATTTATTACAGTTATATCCCAAAACCTTTTATGATAAATTTAAACTCACTTCATAATTATAAATAATGATAATATTAACATATATCTCTAACTCTATATCATAATATACTTTTAATATATGATGTTATATTCATATTGTAAATTAGAATGGTTTAATATTTCTTGTAATAGTTATATTCACATTCTAAATAGCAATGAAATATAACATTGTATGATTTTATTTACTATCACATATACTAATCATTTTAGTATATGGGTTGGAGTTCATTTTAAATTTATATTGGTTTAATATTTTATTTAATTATACTTAAATATACATGTAAAAAAATACAACCCTTAGCTTCTGATATATTATATTATTTTTAAAATATCTTTGAAAGAAACAATAAAAGCCATTTGTGTAAGGAAATAACATTTATTTCCATTCAATAGGAATATTAATAAAATAAACTATTGTTTCCATATAATATTTGGTTTTATGTGTTATTGTAACATGTATTTTGAAAAATAATATTTTAACAAACTACCCCACCATGGGGAGGTAGGATCACATTACCTTATTTTTTTAAAAACATGTGGATATACACATTTTTCTGTATAATCACTTTTAAATAAATTGTTTTTTTTAAAATAAATTATAGAATTTGATAAATTATAAACCATGTCTAATAACATAATACTATTATATGTGTTCATAATAACTCACATCAAGAAAATAATATAACTTATCTAGAGGGGATATCTTCTTCGGATGAAATCTCTCTTCTCTCTCCAGGTTTTGGACCATTGGCCCTAACGGAGTTATCACCATCCATTTGCATCTTCTTTGAGTGCAATTGGAGAGGCACTGCAAATACATCAGATTCGGTTTCTATGGGATTCTTACCTTTATTCCTTCATTTGGTAGTTCCTTATCTGTGTCTTGGTGCCTCCTAGATGGTCTTACCTATTCGGTGTCCCAATATGATCTATATCAAATATGTTATTTTCAACCAGATCTTATGGGATTATCAGTGAACATGATGATGGAGACGATGTTGGGAGGGAAAATAACCTTCGTTTCTTCAGTCAGTGTTGAAGCCAGGTCGTTGGTGTTCGGGCTTCTGATATTGTTCATTGGCAATGTGAAAGTATTTTGATGGGGTGGATCTCATTAGGGGCCACATAAACATGGTGGTGCACCAGTGCGATGGTCATTGTGTGATCTCAAAAGATGTTTGTTGATCAGGATGTGGCAGATGGTTATAGTGGAAACATGTGCATGAGATGGTTCTCTATTTGGGTGGGAAAATCTAACTATGGTGTGAGTGTTAGTGTGTTTATCAATAAAACATGGGTATAATGGCAATGTCAATTGGGGTTTTTTTCTCTTGTAATTATAGAGATGTGTTTCAATTGTAATGGAATTTGTTCCAATGTTCCCTTTAGCCAATCAAATCTAAGGATCTGTGCATTCAGTTCTTTTAGATTATAATGGAGTTTCACGTAACATAGTTCAAAAGGGATTCATATTCTTCCATTTGATATTTAATAAAATAAATGGTCCCCAACCTACTTCCCCAATATAACATATCTTGTAAAAGAAATTATATGAAGATTCCCATAATTTACATTGATTTATTTGATCTTGAGAACATATTTTACATTAAAATCCTTAATGGTGTCACTATTTACTTCATCACAAGAATATAAACTCTAATCTCTATTAATTCATACATTAATTTTTAAAACCATTATATTAAAAAAAACATTGTAAAATATTCATTTGGTATAACATACATTTAATAATCAAATAATTAATTTCTATAACATTTATACCTTACATTGACATTCTATGGTGTTTCACAACATCTTACAATTATAACTTTATAATCCATCACATGGAATTATTAATCCTTCATCATGACCAAAGTATAAAATTAACATGAATATATTCTTGAAGATCCATTTTCAACTTTTCAACTAGCTTTCCTTCTTATAGTTTTATCATTTACATACTTGTAATATCTATACAATACATATATCCTAAACATCATATTCTATGTTCATATATATTCCCAACACATTGAAAACATTAGTTAAACAATGTATCGCAATGAATTTAATTATTTTTTAATATAAAATAAATTTTTATAATATATTTGATTTTAAAAAACACCTTTTTAATCTTATGTAATATACACCACTGGGTTAGCTTGTGTTATAAACGATAATGAGATTTAACAAAATTGGGATATTTTATTAATATACATATTTAATCATGATCATTATAACCTATATGTTAAGCATAGTAATATAAATAATAATAACTTTTTTAAAACTATTTATGATATTTTAAAAAAATTAATCATATTGATCATAAATGTACTTAATTTTCTATAAACCCGTTATATGTCCCAGAAAACATTTTTTCTCAAAAAAATGATTGTAAATTATTTTTACTGCACAATTATAGAAATAATTTTTTACATGTTTTTATTTTTAATTTGATAAAATAAAATTTATTTTCAAATTTAACATATAATAATTATATTAGGGTAAATTTTTTATTTTTTATTTGAAATTTTTATTTCTTATAGGAATAATGATAAATATTTATTTTTATTTGTAAATTTATTTAAAATTTAATTATTTTGTAAATGTTATTCATGTTTTATGTAACTTTTATATTAAAATTATTTTAATTATAAATCAATCAATTAAATTTATTTTATTTTACTCAATTTCATATTGAATTTTGATATAAATACTTTACTATCTTTTAATGATTTTCACTTTAAAAAGCTACATTCTCATCATGTATACGAGATTAAATATAAATTAATTTTTCACCATTATGGTAATGGAATTGAAAAAACTGGATTAAATATTCTAAATCATTATAATTTATGTTATATAATATTTTTATCATAATATTTTTACCAAAATTAATCGTAAAAATAGTAAATATTTTTTACTTGAATAAGGTAAAAATGGGCTCAATGAGGGTTTTAAACTAAAAATATAAGTGGTAAAAACATAAAAATTTCAAAAACCTATTTTTTGGACATATATCTTCATTATACATTCTATTATCTATAATTATTTATTATGATGCCATTTGGAATGATGAAAATCTGGGAACACATTTTTCTTTTAAAAAAATTAGAACTATCCCAATCAAATCATTTGTAAAAGGATACCCCCTATCCACCCATAAATAACTATAGAACCCTTTTGTTTTATTCAAAAAACTATCAATATAAATTACCAAAATCCATCCAATAATCCTATATTACTTATTTTAGATAGAAATCCATCCTTGGAAGTCGTTTGGTGAAAACATTTGGAGGACACCAAAAAAATGTAATGCTCATCATTGAGCATTTTTTTATTCAATTATAACTAAAACACATTCAATTATTATTATACTATGATAATATAATAACCATATTATCTAAATATTTGAATATTTTTTTCCTTTAATGTTATGACCTAAAATCATCTAAACATCTATCAAATGAGTTATGAAATCATCATTTGTCTGTACGGTGAACCATCTCCTCCAGAACCAATGTCATATGTTTCTCAATTACTGATAATAAAGGATGGTTATAATGATGGATTTATTTTTTATATATGATATATATGATATTATTATACTTATTAAATCATTACATCACTCATACCATTATAAATTCAATTTTCTTGGGAATATATTAACGTCACTCATGTTTATAGTGGACTACCTACTCGTGATGTGATTTGATTCATTAATTAATTAATTAGAAGGTAATAAGAATTATTTAATTGATTATATTTGGTATATATGACGTAAAAATGATTCAGTAATGAAAATATATCATTTATTTTTCATTCATTCAACACATTACGAAAAATGGAATCATTATTCATGTGTATGTATGGCCTATTATCTCCATGAAATATGTATATCCTTCTCTATCTATATATTTTATATATTAAAATAAATAAATATATAATGACTATCATTGATATTTATATCATTTTTCTAAATCATGATATTATAAAACCATGATCGATGTAAGATGAGATAAAATAAAAAATCCGAACATGAACAAAAAACAAGGAATATATTGTGAAAACTCTATATTTAACAAGGAATTGCCAATAAATGTGCAATAAAATGTAAAAATAGAATAATTTATAGTATCATATATAAATATATTATTTTATAGTAGAGTATAATAATAATATGTTTATTACTTAGGATTTTTGAGCATGTATGTTCGGAATCAAAACATATTGTAAGGGAATTTCATCTCACTTTTATTTGAATATAATAAAAATTACATATTCAATTCATTCTTCTTTTATATTGTTTATATAAATTAAATGAATTTTTTAATTATTATTATTCATAAATTTATGTTTAATTACATATCCATTTTTATATTTATCTTTCATTAGGTTGGCAGTTAAAATGTAAAAAAATCTGTAATGTATTTCTAGTCTCTGTTTTATTTCTAAGAGGCTTGGAAATTTACCACTCATTAATTCTTCATACTGTATATAGTTACCTTTTAAAATGTAATATTATAAATACACTTATTTTCATGATACTTAATTTTTTATTTGATTTTATTCAATATCAGTGCTTATGAATCAAAACATTACTAAATCATTTTGTTTTTTTCTCAATTTTCATTCTTTGACATGTGTGTTATGTTTTGCACTTATAATAATTAATTAGGTGTATATTTAGCCTATTTAACATGTAATATATTTAATTTATTTATCCAAATCAAATTTTTTGTTTCATTTAATGAAATTATTCAATATTTATTATGATTCAATGTTACTCATTTGGTAATGATTTTACTTTACAATCTCATCATTTATCGAGATGGTTTGTGATTTTGTTTTGATGATAAAATATTATGATACATATCTTATGAAACTCATGAAAATTATTATCCCATAGTTGTATATTATATTTTTATATAATACTGCCATTTTACCACTCTTAGTTACATCAGATAATTATTAAAATGTTTTTGTAAATATACAACATTATTTATATAATCAGTCAAAAATCTATTTTCATCAAAAATCATGTTAAATAAATTGTTTTAAAAAAAATTTCAATTGATTGATGATTTCTAGAATAAACATTTACAAATTTTGTGATTTTTAAAAAAAAATTAATGTGAATAATTGTTTTTCAAATAAAATTATTTTTTGGATTTTACAAAATCTTATAATTGAATCATAGTTTTAACATGAATGTCATGAAGTAAAAAAATTGTCGTTTGGATAAATATTTTAATTAAATAATACATTATAATTTTGAATTATTAATTTCAAAAAATATGATTCTCAAAAAAATAATATTTGTTATCTTTGAAAACTTATTTTCAATGAAATCTAATTTTCATCAGGAATATTCCCTGTAAACATTCAAAATAATTATCTATATAAGATAATTTTTTTTCTGTTTCTTATGATTTACTAGATATATGATCTAGGGAAGAAATTAATATTTTTTCTAAGTGGTTTACATTTATAATGGAAATATTTTCATGAATCCTACTTCTTTTCAATGGATTATACAATGATTTATGAAACACATTTGTTTTCACAGATTATTCTATGATGAAATGATGAAATGATTATAAAACATGAATCTTTTATAGAAATCATAATAAGGTGAAATATTTTGGAAACCCATTTCATTTCATGTCTTATGATGTGATGAATGTTTTATGAACATTTTCCACACATGTTGATTATTTTCATTCTATTATGGGTTAGAAAAATATGTCAATCCAATTCATTGAGTAAAGATTTATATCTAATGAGATAGATAGGACTAGAATAGGGATTAATGTTAGTTTAATAAGGTCTTTTTACACAAATAATGTATTGGGTTTGAACCTTGAATATTATGATGGTTTTGGGAGTGACCCCATTCAACTAAGATATTCATTTCCATGATACTTTACTATATTAGAATATATTTTATATGATTATATGTATGTCACAAATATATATATCATATGATGATGTAATATTCTCTATGATCATTTTTCATTTTTTAATTATTATTTTTGTCTTATGAATTCTTTATATTTATTATATGGCTCAAAATTATGATCCTTGATATGCATGGTATGGTTTTCAAATGATATTCTCATGTTATCATAAACATATGTTTATTTTTTGATTACATATCTCCAAATTTTTCACATATAGATCATCTAAGCCCACCATTTATTATGATTCCTTTCCCAATGTTATAACTCCAAAAATAAAACATTGATCTAGATGCGATCATCACACACTACATGACTATGGGACTTGTTTCATACCTTGTTTTACATAGCCACATGATAATCATTGAAAATTAATAAACTATTTACAATTCATCATGATGAATATAAATATATTTTGACTATGAATTACCTAGGATTAACCAATGGTGTCAAAATATAAAGTATTTGTTATCATTTATAAATAGTATCAGTGATTATTAAGAATTATGTGGTTCTCCGTATTGATTTGTGTTTCCAATGTAATGGTTTTTGGTTGTAGTCAATTGTTATAACCTAATGGAACCATGTTAATGATGCATGTGATGGAAAATGAAATGTTTTTCCTCCTCAGAATCCAAAAATTATTAGACATTGAATAAAAAATAGATTTGTTATTATCACACAACTTTCTCATGCATTGAATCATGTTTTACATCAAAATGAACATTAGATTGAATGTCATTTTTTAGTTATTCATGAGACAATTTCATCCTTCTATTAGTATGTCTTATAATCTACTAGATGTTGAATAATTTATTATAACCACTAAAAATATAATTTCCATTATACAATGATCATAACATGATCATGACATTTTGGATGATTACCTATTGGAAGGTGAAGTGGATAAATTGTGAATTGTTATCAATAATATGATGAAAGATGATGAAATTGACTTCATGTATTGGTATAAGTTAAAGATCATATTTTTAAATAATTAATTTCCCCTCATTCATTTTAAAAATATGGATAAATATTTCCATGATCTAATGAAACTGGATGTTGAATCTATTGGTACCTATGAAGAAATTTATACAATAATTTTAAGGTATCCTTTTGGTACTATCATCCAAACTTTATGTCATATTTACTGATTATTCAGTATATTTAAAAAATATATCTCTAGGCATCTTTCCATAACATACATACATATATATATATATATTTATGAATATATTGGATGATATTATTTTAATAATGAGATGGATGGTTTTTTTAACTATCAATCTCCTGATTTTGAAAAGAATATAAAATAGGAAATGAAAATAAAATCTATGAACCACGGGGAGAAGATGATGATATTACCTATATTCAAAAAATATGGGATGAAGTATGGAGTAAATTCTATTGAAGAGAAGAGTAAATGTTTTATGTTTATAAGGGATGCTCAGTGGGAAATTGATTTCCAAATTTATGGTGATAAGTTATCTAACGAAGAAAATTGATAGACAGATTTCTAGAATTCACCACCCACATTCCATTTTTTTTTAAATTCACATATAATTGGAATTATGATAAATTTTTTCCAAATCTAAAGAATAATTATGGTGATCGATGTCTAAAACCTCATAAGTTATGTGAATAAGGGAAATTTTATATGATGATTGTGCATGGTGTGTGGTAACGACGTTGTGAAAGGTATACATACCAATAAATATTTAACTTCTAATGTCTTTTTTGAATCTAGATCAACCAATTATTTAATATTTGAAGTATTTTATAAGTTAATCAATATACATACCATATTGTTAAATATTTAATTATAAGAGAAAACAATATAATGGTATGCGGATCACATCTCAAGTATATGATTCATATCTGGTTGACATTGGAGGGAATTTGATTCCTAAAAATCCATTATTTATTACTCTGATCGAATGTGATGTAATATTGGGCATGGATTGGCTCTTAATTTATTGAGACCAAATAAATTTTCATGTAAGGGAAGTTATATTTGATATTCCGAACCAACCAATGATTGTCTATCTGTGTGATGATAAGAACTATGTTCCAAATGATATATAATACATTGTATGGTTATTCATTCCAATTTAGAAGGGTTGTTTAGACAAAATAGTTGGGGAGAAACACAACAACAATTATATGACTATAGTGTGGTATTTTTTTTATTAATTTCTGAAATCATTTCCTTTATTTTCACTAAAACATGCTATTGAGTTTCCATTAGAACTCATACCTACTATCATACCAATTAAAAGTACTCATAAATGATTCATCCATATTGAGTTGTATGAATTGATGAAACAACACCTAGAAAACCTTGATATGGGATTCATTTTTCAAGATGTGTCACCTTGGGAATAATCGTTTATTTTTTATAAAATAAAGATAGATCAATTAAACTCATCATTGATTACTGTAAACTGAAAAAGCTACCAACTAAGATAAATTATTCATTTCCCCATATTTATGCCTTATTTTATCAACTACAATGAGCTCAATACTCTTACAATATTTACCTTTATTCATGATATTATAAAATTAGGTCCAATATAGATGGTATAAAAATGAAAATTTTCCTTAAAATTTAAGGAAACAATGAATATATATTGGCTCTATTTGGTATTACTAATTCCCCCAAAATCTTCTTATAGTTGAAGAATATAGTCTTCATAGATTACCATTACATGTTTGTTTTATTTTTTATTGATGCTGTCATTATCTATTCAATGAGAAATTAATATCATGAAGACCACTTGTGATTTTTTCTATACTACCCAAGGAAGAAGAAAATAAATGAAATTTTTTCAAATTGTGAATTTTATCTCTGTAAAGATCCATTTTTAGTCCATATTAACTAAATATATGTTATATTAGTAGTTCTATAAAAGATTGAAGATATTGAATATTTTTTCCAACCACCCATTGCAACTATTATCCATACTATTATTTGTTTTGATTGATATTATCTATGATTTTTGGAGAATTTATCATGATTATCTAGTCCTTGTAATATGTTATCATGGATGGGAGATATGTCGCTTTGGATATATCAATGTGAAGAGAGTTTTATAGAATTAAAGATAAGATTAGTCAGTGTTCCTATTATTACAATACCATATAGTGGAGAAGGGGTTTTAATCAGTATTGATTCATCTAGGAAGGTATTGGGATATTTTCATTTAAATAATTACATGGTTATAGATTATTCCTTTTTATAGTTTTTGATTCATGAGAAAAATTACCCAACTCATGATTTAGAGTATGATATGGGATTTTTTTTAATTAATGATATTTAGGAATAATATTTATAATGTAAAAAGTCTTAAATATATATATATATATCATATAAACTTTAAGTATATATTCACATAGAAGGACTTGAATATGCTACAATGAATATTGTTATATCGTATTAAAGATTATGATTACTCAATAAATTACACCTTGTGAAAGAAAAATAGGTGTTCGATGCATTGAGATGAGAGTATCATGGAATCTTATACATGATGAGTATTTTAAAAGATCCAATAAATTTAAATTATCAAATGATGGATATTTTAATCCTCCAAAAATCATAAAAAATATCTTTCTTAATTGATTTATCACACATCTATAAATGTAATGATTAGATAGGTGAAAATGGACGATGAAGATATAAAAATGAAATATTTTAATGGATCAGAGTATAACTATAATCATATAGAATGATATGGTTCAATAAATCCATATTAATTCCATTTATCTCCAGTTTGATGGAGGAGTTTCAAAATTTAGCTCATAGTTCTTCATTCTAAATTAATCCTTAAATATTGAATATTTGTACATACTTGAAAAAATATTTTTAGTTGGATAGAATTAATAGAGATATCTCATATTGTGTATATTGGTTTTTGGAATGTTAGAATGTTATGGATGATAGAAAAAATTCAAATGGGATGTTATATAAATTATCTTTAATGGAATCAAATTGAGTAAACATCACCATCGATTTTGACAAATGAATCCAAAAAATTATAAAGGGAATAATGTTATTTGGGTTTTATTTTATTTCCTTTTTATGTGAGGACACTTCGTCACTATAAAACATGACTACTTTTAATATTAACTACCTATGATATCAATTAATTTGTAAGGATTCAGATATTTCACCAGCCCATTTTTTCTGATTGGGATTTGTTGTTTACATCAATGATTTGAAAACATCTTCATAAATATCTTGATGAAATGTTTAGTATCATCATTGTATATCATCTTCAAATATATGGTTTGTCTAGGAGAAAAATGAAAATACTATACAATATGTTGAGATATTTTTCTTTATATTTTATTGTTGTCTGGGAATAAAACTTTCTTCTAGTTGATAATTCATACAATAATTTCATTCACTCATGAATTCATATATTTTTCTTTTGAATCCCACTATGAAAATAATATAGAGCTCCAACGTGCTAGAATGATGTTAAAGAGGGGATTATATTGGAATGTAAAATGGTAAATTAAGTATAATATAATTTATGATCCATTCAAAAACACATCAATACCGATCAGAGTCAGTATAAAAGTTACACTGAATTCATTTTGATCTATAATTAGAAGTTGGTGTGAAGGTTTTTCTATGAATTTATCCATAGATGAAGAAAATGAGATTAATAATGAAAGGTAATGTAATATATAGGTATATTGGTCCCTTTCTAATTCTTCATCCTATAAGGACACTATGATATCAAATAGGGATTCCAAAAAAACAATCCCAAGTACATGATATGTTTCCTATATCAATCATTAAGAAGTACAAATGTAACCCCTCAAATGTACTAAACTAACATGTCATACCACTGGAGAGATAACATACTTATAAAGAAAAAATAGTGGAGATTCTAGATCATTGAAATAATGTTCTTGGAAACAATACCACTCACATGGTCAAAATTTTATGCGGAAACCACAAGTTTGGGGAAGCTATTTGGGAACATGATAATATGTTGAGGTATTTGTATCATTATTTTTTTGTATTTTAATTAACTATTTTAGTTACAAATTCATCTTAAGAGGGTAGAATATAACATTACATATTTTTATGAATAACAATTTTATTAATAATAAAAATGTAAATGACTTATTGTATTTCACACAACATCATATAATATTTCACTACATGTAGCATTGGGTTATCTTTTGTTAGATACAACACTGATTTTTATCAAAACCATTCTATATTTATAACATATATTGTTATTACCAACATTCTAAAAATATTGATATGAATCTTACAAACTTATTTTAAATTACTAAACATTATTGGTTTACATAATGGACAAATAATGACAAAAAAGAATATATTTTTCTAATAAGTATTCATATGTTTTGTAAATACAATTTTATAAAAAAATTATTTTTATTTAATTTAGTTAAATATAATATAAATATTTGTTTAAAATTTTAAAGGTTACTATTTTCAAATAAACATCATTTTTTAAATAAAAAAATCCATTTTATATTAATGTGACTTTTAGAGAATTTTTTGACAAGGTTGGTATTGTATGAATAGTGAAAATACTATATTTTAATTGAAAACATAATTTCAATTTAATTTATTTCTAATGATAAATAATATTTTATATTAGTTTTAATGTATAATAATATCAATTATAAATTCATTAATATAATTTATATCAATGGAATGAATTTCTTATATATTTTCAATATAAAAATAGTGAAAACTTTTTATCAATTTCTCTTCAAAACCCGAGATTATCATTATGTCTAAGATATTAAATTTAAATTAATAATTTAAATTTATTTTAATGTTATATGAAAAATAGCTTCAATATTTTTAAAAATTACTATTTATTATATTCAATTATTTCAAATTTATTTTAAATCAAAATAAATAGTAAATAAAGTAAAAATGATTTACTGATGTTTAGGTAAAAGTTTGTTTTCTTAGAAAAGGGGGTTAAAAATATTGATATTGGTTAATAATAATTAAAAGAATTTAAAACACCTAGTTTCTAGCCATATTTTAACCTTATATCTTCTAGTCATGATAATGGTCGATTTTTGATCCTTTTGGAATGATAAAAATGTGTGTACACAATTAACTTTTGAAAACAAATATAAGTGTGCTACTCACCTCAGCTATAAAAGGCTTCCATTATCTTCTCTTACTCACCGTTGAAAACAATTTGCTTCTGACATAATATATCAAAAGAAATTTCCTACATCCTTTATATTATCTTATAATCCATTGTTTTTATAGAGATCTATTTTATGACTGTTTTGGAGTAAAACATAAAAAGGATTCATGAACAAAGATGTTAAAATCATACATTAGAATTTTTGTTTTATTTATTACTCCACATCGTTAAATTATTATTATATCTCAATGAATATTAAAAAAAATTAATATTCTAATATGTAATTAATTTATGTGAATGAAATTCAATCATCTCCACTTATATCAAATGGGATATGTAATCAATATTTGTATGTGTAGAAGACAAATAGGACTCTTGAAACGATGTCATTCATTTTACCAGTATCACCTTTCAAGTAAGGTTATTGTGATTTATTATTTATTTTTATATTATATTTATAATACTATTATTCTTATAAAATCATCATATCACATATACTGTCATACTCTATAATTTCTATGAATATGATAATGTCACACGTGTGTACTACTGACTACCACCTTACGTTGTGATGTGATTAATTCATCCATTACATGGAAGGTAATAATGATAGTTTTAATGAACATATGTGACATATATAAAATTAAAATTATTATTTAATTATAATATATCATTTAACTTTCATTATTTTAATAGGTCGAGAAAATGGCACAAGTATTCATTTGTGTGTATGACCGACTATCTCAACAAATACTATCTCTCATATGTTTTCTCTATTTTTTATGGATTACCCTAAATAAATTCAAAGGGAAAATATGATATTTAAATTATGGTAAAAAAAATTTATGGAGAATCTATAATTTATCTAGTATGATAAAAAATAATATTTCCAAACATATATGAAAAAAAGAATTTATTAACCAAAACATATCATTAACAAGGAATTGTTAAAACTATGTTATAGAATGTTATACAAAATAATATATGGAATAATAAAAATAAATATTGTTCTATAATATATCTATAATATATTTTTATTTATTATACACGAGTTTATAATGTTTATGAGGAAATAAAACAATTTATGTAAGGGATTTACATCTCAGTTTTATTTTTTGTGAGAGACATTCCATATTCACGACATGTTTCATGTAGGTAGTGTATATACTTCCCCTGAATGTATATTATAATTTTCTCATAAAATATTTTATTATTTACAAATACATTTTATAATATCTCTTTCATGGTGTTTATAGTTCAAAATATAATAAACCGATAAGATATTTCTAGTCACTCTTTTATTTCTAGAAGACATATCCAAATTCTAGAATCATTTATGTTGTGTGGTACAGATACTTTAATATTGAAATATTATTCCATGAAAATAAATATCTGCATGATATTTTATGTTTCATTAGATATTATTCATTATTGAATCTTACTTTTAAAAATATTACTAAAGTGGTGAGGGATTTTGTTCTCAATTTACATTATTTTAGATATATGTAACGTTAGGAACATATATTCTTGAATAAGGTGTATATAACTCTTTTTTAACAATTAATATCATGAATTTATTTATCGTAATGATATTTTACATTTCATTTAATAATATACCCTTAACGTATTTTGATTCAATGAAACCAAAATGTTAATGAAATTATGCTACAATCTCATAATTTATCATTATTGTTTTTAATTATGTTTTTATGATAAAATATTGTATACCATCTATTAAGAAACTCAAAATTTTATTCATTGTTGGTTATTAATTTTATTTTAATATAATCCTATCATTTTCCAATATTTTGTAATTTAAATAAATGTGTATTTTTTTTAAAAAATCAAAAAATTATGGTTTTCATCAATTGATAATAATTTTCCTTCCAAATCCATGGTTTAAAAAATTCAATTCTTTTACAGTTATCCGATGACTTATAATATAATTTTTTTAATATGATTAGATTTTTTATAAAAATAAATTAGAGGAATCATCATTTCATTTTCAAAAACAATTCAAATGATTCCTTTTTTATAAATGTGAAATGAATCATTGTTTTAATGTGAAAATCATGAAAAAACACACATTCATCATTACCATCATTTTTATTAATGATTCATTTATAGGTATTAAATTTTATTTAAAAAAAATATATCAAAAAATATTTTATGAATTTTTAGTTTTAAAATGTGATCATAAATGAATATTTATTTTCCTCAAGTAATAT
This sequence comes from Viscum album, assembly GCA_963277665.1. NCBI lineage: Eukaryota > Viridiplantae > Streptophyta > Magnoliopsida > Santalales > Viscaceae > Viscum > Viscum album. The sequence continues at coordinate 137,070,349 of OY728161.1, read as the reverse complement.
TAATATTAATATTTCTATATGATTATCCATTTAATACTACATAATTTAATGTTATTTATGCTTTAAATGAGATATAATACACATTTAGAATTATGAATCTTACAATGATTGGTTTATATTTATGAAGAATATATTTTTTTAAAACATATTTCTCTTATATGGGATTATCTATGATAAAATTATTATGAACCCCACTTCTTTATATTGGGTATACGTTGATTAAATAATAAAATGATTATGAAATCTATATGTTTTGAAAAGGTTATGGAATAATGATATTCTTATAAAAAACATTTCATTTCTGGGGATATAATATGATTAATGTTTTATGATCTTTTGAAACAAAAACATATATTTTTTATTATGTGACTATTGGGAATTATATCTTCATCCATGGAATTGGATAAAAATTTAAATATCATTAGGTAGATAAGACTGGAATACTGAGTGAACACATTTATGTAGGGGACTTTGTCAAATGTGATGGTCTTGTGGGTGATCCATGACTGATATTTTGGTTTTGGGATTAAATAAATCACACAATGATAGAATTTTCATTAATCCTTGATAACTAAGGAACTAATTTTCTTTTTTTATGTTTATGCCATTAATAAATGTAACATGAAAATGTTATTCTGTCACGGTTCAATTATTTAATTCCTTTAATATTCATTTCTTATTAAATATTATCATTTATTCCATGACTCATGATTCGGATCTTTTATATTCTCTATATGTTTTTCAATGTTATAATATTTTTCTCATTACCATATGATCATTTTATGCCTATATATATATATCCCTTTTTTAACCTTTCTGAGCATATGAGATCAACCAATATAATGTATCCTTTCCTCATGTTATGAATAAATTTCTTACATATTATATGTATATGAAGGGTGATAGTTATGATGCTCATGTTTTGAGACGATCTAGCCTACATATGAACCAGTTTTTTGTGGTCCCATGTTTCCAAAGACACATAACAATTATTGTGTTCAGACATGTTTCTATGTAATGTAATGAATATTCATCAATTGTAATGCAATATCATTTTATGATAATGATGTGTTTTTCTGATCATTCCTTGAATTCAATAAAATTCTTAGAACATTTCTATAAATGATAATAGAGTAAATTCCCAAATAAAAAGAATACATTTTTAGTCTCCAATTAATTTATTTTATAAAATGATAAAAAATAAATTGTATGTATTCAAAACTCCTTTCTCATTTCATTTAAAAACATTTTGTTTACATAATCTTATCAAGATATATACTAAATTACAATTAACATTTTATGGAAATTTTATCGAAGAATTAAATATATGGGTTATCAATATAACATCTCCTTTGCACCATTACATTAAAGAATACATCACGATTCAATTAATTTTAACTTTTGACCTTAGATATATTTATAACACTTTTATATTATTAATTTGATATCCTATATCTGTCATAATAGTATAATGTAATTATACAACTAAATTTGTTTTATGAAAACCTTTAGTCTCACCAATTAATTTAATGTATTAAATAATATTGATTATCATATGATGTACCATTTATAAATGATTATATGATATTAAATTCCATTCGTATTTGAAGAACCTTATAATATTGAGTATATTAAAAGAGGATATGATTCCATTGGTCATTTTTCATCTAATTCATTTTAAACCGAAAGGGTTTTATTCTATTTCTATGTGTAAACAGATTAACATTTTTAAAAATTCAAAAACATATTGACTAAGGATATAACTATACTGACATAAAAAATCATCATTAATAACTTTTCTTAAATCACCAATTTTACTTAATAAGTTTTCTTATGTTCTTAATTTTAGTAATACAATACATTTTGTTTCCCCTTCAATGGATTAACCTAAAATTTTATTTTTATGATGATGATTTTTTTATTCTACTATAGAATATTTTATTATATTAGTATCATGTTTTATAATTCTATTAATATGGTATTTTATTAAATAGGCTCCTATTAAAATAATTTCCTCCCTTTTGAAATTCAATATACAATTGATGGTCCATGATTCATTTATTTCTAACAAAATGTCCCTGTTTTTTTTTGAAAAAAAACTACATAGTTATTTAGGTACTTCATCATCACAATAATATAATATATGACTCATCTATAGTAGTGTGAACAACTATTTTTTCAATACATCTTATGGATTAACACAACACGATTCTTTTGTTATCCCAACACTTGGGGTTTCTCGGCTCGTGTATCCCAAAGAAAACATAAAGTTAAATCTAATTATATGAAAATATAAGGGAATGCCACATTTTTTTAAACTAACCATGTATGATCTAGTATCATTCATTACATTCATTACCTAAATAAAATAATCCATATGCACATTTCATTGGAAAAAACAACCCTATTGGATAATTATGGTTTTTAAAAGTATTAATTTGGATGTAATAACATACTATGTATATGTATGGTTATATTAATATCACCATATTATATCATGTTATTCCAAATTTATATATATATATATATATATATTGTCTAGTGACATGAAATGTGTTGAAGGAATGGTGTATGGTGGTCGATATAACCTGACATGTGTAGTTGTATTGGGGCATGATAGCCTATGTGACCTATCATAAGAGATAAATATAGGGCATAATGTCATCTTTTGGTCTAACATGGATTCCTATGTCATGTACAACTATTGATTACCTTTAATTATGGACAATTTAATTGTGACATATCCATGAATATTTTGATATCCATTATAATGGATCCGACATAGATACAATAGGGAATTGAATCATCTTGGTTAGTGAACAAACATTATACATTATTTTCGTATATGTTTATGAATTTATTTATTATCTCATAATACAATATTATGTATGTTAACTTATGTTAGGGTTGTACCATGGTTGTCTTAATATTTATTATTAAACAATTTTTTTACGGCAATCTACATATGAATTAATATTTAATGTATATGGATGTGATCAATGGAAATTGTTATGTGGAAGATTATTGTGTCTTGGAGCAAAGATATATAGTTAGAATTGGGATAGATTTTTGGGTTTTCTATTTTTTATTTGTCTATTTACCTACCACACTTCTAAACTATGTTTTTTTCCACAATTGGAGATTCTTATTTTCATGTGATTAGTATTTCATCTATTAGTTCTATTTGAGTACACAAATTGTTTAATATATTATTTATTATTATTATTTATTATATTATATGATACAGAGGCTATAGTCTCTCCACTAATGAACATAAACCATTTAATCATGTTGTATGCATCTTTCATATGGGGTGGCATGAATAAAGTTATGTGGTACTCTTGTTCAGACCCAGTGGTTTAGGATGGGCCATTACAACCATTATCTATATTTGTATCATTGTATTAAACCATCCGTTATTTTGGTGGAACTACCTAGGTTTAGTTGTTGGGTCTACAATGAGAAATTTATTATTTATATGGGTGGAGTGTAACCTCCCTTGAGATTTTAGAAATAAAATGATAAATTTCACTAGAATTTTTGATATGGTAAACCGTTATTTTTGGGAACTGACATAATTATAACTCCTTTGTTAATTAGGGTTTTAATAGAGTAGTGATGAATATAACCTTCCTCTTGAAAAGTTTCCCATGGTATGTTTGGGTGAGGAAAAAACTTTCAAAAAACATGTTTTAGTCTCTGGGGACGATCATTATACTAATTGGCGGCCTTAGATGGTAATTATTTATGGTGTGTATTGAATAAAACTAAGGTATTATATAAGAACAATGTCGGGACATTCCCATGGTCATGGACCATAGAGGATTAGTCATGATTATGTGGGACAATTTTTCCAATGGAAGACTGATCCTCTCTCACATTCCCTTCCAATTTAGGCTCACCAAGTTTCTTCTCTACAACATTTGCGTACCCTTTAGTCAAAGTTTGAACAACTATAGTATCACCCTTCACCGATTTACTATATTGGTCATTTTAAACCTAAAAATATCATTCAATCCCAGTCTTTAATGGATTACCGACTAGATCTCTAAACAACATATATAAAGTCCTAAAAAATTCCACCACTAATGAATGTATCATTTAAAAAATAATAATTGAACATCCCATGAGAAAGGATCCCTAACTTCATGAATTTTTTACATACTCCTTAACTATTTTCATTTACTATGGAGGATGGTACATGACCTGATATGTATCTTCTTATCATGAGGGATAATGAGTCCAAGAGAAGGATTACACTCTCCCACCTGAACATCTAATTGAGTACCACTATGATTATTATATATTATTGATGGGTATCCATCAGTCATACTATAAAAATATGATGATTAATCTTTAAAATGATTCCTAGAGTGTAATGATTCTACATAAAGATATATTTTAATCACCATGTTATATGATTTTAGGCCACTTCCATGAACGTAATATCTATGGTATAGAAAAATTCATCCTCCAATGATATTATACTCCATAAAATCATCAATAAAAAACTCAAGTGAAAATATCACGGACTAAAATAATTTTTTACGTACTCCTATAACATTTTTTCACCATAATAAAGTCTTGAAAATTATAGTGTTATATGCACATCCACACCATTTGTATAGAAAAACTAAAAATAAATCACCTTGAACAACTCCTAATGAATTAACTCATGAAATGAATAAGAAACCATAATGTTCAACAATAATCATCTTTGTCTTAAAATAAATCATATATACTCTTTCACCAATTACGGGTCAAATGTCCCAAGATAATTGAGGATTCCATCAAAATATTTGATCTAATACACTACTTCAACAAAACCTAGATCTATGCATAAAAATGGTGGATAATAATCCAAAAAATATAAAATATATTCTATGGGTAGAAAATGTTCTTAGTCCAAAACACTTTTTATAATTTGATATTCCCCAAAAAAATATTTAAAAGAATTAATTTTTAATAGCGGTTACTATTAATTGAAAATGATCATTATCACACCAATTTTTTTACACATTGGTTATACTATAACTAATTTAAGATATTGATCTGTTAAATAAATTATATTATACATGAATTAGAAAATGTTTTATTGATCATTTAATTACATCAGTTGTTTTGGAACAGATGTATTATCTTTTAAAAAAATATCATTGGATTGTGCCATTTGATTTTAGTCTATATCACTTGATTTCTACCATTATATGCTCTCTAAAATTACATCATCAAAACCTCCATCTCAAAATATCTAATACTATAACTCATTTTCTATATTATAATAATTTACCTTTATCTTCCATATAATTTTTTTCTCTCCTTATTTCATATTATTTGTTATTACTAAGGTATCTAGTAATTCGAATTTTATCATGTTTTGAACCAATTTCATAATTTTTCAATAACTATGTGTAGAATATTATTCTTTTTAGAATTATAATTTTAAAAATATTACGCATGGTAGTTTCAATATGAAGCATTTTTATATAGATCATTATAATAAATTTGCTTTTATTTTTTTAGATGAGAATTAAATTATATACATGGCAATATAAATGGATTTTTTTTATAATATAGTACGATTTTTGTATATAAACAATTTTAATACTATTTCAATTATCATAACATAGTATCACTATTATAACATATTTTTATCATATATTTTATTATTTATTATTATTATTTATGGAATAAAAAAACAATATTCATCAATTATTATATTTTAATTCCAAAACATGTTTGTATATTCCCAATGAATTTTATAAAAATATACAAAAATATTGACAAATCTGAAATTATTTGGACATTTATATGTTGATATATATATACACACACAAATAAAAGTTATATATATTTTTTATGAGATATATAATAAAACTAATGATAAATTTCGTTTTATTAGTGGTTAATATTTTAAATTGAATGATAATATTTATACTTTTATACCATTATTATTATTTAATTGTTCCTTTCTTAAAAATTTCTTTTTAATTTTATTTAAGATATATTATACATTTTCTAATATTTGTTGTTATTTATAAAATTTATTTTCAAATATAATTTATTTATGAAATAAACTATATTATGCACTTGAAATTTATAATTGGTTATAAATATTCATATTTGGATGAATACAAGGTGAACAAGTGAATGATTCGAGGAATGACTTGACAAATTTTTTGATTTTACCAAAGAAATCATAATTTTCTATATATGAATTATATTTTTATATATCATATGATTTTAATGCAGTGAAATGAAACTTTATTTTATTTTTCCGGGTTTTAATCTAATTTATATTACATAAATTTTTAATGGTGAAAATTTTAGGAATTAAAAATATATTGATGATAAATATTTTCCAGATGATAAGTCCGATCAAATTGTATAAATGATTTATGATATTGGACTTGAGGAATTGATAAAGAACCAACAATCAAGAACCTATATAGTGACTAAGAATATCAATATATTTATTTTGTTTTAAATTTATGTATTTATCAGTTATGTAAATATTGATTATCTTGATGGTAAAAAATATATGGATTGATAAGGATTTACAAAGTCTCTATAACTGTTGAAAGGTGTAGTTGACGAAGAATATGGTCTTCAATATTCAAATTATAATTTGAATAAAATATTATGGACAATGGTGTTGTTGTATTAAAAGATACATGTCCTCCTATATGACTTTTTTCTATATAGGAAGCTATATAATGGTCTGTCCGAGTGTCTTAAATATTGGAGATCATAGAATTAGTTGATAGTAAATTGATATACTGATTTAGCAGTTACCAAGACTACCAATAATTTCATTTGATATAATATTATAGTTACACATTTAGAATTATTATTTAAAATTAAAAATAATAAAAAAATATTAATATGAAATGCATATGAGAAAAAATCTTTTGGAAAATTACCCCACCCTATAGATTGTCAAAAGTGGATAAAAATTGATCAATAGTTTCCCTACTTTGAAAATGTAGTTAGAAATATTATTCATCGAGTGTGAATATTTGAAATGAATCCATATCAGAGGATTAGTTAGAAAGAACATTAATGGAATGGTTTTTTCAAATTTATATCATTTCTCCTCAATTTTATATAAACTATAAATATATCATGCTGAGTTTCATGATTTGTTGACTAAAAAATCCATCAAATTATATTTATTATTTTTTACCATAGTTAATTAATTATTAGAATATTTAATGGGAGTAATGTATCTATATTTATGATTATTATATTATGGAATTTATTTCATTTAATGATGTGATTATGTTCAATATATATAGCTTCAATATATATGGAAATTTGGTTACATAAAATGTTAAGGGGCATAATGCTTATCTAATTTGTGAAGAAGAAAATTCATATTATCAACTACAACATGAGAGAATAAATGTATACATGGATAATAAATGGTCTTTTTCTATTTATAAATCTTATCAATGGATAAAAGAATTATATGTAACAAAAAAAATTATAGTTTTTAAAAAAATCATTTCACCTGATTAGTAATTTTAGAGGGATAAAAACATCGATGTCTCATTTATAAAGGAACTAAAACATTATAACGACATATATATATATATATATATATTAAATGGGTATCATTTTTTTAGCATCTATACTTAAAACATCATGACATTAAATATAACATTGATTTAATGTATGTTGGTAAAAATGTATGTGACTGTTTGTTAGGAACATTGTTAGATATTAAAGAAAAGTATATTGGAGGGTTGATAGAAATATTGAACATATTTTCAATAGGAATGCTGTTAGAGTTATATCTAACTTGTAATGGGTGAAGATATAACATTACAATCTATTGTCATATATGATCCAAAATAAAAAATCTGTTTTTTCAATCCCACTATTATGTCAAAGTGTTGTATCATTATTCATAAAATGTATAAAATTAGGTGTCATTAAAATATATTGAGTTAAAAGGCCTGAAATGTAATTATTTTCTTCTAATGATGCAACAAAACCAACTAGTTTCATTTAAAATAATACAACCCATCTATATTGGAATGAATATTTATAGGGGTGTTATATTTTCTATAACATTTTAATAAAAATTAATCTTAATTTGATGAAGTGTTTTTAAAATTATGTACTTTTTATACATTATCAAATAGAAATATATTTTATACTTATTTATTATTTTACCCCCAATTTCGAGTATATAATCCATTTGCTTATGTTTTTTTAATTTGGTGTATATAAAACAGAGAGTTTCCATAAAATAGATAGTTTAAATAAAACAGATAGTTTCCATAATATTCAGAGTTTCCCTAATGATGGTTGTTTCCATAATGTTTGTTGTTTCCATAATTTTGGTTATTTCCATAAAATGAGTTGTTTCCCATAAGTGGGGTGTTTCTATAATGTTGGGTGTTTCCATAAAGTGAGGAGTTTCTATAGTGGATGATGTTTTTCTAAAAAATATGTTTTCATAAAAGGGGTAATGGTGAAGGATGGAAGAATTTGGGGGTATTTTTTACATGGTATTGGGAACAAAAGGAAGGTTTCATGATCCATACATGGTTGTAACAAACCGTGTTGTCAAATCTCACGCAGGGGTCAAATCTAGATCCCATTTTCAAAGAGCCTACTCGTTTTTTCTCTATTTATTTCATTTTTTCTTTAAAACACTCCTAATTCGGCATTACTCTCTCTATAAGTCTGTAGATATCTCCCCATATGATCTGATTCCATTTCAGTGCCTTCCCATGGTGATTACGAGTCTGATTCTTGAGGTATGTCACCATTCATTATATATTTGTCATGTTTTCATAAATCTGCTTAGATATACTTCTATGAACTCCATTTCTTCTCAAATTTTATCCTATAGTGGATATATCTACGTTTTTGGTTGCCAAATATTTCAATGTTGAGTCGTGATCTTTCTAGGATAATAGATCTAAGGCCGGACTTGGAGAATCAACCTACATCCTTGTGTGTTCTTCGTCTGTTGTTAATGATTCAACAAAACATTCAAGGTAGGTGGCTTCTATATCAATTCCCCTTAATAGAATAGATTTTATTTGATTCAAATTGGTTTATTAATTGTGAAATTGATGTTAAACTAATCATTTATTATAATTTAAAATTTTTGAAAAATTCTGTGATCTTGGTGAATAGTTTTTCAAAAGGGGGTTTAGTTTCTGGAATTTAAAATGATGATTTTAAATTATGGATTTTCAGGAATTTCTAAACAGTTAATGGAAAATTTATTTTCATTAGAAATGTTTTTCAATAAAATATGGAGTTTTATTTAAATTTATTGGAGTTGAAATGGATTGGAATTGAAATGGTTTTGACGAAAACATTTTTTCCAAAAAATTGTTTTTTTAATGAAAGGTTTATAATGGATTGATTAATGGGAATAGGTGTTGTCTGTTAATATTTCATATGCAGGTCTTGGTTGAAATATGAACTTTTTCTCGGTTCAAAAGGATTAATGGTCCCTGGGAAAAAATTACCTTGTGACGACTTCGTAGATCGACGAGAAAACTCTCAGGAGTGTGGAACTGTCACAATGTAGCATGCATGGTTGGTTTCGCGGGTTTGTGGAATGGTTGGTTATGCCGATATAGGGATATTGGGGAATGGTTGTAAATATGGTCTAGTGATTTTTCTTGAAAAATATCACACATGGAAAATGTTTTTCAATTTCACTTGTATGATTCTGATAATGAATAGTTTTGGAAACATGTTTATATTTAGTTATAAACATATTTTGAGAAACTTATTTATATAAACTTTTTTATATAAATGTTTCTAAATCATTGATCATAGTGGTGTGAGTAGGGAAGTCATTGGGGAAAACCTGATGAGTTTTATATTCACCCCTACTTTGGAACTTGGGTGCTTTTGTAGATGCTATCATCCAGGACATGGGAAAATGTAATTTTTCAAACTTTTTTAGCACTACCTCATGATGTTGTGTTGTTCAGAGATTTTAGAGCTTCGAGAATTTGGAGCATGGAGTCTTGATTGATTTGGAGATTCTTTTATAGTTTATCCGTTTTATACTCTGATACATGGTAATCCTTTTATTGTTTCTTATTTTGATGTGGTTTTGAGTGCATGAAGTTGTTGAGTTGTCTTTCATTTTTTCATTCATCATATAGTGAATTATTGGTTATGGTTCGTAGGTTTATTGTTTTATTTCCTAAAATTTAAATTGTCCCCACTTGTATTTGAAACCCTTCTTCATTTATTGACATCCTTTGGCGTCTCGGGGATGTCGCTTAAGGCCTAGTAATGAATTTTTGTACTCTCAATTCAATGAAAATAGGCAGGTAATTACAAATGATATCAGTTTGGCCCAACCTTGTTGGTACAAATGGTATCCACTTGTTCGGTCCTTTCCTAACAAGTAGTCATTGATTATCTATGTTTTGGAGATGAAATCCATTATAGTCTTTTCCTTGGGTGGGAATCTTACAAAGGAGTTAGATTTTTAGAACCTGAAATGTATAGCATAAAAGGACATAGCTAACCCCCTAATTCTAAAATAAATGTTACTAGGGAGGTGGGTAAATAAGATTTTGAATACACATCTAGGATTTTGAAATCACATTGTTATGGGTTTATCCAATGAGATGATAATGACATGAATTATAGAGGAATGAATTCCCACTAGGAGTACATATATCATTTCGAGAAATAATCATTTTTTAAAAGTAAGGAATTGGTTTTGAAATGATAGATTTCAAAAAATTGAATGATTATCGTAATTTAAAAATGGTTTGATTTTCAAAAGCATGTGAAGTGGTTTAAAAAATAGTTGAACATGGGTAAAAGGATGATTTGGAAAAAAAAATTGTTATAGTTGATGTTATAGAATTTGAAATGTTAATCCAACAGTTGCTAGAGAGTGTGACTTATAGAGTTTGTTGTTGGTTTAGAAAATGGCTCTCAATAGGCATCATAAGAATTAGTTAAAAGAAGTTGCTGATAATTTGGTTGCACCCGAGCCATAGTTGAACCAATAGTTGTTCAAAAGAATCACTCAGGCTATTCAAACCACTGAGTTGAGAATGCAATTGGATACACTGTTTATGATATCTGTCACTTCTGAAAATCCATGTGGAGAATGTACAGTTTTCTTTACAGGAGGGGCGGAGAACTCTAGCACATAGATGATGAAGATGTGGGTCACCTATATTCTATGGTTAAAACTTGAAATGAAGCCTTCTATGATAAAACATCAAACATCTATTGGTGAAAGAGAATGTCGATCATTCGTGTGTAGAGCCTATGTTAGAAATGTTGATATATTTGCACTGAGGTAGGACTTCACAATGTTGGATATGGATGTCTATGTTGTAATCATGGGTATGGATTGGCTCACAATGTTAATGGCTCAAATCACCTATTATAGAGGAACAGCTAGTTTAATGAATGTATATGGCATCAAGAATCTCTTTATAGGAGGGAGGATTTTAAATAATGGTTCAAAGATCATGTCGGCACCAATAGTGAGAACGATATCTTACCAATTGGTAGCATTGACATTGGCATCAGTGGAAGGGATCGAGGATAATATTTTTCCAGCTGATGTGGATCAAAATTGGAGTTTATGATTGATATCTTTCTGGGGAAAAGTCATATTTACATTCCATATTATAGGATGTGACCAAAATTGTTATAGGAATTGATAGTGCAGATAGAGGAGCGGGAAAGAAAGTGTTTCATTCGACCAAGTATGCCTCCCTGGGAAGCACCGGTTTTGTTTGTAAAGAATACAGATGAAACTATTCAGCTGTGTGTTGATTATCATAATCCCAACCATGTTATGATAATGAATAGATATCCACTACCATGCATTGATGATCTATTCGATCAATTAAGGGGATTATAGTGGTTTTCCATGATTGACTTGCGATCAGGATATCCCCAATTGATAGTTCAAAAGAGGATATTCCAAATATAGCCTTCAGAAATTGATATGGAAAATGTGAATATGTAGTCATTCATTTTGGTCTAACTAATGCACCAGCAGTCTTCAAGGCATTGATGAATTTGATATTTCAACAATATCTTGTTCTTTTTTTGTGGTGTTTTTGGAAGAAATATTGGTCTATTCAAAGACAAGGGATGATTATTAGGTGCACATGGAAATAGTGTTACAAATCTTGAGAGATCTTCATTTTTATGCCAAATTATCAAAGTGTTATTTTTGGATACAGGATGTACATTTTCTTGGACATTTAATTTCTGAGAAAGGTGGTTCTGTTGATTCTAAAAAGATAGAAATTGTTTTCTCTTGGAAACCAAAAAATAATTTTTTTCATATACAATGTTTTCATTGTCCAACTAGTTACTACCAATGAACTATGCGTGATTTCACATGACTATCTTCACCAATTATAGCTCTGACAAAAAATAATTCTCTATTCCAATGGACGGATGAATGTTATATGCCTTTACTGAAACTAAAAGTTTGGCTTACATCGGCACCTATCTTGATCTTTCCAGAATCAGGACATGGGTATGCGGTGTATTTTGATGGATCGAGATCAGGGTTGGGGTGTGTTCTCATGCAACGAGATCATGTGGTTTCTTATGGTTCATGGAAGTAGAGGGTGTGTGAGAATAATTAGCCAAAACATGATTTAAATTTTGATGTCGTTATCCATGACTGGAAAACATAGAGACATTATCTTTATGTTGATAAATTTTATGTGTTTATGAATAAAAAAAGATTGAAACACATTTTCTAACAGTGAAATTTGAATTTGAGGAAAAATAGATGGATAGAGTACATCCAAATGTTTGATTTTGACTAGATTTAGACACCAGGGAAAGGAAATTCGGTAGCATATGCATTGAGTTGAAATTCATATACTCATTTGGTGAAAGAATCTTTAGATGAATGGCAGTTGATGTCGGTCTTAGTCTATATGAATGTGTAATTTTAAGACCATGGTGATTTTTCAGTTTTATTTTCTAATATTATTGTTCATAATTTATTAAAAATGGTCAAATATGACCAAACATATGATGTATAATGTTTGGTTATAAGTTCAAAACTCAATGGTGGGGAGACAATTGAGGGTAGGAAACTTTATGGGGGTTCCGTTTTGTGGTTCAGAGATTGGATGGTTGTACCTATGGGTTTTCAAGAAAAACTCATTCTTACTTACAACCATTAAAGATAGGATGTACATCTAGGTACATAGATGATGTATAAGGCATTGAAGGCGCAATTTCGGTGGAGCGACATGAAAAATAAGGTGGTCGTTTTCGTCTCGCGGTGCTTAACTTGTCAGTAGGTTAAAGCAGAGCATCAGAGACCAGCTAGTATGTTACAGTATTTGCCCATCCCAATGTAGAAATGGTATTAAATATCATGTATTTTGATACAGGTCTTCCAAGAACGGTATGGAAACAGGGTTCCATTTGGGAGATTGTGTATCATCTAACCAAGCCGGAAAATCTCATCCCTATTTGTTAAACTCATATGATGGAGGATCTTTCAAAAATCTATTTCTATGAAGTGGTAAAGAGGAATGGTGTATGTGTGTCAATAGAATCAGATAGAGATTCAAGGTTCACATATCGTTTTGGGAAATCATTAAAGCAAGCCCAAGGTACTCAGTTGACTATGAGCACAGTGTATCATCCTCAAATAGATGGGCAATCCAACCAGATGATACAAATGTTGAAAGAGATGTTGTGGGCCTATGTATTGAATTTTGGTGGCTTCTAGTTGGATAATATACCATTAGTGGAGTTCTCATAATAAATCTATCAGGCCTCGATACACATGGCTCCATCTGAAGCATTTTATGGGCGTCCTGGTCGTTCTAAACTATGCTAGGTGGAAACGGGAGAAACATCACTAGTCAGGTCGAGCCTTGTCCAGAAAACAATGGAGAAGATCCAGTTGATTAGAAAGTGTATGTATATAGCTCAGATTCACTAGAAATCGTATGCATATCACTGTCGAAGACCGTTTTCGTTCATTAGTGGTGATCATATCTGTTGAGGATCTCTCCAAGGTATGGACATCGTCATTCAAGGAAGCATGGCATGTTATCTTCTAGATACTTTTTCCCATTTGAGATATTGGAATAGGTTGGAGATGTGGAATATCTATTGTAATTACCACCATTGTTTAGTTCAGTGCATAATGTGTTACATGAATCCCAGTTGAAAAAGTATCACCTTGATTCTATCCATTTGATCACATGGGATCATGTTGAGCGTCAACTGGATGCATCACTGGTACATATCTTAGTGAATATCATGGACAACTAAGAGAAATTCTTGCATAGGAAAAGCAGTGGCCTAGTGTGGGGTTTATAGCAGCACGATCAGATTCAGGAAGAGACTTGGGAACATGAGAAGAAAAAGATAGAGTAGTGGCCAGAACTCTTTTTGGCCAGCGAGGGTTTTCAGCTTTACTTGGACATAAATTTCTATTGTGGGGGGAATTTAGTACCCCTGGTTTCGGGTACACAACTACTTTCCTCACGTTTTTTTAATTTGGTGTGTATAAAATAGAGAGTTTCCATAAAATAGAGAGATTCCATAAAATAGAGAGTTTCCATAATATTGAGTTTTTCCATAAACATGGGTGTTTCCATAATTTTGATTGTTTCTATAAAGGGGGTCGTTTCCATAAAATGGGTTGTTTCCAAAAAGTGGTGTGTTTCCATAAAGTTGGGTGTTTCCATAAAGTGAGGAGTTTCCATAGTAAAGGATGTTTCTATTAAAAATATGTTTCCATAAAAATGGGTAAATTCGAAGGATTGATGAATTTGGGGTTTCTTTGGGATTTTTGGGACCAAAGGGAGGGTTTCATGATCCATACATGGTTGGCACATGTTGTGTGGTCAAATCATTGGTAAAAGTCAAATCTAGATCATATTTTCTAGGAGCTTTCATGTTTTTTGCGATATTTATTTTGTTTTGGGATCAAAATTTCCCTAATTCGAGATTAGTCTCCATAGAAGGTGGTATAACCCTCCCCATATGAGTTAATTCCATTCCAGAGCCTTCCCTTGGTGATTTCGAGTCCGATTCTTGAGGTTTTTCACCATACTTTACGGATTTGTCATGATTTCTTAGATCTCATAGATCTACTTCTCTGATCCCCATTATTTCATAGATGTGAACCTATATTGAGTATATCTACATTTTTAAAAGCCAAATATTTCAATTTTGAGTAGTGATCTTGCTAGGATAAGAGATCTAAGTACGCTCTTGGAGAATCGACCCGCTTCCTTGGGCATTCTTCATCTGTTGTTAATTTTTCTTCAAAACCATCGAGGTAGATGGCTTCACTCTCAATTCCTCTTGTATGAATAGATTTTATTAGATTCAAATTTTTATATTGATTGTGAAATGCATGGCAAAATATTCATTTGTTATGATTTATGGTTATTGTGAAATTGTGTGATCTTGGTGAATAGTTGCAAAAGGGGGTTTAGTTTCATGAATTTAAAATGATGATTTTAAATTATAGGTTTTCTGTAATTGCTAAATAGTTGACGGGAAAGATATTTTCCATAGAAATGGTTTTCAAAAAATATTGTTTTATTGAAGTGGTTTGGACTTGAAATTGATGTCATTGAAATGGGTTTGATGGAAATGGTTTTAAATATAAAGTTTTTTTGAATGGATGATTTTGGATTGATTGTTTGGAATATGTATTATGTGTTCATAATTCATATATTGGGCTTGGTAGAAATATGACCTTGTGCTTGGTGCCGAATATTTAATGGCACATAGGAATTTCATATACGGGGTCTTGTTGAAATATGACCTTATGCTCGGTGCTAAAGGATTAATATCACCTGGGAAACAATTAAATTGTGATTACTTGGTAGATCGACAAGAAACTTCTCTTGAGTATGGAACTATCATAACATAGCATGTGTGGATGGTTTCATGGGTTTGAGGAATGGTTGGGTATGCCGATATAGGGATATTGGGGAATGGTTGTAATGATTTTTTACTTATTTTTCTGTAAAATATCTTGATGGGAAAACATGTTTCATTTTCAGTTGTATGATTTGGATGATGAATGGTTTTGGAAACATGTTTATATTGAGTTATAATCTGATTTTGAGAAATTATATTATATAAACCATTTTATATAATTTTTTATAATTTTTATATCTTAGTGGCGTGAGTAGGGAAGTCATTGGGGAAAACCTACAATGTTTTATACTAACCCTTTTTTTGGCACTTTGGTGATTTTTCAGATTCTATATTCTGGGATAGGGGAACATGTAATGTTTCACACGTGTTTAGCACTACCTCGTGATGTTGGGATGTTCATAGATTTTGGATCTTGGATCATGTGGAGCATGGAGTCTTGAGGTCATTGGGGAGTATTGTGTAGTTTATCCATTGTGTACTCTGATACTTGGTTATACATCCGTTGTTGCTTACTTGGAAGTGGTTTTGAGTGCATGAAGTTGTTGAGTTGTCAACTATTTTTTCATGCATCATATAGTGAATGTTTGGATATTGTTGGTAGGTTTGTTGGTTTATTTATTAAAGTTTAAATCACCCCCACATTTATTTAAAACCCTTTAGTATTTATTTCCAGCCTTTGGCCTCTTGGGGATGTTTCTTAAGGCCTTTTAATGACTCATTGTACTCTCAGGACACTGAGAATATGCGGGTGATTACTACTATGATATAATTATGAATTTAAAATGTTCATTTTTTAGATAAATGATGATTATAAGTTATTTAGTTCTATGATGGATTTATCATTTTAAATGGTATATGAATATATTAAAAGGGTATGTGAAGGATTGATATCAACCAAAAGCATCCATTGTTGAGAAATATATTTCTGAGGAGGTTGTACAGTTTTATACAATATATTTATCTATGTTGGAGAGGAGAGCTTCACCTCTGTGATGCCCTAGGTTCATGCCGTCAAGATCTTCCCCCCCTCCCTATCATATGGGGGAGATTCGCGCATGTTGATGCCTGCAAGGGAGGATTCTCTCCATGGTCCTTCTCCGCCATTCCCTAGGATTTCCATCTCCCCGAAAGTGTTGGGTCACTTCTGGGAGGTTCCCCAACTGTCACTTATTCCATCAGAGGTTAATAGTGATGCGGATCTATATATGTTCACTTTGGTGGCTTTCTTTCATCCTCAAAGCCCCTCGAGGGATGCGTTTGTGCAGTTCGTCTCTAAATCTTGGGTTCTTCGTGAGCATGCAGTCATCAGGTTGCTTGATAGGCGGCACCTCATGGTTCGATTTGGCTCAGAAGAGGATATGATGGTTGCCTGGTCAAGTTTTCTAATAAGGTTTGGTGATTATTTTTTTTATTTCTTTCGGTGGAGCTTTGAGTTTCATATGCAGTGTGACCCCTCATCGATCGCGACATGTGTAAGCCACCCTGGCCTTCCTCTTTGTTTTCAAAATCCCTCAATTATCTGTGAAATTTGTAACATGGATGGCCATTATCTTTGTTCTGATCAATGAATGGGCTCTGTGTCTCATCCAATTTTCCCAAGAATTTGTGTTGAGGTTGATGTCGTGAGGCTTCCAGTGCGCTGTGTTTGCATTACTGATGAGTAGGAGTTTCGCTGGAGGCAAGAGTTTGTTTTTGAGTCTTGGATGAAGTTCTGTGTGAATTGTCAGTGGTTTGGGCATCTGGAGAATGTTTTTCTTAATAGAGGGAGGAGTGGTGGACCGCAGGTGAAGGAAGGGCAGTGTGGTGAAGGTTGTGTTGTCTGTGATGCTTTAAGGCCGGTTCAATAGGTGGTGAGGAATGGTTGTACAGATTTTGTCATGAGTGCTACTGTTGCATCTTAGGTGTGTATCAGAGATGAAGGTGTTTCTGGATAGGGAGGCCGGTTGGGTACCTCTTGCAATGATGTTTTCCTGGTCAATGTTGTCCTGGAACTTGCATGTGGTGTGAAGGAAATACCGACACCCTTGAATACATCTGTGTTGCATGTTTTTGACAAGTTGAAACATGATCTCGCAGTGGAGTCTTGGTCTACTACGGAGGGGAGTGCTTGTCATTTGCAGGAGGTTACTTACAATATGGAGCAGTGGGCCTCTACGGTTGGAGATCAGAGGGGTTTGAACTGGTGTATTGCAGGTGTTGTGTAGGAGGTTTTATAGAAGGGTGCTACTGAGGTGACTAAATACTCTTCTAAGGAATTGATGGACATTCCGGACGGGGGTTTTGGTCTTGTAGTGGCATAGGAGCAACAGGAACAAGGCCTTTTGCAGGGGGTGAGTTATGATGCTACTGCTATGGTGTCCTCCGGACAGTCTGTGGCTGAGGATGTGGGGTTTTCTGATCACCGAACCAAATTGCAGGAGCTTGCTTCCAACTAAGTGTAGCCATAGTTGGTGTTTGGTTCCGTTTCGAATTCGGGTGCTGCTGTCTTGGGGGCTGTGGAGGTTTGTGTTCCAGAAAGTCCTATTGGTGATGATGGGGGAGTGGAGATCATGATCTCCACTGGTAATAGATTGTTGGAATTAGAAAATGAGGAGATACTGCATGACTAGGAAACTGATGTGAGGCAGGAAAGTGGTCTCTTGAGGATTACTATTGACCCAATGGATGCTGCAAATGGGGAAGGTGTGATGGACATGGTGGATCAGCCACAATGTCTTTATAGAAATGATGTCAACAGTCTGGTCAAGCATGATTGTGGTATGAAGTCAGGTTATCAAGATGTGAAAATATTAGGAATGTGGGGTGATATCTCAGATAGTAACAGGGAAAAGGATAGTGGTGTGGTACGACATTCTTACAGTAATGTTGTTTAGGGTGCAAGGATGAAAGTAAAAGGGGATAAAGGTGATAAGACCTCCCCACCACATCAAAGAGAAAAGAAAGACTATTCTTATTTTCCAAGGCCAATTTCCACTAGATCTTCTTTCGGGAGGGACAGTTCGGCTATGCAGTCCTCAAAAAAATTTCTGGCCTTGGAGAAGCTGAATCTTAGAAGGAAATATGCCAAGGTTCTCAAACACTATGAAAGATCAGAGTGGGGGACAGATAAAGCAGAGGACTTAATCATTAAGGGGGGAGGTGATGAGTATGATTCCTATGATAAATAGTTTTTCTGGACTTTTTATACCTGATTTTATTTTCTTTTATTAATAACTGGTCAGTGGCTTGCCTCTGGCTGAGTGTTTTTTGTATTTATCTATGTTGGAGAACATCAGTTTTAATTTGTATCCCCATGAATGTGTCACTTTTGGGGGAAATGGGATTTTTTTCTTGAATATAATGTAATTGATATGTGAATTACTAAATCATGTTCATTTATAATTCATTAATAAGATATATACACCCAACCATATTCCACATTTCATATTAAGGTTTTAAAACAATGTTATCCAATGAAAAAATATATGTAAATATTAAATGACCATATGTTGAAAAATTATATGGTTAAATGGAAGCTTGCATAATAGATCAAACTAATAGAAAATAATGAAATAGTTCGACAAAAGATCATGTTAATTTTTAATAACATGGTCTATGTATGACATTAATGGAAATACATTTATAACCAATGATCAGGAAAACATAACTACAATTCAAAATAGTTGAATATTTGTGTTCTTTAAAGAAAATGATTTTTTGATACCAAATGATAAAAACATAATCTATGTGTAATGTTCATATTATTGTGTTATTGATGTAATATGGGATGATTATTATTTTAAATATTGAGTTCCGGTGTTTAACAAAAAATGGTTTATTAGTAATAGTGGTGGAAAACATGATTAATGAATTATAACACTAGTATACCGAAATATATTGGAATACATAATTAATCATTTTATCATATAAACATAATAGATTCAAATTACATATGTTCTTGATAAATTATATTTGTAGTGGTATGTTTTTTTCGATGAAGTAAATAGTATTTGGAGAAGATAAACATGATGATGATGATGATTTAGTTGACATCAATGCTTCCATGGAAATATTATCAGAGAATATTTATAACCAATTCATAGACACGGATTGTGGAATAGAGAATGATCGCGATGATGGAATATTGTAAAATAATCATTTATAATTTTTTTAATATTATTGGTAACATAAATGTAATTATTTTTTCCCTTTTAAAATTTTATAAAATGAAAGATATTTTATTAGTTTACATAAAACTCATTATTTTACAAATATTACAAATAATTTTTTAGATTTATTATTTTTGTTTTTATAATTTCTCAATTATTTAATATTATATGTAATTTTTTGATTTGTTTAAATGTGTACAAAATATTTTTTTCTTCTATCAATATAAATTACAATTTCATAAATCAGTTTATTTCATAATGGTTTTGTCACATAATCACCATAATATGATAAAGAGTTGATGGTTTGAATTTTTTTGTAACATTTAACAATTTTAATTTATATTTATATTTAATAATTGAATTTTTGTGACATTTAACTTAAATTTTATTCACATATCTTTATAATCAAATATAAAATTATTTTCTTTATATTTTTCATCCTTTTTATTTATATACTATATAAATAAGAATACTTTTTTTTACATTAGTTTATTTATATATTGGATATTTTATAAATTTTTATTATATTTTCTATATAATAGATGTGCCTTTATATTTATTAATTTATTATTATTTTACATTATACAATAATGTCGGATAAAATATCTTTGTCACCTAAAAATTTTATATAGGATCAGACATATATATTAGTTGTGGATTTTCCTTTCCCTTTTGTATGAGAGACATCTAATTCCACAGGTGAAAAAGGATTACGTGGTTGGTAAATGTGGCACAACAAATTTACTAATATTATCCGTTGCTGATAGGTATAAAAAATGATATATATTGAGTTTGATGATTAGTTAATCCAATGTATTGAAATTTAAATCAATATAATACTTTTTTTGCAATGAAATATCTAAAAAAAAGTATTTTGATTTTTGATTAGATAACTGTCAAAAAAGTGACATTATCGTAGTTATGGGTTATTATTTTTGTAATCTGATTTATTATTATTTTTCTTCTCATGAAATATTTTTACTAATATATTTTTTCCCTTCTTATTAAATAAAATATAATATTCATATCCCTATATAATATCAAAATATATGATTATTTATAGCTTATTAGAGATGGTGGGATTTTAATTCAATTATCACATAAAATATCATTTTTATTGAATTAATAAATGAAAATACATTTGTTATATTTTCCCCTGTGTTTAAATATGAATGGGTGATTTCTATTGAATGTAGATGTAACGAATATTTTTTATTAAGAATAGTGATAGATTTTAGGAATTTTTTATATAATTATGATCGTATTAATGATTATTTGTCCTCAATTTTTATGAATTGAGGTGTTTTAAATAATGGATGAAATCCAAAATCATATGTCTTGATCCTTTACCATATCGATGATATATGTTTTCAGAAGAACAAATTATGGACATAAAATTTCAAAAAATGAGAATGACTATTCAGGATCAAATGATATTGACCCCCCCCCCCCACTCAACCCGACATTAAAAATGTAAGTGGTCCCAATAGTAAAATGAGAGGATATATCTTTAAAATGTTTTGAGGAGTATATCAGGGATGATTGTAATAATTTTTTCATGTAATTTAGGTTATTTATTTTATTTAATCTATTTATATATTTTGATCCACTTTTTATTTTTTTCAAATATTTAATACCAGACTCCCTTAAAGAGTACTGGATATAGGGAATCAATGTAACTGTGGGTAAAAAGGATATTGTATATACAACATTGTTAAATCCCAATCATGCAAGTTGCATACTTGAATATGAGTCCAAATTATCAGTCAAAAAGTGTACGGTTTTCTCAAGCTTCTTCAAAAGAGGATATATATATAATTTAAAATTAGTATATTTGGAATATAAATTATAGGTGATGAGTGAGATTTTAGATTATATGATTAATGATTTTTCATTATAGATGCTGGTAGACATGAAATGACAATTTTGTATTATATATTCCACTCCTCCATCTATTTCGGTATAAGCCACTCCTCAGCCTCTTCCTTGATATTAAACTCTTACTCCTCCTCATCTACAGCTACCCATATACTATGAGTAATTTTTTAGTAGAACTGGGATTATTTTGTTTCATATGATATGATATATTATATTTTACATATTTTAGATAATCATAAAATATATATGAGTATGATTTATTTTATAGTAATGGTTATTATAGATAGATCAACAATAGTACCATTTCCTATTGAAGAGGTCACTACAGTTTGAAAAAGTAGCAACCATTTTTAACATTTTTCATCTAGAATATCCTACAAAGTTTCTACTTTGGTAAGTTTATATTTTATTATTTATTTTATAAAAGTGTTATATTTGTATTTAAAAGTTAATATATATATATATAACTACATAAAACATAAATATATGTTTTATAGATGATAACAAGTACATGACACTATGTATTCTGATACGACATCTAGACATGGTATATTATGAATATATTTATATTTTTTTGTGGAAGATTATATGATTCCCAAAGATGTTTACATTTTTGGGAGTGACATGATAGTGATGAATTAAATAAGATACTTCATAGAGCATGTATTTGTATTTTTTTCCTTCAAGATAATATAATATAGTCTATTAAATTGAATTACATATTTATAGAAAATATTTTTATTTAATTAAACATAATACATATTTTTTTATTCAGGATAATTCTAGACATTATATTAAGTATGATAATATATCGGTATATGGATTTTTTTGACCGATAAATTCTTTCACCAAAAAAATGAGTGACATATAAATAATGGTATATATTTATGAATGTCTTAAAAATAACACAATTCAGTATAAGATGCTTCCTTATATTTAATGGTATGAATAATATATTTCTTAAATATTTAGTTCTCAAATTTTAATAAACACTCACATTATATTTTTAGTATTATAGTGCATGTTATGATATGTTTTTTTTATTCAATAATGAATATAGCTTACTTGTTATTATCTATATGTGGTAACAGATGACAAAAATTAATCAAAGTATTAAAAATGTTTGATTATATAAAAACATAAATATGGGAATGAAATTTCCTTATAGAAAATCAGAATAGATAAAAGAAAATATTAAATATGTGTACACACAGTGGACAACTCATTTATAATTACTACATTTTGGCAGTAACTACTATAATTTTATTTTAAATTGAGAAATTATTTGAAAAAAATTATTATAAAAGGATGTGAAGGAATGTGGTTATTATGTTCTATGATTTATATTTGAAATATTTTCAACTATGATGGTTATAAATTCCAATATCATAATTTTTTTTTTACATTTCAAATATTTATCTTATATTTATATTAATAATGAATTTTAGATAATTTAATTTTAATTTTTATATTTTTGTTAGCCCTCCCCTATCTATGGAAGAATTAATAATCAATTTAAAATTGCATGGGATTATTATTTATCAGTGTTTTATTGGGGTTTAGTTTATTTTTAATGTATATTTTGATGTTTTTTTGAAATACTAAACTTACAATGATTTTAACAAATGTGAGATTCAAATTTTATTATTACAATGTATTTTTTACGATGTTCTGTACTTATGTTTTTTTGTTCTAATTCCTATTTTTTACTACTATGAACAACTATTTGTAAAAAAAGGTAAAAAGAAATTATTTTACTTTCATAATTATATAAATAATATTATAATTTTAGAAAAATGATCATTCACATTAGTTATTATATGATTGGGTTTAAAAACTGGTTTTCAAATGAGTTATTTTTAATAAATTAGGTGATCAATGGTCTATAAAATTAGTTATACAATATCAAAAATTCACATCCTTACTTATTATGTATATTTTCCTATTTTCTATAGCGGTTTATTTGATAAATGATGTTGAATGTTATTTTTATGTATGTTAAAAATATCTAATGTCAAAAAACCTTTTTGAAATGAAATTTACAGAAAAATTATTATTTAAGAGATGTTAAGAAACTATAAAATCCATTAGAAATAATTTTTTACAGTACTGATGTTTTGGAACTAATGGTTTCATCTCAATTAATAGAGGGAAATCACAAAGAGAATCATCCCTAAGTAAAATCCATCTAATTCCTTTTATGACCCTTTTGGGTGAAATCATAAAATAAAATAAAATATGCATATAAAAAATTCATGCATCGTAGTTAAACCCAAATATTCTTGTCATAATCTAAGGGTTAAATCCAAAACCATAATCCTTTTAAATAAAAACAAATCATAAATCATCAATTATTTAAAATAACTGAATTATAGAAATGAATTGAATCCCATTTAACTGGTGGAAATATCTTAAAATTAAATAACATTACAACTTCATTTTGAGTTAACAAATATTTTATCACACCTTGGAATTCAAAACCATTACATAAAATTCCAACAAGGTTTTAAAACATTCTTTTAACCCTATAAATAAATAAATATAATTAAGAACACCCCTTGAGAAATAATGAAATTATTGTTTCCATAACTCACCCCATTTGGGTTTGGAAGTACTTATTTCATAAAATTATCTTTTAAACCAAAAAATAAAAATTCAATGTCAATAATTAACAAAACCTTACAAAACACAGCATGCCAAATCCATTTAAAATAAATTTAAACTTATCAAATTAATATATAATCCATCCATAATAATGGAATGAAATTTTGGAAAAATAAAAAATCATAATATATAAAAAAATGATAAAATGATGTAGATAAGTTTGTGGTTTAACCATTGGAAATGGTACACCAAACACCAACTGTGTGAAGGGCCATATACAGTCTTAAATAAATATTTACCTGTGCTCCACATAGTTTTCTAGACCGTGTTATCTAATCGTGAAATCTCATATCTTCATTCATTGTCACCAAAAAACTCAATTAATCATTAAAGTCATATACATAACTCATCATGGATTTAAATAAAATATAATCAAATTTAAATAAGTCAACCTCTATCAAGGACTGAATCATAATTAAGGACTCAAATCATGATTATCCCTATAAACTCAATGTTTTGAATAGAAAATATTTTTCTATACTCTCTATACACATACCTATCAATTACTGGATTCCCTATATCTATACAAAAATGAAAAACACAAAATAACCATAGTATTCTCTTATGATTATATGCCTTTTAAAACTGAAGGTTTTGATACAATTTATTGATAATCGACCATCTATAAACTAACAAGTCACCTGAACAAACTCGCCCATTAGATATAAGATCATTCTCGATCACCATGATTTTTCAACAAGCTCATGTGTGTAATTGAAAATTCATGTGGACTTTGTTTTTCTTAAAATAATAAGATATATAAATCTTGTTATTTACTAAAAAGTCATTCCTATATCATTAATCTATTTATTGTCTATTCAAAATGAATATATAATTATCCAGATAAAGATATGAATATAATCTTTAACTAATATTTATGATTTACCTCAATTATATCCACATAAATAATAATCCCAAAATTAATACATTTCATTGAAAAATTGAAAATAAATATAGTTAATGAAAGTGGAAGATAAAGGAAATACATCAAAATTTGATAGAAAGATGAAAACAAGAACCTGAACTATGATATATCCTCCATATAAGCGATTTTTCCCATTATATCCCATATTTTCCAACAAAAACCCAAAATCATAATTATGATAAAAAAAGAAAACGGAACGTGTATATAACCTAATAGTCTCATTCATCAACACATGAGTGTATATGCATGGTTCTAGCTAGCAAGACTAGAAAAATATCACTAGGGATTATATGCAATTCCTTAAAATAAACAGTCAATATATTATTGTTTTAAATATATTATAAAATATTTTTTTCCATTAAATCAAATTAAAATAAACTAACTTTCATGTATTAGCTAAAGACTAAATAATTACATTTTTTATATAAAGTCATCTGAGAGATCCACTTAGTATTAATACATTTTAAAACTGAAATGAATGCCTCAAGTATTAAATAAAAACAATGCAATCAATTTTTTATCATTTAAAAACTTATATCAATTTCTAAAAAGGAAAAATATCTTTCAACTTTAAAAAACCAAAAAAAATTATAACCATTTTGGGAAAACCCTAATTAAAAGGGTGAACCAATAATCAAATAACACTAACATTTCATCAAACAAAACTATATTAAATAATATCAAGGTTACACAAAAAGGTAAATATAATGATATATAAACAAAAAAAATGAAATAATACCCACATAGAACCACCAATAAAGGATCAATTTACATGGATTACTCTCTTTTTTATCATTATAAAAAACCCAAAAAATAATATTATAATATGGGACCAAATATAATCCTTTATTTAGTTCTAAAAAATTAGAAAATCCACTTAGCTATCCCACACTAGAATCATTTAGGGAAGTCCACACCTATCCCTATATTACACAATAGGAGACACTATCCCATGTGTACCCAAAATGAGTCTATCATATGTTAGGATATACCTATTAGTTTTCATGGTTTATATCTCAATACAGAGTGGAATTATATTAAAAATAAAAAAAATATTCATCACATTCATAATAAAATTAAATTATAAATCTCACCTAACCTCTATTATACTCGCATAAAATATACTCTTTTGAAATATTATAATCATCACATAACAGTAAACATACCATAAGGGGATAAAATTATAAAATTGATAACATAAAGGGAAACCATTAGGGTCTCATGGGAATTAATATAAAATTTCATAAAAAACATGTTTTTTAGAAAACATCATTTAAATGTGGTTTTATTTTATTAAATTATAATTATGGGATCTAGTCCCTGGTATTTTCATTCAACCCATTCGAAAGAGACGCATATAAATTTCTAGGAATACATAGCCGGAAATAACATTTAATTATAAATAGATAGATTAATTTCGTGACTAAATATTTTTAAAGAATTATTAAAATTAATGGAATCATTTTATAACTCCACTATAGTTTCCAAAAATCATCAAACATTAATTAAAAATTAATTTATAAAACAAAATAACAATAATAATTTTAAAATAATTTAATTTTATTTAAATTACATACTTAAATAATTTAAATATAGGTCGTAGTGTGTCACCCTCTATGGAGGACACCCAAAAAAATAGGAACCACCCTCTATAATACATTATCAATGATAAAAATATTTTAAAAATAACTAAAATTCCAAAATATTCATTCCTTGTGATTAGTTATCCCAGGGGAAGAAAGAATATTAGAGAAATGGAAGAGGGAAGATGGGAGAAAAGAAAATATGATGAAGAAGAGTAATTACCTCGAAACACCCTTCAAATATTCATTATAAAATAAAAAACAAAATATAATGTGTAAAGGAGTATCTCTCAGTAGGGATATATGGATTTCATTAATGTGAAATGAGAGGGGAAGGTTGAGAAAATCAGGTACAAATATAAGTAAAACTAGAAATTCCTTATTAAAAACTATGCCGAAAAAACCATGGTGTGGACATATGGAATGCATTTTGGTGTCCTATTCCAGGAACCTGTTCAGTATATTCATCTATGTATTGGAATAGAGGTTCTCAAAATGGAATAGTAAATAATCTAGAGCCCATGGTAAACACAACATAGACCCCAATTCAGTGACATGGAATCTTTTTCCAAACACCATCTATAGTATGGCCCCTATACAATATGTGGATCATGCAAACTAGGTCAAAACAAGGACCCCAATGCCACCCCCTACAGAATTTCCTTGCTAGTACCTCGTATATTCTACTAAAACACAATCCTTTTGTTGTCCAATAAATCCTGAAACACCCAAAAAATAATATAAACACATAAAATACATATAATGCTTTTAAATCTAAATAAAATTAATATAAATATGTCACTAGGGTATTAAATTCAAGTAATTTTTCTATATTCCCTAAAATTGGTTGAATTTTATCATTTTTATTTTATGTTTACAATTTTAGAAATTTTTATTGGTCATGGAAAGAAATTACATTACATATACAATGGTAAAAAAATTATGCTTGGAAAATGTGGGTAAATATAAAACCATTTGTATTGAATAATGTTTTTGTTAAAAAAACATTAAGAAGATGATACCTCATGGTGTGTATAATATATTTGATTATTGAATCAGAAAATTGGCTTAGTGTTGAACTCCAAATAATATTTATGTTTTTATGTTGTTAGGATAAGGTTTTTTAAGGGCCTCCTAAAATGAAGCTATGTAAAAAACATTATTATTAGAAAAAAAATTAATATATATGAAGATATGGGTAATAATTAAATACTACATATTATTTAGGGTAATAAAAATATATTATGTATAATATTTTTGGATAAATAAATAAATTTATAATTAGTTAAAATATATTATGTATTGACGAAAAATATTACATATGATATTTTCCCTATGGAAAATTTATTGTGCATGAGAGAGATATTTTTATTAAATTTTTATAGTAAATAAGTTATTTTTTCGTGGGAAAAATATTATGTATCGAGAATATATAATGTATCATTTTTCGATAAAATGAAAAATCTTATGTTCAAAAAATATGTTATGTATTGAAACATTTCACAGGAATATATATTAAATATAGAATATATATTACACTTGGAGATGTTTAATATATTTCATAGTGTTAAATTTTATTATTTTTAAAATGACATTATGTTTTGTAATATATTTTTAAAAATAATATGTAAGGGAATATCGAAGGTTATATGTAATGTATTCCTGTTTTCCAAAAATCTGATATTTCAAGGGATGGGAAATATTTTTCTAGATGGTTATGAATACATTTTATATTGAAATTAATGTATAAAATTGGGAATTATAGTAATTTTCACCAAAATACAAAGACAAAACACTATCTCTCTCCTATTCTTTTTTCCTTCTTACATTCATAGATAGTTTTTACCACTAGATGAGTTTTATTTGGTGTCAACAGTTAGCTTATATTTGTTTTTTAGTATAAGTCAATATTTAATGAGGTAATTTAGAAAATTTATGGATGTTATTCCATGTTATATGTAAAATTATTTTTGAGGCTTAATATTGATTATTATAGATGGATCGTCTCAAGAAAAATACAATGATTCAATACAATATAACATTTAAAAAATGAAAGGATTATTGGGCTGTTATTCCAAGTTAATGATTTTTTTTAGAAAAATTGAGACGATGTATATATTAATTTAGAATTTTTTTTGGTGATTCTAGAAAAATATAGGATTGCGGCATTGTAATTGGATATAATTCATGATATGTTTGTTGTTAATGAAAATATAGATTCTAGAAAAAATGATAAATGTAGGATTAAAATATTGAATCTGGATGCTCAATATACAAGAGAGGAGTTAATTGTATTCTTTAAAAAAATTCTTTGGAACTTTTAGTGATGGTAATGTTTAACAATGTTAAACTGGGTAAGATCACAAAACCCCTTTTTTCTACATACTTTCTTGATTTTGAAAATGTGGTTCTAGAAATGAAATGTAAGGAAAGTTTACAAAGAAAAAGATTCTACCATAATGCGTATAAAATCTTACTAGTCCGATTACAAGTATAAGAATGTATAAGATAGTTATACTTTATTTAACAACCAAAATGCAGTGGAAAACATAAAACAATACACATAACAAGTAGTAAATCTTTTAACCCAAAGAGACGGGTATCCAACAACCTTGGCTAAAGGTCCCTAGATTTATACATTCAAGAAAGTCTGTCTTACCCACACCAGAGTAAGCCCTCGATAAAAATATCTGAGTCTATCATGATATCCATGTAAGCCCTCTAACTTCAAGGTAGTCAGCACCTCTGCCTTCTTATCCCTAGAAAGCCTCGAATGTACTCAGAAACATTCGGATTCACACAAAGAAATTCTGAAAAATATCATCAGTACACACAAATCATGAAAGTATCTCTTTAGAAATCAATTTAGCAGCATGTAATATCTAGAGTCGTAGAACAGTTTGGAGCTCATTCAAATGAGATCCTATTTATAGTCACATCCTCAACGATTGGATCCCTCCTCCAATAGTAATATTTTTCCTTGAATTTCAGAGGTACCTGTAAACGTGTCACTCAAACAACAGTTGGTTTGAAATAGAAAGAAAGACATTATTTTATAACTACAACAAGAGGAAGAAAAAATATGTTTGTTTAACCAAATACATTTTTCAGAGTGTAAGTAAAAATAAATGTTTGGAGTCTAACCAAAAACAAATTTGGTGTCTATAATACAAGTGTATTCGGATTCTGTATTCTAAAGAATTCAGAACCTAAATTCTATAGAAATCCATAGTCTAGATTTCAAGGAAATTGAGAGTCTGAATTCAAGGAATTCAGAGTCTGAATTCATAGAATTCGTATTGTGGACTCAGAATGTATGGAGTATGAATTCTGAGAATTCTGAGTCTGAACTTAGAAAGAACGAAGTATGAATTTAGAGAATTCAGAGTCTGAACATATAATGTTTGGAGTCTGAATTTAGTGATTTTGGAGTCAAAACGTAGAATGTTCGGTGTCTAAATTCAGAGAATTCGTAGTCTGAAATCATAATGTTCGGAGTAAAAATTCAGTAAATTTGGATTCTACACTCAGAACATTCTTTTTCCGAATTCAAAGAATTTGGAGTCTGAACATAGAAAGTTCAGAGTCTGAATTTACAAAATTCGTACTCTGAACATAGAATGTTCATAGTCTGAATTCAGAGAATTCGGAACCTGACATCAGATCCTAAAAACAAAATTCCTTATGTCTAAGTGTTTATAAATTTCAGAGGTTTTAGATACGAAACTGAATTTTCAACTGAGAATGAAAATGAGATAGGGTTATATAAATTATGATATGAATAATGAATACATGATAAGGATAAATCATAGGAGAAACGAAATTTTCCAGAAGAAATAGTGTTTGTGATTTTCAAAACATGATGGGACTGAAATTTTATAAGGAATCCTTATTGACTCAAAAATCTAGCCCTTTTTTTGAAAGCACAAACATCATTATGAAAAATAATATATGGAATTAGAAAATATTTTACTGTAATTTGAAGATAAAACATATCTTCCTTAACACATGGTAAATTATGAATACGACTTACTCCCCTTGGGTTTTGGAAACACTAACGATCGTATTCATCTTTTCTAGAGTGAGAATTAGCATTTTATTGCATAATAAAATCATCATGGATAATAACTCCCTCTTAGATGAACTCCCCTTACCTAGGGAAATTTATTCTTCTACATTGTATTCTTTTTTAACATTCCTTTATCCCCCATTGTGATTTTAAAAAAGGATTAAAGGGAAGGGAAAAGAAAATATGGTATATAAAATATTATTACAAAACAACCAAAAACGAGGAACCTAAAATTTCATTAGTATTGGAATATTTTATACATGGAAAAATGAAAACAAAAGATCGAAATTGAACAAGATTATCTTTCCTTCTCCTTCAGCATCAACTTCTTCACTATAGTTTTGAGCTTCTTTAGTTCCTTGTGATCCCCCTCTGCATGTTTGAGAAGCTGATCCTGATCTTCTAGTTTCTTCTCTAAGGCTTTGATTCTTTCTTCTTACTCCTTAAGAGAATTGGAATGTCCCTTTAGAACATCATTTTTCATAGAAAATTTTTCATCATGTTTGATTATAAGATCTCTTTCCCTCTTACAAATATGAGCAACGGAACATAATTTACAATTAAGACAATTCAATTCTTGCATTTGAGAAATCAATTCCAGAGTTATCATTTCTTCAAAAAAAATTTGTAACATATTTGATCTTTGCATATTCGGTTTCAAATTATTCCATGAAACTTTCTTGTAATTCAACAAGAATTATCATGTCTTCTATTGTTTTCTTTGACCAGCTAGTCATCTTCTTGCAAGAACTTTTGTGGGCTTTAGTGTTTATGAAAAAAGTTCAGAAATTAGCCTCATGTTTGTTGAAATTATACATAACCATGGATACTAAATCTGATTTATGATTTAAGGAATGATGAAGCATTGTGAATCTGATGACTATTCTTGGAAATAGAGGGATAGTTCCAACAATATTTTTTAAAAACCGGACTACAAAATCTATCCAAGTGTGGAAGATTCTGAATCAATTATTATTCTTGGTGATGATTCTTTTTTTATATGAGAAGCTTTACTTTTCGTTGAGTCACCCACTTATTTCTTCTTCACCACTTCTTTGCTAGGTTTATCAAGAACCACTTATTTTCTCTTATTAGCTTTCATAATTACATCTTCTTGATTGGGTGATTTGTTTTCACTATCAGATTGTCGCACAATTTTATCTTCATTTACCTCTTCCTTCTAAGATCCTGCTTTAGCATCCTCTAGCTGAATGAAATCATGGATGCATATTTCTTCTTTAGACATTTTTCCACTTCTTCTCCACTTTTCTCATTTTTTCAGGTGGTATCAAGTTTTGATGTCTCGGTTATAGAGTTTCAGAATGATAATTTTTCTGAAGGGCTTTCTATATCATGAAAATCATTTAATTTCTTTATCAAGTATGTGGTATCACCATCACAGTATTCTTCTTCTACTTCTATTCCTTCTACATCATTTTCTTGGACTTTTTCCTGTGTCAAAAACTTATTTCCTGGAGCCTCTTGTATTGATTCTATCAGGAATGATTCAGGTACACAAATATTCTTGGATGCTTTCTCAGCATCCTTCAGAAGTGACTGGACTATCTCTTCTTCAGACAACTTTTTATTCTACTTCTTCTCTTTCTCTTTCTTCTCAATATCTTCAGCTGCCTTTTTCTTTAAATATTTTTCCTCAGTATGGTCCAAGTCAAACTTAGGCTCTCATTCTTTCTGATTTTTCATGTCCTCCATCCACATATCCACAACCTCAACCAGATATTATTTTTGTTTCTTTGGCTTTGGTGGTGTAGATTTAGTTTCCTTTGCTAATGGGGTTTTTTCCTTCTCTTCCACTCCTGTTATCTTCCTCTTCCTTCCACCTTTGTTATAGGTTTCATCCACCTCTTGTTTTATTGAAGGAGCTTCAACTTATTCATCAGGAAAATCTTATAATTCTTCGGATTCTTTTGAAAAACTGACTTTCATCCTTCTAAAGGTTTCATCAATTTATAACATGTAATTGCAATATCTTGACATATATTTTCAAGTAATTCAGAATGATTCTAAACACAAAACTGTCATCTTTGAAAGAATGGATGGATACATAATAAGCCGAGGCTTCTGATTTCCATTATTTATGTTCTCAATCATAACAAAGATATGATTAACCAAGTTTATCTTTCATAATTTTACCATGAATTTCAGAATGTAAATTTCACTCTTCGTTATTGTATCCTTATCACCTTTTCTCGGAATAACGAATCCATGAACCCACAATTCAAGAATAAAAAAATTTGTAGATAGGTCAATAATCTTCAGAGTCTTTACCTCTGAAAGACCAGGAAAATCCATGTTATTTTCATTAATAAAACTTCCTTGAACATCAGGCAGCTTATGTGAGTAGAACTCTTCCTTCCCTTCATAAGGAATACCAACAAAGATTGAAGCCATGGTGTAGGAAACCGAATATGTTTTCACGTAACACTACAATGAAAAACTATTCATTCCTTTTTCCTTGAAGAAATTTAATGTCTCGTATAATTCAATCAGAAACTCCAGATACACTGGATCATGTGTTTTGGTTTCTAAATGAAAACACTCTCCCAACAATTAAGCATTATATTCATAGAGATAATGGATTCATACATAGTGACGAAATTTGGATGAACAAGCCTTTCTTTGTAAACCTTCCATTAATAGATTTATTTTATGGATGAAATTCCTTTTTGATATTTTTGATCAATAGAAATTCGTAGCTGAGGAAACCTTGAAGATCTGGAACGAGCTTATGTAGGAGGGTCAGAGCTTAAGAACACGAAGTCTTGAGTTTCGATGTGGGGAAACCATCGGGTTCCATTATATATTCATTTGAAGTGAATGTTCAACTTCCGTACTCAATACAATGGTTGAAAAAACTTTTTATCATATCTGACGGCTTAGAGAAATGAATTAAGAAGAATTTTTATAGATTTCAATATTTTGAGGTTTTTAATAAAAACATTCGGATTCTAGGAATAAAGATTACGAATATTTTAAAAACAGATGAAAAAACCAACAATTAAAAGTTGGTTATTAATGTTGAAGAATGGAATCATACCTTTCGGATTTCTAGAAATATTATTCATAATGAGGAAAATTCTTCCTTAAGAACTATATATCTTGAAAATTTGATTACAAAAATATTCAATAAGAAAATCTCCATTACGGAAATTTTTAATACAAAATCTTCATTAAGAAAATTTTACGTAAAAAAATCATCATTTCAAAAATTTTATGTACAAAAAACATCATTACAATGATTTTATGTATGAAAATATTCATTACAAAAATTATGAATATAGAAAAATTGGACTATGAAAAAAAATTTAGTCTATGAAAAAATTTAGACTACCAAAAAATTTTAGAATACGAAAAATATTTAGACTAATTTTTTTTTGAAATATAACAAACAAATGTACTCCCCCTATGAAAAGGAGTTCCTTATTGTATGGATATTGGTTTCAAAAATAATTCAACATGTAAGATTACATTATATTTATCATTCCTAACATCTGTTTAATGTATTCAAATCTATCACATGGTAATGATTTAGTGAAAATATCAACAAGTTGATTTTGTGTTCTGATAAATTGAAGAATGATATCTCCTTTTGGTGTGTGATCCCTAAAAAAGTTATTCCTAATATATATGTGTTTTGTATGAGAGTTATTTATAGGGTTTTTACATAAAGCAATTGAACTAGTATTATCACACAAAATTTTTGTTTTGGTAAAACACATACCATAGTCTCTGAGGATGTGGTGAATCCACATCACTTGAGCACAGCAACTTCTAACTGCTACATATTCAAGTTCAGTAGTGGAAAGTGCTATTGAAAGTTTATTTTTTCATGACCATGAAACTAATGAATCTCCTAAGAAATGAAAAGTTTCATATATACTTTTGCTATTCATTCTTCATCCCCCAAAGTCAGCATCCGAAATTTTTTTTAAAACAAAATCATTTCCAGAAGTATAAAAGTGTCATATATACACGGTTCCATTTATGTAGTGAAAATTAATTTTCCCTGCCTTTAAATTAGATTCCTTATGATTGGATTGATATGTTGCACATAAGAAAACTAAAAACATTATGTCTGTATGGCTAGTTTTCAAGTAAATTAGACTTCCTGTCATACCTCTGAATGATGTTTAATGTACAGGTTTCCCAACTTCATCACGATCATGTGAATATCAGTTACCAATGGGAGTACTTCTACTCTTAGTGTTTTTTTATCCATATTTTTTAAGAATATATTTAATATACATATGTTGGGATATATACATTCCTTCAGGTTTTTGAGAAATTTAAAAACCGAGGGAAATGTTAACTCACCCATCATACTCATTTCAAACTCGGATTTCATTAGATCCATAGAGGAATTTGATAAAGATTTTTGGGTTGAACTAAATATAATGTCATAAACATAAATATGAATAATCAAAACATTTTTCTTATAATTCTTTATAAAATGGTCATGATCAACATTTCCCTTAACATAATTATTTTGAATAAAAAAATGATTTAAGTCTATCATACCAAGCTCAAGAGGCTTGCTTAAGTCCATACAAAGCTTCGGTATGATTATAAACATGTTCAGGATGTTTTGAATTTTCAAAAACAGGACGTTGTTCCCCAAAAACATCCTCCTGTACAATACCATTAAAGAAATCACATTTAACATTAATTTTAAAAATTTTGAAATTGACGAATTCAATAAAGGCAAGTAGAATACGAATAGATTTATGTCTAGATACTGGAGCAAAGGTATCTTCATAGTCTATTACTTTTTGTTGATTATATCCTTTTGTAACCAATCTAGCTTTTTTTCTTACTATGATTCCATTTTAAACACATTCATTTATGAAGATCCATTTTACTCCAATAAGAGAATAGTCATTAGGTCTTTCAACTAAGGTCCATAAAATATTTCTTTTGAATTTATTTAGCTCATCTTGTTTAGCTATTATACAATCATCACCACCTAATGGTTCATAATTTCTTTTTTGGTTCTAATTGGAAAAGGAATACTAGATGTTATACTTCATTTCGTAAGGAAGTTCTAGTCCTTATTGGTTGATTTACATCACCAATTATACTATCACTGGGATGATTCTATAGAAATAATAGATTTGGGTTTTGTAAATCATGTTCATCAACATAGGGTCGGTTGTCTTCAGTGTTAAATGATTCCGAAATATTTTCTTGAACATTTTCTTTATTAGAAGTATCTTCTAACAAAGGTCAGTAATGATTTTTTGAAAACACATCCGAGGATGCAGGTTGAGGTTTTTTAAAAACAAAAAGGTTCAGTTTCATCAAATTTGACATGTACTTTTTCTTCAACAGTACAAGTATTTTTATTGAAAACTCTATATGCCTTAAAATTATTGGAGTAGCATGAAAATAATTCTTCATCAGATATTGGTGATAATTTATGTAGATTATCTTTAGTATTCAAAATGAATACTTTTAACCAAAAACCATGATGTAGGAAATTTTAATATTTCTACCATTCCATAAATCATAAGGTGTTTTATTAATAAAATGTCTAATAAAAACTTATTTTATAGTATAATGAATAGTACATACAGCTTCAGCCACAAAATTATTGGCTATAGAATATTTACTCAACAGGGATCTTGTTATCTATTGAAGAATTATTTTTCTTCTTTCCTCCACAAAATTATGTTGATGTGTTCTAGGTGCTATGAAGTTACGAGTAATGCATTTCATATTACAAAATGTTTCAAAATTATAATTTTGAAATTCTCCTCCACGATCACAATGAATAGTTATCAAATGAAGGTTTTCTCATTTTTAACTTGGGATATAAATCTTTTGAAATAAGAAAAATCATTAGATTTATTTTATAGAAAATAGAACCAAGTAAATTAGTGTAATCATCCACTAAGAAAAATACATAATATTTTCCACTAATGCTTCCAATTTGTGATGGACCAAAAAAATCCATATGCAATAACTGTAATGAAACAGTGGTTGAGACTTCACTAACGGATTTAAAGCATTATTTATGATGGTTTCTATATTGACAAGGATCACAAACTTTTGAATAATCAAATCTATGCTCTGGTGGATCCTTAACTAGTCTTTTCATTGAGAGTATTAATAGGTTCTTACGGTTATAGTGTCTGAACCATCTATGCCACAACTGAGAATGATCTTCCTTTTCACTAAGTCAAGGTAGGTCTTGGATCTCAAGGTCTTCTATGTTTAATGTGTATACATTCTCTTTCCTATTGGAAGAATGAATAAACTCTACCTTGGAATTGTGTACTCGACACTTTTCATTTATAAAATTTACAAGGTAACCTTCATCACATAATTAACTTATGATAATGTGGTTTTCTTTATGACCCTTAACAAATAAAAATTTTGAAATCAATTTTTTCCCAAAAAGAACAATGTTACCTATACTAACAATTTCTCTCGTAGCCTTATCTCTAAAAGTTACTTTTTCTCATTTCAACTTGATAATCCTTTAAAAGAAGTTTCTGTTACCAGTAATATGTTGGGAACATCCATTATCCATGTACCATGTATTTCTATTGTTAATTTATTTATTTTCATGATAATAGGAGTATTAGACTTTCGGAACCGAAAAATTCTTAGATCTGGAAATGTGAGAAAGCAAAATTTTATGAATCAACATTTTCATTAAAAAATAAGAATTATGAAAAAATAAAGACTGAGTTTGGTTGATGGAACAATTTTTTCCCAACCCCCACTACACTGACATAAAGTTTAGAATAATTAACTTTGAGGAACAAAATATTTTTTTAACAAAAATCGGTTTTGTACACGTATAACCAAAACCAAAATTATTCCATAGAGGTCGAATAGAAGAATATATATTATCAAAATTTTCCTTACCTAAGATAATGATTGAAATATATTTCATTATGGAAACAATATATGACTTTAGTGTAATAACTATGTTCTTATCATAAAAAACATCGGTTTTAGTACTAGAGTTAGGCAAGGAAACATTTTTAATAGAAATTACTATTTCTAGATCCTTAGAAAGTTATCCTTCTCAGAATTACCATCCTCATGGTTTTTTGAAATTCTTTCAAAATCAAGGGTTTCCTATCAAGATCATTAGAAAGATATGATATTTCCTTTTTAAGATTATAAATTCTATAATTATCTTTATCAATATTTTTCTTGACATTAGAATTTTCATTCTCAATAAGCTTAGTAAGCCTTGAAACTTTTTCATGGGCATGTAATGTATTATCTTCAGCAGAAGAAGATTCTTCATCAGAGGATTTTATATGTTTACTATCACTATAATTATAATTCAATGAAAAATTGGTGATGGATTCAACATTGTTTACCTTTTCCATTAAGCAATGATTTTCTATAGGTAGTCTGGCTATTAGACCAAGATTCGTCTTTCCAGAAGATTCGTAATCTGAGGATTCATCAGAAGAGTCTCCACCACTGGCACTCCAAGTTTCATTAGCTTTCAATACATTATTAGCTATATATTTTGAGTACTTATTTCTATTCCACTTATAATTCATTTCCTTTATATCTTTTCTCTTAATCATAGGACAATCAGGCATTATTTGTCCAGCTCTTTTTCATTCCTAATAAGCGACTTCAAAATCATTCATATTCTTTATTTCTTATTCTTGTATCCGTACTAAAAGTATTTCTTCCCAACTATCTTGGTCATCCTTCAAGCAAGATTATCTAGTTCATTCTCAGAATGTTCACATTCACTTGATTCAGATAAAACAGCAACCTTCATAGAATTAGATCATGTAAGTCTCTCAGGAGTCTTGGATTTTATATGATTTGAAGTAGTTTTAAAATCAACACTTCCATTTCCATTATTTTTTTAATATTTTCAGCATCTATCTTCATTATAGTCTCATGTTGAAGAAGAGCTCCCAAAATCTCATCAAGAGTGATCTGTGAGACTTTACTATTCTCATCTATAGCTATACTCTTGGATTCCCAATCATTAGTCATGATGTCTATAATATTATCTACAAGTACCTCATCATCCAAAGAATTTTTACACATGGATTATAAGATATTTAAAATAGTCATAAATCTCTGTTGTACCTTACAAATGGGTTCTCCACTAAGAAAGAAAAAACTATGGTACTCATCTCTAAGCATAGCTCTTCTAGTTTCAATAACATTGGAAGATCCAAAATGTGTAACTTCAAGATTCTTACAGATACAATTTTCTTCTTCACAAGAAGAAACTTGGATATATATATTCCTAGACATGGAACACAACAATGTATTTTGTACCTTGTAATTTAGTTGATATTTAGATTTCTCTTGATTAGTAAAGGTTCTGACTTCTTTATCAAGAATCTTGTAATCTCCAGTAGGCATAACAATGTTTTCCACTCTAGTGTTAGTAATAAATGTCTTCAAACGATCTCTCCAATATTCATAATAATTCCCATCAAAAAAATGTGGTCTAGTAGGATTAAAATTTTCAATTGAACCAATATTTATTCCTTCCTTCATAAAGAAAATCATTCCACAGAAACTTGTTATTAATAAATGTTTGTAAGAAAATATAAAAATACTAAGAAAGGAAAATCTGGAATAATGAAAAACATGTGGAAGAAAACTTATATATGAATATAAGTATTTCAGAGACCTTCTCTGATACCAATTCTAGGATTGAAATAATGAATGTAGATTCTCAATATACATGATGGTGGTGAATTTTATACTTTAAAAAATTCATTAGGAACTTTTGAAGATGGTAATGTTTAACAAATATAAACAAGGTAAATTCACAAAACCTCTTAGTTCTACAATCTTTCATGATTCTGGAAATGTGGTTCTGTAAATGAAACATAAGAAATGTTTAAAAGATAAGGATTCTACCTTTAATCATATATAATATTACTAATTAGAGTACATGTATTAGAAAGTATAAGATAGTTATACTTTCCTTAACAACCAAAATGCTACGGAAAATGTGAAACAATACACGTATCAAGTAGTAAATCTGTTAACACAAAGATAAGGGTATCCAAATACCATGGATAAAGGTCCATTGATTTATACATTCAATAAATTCTATCTTACCCACACCAGGGTATGCCCTCGATATGAATATTCAAGTCTATCTTGCTATCCCCACAATCCCTTGAACTTCATGTTAGTCGGAAACTCTATCTTCCTATCCCCTGATACCCTCGAATGTACTCAGCAACATTCGGAATCACATGAAGAAATTCCAAAAAAGATGCTCCGTACACACAAATCATGAAAGTCTCTCTCTATTAATCACTACAACATCATGTAATCTATAGAGTCATGGAACATTTTTGAGCTCACTCAAATGATCTCCTATTTATTCGCACACCTTCAATGGTCAGCTCCCTCCACCAACTATCATATCATTCGATGAATTTTTTAGGGACCAATACACATGTCACTCATACAATGGTTGGTTTGAAACAGATAGAATGACATCATTTTATAGCTATAACAAGAGTAACCAATAATATGGTTACATAACCAAATTCATTTTTCAGAGTGTAAGTAAAAAATAAAAGTTTAGACTCTAACCAAAAACACATTCAGTGTCTATAATACATGGGTATTCAGATTCTGTCTTCATCTGAATTTAGAACCAGAATTCTATAGAATTTTAGAGTCTGAATTTCAAGGAAATTCAGAGTTCGAATTCATAAGAATTCGGAGTCTGAAGTGAGTGAATTCGGAGTCTGAATTCAAAGGATTCAGAGTCTAAACTCAGAAATATAGAAGTATGAATTCAGAGAATATGGTGTCTGGACGCAGAAATTTGGGAGTCTGAATTCAAAAAATTCAGAGTCTGGTCTCAGAAAGTTCAGAGCCTTAATTCATATAATTCGGAGTCTGAACTAAGAATGTTCAGAGTCTGAATTCAAAGAATTAGGAGTCTTAACATAGAATGTTCAGAGTTTGAATTCAATGAATTCGGAACATGAATTCTGATATTGTAAAAAGAATTCTCTATGACTTTGTGTTTATAAGAATCAGATGTTT
Source organism: Viscum album (assembly GCA_963277665.1). Classification (NCBI taxonomy): domain Eukaryota; kingdom Viridiplantae; phylum Streptophyta; class Magnoliopsida; order Santalales; family Viscaceae; genus Viscum; species Viscum album. Next base: position 137,029,126 of record OY728161.1, on the reverse strand, counting down.
TAGATATGAATCTGACCTTTATACTTAGAAAGAAAATGAGTCAGATTTATAGTAATTTTGATATGAACAATGAAAACATAATAAGGATAAAACATAGGGGAAAAGAAATTTTCCAAAATATAGAGTGTTTGTGATTTTCAAAACATGAAGGAATTGAAGGGTCATAAGGAATCCTTATTGACTCTACAATAATGAGATTTTAATTATTTAGATAATTCATATAAATAAATAAGGTGATTATGTGTTGATTTTATATTGTAGGTGAATATTTATAAAAGGTTTAATATGGTTTAGTATGTATAATATTTACTCTTATTTCATTTTGAGAAAATATAAAAATATTCCCAGTTAATATTCTATGTAACTATCCAATATAAAAGTCCCGATTTAAGATAATTCAATAGAAGAGTCCCCATGTAAGTGGATATGAAAGAAGATAACACAGTAAAAAAATCAAATAAAAAACCCTATAAGATTTTTATCACATTATCGAGTCAATAAAACAATGAGATTCAAATAAGGGTTTTAATTTAAGCTAATTTAGATTTTCAAATCCATATATGGGTATTCACATGAGTTTTCAATGTTTGAGTAAATCTTGCAAGGAGGTTCATAATTGGGGTTTGGAATATTGGTGAAACACATAAGGGTGTAAGACCTTTATATTTAATATGTATTTCTCGTTCAATGAATATTTTTTTCATAATGTATACGAAATGTAATAGTTAGCTGAAAAAAATTGATATACTATTAAATTATTCTAATTTAAATATAATTTTTAAAACCAAGCCATTTGATATGTGTGTGTGAAAAATATTAACTACATTATAAATTTTTTTCATAAAATTTATCATTAGAAAAATTAATAGCCAATCATATACTGATTATCAATTAGTTATAAGAGTAGAAAATGACTTTTAATGATAGAAGAGATATTTCTCATTAAACTAATTTTATGTGAACACTATATTTCAATTTTAATTTGCTAAATTAATCAGTTCTAATTAATGATTATAAATAAATTTATATATCATATTTCAAATAAACCTAATTATTATAAATTTAATTACATTTTTTTAATTAGAATGTGAATAAACTCATATTATCCTTGCAAAATTCATTATCATAAAAAACTGATTTAACTACATTTTGTGTGAAAATATTAATATTAATTTATAACACTTTTATATATTTTATTTGAAAAAATTAATATAATTTTTTAAATCATCATATAAAAATAATATTACGGTACATATTTATATAGTTTTAAAAAATATAAATTTTTGACTGAATAGTGAAAATGCTATTTCTACAGAAACTGTAATTTCTTATCATTAAATAATGTTACTAAGTACCCTCAGTATATTTTATATTTCATTTAAACTAATTTTTTTTTAAATTTATTCTATTAAATTTCATATAAACCAATATTATAAATTATTTTTATATAAAAGAAATTTTATCCTTAAAACATGTATTTTTCAAAAAACAATTTTTATTGGGTTTCACACATTTATATTTAAATTAATTTTCACTACATCTATAAATTATATATTATAAATTGGATTCCATAATTGGACTCAAAATATTATAACTATTTAATATGTTCCATTTAATTTTTATTCATAAAGAATATTAAACATTGAAACTTTTCATCACCGCGATAATGGGTGAAATGGGATGAACAAGGTTAAAACATTGGGATAATGAATAAAAAACAGAACAAAACATGGATATATTTAAATAGATAAGGTTATTTTAAAAATTTATAACCATATATTTGAAAATATTTCATTTTGAAACCATTTTCTATGGATTTGAATTTTTATATTTTTTAAAATAATGAATAATTACAAAATGTCACTCTCCCTCACTTATTAGGGTGTCATGATATGGATATATTTAAAAATAACTTATTAAATAATATATATGATAACTTTTGTAAAAAATATATATTAATTTTATTAATTTATTTATAGCTTTTATTTATGGTATAATTACGTTGAATGATTACACAATTCTGACAAAGAACATGTTCAACAAGCAAAAAATTAGTTAAATTATTTTATAAACCTAAAATGAAATAATTTTTATACATTATTTTTAAACATGAAATATATGGATATTTATTCGTTATTTTTTTTAATATTATATAAATTCAAATTTCATTATTATCTTGATTCCATTATAGTAAATAATTTTTTGAATTTTCATGAAAATGACTTTAATTGTTTTTTAATGTTTACATAAGTTTCTTAAAACATAAAATCCTTGAAATAAAATATTTACAAGATTGAATGGGAAATTGAAAATAATAACATTCACATCCCATTTATTTTCAACTTTTAATTTTATAGAAATTGCATTATGGCCCTTTAAAAACTGAAAAAAATTAAATTACCCTTTATTGTTTCTTATAAAGGGGACTCCCTTTAACCATTTCAAAAAAAATATAATGTTTAGTTTTCCATTAATACTCATCAAAATTAAATCTATATTCTATGATACCCACATTCCCAATGTTGATTGGGATCAGAAAACATTTCTTCAAAATCCATAATATCAATCTTATGGAGGATATCGAAATAGGATGTACACGCCTTCAACGTTTCCTTTAAAGACTATTATTTCTTCTACCACATTCATACTAGTCTGATAAATATTGATGAAATAATATCATTATCTCAACAACATTACTTATTTTATTCTAAAAACACTTTAAATCATGCAATAAATACAAAAGGAAATGTAAACATATTTTGTGCAAACATGCGGACTACCGCCCACATAATATGATGTGATTCACATTTCATTACTATATAAAAATTATGATTATATAGATGGGATTAATGAATATTTTTTTTATTAATTATTTTTTATTATATTATTATATTATATTATCTACATTCTAAGTTTATCACTTGTGGGAAAGTGATAACATCTCTCATACCTACATCTACAAAACTTCCAATATGAAGTGATGCAATTCATTTTTTATTAATGCCTCTGATAGTTGGTCATTAAAAATATTTTTATTGAATATATATATATATATGATAATTATTTTATATATTTGATTCTATAATTATTTATTATTTTTTCCCTTTATTTATTTCCATCCAATATAGAAATGGAAACATTAATCTTGTATATGTACAAATTACCATCTCCATGATGTGATATAATTTATTTTTCATGAGGACCTTACATAGATTTTTATAAAATTATTTTAAATCAATATAATTAATAATAATATTATTTTTATTATTTTTTAAATTATTAAACCTTGACACAATTAACCATGTTCATCTAATTGATAACATATTGTAGATTAAGAATTTGGGCAACTTCAAAACATCCAACTATATTTAACTGATGTAGTAACTAAATGAAAAAATTATAATTATTAAATTATATTTAATAATATACATTAAATAATTTAATAATTAAAAAAATTATTAATATAATTTGTTAATCCATCTGTTATATAATGTATTAAATGATTCAAGACATGAGGTAATGTGTTTTTCATTAATACAATGTTTTTACAATTTTTTCAAAAAATTTCCCCTAATATATGTGTTCTGTTAAATGTTTCAAGAATTTTTTAATGTAGTACTCAAATATTTTTAATGATATAGTCCTTATTATTTTTAAATTTTTATTATGTTTTATAATAAAATGTTTTCAATTATATACAAATTGGTTATATGTGGTTCTTTTGAAAAAGTTTAAATGAATTAATTTAAAACATTTAAAAAATTACCACCTTTTCCATATGTCATCAAAATTATTCATTGTCAAGATTAATCAAAAATATTTCAAAATATATCAATGAAATTATCATTCCTCTTTTTATGTAATTTTTCATTATAATTTTTTGTCAAATAAAATATTATTTCTTCATGATTTTAAAGAGAATTTATAATGACGTTATTAAGAAATTTTTCATCAATTTAAACATTATTTAAATATTATTATTCCTTATTATGGTTATAATATAATTATACAATACACAATATATCACTGGATGACTTATGATAATTTTTCTATTTATTGAATTCATAGAATAATGATATTTGATAATATAGTCCTTCAATAAAAAAGATTTTTCTGATAATGTATTTTATTTTAATAAAATTATTTCATATAAATAATTCATCGTACTAATTATGTGAATATTGAGGTCCCCCAATTAGATATGCCTTTAATGAATTGGTAGTTCTAGTTAGAAAAAATGTATTTTTTAGTTAGAATATTACTTAATCTTTTATGCATGACGTGCTAGAATATTTCCTTAAAGGAAGAAATATAATGTCTATAAATATTTATTACATCATTATGAAATTATTTATTATTTTTCATGTGATTATTTATATTTTTATACTTGGGTATATTTTATATTCATTTCATTGATCAGTTTTTACAGAAATATCTTTACTTAATAAGTTAATAAAATGAGACATGATTTAAAATAATAGTTTATGAAATCATAATGGAGAAAGGTTAATTTTCACTGAAAAGTTTTATTTTCTTAATAAAAAATTGTTACAAAATATGATATTTTATTTTATGATTTTTAATCATTTTTATGATAAATATTATTCAATATTTTTATATGTGTAAATAAATTACTATTTTATGTTTAAGTATTATTTACATAAATAGAAAACATCCTTCCAAATTTTAAATAATTTTGACTGGATAATTGGGACTTCTCTATTTTTATATGTTCTATAGTGCTTTTTTCTCTTATGAAATTTTAAATAAAATAATTTTTTATGGATGTTTTGGAATTATATAAAATTCAATGGGGACACATATTGAATGAAATAACTATTTCACAAATTAAAATATTATTGTAAACACAATAACATATTTTTGTGGGAAAAAATATCTCTAAGTGGAAATGTACACATAATATGTAAGGTTTTTCTAAATAATCTAAAAATATAAACATAATTTCTCTAAGTGATATAATTGAATCAATATATATTTTTATTCTATAATTATTTATCATAAAATTTTATTCACTTTAGTTGGTATCAAATCCAACATGTAAAGAGAGTTATTTTAGCATCAGATTAAGGTGTAGAGTTATTGGGAACAATATATAGTATCCAAATAATTATAAAATTATTTTATGTTATGGAATTTTTAATGATAAAAATTAATTGATTGATATGATAGTTAGCGATTATTAGGTTAATGTATTATGTTTCCATAAATTTTAGTATGTTATGAATAATTATGTTTATTTTTTAATTAATTGTAAATGTTTAATAGAAAATTAATTGGTAAATAAATATGAGTATTTTTCCTTTTCATAATATTTTTTATTGTTATATACCCATGATAATTTGTTTTAGTTTTATGAAATTTTTGGAACTAGAAATAACAAAGTTGACTTTGGTTTTAAAGGACAATGAGGTGGTTTTATGAAAGATAAACTGAACATGATATTTATAGAGTGAAAACACTTGTGGTTATTCCTAATGAATTATCTTAACATATGATTGAAAACAAAAATCTAGATTCATTTTGTAATGAAAATAATATGAGAAAATATTTTCACGGGAATTCATGTTATAAATATCATAAAGGTAAAGAAGGTCCATCTTCATACATGTGAATAATGTGGCATGAAGCAACAATATAACTATATCAATGGAATTTTAAGATGCTTCATATCTAGTAATTGATGTAATAATGAAATAGGTGTTCAATTCAAAAATGGATATAAATAAATTTTTCCAAAAGTATACACTAAATGCATTAAATATGAAGTGTATTGGAATTATGAAAATCAATTCCAATATATGGATGAAAATAAAGCAGGTAAAAAATGTAATACGTATAATGGTTTTAAAAATAAAATAACATGAATAAAATAAAAATTAAATATAAAAGGTAAGAATTATCATTTTTATTATGTTTAAAGTATGTAATTTTATTAGACATATATTTAATAATCATGATAAATGATTCATATTTTTTATTATAGGATTAAACTATTATATAATTTTTTAGAAATTCTTGTATAAAGGATTAGAAATAAGGTTGAGTGATTTAGGTATTTATATATAGTGCTTAAATATTTATGATGTAGTGGTATTTTTTAAATGGGTTTATAAAAATCAAGAAAGATCACAATTTTAAAATTATAGTTGCAGATTTAACGCCTTTTATGATTGTATTCAAGGGTGGTTAATGATATTTTTTACAGATAAAAACATTTTTTTAATAACAATATGTGAAGAACACTATTTACGATAATATTTTATAATACTTTTATATAATTTTTGGAAAAATGAATAATTATATTCAGAATATATATTATGTTTACCATGAGGATTGATATGTTTATTTTTAACTATGTTATTTAAGATTCTTTTAACGAAGTTATATATATCAGGTATTAATATATGATTCGGGTATATATAACCCATAGTTTTATCTTGTTTTTTACCATAACGTTTTTTTTGGATGAATGATATTATTATTATATAAGAAAAAATGTATATATTACAAGTAAAGATAAGGTAATTATTAATATTATGTCAATTATTGTTATTTGTGATAAAGTGTTATTATATTTTGGGATAATTATCGGATTATGTAAAAAATAATTTGATAATATATGAGTTTATATAAATTTTGATTCATATTTTTAACAAAAATAAATATTTATTAATTTATTAAAAGTATATTAGATTCTGTTATTGTATTATATATTAGTGATTCAGATTATTTTTAGAAATGAGTAATATATTTTTTCAAATATATTATAAGGAAATACATATTTCTGATGAATGAATTTATGATTCATTAATGTTGTTTGGAAATAAATGATAAATTCATCTTGTATGAATATGTGATCGAATTATTTAAATATTTTTCTTTCGATTTTATACATTTATTTTTTGAAGAGTTTAATGGTTGGTTATTTATGAGCAATTTTTGTTGAACACTGGGTGTTATTGTTGAGGCGTTAGATATTCATGTATTATTTCTTAATATGATAATTTATTGATATTGGATATTATCAAAAATTATAATAAACATTTTTTCTTTTTGTTAATGTATTGAAATTTGAGAAGTAATATTTCATTCTCTTTTATGATATTTGTATCAATTAAATGTTAATTTTAGTGCTTCATGAATAAAAAAAGGAAACATGATTATTTGTCATAAATGACAAATAAATAGTGGAATGATACTCTAAATAAAACAAAATGTTGAAATTTATCATATGTAATAGAAATAATCAAGAATGTTTTCACATGAAACATATTGATTGTAAAATAATTCCTCAACTCTAATAACATTAAGGTAAATATATTAAGCCTTATGATGAAAATTGAGCATTACGATTATGATATTATTATGGAAACATATTTGTAGTCTTTAATATTATATTATTATATACATAGTTTTAGAAATATTTAATATTTTATATATTGTATAGTTAAAAAATATACATTTATTATCATGATAAAATCTACATCTACGATTATTCCAATCTAATGATACATAAATTTTGGTAAGAATAACTTCATATTTTGATAACCATATTTTTTTGTAAGATATGGAGAATATATTAAACCAATATTTAAATAAATAATTCCAATATAAATATTATTATTCTTAATTGTGTGTACTATAAAAAATATTGATCTTTTATACACTAATGTAACATTAAATAATTATAATTTAATTATAACCATTATAACCCAAAAAATAGATTAGTGCGTATGAATATGAGTAACCCTGTTATTAAATATATGTATGAATTTTTTCCATAATAAAATAAATATCAAATAATAATTTATTATCAATTGGTTATAAAGGAATATGATTTATTTTGATGTTAAAATACATATTTTTCATAAAACATTTTATATGTTCCCATTCTGTTTTTATATTATAAGATTAAATTAATTACCATTTATAGTTGATTACAATGAGATGATTAGACTATATATCATATATAAAGAATTAAAATTCTATTAATAATATATATTAGTAAATGAATAATAATTAAGTACTTTTTTATTTCAGAAATTCATTTTCCTCAAAAATGGTTTTTGTTTGATTTTATTCACGGATGTTGTAATTAATCTATAATAGATGTATAAATTTTATTTAATAAATTTTATATTATTGTTGAAATAATTATTTCAAAATATTATTAATTTTATTTATTTAGAGTTTTCTAATAATATTGATTTTTGATTGAATGGTGAAAATATTATTTTTTTGGAAAACTACCATTTTTCTTTAAATCATGTAATTTAAAAATATCATTTTATTTTATATTTAGTATTAAATTAACATAAATTGCCTTTAATTAAAAATATTTTAATTGATTATAAAGGAATCGATATTTAACCTGATTTTTGTATAGATCCATTCTAGTAATAAAATGGATATATTCCCAAAATTTTCATATTTTATTTCATAAACAAATATTGAAATAAATTTTTACCATATCTGGAAACTAATTATAATAAATTAGAATCTATATTTGGAATTATCCTATTTAAATAATGTAAAATTATCCATTTAATATTTAGTTGTAAAGAACAGTATCCACTGTAAAAGATTATCATAATTGTAAATGGCGAACTAGGTTAAATAAAATAAAAATTATGGGATAAGTTACAAAAAGTAATACAACAGATTCCTTTATTTAATTTTATGAGTTTATTTCTTCCATAATCATCCTTGATATTAAAAAATTCCATGTTGGGACCACATTTGTTTTATTTCAACCTTTATACTATTTTATTTAGTGAATTGTTACAAAATATAACCCCCTATCACTTATTATATTATCATGATATGAATATACATAAAAATTATATATGAATTATTAAATATTCTATATTTAAGTAATAATAAAATAATGTAATGGTATTAAATTATTTTTATTTTTTAGTGATAGTATGAATACCACTAATGCTTATAAAACACTAACGCAGTTCTTGTTCAAGTATTATAAAAATTATGATTTTTTAAAAAAAATCTGAAAATGTTTTTATGGAAAATTATCGTATTACAAAAGTTAATTTGATGAGTATAAAATTGTATGGTAGTTTAAATTATGTAAATTAAATTTTCATTGTTATGTTGGTGTCTTTGAAGAAAAAATTAATTCATGGTCAAGAAAATGTAATTATATGGTATTGATTATTTTTATTTGTTTTTAAATCATTATAAATTTATAAATTTCAAATGTTAATTAATTTTGATGGGAAAGATTCAATAATATCCCTCATGTTACGTGTATATGTTGTAACACCCTGTGATGAATCACCCCTTCATCATTAGAGGTATATATAACCTAATGGTCACCTCCCTAAACGACTATGGCCACAGTATCATAATCAGTAACATAGAATAATATCATGAAATGAATAAAAACTCAAAAGAGCATAGTGGAACTAAAAATGAAAATTATGTCACATAAAATTTCAGGTATCACAGAGTCACATAATGTTCCAAAAAAGGACCCCTGATGTGTCAGGATAAACTAGAGTTTATGTTTTGGTAAAATAAATAATGGAATCATGACATCACATTAGATTTCATCCTTGTACAACCTCAAAAAAATTACATATCTATGAAACTTCATTTCATTATTCTCATTCCAAATCCAAAATCCATGATAATGAATTCTCTGCATACTTTAGATTCCCATGTAGTGAGTGAGTATAAATGTAATTATAGACCAACTGTTGAACCCTTAATACAATTTCTTATTTATTTATATAAGGTTTATTAAGAAGATGTATGTAATTTATATGTAAAAAACAAATACAGAAGTGACATGTCATCATTTTCAAACCAATCTATAAAGAACAATGCCCCCCCTATGTTTACCACTGTTTCAATAATCATTATTGCATCAGTCACTACTTGTATCAGAAAATTCAACAAGGTCCGCATGTCGGTTCATCACCCTACACTTATTAGTCATTGTACACATTAAAACATTATGGAAGACATCACACAAAACCCTAAGGTACTAATATGTCCTCACATCATGGTATGTCAACCTAAGAATCCAAATGAATTGGATCAAAATACTTCATCGATGGACTTTATATTATTTTGGAACTATAACACATTGAATACACTTCAGCCATATATGGTCTACTCCCTTGTTGACTAAACATGTTTTTGATATTTTAAAATTACTATCATTTAAGTACATGTCCCTTAACTTTTTAAGAACACCCATGATCCCCATCTAGGTGGTCGTCTATCAAATTCTATGAAACCTAACCATCATGATGCATGAAGTAATGTTCTAAAGGCTATGAAACACCCACGTTCCTTTTATATCATAGTATGAAATGTTTTTCATATCAAGAATGTTTCTCATAGGTCCAAACCCACACCCACAAGAAACTCATATCAGTAATTTTTATAAATTCACACATGTCCATACCATAATATGATTACAAAAATGATATAAAGGGGGCTTATTTAGAAAGACTCTACCCAACACAATTATGTTGATTTCAATTTCAATTTTTTTCTTAGGGGAGTCATCACAATTATCATATCTTCACATCAACCTGAATAACATCTCATTACATGAATCACTCAATGTGATCTCAATTCATCATTAGATGGATCTAGAAAAAGATAATGGAAATGGAATTGTAGTCCTAGAAATAGGTCAATTTATTAAAAAAAACAACCACAATTAATGGTAGTATAATATCTGGTATAATGACAAAAATATTGTTTCTCTTCGAAACAATGACTAAATAATAGGGAAAAAATCCTAAAAATCCTACGACAATAATAATAGTTTGCGGAAGGAAGGGATTACCATGAGACATTTATTACCGATGGAAGGACATAAAGATCCCTAACATGGTACTCTATATATTATAATAACTAAAAATAGGAGAAGGGATAATAGTATAATCAATTATAAAATGAGTTATATATTCATTAAATTGAAACTCGTAATTATATCATGTGTCTATTTTAATATACATGACTCACCTTAAAATATTATTAGTCAAATTTACCATTCTAATCTCCTAATTAGTAATCCTCATTGTATAGTGATTCCCACTACAGTTCGGGTGGACTTGATTACTCCAGGATCTGGAAACATGACTTCATTACCCTCTATGGTGTATACTAAAAATCATTACAATTTTAGAATCACCAAACTTTTCAACCACGACATGATCATGCTAAAATGGTTTAGGCTCAAATGTTGACTCATAGTGCATCCCGCCTAAGACAATGTCCAACCATGGGTGTGGTGGTCCAACCCATGTCACAAAAGTGGGTTCAAGGAGTGAAACAACCTATACTATGGTGTGTCGTTAACTGTGGTGCACTTAAAAATGTACAAGACCATATATATGTCACAAATAATCCTATAAAACGTCTTGAACCAAAATTAAACTATCTAAAGGAACTATATATTATACATTTAATATTATGATTTTATAAATATCCTACTCTTATGTCTTATTGTCCTCAAAATGTGTCCCTAGAGGCATTCTTGAATAATAAAGACCAAAAATCGCACACATATGACTCGAAAAACAATTACTACAATTACAATAGACCATATATCTATAAAACCCAAACAAGTGGAATCATATTTCCCCATATAAATTTACTTCTTTAGTCTATAACTGTTACTTCTCAGAAAAATGAATCATCTAGTTTTAACTAAATATTCTACAAGTTGATCACATATGTAATATATGGCTCATATATCTAAATGTGTGTGACATGAAACATGTTATATATAAAAAGGTACCATATAAGAAGGACCAATCAAAGAGATAGATATATGATATTATCAGTTATCTAAAATGGTGTGATGATTGATTATATATTATTTCATTTCCTCCAAAAACAACAATTATCCAACAAAGGTGACACCCGCAAGAAAACCCATTCCCCAATAAAAAACATAAAATTTAATCACCTCGTATCTAAGTATAATCACTTTTTATAGTAAATGATAAGGAACTAATTTAAAATTTATAGAACCTTCTTATATTATAGCTAACAATAATCATCCGAGAAAAATCTATACCACTGGTCCCATCCCAAAAAAAATGGACGAGACATGACTAACCTTAAATAGCCTCAAAAGTAGACATATATATTAATGCATATAGAAATTTATAGAGACTAAACTATATCAATGAAATATTATCATCACATACAATTACAATGTATTGGAAACATATATGATGTTTTCTCCTTTAATATATGGAACATCCTCTAGGAATTTCCAACAGTATGTGGATGATACATCACACTCAGACATAACTAAGTCACAAAGTCCTTCTGCAAGGCCTTCCAAAACTATGATGTAAAATTCAGACCGATATCTAATATGATACTGCAACACACTTCATGAATATTCACAATATACCTAACATATATATTTCTTAACTCATATATAGATTGTGTCACTCAAAATGGAAAAAATTTTCCCCAATTATCAACCAATCCACAATCACCCAAACACCATAGAAACTTTTCATGGTCTTGGTAAACCCTGTAATGAAGTCCATATTCACCTCATCCCACATTGACACAACTATAAATTTTTTTTGATGAAAACCCCTATGTTACATATTCTCTACCAGGATCTATTGATTGTTATGGATGTGAGAGAAAAATCATTCAATATCTCCCTTAATTTTTGGCCATCAGAAAAATCACGTAATATCCTAATACATATTAATTTGACCTAGGGTCCTCACCAACATAGAGGCATGAGAGTACCTCATCATCTATTCCCTCATATAATTAGGTACCACAATTATTTGATGAATAGATATTACATTATCACCATCCATCAACCATCCTTGAAATGGGTCACTTTAATCAAGCATTACATATTCTCAAATAATTAGGGATGTAAATCCAAGTTGGTCATTAATTATTCAACAAATATTTATGTGATAACCAAGGGATCAAATTTCATAAAACTCTATCCTCACATGCATCCACCAAAAATTCATTCAACAAGAACAACATTCATCATTTTTCTAGTAATGGTATCTCTCTAAGATCATGTTCCTTCTTACTGAGTGTATGTACAATGACATTAACATTACATGGAGTATATTCCAACTAAAAACTGAACATCTATAGACCCTCCACATAATTCTTATATTAGATATAAATTTCCCACATATAGAAAAAATATCAAAATATCCTGTGATTTATGTAAACGGGAAACTTCCCAGTGAAGAGATAATGTTGAAAACACTATAGGGTATAGACCATAACTTCTAACTTCATGTCATGTTTAAGGTGGGTCTACCCAAGGTGTCATAGCTGGTTATAACTATATTTTATTAACTAATATGTCACATACATTACATATTTTAAAGTTAAATTCCATTTAATTTCCATTCATGCTTTTTTTAGGGTTTCTCAAGATTTTATAGAGGAATGGGTGAGTTTTCATTAATTGGTCCAAACCGTGAGCCCAATTCCATTTTTAAAATTATGTTTTAATTCCTCTATAACCCCTTCATTTTTCAACATTTTTCATCCCGTACAATTCCTAATTTCCATCCCCTGACCTATTAACACCACCATATTAATTTTTACCTTTTAGTAATCCATAATCAAGGTGGATATGGGTTTTTATTTAAGGAATTGGGTCTGCTCGAATGCCAATTTTCTACATTAAAAATAAATATTAATGCATCAATATCTCCTTCAATATTTGCGTTTTTTCAGTTATTACAACTCTCACCCAAGACCACTTACCTAATGAGAACCCCCATTCCCTCCTCCCACAATTTGGAGCTCAATAGAGTTTTGAAGGTTAACGAAATCTCTCTGGATTTCAGAAATTGCCCAGATTTGGAGAGGTAAATTGATCATTTCATAACTCCTTATTTTTTTACTATTTCCCCACATTATAGTTCCTACACGATCTATTAATCCTTGTTCGAACATCACATGAATGGTTGGATTTTTTCATATTTAGATACTGGTGATTTTTGGGTCATTTTCGTCAAGATTGTTTTAGGTAAGTGTTTCTTTTTTCAATTCCTCCCTTCTCCTTAGGGTTTCCACCCTATTTCATTAATTTATAGGATGTCCATAAGTTAGGTTTAGAACCTAGGGTTTGATTTGGTGTATTTTTGGTAAAATATTTTATTCTAGGGAAGGATTTATCTTCCTTGTTGTTCGGCGGTTTTGCGGTTGATGTTTCAGACCATGTTTTGAGGGATTCGACACTTTCGATAGGTGGTTCCATGTGTAAACAATTATTGATGAGTTAGCTTGCATTATTTATTAATTTCTCATATTCCTATATATGTTATGTGTTTTGAGAAAACTTTTTATGATTAATTTGGATATGTGATTAATTTTATAGTTTCATTTGAACTTGAAATTGGGTGTTTTCATGTGTAACTCATGGGGTATTATTTGGGTCTATTTTATAATAGAGGGAATTCGTTTAATAAATATTTTTTGGCCTGAAAAAATGGTCTGGTAGTGTATTAGTGTCATGTGGGCCTAAAAAGAGGGTTTTTGAATAGGTTTTATGTGTAATACACTATTATACTTCTTGAGAGTATTTTATGAAAATGTGTTTTTTCATTTGGATCATTTGTAGTATTATTCAAGGTGATTTTATAAAACATGAAAGTGTTTTTATAAATGAAACTATGGATTCCAATTATGTTTTTGATAGGAATTGGTATGGTTTTTGGTCTGGGATTTGGGTTTTGAAATGATTTTTGTGTGCAAGACATATTTACAACACTTGCGTTCTATTTATGAAAATTGTAAATGTTTTAGTTCGTTAAACAAAGTGGGAAAAGGGTTTATATTTACAGTTTGGTATGTGTTTTCACCTATTATGGTGTTTTTAATGTTGAAGTGATGTTTTAAGATTTCAAAAAAAATTAGAATGTTTTCTACATTATTGAAATGTTTTATTAAATTGTGATGTTGGAGTGAAACTTGTTTTTGGGTTGTTTCGTGTAAGTTTGATGATAAATTGATTTTGAAGGTAAAAAGGATACTATGTTATAAGTGAGTGGGATGTTATGAGAGATTTAATATATTGGAATGGTTTTATGAAATTTTTTAATGGATTTGTTGAAGTGTTAAAGAAATGTGAAAAGTGTTGTTGGCTATTTTAGTGTGAGTCGGATTTCAAAATCATTTTGAATGAAAAGTGGAATTTTGTGACTTGTTTTGTATAAATGTGGGCTGTTTGGTGAATTTATTAAATGGAAATGATATATTCATGTGATAATTATATTCATTTACTTTTTTATGTTGTTTTAGCACAAAGGGAAAACCCGGGTATCTAGTTGGGTGGACGTGTACTAGTATGCTAGTGAATCCATGGGGTTTGGCCTCATCTTCACATAACAAGATTGACGCATAAAACTATTACTAAACTATGATTATGATGATGATTTCGAACCACTAGGTTATGGGTATGTTCCCTACTAGTGGCTCATGCATGAGAACACATATTTGTGATGGTTACTCTCACCGAGATATGAGGTACCTGGGACCCACTACTAGCTAGTGCCTAGGGGTTATTTCCCATTGCATGTGCTCACTAGATATGTTGTGATTATCGTCGACATATGGTATGAGTGTCTGGAAAATTCAGTAGTTTTTTTATTCATTTTAAAAGTGTTTATTATTTAAATTATCCCACCTGAAAACTGTTTTCATTTAATGTTTTATCTTTTAGAAATTGTAACTAGCATTTCATGTTTTTAAAAACTTGCATGCTTTTCGTCTTTAAATGTTTATCACAAGGAATATCTTAGTGGTGTTATCCTACTAATCATTTTCTCACACCCTAATTACACCCTTGGGTGTAAGTAGACTTGGTTTTTGTTGTTGTCACAGGTTGGGTACAGTTTTTAGTGCTAGTGGTTCGAGTTTCTAGCAGGTCCCTGGTGGTGAAGTCCTATAGGTATGGCTTGAGGGAGGTGCCTCTTTCCATGTGGAGGGTCTTAGGTTGTCCTTATTTGGGTTTGTAACTTTTTAATTGTCTTTAAAAATAGTTTTAACTTATGTAATTCAGTTCTGACTTTTTTTAAAAGATGGTTTTAGTTGAAAAATACATATTTATTTTATTGAGTTTGTTTGTTGTTTAATGTTTATAAAATCTGGTAAATCATTCCAAATTCTCATTATATGATACCCTGGAACTTGTGCCAGCCTCTTGGGATCAAGAACGCTCTTCGGGCCTTGTCACGGGATAGGTTTGGGGCCGGGATTGGTGGAAACCAGATTTAGTTCATGACAAAATAGTATCAGAGGTGGTTCAAGTTAACTCTTTCGGTCATATTATTTGGGGAAGAGTCATGATAGTATAGAGTTTGGATTATAGGGACTTGGTATTCAAGTTATGGGTAGTGTTCCTGATCACCAAACCTCATGGAAGGATTCATGTTTCCTGAGGATTTCAGGATTTATCTATGTTCTTTGGTTTTCTTGGTTTGATGTTGGTTAAGGGAAATGAAAAGAGATTTGGGTTAATGGTCTCAGTGAGCTCGCAGGGCCTGGAAAGGCATGTGGAGCTGGGGAAAATTCCTAGAACACTCTCTGTGAAGGTGAAGTTATTGGAATATGGTTTCCAACCATATGTCCAAGGCACCCGCTGAAACTAGTTTCCTCTCGCATTGTCTTGTGTTTTTAGTTTTGAAATCCTGGAACTTTGGTTTTAAAGTTTCTTGGTTTTAAGAAGCGTAAAGTTTTTTTGAAATGATTTTCAAATAATGATGGAATGGTTTGGTTAATGAAATGGTTGAACATAATTTTCAAAATATTTTTTGAAATGGAAAATGGTGTGCTTACACCTCTTTTGAAAGAATGAACTATATTGATGTTGGTTTTGGAAAGTGTTTCCAATATTGTTTTCTAAACAATCAAAGGGATTTTTAATGGGATGATATGTTTTGAAATTGATGTGAATATCTTGAAAGTATGTTCTTTTCAAAATGGTTAATTCTTTCTGAATTTTTTTTAGATGTGAGTTGGTATTTTGATCTCGTGTTTAGTGGTTTTGAGAAAACGAATGTGTTAGTTTACCATTTTGGTTTTGAAAAGTGGAATGATTTTTTTCTAACCATTTGTATTTCTCTGAGAAAACACATGAATGGGGTTACCTAGGATGATGGATGGTTGATTGAATGACTGGATGAGTGTTGGTATGGATATGAGGATGGTCCTTGGTGTGGCAAAGAAACATGCATGTGTAAGGCCGATGGGGTACCATTGGTGGATACGCTAACCGCTGAACCATTTGTTTTCAAGAAATGTTTTTAAATAAAAGCATAATGTCTTGATGAATTATTTGGGCTGGATTATATTATGTGTTTTTGGATGATTTTGATGTTTTGGGATGTTTTGAATCCAAGAACCCATCCTATTTGAACTATGTTTGGGGTTTATGTTTGGTCGGTAAGCTGGGTAGAAGGACCAATTAGTAGTCTCATATAAGATATGTTTCGGGACACCTTTATGGTGGTTCCCTTTATGTGTTTGGATCTGGTTTATGGATTTTTTGACCAATGGTCCAGCTTGGTTGGGTCCTTGGGTTCTCTTATTAGTAAGGTATGCCCCCATTAAGGGTTAATGCATAACTAAAGTGCAACCCGGATTGTTTCTCCATTGGAATATCCTCCAGTTGATCAATGTAAGGAATGTTTTATCAATCTTTATTGATTGATTCTACACCCATTCTTGTATTTGTTTTTTGATCCTCTTATAGCGGGAGAGTTCTCATGGAAGGTTGAAAGAGACCTGAGTTTCTTATGTTTCATAATTCATTGAAGATGGAAGTGGTCTAGGGTTGTTAGTGGGGATGAGTGTATGAATGGTGTCTAAGAGGGCCGATGGGTTCTTCATAGTTTCATTGTAGCATGAGTTCATGTTAAACCACAAGTGTGGGAAATATGGTCAAGATAAGATATTGTTGCCACTTTCAAGAATTTTGTGTTGTTTAGGTTTGTTGTATAAGGTCCCTCTCCATGCATTTTTTATATCAGTCGCAATGGTCATGTTCGGTGATGCCTTATGGTGTCCTGTTCTTGATTGACCGTAAAGGTGATAGTTGGGAAATCATATGAGAGTCTCTATTATTATTAGAGAATGTCTCCCTTTGGAGAAACATAAAAATATTCCGTTTTAGTGGATTTTTACTATAGGTTTTCTTTACATCTATTTTTTCTCACCCGACCAAACATGGTGTAATGTGTGTGCATCTTCCATTCCCTTGTTTCCGGGAAATATAGAGTTAGGGTAAAGTGAGTTTGGAAATTGTTATGTCTTGGAAAACTTATCGGGGATTGAGTTGTAGTTGTTGGTTGCACCAAAATAATAACTCTCATTCATGGGGTTTCTAAAGCCTAACTGTGAGGCCGATGATGCTTCAATCATTTGAGCTCCAGCCATAGGCCTTGGAGAGAACCAGGCTCGTAGTCAAGGGAAATCACAGGGGTTTTTAAACTATTGTATGAGGTCTTATCCTTAGTATGAATATTAGGAAGAGTTTAAACCTATTGTGTCATCATCGTTCTTCTGTTGTTCATGTTTGGTGGAAATATGTGGTGGGCCGTGTACCCATGCCATCACCCAATGTTATCCCCCCCTTTGGTTTCCATTGAGTCATTGGAGAAAGGTTTGCAGTTTTTCTAGACTGGTTGAGAATGTGGTTTTCACTTGATTAATAGTGGCCATTCCCCATAAAACCATGTGGATATAAGGATCCACTTTTTTAGCGCATGGTTTCCCAAACCGCGTGGACTAACCGTGTGACCTTCCCAAATCATCAAATTTTGGGGTCTTTCTATACCGGCCCATGCTAGTCGGTTAAGATGGTTGGTTGTTATAATGGGTAGACCCACTATGAGTCTTATATAAGTTCTTTTGTACAGGTTCGATTGAAATATACCCATTTTACTGGGAAGTCCTTTCAGGCCTCCCCCTATTAGTGTCCTAATTCTTTCTCGGGAAAAATATAGGTTGTCTCTTATGGTGGGGAGCCTATTTTTGTTCCCCCATACCAGAAACTCATATTTATCCATGATCTTGGATTGCCGATAGGTAGCCTTGTTTGGAGATATCAAGCTACCTATATTTTCCTTGGGTAAACGTTGAGATTGGAAAGTGCCCAACGGTTTAGTTATAGCAAGATAAGTGTAACCTTGTTCGATGTTGTTATTCGTTTGGTTGAATTTCATGAGTCTTGTTCAGATAGTTTTTAAGGAGTTTTATTTTGGGATAATGGTTGAATGTTATTGATAATTTCAGGAAAGTGGTGTATGTTTTTATTGTGAGAGTAATCCTTCATTAATTGATCACAGGAGGTGTTTTGGCCTTTGGGGGTGAAACCTGACAAAGGAGTATCTCTTGGTTTCTCAGTTGGGTTTGGTTATTACTTTGGCCTTCATGTGTCTTTTCGGGGTGTAATGTTTACATGGTGGGGAGAATTTTCATATACATAACTTATTTTAAAGTTAAATTCCATTTAATTTCCATTCATGCTTTGTTTTGAGGGTGTCCCAAGCTTTTATGGAGGAATGGGTGAGTTTTCATGAATTGGGCCAAACCGTGATCCCAATTCCAGATTTAAAATTAAATTTTTATTCCTTTATAACTCCTTCATAATTCAACATTTTTCATCCATTAAAATTCCTAATTTTCATCCTCTGACCTATTAACACCACCATATTAATTTGGAACAATTAGGAATCCATAATCATGGTGGATATGAGTTTTTATTTAAGGGACTTGGCCTGCCCGAAAGCCCATTTTCTCATTAAAAATAAATTCTAATTCTTTAATATCTCCTTCAATATATTTGTTTTTTCGGTGATTGCTACTCTCACCCAAGGCCACTTAACTAAGGAGCGCCCCCATTCCCTCCTCCTACAATTAGGAACTAAATAGAGTCGTGAAAGTTGTCGAATCTTCTCTGGATATCAGAAATTTCCCAGATTTGGAGAGGTAAATTGATCCTTTCATAACTCCTATTTTTACTATATTTCCCTCATTCCAGTTCCAACATCATCTCTTATTCCTTTTTTGAACCTCAAATGAATGGTTGGATGTTTTAAAATTCAGATACTAGTGTATTTTGTGTCATTTTCTTCAATATTTTTTTAGGAAATTATTTTTCTCTTCAATTCCTCCCTTCTCATTAGGGTTTCCAACCTATTTCATGAATTTATAGAATGTCTAAAAGTTAGGGTGCGAACCTAGGGTTTGATTCGGTGTAATTTTGGTCAAATATTGTGTTATAGGGCTGGGGTTATCTTCTTTGTGGTCGGCGGTGGTGCGGTTGATGTTTCACACCATGTTTTGAGGGATTCAACACATTTGGTATGTCATTCCATGTGTATGCAATTTATTGATGAGTTATATTGATGTATTTATTCATTTCTCCTATTCCTCATATGTTAGGTGTTGTGTGAAAACTTTTTATGATTTATTTGGATAAGTTTTTAATTTTATAGTAGCATTTTAACTTCAAATTGGGTGTTTTCATGTGTAACTCATTGGGTTTTATTTGGGTGTATTTTATAACATATGGAATTGGTTTACTAAATATTTTTTTGCTGGATAAATGGATTGGTAGAGTATTAGTGTCATTTGGGCCTAAAAAGTGGGTTTTTAATAGGTTTTATGTGTAAAACAATGTTATACTTCTTGAGAGTATTTAATGAAAATGTGTGTTTTCATTTTGATCATTTGTAGTATTATTCAACATGATTTTATAAAACATGAAAGTGGTTTTATAAATGTATCTAGGGAATCCAATTATGTTTTTATAGGAATTGGTATGGTTTTTGGTCTTAAATTTGTGTTTTGAAATGAGTTTTGTGAGCAAGACATATTTACAACACTTGGGTTCTTTTAATGAAAATTGTAAATCATTTAGTTGGTTAAAAAAAGTGGGAAAAGGGTTCATATTTACTGTTTGGTATGTGTTTTCATCTATTATGGTGTTTTTAATGGTGAAGTGATGTTTTAATATGTCAAAAAAATTAGAATGTTTTTTAATGTTTTGAAATGTTTTATTAAATTGTGATGTTGGAGCGAAACTTTTTTGTGGGTTGTTTTGTGAAAGTTTGATGATAAAATGATTTTGAAGGTAAAAGGGTATTATGTAATATGTGAGTGGGCTTTTATGTGAGTTTTAATATATTGGAATAGATTTATAAAATTGTTAACGGATATGTTGAAGAGTTAATGAAATGTTAAAAATGTTGTGGGCTATTTTGGTGTGAGTCGGATTTAAAAATCATTTTGAATGAAAAGTGGAATTTTGTGACTTTTTTTTATAAATATGGGTTGTTTGGTAAATTTCTGATATGTAAATGATATTTTAATGTGAAATGTATATTCATTGACTTGTTGAACTTGTTTGATCACAAAGGGAAAACCCGGGTATCTTGGTGGGTGGACGTGTACTAGTATGCTAGTGAATCCGTGGGGTTTGGCCTCAGTTTCCCTTAGGATGATTGACACTTAAAACTATAACTACTCTATGATTATGATGATTATTTGGGACCAATAGTTTATGGGTATGTTCCCTACTAGTGTCTCGTACATGAGAACAAATAATTGTGATCGTTACTCTCACCGAGATACAAGGTACCTGGGACCCACAACTAGCTAGTGCATAGGGGTTATTTCCCATTGCTTTTTCTCACTAGATATTTTGTGCATACTATTGGCATACAATATGACTGTCTATAAAATTCAGTTTCTTTGGTATTCATTTTAAATTTTTTTATTATTTAAATTTGCCCACCTGAAAACTGTTTATATTTAATGTTTCATCTTTTAGAAATTGTAACTAGCATTTCATGTTTTTGAAAACATGCATGGTTTTCATCTTTAAATGTATATCGCATGGAATCTATTAGTGGTGGTATCCTACTGGGAATTTTCTCACACCCTACTTACACCCTTGGGTGTATGTAGACTTGGTTTTTTGTTGTTGTCGCAAGTTGGGTACAGATTTTATTACTAGTGGTTCGGGTTTCTAGCAGGTCCTGGGTGGTAAAGTCATATGGGGTGGCTTGAGGGAGGTGCCTCGTGCCATGTGATGGTTCTTGGGATTTCTTTATTGGGTTTGTAACTTTTTAATGGTCATTAAAAATAGTTTTATCTTATGTAATTCAGTTCTGAAATTTTGTAAAAGATGGTTTTAGATGAAAAATCCATATTTATTTTATTGAGATTGTTTATTGCTTAATGTTTATAAAATCGGATAAATCGTTCCCAATTATAATTATTTGATACCCGGTCACATGTTCCAGCCCAGGGGGATCGGGAACGCCCTTTGGGCCTTGTCACGGGCTGGACTTGGGGCCGGTTTGGGTGGCGACTAAATTCTTTTCGTGACATAATCCCTCTACATTATCCCAAAACAAACACTAATACATGAGGACTCATAGTGGAACACATATCTGATTCAAGGATTTTGAAATTTCATAATAATAGATGTTGTTAATATTTTATTCAAATATAAAATGTCCTCCTCATAGTAATATGTTGATTCATACTTTACCCCCTCTTGGTATGAATTTTTATAGGTGTCACTAAACTAAATTTTTTGGATAGGTTTCCTCACACACAACCGTATATCCAAATGAATTATGATATGGTAACCCTTTATACATTCAAAAATAAAATAGAATGTGTTAACATTAATAAAAAAAATGAAATCTATTTATAGTTTTCTAAATAAATAATGTAAATGATTAATTCATTGTAAAAAACTAATCAGACATCGTTATATTAATTTTATGATTCTAAAATATATTTTAATTAAACACAATTTCATTAAATTTTCTTAAAAACATATAATTAATTTCTACTATTTGTAGAAATTTTATATGTAGAAAATAATTTAATTTCTTAATTCAACATGTTATGATTATTTTAGGCTAAATTTTTAGGATATTTCTAAAAAGATACAATTTTCATTGAATTTTTATAGATTTCAATTTTTATAAAACTATAATTTTATTTTGAGTAAAAGTAAATTTATTTTTTTTGGAATTGATATTAAATTAAAATAAGTATTATTTGAGTAAAATTAATTTAATTATTTATATATAAATCATTATTATTCTGGATTTTTATATAAGTAATTATTTTTTCATAAATTTTTTTCTTCTAAAAAACAGTTTTTATGAGAAAAATGGGTTATTATATTTATAATTTAAATAAATATATATTTATTAATGTTTTATTAATTTAAATATTATATATTCAATAAAATATATTTACATTAATTTTATTATTTTATTCAATTAAAAAAACAGAACTAAAATATTTGTTATGGTTATAAAAGAATTTTTCTAATACATTTTTACATTGTGGGTTTCACAATTATTTAAAATTAAATTCATACAATTATAAACAATGAACGAATTAAAATTGATTAAATATTTTTTATAATCATAAATAATATAATTTTATAGGATAAAATTAATTTTTGGTCATAACAAATATTAATAATGAAATTTGTTTTATCACATTTTAGGTTAAAATTAGATTTCTTAGGGTTAACCCATGTGATAAGTGTAGTAGTTCCCGCCATTCATTATAAATATTTATTTTTTTATGTTATTTAAATTTTTATTTATGATATATTTATGTCCTTTACTATTTGTAAC
The DNA here is from genome assembly GCA_963277665.1 of Viscum album. Classification (NCBI taxonomy): domain Eukaryota; kingdom Viridiplantae; phylum Streptophyta; class Magnoliopsida; order Santalales; family Viscaceae; genus Viscum; species Viscum album. The sequence goes on along the minus strand of OY728161.1, from coordinate 137,005,427 downwards.
CACTTTCCCATGATATTGTCCTTATAAAATTGAAATATTTTATGAAATTCCATGTGTCGCCCTCCCTAATCTTATGAAAAAGAACCTCTCATCCTCCCTTATTCACATTAATTAATAATTATATATTATAATACAAATTAAATTACTTAATAGTTTTGTTACACTAATATTATATATTATTGTCTTATATTAAGACAACTTCTTTAAGTAATAATGTTTAAGCCAAAGGATGTCTATCAACAAAGATATATATATCTTAACCAAGATCATTCAATTGAATTTATTATTACATATTATATAAAAAAGTTCTAACAATAAAAAAATTATTAATAAAGTATCATAAATATATTAATATTTTATTATGATGATACAACGTTTTACCATGACTTCTTCCTCAAATTAGAAATAAAAGTATCTCCCCTACGTAGATGTAGGCTACCATCTCCACGTAGCGATATGACTCATTTTACAATAGCATATTTCATGGGGTGATTATAATGATAATTGAAATTTTTATGTATTATGTTTATAAAAATAATTATTTTTCCATAATTATATTATGATATCCACTTTTTTACTATTTTATCCATTAGAAAATGATATGTAGTTAATTCATATGTGTGGACTACAACCTCCATGTAGCAATGTGATTTTTATCATTTAACATTAAATTGAATGCTAAAAATGATATATATATATTGACTATATATGATATATATGACTATATAATAAATCTATAATGTTTTTAATAATTTTCTACATATATTTTAGTCGAAACATTACTCGTGTGTACGTACAAATTACCTTCTTTATGTGATTATGTAATTAATTATTCATCATTACTTAATAGGAATGATTATAAATATTTATATAATTTATATATATGATATTTATATATTAATTAGCATTATAGAGAAGAAATAACCATGATACAATTTCAAAGACAATAGTCATCTAACCAAAACATTTATCGAAAAATGAAGTAGTTAACACAAAAAATGATGACTATGATTGAGATTTGTTAATAATTGGGTTTGTAAATCATATATTTGGATCATATAAAATATTATAATTTTTTTATTGATATATTTTATAATTATAATAAATAAATAAATTCTATTGGAGTTTACTGCTCCCACAACTCATGTTTGACCTGTTATATGGGGTTTTCCCTAGAACATCCTTCTCTCAGTCATATGTTATTTACAATACCTAATTATATTAAATTTTGTATATATTCTGAATATTATAATTAATGTAAATTATTATAATTATTAATTTTATTTTAACTTAATCTTAATTATCCATTAGTTTCAAGTATTAATAATTATAATTCTAGTTAATCCTTGAAGGTTTCATCTAAATTTATCGTTATTATGAATTTTTTTAATGAAGTGAACCCATTTCAAATTTATATTGTATATATACTACCTATGGAATTATTTTGAAATAACTAATGATTTAAATAAAATTATTTATAAGACCATATGATTTTAATGAATCCAATAAATTTTTATTAAAAATTATTAAATCCATAATGTTTCTTTATCTAAATTTGTTTTGTTGAGACTTATTTCTGGTGATACATCAATATTATTTTGGGAGGTATATATACTAACACTTTTATATATCATATCATTCATATAAATATTGTATTGGTTCCTAATTTTTCATTTTAATATTGTTCATTAATGATGTTTTTTAATAAAATGTTACTAACAAAAAAAAAGGTTTTATGTTACAATGTTTTTATTTTCGAGATTATTTTTGTTTGAAATTATGCAGATGAAATTTTATGATATATCTATAAAAAATTTTCAATCATTTACTCCCATCGTATTATTATAAGAGGTTTGATATATTTTTTTCATTTTTCACTCTTCAATTAGTTCAGAGGCTAGACGAGTGTTTTCAATAAAATATTATCCATCTTTTTCACTTCAATCAGGCATCTTTTCATCCATTAATATATTTTATTTGTAATATTTTCCTGATTATTTTTACTATTCTACAGTGATTTATTAAATTCAATTTTTACCATATTTCAATTATTTTAGGAAAATTCAATGGAAACTTCTTATCTTTATATAAAAAATGAAATTTTGACTTTTTAACAATATTGTGAATGAATTTGTTTTCTACAACACATGAATGTAATTAGACACCATTGTGTAAAATAATTTATTTAATGATTACTTTATTAATTTACATTTTTTATAAATTTATTGATTTGACAGATGTGATTTCAAATTCAGATATATATTTTCTTTAGGATAATTTCATGTGATATTTTAAATATAATTTTCTTCTATCAAAGAATCCTTTGATGTTTATTATACATTACTAGGGATGTGGTAGAATGGAAAATTATTCATTTTTTCTCAATATGACTTATTTTTTTGATAATTAAATATTTATGAAATATATTTTATTTCCATGTTTAATCATTTGTATAATGAAAAATGCTATTGAAAATTTTTAGGCATACAAATAAATGGATTCTGATTATATGATCTATGATACTGTTATAAACCATGGATATGTGGTTAGGTTAATAACCAATATTGGGTAGGTCTATCATATCTCTTAAATCAGTTTTTTAATTATGAAAGTGTTCAGAAAATTCTAATATACGATTTATTTTATAATATTTACATAGATTATGGGTTTATCTAGATGGATGACACTCTTACAAGAAAATTTGATGTAATTTTGTATGAATTTATATTTTGGGAGATTATCCACAATGATAGTACTGGCAGTGAAATTTGAAAAAGGGAGTTATTTCATATAATTATGAGAATTAAAAAAGATTATATATTTTTATTATGATAAATTTTCATAGATCATAAATTATTATTTATGATTACACACTCTTCTATCTAATGTCTTTTGATAGAAAAATAATTACACCATGTTTCATAATTAATATTTTTGACTGATTGGGTGTGATTATTGTAATTCAGGAACATCATCCGATATCTTTATTCTCAACTTATTTTCACATAATAACATTCATTAATCTCTCTTATTTTTACCTCTACCGAGCATCTATGATCACCCTTAGTAAGGATTCAATTTCTCAGGTTATGAAGAATGGTTTTAAGTATGGCATGTTTTAAAAGGGTGATATTTATAAATAATAAATTCGAAAATGATATAGATATTTTATATAAATTGTGTATATATATTCATTTTTCAAAATAAATTAATCCTTTATGATTTTTTCATGGATCCTATTGATGTGTAATGATTTTTTTTATAATAACATATATTATTTATGTATAAATATATAAGTTCAATATAGTTAGTATCATAGAAATCAGTACTAGAAATCTGACATTTCCAAACACTTCTTTACCAACAGTTTGTAAAAACCATTGGTATAGGTCCCCTTTACCAATGGTTTGGCCAAACCGTTTGGAAAGGGTATGGATTTCCCAATAGTTTGGCCAAAAAATTGGGAAAATTATACTTTGTTGCAACTTTTCCCAACGGTTTGGCCAAAACATTGGGAAAGGATATGGCTTTCCCAACAGTTTGGCCAAACCGTTGCGAAAAGTATACTTTGAGGCCACTTTCCCAATTGTTTGGCCAAACTGTTGGGAAATGGTGGGTACCTATCCCAACGGTTTACCCGACCCATTGGTATAGGTCCCCCATATACCAACGTCGCTCCCAGAATGAAAGGACCTCGTTGGTATAGGTCTATACCAATGGTTTTGAAAACCGTTGGTATATGTCCTTTTATTGTTTATCGAATCCTCTTACTGAGAACATTATATAAATCAAAATTTAAAATAATTATGATAATACAGATATATATATATATATATATTTGAAATTATGTTCACAAAATTCATGTTAGGTTAGTGTTTAGGTCGTTCAATGATAAACTAGAGGTCCTGGGATCAAATACCACCGAATATTTTTTTTGAAGTACATATACCAATGGTTTTATGAAATGATTGGAATCTATTTTCAGATTACTTATACCCACAGTTTTCAAAAATGTTGGTATAGGTCTATACCAAAGGTTTTCCAAAAACTGTTGGTATAGACCTATCCCCACGGCTTACTTTCCAACGGTTTGGAGGCATATACCAATGGTTCCAAACTGTTGGTATAGGTTTGTTTTCTAGTAGTGATTATTTATTATAATTGGAAAAGTCAAATGAAAAAATCATTGTGATAACCCTTAGTATAAAAATAATTATTTTAGAATATCCACTTTTATGGAAAATAATGTTGTTTCTTCTAATAAACAGATCCTAGTATTGATACATTCAATGTTGGTGTCTTTTTTGTTCTAATGAACATAATGTTAACAAATCTGAATGTTGTGTAATGGGTACTAATTCAATCATCACAAGTTCATGATGAGAAGGCTTAAAAATATACCCCTACCCAAAAACCCTTGGGTATATTATTAGGATAATGCACATTCTCATTGTAAATTATTAGTAATTATTTGAATAGATAATGACCATGTATTGCCTATGTTAGAACTAAGTTATCATAGGTATAAAAGAATCTGTAATGATTTAATTATTCTATTAATTATTATAATTTTTAAATATGATTACTCATTAATTCTTATCTCACTATAAATTTTGTATTAGTTAATGTTTTGAACCAAAAGTAATCATGTTAATTCTAATTGTGACAGATTATACACTTATTTTCTTTATGATAAACCAAATGAAAATTGATGATTGAATACAAAATCATGGTATTATTCTGAACAAACTTTCTCTATATATAATTAATAACATGAACATAGGTTAGTTTTTTAAGGAAAAAAATAATATGAAAATCAAATTTCATGAATATCATGGAAGAAATAAGATTTATCATCGAATATGTAAAAAATGTGAGAAGAATACGCAGTGAAATTAATCTTAGGAATATAAAGAACATGTTTGTTTGGAAAAAAAGGAAAACAAAAAGTAATTGGTAGTTCAATAGTAATATTTGAATGGATTGAAATTAACTACATCCTATGTTATCATATATAGACCAATTTATTATGTGAGGGTATCTTATGAATTATCTGATCCAATGTCTTAATCCAAGTGCTAAATCCAATACCAATGAAGGGTTTATGTTATTTCAATCATTAATGTATAGTGATTAAAGTGTTTATATATTGGTATTTGAAAATTATATTTTAAAATTGACACATTAATTATATTCTATTTATATGAATCATTAAAGAAATATGTATTGTTCATTGGTAGTTTTTCATTATAGAATTGCATGTACATGTTTAATTTCATATATGACAAAGAATATTACTTTAGTGATAAGGTGATATTTTTGGAGAACATGTTATTGAGAGATATATATTTCTTAATATATGCCTAGGGATGTGATAATAAAGAATACATAGGATAAATTTATGATAAATAATAATATAGTGAATTAGATATTATTTTTTCACCTTGATACTGATTACTAATTTGATAATAATGTAATTTATATTATTTTTTATGAAGTTTATTACATTTTTTTATTTTTTATAAATATTGGCGTGTATGTTATATTATTTAAAGAAGAATAAAATGTTAGTTTTTTATAAAAATATTGTGTTCAATGAGGTTTTACAGAGATTTCCTTCAGTATCATTTTTTTGAAGAATATATGATCTGTTTATTCACATTAATGGTATGTGAAATTGTTTTATACATAATTATGTTTGGAGATACAAGTTTGTGTTGATATACAAAAAGCTATGTTTTATAACGTTACATATTTTTTGGGGGGTTCTGATTTCAGATAGAGATATTTTAGATTATTTTTATGATTAAAAATATATTTTATTGATCAAATTTAACTTTTTTTATTATCATTGATTTTATAGAGATTAACATATTATTTCCTCATATAAATATTTATCCATATTAGATGAATTTTTATATCCTTTTGAGTTTTTAGTAAATATCTATAGAAATAATAAATGAATTTTCATTTTCTTATGGATTATGTGATCTGTTAAAAGCTAATTATTTTTCATTAGGTACGATAAATTAATTTTGAATGTTCATTTCCGTGGGTAAGAGATAATATAGAAATGGAAAATTATCAAGGAAAGTCCAAAGGATGAATCTATTTTTTTGGAATTGAATGAAATCAATTAAGTATACTCTCTCACATTCCATGTTAAAACAATTCCACAAACATGAGGAAAAGGATAATGAAAATGATAAAAATACTTTCTATTTTCTTTTTTGTAGTTGATGGACTTTTTCACACATCACTGATTTATGTTTTTTCGATCATTATCATTCTAATGACCATATTATTTATCATCCTATATTATTATTTTTCTATTATCTATCTCCTCTATTTCAATAATTTTTCTACCCACAAATGTTATCCTAATATTGAGAATTATTATGGGTTATTTTAGGTAACCATTTTTCTTCCCACATTCACATTTCAATGGAATATATATTTTCCATTTGTACATTATAGTATTTAAAAAATTCAATAATAAAATTGCAACCCTTTTATTATTAGGGTAAAATTTAATGTAGACAACATATATAATTGGGAGATGTAACAACCAATATTATAGATATTTATTTTTTTCATTAAATAAATTACAAATGTTATATATATTACTTCAAACATAACCCCAATACTAAATCAACCGTAATTTTGTAACCAATTATAAAACAGGTTATAAATTTAAAGGTGTAAGATTATTGGGTTTCAAATGAGGTAAAAATATTTTTTTCATTTTAAATATATTCATTTTTTTAATATTTTAAATTATAAAGGAGTTCACAGGAGTTTCAGGGTTGTTTTTGGTTTCTTGGGAGCTTAGATCCCATGTTTTTTTTGGAAAAACTAGGTAGGAACATGGTTAGTAGAAACAATGCAGGGTAGACATCATGTTTTATCTAACTATGGGAGGTAAGGAGAGTGAGACTAATGATCCCACACAGTTTATGGAAATCATGAATATGGGGGATCATTGTAGATTTGGTTACTTCAAACCATTTACTGTGGTCTGAGACAATGTTTTCACATGGGTAAGAAAACCATATATGGTTCCCCTTAATAATTTCTACGGTGCATGGTTGGCACACAAATTAACCCACAGTGTGGCCAAACCAAGCATCCCATTATATTTTGTATAAATTACCTTATTTTTATTAAATTAATTTAAATTATAACCCCTTTACCTATTTCCATTGGTGGATATCCTATTCAAGCAAGGAGCTCCATTTTGAATCCATTTCATATTATTTTTTTTTTTTTCAGTCTGGATAATATATTTGAAATTCTTCAGTCTAGTTAAATTCATGTAGTTGAGTACTGTATTCCTTTTATGCCAATATATTTTTTCATTTCAATGGAATAGTTATTTATGTTGATGTTAATATTTTCTAATTATGATACTTTCATATATTTTTTGTTTATCTATGTATATGGATTCAATAAACAGCTGATATAGTTTAATTTTTATCATTAGTTTTATGTTAGGTGGAATATAATTGTTACTTCACAGTTTCTTGTTCTATAATAAATATCTCAATTGTTCCACAAGATTAAATTTCAGATGTTTTTTCTATAAATTTATTATATGGTTTAATAGGACGAATTTGAACATGTTAGGGTTTCACACTCATCCTACTTTGATGGTTTGAGGTTGTTGTCCCAAACTTCGCAGCCCATGGTTTTCACCTTTGACTATGCCTTTTTTATAAAACCAATGGGGTGTGTCAGATCTTTACTAATTTGACATATCCCTTTGAGATAAATGATAATTTAATTGATTAATAGGAGAGAGGGGATGCCTCTTTTTTTATATAACAACATGGGAAGACTTATGCTTTCTTTAGATTAAATAGATTATTTTGGAATTATAAAAATTGTTTATTGAACATAGATTTTTTTTAAAATGTATAATTATTTAAATAATGAATTGAAATGGTAGTGGACGACTCAGTTGGTATACCATTGGTCTAGATTATATTAGATTCCATGGATGTTTACTTAATGTGTCTTGATTGTGATAGTGGATGTCATGGATGGTATTTCTCCATGGTTCAAGATTATATTGTATTCCTTGGTCATTACTACCATTTTGATCTAGCTTTCTTAGGTTCTCATTGGACATGTCTGGTTGAAATTCTCCTTGGAATATAGTCATATCTTTAACAATTTTCCATCGAGATTCTATTGGGACTATCTGTGGATGCTATGGTCTTATAAACATTGGAAATGGCCCTTCATGGTCAGACATTGGTGATTTTACAACACAAGAATTGTCGATTTTTACATTGATATATGGATAATCCATGAAAAATATTGTATATTAGATTATATGGAACAGTCGTCATAATGAGTTACACTTGGTTGTACATATTCGTCATGATGGACCATTTGGAAGCTTTTACATATATGGTATGTATGGGTAGTTTACAACTATGGGTTGAATGAATTGTATTAAATACTTATCAATATTCTACTACTTCCTTATTATAGAATCATGACTACTTATTTTCATTTATCCATGTTTAGACTGAAATTTTCAATTATATCATAGAATCCAATTGCACAACTTCCATTTTTCTGATACCTATGATATACACTGCACACTCCTTACCATGGGTTGAATAGAATGGATTTTTTATAGACACTATTGGTGATGGACTAATGAGTGTTTTCTCACATCCTGTTTGAAATTATTTTGTATAGTATGACAGAAAATAAGGATGTAGGTAGTGACAAGGGAAAAAATCCATGTTAACATTCGTGATTTTTTCCTTGCTTATAATTTGGAGAGTACATGACTGAGTTGAGTTTTTTGATTCTTTATAGGATATATTTTTTCTGGACTTCTTTTTATTTTGATACATTTATTATACTAAATCATGTGTATAATTTTCCTTCTTTTAAAATACATCACATGAAATGAAATATCATTTCTTATATGAGATTACATTTTGATATTTTTGTACATTCATGTATTTTATATTTGTATCGTATATGGATGAATTATCAGCATTGTGTATTTAATGTTATTTTTACTATTGATTTGTTAAAATATGATATAATGGAATTGTCTCCCCTGATATTTCTCTTAGGAACTCACTACAAGTCAGAAGCCTCTGGAATTTCAGGAGTTGCACTTGAGTCCATGTGACCCACTGTCACAAGGCACCCTTTTGTGTCTTATGGGTCCGAATGTTACAATGTGGTATCAAATAATCCTTTTTTCTTTTCATCCTTACAGTTTTATTTAAATATAAAAGTAATTATGAATGCTTGTAAAATTTTAATGAGTTTTTTCTAGGAGTTTGTAACACACATACTGAAAAATAGAAAATTTCCTTGAAAGAAGTTTTTTTCTAGATTTTACATATTATAGTTGTTTTGATTACACCACATACTGATGCACATTATCATTGATGGATCATTGTATTATGGATTTCCCTATTACCATATGTGAAAATGGTATGAATATCATGAATCATTTTTAGACAATTTGTTGCGATTTAAATTCCATGTACTGCAAATAGGTAACTTGGATTGAATGCATGACTTTGTGATATGTTGCATGTGTGATTTATCAATAGTTTTTTAAATTATTTTCATAGCTAATTTAGAAACAAGGTGGGAATATACTATAAATAACATAACATAAATAGTGTTTTCTTGATTAGAAGATATTATATTCCCTAAATAGTTGACCATGTAACATTGAGTCATGGACCATTGGTTTCCTGGACTAGAACATGTTATGGTGTGGATTAAATGGACACCATATATAAGATCATTAGATGTATGTTCCCTTATGGATCAGATGTGTTAAACCATTTTTTTAAAAATTTTATGAATAATTTTAAATTTATATAAATTCAAATGAAATTGGATATTTTAAATAGATAAATTTACCATAACTAGACATTTTAGTGGGCATAAGTCAATATCCATAGTGATGACTACGACTGGGGTTTTTTTAGTAATAGCATTAAGAGTAGGACAAGGGTTGTGGTGTGTTTATTGGATTATTTTCAGTTATTCTACGTCTGAAATGGTTATCAGTTTTTATTGATCTTTTCTTAGGATTATGTTTGGAATTTATGATAATTTCTACCATGCTGACATCTAGTCCTATACAGGTAGGGTTGAAATAATCATGCTTTGTAAGTAGTGATATATGGGTACTGGTGGATCATATTGTAGTTCAATATATGGAACCATATATTTTACCATAAATTTGATATAATAGACTGTCTATGAGGTTTTTTATGCTATATGAAAACATTTTTGGATGCACCATAACTTGCCTCATCTATGGATGAGCAGACACATCTGTTTCAACAGTAGAATCCTCCAACATTTTTGCTGGATTGTAGAGCATTTGATGTTGAGATATGGATTGAGAATAGGAGGCTGATATTTGATCATCTATAGATACCTCCTAAAAGTAGAGTGAATATTTCATTATTTATGATTTGGAGAGCTGCAAAGTTCTTCTGGGATGTTTCAAACCAGGCAAAAGGATGTCAGATATTTGTTTATGGGTTTTCCAAACAAATTGTGTTGATTGTGTTCTCTAACATGATATGAGAGTAGAGTGGGACAATGAGTTTATATGTCTCTAGGTGGGTGGAATTACTATTATTGTGTATTGAACATTTATTATATAAATGCATCATATTTCATTGATATTTATTATTGATGAGGCATTGAGGGGGAGAAACTATTTAGAAGTTCCTAGACAAGCCATTGGATATTAGGTTAATAGATTCTTTTATTCCTCCATTATTGTAGTATTTAATCATTTGATGATTATAGAGATGAATATATGGAAATCTATAGGTGAATATAAGGGAAATCTAGCCTCTCAATTGAGGGTTTCCGTGACATCTGGAAAAAATCGCCATTTTGAGGCCTTCCTTGAGATGAGTACTAGATAGACTATTAGATATAGTATCTCAACATTCGGTAATTAGCATGGTAAATGGAGGAATTTTAGAAAATTGTTTCAACAATATGCATGTAACGTCCCGGTTCCAGAATCCACCTAGAGGCTCCCTGTACCCGGTGGGTTACATTGCCTCAAGCACATTTTCCCAAACCCCAGAGGCTACTGACTAGTAGCGAGGGCCTTGGGTGTGATAGTGAGGAAACTATGCCCTCATTGGCAGAGTACATAATGGAATAGAAATCAAATAACAACAATAGCAGAAGTAGTAGACATACATACATGAGTAAACGATAAATAGCGGAAGACTAACAAATAAACAACTGGAGTAGGAATATGTGTAAATGATGCATGATAGATATAGGTCTATGAAAATACCCAAACAAGAAACAATTATGAAAACAGAACTAAGCCAAAGTAAAAAATAAAAACAAATAAGCGACTCCTCAGCATCGCAAGCCTCGGCTTGGTCCCATGCTCTCTAGCTCCACAACAATCAGGAACCTGAAGTGGAAGGGTGCTTTCCGTTATCTATACCTACAAAAATATAATATACTTGGTCCCAAAAGCATGGCCCAAACAGGGTGTGAGATACAATCCTAGTAGGCAATCACCCAAAGATATGTGCCTAACAGTCAATGAATACAAGGTAAGTAAATGTGCAGGAAGCAGTAAACAAAAAAGCACACAGTAGCTATAATCCATAGTTCTAGATTATAATGTACATAAGTAAACAACCAACAAAAATTAGAAAATAGGTAACCCTCTGGGTAGCTCTCACAACCTAATCCCTATGGTTCAATCTACATGTACTAGCAACCCTCTTGGTGGCACAAACCATCTCACCACTCTGGTTCAGCTAAGAATAGACTTTTTGAGGAAGCAATCACTGTCAATTCCCCTGGTAGTATTGTATCGTGCTAAAGGCTCTCCGGGGAAGCACTCAACGTCTCATTCCCCCTATGGCCCGTGTCGAGGAACTATAGACTCTCTGAGGAAGCACTCAACATCAATTCACCCTATGGTCTCAAATTTAATTAAAAGAAACTCTGTAGAAGCCCTTACGCCCATTCTCCCTATGTTCTACTACACTAGGTTCTCACAGTCCTGTGTGAAATAAACATGCTCAGAATGCACGTATCATCCCAAGTAAACCTCAAGAACTACTTGGATATCATTCTAAGGCACAATAGCATAACGGTATAACAACCCCACTATCCTACAACTAGGCATGGCAACTTGAGAAACGCCTAATAAGAAAAACATGCAAGGAGAAGCACAAGAACACATTATAACTTATCCAATTTTAAAAGCAATGATCTCTACTCAAGCAATCAAGCAAAGCAGACAACAATAGGGCAAAACAAGAAACCCACAATTCCCAGCACACGGGAATTGGTGGAATTTGCACAAAATATTCACAGAAATCCTACAGAAAGGTACAAACCACCTACCTGGATGCTAGGAGATAGAAATACTTGAGCCACACAGATTGATTCTCCTTAGAACGACGAAGATCTATGAAAACACACAAATATTTCAACCAACAATAACTTGATAAAGAATGGAAATTGGTAAACAAGGCTCTAGGATAAAGGAGGACTCACCGCTGCAGTTCCAACACAATCGACAGAGACCGAAATAGAGAACGGATGGAGGAACAGTGACTCGGAGAAGATTTGTGGCTGTATGGGTCGCTCTCAGATGAAGAAGCTGGAGAAGAAGACGTTTTCCTCAATTAGGCATTACCCCGGTCCATTAAATGAAAAAAAGGTACACGTTGTGTGCTTTTAGAGTACACAGCGTGTACTAGGTCTTTCCGTACTCTGCCAAAATCGGCCCCCACATCACCCCTACACACTGTGTGTGTGCCACGGACACGGCCAGTACACGGCTTTGAGCAGAAAAAGAGTACACGACGTGTACTCAGAAAGTACACAGTGTGTACATAAAAAATTTCCAGAAACTTTTTTTTTCTCAAAAAATCTAGAATAGAAGGACATACCTGAAACGAAGATCCGGGTTATTACAAACTTACCCCTTTAAAGAAATTCATCGCCAAATTTACCTAGAGAGGCATAAAAGAAGAAATCCCAAATAGCTATGGCCACTGCGATCGAACCTCGGCCTCCCACTCCCAAGTCTCGTCATGTACTAGCCCGTGCTGCCATAGAACCCGTACCAGTGGAACAGACTGCCCTCGGAGAACCTTCGTACTGCGATTGACAATCCGGATAGGATGCTCCTCAGACGATGCATCCGCTACGAGCTCAACATTCTTGGGCTGAAAGACATGAGACGGGTCCAAAATGTAACGTCGAAGCCGAGAAACGTGGAAGACGTCGTGCATGGCCTGATACATCTGAGGTAACTACAGCCTATAGGCAACCTTCCCAACACTCTCCAACACCTCAAATGGCTTGAGATACCACGGTGAAAGTTTACCCTATCTATGTATCCTCTTGTGTCCCAACCTCGGTACGACACACACGAAAACCCGATCCCCAACCACGAACTCCACATGTCGTCTCCTCTGATCAGCATAAGACTTCTACTGAGACTGTGCTGTATCCATCCTCTTTCGAATCCACTCTATCTATTCTGAGGTCTCCTGAATAAGACGAGTTCCCAGAAAGGCTGCCTCTCCTGCCTCCATCCAGTATAAGGGTGATCGGCATGGCCTACCGTAGTCAGCCTCATAACGTGCCATCTGAATAGTCACCTGAAAAATATTTTTGTAGGTGAACTCTACAAGGGGAATATGCTTCTCCCAAGAACCTCCAATTTCCATAATACAATCTCTTAGCATATCTTCTGGAACCTGGATCGTACGCTCAGACTGGCCATCTGTCTGGGGATGGTATGCTATACTGAAAAGTACCTGTGTACCAAATTCCTTTTAAATCCCCTGCTAGAACCGAGACGTGAAGCACACATCCCTATCTAAAACAATGGAGTTTGGAACTCCATGCAGACGTACAATCTCTCAGATGTACAAACGTCCCATATCATCAACACTGAAGGTCTCCTTGATCGGTAAAAAGTGAGAAACCTTCATAAGCATGTTGACAACAACCCAAACAGTATCGTTACCTCAGGGAGACCTTGGAAACCCTGTCATGAAAACCAGAGGGACATCCATCCACTTCCACTCTAGAATGGGTAACTGCTGTAAAATACCTTCTGGTTGTTGATGCTCCACCTTCAGCAGATGATAAGTAGAACATCTCATGACGCAACAACCAAAATCTATCTTCATACCTGGCCACCAAAACTGGCGATGAAGATACTAATACATCTTGGTGACGCTGGGATGATCTTCCCAAACTGAGGAATGAAAATCCCACATCAGCTCCTCGCGTATGTCTTCTGGCACCCATACGTATCCTTGGAAACATAAGATCTCATCCTCGCCCACTGTCCATACAGGAAGAGGGACCTCTCCTAACACGCTCTCCTGCAAGACTAATCCTTATGAGTCTCATAGCTGCCTCATCCGTAACCGATCAAGAAGCATAATGGTAAAAGATACAGAAGATAGGTATGTCTGTCCCTGTCTGTCGTGCACCTCCAGATGCATCTCAGATAACAAATCCATCACCTTCTACTCACTATTGGCCTCCTGAACTTCATGAATCTGATTTCTCCTGCTCAACGCATCTTCCACTGCGTTGCCCTTTCCCATCCTATAGGCAATCTCGAAATCAAAAGACTGAAGATACTCGACCAACCTGCGCTATGTCAAATTCAGATCCCACTGAGAGAAGATGTACTTGAGACTCTTGTGGTTGGTAAAAACCAAAAAGTGATCTCCCAGAATGTAATGTCTCCAACAGCGGAAGGCATGAACAACATCTTCCAAGTCCATATCGTGTGTCGGGTATTTCCTCTCATGTGGCCTCAACTGCCGAGACTCGTACGCAACGACTCCATCTCCCTACATAAGTACAGTGCCCAGCCCGATACCTAAAGCATCACAATAAACAGTGTAGCTCATGCCAGGATCTGGCAAGACTAGTATCGGTGCTGACGTCAGCTTTCCCTTCAGCTCCTGAAAGGCTTACTCGCAAAAATATAACCATAAGAACTTCACTCCCTTCTTGGTCAGACCTGTCAAAGGTGATACTAGGCATTAAAAGTCTTAAATGAAGCGTATGTAGTATCCAGCCAGCTCTAGGAAACTCCACACTTCAAAAACGTTCTTTGGCTGCTCCCAGAAAACTATAGCTCTCACTTTCTCTAGGTCCACTGATACTCCATCTGAGATGATGTGACCCAAAAAGTGAATATGATCCATCCAGAAGTTGCACTTTGAGAGTTTAGCATAAATCCGATGCTCTCTTAGTGTACTCAAAATGATCTCAAGATGGGTATCACGATCGTGTCGAGTGTGAGAGTACACCAAGATGTTTTCCACGAAGACCACAACAAAGAAATCCATGTAATGATACAACACTCGGTTCATTAGTGCCATGAAAACTGTTGGCGCATTCGTGAGACCAAACGACATGAATGTATACTCGTAGAGACCATACCTTCTCCTCAAGGCTGTCAGAGGTATATCTGATGGTCTAACACACAATTGAGGATAATCAGATGTCAAATCGATCTTAGAGAACAACTGGGATCCTCAAAGCTTATAAAAAGGTCATCAATACTAAGAAAGGGATACCGGTTCTTGACCATCAACCGGTTCAGCTTCTGATAATCCACACAGAGCCTAAGGGTACTATCTTCCTTCTTCACAAATAGGACATGCGAACCCCAAGGAGAAGTACTGGGTCGGATGAAACTGTATTCCTGCAACACCTCCAACTGTTTCTTGAGCTCCTACAACTCAAGTGTAGCCATCCTATATGGACGAATGGACACTAGTGCCACTCCTGGCTTGAGATCAATCGAGATTTCCACCTCACACTCTGGAGGAAAACATGAAATTTCCTATGGAAAGACATCATTGAAACGATCCACCACTTGAGGAAAGTCCAAATGTGAAGTCCTATGGTCATCCAGATAATGACTAGAAATCTGGGTCATCACCCTTCCTTGCCCAAGATGCTCGAGTCCTTCTCGACACACCTGAACATCCCATTCACCTTTATGAAGAAAATATTCTCCCTCTAATGAGAGAAAACTCACCCTATGGCAATAACAGTCGACCACTACCTGGAATGGAACGAACCCGTCAATCCGGAGAATGTCATCATATCCTGTAATCTCTAGGACATAGATATACCATATGAAATGATACCCTGAAACCTCGAGAGGGAACTCTCTACACTAACGTACACTAGATTTCCTTGTCCCCAAAGGTGTGTCTATTGTGAACGAGTCGACAGAAGAAAAGATACAGATCACAAGGCTCTCCACGACAGTAACAGAGATAAATCTATGTGTAGCAGCAGTATCGAAAAGAGATGAATATATGACTGAGGCTTCTAAAATCGTACCTCGAACGGTAGAATTTCCAGGATCCTGATCTTGATAGTTCTCCTCTACGGCGAAAGACTGGCCTGCACCGTGGCCCTGGGCCCCCGGTTGTCCACTCTAAGATGATCCACCTTGCTGATGCTGAAATACTGGTGGCTAACCGCCATGACATCGACCTCCACATCAACCCGAATGGCCGGAAGTACTCCAGTTTCCCGATTGGTGAGAATCTGGTGGGGCTGCTCCTGAACAAGGAGTCATGGAAGAACCCCCGTCACCAGCTGCTAGTGAGAAAACCTAGCAGAAACACTGTTGGTGACCCATCTTGCCGCCAAATCGGTACTCCATGAGGTCTCTATGGCACTGCGACCTCATGTTCCCTGACCGGCCACACTAGTATCATATCAACTGGCTTCCTGATGATGCATCTCGCTTCCTCGGAACACCACGCATAGACTCCCTATGGCGCTTCTCGCTGTCATCTAGAAGAATAATAGCTCTAGAAGTAGAACCGCCCTGGCTCGCAGCTCCGAAGTATCTCCGATTTCACTCGGTAATCAGTGCCTGTTTGACGATGGAAGTGATGGAAGTCAACTGGAAGAGATTCACCTATGAGCAGATCTCCCGCCTGAGACCATCCTCAAAATTCCTCACTAAGAACATCCCATCCCCCCCCCGAAGGGGTGTAAAACGCTGCAACTCAGTGAAATGAGAAGATTAATCTATAACAGAAAGATTAACCTTCTCTAAGCTCATGAACATCAGGGCTCGGTCGTCCCTCAGGGTCTCTGGGTAGAAGTAGTCATAAAAGATGCGCTGAAACTCCTCCCAAACCATAACCTACTGATGACCCACCTGTGAGATCACGTCCCACCACCTCTTGGCGGATTCTCGTAGCATATAGGTAGCTATCTTGACCTGACTCTTTGTAGGCATCTCCAGATGCTCAAATATTGTCAACATGGATTTCAGCCATGACTCTGAAGCATGAGGTCCTCCTTCCCCTAAGAAAGTGGGAGGATTCTGCTGCTAGAAAACCCGGGTCAAGTCTTTCATAGTCATGGCAGGAGGTGTTGCACTCTGAAAGGTCTGCATCATCCTCATAAAACCTTCCCTTAACTGTGCATCAGTGCTTGCAACTAGTATGACAGCCGGTGCCAAGGCTAACTCGACAAGAGGATAGGCAGGAAGTCCCTGATCAGCCATATCTGTCGTTTGATCACTGCCTGACAACTGACATACAACCAGAGGACGTCTCGGAGGCATAGCTCTGAAAGTTCAAAAGCATACCTTAGATTAGAAAAACAAGGACAAAGAACAAAGGAGTAAAAAACAAAAATAGGAGAAGGAAACACACAATATTTACAAAATAAGACTACACGTCATGTATAAAATCTACACGGCGTGTACTTAACTCTGTTTCCCTGCCTGTGTCACCTTGCATGGTGAACCCACACGGTCTTCTTAAACTGAGACTACATGGTGTGTGCCTGGTGGATATGGAATGTAGTAGAAACGATTTCAACGACCCGTGTTTCTAGGTACACGGTCGACTACATGGCTGAGACTACATGGCGTGTTCCGAACACAGACGACGTGTACTTGAAGATTTTCCGCGACCTGTGTTGTGGGAGACACAGCCAAGTACACGGCCAAGTACACGACTGACACTGACTCAGCGTGTTCCAAAAAAACACGCAGTGTATGGAAGAAGATAACATCGGCCCTTATTGATCATGGCATGGCCGGGGACCTGGAACAAGACTACATGGTGTGTTTCTATCCAACACGGTGTGTTCTACCCGAGATTACCCATCCTGTGTTGTTAGTTACACGGTCAGGTACATGCTCACTACTACACGGTGTGTACCTACCGTACACGGTGTGTTCTTAGAGATTTTCACAACCTGTGTTTCTGCTCACACAATCAAGGACACGGTTTGAAACTACACAACGTGTATATATAAAGTATAGGCCGAGTATTCTGGGTTTTTCCGGGCAGTAGCTCTGAAACTACACCGAAGCCTAGAAAACACTGAAAAAAAGGAATGATGGTTCCAAATTTTGATCTGTGAGGGCCCATACTCCCCACGAATCGAGGTTTGGCATCCTATACAGTCATATACAAAGAGAAATAGGTTAATGATCCTCAAATTTCCGATTCAAGAGGGCTCATAACACCTCAAGAACCAAAATTTGGCCTTCATTAAATAAAAGTTCAATACAAATAGTCCTCTATCAAGTAGCAGAGATTCTATCAAAGAATCTATCACAATAGCATGAAAAATCTACACAAGTCTATCACAACAACATGCAATCTCTAATGAACCCAAGATGGAAGGGCAAGAAAGCATGGCACGTGATTTCTAACAAGTGTCTATATGATTCATGAGATGGCATACCCTCATCTCATCAGGTTGCGACGGAAATATAAACAGAATAGAAATAACAATAACAAAACTAGTCATGTGAATCACTTTAGGTGAAATCATATCAACCATAAAATCTCAAACCCAGAAAACTACAATAATCGAAGTAGTGTGGATTTTCCCTATACACGGGTTAGCTACTCTGAAGCACAACTTAACACCAAGTATCGAATCCGTCCTATCCCTGGCTAAATGATCCAAACAGTAAATCAAGAGAAATGAATACCATCTAATACCACATTGTAACGTCTCGGTTCAGGAAGCCACCCAGAGGCGCCCCGTACCCGGTTGGTTACATGGCCTCAACCGCATTTCCCCAAAACCCCGAGGCTGCGGACTAGTAGTGAGGGCTTTGGGTGTGACAGTGGGGAAACTATGCCCTCATTGGAAGAGTACATAGTAGAAAATAAAACAAATAAAAACAATAGCAGAAGAAGTCGGAATACATACACGAGTAAACGATAAACAGCGGAAGACTAACAAATAAACAACTGGTGTAGGAATATGTGTAAATGATGCATGATACATATAGGTCTAGGAAAACAGTCAAACAAGTCACAATGCTGAATACAGTACTATGACAATGTACAAAAGAAAAACAAATGAGCAACTCCTCAACATCGCAAGCCTCAGCATGGTCCCATTCTCTCCATCTCCACAGCAATCAAGAACCTGAAGTTGAAGGGCGCTTTCCCTTATCTAAACCTGCAACAATATAATCTACTTGGGCCCAAAATCATTTCTCAAATAGGGTGTGAGATACAATCCCAATAGGAAATCTACCAATGATCTTTGAATAACGGTCATTGAATACAGGGCAAGTAAAAGTGCAGGAAGCAGTAAACAGAAAAGCACACAATAGCTATAATCCACAGTTCTAGTATATAAAGTTCACAAGTAAACAACCAAAAACAAAAGGAAAACAGCTTACCCTATTGGTAGCTCTCACAGCCTATCCCCTATGTTTCAAACTACAAGTACTAGCAACCATCTTGAAGGCACACACAGTCTCACCCATCTGGTTCATCTATGAGTAGAATTTCTGAGGAAGCACTCACCATCAATTCCCCATGTAGTCTAGTATCAAACTAAAGGATCTCTGGGGAAGCAATCAATGTCTCATTCCCCCTGTGGCCGGCGTCGAGGAACTATAGACTCTCTGAGGAAGCACTCATTGTCCATTCCCCATGTGGTCTCGCATCGTATAAAAAGACACTCTAGAGAAGCCCTTGTGTCCATTCTCCATATGGTCTACTACACTAGGATCTCAAAATCATGTGTGAAGTAAACATGCTCAGCGTGAACGTATCATCCCAAGTAAACCTCAAGAACTACTTGGATATCATTCTAAGGAACAAGAGTATAACATTATAACAGCCCCACTATCCTACAAATAGGCATGGCAATGGGAAAAATGCCTAATAAGAAAAATATTCAAGGAGAAGCACAAGAACACAGTATAAATTATCCAATTTTATAGGAAATGATCTCTACTCAAGAAATTAGGCAAAGTAGACAACACCATGGTAAAACCAGAAACCCGCAATTCCCCACCGAAGGGAATTGGTAGAATTTGCACAAAATATTCACAGACATCCTACAGAAAGGCACAAACCACCTACCTGGATTCTAGGAGATCAAAATACTTGATCCACACAGATTTCCTCTCCTTATAATGATGAAGATCTATGAAAACGCACAAAAATTTCAACCGAAGATAACATGAGAAAGAAGAGAAATTGGTAAACAAGGATCTAGGAGAAATGAGGACTCACCACTGTGGTTCCAACGCAATCAACGGCGATCGAAATGGAGAATGGATGAAGGAACGGTGGCTCGGAGAAGATTTGTGGCTGTACGGGTTGCTCTCGGATGAAGAAGCTGGAGAAGAAGACGTTTTCCACGATTAGGCGCGACCCCGGTCCGTTTAATGAAAAAAATAAATTACACGGCGTGTACTAGGTCTTTATGTACTCCGCCAAAATTGGCCTCCACATCACCCCTACACACCATGTCTGTGGCCCGGACATGGCCAGTACACGGATTCGAGCCAAAAAAGAGTACACGGTGTGTACTCAGAAAGTACACGGTGTGTTCATCAAAAATTCCCAGAAACCTTATTTTTCTCAAAAACTCTAGAAAAGGAAGGACAAACCTGAAATGATGATCCGGGTTCTTACAACCCATTTTTGTGTTGAGCTTTATATAGGATGTGCCACATGAAACCATTTTTTATGACCTCCCCCTACTTTTCAGTGGAAGGGGTTCATCTTTGACCCCAGTTCAAAATAATGTTTCATAGCTCTACATCATGATGACAACTTGAGTAGTATCAATCATTCATGTTGAGGTGTTGGTAATGGTCAACGAATCCAACCTCAAATTTTACATACATAGTATTGAAGGTGTAATCCATGTGGTGACATTGTTTCATAGGTTCATGATTCATTCTAGGTATATTCTATACAACCTATACCTAAAGGAAGAGTGTTGGGTTGTTTGTGGGGAGAGTTATAATATTGGATGACTCTACTTCTATATATTCATTTTTTTAATACATTTGATTCACATAGTTTGATATCTATACCTATGGTGGAGCTCCATGGTCTAATTTCTTAATTTCTAGAGGTTGTTATGACACTCAAAAGTCCATTTTGGATTAGAATGAATGATTTATTCTATAATAGGGAGTCAAAAAATGAGATATATGGCCTCAATTATTTTGGAATCATTTTCCCCCCAGATGATACTTTTGGATGTTATACTCATGAATGAATTTATAGATTCTACTCGAGTCTATGTCAATTTATATTACCGATGGGTGACATTCACATCACCTGAGAAAATATTTTTTATTCACAATTCCAAACTGAATGTCATCGTATGTTGAACTAGACCAGAGAATCATGGGATGAGAAGGATGAATGGACATATTTCTATTTTATATCATAATGAGCATGGATTAAATCAATCATATTTACCAATAGTAGCTGATCAATTTAATGTCGATTTCCCTGATTAATTTTCTTGTTTACATCTTAATAGATAGGAGGATTTCTTTATCAAGTGTGTTTCAGGAGAAACACCAGTATCCATTCCTCCTTATAGGATGTCTACTATGAAGGTACATGATCTTAATAGGATGTTATAAGTCTTGGAGAAAATGGTTATTATGATACACCGTGTTTCCCTATTGGTTTCACCAGTCCTTTTAGCAAAAAAAGTAAAATTTTACCCTTGTGATATGTCTGGATTGATGAATATAGAACAAGTTGAATGTTCATAGCTAGAATATCCTATCATAGATAAGTCACCATTTTTATCATATTTGAGGATATTAGGTTTTCTTAATGGTTTATTTGATATTTTAATTTCACCAGATACATGTATGTCATTCAAACATACAATGTTCAAAATTATATATAATTTGTAATCTATATCTGTATGAGTTTATTCCATTTGGTATCTCTAATTCACATGTAGTTTTAATGAAAATTATAATCTATGATTTCAATCTTTCTTTTGGATTTATTTTTCATGTTTTACAGGGATGATATATTTTTGTATTCTAATAAAGAACATGACCATGACAAGAATCATTATATAATTTTCAATAAAATTATAAAAAATAATTTATATACTAAATTCAAAAACTGCCACTTCTGGATGGATAATATTTACTTATGTGGTGATATTATCAAATTGAAGGGAGTATCATTTGACCTATAGTTGGTGAGGGGTATATTTTCTTAGGATCTCCGTATGAAATTTATTGATATATAATGTTTTTTGTGGATATATAGAAATTATATTTATTTCATATATGACTTCCCATGCATATCATCACCATTGAAAGGATTATAAATTGTGTGTTGTTTTAATAGTTTAATAAAAGTGAGGCAGTCATTCAGGACCAGAAAGGGAAACTAACTTCATCCTCTGTCATTATTCTTCTATATTTGAGTAGGACCTACACTACATATTATGACACATTGAGTATCAGGATAGGAGCAATTCTAATAAAGGAGGATGCACTTGTTGTGTATGTGTCTCGTTATCTAATTCCACATGAGTGTAATTACCCAGTACACAATCTACTGGTTTATATAGTGGTTCCTTAAATTCATTTATGAAGAAATTAAATAATTTTAGTCAATTTTGTGTTGTACACATACCACAAAATCACCATGTACAAATTCACACAGCATTATATTAGTGTTATGTATAAAAGGCGGTATGATTATCTATAGTATTTTGACATCAATGTTTCTTATATTATAGAATTGGAAATGCATTTCCTGATGAAGTGAGGAATATGAATATGACGTAGATATTATAGGAGGCCATAAATATGTTTATTCCTATGTAATTTTTTAGAGGTACACATAGTGATCATGACAATTATGGATATATTTATTTTCATCCTTGGTTTTGACTTCTAACATTAGGGAAAGAGTGAGGATGACCCATTTATTGGATTCTGACGGCTTAGTTATATGAGAGAATGTAGAAGGTGAGGACCACCTCTATGTTGGATTGTGGATGGGGGTGAGACTCTACATGTTTATGGATGCATATTTGTTCCAACTGGCATATATGAGGAGATAATGTGGTATTCTCATGCCTTTATTTGGGAAATTGAACCTCCAAATTCAAGGATGTATCATGATTTTGTTCACATGTATTAGGGGTTGGGAATAAAACATGAGGTGGCTGGTTCTTTCATTATGTGATCCACTTATTAGTAGGTGCTTTCAGAACATCATTGAGTGTAAAGGATAAAATATTGTTTACTCATTATTTAGTGGAATTTGGAATATTTCATGAAATATTTCATGACTAGTGTACTCAGGCATCCTCGATGTAGTGATTTTATGTGTTTTTTGTTGATATGCTCAAATAATCTTCTGGTTTCTTAATGGTTAAGGATAAATTATTAGGGGGTGAGCATGGTCGGTTTTATATCCATGAAATTTTGTTACTTCATATTGTACTGATAGCTTTGTATCAGATAAAGTACCCTATTAATATCCCATATATAGTATAGTGTTTATGGGTGTTTAGGTACATGGGTTCATCTGAGCATAATATTCCTCCTAAGATAGATAGTCAATGATATCACATGATTCAGGGTCTTGAGGACATTATTCTAGTATGAATCCTATATTTTTTAGGGTCATCCAAGTTGAATTGTCCCCTAGTTGGGTTTATATATAATAATAGTAATCATTAGGCTATATATATAGATCCTAAGGATGATTTTTATGATAGGCCATGCTAATCGCCCCTATACTAGTTAATTTAGGTGAGGAAGCTTTACCAAGACTGTGTCCCCAGAAGGAGACTTCTTAAAAAGTAGTTTTTTTTCAAAAATCATATGGATACTGCACAATTTGAGTAGACATTTTATGTTGATCGACATTTATGAACTCCATGATTAGAGTATAGGGATCAATTCTATTACAAATTTCATCGAGGTTGGGACACAATAATTTGATGAGATATGGTAATCATTAAATGAGATGTGTTTGGATATTTGAGATTGTGGAGAGATGCAATATGGTATCATATTGGGTTTAGTTACCTTATAGGAACATGGCCATGTATAATGACTTCCATGTATGTCAATTGTGCCATTATCACTTAGACCGATCTCAGTATTTTTTTCCTATAGAGGTGGTATTACATGTTAATTCATCCATTGAGGATCATCATATCAATAGAATTAATAGGATAATGAAAGTTCTTCATTGTTGGGTAGTTCCTCATGTATGGGGGTTATAGGAGCATGAATGATTATGAAATAAGTCATGGTTGATGGGGGTTGTCGTACGTTCTTAGAGGCAAGAGTTACTCTTTAGCGAATATTGACCACCCTTTAGAGTGGATTTTGAGGAGGAATTTTTTTATAGGGGATTATTTTATATCACAAGATTTCCAACAATGTATTGATATTTTTTTAGTTTATATGTTCGATTTTTTCCTATTTTAATTTCTTGGGGAGGTTATGGGGGTTTTAGCGGCATTTGGGACATTTTTAAAGCTCAGAGCCCCACTTTTGGGGAAAAGGGAATCATGTATGGTTCTGTAGAAATAATGTGGGGCAGACCACATGGTTTTCATAATAATAAAAAGCTGGTATAGTGGTCTTAATGATACCTCACGGTTTATGGAAACCATGTGGGAGATGGGACATGCCTATGCAGTTTGTAGGAGACCCTTGATAGTGGTATGAGAGACAATTTTTGAATGGTTAAGAAAACATTGGGCACTAACCATATAGAAATTCCTTTAATGTTGTAATGGATGCGTTTTTGGTTCATGGGTAGGCCGACCACGTGTGAAAACCATTCAACCTAGCAAATTTTAGTGAGATTACATTTTACCCATAAAATATATTTAATCTATCCCATTTTGTAATTTTCTATAGTGGACTACCTCTTTACTCAGGGAGTTACATTTTTAATCCATATCACTTGTTTTTATCAGGTTTCTCAATCCAGAATCAATGTTGGACATCATTGGCCTCGTTGTATTAGTGCCAGTGAGTAATACATTCCTTTTGTGTCATTATTAAATATTCATGGTATGGAAAAAGTAATATATGTGTAATCCAATATTCCATATTTCATGGATTGTTACATTTTCACTTTTGATATCCCGGAGTAGATCAAAATACATAATAATCCTAGATGTGTTCTCTACAACATAACTATAATAGGTGGTCTAATCCATTTCCCTTATAGTTCAGTGTTTTAGAATCCACATTATGATTCTACCGTGCACCGTACATTCTGTAAGAGTCACATAAATTAATTAAATGGTTGAATTGGAATATTTTGAAATATTTTGGTGTGACCACTATTTCCATTGTGATTGTTGGTGGGTTTTCCCCCTTTTATGACATACAAGTGGTGGTCCTTTGATTCTACCTTTATTATACCACCCATGGGGTTTGTGTGATCAATCAATTTTAGGGGAATCCCATTGAACTATGTGATAATTTATTTGATTAGTATGAATTATTTTATTCCACCTTGATATATCATATCATGTGATGACTTATTTCAATTTTGATTAAATGGACTATATGGGAATTGTGAAAATGGGTCAATGAACTCATAAAATTTATTTTTTTTTAATTTTTAAGATTGAAATTATGATTTGAAATAGTAGTGGATGAATTAGTTTATAGACCTTTCATTATGATTCCCTTAGACTCTTTAAATGATTCTACCCCATGTATTGATTGTGGTAGTGGATTCCTTGGATGTGATTTCTCTTTGGGTATTGATTTTTTAGAATGACTTCTACATTAATATCCCTTCGATCTATCTTTCTTACACACCCATTAGATATATGTTGTTGAAATCATCCTTAGAATACACTATTATATTAATTGAGTTCCCATTAATATTTTCATGGGACTCAGTGTGGAAGATGTTTGGTAATATAACAGGGATCATTCCCTCCATGGTATTAAAACCTTGAAGAAATGGAAAATATATGGTGGATATTCATTTTTATGTATGGCGACGCATTGATAAATGGTGTAGGTTGGATTATACAACATGAACTTTGTAGTTCATTACAGATGGTTTTATATCATGGTTATAGTGGATCTTTGGTAACCATTTACAGGATTCCCTATTATGGTAAGTTGAATCTAATGGGTAGAATATAATGAATTACATGCTTATCTATATTCTACTAATGACTTGTTTTAAAAGATTCGCTACTGTTTTGTAGGGAACATTGTTTGTATAAATAATTTCACATTTATCACATATTTCATGGGAATTGTTTAATTGATATTATACATATGATATACATTGCACACTCCTTATCATTTATTCCCCATAATTTATTTTTTATATACATCATTGGAGGTGGAAAGATAAGTGTTATCTCACACCCTATTTGTGCCACTATTTGGTACCTCGATAGACAACATAAATATATGTAAGGGATATGGAAAGTGACCACAATATGATTCCTGATTTTTTCAATGCTTTGGAGTAGGGAAGAATATGATAGAGTTGAGGCTCTTGATTCTATCTAAAACAGATATTTTTTACTTTTTGGTATTTTGATATATGTGTTGAATTGATCCTTATATACCCATTTCTTTCTATTTGAATACATTACATTACATGACATATCATTTTGTATATTATATTACATCTAGTGTTATTTATATAATACTATCCTCTATGTTTTATTTTTACTAAATGATTTGTCTAATACCTCTATTGACAGATATGTTTTCTAAATATATGATACACTTTAAAATCAGGTCATACTCCCCCCACAGACACACCCTAGGCGCTCACTACATTCTGGTAGTCTCTCTCATTCTGGGATACGTGCTTGATGCCATGGTACCCATTGTCTTGTAGGACCAATTACTAGCATCGTAGTTGGGACGTTATATATTTTATTACTATTAATAAAAAAAATAATGAAATATAGCTATAATTGTTGTAACACCTGGATATTTTATGAGATGTATATTTTTTTATGTCTTATGTTATACGCAACATCAAACTGATCTTTCACTACACACTACACTAGCTTGTCTTGCGTTATACGCAAGAGAAATCTTCCTCGATAGCCTGTGTTGTACGCAATCTCGAGTTTCACTAAACAATGATATGTTATCAAAATATTATATAAAGTAGATGTTATAAATATTATTAACAACATTTTAAATTTTATATAACATTAGAATTCATTTTACATGTGATACGAGAAAAAAATCAATTATTCGGATAAAAGAATTATTTTTTTTCTCAAAAATGCAGTTTTCCGCCTTTTGATTGCACGCCCATTTTAAGGCTAATTTTATAAAAGTTTATATGTTCAAAGTTACAAAATAAAATTCTTCCATTGAATCAGGATATAAAAATTTACATTGGACAAATTTTTGAAACTTTTCTGATAACTTTCATATGTTGATGAATAGTAAATATACATTAATTTTTAATTGAAAACAACTTTTGTCATCAAAAAAATTAATATGGTTAAAATATATTATTGATTTGTTTTAAAGTATATATATATTATATTTTTACCATTTAATATAATTTATGTCATTAGCATTAATTTTACATTGAATTCATATGTAAAAACATTTCAATATTTGGCAATGTTTTAACTTTTAAAACATGTCTTCTTAACAGCGGGATTAATTTTAAATTAATTACTGCAACTTCTGTGTTTTTAATCTTGAAAAATGGATTCAATATTTAGATTCAATGGGTCCAAATTATTTTAATAATTTACCTTTATTTTTTTCATATTATGAATAGTAACTATGGTAATTTTTATTTACTACAGTTAAAGGTAAATCGGGTAATTAAGGGTAAACATAAGATTGTAAAATTACCCTAACACTTGTCAAAATTCTATTGGATGAATAAAAGTCGACCCATATAACCTAAGGGTCAGAATAGATTCATTTCATGGACCTTTGACCATGAAAATGATGTAATTATTATTAAATCTAATGAAAGTGACAACATGTCACTCTCTTAAATATTATTATAATAATAATATTAATTTAGTGATAAACATCATGAAACTTTGAACATGAATAGTGTACAGAAATCTAATAAAATTATATAAATCATTTGAATTTATTTATAATTTTTAGGTATTAAATAATTATCATTAAAGGTGACACAATAGTCATACTGAAATTATTTTATTGATTGAAATATCAAATAAATGGTTTTATAAAATTTTAAAAAAATATTATATGAAATATTAAATGTGATCCACTACTTTTATAGATAAATATGACTTTTTATAAATATAATAATGATTTTAGTTCGAATATATCCTTTATGTAGATTTTATTTAAATTTAAATAAATGAATAGTGTCAAAATTGTCACTATTGTTATTTTAAAAAACTAACCTATTATAAAATTGTTTAAAAATCCAAAAAATATTTAAAAATTATATCTTAAAATTTATATCGTCTAAAATTTCATAATGTAAAAAATTATGGGCAATTCACAACATATAAGTAATTATTTATAATGATTTAAAATTTAGAATATTTTTACCACAACTAAAATTAAATAGATTAAATAAGGATAAATCAAGTTGATAATGATTTATATAAATTCACAACATGTCAAAATTTTATTGGCTGATGAGATTACAACCCTATCTCATCTAATCATAAAATTTGATTAATTTTGGATGTTTTTATGTGGGGTTTGAATTTATTATAAATTAATATTTTTTAGATTTCCAAAGGTTCCCCTCTCCTCCCTTAAAAAAGAGAACCTCCTCCCTCTCCTCCTCACACCATTTTGAGCCTTCATGCACGGCCAAACCCTATCCATTTCCCTTCTCAACATCCCTAGAAACAAGCTAGAGTTCCTGGTCTTCTTCACAGTCCAAATTTAGTGCCCTAAGTGGAGGTTTCAAAGAGGTGTGTCGAAGAAGAGGTAATATCCATTACCGATTATTTCAAATTCATTTCTTATTCAACTTCCTATGATTTAGTTGTTTCATTATTAAGTAATAACATAGATATCAATCATATACTGATATATTATTATAAATATTAAACAACCCTATTTCACCTGATATCCATCCTACGGAAAATGAAATCACCACTCGTGCGTACATACGAAATACCGTCTCCACGTTGTGGTGTAATCTGTTTTATACCACCCCCTTACTTGGATGGATATAATGGTGTAAATAATAACTATATATGATTATTGTAAACTGATATTTATTTTTAAATATTATACATACACCTCAATACAATTCCACGATCATGGGAACAATATCATCGCTCGTGCGTACGTACGGCCTACCGTCTCCACAATGTGATGTGACTCATTCTACATGATCTTCATTGAATATTGATTATATCAGTGAATTAAATGAATAAATATGATATATATTACAGTAATATAATTATGTAAATGAGGTATCTATACCCTAAAATGAGGAATAATAATTTATTCGACAAAACAAGCATAATAACATAAAGCAATGAACACCCGAATAACAAGTAGCAATGAAATATTACTAATAATAAGATA
The DNA here is from genome assembly GCA_963277665.1 of Viscum album. Taxonomy (NCBI): domain Eukaryota; kingdom Viridiplantae; phylum Streptophyta; class Magnoliopsida; order Santalales; family Viscaceae; genus Viscum; species Viscum album. The sequence continues at coordinate 136,975,549 of OY728161.1, read as the reverse complement.
TGAGTATGATCATATATGATATCATAAAAATGAATATGATTCTGAAATAGGTCAATGTCAATATTTAAATTATTATATAGGAGGTTTTGATATGTACAAATCATATCATACCTAAGGTAAGGGAAAATCTCAAAATCTCAATTTGTATCCGTGATTGTTTATACTTTGGTATTTACTGGGGAAGATTTATCATCCACATACTTGTTACCTCAATATGTAATATTATTTCTATCCTCCTACAATGGCTTAAATAAATTTTTACCTATTGGTGAATTTTTATTAAAATATATGAATGGAATCTTTTGTCGTTTGCAGTATGAGGTACTTTATGACTTTTTCTTCCAAATACGAGTAGAATGTTTTTTTAACTTATATGGAATGAATGGATTTTTATGATTTCATAGAACATTATTTCCATGATGTTTCCCTTATACGTTTTCCGGTTTATTTTTAATCAACTTCTTTTAGTTCACAATTGTATAACATGTTACGAAAGGAAAAAAAAATTTGATGTAGAAAGGATATTTTACTTAAGAATGGAGTTCAAGTGTATTATCAAAATTATATTCCATCCAAGATAATATAGGGTTCTGTTTCTATCCATATTTTTACATTTATTTGATTATGTTATGATGGAATTATTTTTATGATGTCCTTTTATGGATTATGTTATGATGGCATGATGTTTAAGAATCCCATTTTTATTACATGGGTTATGCTATGATTTATGATTTTGTGGGACACATAAGAATGGTTTCATTATGAGATGCGTGGGACCTATATCTCCCTCCAGTGCATTGGGTAAATATTTATATCTCTTGAGATAGATATGGCTGGAATGGCTAGTTAATCCGGTTAAGTGATACATGACTGGAATGGGTATTGAACTCGGTTGAGTAATGGACTTTGTCCACTATGATAGTCTTGGAAATGATTATTGAATAATATGAAATTATATTATATGATTATATGTGTATGACACAAAGTCTCATGTTTTAAGTTATGATTATTGGGATTACATTTCACTACCATGATTCATCCCATGTTATGATATTATGATCTCTTTTGCAGGTTATGATTTTCAAAATGTTATGTTCTTTTGAATATGATATAATTGATATTTCTTTTGTTTACCCTTACTGAGCTTTTGAGCTCACCCTTTTGTATGTTTTATTTTACCCATGTCATGAAGAAGGGTATTGAGTAAGATATGCCAAAAGGGACTCTAGATATGATGAAATAAACGGGAGACAATGTAGATGATTTATGAACATTTTGTTTATTTTTCCCAGTTTCTAAAGACACTATACCTATATTGTAAAGCCCCGACCCCAGCTACCCAGAGTCGGTGCATTAATTACATAACATTGGCATGATCACAAGAAGATCAAATCTCGAAAGACCGATTGGTTTAGTAGCCTTGGAAACACTAGATATAATCATAAAGTTTTACATTACATTTCAAAGTGAAAAAACTACTACAACAACAAAGTCTTCATATCCACACTATTAACCCCTCATAATATCCCTGCAAGTCATTCATAATTTACTTCTTCACTACCTGGGAAAAATAAAACATAGAAAAGGGGTGAGCTCAAATGCCCAGTAAGGATAACAATATAGCGGAACATTGAAAATAAGCATAAACATTTAAGGCAATGAATTACTAAAACAAAAGCCTTTTAAAATTGAACTTCAACATATTATGGCAAAAGTAAAATGAAATAATGCCATTTACTTGTTCACATGTATATTCTACTAATCGAATAATCACATGCAAAAATCAATAACCACTTTCATATTGTTGGAATGCATAATGCCATACTATCATAACCACATAGCCAAGGCCTCGTGCCAAGACTACAAATAAGATTTTGTCAAGGCCTTGTGCCAAGACACTAGTTTGTCTCATGAGACCTACCGATGCATCGAGGAGCTATAGCGGGCTCCACCCGTCACTTATTAAGTCCAATGCATTCCCATATGAAAAGGTTTAAACATAACATAAACATTCGTATTAAAACTAGCATACGAAATGTCAATAATTTCACCATAAACTATGAATGGTATAAAAATAGCACATCCACAGTCAAACATATCACAAAACCTTCAATACAATATAGAAGTTTTGTATCATAATAAATCAACTTCGAATAATCTTAAAATCCATCAAAGGATGTTGACATAGATGAAAACAAAATTCTTTTTAAAGAAGTATCTCCTTTTATTTTGAAATCATTTAAGATCCATATAAAATAAAGCATTTTCTTTGAAAATATTCTTATAAGCTTGTATGGAAAGCTTCGACGATTTTATAACGGCGGAAAATAACCGCACCCGCCGTATAAGTTAAAAAAAACATTCTTACCTCAATTCTGTCGAAAAGGTTAAAAAGGACCTTGTTTTGAAAACGACGGAAAGATTCCTTTATAAACCTCTTATAAAAAGTCAAACAAGGGTATAAATGACTTTAACCCATATTCTTGTAAATAGTAAAAATGTTTTGAAATACATTTTGAAGAAACATGGATGTGGATGATAACGAGATCCCAGTAGATTATTACGTATAAACAACCTCGAATAAAGAAGAGATTGTGAAATAACCCTTACCTTGTAATTTTCCTTGGTTGGGGTAGGTTAACCTCATGTATAATGGTGAAATAATTGTTATTAAATTATACAAGAATCATATATATTAATATGATATCATATATGATCTTTTAACATTGATTTGTTAATAATATCTTAGAATTATCGTCGTTTCGGGTGTTAACATACTCATTTTCTTTATATGTTTTGTTACATAAGCCATGGTTGTTGTATCTTATTCATATCCAGAATGATATCTAGTCCTTAAACATCATTTTTAAATCATCAAATGATAATTATACTTGAATGGTTACGATGGAGAAAGAATCTCATCGCGTTCGTGGAGACGGTAGTCCGTACATACGCACGAGCGACAATATAATTCTTTTGATATTAAAATAATATATAAATGAATGGTATATCATATATACAGAATCATTAACATGTTATATTTATTATTTACATGAGTTACACATCATTATTATACCCATCCAAATAATATTATATTGAATAACAATTACACCACGACGTGGAGACGGTAAGTCGTACGTACGCACGTATGGTGACATGTTATTCAAAGGGTGGATAGAATACTGAATATGGTTGTACCATACTTATAATAACATCACAGTATATGTGAGATACTGGAGTTATTATTTTAGAATGGTAAGAACAAAGGAAGAAGAAGTGGAAGAAGAAATGAACTTAGAAAAGGGTGGTGAAATCATTACCTCTTCTTCGGGTTCTTCCTTTTGATTTGATCAAAAGGGCTCCTTAGGTTGCCTTTCTGATCAAACTAAGGTCTCTATGTTGTAGTGAGGGATGTTGGGAGAGTATTTGGGTAGAGTTTGGCCGAACCAAAAGGCTTTGAAGGTGTGAAGAAATGAGAAGGAGGAGTGCCCTTTTATAAGAGGGGTGAGGGGCACCTTTGGAAAAGTTAGAAATATTAATTTATAATAAATTCATATTCGGTTTATAAAGGCTCCAAAGTTGATTATTCATAGGTTAAGGTGGGGATAGGTCGAAAACCACTCAACCAATAGAATTTAGACAGGTTTGGGTACTTATATTAACCTTATCTTTAAGTATTAACTCTAAGTTAATTAGTTTCACTTTTACAATGTCTCTTTGTATTTTCATATAATATGGTTAATAAACTTACTATATACATCCAAGAGACCCCCAAGTGGTCCATTAATGATTAACCTATCATAATATAAGTCTATTGGCCGAACCTTAGATTTTTAGGAATTTAATATCAATTAATAATATAATATTTGTTTTAAGAACTCTTTTATGTCAATTTTGACACTATTCAATAGTTGATTTTTGTGAAACTCATAACATATTGATTACTTCGAACAAAGTCAATTAAATCAATCCTAATATATCATATTATCCTAGAAAATTAGTTTAATTCATTAAAAGTTTCATATTATATTTATTTGGGTATTTATAATATCAATTATTTTAATTTTTCACTATTATAGTAATTACTGCATCATCATTGTGTCATATATAAAATAAATTATTTAATGTCTAAAAATTATAAATAAAATATAATTATGTAGGAAATCTTTTTATCTTTCTAATGAATATTTACAATCTAAAAGCCAACATATATAACCCTATGTAACAATTGTTGTTCTAAAAGATATATGCTTGTGTCATTTTTGTATTCATTTAAACTAAATTAAAATAAAGTGTCATTATCACTTACAAGTGGATCCATGGGGTCCCAAAATAGACCCAAAGATTACCATGGTCGACCATGTATCAACCAATAGGGTTAAGACACGTTTTAGGTTAATTTATTATTATTATAATATTATTTTCTTAACCCTTATTTACCGGATTTACCCTTAACCATGGTAAATAAAATATTTACCGCAATAATTATTCAAAATGTCTAAAAATAAAAGTTACCTATTTACATAATTTGGACATCCTGATTCCAAATATGGAATCCATTTTCCTAAATTCAAAACACAGAAGTGTCAGAAATTAATTTAAAATTAATTCCCGCTGTCAAAACAAAAAGCGTGTTTTTTAAGAGATAATAATTATCAAAAGATTGACACTTGTTTATGTTCGGTTTAATTGTAAAATTATGTCCAATGACCAACATTATATTAAATGGTAAAAATATATTCTAAATATACTTTAAAACCACTCAAAATCACAATTTATCTCTATTAATTATTATGATTAAAAAAGTTGTTTTTAATTAAAATTTAGAAATTTTCACTATTCATCAAAATATGAAAGTTATCCGAAATGTACCAAAATTTCACCCTAGGCTAATTTTGATATTCCGAATCTAAAAATGAAGTCCATTTTAAAATATTGCATATATATGATTTCAAAAAGTAGGTATTACTATTCACAACGGCTAGTTTAATTAGTTGTGGTGTGTGTTAGAACTCGAGGTTGCGTACAACACACGCTATCGCATTATTCGAAGGGAAACGTACCATAGAAGCTTGGGGTGTTACATTCTCCCCTCCTTCAAATAATTGCGTCCTCGCAATTTCTAGGGTATTACTGCATAAAAAGACTCGGGTGGTTCTTTATCATAAGTTCCTCGGGTTCCCACGTTGCCTCTTCCATCTTATGGTTTCTCCACAAAACTTTTACCAGACGCGTCGTCCGGTTTCTCAGTACTTGTTATCTTGTATCAAGAATCCTGATGGGCTCTTCGCAATAAGACAGATCGGGTTCCAGTTCTAATTCCTCATAGATGAGTACATGCGTTGGGTCAGGCATGTATTTTCTCAACAGAGATACGTGGAACACATCGTGAACTTTGGAGAGACTTGGCGGCATTGCCAATCGGTAAGCTACAGCCCCAATTCGTTCTAGAATTTCGAAAGGTCCGATGTACCTGGGACTCAATTTGCCTTTCTTACCAAAACGTATGACTCCCTTCCACGGAGATACCTTCAGGAAAACATGATCACCGACTTGAAATTCCAAATCCTTCCTTCGATTATCGGCATAGCTCTTCTGCCTACTTTGAGCTGCTTTGATGTGATTTTGGATTACTTTCACCTTTTCCACCGTTTCCTCCACCAGTTCTGGGCCTACAAGTTTTCTTTCACCAACGTCATCCCAACAGGTTGGTGTACGACATCTCTTTCCATATAATGCTTCATATGGTGCCATCTAAATACTTTAATGGAAGCTATTGTTATAGGAAAATTCTACCAGTGGTAAATATTGATCCCACATACCCTGAAAATCAAGTGAGCAAGATCTCAACATGTCTTCTAAGGTTTGAATAGTCCGTTCTGATTGTCCGTCTGTATGAGGGTGGTAAGCAGTGCTCAAATGAAGTTCAGTATCCAGGGATTTCTGAAGACTTTTCCAGAATCTTGAAGTAAAACGGGGATCACGATCAGAAACAATCGATAGGGGTACTCCATGAAGTCTCACAACTTCATTAATGTATAGTCTTGCTAGACGTTCCAGGGGTAGATCTTCTCTTATAGCAAGAAAATGTGCTGACTTGGTAAGACGATCAACAATAACCCATATTGCATCGTTCCTTCTAGGAGTCTTTGGTAGCCCCATGACAAAGTCCATCGTAATATTGTCCCATTTCCACTCCGGTATGGGAAGAGGTTGCATGACTCCTCCAGGCTGTTGCCTTCCAGCTTTCACTTGTTGACAAACCATACATCTTGACACAAAATCAGCAATCTCCCTCTTCATGTTGTCCCACCAAAAATGTTGTTTCAAATCTCTATACATTTTGGTGCTCCCAGGGTGTATAGAGAAATTGGAACTATGAGCATCATCCAGCAATTCCCTTTTTAGATCAGGTAAATCGGGAACACAAAGTCTCTTCCCGAATTTCAAAATTCCATCTTCATACACAAAGTCTCTCAATCTCCCATCATTCACAGCTTTAATCTTCTTCTGAAATTCTTCATCATCGGCCTGAGAACTCTTAATCTTTTCTAGTAAAGATGGTTTGGCAACCATTTGAAAAAGCATTGATGTTTCACCTTCCCTGGTTATTCCCATGTCCATCTTCACTAGATCCATGAAAATTGGATCCCTTTCAATTCTCATATTGTTCAAATCTCCATGGTCTTTTCTACTCAATGCATCTGCTACTTTGTTTGCTTTCCCCGGGTGGTAATGTATCGTGCAATCATAATCCTTGAGTAATTCAAGCCATCTCCTTTGCCTCATGTTGAGTTCTTTTTGTGAGAAAATATACTTCAAACTCTTGTGATCAGTATAAATCTCACATTTTTCCCCATAGAGGTAGTGCCTCCATATCTTCAAAGCAAAGATCACAGCTGCTAACTCAAGATCATGAGTAGGATAGTTTTGTTCATGAATTTTCAACTGTCGTGATGCATAGGCAATAACTCTATCATTCTGTATAAGGACACAACCAAGTCCTTTCTTTGATGCATCACTATAAATAACGAACCCATCATTCCCCGATGGTAGAGTCAATATAGGAGCATTGACTAATCTTTTCTTCAATTCTTCGAAACATTCTTCACACTCTTTTGTCCAAACAAATTTAACCCCTTTACGTGTGAGCTTCGTTAATGGGTTAGACAATCGGGCAAAATTCTGGACGAAACGTCGATAATAACCTGCCAAGCCAATAAAACTATGTACCTCAGTTATACTCGTAGGTGCTGGCCATTCTTGGATTGCTTTGGTCTTAGAAGGATCAACAGAGATTCCATCTTTAGAGACAATATGGCCAAGAAAAGAAATCTCCTGAAGCCAGAATTCACACTTGCTAAACTTTCCATATAATTCATGCCTCCTCAGAGTCTTCAAGATAATGCGCAAGTGATTTTCATGATCTTCGTAGGTTTTGGAGTATAGCAAGATATCATCAATAAATACCACCACAAATTTATCGAGATACTCCTTGAAAACTCTATTCATCAGATCCATGAATACAGAGGGTGCATTAGTCAATCCAAACGGCATTACAGTAAACTCGTAATGCCCGTACCTGGTTCGAAATGCTTTCTTCGGAATGTCTTCCTTCTTTACACACAACTGATGGTATCCAGATCGAAGGTCAATCTTCGAAAAGTATTGAGCTCCATGCAGTTGGTCAAATAAATCATCAATACGAGGTAGGGGATACTTGTTCTTTATCGTTATAGCATTGATCTCCCTGTAGTCGATACATAACCTCATAGATCCATATTTCTTTTTAACAAAAAGAACAGGGGCTCCCCATGGAGAAACACTAGGGTGAATAAATCCCTTATTACTCAATTCCTATAGTTGTTTCTTTAGTTCGACTAACTCTACAGTGGCCATTCTATAAGGGGTCTTCGATATAGGCCTTGATCCAGGAATCAAATCAATGGAAAACTCAACTTCTCGTTCTGGAGGATGTCCAGGTAAATCTTCCGGAAATACATCTACAAATTCTTTCACAACAGGTACATCCTCTATTTGAACATTCCTTTCCTCACCGATAGTTACTTCATTCTCTTCCTCCCCAATAATTGAATTAAGTTGAGCTACTGGGGGTGGATCTAAATAAGAATTAGGTGGTGACGATTATGCTCTAAAAATAAGGTGCTCCTTATCATTATCATCAAGAATCGTAACCTCTTTCTTCTTACAATGAATCTTCGTATCATAGTCGGAAAGCCAGTCCATACCGAGGATTATATCAAACTCAATCATAGGTGTGACGATGAAATCAGCAGATAAAGAAAAATTATGTGCTCTAATGGGGACTGATTCACAAAACATTGTTGCAACGATACTTCCCTTAGGAGTTTTAACTGACAACTCCCTTATTAAATCAAATTGGAAATATCTAATTTTCTTAGCAAACTGGGAAGATATGAAACAATGCGATGATCCAGAATCAAATAATGAATTTGCTAAACTTGAGGAAACCATTAAATTACCTGCCACCACGTCTTTCGGAGCTTCTACCTCAGCAGTAGTGATAGCATAAGCCTGGCCTTGATCCCTTGTCCTTTTCTGAGGTACGTTCTCCTGACGCCTAGGACATGAATTTGCATAATGCCCCATCTCCCTACAATTGTAGCACTGAACGTTGGTAGCTTCCTTCTTCCCCTTGCAATTATGAGCTTGGTGGCCTTTTTCACCACACTTGTAACAGACTCCCATTCCCTTCAAGCAAGTACCAGGGTGTTTCTTCCCGCATTTACCACAGGATGGATATTCAACCTTTCCCTTCTTCCCCTTATTTCCATTCCCAGATTGATCAGCAGGTCTCTTCTTCTCTTGCTTTGCTTTAAAGTCATAAGACTTAGAGAATTCCTTTTCGGTCTTGATAGCACATGAGACAATGTCTTCGTACGATGAAAAGGATTGTGAGACTAATGCTCAACGGAGAAATGGTTTTAACCCATCAAAGAAACGATCAATCTTACTTCTTGGGTTGCGAATATAATCTCCAGCATACCTCGCTAACCTTGTAAAGTTAGCCTCATACTTTGTGACATTATCATCCTCCTTTTGTCTCAGACTCAGAAATTGCCTTTCCATATCTGCTCGATGGTCGCGAGGAAAGTATTTTTCTAAAAACAGATCTTTGAACTCCATCCATTCCATATTTGATACTTCATCATCTTCCTTCGTATTTTGAATCAATGACCACCATTGATCAACATCTCCAGTGAGGCGGTAAACTGCCATGATAACTTTTTCCCTTTCACTGCTCCCCAACGCCTGAAATATTTTCTCTAGGGAAAATATCCATTGCTCAGCTACTGAGGGATTTGTATTCCCATTGAACGTTGGTGGTTTTTTCCTCATGAATCGATCTAACATTGATCCTCCACGCTGCGGATCAGGGTGCTCCATACGGGTAAGGTTATTATTCATAACCTGAGTAAGTTGTCCCAGTACGGTGATTAGCTGATCAGCACCAGTTGCATCACCAGCCCCACTATAATTATCTTGAGCAGGAGGGCAATCCCTACATGGAGTGCGTGCATTGATACGGTTTCCATTTCTTCCACTAGGCGCCATTTCTAAACAATGGCATAAACTAGATCAGTTTATAAATCAAAATACATAATCCCATACTTATAAAACACTTAGCATAAATTGAACTATTTATGGATATAATCCATAATCATAAAAATGTTTTCTTTGAGGAAGTATATACTCATAAACCCTTCATAATGATTTTTAAAGATAGTGAGAGTTATCCTAAGCATATCCCCCGGGAGTGTCGTAACCAAGAGTGCAGCAAGGCCCGTTGTCGTGCACCAGTTCCCGTTCGAGTCTAGCTCAAAGCGGTGTTTTCGGGTTTTACCCCTAGGTACATCTGTGCCAGAGCCGCCTCTACCTGCTCGTATCCAGACAGGGATGTATTGCTCGGAAAACTCACAAAATCTCTACAATACCAAAATTCTAGGACGTTCTTCTACACTAATCCTCAAAGTTCATCTTAGGTCTACGTGCTCTAATCAGAGTTTATCTAAATCTAGCTTCCAAGGTTTTTAATAAACTTCCTCTGATACCAACTGTAACGCCCCGACCCCAGCTACCCAGAGTCGGTGCATTAATTACATAACATTGGCATGATCACAAGAAGATCAAATCTCGAAAGACCGATTGGTTTAGTAGCCTTGGAAACACTAGATATAATCATAAAGTTTTACATTACATTTCAAAGTGAAAAACTACTACAACAACAAAGTCTTCATATCCACACTATTAACCCCTCATAATATCCCTGCAAGTCATTCATAATTTACTTCTTCACTACCTAGGAAAAATAAAACATAGAAAAGGGGTGAGCTCAAATGCCCAGTAAGGATAACAATATAGCGGAACATTCAAAATAAGCATAAACATTTAAGGCAATGAATTACTAAAACAAAAGCCTTTTAAAATTGAACTTCAACATAGTATGGAAAAAGTAAAATGAAATAATGCCATTTACTTGTTCACATGGATATTCTACTAATCGAATAATCACATGCAAAAATCAATAACCACTTTCATAATGTTGGAATGCATAATGCCAGACTATCATAACCACATAGCCAAGGCCTCGTGCCAAGACTACAAATAAGATTTTGTCAAGGCCTTGTGCCAAGACACTAGTTTGTCTCATGAGACCTACTGATGCATCGAGGAGCTATAGCGGGCTCCACCCGTCACTTATTAAGTCCAATGCATTCCCATATGAAAAGGTTTAAACATAACATAAACATTCGTATTAAAACTAGCATACGAAATGTCAATAATTTCACCATAAACTATGAATGGTATAAAAATAGCACATCCACAGTCAAACATATCACAAAACCTTCAATACAATATAGAAGTTTTGTATCATAATAAATCAACATCGAATAATCTTAAAATCCATCAAAGGATGTTGACATAGATGAAATCAAAATTCTTTTTAAAGAAGTATCTCCTTTTATTTTGAAATCATTTAAGATCCATATAAAATAAAGCATTTTCTTTGAAAATATTCTTATAAACTTGTATGGAAAGCTTCGACGATTTTATAACGGCGGAAAATAACCGCACCCGCCGTATAAGTTAAAAAAAACATTCTTACCTCAATTCTGTCGAAAAGGTTAAAAAGAACCTTGTTTTGAAAACGACGGAAAGATTCCTTTATAAACCTCTTATAAAAAGTCAAACAAGGGTATAAATGACTTTAACCCATATTCTTGTAAATAGTAAAAAAATTTTGAAATACATTTTGAAGAAACATGGATGTGGATGATAACGAGATCCCAGTAGATTATTACGTATAAACAACCTCGGATAAAGAAGAGATTGTGAAATAACCCTTACCTTGTACTTTTCCTTGGTTGGGGTAGGTTAACATCCTGTATAATGGTGAAATAATTGTTATTAAATTATACAAGAATCATATATATTAATATGATATCATATATGATCTTTTAACATTGATTTGTTAATAATATCTTAGAATTATCGTCGTTTCGGGTGTTAACTTACTCATTTTCTTTATATGTTTTGTTACATAAGCCATGGTTGTTGTATCTTATTCATATCCAGAATGATATCTAGTCCTTAAACATCATTTTTAAATCATCAAATGATAATTATACTTGAATGGTTACGATGGAGAATGAATCTCATCGCGTTCGTGGAGACGGTAGTCCGTACGTACGCACGAGCGACAATATCATTCTTTTGATATTAAAATAATATATAAATGAATGGTATATCATATATACAGAATCATTAACATGTTATATTTATTATTTACATGAGTTACACATCATTATTATACCCATCCAAATAATATTATATTGAATAACAATTACACCACGACGTGGAGACGGTAAGCCGTACGTACGCACGTATGGTGACATGTTATTCAAAGGGTGGATAGAATACTGAATATGGTTGTACCATACTTATAATAACATCACAGTATATGTGAGATACTGGAGTTATTATTTTATAATGGTAAGAACAAAGGAAGAAGAAGTGGAAGAAGAAATGAACTTAGAAAAGGGTGGTGAAATCATTACCTCTTCTTCGGGTTCTTCCTTTTGATTTGATCAAAAGGGCTCCTTAGGTTGGCTTTCTGATCAAACTAATGTCTCTAGGTTGTATTGAGGGATGTTGGGAGAGTATTTGGGCAGAGTTTGGCCGAACCAAAAGGCTTTGAAGGTGTGAAGAAATGAGAAGGAGGAGTGCCCTTTTATAAGAGGGGTGAGGGGCACCTTTGGAAAAGTTAGAAATATTAATTTATAATAAATTCATATTCGGTTTCTAAAGGCTCCAAAGTTGATTATTCAAATGTTAAGGTGGGGATAGGTCGAAAACCAATCAACCAATAGAATTTAGACAGGTTTGGGTACTTATATTAACCTTATCTTTAAGTATTAACTCTAAGTTAATTAGTTTCACTTTTACAATGTCTCTTTGTATTTTTATATAATATGGTTAATAAACTTACTATATACATCCAAGAGACCCCCAAGTGGTCCATTAATGATTAACCTATCATAATATAAGTCTCTTGGCCGAACCATATATTTTTAGGAATTTAATATCAATTAATAATATAATATTTGTTTTAAGAACTCTTTTATGTCAATTTTGAAACTATTCAATAGTTGATTTTTGTGAAACTCATAACAGATTGATTACTTCGAACGAAGTCAATTAAATCAATCCTAATATATCATATTATCCTAGAAAATTAGTTTAATTCATTAAAAGTTTCATATTATATTTATTTGGGTATTTATAATATCAATTATTTTAATTTTTCACTATTATAGTAATTACTGCATCATCATTGTGTCATATATAAAATATATTATTTAATGTCTAAAAATTATAAATAAAATATCATTATGTAGGAAATCTTTTTATCTTTCTAATGAATATTTATAATCTAAAATCCAACATATATATCCCTATGTAACAATTGTCGTTCTAAAAGATATATGCTTGTGTCATTTTTGTATTCATTTAAACTAAATTAAAATAAAGTGTCATTATCAGTTACAAGTGGATCCATGGGGTCCCAAAATAGACCCAAAGATTCCCATGGTCGACCATGTATCAACCAATAGGGTTAAGACACGTTTTAGGGTAATTTATTATTATTATAATATTATTTTTTTAACCCTTATTTACCGGATTTACCTTTAACCATGGTAAATAAAATATTTACCGCAGTAATTATTCAAAATGTCTAAAAATAAAAGTTACCTATTTACATAATTTGGACATCCTGATTCCAAATATGGAATCCATTTTCCTAAATTCAAAACACAGAAGTGGCAGAAATTAATTTAAAATTAATTCCCGCTGTCAAAACAAAAAGCGTGTTTTTTAAGAGATAATAATTATCAAAAGATTGACACTTGTTTATGTTCGGTTTAATTGTAAAATTATGTCCAATGACCAACATTATATTAAATGGTAAAAATATATTCTAAATATACTTTAAAACCACTCAAAATCACAATTTATCACTATTAATTATTTTGATTAAAAAAGTTGTTTTTAATTAAAATTTAGAAATTTTCACTATTCATCAAAATATGAATGTTATCCGAAATGTACCAAAATTTCACCCTAGGCTAATTTTGATATTCCGAATCTAAAAATGAAGTCCATTTTGAAATATTGAATATATATGATTTCAAAAAGTAGGTATTACTATTCACAACGGCTAGTTTAATTAGTTGTGGTGTGTGTTAGAACTCGAGGTTGCGTACAACACACGCTATCGCATTATTCGAAGGGAAACGTACCATAGAAGCTTGGGGTGTTACATATATGGTCCTTTCATGGTTTTGTTATATTTAGTAATAATTATTTTTCAATTCTGAATTTATAAAAATGTATGTAAATTATGGGTCATTATAGTTGGTATCATAGTAAAGGTATAGTCAACCATTGGAAACTAGGATGTGAAAGCCTTAGTAAGAACCCTAAGGATATGTCTAAATATAGAACAAAATATTAGTTTTTTAGAAATGTCCATGAAAAACTTATGTTAAGACCTAAAGCATGAAATTTTATTCTCGATTATGTGGTTTTCCTGTTATGATTAGTGTTTATCACACTATGATTCTTGGTTTTAGTCAATGGCTGTAACTTGAAGGAACTGTGTTAATGCTGAATGTGACGGCCAATGCAATGATCATCCCCCTGAGCAACCAAACATTATGGGAGCTGGAATGAAAAATCTTATATCCATGCTATCACAACTTTCTCAGGCTATGAGTCATGCTGGATGACACGTGCCTGTCGTGGGGTGTGACAAAAACAAATATTACCTAAGTTAAAATGTAGTAGAGTGGATTACCTAGGTTGTCTCCAGAGAGGAGTGCACAACAATTAAGTTGTCACCTTAAAATAGAAAGAAGTGAGGTTGTTTTTAGAAATTGTTTGATTTAGAAAATACAAGAAAGAAACTAAATAAAGTAAAGTAATTAAGTGAAAGTTTTGAAACAAATTGACAAATGATGTGATCTAAATCAGTGATATGAAATGGTGATCAGGTTAGGGTCAGTTTTCCAATTGTAATTCTATCATTGTTCATTTTACCCAATTCTCCTCTGCTAAATCGTTAAGAGTGAGAATCCACAATCGTTTCTTCTCACTCCCTTGGTCAATTAAAAACGTGAGAATAAACCTTACTAAAATATTAGGTTGGTCTACTCTCCTTCCAATGTGTAATAGAGTTGTAGAAAATACCCTCAATTATCTTAGGCAGTCCCCAATCGGGTCTTGTTTATCCCAAGTAATCAAGAACATTCACTACTCCTCACACACGTACCGGTGATCACCGAGTACTACACCACTAAATACCGGTCTATTCCATTGTTTATAAACCAGAACCTAGTGGATGAAGATATTGATCATTGACCAAATAAAACTGAACAACACAATCTAAAATCAGATACAATTGTACATGATAATAAAAACTGTTATAAGAAATTGAAACAGATTCGCAGAAGAGAAAAGGATTTTAAAACATTAAGAGAAGGAACTAATGAAATACAAAATGGAAAAACTCCCCTTCCCCAATCACACAGAAGTTTACCCCACCATGGTAAGGGTAATTGTGACTAAGGGGAAAGAAGAATTCATTACAAAACTAAGAAGAACAAAAGAGAGAAAAGAAAGAACAAAAATTTGATCCTCCAGAATCTGTCTTCCAAAAGTTTTCCTCTGTTCTGCCCACCAGCCTGCCGACACTCACTGCGGTCCCTTCTTATAGAATGTTGTAAATGAAGGTTTCTATCGACCCTTAAAATTTAAGAGTCATTGGACAGGTGTAAAGAAAGATATGGCCGAATCAATGACCATTACTTTTCTGGCCGCCAAACACTGTTTCACCCACTCCATTTGGACGCGCCAAAAGGATACATTAATGAGCTCAATAATTTATTAAATTTATTGTGAGCCGTCCTTTTGAAGCCCTCTGTCGACACCAGCTGGAATCACCTCATTCTAAGGTCGGATGAAGGAGATATTTCATATTTAATGAAGTGGGGTCCATTCTGCCTTCCAAACTGATTTCTCAACTTGATTTAATTTTATGCACCATTGGGGTTCGAATTGGGTCTTGGTACCGAAGGAACATTTTAAGTGCACAAGTATAGGAATCCTACAAAAAAAGATTAACTTCAATTTGACCCATATTATAAAAGTTATGACCGAAAAACCTAAGCTATATAAAACTGACAATTTTACAGAATTACCCCATTTTCACATTTAAGCCCAAAATACACCAAAAACACATAAATGATGCAAATACACTCACATTGAATAATTAGGAGGGATTAAATAATTGAGAAACATATAAATATTAATGAAAATATTAACTCTATCAATTCCCCCACACTTATCACTTGGACTCCTGGACAAGTCAGAATCAAAATAAATTCAAAGTAAATTCAAAACACATATCCATGAGATCCACTAATTTGAAAACAAGAAACAAAATATATCATGCCTCCTCAAACTCTATTATTTCATATTCTTAAGTTAGGATAATTCAATAAATTTACTCTTCATTTCTCCTCCCATGCACACAAAACACTTACCTAACTTTCATTATCTCTCATTACACAAATCTCAATTTTTTAGCAATGCCTTTCTCATCCAAACTCATACAAGGGTCACCATAGGCTTGATAAATTCATACCTCTCCACCCGATGTGAGTCAAAGACATATGTTTATCATGAGGACTTGTTAAGGTTGTTCTGTGGCTTTAGGTTGGTAGGATTTATATGTGAAAATTATGAGGCTGAATGAAGAGGGCTTGGCTCTTTTTGAAGCAAAATTGCATTACTCTAATTTTCACAAAAGTATGGTCTTCTCTTCACTCCCCTTAGTTGAAAATAAACTCTTTCTCCATGGAATATCAAGGAATGTTCCCATAGTTCATCATTTCAGCAGCAAACATTTCAATCTTCTCAAATATAATATTTCTTGAAAGCTCCAGAAAAGGCACAGCTTCCTTTTTACATTAGAAGCTCTAGAAAGGAACAGCTTCTCTCATCATGAAAGCTCCAGAAAAGGCACAACTTTCAGCAGAATGATTTTTTTTACAGTAATAACATTTCTTCAACATTTTTTTTCACCCATAGTATCCCCAAATAAGGTAGTACAATACAAGACATCTTCCCCCCACACTTATGTTCAAATAGATCATGCAATTTCACTTCAAGAGCAGGTTGGATAGGGAATATTGGCTTGTAATGTGGCTAAACTAACAGGATTTTCATGGATTCTATGGGCTAGAAGGATTAAATGTTCAAGGTAAGCCATTATGAAAGGGATTATCTTGAAAAGGGGGCTTTCAAACCAAAGAAATTCCTCAATCATTTAAAACACAAGTACCTCAAACCCTCAAGTTTTGACAGGAATAAATCAAATTCTGGTTAAATCAAGCATGATTTGGTTCTCTCAAGAAGTGAGGTGAATGTAAAGAATATGAAAATAATAGGTTTAGAAGCCTCACGGGAATGTGATTTAAAATATAAAGACAGTGATATATGGCATGGGATTCAAAAAAACAGAGTATTTTTCATGAAATTCCCAAATAATTGAACTTGAAACAATGTCATTTTCAGAATTCATTTAAGCTCAGTTTCAAGGAATAAATTATTTCACTCATGGAGATGGGTTTCAAAAATATCAATGATAATCATTTCAGCTCAAAAGTTTCAAAAACACACAAAAATTTAAAAATAAGCACACAAAATTTTAGACACTCACATGTTTAAAAAAATATTAGGAAAACAAACAACACATAAAAATCCTACACTACAAAGGTTCCCTCCCCCACACTTAAATGATGCAGTGTCCACAATGCATTCAAATGTATTTAACATGTAAGAATATTGGAAATTGAATCACAACAATCATGAAAATATAAAGGAGAGGTACGACATGATAGAGTTTATTGATAAACAGGTTGGAGGAGTGTGATCTCCTCCATTGGCTCTGATGGCATGGTCCCAAGGAATTTCTTCAATTTGTGCCCATTAACAGAGAATGGATCCTTCACTCCATCCTTCACAATCTGCACAGCACCAAAAGGATATACATGAGTAACTATAAATGGACCATCCCACCTGAAACGAAGTTTACCTGGCATCAGCTTGAGTCTTGAATTGAATAACAACACTTTGTCTCCTGGATGGAAGTCCTTTGGTTGGATCAGTTTGTCCTGAGACACTCTTGTTATCTCTTTTTAAATCCTGGAATTTTTAAATGCTTCCCTTCTAATTTCTTCCAGATCTTGTAACTGCAACCTTCTCTCTTTCCCAGCACTTTCAAGATCCAGATTCATCTTCCTCACAGCCCAGTATGCCTTGTGTTCCAATTCCACAGGTAGGTGACAACTTTTCCCATAAATAAGCCTATATGGACTCATTCCAATTGGAGTTTGGTAGGCTGTCCTGTAAGCCTATAACGTGTCTTCTAACCTTTGGCTCCAATCCTTCCTATTTGGATTAACAGTCTTTTCCAAAATTCCTTTGATTTCCCTATTGGACACTTCAGCTTTCCCATTAGTCTGTGGATGATAGGGAGTTGATGTTTTATGATGCACCCCATACTTTTTCAACAAAGCTGCCATTCTCCAATTACAAAAGTGAGTCCCTTGATCACTAATGATGGCTCTAGGAACTCCAAACCTACAAAATATGTTAGCCCTGACAAAATCACAAACAACTTTAGCATCGTCAGTCCTGGTGGCTTTTGCTTCCACCCATTTGGAAACATAATCAACAGCAAGAAGAATATAAGAATTTCCAAATGACATTGGGAAAGGTCCCATAAAATCTATCCCCCAAACTTCAAATATTTCACAAAAATTAAGTGGCTTTTGGGGCATTTCTTGTCTCTTTGAAATATTTCCTGTAAACTGACATTTTTCACACCGTTTACAAAATTCATGAGAATCTTTGAAAAGTGTTGGCCAATAAAGTCCAGATTCTAAAACCTTTCATGTAGTCCTTTGAGGTCCAAAGTGGCCTCCACAAGCTAATGCATGACAAAACTTAAAAGACTGATTCAATTTCATTTTTAGGCAAACATCTTATGATCATTTGGTCATTGCAAATCTTCCAAAGAAATGGATCATCCCAGATGTAATATTTAGATTCAAATTTCAATTTGTGAATTTGGTGAGAATTTAAATGAGATGGGACCTGAGATGTTACCAGATAATTGACCATGTCATCATACCAAGGTACTTCTCCTTCAATCAAGTACAACTGCTCTCCTAGAAGGCGATCATTTAGTGGTTCAGTGTCTGGAATCTCAACTTCAGTGGTGTTGGGTAGTCTACTTAAGTGATCAGCCACTTGGTTCTCAGATCCCTTCTTATCTTTGATTTCTATGTTGAACTCCTGTAGTATTAGTATCCATCTCACTATCATTGGTTTTGCTTCAGCCTTCTTCATCAAGTACCTAAGAGCTGCATGATCAGAAAACACAATGACTTTAGTTCCAAGCAGATACGATCTAAATCTTTCTAAAGCAAAAACAACTGCTAAAAACTCTTTTTCTGTTGTTGTGTAGTTGAATTGGGCCGCATCTAAGGTTTTCGAGGCATATGCAATGACTTGTGGCCTGCCCTCAATTCGCTGAGAAAGGACAGCTCCAACTGCTTGGTTTGAAGCATCACAAAGTAGCTCAAATGGTTCTTCCCAATTTGGTGGCTGCATCACTGGTGGTGTAATCAATTTCTTCTTCAACTCATCAAATGCTTCCCTACATGAACCATTGAAATCAAAATCAGCATCTTTCAAAAGTAATCTAGAGAGAGGGAGAGAAATCTTGCTGAAATATTTTATAAACCTCCTGTAGAATCCTGTATGTCCTAAAAATGATCTAACATGTTTCACACAAGTTGGGTAAGGCAAAGAATTTATCACTTCAATTTTTGATTTATCAACCTCAATGCCTTTCTTTGAAATGACATGCCCAAGGAAAATTCCTCTCTCAACCATAAAATGACACTTTTCAAAATTCAAAACAAGGTTCTTTTCAATGCAAGTTTTCAAAACTTTTTCCAGATTTTTCAAACAATGGTCAAACGAATTTACAAAAATTGTGAAGTCATCCAAGAAGACCTCCAAGAAATCTTCAATGTGATCAGAAAATATACTTACCATACACCTATGAAATGTACCTGGATCATTACACAATCCAAATGGCATTCTTTTGTATGAAAAAGTACCGAAAGGACAAGTAAAGGTAGTCTTCTCTTGATCCTCGGGGGCAATGGGTACCTGAAAATAACCTGAAAATCCATCCAAAAAGAAATAATGAGTTCTCCCTACCAATCTCTCTAACATCTGGTCAATAAACGGGATAGGGAAATGATCTTTTAGAGTGACCTGATTCAGCTTCCTAAAATCGATGCATACTCTCCAACTATTCTGAATTCTCACAGGGACTAATTCATTCTTTTCATTCCTCACAATGGTTAGGCCAGTTTTCTTTGGGACTACATGGATGGGGCTAACCCATTGCGAATCTGATATGGGATAGATGATCCCGGCTTCTAATAACTTCCCAATCTCTTTTTTTACAACCTCCATCAGGGTAGGGTTCAGCCTCCTTTGGGGTTGTCTGACAGGTTTGGAATCTCCCTCAAGAAAAATTCTATGTGAGAAAATTTTTGGGTTTATTCCTGGGATATCACCTAAGATCCACCCTATTTCTTGGACATTATCTCTCAAAATCTCAATAAATGATTTTTCTTGAGTTTTAGATAGATTATTAGAAATTATTACTGGTAATTTCTCCCCCTCCATAAGGTAAACATATTTTAAATTAGTGGGGAGTGGTTTTAATTCTAGATCAGGAGGATGCTCAAGAGATGAAACTAAATTGAGGTTCTCCACTTCCAATGATTTGACATCCTGGACACAAGAAATCATTTCATTTTCGTCATCATTTAACAAATTATCAAAGAAATCAGATTTTACCTCTTCTTCCAACAGGAAATCAGAACCTCCAAGAGTTTGGGAATCCATATGTTCAGTGATATCTATAATGGAAAAATTCTCTCCTAATGATAAAAAGTCATTAAACATACCTGATTCTTCAATTGGTTCTATGTCATCTTCATGGGAGAGTGCGAAGAGTGAATGATCATCAGATGGGTGCCTCATGGATTCAAAAATATTGAAGTGGACAGTGCTGTCTCCAAACTCCATGGTAAGTGTCCCTTCATGGACATTGATGATGGTTTTGGCCGTCTTTAAGAATGGTCTCCCCAAAATGATGGGTGAGTGTGATGGGATCCCATCATCTTCCATATTCAACACATAAAAGTCAGCAGGGAATAAAAGATCTCTGACTTTTACCAGGACATCCTCCAGAACTCCTGCTGGGAAAACTGTGGATCTATTTGCAAGCTGGACCACCACTCTTGTGGGCTTCAAGTATCCCATCTTCAATGAAGTATATACTGAGTGAGGCAATACATTAATTGATGCACCTAAATCGCACAAATCATTAGAGAAATTTAATGAACCAATGGTGCATGGAATAGAAAACGTCCCTGGATCTTGACATTTGGTTGGCAATTGTGGTGTGATAAGGGCTGAGACGCTTCTTCCCAAATTGATCCTCTCATTCCCTTGAAGTCTCCTTTTCTTGGTACACAGATCCTTCAAAAACTTAGCATACTTTGGAATTTGTTTGAGTGCTTCAAGAAGAGGTATGTTGATTTCCACTTTCTGAAAGGTGTCCAGAATTTCTTTTTGCAGTGCTTCTTCTTGTAACCTCTTTGATTCAATCATCCTTGATGGAAATGGTGGTGGTATATCTTTCTTCTCCCTTTGTTTCCTTTGAAATGGTGTTTCTTGTTTCTTCCTTCTTGTCCTATCATTATCATCCTCCTCTTTCTTATCTTCTTCCCGATGCATTTTCATAGAATTTTCATCATTTCTAACTTCATTCTCGCCCATATTAGTTTTTCTTGTTTCAGGTTCAATGGTGGATGGTGGTTGAAGTTCTTTTCCACTTCTTGTAGTTATAATACTAACATTCTCTTTTGGGTTTGGGATTGTTTGGGAAGGGAGTTTACCTAGATTTTTGGTCAGAAAGTCTATGAGACTCTCAAACTTATTAGAAAAATCTTTAACAGTGTCTTTCAGTCCTTCAAACTCAGATTTTTGTTGGTTTTGAATTGGAGGTTGGGAACTAGTGGATGGTTGCTCATAGGTTATTTGGATATTGGTTGGTTTTTGGTAAGAAGGCTGGTTATAAGATGGTTTTTGTTGAAATGGTGGAGGGTTCTGGAATTGATTCTGGAATGGGGGTTGGTTTTGAAACTAATTTTGGTACGGGGGCCTAGCTTGATTCTGTTGATTTCCAAATCCATATTGGACTTGGATAGGCTCTCTCCATCCTTGATTTTGCTGGAACTGCCTTGGCTGAAAGGCTGCTGCACATGTTTCCATTCCCTGTATTTTAGCACACTGGTCAGTGAAATGATCGGGAGATGAGCATAAACCACATACCTTAGCTAGTGCTTGTTGGTCACTAACTTGCTTCAAGGCCATCTGCCTCACCAAACTAGTAAGCTCTTCAATCTTAGTTTCTAATAAGGGTGATGGGTGAGAAGTGCGTACCTCATGAATACCTCTTGTTCCAATACCTCTTGTTCCAAATTGCTGCGAGTTTTGGGAAATCTTCTCAATCAAGCCCTTGGCTTCTTCTGGTGACTTGTCAATCAAGGAACCTCCAGATGATGCATCAAGAAGGTTTCTGTCATTGTCCAGTAGTCCTTGATAGAAGAAGACAAGAAAGTGGTGTTCCTCAATGGCTTGATGTGGACAGCTGGCAAATAGCTTCTTAAATCTCTCCCAGTACTCATAAAGAGTTTCTCCAGATGATTGTCATATGGAATAGATTTCCTTCCGAATGGCTGTGCTTCTAGAGGTGGGGAAGAATCTTTGCATAAAAAATCTTACCAGGTCATTCCAGTCATGTACGTCTCCTGGTTGTAGGCCGTACAACCATTCTTTAGCAGCTCCATCTAATGAAAATGGAAATGCCTTCCACTTTACCTGCTCCTCGGTAATTCCACGGGGTCTGAAAGTTGAGCAAACATGTGTGAACTCTTTAATGTGTTTGTTTGGATCTTCACCAGCCAAACCATGAAACTTTGGAAGCAAAGGAATCATGTTAGGTTTCATTTCAAAATCATTTTTTAACACTGGCATGACAATTTGATTGTTTTGATAAAGGAATTGTGGTGCACAGAGGTCTCTAAGTGTTTGGTTTTGATTTTCAGCCATGATGACAGGATCAGAGTGAACACTTGAAGTTTCACTTGAGTCTGCAAGGGGAACGTCCTCAAATTCAGATTCTAAATTAATGTTTCTAAGTCTATTAAAAAAGGTTCTTTCAATTTCAGGATCTATGGGTAAAGGTTCAGTTTTTGAGGTTCGAGTCATGCAATTTTGAAGAGAAAAGATGAAAAGAGAGAAAAGAAAAGAAAAGAAATATTGGCACTACCTCCCCGGCAATGGCGCCAAGTTTTGACACGTGCCTGTCGTGGGGTGTGACAAAAACAAATATTACCTAAGTTAAAATGTAGTAGAGTGGATTACCTAGGTTGTCTCCAGAGAGGAGTGCACAACAATTAAGCTGTCACCTTAAAATAGAAAGAAGTGAGGTTGTTTTTAGGAATTGTTTGATTTAGAAAATACAAGAAAGAAACTAAATAAAGTAAAGTAATTAAGTGAAAGTTTTGAAACAAATGGACAAATTATGTGATCTAAATCAGTGATATGAAATGGTGATCAGGTTAGGGTCAGTTTTCCAATTGTAATTCTATCATTGTTCATTTTACCCAATTCTCCTCTGCTAAATCGTTAAGAGTGAGAATCCACAATCGTTTCTTCTCACTCCCTTGGTCAATTAAAAACGTGAGAATAAACCTTACTAAAATCATAGGTTGTTCTACTCTCCTTCCAATGGGTAATAGAGTTGTAGAAAATACCCTCAATTATCTTAGGCAATCCCCAATCGGGTCTTGTTTATCCCAAGTAATCAAGAACATTCACTACTCCTCACACACGTACCGGTGATCACCGAGTACTACACCACTAAATACCGGTCTATTCCATTGTTTATAAACCAGAACCTAGTGGAAGGAGATATTGATAATTGACCAAAAAAAATGAACAACAGAATCTAAAATCAGATACAATCGTACATGATAATAAAAACTGTTATAAGAAATTGAAACAGATTCGCAGAAGAGAAAAGGATTTTAAAACATTAAGAGAAGGAACTCATGAAATACAAAATGGAAAACCTCCCCTTCCCCAATCACACAGAAGTTTACCCCACCATGGTAAGGGTAATTGTGACTAAGGGGAAAGAAAAATTCATTACAAAACTAAGAAGAACAAAAGAGAGAAAAGAAAGAACAGAAATTTGATCCTCCAGAATCTGTCTTCCAAAAGGTTTCCTCTGTTCTGCCCACCATCCTGCCGAAACTCACTACGGTCCCTTCTTATAGAATGTTGGAAATGATGTTTTCTATCTACCCTTAAAATTTTAGAGTCATTGGACAGGTGTAAAGAAATATATGGCCGAATCAATGACCATTACTTTTCTGGCCGCCAAACACTGTTTCACCCACTCCATTTGGACGCGCCAAAAGGATACATTAATGAGCTCAATAATTTATGAAATTTCTTGTGAGCCGTACTTTTGAAGTCCTCTGTAGACACCAGCTGTAAGAACCTCATTATAAGGTCGGCTGAAGGAGATATTTCATTTTTAATGAAGTGGGGTCCATTCTGCGTTCAAAACTGATTTCTCAACTTGATTTAATTTTCTGCACCATTGGGGTTCGAATTAGGTCTTGGTTCAGGAGGAACATTTTAAGCCCACAAGTATATGAATCCTACAAAAAAAGATTCACTTCAATGGGACCCATATTATAAATGTTATGACCGAAAAACAGAAGCTATATAAAACTGACAATTTTACAGAATTACCCATTTTCACATTTAAGCCCAAAATACACCAAAAACACATAAATGATGCAAATACACTCACATTGAATAATTAGGAGGGATTAAATAATTGAAAAACATATAAATAATAATGAAAATATTAACTCTATCACTGTACTTCCAAAAGATCAAAGAAAGGAGCAAAATTCTGTTGAATCCATCATAAGGCAGCGTCCTCCTTCATCCAGCGGGTCTTCTGATCTATTAGTGGCTGAACAATGGATCAGTACCACTAAAAAGATATTTTCAGTTCTACAACGTTCTGAAAATGATAAATTCATCTTAGTAGTATATCGTTTTGAAGGTAAAACAGATCAATGGTGGAATCATATTAAGAATACGAGGAAAGGGGATGAAATTGAGTCCATGGAATTAGATGATTTCATGAACTTATTTTTCAATAAGTACTTCCCTCGTATACTTCGAACAACGATGGAGAAGGAGTTTCCTGAACAGAAGCAAAAGGATGATGAATTTGTTGGTACCTAAAAAGCAAATTTTAAAAGACTTGCAAGGTACGCTTTCAGAATTATTATCCAACATGAGAGTAACATCGGTCAATTCTTTAGTGGCTTAAAACCAAGTCTTATAAGGGAATTTTCCCTAACGGAATTCAATAGCTACGAGGAAATTGTTCGATGTGCTTCAAGGTTGATATGGAGATTGGAGTAATCCATCAGTCATATGGTTTTGATAAGAAGAGGAAAATGTAATTCAAAGGAAAATCTAAAGACCACACTGAGAAGAAGATGAGTTTTTCATTATGCTCAAGGTGTGGAAACAAAAATTGAGGGAGTTGTCTTAAAAGGACAAGTAAATTTTTTATGTGTGGAAAAGAAGGTCACCAGGCAGTTGAATGTCGAAATAATGGGAAGAAGATGTCTAATGATTCGAACAATGAAATGGATACACAGAATGCACATCCTACACTTCAATGTTTTAAGTGAAAGGAAATGGGGCATTATGACAATAAATTCCCTAATCCAAGGGTTTTTGATGATGATCGACGTCAACAAACTCTTAAGGAAAAAGACAATGGAAAGTCACATGCAATTTATATCGACGATGTGGAGTATGATAACGAAGTGGTGAATGGTTAACTTACCATCCACTCTAAAGTAGAAAATATTTTATTTGATTCTTGATCCACCCACTCTTTTTTTATGAAGAATTTTCTAAGGGAATCAACATATTACCTGAGTAGTTAGATATTGAGTTAGCTGTGAGAACCCCTAATGGCACAACAATCGCATCAAAAGCTTAGAATTATTCTCTGATTGATGTTTGTGGGAAAGTGCTTCCTGCAAATCTTGTGATCCTTCCTATAGTGGAATTTCATGTGATTCCTGGCATCGATTGGCTTTCTTTTTACAGAGCTCATATCAATTCCCATAGAAGGTAAATCACATTTAATATTACCGATAAGTCTACTATTAACTATAGATGCAAGGATGAATATAACCTTCAAGTGGAAATTTCTTCCATATTGTGGGTCTTGATTCCAATAAATGAAGGTTATTTATCTCAAATGGTTGGAGAGAAACTCAAAATTAAGAATATTCCCATTGTAAGAGAGTGTGATGATGTCTTTACAAAGGAATTTCCAGGTCTTCCACAAAATCGTGACATTGAGTTTTCAATAGAACTCATACCGGGTTCTATGACCATTTCAAAGAAACCTTATAGAATGGCCCCAATTGAGTTGCAGGAATTGAAGATGCAACTCCCATAAAATCTTGATAAGGGATTCATACACCCTAGTGCATCAAATTGTGGACCACCTGTTCTCTTTGTTAAGAATAAAGATGGATCAATGATACTTTTCATTGATAAACGAGAACATAACAAGATCACTATCAACAAAAAATATCCTCTCCCACGCATTGATGACTTATTTGACCAACTACGCAGAGCTCAATAATTTTCCAAGATTGATATTCATTCAGGGTATCATCAATTAAGGGTCAAAAAAGATGATATACCAAAGAAGTATGTCCATAGAAGGTATGGACACTATGAATTTATAGTTATTCTATTTGGTCTTACTAATTCCCCCGCTATCTTCATGGATGTAATTAATAGAGTCTTTAGAGACTATCTTGATCAGTTTGTGGTAGTCTTTATAGACAATATTCTTGTCTATTCAAAGAGCATGGAACAACACAAAGATAAATTGGGAATTTTATTAAAGACCCAAATAAATTAGAAGCTTTATTCCAAATTTACCAAGTGTGAATTTTGGCATCAAAAAGATTCATTTTTGGGTCACATATTCTCTAAAGAGGGGATATCTCTGGATCGAGCAAAAACAGTGGTTATCGAAAGATGGTCGAGACCAACAATAGTAATTGAGATCTGAAGTTTTCTTGGCCTGGATGGATATTATAGAAATTTTGTGAATGATATTTCAAGGATATATAATCCACTCACTAGGTTGACTCGAAAAAGAGTTATGTTCGTGTGGATAGAGGAGTGTGGAGAGAATATCAAAGAGTTAATACCAAGGTTATACAGTGAAACTGTGCTCACACTGTCGTGTAGTGGATAATGGTTTGTGATCTACAGTGATGCATCCAAGATGGTACTCGGGTGTTTTCTTATGCAAAATGATATGGTGATAGCCTGTGTCTCACGACAGTTGAAAATCCATGAGTAAAATTACCCAACAGAGGATTTGGAGTTAGCTACGGTAATGTTTGCATTAAAAATATGGAGGAATTATCTTTATGGTGAAAGGTGTGGTATTAATACTTATCATAAAGAATTAAAGTACATTTTCACACAAAAGGTGCTGAATATGCGCCAAATAAGATTGTTGGAGATGATTACGGACTACGACGACTCAATTCATTACCACCTTGGGAAAGCAAACAAGGTGGCATACACATTAAGTCGGCAACACCATGCTATATTATCCATGATGAGGATCACAAAAGATCCAATATCTATGGATTTACAATGGATGGATCTTGGAATTATAAGGGAGGGGATAAATCTTATATTTCTCAAATGAATGTTCAACCATCTATACATATGAAGATTAAAGAGGCACAAAAAAATGTAGAGTTACAAAAGAAGGTGAGAAATATTCCTGAATTCATCCTTGATTATGATGGGATAATAAGGTTTGAGAATCAGGTTTGTGTTCCTCCCATCCAGGAATTAAAGAAGGAGCTACTGGATGAGGCTCATAGTTCTTCATTTTCTATTCATCATGGAGGAAGGAAGATGTATAGGGACCTGAAAGAGTACTTCTGGTGGGATGACATGAAAAGAGATGTTGCTGAATATGTCTCTTGATGATTGGTTTCTCAGCAAGTTAATGATGAGATACAGAAGTTTAAGGGGATGTTACAACCATTACCCATACCATAATGAAAATGGGACAACATCACTACTTACTTTGTAACCAGAATTCCTAAAACATCCAATGGAAATAATGCTATCTGGGTCATAGTTGATCGTCTTACGAAGTCGGAAAACATCATTGCTATTAGAGATGATTACTCTCTGGATTAGCTTTCCAGAATATATGTAAAGGAAGTGGTGTGATTTCATGTAGTACCTATTTCAATTATATCTGATAGGGATCTGAGGTTTACATTGAAGTTCTGGCGAAGTCTTCAACATACTCATGATACAAAGTTGAGTTTCAGCACTACTTATCATCCTCAGACAGACGGTCAGTCTGAAAGAACAATTCAAACTCTAGAAGACATGTTAAGAGCTTGCTATATGGATTTCAACGGTGGTTGGGATCAACACCTACCATTGTTGGATTTTTTTATAATAATAGCTTTCACTCTAGTATTCAGATGTCTCTTTATGAAGCCCTCTATGGAAAGAAATGAAGAACACCAATTGACTGGGATGAATTTGGGGAAAGAAAGCTATTAGGACCTAATCTGGTTGATGAAATGGCATAAAATGTGAGATCTATTAAAAAACATATAAGAGCAGCACATAGTCAACAAAAAAAGTTATGCTGACAACCGAAGAAAAGAACAAGAGTTTGAAGTGGGTGATAATATTTTCATATGAATATCTCCTTGGAAGAGAGTAATGAGATATGGAAATAAGGGAAAGCTAAGCCCTAGGTATATCGGTCCTTTTGAAATATTAGATCATGTTTGGAATGTAGCTTATCGATTGCTGCTTCCACCGAATGTATCTCATGTTCATGATGTGTTCCATGTATCTCTCCTGAGAAAGTACATACTCGATCCTTCACATGTACTATGCTCAGAAGTTTTACCACTGGAGAAAGATCTTTATTATGAAGAACATTCGATAGAGATTCTGGATCATAGCGAAAAAGTTCTACGGAACATGACCACTTGATTGGTGAAAGTTATATGGAGGAATCAACAATTAGAAGAAGCAACATGGGAGCTTTAGGATATGATGAGAGAGAGGTATCCTCATCTGTTTGTTACGAAGTGATGAATTTCGAGGATGAAATTCATTTTAAGGGTGGTAAAATGTAACACACTGATATTTTATGAGAAATTTATTTTTTTATGTATTATGTTATATGCAAAATCAAAGTACTCTTTCACAACACACAACACTAGCTTGGCTTGTGTTATACACAAGAGAAACCTTCCCCGATAGCGTGTCTTGTACGCAATATTGAGTTTCACTAAACAAAGATATATTATCAAAATATTATATAAAGTAGACTTTATAATTAGTATTAACAACAGTTTTAATTTTATATAACATTAGAATTAATTTTACATATGATGCAAGAAAAAAATCAATTTTTCGGATAAAATATTTAATTTTTTTTTCCAAATATGTTGTTTTTCAACTTTTGATGGCACACCCATTTTAAGGCTAATTTTTTAAAAGTTTATAAATTAAATTTTAAAAAATAAAATTGTTCCATTGAACTAGGAAATAAAAAATTACATTGGATAAAAATTTTATACTTTTCTGATAACTTTCATATTTTGATGAATAGTAAAAATACGCTAATTTTTAATTAAAAACAACTTTTTTAATCAAAATAATTTATATGGCTAAACTATATTATTAAATGGTTTTAAAGTATAAATAGAATACATTTTTACCATTTAATATAATTTATCTCATTAGCTTTAATTTTACAATGAATTCATAGGTAAAATCATTTCAATCTTTGGCAATGTTTTAACTTTTAAAACCTATTTTCTTAAAAATGGGATTAATTTTAAATTAATTACTGCAACTTCTGTGTTTTTAATTTTGAAAAATGGATTCCATATTTTGATTCAGTGGGTCCAAATTATGTTAATATTTTACTTTTAATTTTTTGATATTATGAATAGTATCTATGGTAATTTTTATTTACTACAGTTAAAGGTAAATCGTGTAATTAATGGTAAGCATAAGATTGTAAAATTACCCTAACACTTGTAAAAATAATATTGGATGAATAAATGTCGACCCATATAACCTAAGGATCAGAATATATTCATTTGATGGACCATTGACCATGGAAATGATGTAATTATTATTAAAACTAATGAAAGTGACAACATGTCACTCTCTTAAATAATATAAGTATAATAATTTTAATTTAGTAATAAAATTCATGAAACATCGAACATGAATAGTATCCAGAAATATAATAAAATTATGTACATCATTTAAATTTATTTATAATTTTTAGGTATTAAATAATTATCATTAAAGGTGACACAATAGTGATGTTGAAATTATTTTATTGATTGAAATATCATATAAATGGTATTAAAAATATTAAACTAAATATTATATGAACTATTTAATGTGCTCCACTACTTATATAGATAAATATGACTATTTATAAATCTATTAAAGATTTTAGTTCGAATATATCCTCTATGTAGATTTTATTTAAATTCAAATAAATGAATAGTGCTAAAATTGACACTATGGTTATTTTATAAAAATAAAATATTATAAAATTGTTTAAAAATACCAAAAATATTTAAAAATTATAAATTAAAATTTATATGGTCTAAAATCTAATAAAGTATAAAATTATGGGAAATTAACAACATATAAGTAATTATTTATAATGATTTAAAATTTGGAATATGTTTACAACAAATAAAAATAAATAGATTAAATAAGGATAAATCAAGTTGATAATGTTTTAAATAAATTTCAAACAAGTATAAATTTTATTTGATGGTGAGATTACAACCCTATCTCATATAATAATCTAATTTGAGTAATATTGGACGTTTTTATGTGGGGTTTTAATTTATTATAAATTAATATTTTCTAGATTTCCTAAGGTGCCCCTCTCCTCCCTTATAAAAGGGCACCTCCTCCCTCTCCTCACACCATTTTTAGCCTTCAAGCACGGCCAAACCCTACCAATTTCCCTTCTCAACTTCCATAGAAACATACTAGAGGTCCTAGTATTCTTAAAAGACCAATTTTAGTTCCCTAAGTGGATGTTTCAAAGAGGTGTGTCGAAGAAGAGGTAATATCCGTTACCGATTCTTTCAATTTTATTTCATCTTCTAATTCCTCTTCATTAGTTGTTTAATTATTAAGTAATAAAATTAGTATCAATAATATTCTGATATGTTATTATAAATATGAAACAACCCTATTTCACCTTCTATTTATCATACGGAAAACGAAATCACCGCGCATGTGTACGTACGGAATACCGTCTCCACGTCGTGGTGTAATCTGTTTTATACCACCACCTTACTTGGATGGGTATAATGGTGTAAAGAATAACTATATATTATTATTTAAAGGTGATATTTATTCTAAAATAGAATACATACACTTCAATACAATTTCATGATCATGGGAACGATATCATCGCTCGTGCGTACGCAAGGCCTACCGTCTCCACGATGTGATGCGACTCATTCTACATGATATTCATTGAATAATGATTATATAAATGAATTTAATGAATAAATATTATATATATTACACTAATACCATTATGTAAATGATTTATCTATAACCTAAAAATAGGAATACGAATTTAATCGATAAAACATGCATAAGAACATAAAGTAATGAACACCCAAATATCAAGTAGAAATGAAATATTACTAATAAGAAGATAAGAATATGAAAATATATGATATTATAACAATGAATATAATTATTTAATAAGTCAATGACATTATTTAAATCATTATACATGAGGTTCCGATACGTACAAAGCATATCGAACCTAAGGTAAGGGAAAATTTCGCAATCTCAATTTTTATCCAAGATTGTTTATACTTCGGTATTTACTGGGGAATATTTATCATCCACATCCTTGTTTCCTCACTTCGAAATATTATTTCTATCCTCCTACAATGGATTAAATCAAATTTTACTTATTGGTGATTTTTTTAAAAGATATGAATGGAATCTTTTGTCGGTTGCAGTACAAGGTACTTTTTGACTTTTTCGGCCAAATATGAGAAGAATGTTTTTTTAACTTATATGGAATGAATGCATTTTTATGATTTCATAGAGAATTATTTCCATGAATCTTCCTTTACAGGTTTTCATGTTTTTAAGCAACTTCTTTTAGTTTAAAATTTTATGACATGTTATGAAGGTAAAATGTTTTTGAAGTAGAAAGGATATTTTCCTCAAGAATGGAGTTCAAGTGTATTATCAAAATTATTTTCCATCCATGATAATATAGGGTTCTATTTTTATCCCTATTTTTACATTGATTTTATTATTTTATGATGGAATTATTTTTATGATTTCCTTTTATGGATTATGTTATTATGGAATGATGTTTAAGAATCCCATTTTTTATTACATGGGTTATGCTATGATTTATGATTTTGTGTCACACATAATAATTGTTTCATTATGAGATGGGTGGGACCTATATCTTCCTCCAATGCATTGTTAATGATTTATACCTCCTGAGATAGACATGGCTGGAATGGCTAGTTAATCCGGTTCAGTGACATAGGACTGGAACTGGGAGTGAACTCGGTTCAATAATGGAATTTGTCTACTATGATAGTCTTCACAATGAATCTTGACTAATATGAAATTATTTTCTATGATTATTTGTTTATGCCACAAATTTTCATGTTTTATGTTATGATTATTGG
Source organism: Viscum album (assembly GCA_963277665.1). Taxonomy (NCBI): domain Eukaryota; kingdom Viridiplantae; phylum Streptophyta; class Magnoliopsida; order Santalales; family Viscaceae; genus Viscum; species Viscum album. The sequence continues at coordinate 136,942,865 of OY728161.1, read as the reverse complement.
GATTACATTTCACTACCATTCTTTATCCCATGTTATGATATTATGATCTATTTTATAGGTTATGATTTTCAAAATGTTACGTTCTTATGAATATGATATGATTGATATTTATTTTGTTTACCCATACTGAGATTTTGAGATCACCCTATTGTATGTTTTCTTTTCCCCATGTCAGGAATAAGGTTATTATGTAGGATATGCCAAAAGTGACTCTAGATATGATTAAATAAATGAGCGACAATGTGGATGATTTATGAACCAGTTGTTTATGTTTCCCAATTTCTAAATACAATATACCTATACCGTCCTTTCATGGTTTTGTTATATTTTGTTATAAGTATTCTTCAATTCTGAAGTAATAACAATGTATGTAAAGCATGGGTCGTTATAGTTTGTATCAAAGGAAATGTATAGTTAACTTTTCGAAACAAGGATGTGAAATCCTTAGAAAGAACCCTAAGGATATTTCTAAACATAGAACACTATATTAGTGTTTTAGAAAAGGCCAGGAAAAACCTATGATAATACCTAAAGTGTGAAATTTTATTCTTGATTATGTGGTTTTATTGTTATGATTATTGTTTCTCACACTATGCTTCTTGGTTTTAGTCAATGGTTGGATCCCGAAGGAACTGTGTTAATGCTGAATCTGACGACCAATGAAATGATCGTCCCCCTGAGCAACCAAAAGTTATGGATGCTGGAATGAAAAATCTTGTATCCATGCTCACATAACTTTCTCAAGCTATGAATCAGGCTGCAATTCCGAACGAGCAAAGGAAGGAGAAAAATTCTGTTGATTCCTTTATGAGTCAGTGTCCACCTTCATTCAGTAGGTCTTCAGATCCATTAGTGGATAAACAATGGATCAGTATCACTGGAAAGATATTTTCAGTTCTACAATGTTCTGAAAATGATAAAGTCATCTTATTAGTATATCGTTTGGAAGGTGAAGCTTATCAATGGTGGAATCTTATTAAGAATATGAGGAAAGGAGATTATATTGAGTCCATGGAATGAGACAAGTTCATGAACTTATTTTTCAATAAGTACTTCCTTCATATTCTTTGAACAAAGAGGCAGAAGGAGATTCTTGAACAGAAGCAAAAGGATGATGAATCTGTTGGCCCCTATGAATCAAATTTTGAAAGACTTTCAAGGTACGCTTCTAGAATTATTATCCAAACTGAGAGTAAGATCGATATATTCTTTAGTGGATTAAAACCAAGTCATCGAAGGGTGGTTTACCTAAGGGAGTTAAATAGCTACGAGGAAATTGTTCGATGTGCTCTCAAGGTTGAGATGGATATTGGAGTAAGCAATCAGTCATATGGTTTTGATAAGAAGAGGAAAATGGAATTCAAAGGGAAATCTAAAGACCACACTGAGAAGAAGATGAGTTTTCCCTTATTCTCAATGTGTGGAATGAAACATGGAGGGAATTGTCTTAAATGGACAAGTAAATGTTTTATGTTTGGAAAAGAAGGTCATCAGGCATTTGAATGTCGAAATAATGGGAATAATATGTCTAATGATGCGAACAAAGAAAGGGATACATTGAATGCACCTCCTGCACTTCAATGTTTCATGTGCAAGGAAATGGGGAATTATGCCAATCAATTCCCTAATCCAAGGGTTTTTGATGATGATCGACATCAACAAACTCTTAAGGAAAAAGACAATGGAAATTCACATGCAATTTCTATCGGCTACGTGGAGTATGATAACGAAGTGGTGAATCGTACACTTACCATCCACTCTAAAGTAGAAAATGTTTTATTTGATTCCTGATCCACCCACTCTTTTATTTATGAATAATTTTTTAAGGGTATAACCGTATTACCTCAGCAGTTGAATATTGAGTTACCTGTGACAACCCCTAATGGAAAAAAAATCACATCAAATGTTTACAATTTTTCTTCGATTGATGTTTGTGGGAATGTGCTTCCTGTAAATCTTGTGATCCATCCTATTGTGGAATTTGATGTGATTCTTGGCTTGGATTGGATTTCTTTATACGGATCTCATATCAATTTCCAATGAAGGGAAATAACATTTAATATTCCCGATCAATCTACTATCATCTATCGATGCACGGATGAATATAACCATCCAGTGGAAATTTCATCCTTATTATGGGTCTTGATTCCAATAAATGTTGGTTATTTATCTCAAATGGTTGGAGATAAACTCATTATTAAGAATATTCCCACTGTAAGGGAATTTGATGATATCGTTCTGGAGGAATTTCCAGGTCTTCCACCAAATCGTGAAGTTGAGTTTTCAATAGAACTCATACCTAGTGCTATGACCATTTCAAAGACACCTTATATAATGGCCCCAATTGAGTTGCAGGAATTGAAGAAGCAACTCCAAGAGAATCTTGATAAGTGATTCAAACACCCTTGTTCATCAAACATGGGGAGCACCTGTTCTCTTTGTTAAGAATAAAGATGGATCAATGAGACGTTGCATTGATTATCGAGAACATAACAAGATCACTATCATGAACAAATATCCTCTCCCACACATTGATGACTCATTTGACCAACTACACTGAGCTCAATACTTTTCCAAGTTTGATCTTCGTTCAAGGTATCATCAATTAAGGTTCAAAAAGGAGGATATACCCAAGACGGATTTCCATAAAAGGTATGGACACTATGAATTTATAGTGATGCCATTTGGTCTTACTAATTCCCCTGCTATCATCATGCATCTAATGAATAGAGTCTTTAGAGACTATCTTGATCAGTTTGTGGTAGTCTTTATAGACGATATTCTTTTCTATTCAAAGAGCAAGGAACAACATGAATATCACTTGAGAATTGTATTAAAGACCCGAATAAATGAGGAGAATTATGCCAAATTTTTCAAGTGTGAATTTTGGATTAAAAAATTTTCATTTTTGGGTCACATAATCTCAAAAGAGGGGATATCTATGGATCCAGACAAAACAGAGGTAATTGAAAGATGGTCGAGACCAACAATAGTAACTGAGATATAGAGTTTTCTTGGTCTGGCCGGATATTATCGACATTTTGTGAATGATTTTTCAAGGTTATCTAATCCACTAACTAGGTTGACACGAAACAGAGTTAAGTTCGTGTGGAAAAATGAGTGTGAAGAGAATTTCAAAGAGTTAAAACAAAGGTTATGAAGTTCACCTGTGCTAACACTACCGTGTAGTGGAGAATGGTTTGTGATCTATAGTGATGCATCCAAGAAGGGACATGGGAGTGTTCTCCTGAAAAATGGTATGGTGATAGCATATGCCTCACGACAGTTGAATATCCATGAGCAAAATTACCCAACTAATGATTTGAAGTTAGCCACGGTAATCATTGAATTAAAAATATGGAGGCATTATCATTAAGGTGAAAGGTGTGATATTTATACTGATCATAAATTTTTAAAGTATATTTTCACACAAAAGGAGCTGAATATGCGCCAATGAAGATGGTTGGAGTTGATTAATGACTATGACATCTCAATTCATTACAACCCTGGGAAAGAAAACAAGCTGGCAGATGCATTAAGTCGACAAGACCATTCTAGCTCATCCATTATAAGGATCACAAAAGATCCAATTTTTACGGATTTATAAAGGATGGATCATGGAATTATAATAGAAGGAAAAATCTTATCTTTCTAAAATTATTGTTCAACTATCTAAACATGTGATGATTAAAGAGTCACAAAAAGAATATGTAGTGTTACAAAAGAAGGTGATAAATTTTCATGAATTCAACCTTGATTGTGATGGGATAATAAGGTTCACGAAACAGTTTTATGTTCTTCACATCCCAGAATTAAAGAAGGAGATGCTGGATGAGGCTCATAGTTCTTCATTTTCTTTTCATCCTGGAAGCATGAAGATGTATAGGGACCTTAAAGGGTACTTCTGGCGGGATGGTATGATAAGAGATGTTGCTGAATATGTCTCTCGATGGTTGGTTTTCCAGCAAGTTAATGTTGAGATACCGATGTCTAAGGGGATGTTACAACCATTACCCATACCCGAATGGAAATGGGAAAACATCACTATAGAATTTGTCACTAGACATCCTAAAACATCCAAAGGAAATAATTCTATCTGGGTCATAGTTGATCGTCTTACGATTTCGGCACACTTCATTGATATTAGAGATGATTTCTCTGTGGATTAGCTTTCCCTGATATATGTAAAGGAAATGGTAAGATTTCATGGAGTAACACTTTCCATTATATTTAATCGGGATCCGAGGTTTACCTCAATGTTCTGGGAATGTATTCAACATACTCTACATACAGAGTTGAGTTTCAGCACTTCATATCATCCTCAGATATACGGTCAGTCTGAGAGAACAATTCAAACTCTAGAAGACATGTTATGAGCTTGCTCTATAGATTTCGAGGGAGGTTGGGATCAACACCTACATTTGGTGGAATTTTATTATAATAATATTTTTCACTCCAGTATTCAGATGTCTCCTTATGAAGCCCTCTATTGAAACAATGCATAACTCCAACTTGATTGGATGAAGTTGGGGAAAAAGATATTAGGACCTGATCTTGTTGATGAAATGGCATAAAAGGCCAATCTATTCAACAACACATAAGAGCAGTTCATAGTTGACAAAAAAAGTTATGCTGACAACTGAAGAAAAGAACAAGAGTTTGAACTGGGTAATTAAATGTTCTTACGAATATCTCCTTGGAAGAGTGTAATGATATTTGGAAAGAGGGGAAAGCTAACCCCTAGGTATATCGGTCCTTTTGAAATACTGGATCGTGTTTGGAAGGTAGCTCATCGATTGGTTATTCCACCTAATGTCTCCCAAGTTCACGATGTGTTCCATGTATCTCTCCTGAGAAAGTACATACCCGATCCTTCACATGTACTAAGTTCATAAGTTGTACCACTGGAGCAAAATATTTCTTATGAAGAATAGCTGATAGAGATTCTGGATCATAGAGAAAAAATTCTATGGAACAAGACCACTCTATTGGTGAATGTTTTAGGGAGGAACCACCAATTAGAAGAAGCTACATGGGAGCTTTAGGATATGATGAAGAAGAGGTATCCTCATCTGTTGGTTACGAAGTGACGAATTTCAAGGGCGAAATTCATTTTAAGGGGGGTAGAATGTAACTCTCTGATATTTTATGAGAAGTATATTTTTTATGTCTTATGTTATCTGCAACATCAAAGGAATCTTTCACTACACACGACACTAGCTTGGCTTGCGTTATACGCAAGAGCAACCTTCCTTGATAGCGTGTGTTATACGCAATATCGAATTTCACTATACAATGATATGTTTTCAAAATTTTATATAAAGTAGCCACTATAAATAGTTTTATCAACATTTTTAATTTTATATAACATTAGAATTAATTTTACATATGATACGAGAAAAAAAATAAATTTTTCGAAAAAAAGATTTAATTTTTTTTCCAAAAATTAAGTTTTCCGCCTTTTGATGCAGCACCCATTTTGAGGATATTTTTTGAAAAGTTTATAAGTTCAGTTTTACAAAATAAAATTCTTCCATTGAATTAGGATATAAATATTTACAATGGATAAATTTTTGATAATTTTCTTATAACTTTCATATTTTGATGAATAGTAAAAAGACGCTAATTATTAATTGAAAACAACTTTTTTCATAAAAATAGTTTATATGGATAAAATATATTATTGAATGGTTTTAAAGTATAAATAGAATATATTTTTACCATCTAATATAATTTTTTCTATTAGCATTAATTTTACATTGAATTCGTAGGTAAAAACATTTCAATATTTGGCAATGTTTTAACATTTAAAACCTGTTTTCTTAACAACTAGATTAATTTTAAATTAATTACTGCAACATATGTGTATTGATTTTTGAAAAATGGATTCCATATTTGGATTTATTGGGTCCAAATTACGTTAATAGGTTACTTTTATTTTTTTGATATTATGAATAGTAACTATTGTAATTTTTTTTTCTATAGTTAATGGTAAATCGTGTGATTAAGGGTAAGAATAAGATTGTAAAATTAGCCTAAAACTTTTCAAAATTATACTGGATGAATAAAAGTAGACCCATATAACCTAAGGGTCGTAATAGATTCATTTCATGGACCTTTGACCAAGAAAATGATGTAATTATTATTAAAACTAAAGAAAGTGGCAACAAGTCACTCTCTTAAATCTTATAAGTATAATAATTTTAATTTAGTGTTAAACTTCATGAAACATCAAAAATTAATAGTATCATAAAATATAATAAAATTATCTACATCATTTGAATTTATTTATAATTTTTAGGGATTAAATAATTATCATTAAAGGTGACACAATAGTGATGTTGAAATTTTTTTATTGATTGAAATATCAAATAAATGGTTTTAAAAATATTAAAATAAATATTATAAGAACAATTTACTGTTCTCCACTACTTTTCAAGATACATATGACTTGTTTTAAATATATTTAATAATTTAGTTCAAATATATCCTCTACTTAGATTTTATTTAAATTGAAATAAATGAATAGTTTCAAAATTGACACTATTGTTAGTTTATAAAAATAACATATTATAAAATTGTTTAAAAATACCAAAAATATTTAAAAATTATAAATAAAAATTTATATGGTCTAAAATTTCATAAAGTGTAAAATTATGGGCAATTAAGAACATATAAGTAATTATTTATAATTATTTAAAATTTAGAATACTTCTATCACAAATAAAATTAAATAGATTAAATAAGGATAAATCAAGTTGGTAATGTTTTAAATAAGTTTACAACATGTCTATATTTTATTGGTTGATTATATAACAACCCTATATCATAAAATCATCTAATTTGAGTAATTTTGGATGTTTTTATGTGGGGTTTTAATTTATTATAAATTAATAATTTCTAGATTTCTAAAGGTGCCCCTCTCCTCCCTTATAAAAGGGCACCTCCCCCATCTCATCCTCACACCATTTTGAGCCTTCAATCACGGACAAACCCTAACAATTTACCTTCTAAACTTCCATAGAAACATACTAGAGGTCCTGGTATTCATTAAAGACCAATTCTAGTGCCCTAAGTGGAGGTTTCAATGAGGCGTGTCGAAGTAGAGGTAATATCCATTACTGATTCATTCAAATTTATTTCAAATTCTACTTCCTCTAATTTAGTTGTTTAATTAGTATGTAATAACATCAGTATCAATAATATATAGATATGTTATTATAAATATGAAACAACCCAATTTCACCTTCTATCCTTCCTACGGAAAACAAAGTCATTGCGTGTGCGTATGTACAGAATACCGTCTCCACGTCGTGATGTAATTTGTTTTCCACCACCACCTTACTTGGATGGGTATAATGGTGTAAAGAATATATATATATGATTACTTTAAATTGATATTTATTCTGAAATAGTATACATACACTTCAATATAATTACACGATCTTGAGAACGATATCATCGCTCGTGCGTACGTACGGCCTGCCGTCTCCACGATGTGATGTGAATCACTCTACATGATCATCGTTGTATAATGATTATATAAATGAATTGAATGAATAAATATGATATATAATACACTAATACCATTCTGTAAAAGAGGTATCTATAACCTAAAAAGAGGAATAAGAATATATTCGACAAAACATGCATATAAACATAAAGCAATTAACACCTGAATAACAAGTAGAAATGAAATATTAATAATCAGATGATAAGAATATGACCATATATGATATCATAACAATTAATATGATTTTTTGATAAGTCAATGACATTATTTAAATCATTATACATGAGGTTCGGATACGTAAAAAGCATATCAAGCCGAAGGTATGTGAAAATCTCACAGTCTCAATATTTATCTGAGATTGTTTATAATTCGGTATATACTAGGGAATATTTATCATCCACATCCTTGTTTCCTCAAAATATAATATTATTTATATAGTCCTAAAATATTTTAAAACTAATTTAACCTATTGGTTACTTTTTAATAAAAGATATGAACGGAATCTTTTGTTGTTTGCAATATGAGGTACTTTTTGACTTTTTTGGCCAAATACGAGAAGAATGGTTTTTTAACTTATACGACATGGATGAATTTTAATGATTTCATAGAAAATTATTTCCATGAACCTTATTTTATAGGTTTTGAAGTTTATTTTTAATCAACTTCTTCTAGTTTACAATTTTATAACATGTTAAGAAAGGATAAATGTTTTTAAAGTTGAAAGGTTATTTTCCTCAAGAATGGAGTTCAAGTGTTTTATCAAAATTATTTTCCATATAAGACATTATAAAGTTCTATTTATATCCCTATTTTTACATTGATTTTATTATGTTATGATGGAATTATTTTTATGATGTCCTTTAATGGATTGTGTTATGATGACATGATGTTTAAGAATCCCATTTTTATTACATGGGTTATGCTATGATTTATGATTTTGTGGCACACCTAAGAATAGTTTCATTATGATATGGGTGGGACCTATATCTCCCTCCAATGCATAGTGTAAAGATTTATATTTCCTGAGATAGATATGACCGGAACGGCTAGTTAATCCGGTTAAGTGATACAGGACTGGAACAGGGAGTGAACTCGGTTCAGTAATGGACTTTGTCCACTATGATAGTCTTGGAAATTAGTCTTGACAAATATGAAATGATTTTCTATGATTATATGTGAATGAGACAAAGTTTTATGTTCTTATGAATATGATATGATTGATATTTCTTTTGTTTACCCTTACTGAGATTTTGAGCTCACCCTTTTGTATGTTTTCTTTTCCCCAGGTCAGGAAGATGGGTATTAAGTAGGATATGCCAAAAGGGACTCTAGATATGATGAAATAAACGGGAGAAAATGTAGATTATTTATGAACTAGTTGTTTATGTTTCCTAGTTTTTAAAGAAACTATACCTATACGGTCCTTTCATGGTTTTGTTATATGTTTCAATAAGTATGCTTCAATTCTGAATTAATTACAATTTATGTAATGTATGAGTCGTTATAATTGTTTTAAAGAGTGAAATTTTTTCTAATATTTCATGTAAAATATGTACTCCAACTTCATTAAAGTAATCTTTTACATCAATAATAAATTTTCTTCAAAAATGAATATCATTTTGAAGAAGATAATTATGATTATTTTATATTTTATTCATATTTATTTTATTATAATGAATGTAATTATTGAAATAATCATGAAAATATAATATTATGGTGAATTTTTGGAATATTCCTAAAATGATTTATTTTTTAATGAATATCGGAAAATACCGGTTTTATTAAAACCTTAATTTATTTTCATGTAAAATTTTCATAATTTATTTAATTTTATCATATATTATAGTAATCCTCCATGAATTTTAAATAATATAATTAATTATGTTAGAATCATCTTTATAATTCGTTTTGATTTAATTTATAATTTGGTCTTAATTTTTTTAGGAAAATAATTTTTTGAACAGTGTGTTTTTATCATTATAAATTAAATTTATATTTATTGATTAAAAGTTTTAAATTAGAATAATATTTTACAGAGTCATTCATATATTTTAAAGTTCATTTAATTTTTTATCGAAATTAGTGGAACTGAATTATGTTTTCTCCATAAAAATATAGTATTCTAAAATGATTATCGGTTGTAGTTTAAACATTTATTAAAAATTCAAATCTACAATATATTAAAATTGAATCTAGTAAAATGGATTCCATATTATTAATCAGTATAAATAAAATTAATGTATAGGTTTAAATAATTTGTTTCATAATGAATGGTAAAAATAGTTAAAAGTTGTTACAATTGTAAACGTTAAAATGGGTTTACTGGGGGTTAAACTAAAATATTGGGATTGGATTTTCCACCAAAAAATTCTTTTGCCAATAATTTTTCTGCTATTTAAACTTTTCTTTTACAAAATATGAATATTTGACCATTGTCAGCCACTTTACACTGAAATTGACAATAAGTAAATCAAATATTTGATGAAACTTCTGGTGTGTCCGTCCTCTCACAAATAAAAGGGATCCTCTCCACCTCCCTTATTTACACCATTTGACTCATCTAGATAAAAAATAACTACTCTAAAACCCTAATATATTTCTAAAATTCATACAATATCTTTTATAATTCTATCATGAACAATCCGTTGAGTCTTTTGCTGTAATCCAATTGATATCTCTCAAAGAATATGTATAAATCAAAACCAATAACATTAAAATTTATTTCATCATACACCTTATATAAAATTTCTGTATCAATAAGAAAAATTATTGAAACAGTATCACCAATGTAATTTTAGTTTATTTTTATAATTTTTCAACCATTTACCAACTCTTATCCATAAAATGTGAAATACAATTATCAATCCCCTATTGGTGTGGACTACGACTTCCACATAGTGATATGATTCTGTTTACATAACCATCCTTCATAACATGTAATATTGATATATTTAATGACTTCATATGATATTTGTAACATAATTATTTATATATATATATAATATCTTGTCTATCTTCATAACATATGATCCATTTTTCAATGATAATGTCAGATGTATGTACTTGTGGACTACCAACTAAATTAACTGATGTGATTTATATATCATTTACCAATTAATTAGATGGTAAAAAGTACAAATGTAATGAACATATATTATATACATGATTTAATAATGTTTAATTTAATTTTGAATCATGATTCTCCATTATTTCATTTTATCCATTGAAAACTAGAATCAACACTCATGTGTATATACATATAACCATCTCAACGAACTGATGTAATTCATTTTTCATCACCTCATAATATTTAAGATTATAAATCTGTATATAATTAATATATATGATATTTATGTAGTTATTAAAAATATTATATATTTTAATCATGGTTAAAGTGAGTAGATCATAACTGTTGATCCAAAATATTAATGAAAAAAGTAGTTAACACCAAAATTGATGACTTTGATAGAGAATTATTAATAAATGGGTTTTTAAATGTTATAGGTGGATAACATTTAATATTTTAATTATGAATTGGGTTTGAGTACACAATTTTGATAATTCTAAATATATTGTACAATATTATGGATCTCATACTAATCAAGTCATGCATAAGTTATGGGTTTTCATCTCAAATCTTCTTTCATTGAAATATATGTTATTTGGTGAACCAAATTTCTTCTAAATGGATTATATAGTTCTAATTGGATATTATATAACATTTATTAACCTTATTCATCATATTATAACTATAAATTCAATTTATCTTTCATTTAATGGTTTTTATAATAATATTTCTTAAGAAAAAAGGATTTCTTCTTAGTTTTTATGAATTGAGAAAAGAATTAATGTTATGAATCAAATTATTATTCATAAGGTTTATATATTAATAAATAAAATATTTTTTATTAATTCATTATTTATTTTATAGTATTTTTGGAAACATATGATTTTCATGCTTCTGTTGAATTTTAATTAAAAAAATTTCAACTTGTAATAATTGTTCAACTGAATATAGTTTCATTGATACATATTTAGTATAATACACCAATATTACTATATGATGATTATTTAATAACAAAAGTAAATTTTATTATGGAAAATATAAATATTATAATGGAAGTTAATGTTTTATTTTCATTTATTTCATTCATGGATTATATGAATCAAAACATACTAAAGTGGATATTTTTTGAGGTTACGATTTTTCTATTAGGTTTGTTTATTTATAAATTAATGAGAATATAAAAAAAGGATTCATATCACATGGATAATATATATATATTATTCTCCTCTAGTTATTTTTTGAGATATAATTTTCACCTTTCATTTTCATCTCTTTAAGATCTCAAGAGATAGAAAGAAGGTTTTTAAGAAAAATTTAACATATTTTTCTTTTAAGTAAGGATTCATTTCAATGATGTCAATATTTCCTTTTAAATATATTTGGAAATTAATATTATATTTTTTTTATTAAATTCTTTTTTATGAGTTTTTGAATTTTAATAATAAAAATAAATTTAATCTTTTTATCATTTTTCAAATAAAGTACTTTTGAATTTTTACCACAAATGTAAAAAAGGTTTGTTTTAAAAAACATAGCAAGAATAGAATTCCTCACCATAATAAATTATATTTTCCTTGATGAATCATATATATATTTCATTTAATATTTCAAATGAAATTCATTCAAATATATATTGAAAATTTTAGGTTCTAAATAAGTTATTTTAAAATGAAAGATATATTTTCCCCATGAATTTATCTAGGGATATTTTAATGTTATTTTCATATATAACAACAAACTTTGTTTCTTTTTGCATTAATGGGTATATGATCCAATGTTTCCAGTATTATTTTTTATCTGTATTTTTTTGATAATGAATGGTTTATGAAAAAAAAATTATTTCCAAGGGTAATCATTGATATAATGATAAATATATTAACTGTATTTTTAAATACATTTGAATGGATTGTTATTATGTGATGTTAATTAAATTATATAGTAAAGATGATAGGTTACATAATAAAACAAGGATATGTGGTTTTGTAATATCCATCCAATGAGTATTTTAATTATGATGGAATTCTGAAACTCCAAAGAGAAAATGGAGTTAATATAATCCAAAGAGATGAATAAGTTAATTGGATATATGTTACTCCTAATATAATAATTGGAATGTCAAAACAAGACCAAATGAGGATATAGCTGCTACTCCCCATGTCAGCCACCATAGACCATGTGAGTTTATCCAACGTCGAGTATGCTACAAAACACATGAGGGGTCATACCCTGGTGTAATTATATTCACAAACCATTATACACCTCAATTAAGCAATTTAGATATGTATAAACACAATTGATAATACATGGATACATCTATCCTAACTAGAGTATATCAAAATTACAAAAAGGGAAAAATACACGCCAACCAAAATATGAATGTCACTAAGGTCCACCTGCTCCAAGTCCTCCTAGGACTCTTTTGAATGGATAGTGATTTGAAAAAGACACCTAATGTGTAGGAAAGGCTCATGCAGGGTTGAGTATAACAATACTCTCTAGGCACCTATATTAACCAAAAGAAAATAAATATTGTGAATAGAAATTGTGTGATCGACCAAGCCATAGAGAACCCTAATGAACAGGAAACTACATGTCATGACCATCATCATCTATACATAAATAGACATATCATACCAACTTGAATTTCATACATGATGTTACAACCCTACCAGGTATTCCAGAAATACACCATGATATACTGTCTTCAGATTTCAAGTCTCATGAGCATTAAACATCTTAGAAAGCTTTGGATTCCTAAATGAGTAATGAAAATAAGCACACATCCCGGAGCACACACTCTATGATCTCTATCATAAAAGATGCAACTCTTCTGATATATACACATCACTGGGTACAACCCTACATCCAATAATGGCACATTTGACTAATATCAATCAATCAGGTATCATAAGATAATGGAACAACACCGCCATCCACATTGGCATGCATCTGGGAGGACACACTCACAATATCTCTCCACCAATAATGTCATACTATAGGAAAACCCATCTCGATACTCAAATATAAGAACTCACCCTTTCATGATGTGTAGTTACACCCAACCCAACTTGAACTAAAAAAGGTCACATTCGTTAGAAATGGGATTAGTCCTAGGATCAATTTGGGACACTACAAATTCATATTACAAAACTATACCCCAACCAATGAGATAGGTGATCAATATTAAGATCATCTAGGGAATACACTAAATATAATCTGGTAATCCATCATTTTCACTTAGAAATGGGATCACTCCCAGGATCAGCTAGGGACAACACAACCCAGTCAGATGCCTTTGAGATCATATCTGATAGATTTAGGATTATTACCCATGTAATTTTATCTACAATCATTCCACCAACCCCATATAGTATATCTCTCAATATAATGGATCAAAATATTGAAGGTAGTAAAACCCTACACAAACATTCTGATGAGTAGGGATCATATATTCGATGATGTTGCAACCCTATAGAAACCAACTGATGTGTAGGGGATTGTAAATATTATGATTCTAAAATCCAACTAAAACCTACTAATACATAGGGGATCATGCAGTGAACAATTCAAAAAACAATATAGTGACATCCTACAAGATATGGGATCACTGCATGTGTAACGATGGTCAAAATGATACCAAGAGCCCAATCTAGGGAAAATAATATGTTAAAAGATGCCATCCTTTCATCTATAGAGGGATAATACAACTCTAATGATATGATAGATGATCCCACTCGAACCATTTTGTAGGGATACATTAACAGTATCCGATTTAATCTATTCAGGGTGATCATAATATTTTAATAAGTATGTAATTCAAAATGTACACTAATATGCATAGCCCAATGAAACCCACTAACCCAATTCAGTTTTAATGGACTCTAACCCATGAAGAACAAGATTTTTCCTCAACTCTCAAATACTTGGAAAAAAACATGTCCACCATTATCTTCTATGAGGAAAAAAATCATAGTATAGTATACTCATAAGACTTAATATGAGAACCAATAAAATAGATATATGGGGGGGGACTTTTCTACGAAGAAAAACAATTTGTAAGGGGGTCTACACGACGTGTGACCCTACCTGAACACCCAGATGTATCCTCCCGAAGCATAGATTGGCTACCAATGTGGGGCCTGACAATGGATACCGGTGATAGACGGTGTCTCTCACCACACCCAGGCCCTGTCCATTTATTCCCATCACATGTCTCACCCACCCATGTCGAACGCACAACATATAACACCATGTACATGACATGTCCTGGGTGAAGGATCACATGTTCATGTCATCTTCCAATTTCTATGTCTAGAACACTATTCCCATGTTTTTTGTTCATGTACTATGGCACTATCGTGTATGTTCACATGGATTCCATGGACATGTCCTCAGGACACATTCCATGTGGTAACTCCATGGCATATAACCTCTGTTTTATGGATTATAGTCCATATGAATCATCTTCCTTGAATATAAATAACACAAGGCATGATCCACATAACTATATGTTAGGTTTATGGGAAGTACATTGGGTATTTTCCTATGAGAAACCTGAATTGACCAAGTATTCCCCGAAACACATAGATTGGCCCTCATGGGTTCCCAAGTAATTGTATTTAGGATCTATAATCTTAATGTAAGGAATAAAAAATGTATTCAAGAATTATAACTATGAAAACATAACACGGGGAAAACACTTAAACATCAAGGTCAAATTTGAACTCAAGAGATGATTTAGCACAACTGATAGAAATCGTCATTATGATCAAAGATCAATTGATCCTTGTTTCCATGATTTAGTACTCTTGGGTATTGTTAGTCGAATGGGGGAGAAGGGGTTTTGGATCCTCCAGGAGAGCCAATTAAATGGGCAAAAATAGATGGTATTATTTTAATTTTTATTAAATTAGTAATCCAAATTAACTCCAAACCACCATCTCGGCTCGAGCCAAACACAATTCACCGATAAGTTTTATGTCTCAACTAGAGTAAACATGATTTTCTTGACTAAAACACAAACTAAAAATTCTTATACGAGACTCCTCATGATAGTTATTATTTCTATTCTAATGATGTTTCATGCACATGATAAAATATATAAAATATTTTTAATATCACCGCATCTAGGAATTCAAGTACTCAGAATCCCAAGCCATCTTAGTTCCTAGCATAAGAAATATTGAAATCATTATTACAACATCTAACATGACAAAACCTAAGTCCCTACATATACCCCAACTTAAGGGTTTTCATCCTAAAATTTTAAATACATTGAACATCAGAAAGAAACTGAAATTTCAACTAGGATACTCATGATAGAGAACTCAAAAAGACCACCATAAAGGCCTCTAATGAGTCTATTTCTTCCTAAAATTAGTACACTCAAGGGATCCACAATACATATAAACCCAAATCCAGGTAATCATTTTGACATCATTCAAAAATGTGGTAACATGTATCCTCATTTGTGACCGGTGGATAAAAACATTATGAACCTAGTCCATGTGTTGCTATATGGACAAGCAGTAAATAATCTCAATAACCTGACATAGAGACCAATGCAACCCTACTCCGAGAAAACAAGGAAATGAATCTCATCAACTATTATAAGATTCTACCTACATTGGGTCGAACTAACAGTCTATCATATTTTTTCAACACATATTAAGAACTAATCAATTTCAGTTAGAATCCTTTATTATTGTCCGTTAGAACCCACTATAAACCAAACAAATCCCTCGTCAAATAGAAAGAGTAAAATATGAAACCTAACTATTGAGAGTATCAATTAATTAATAAGGATACCCTAAAAACCCAAGAAATATATTTCCATGAGCATAGTGCAACCCTCCAGTACACAACCTCACCATAAGCACAGATGTCAAAGGGAATTTCCCACTACATCTCGATATTTTCTTCATTATAGTGCTCCAGCTAGCCCACATGGTTTTACTCAAATCAAAAAATTATTTCTCAATGGGGTATGGGCCCCTCTTCCCCATTCATTTGAAGATACAGTGAACGACACCACAATGAAACTGAATGTAACCCTAAGAGAACATTTAGTAAGTAGTGGGAAGAAGCTAGTACATAAAAATAGTGACCATCAATAATATTGAATTATGTTGAAAGGGAACATTGTGTACCTATACCAACAGTCAAATACTCTCATATATTTACTTTAATAGCCTATAGTTTTACTCCCCCGTTTCTTATAGCTCCCTAAGACTATTGTGGACCACCTATTAGTAGTGATGGAAAGTCACTTAACATGCCTCCTCAAACTATTCTACCATCTCCTCCACCTTATCAATCACTCTACAAACGTTCATGATTTATAATACTCCATTCAAAAAGATTTCTATAGACCAAATCCTTCTCTACATTCTGGAGGGTAGGAAAATTCCTAGGAAGATTTCCTGGTTCATCGGAATTGAAACACCTCCCATCCAAAGGCAGGAAAAAATATCCTATAATACATGAGCCTTAGAACCTCAATCCTATACAAAAACATCTTTCATGTCCAGATCCTTGTGATATTTATATGTTACTAGCTACCTAGGTCTCAGATAATATGTTCCATGTACTAAGAGTTAAATTCATCTCACACAGAAATCTATCCACAACCAAGGCCCACACTAATACTCCATCAAAGGAGGGAAGGTATAACAACACTATTGATGCCATGTTATCCTAAAGAAAGCATTTTTCAAGGTACCATTATCATAAAAAAAGTTACTCAAACCATATCCAAGGATTAAGGGAACATTTTTTTGATCCTCCCGAAGATCAATGCCATGACCATGGTATCGTGATGATGCTGAAGAAGCTCTTGGATGTGCACTAATATCAACATCTATTTATTGATCTTCGACCTAAAGAACTTCTCAAAATCCTCCCAATAGAGCACCACCTCATCATGGTTATTCCATACAAGACTCTACAATCACCTGAATAAACCATGTAAAATGCTCACCACTATGACCATCATTAAATTAGAGTGATTCCGCTTAAGGTGGAAAACATTCCTGAATTCCTTGAGAAAGTTTTCAGCTTACTAGTGGTATGGATCACCATGCTACCTCAAAGGTTGATACCTTTGCAACTCTTACAGCTCATTCATCCTATGTGTATCCTTGACTATACTACTGTAAAAACATGTAGCTCATCGTCTGGTGGATCAACATGTAGACCACCAATAGGTCTAGTTTTATAATCAGTTCCATAAACTAATGATACATATCATAGAGGTTCATCACTATAATCCTACAGTGAAACCCTTTATGGTTATCATTGTGGGGAAATCATGAAATAAAATCAAGATGATCCACTATCGAAGAGTATATCTTGGTAGATGTGTCAATAATGATAAGAAAAAACCACAAAACCTATCCTTATATGATGCATGTACAAATATTTACCTACCTATAATTTTAATATTTATCGAGTAAAAAAGGATATCAGAGTCTTGGTGAGTGGATATGTCAGCTTCCCCACCAACACTGGAACCTCTAGCCCGAGTTCCAATATCGAAATATCAAAACACTGTGGATATGAAACCCAAAGAAAGTACGTCACCTTGCATTACCAAATTGTAACCTCTTTTAAAACCAATCTATAATGACCCACCTCAATGGGGATTGAGACAAAAGACCCCAAACCAACCTATATGAAAAATTTGGGTTCAAACCCATTGGGCGTATGTATTGTACCAGTTCTGAAGGGTACTGTAGCAGTGCTAAAACTGTAGCAATGGTGGGCACTGGAGCAGCACAAGTCACTGTAGTGGAGATAGAGAACTATAGTGGTGGCGGGTAATATGTTGTACTGTAGGAGGCATGTAATGTAGCAGTACTATTCATAGAATGGTCGTCGGGCCAACAAATTGGGCATATGGGCCACGTAATGGGATAAACACCCATTAGGCCCTCAGGCTATGTAATGAGTCTCCCTCTACCTAGTTAAAGAGGTCATTTCTTTGATTTAATAATAAATGAGGCTTCGGCCCCAACCTTTAAAAAACACACATTGATGGCCTTATCATATGGTTCAAGTATGAACAAACCTACATACATGTCCACAAAAAAGTGAATATGTATATAACAAGAAAAAAATGAATGCATATATCTATCCCATCTAGAGTATAGAAGTTGAAAAAAAAATAAACATAGATTCCCCAAAAAATAAAACCATGAAAGAATCCATACATTTTAGATGTAGGAGATATATTTCAAACGAACCCACATAAAATCTCATCATCCATGATCCTATAAACACCCTTATTAGCCTAGCATACAATGTTCTACCAACACTTGCTCCATCTCGGACTCTGTCGAAAGATATATTTCCAGCAGAAGGCACAAAACATGTGGGAAAATACCAAGTAGGGGTGAGTATAAAAATACTTAGTAGGCCCCCTAAATACCCAAAAGAAAAGTTAAAAACTCAAAGGAAACAGTTTTCTCGAACCGACCAAAGGGATCCCAACCAAGAGATCAACTCTATCCTAGTACCCTCCATGGGTATACAAGACTAATTATCACATACATCCTATAATATCATTAAATTAATGATAATAACAAATTATCATGATGAAATATACCTATATACACTCAAATGATACTGAAACTATCTTGATGTTCTTACCTCATACCCCATGATGGGTTACTACTATAGGCCTGAAAAGAAAAAATCGTCCAGGATCACACAATCCACGAGCTATGTCATTCAAGATTAACCTCATTCAAGACAAACACTTGATGGGGTAAAACCCTACTATACCTTATCGAGCATATGGGAGACACCACTCAATCAGGTATCACTAGTTCATGAAATAAAACGGTCCTCCCAAAGGGCATGCATATGATAGGATGGTCTCATTAAATATATTGATGATGAAAGTAGTAATAATGTATAGAAAATCTGGGTACTTAGATAGGTGATCTCACCAATCACTAATATGGGGATACTATCAACCATACTGTAACAAGATAATTTCTTATTCTTTGGATATGGGATCACTTCTAGGATCCATTTGTTGAAACTATTACCATATATTTGAAAATTTTACGAAATATCCTTATATATTGGTTAACTCAAAGGATATGCAAGGGAAACCCCAAACCCAATATAGTAACCGAATGATCTCACTGAAATAGTTTATCAGTCCTAAGATATTATAGGGGACACCATAACCACATCTGATATCCTAGTGATCAAATCACACGTGTTGAGGATCATCACATGTGTAATTTCGGTCACAATAATTCCCCAAATGTCGTCTATATTATCTCATGATGTAGGGGATCATGGTTCTAATAACACCACAAAACCTACATAGACCATCTATTGAGTAAGGGATCATGTATATGATTATTCCACAACCCTACTGGAATAAACTATTGATCATGGGATAATACAATCAAATGAAACCAAATACTATATCAGACTATCTATTTTGATAGGGGATCGCTTCCAATGTAGTTTTTTCTCCATGAATATATCAATAACCTGGTATATGGAAAAAGAAATTTTAGAGCATCCCACCCTGACCCCTCTAGATGGATACTACCAATCTAACAGTACAGTAGAAGATACAACTCTATGATTTATAGTGGGATTCAACTTTATCTGATCTTATCCTATTCGGTGGATCACAATCCTATAAAGATGATGTAATTCCACATGTACCCTCATAGGGATAGACTATGTGAACTCCATAAACCACTACTGCTCCAAACATTACCAACCCGTGAAACCCATAAAATCACATTAACATGCATTTCTAGGTCCAAATCATGGACACCATCGTACTATGAACAATAAAATGATTTATATTCGCTAATCATATGCTTGAAACTGAGACCCAAAGAAGGATATATGTTGAGAATAATATCATGCAAGAGGATACTACAAGTCTTGCAAGATAGTCTATAGAACATGTGATCTCAACATAACACTCGTCTATGTCCTCTGGAAACACATCTTGTATAGGAATGGGTAACCCCATGATGTGTACATGTGGTACATGATGTCTCTAACCTCACTAGAGACGTGTCTATATATCCCATTTACCCGGTTCAAGCTGATGCTTCGACCACATGACATGTACCACTAGGTACACGACGTGCCCTATCAAAACGACCATCCGAACATGTTATCTTTTTAATCCAATTAGTATAACCATATGATATTATAGGATTTATATGTACTATAAAACAAACATGTACATTCTTATAGCTTCTAGGGATATGTCCTCAGGCCTCAAGACACGAGGTCACTACATGTCATGTATCTGGTGGAACATGGTGTACAGTCCCCAAAAATAATCTTCCCCGTATTGGAAAAACACATAGCATGATCTACTAGAGTTAATAACATGTATAAGGAAGATAGTTCACTTATTTCCCAATAACCATCCCAAATTTACCTATTTTTCATCAAAACACTTATATCAACCCTCATGTTATCCCTAAAAACAATCTAAGGGATCTACAACCTTAAAAATGGCACCAAAATGGATATGTATTTAAAATACGAAAGATCCTACCTATTGGGGTACCCCCAAGGATTCATGTTTGAATCGGTTCATAGAATATTCTACAGTATGAACCTAGAGTGATATATATCATGATAAGAGATATGAAGCTTCAAATTTTCTATATTCATGCCTCGTGTTATCCATGAGTCTAAATAAAGAGAGGGTAATTTGGTTCATCGCATAGTTAACACCAATGGGGTGGGAGAGAGTGTGTTGATTTTTTTACAACAATACTCCCATTTAACTCCTCACCGCAAAATTGATTCCTTCCACATACCCATAAATGACTATTATTCTGTCTCTATTAGGGTAATACTAACCTTAATAAATCAATAAATGTTTGAGAAATAAGATCGGAGACTCCACTAGGGAGAAATTCCATGTTTCCAAAAAAATGTGCATTATTGATAATATATATTTAATATTTTTAATGTAACCACGTTGGGGATCTCCTGGATAAAAAATCATCCATCAACAGGGTATATAGATTCAAAAATATTCCTAGAAACATTTTATATTATAATAGAAAATAACTAGTGTTTATATCGGAAATGACAATGTAAGAATTTATCTTACAAGACATTACCCACAACAAAAGTCATGGGAGTGAACCGTGACTATAGAATTTATTTTATATACTTATGTTAATGACATAAACATATGTATTACTATAATGATATATTATCATGGATCAAGATTTATATTTGATGATTATTTACACTTATTCCTTATTTATTTTGGTTGCAAAAATATATGCCTTGTTTCATGATCAAGAACATTGAATGATTGGTTATGATTATTATGAGTTTTGATCATGTCTTCATAACCTTATGCATATATTATAACAACATATAATCATTAATTGATATTTTATATGTTTTCCCTTACTTGGAATTTGAGCTCTCCATTTCTTTTGATTCCCATTACTATATTATGGAGAAACAATTTATGTATGATATATTTAATTAGGGTGTCAATTGGGAGGAAAATAATGGTATATGAAGTAGATAATTTATGTACATGTTATCTTTGTGTCCATGATTCCAAATATACTAATACATTAAAAATTACAGAATGAATCCTATTTATACGTAATGAACATTCTATTTATGTATGAAAATTTTGGGATGATATTCTCCAACCCAATGAAACATATGATCTCAAATAAATTTTGAGCATGTTCCTAATACATATTATCTACTTATTTATCTTTATATACAAAAATTCCAACATCTATGATTAGATATATTGGAAAACACTCATCCTAGATCAATAATTGACACATAAATATAATAGTATAGAGTTAATGTACTCAATGTGTACTCAACACTGTCTCATGGTGTTTCGAATGTATCTCTACGGTCGATGAAAATTCGAGAATAAAATCAACAAACACCATAATAATGGAGTCAAGATATGTATAAATGACATTTTTCATGGGATCCTAGAAAACAACTGTTTCATTTTTATATCCAAAAAAGATGAAAAATTACTCATATCATCTTTATTTACTAATAAGTAGTATCTTAGAAATTTATCTCTATCTGATTCGAATATATTGGGAGAATAACCATGGTTCAATCATTGAGAACCCTTGTGCTCCCCATAAATGATCAAATATGTTATCAATCCTCATAAGAGATTATAAATTCTTTATATTCACCTGGTTCATATTCTTATAGTCAACACATAAACCAATACTATTGTATGACTTCATTATGAAAAAATATGTGTACAATGCGGATATATTATCTCTTTGAAAAATCACATCACATCCAAATCATTATTCTTAAAATTTAATTATATAGACTCATATTGTTCCATATAGTAGGAATGAAATCACAGAGGATTCATTGAAGAACAATTTTGGGATTCAATCCAAATGGAAAACCGAACCATCCTGTGTCTTGGCCCGTAGTGAATTTATTTTCCCCATTGGATGAAAAGTACTTCCTGAGAATCAATAATCACTTTTGGGAATGATTTATACCATAATAACTGGCCTTAAAAAAATAATATATCATCACATCATAACAATATCCATAACCATAAAAATAAATGACAAGATTTAAAAAAATTACACTTATTACCAAGAACCAAAATAACCAATACAAGATGGAGGTAAACTAACCAAATAAGCCTCCAGGAAACAAGAGGGTCAATGTCCCCATGCTACATCCACCAACACATTCAAAAATATGAACCACTAGCAATTGGATCGACCATCCCAACCATGGGATGGCATTCCTTCTTGTTTTTTAAAAATAATAAAGTATGCAGACACCAAATGGTGTATGTCGGGTGTGATAAAAAAGACCATTAGAATACCACCAAAATAGATTCCATGCAATAACATTGGATGAAAATTATCATTATAGTTTTAAAATAAATCATATATTCAATTTAAAATAACACATGATTTGGAATTAAAGAAGAAAGTGAAAAGTGAAACCATGTTGAATAGTACCATAGCAGGAGAATGATGGTAAATACATAAAAAATAGGGTTATTGGGTATTAGGATATTCATAATATCTATGATGAAACCATTTATCATACATAATGTTCCTTCTTTATTAACTAATCCCCCTCACATGTAAGTTTACATAGTGTTGTAATGTAATCATGTTAGGTTGATCAGGCCTCCGAACATACTGACATTCATAATGTAATAGAGATATTTTGACTACATAGATACCTTTGATTCACTTATGAAAAATTTTATTCTATATGTTACATGGACAAACTCTTACAATGATACACTTCCAACAATATAAGAACATAAGAAAACAACCATTTATAATACCCAAAAAACTAGTTAACCCTTATACACACTATAAATATTTGGAAAACATGATTTCAACCACTAGATAAATTCCTATAGTTCATTAATAAACCATATAAATCATATTGAAATCATCAATTAATGTTAATTCATTGATCAATCAGCCTTTTTCTTAGAAACTTATGGAAAGTGGTTATAAACTATAACCACTCCAAGGATAGAACCTATAAAGACAACATCAAGAAAAAATTATTAATATTTCACCCAAATAATCAAGATTGGTCCGCCATTTTCTCAACATATCCATTGGTGAAAATATAACACAACGGAGAGAAATGGAACATCCTAGAAGAAGAAGGAAAAGATAAATATTAGAGATTTTTTGGAAACTTCTTGAATAGTCCATAAAGATTCACCATAGATTTGGATCCAAGGGAGTGTATGTGGGGAGAGGGAGGCACCTAAGACAAGGGTGTATAATAAGGGTATAAAATTGGTGTTTTATTGTTAAAATTGGGGAGGGTTTGTTTTGTAATTTAAATAATTTTAATGATCTAGAAAGACATGGTTTGACTACATGTTTGTCTAAACCTTGTGTCCACTACATGGTACCCCATAAAAGAGGAATACTAAAGACATAATTTTCTTAGAGGGAGACCATTCTAGTGCTCCAAGTTGTGTACATCAGATAGATACACTTTTATAGGAACCTAGTTAGACCTGGAGGGATGCACACACGTGGCCTAGGTTGGGTAACCTATAATGTTCCACTATATAAGGAAAATATTTTCCACTAGTTTGGTGCATGGTTTCTAATAAATATGCAGAAACCAAGAGATACCACCTATATGAAAAGAAAATTATAATTTTTTCCAAAAATATCATCGAAATAAAATATATAATGGTATTATCTAAAATAATAGAGAAAATAAATCAAAATAAAATCATGAATGTGACATTTCTCACTATAATGAAACCTTTCCTTCAAAAAATAGACAATACAATGCCTAATTAATGAATTACTGTAGATACCACTACTCTACCCAATATTTCTGATCCCATGCCCTATTCTTATCATTATTGTTCTAGCTTAGAACCTGATCTAATGGTATTTATTTCCCCATGTAAAATTCCATTGGGAATCCATAATTCTCATTCTCTTCACAATCAAAGAAAATTTTTATTCCATTTCTAATTCCTCAAAGTTTAGCATGTTTCATGGGATAGAGTAATGATTATTTAATTATGATAAATGTAATAGTTATTTGATTTACATTAATATGGTCGACATAGCTAACCGGTAATCCATCTTACCAAATATCTTAGTAATCTCAAAAGTTTTAAGATACCACATCATAAACATTTCATTATTATTATGATAGTGACTGCAGTGAGGGGCCACCGTTAAAAACATACATTCACCCAATGAGAATTTCATGGATGGTCAATATTAATGGTCATAATATTAATGGTTATTAAATTATGTAAATAAACAATGAATGATCAATAATTAATTATCTGATGTATCTTGCACTAAGATTTTCCCCAGCAAGGATGTCTGACTAGCTTCCATCCCCACAAAGGTGACTGACATGGAAGGCCAAATATTCTTGAAAGGGATCCATTATTATCAAGGATAGGTAACATTTATTTAATTAATAATACACAAATCCCATCTTCTTATCCCAATATACTCTAAAATACAAAACATATGATAAAATATTGTCTGTTTCCCCGCTCCATCTTTCCATCAGTTTGAGGATGGTATGTTGTACAATGTTTATGTTCTGCCCCATTACCTTAAGTTGTACTTTTCAAAATTGAGAGTAAAAATGGGAATACCTATCTGAAATTATACCTAAATGTGCACAAGGAAGCCTCACTATATCCTGAATATACAAATGACCAAACTCGTCCATCTTCGTTGAATCCTTAATCAGAATAAAATGGGATAATTTGGTTAGATTTTCAATGACCACCCAAAAGGAATTACTTACTTGAGGTGTAAAAGGAAACCAAATGATGAAGTCCATTGTGACATATTACCACTTATATGTACTAATGATGAGTGCATGAATCATGATAAAGGATTTATTGTGATCATCTTTAACCTATTGGAATGTATGGTGTTAGGATAAATGCTTTTATGTCACTCATATCTAGACACTACAATGGATCAATCACATCCTACGAATTCTTGGTTGTACTAGGATGAATATCCCACTAAGACTGGTGGTTGTCATGCACCAACACCTCCACCGTATTCAATGACACCAGGAAGTGACCCATGAAGCAAAGAACCCCTTAAGAGAAAAATGAGAACTCGTTAGGGACCTCCCCGCCATTTATAAACTACATATAATACTGGATTAACTCATCACTTTTTTGTTCTTTATGAATCATATCCACGAGGGATGATATAATTAGGACACACAGTAAGGTAATTTTTACCTATATCAATTGTTCAAGACCCTGTGTATATCCCAATAAACCATTGTTATTGGCTATACCCATGGTTTTGTGAACCTTCCACAACCAAGCCACTGATATAGAACTATAACCGTTGTTTTTCCAAACTGTGGGTAAACACACAATACCCATGGTCCCTAAACCATTTCGATAAGTCATTTCAATGGACCCACCAATACCCACAGTTCCAAACCATGGGTATATGAACTTTATTGAAAATGGATCTCCACATGGATTTGATCCCTACACCAATATCCTACAGAAGAATGACTTTACCAGTATTATAGAGCATGTTCTATGTTCATATATAAATATATATATATATATATATATATATATATATATTTGTTGATGTTAATTTGATAACTATTATTGTGATTATGGAATATTAATGGTCCAACCTATACCAACTTTTTTGTCCAAGCCATGGGTATTGGTTGTTCATCAAATTTATTTCCCATGCAATCTATATCCATAGTTTATAGAAATTTTGGGAATTAGGGTGGCATATAACCATGGTTTTTTTGAAGCATGGGATTATGTTCCTCCTGTTCAATTTTTTATCCCCTGATAAATTTATACCCATGGTTGTCCCCAAAAAATAATTATATATACCCATATACACAATGATTTGGGAGAATTGTTGGTATTGTTTCATCCTGTAAAACAAAATTCCCCCATGGATATAGTGGTGACCTATATCAATTTTTTTTAAAATGTGATGGTATAATCTCATAATCCATTACATACTAACCCAAAATATAGCGTCCCAATGTTGTTTGTCTATAAAGATAATTTGGGTGAAAGCCACCATCAAAGTCAACTCATCCATAGTCTCATTTACTACATGCACTGGAAAATTCTTGATTAGTATGTCAAATACCACATTACCATTTCAAAGGGAATGAAAAATATCAAAATCAAACCCCTAATGATACCTCACCCAACCAAACTATATAATATTTTGGTCCTTCTGGGAGAAAATGTAATCCATGCTTTAATGATCTGAGTAGACTACAAAATTCTCTCTGAAACGAATGTGACACCATGTCATCATGAAATAAATCTCCATCGCTAATTCTTGATCATAGTATAGATAATAAAATTATTTTTATCAGAGTTTGAGGGACACTAGAAGCCACCATATGGCATTATATATCAAAAAACACCAATGACTGGCATCTAATGTGTGACAATATACAATGTTCCCTTCCCTATATTCTACTATGATCAAAACAAGGGATATGGTCAAACACCACATAAGATCTTCAATGGATTCCCAGATACCCAACTCTCTATTTGAACATCACCCTTTTATGAGTATTCATTTTAAATTTAGAAACAATTAAGGATAAATGTCCAATAGATTTATTATAGTTTCAGTTCATGCCCTAAAATCGTCTTATTTTGAAGAAATTACTCCATTTTTTCATGAAATTATCACGCTCATATTATCAAGGTCTATCAAAAAGCCACGTTTTGAGATTACATGGCACTAAAAATTTACCTCACTAGTCTAGAAGGTGGATTTGGTGAGATTATGATAAATAAAATGATCTCAAAGAAAGTATAGCATAATCTTCATGTGATGTTCATGGTGTTTCTGTAGATACATGATCATGAGGTACATGTAAATTACATTACATTTTGTGGAATATATAGTAAATGAAAAAAAAGATGCCCAAAGACCTTATTAGTTAAGTGTATTTGGAAACATAGAACATAATCTTCTAATCATGGGAAAAATATTCAACATCTCTAATAAAGATCATCCATTTTTTCTAAAAAACAATTATTTAAATCAAGGGGAAAAGAAAACATTGAAAGGGTGTGATAAAATTTTCAATACGTGTAAACATGGAGAACATAAACCAAACCATACAGATTTGAATTTAAAAACATGAACATAATTTTTTAGCAACAAAATCATGAGAAACCACAAAAATCATGGCAGTACTTATGGAATGAATCATAAAAAACCTTACCCGTGGTAGAATAGCATTGTAATAAAACATGTAATTATTGAATAATAATAATTACATGTTATGAATTTTATAGTAGCCAATGCATCGTGGTCAATACCATCATAGTGGATGATGACCATTACTAAACCGGTTTTACATGACGTTTCATTCCTATATTACTAAACAAGATTTAATTTTTATTCCATCCATGTCTATATCATGAGATATAAATCATTACCCAATGAATTGGAGAGAGATATTCGTTGCACCCATAAAATAATGAAACAATTATTATGTGTTCCACAAAAACATAAATCATACATCATAGAATAACCCATGTAATAAAATGGATTCTTAAACATCATGCCTTCATAACATAATCCATATTATATAAATTAACTTCATAAAAATAATTCCATCATAAAATAATAAAATAAAAGTAATAATAGGGATAGAAACATAACCATATATCATCTCAGATGATAAATAAATTTGATAACACTTTAACATAGTTATTGAGTAAAATATCTTTTCTTCTTCAAAAACATTTTCTTTTCTCAATATGTCGTGCAATTTTAAAAGAATATAAGTTAATTGAAAATAAAAATGAAAACCTATAATGTATGATTTAGTGAAATAATTCTCTATGAAGGTGTCAAAATATTTTCATGTCATATAAGTTAAAAAAACATTCTCCTAATACCTTTTGCAGAAAAGTTATAATGTGCATCATTTGGTAAACAATAGAATGATTTCGTCTGTACTATGTGGTAAAAGTCAAAAAAAGTGGAAAAATGACATTAAAAAAACATAGGTTATAATAAAAATTTTATAATAATATATTTTTATAATATATGTACTTGTATTAAAAATATTACATTGGTAAATACTTACAAATAACCAATAATGGATAAAAACAAGATTGGAAAAGGTATCCCTTACATTATGTGTGATATGATTTGTATGTATCTCAAACTCTTGTATAAGGGGAAAAATTATATTTTCAACTTCTAACAGAACCATAATAATATTTTTTATATCATATATGATTCACTTAAAACATTATATTACTCATTCCTTAGTCAATTCTATGTTAAAGAAATAATTTTTTTGGTAATAACTCTTTTAATTATCGTACCTGTTTTGGACTTAATATTCATGATATTATTACATAGATCATGATGTAGTTACTTCTAGAATGAAAAAAATGATTTATATATCATATATATTTAGTAAATAAATGTATATAATAGATCGATAAATGGAAGGGAACACACCGTTAATGGAGACGATAGGTTGTACGTACTCCAGAATGTTGTTTTTGATTCCTTATTAAATTGAAAGGAAGTATGTAAATGACACACACACACACACAACAATATATATATATATATAGTAACATTATTATGTAAAATATTTCATGATTATTTATTATATATACTTTATAATCATTCTTTAATGGTTAACATGGAGAATGAATCTCATCGCGTCGTGGAGACAATAAGTCGTACGTACGCACGAACGACGATATCATTACCATAGTTATTGAATGATATTGAATTGGATTTTTTTATAATATATATGAATTATTATCATGTTATAATAATCATATATATTTATTACATCCACTATTCTACCCATCCATGTATGGTGGTGGAGAAATGCATATTACACTATGAGGTGGACACGGTAATCTGTACGTATGCACACATGGTGATTTCATTTTTCCTGGGATGGATAAAATGTGAAATAGGGTTGTTTCATATTTATAATAACATATCTATATAAGATTAACACTTATGTTATTACTTTATAATCAAATAACTAAACAATAAGAAGTAAAAAAAAGAAATAAATATGAATGAATCGTTAGAAGAGATTATCTCTTCCTCAATGTAAATCTTTTAAACATCATATTAAAGAAATAGTGTTTGCCTTTTGAGAATACCAGAACATCTAGAATAAAATTAGTGATGTTTAGAAGATAAATGTTCCGATTTTTGCCGAGAATGAAGACTCAAAATGCAATGAAGAGGAGAGGGAGGAGGTTCTCTTTTATAAGATAGGATAGGGGAACTTTAGGAAACCTTGAAAAATATTAATTTATAATTAAATCAACCCCTTCCAAAAAGCCACCAAAGTGTCCCAAAATCTATTATTAGATGGTATAGAGTTTTAATATCATAAAATAATAATTTTAGGACATCTTATTTTGTCAATTTAATACATATCATTTTAATTAACACAAAATTATTCTATTAATTTTTAATTTTGAAAATAATATCATAATATTTATTTGTAATGAATATTTTCTTTTGTAGTGTTAATTGACCATATATGAGTACATTATGAAATTTTATACCTTATAATTATCACTTATTAATTTTTTACTCTTATTTTATTTTTAAATAATTTAATAAAATGTTATTTTTATACAATATCAATAGTTTCAATTTTGACATTCTTCATTTATTTCACATTTAATAAAATACATACAAAATATAAATTCAAAAACAAATATTTAATAAAATTTTAACATTTCATAGTAAAAAATTAAATTCATATAGAAAATTAATTAATTCATATGATATTTATTTTAATATATTTATAACTATTAATTTGATACTTCTATTAATAAAATAATTTTAACATCACTATTTGTCATCATTAATGATAATTAAATAATCTCTAAAAAATATTAAAAAATTTAAATGATATAGAAAATTTAATTAAATTTGTAGTGACTTTTTAATTTTCATGTTTTATAAATTTTATCACTTAATTTAAATTATTACACTTATATGATTTAAGAGACTGACATGTTTTCACATTCATTGGTTTTAATAATAATTATAACATTTACAAGAACAAAAGTCCAGGAAACGAATATATTCTGACCATTAGGTGAAATGGGTCAACATTTATTCATTCAGTAGAATTTTTTTAGGTGTTTGGAGAATTTTATAATATTAATTTTGACCTTAATTACTCAATTTAAATTTAACATTGGTAATAAAATAATTACAAAATTTACTATTCATAATGCCCAAAAAAAAGTATTATATTAACATAATTTGGAACTAATGATTCCAAATATGGAAACCATTTTTCAAATTTCAGACATATATGTTACAGTAATTAATTTAAAAATAATCCCATTTTTTAGAAAACCTGTTTTAAAAGATGAAACCTTGAAAAAGATTGAAATGTTTTTACTTATGAATTTAATGTAAAATTAATGATTATAAAATAAATTATATTAAATGGTAAAAATATATTATATTTATAATATAAAACCATTAAACATTATAATTTAATTATAAAAATTATCTCGATGAAATTTTTAAAAAAAATAAAATTTAGCATATTTTACTATTCATGAAAATATGAAAGTAATGATAAAAATATCATAAATTTATACAATGTCAATTTTTATATAATGATTATAAATAAGGAATTTATTTTATCAAATTGAACTTATAAACATTTCAAAAACTATACTTAAAATGGGTTCTCCATCAAAATGCTGTAAAATTGTAGTTTTTTTTGGAAAAAATACTTATTTTATCTGAAAAATTGATTTTGTCACATATCATGTGTTATAAAAAATAAAAAATGTATTTATAAATATATATAATGTCTAGTTTATATATTATTCTAATAAATAATCATGTTTTAGTTAAACTCAGTATTACATATAACGCAAGCTATCGAGGAAGGTTGCTCTTGCGTGTAACCCAAGAAAAGTCAGTTTTTTGAGTAATGCAAGATTGCATCTGTGTTGAATATAACATAATAAAAACATCTAAAAAAATATATACTCAATGTTGCACGAAATATATCTTATAAAAACAACTTGAAATTGTGTGTAACGCAATACCGGAATAGTGGTGTGTATACTGCAAGCTAATACAATGTTGTGTATAGCACAAGCTAATCATTGGTGTAGCGTACACCATAAGACATCAATGAAATTTAAAAAAAATATCTCATAAAATCTCAAGGTGTTACATTCTAAACCCCTTAAAATGAATTACTCCCTTGAAATTCATTGGGGTTATAAAGGTTTTACTACATGAATGTCTCTTTCAGGGAAACCCACATCATAAAAAGGGATACTGAGACAACATTTTAAAAAAAAGTTAGAAATATAATGGTTACCCAACGTAACTCATCATTATGTTTACTCATATTAGAAAATATGTGGGAAGTGAAACCATGGATATGTAATTGAAATATAATAATCATGTTTTGATGGATACTGATAGATAATAACACATGGAGAAGTTATTTACCAAGAAGCCATAAATCTGTGATGATTTAAAGGACCATCTAATTCATCGGATAAACAAAGTACTAGGATAACATTTTTTAAGATCATTTCTGTATAGTTGAATAATTTTTCATAAATACTTAATATATTTCTGTATTATTCCATTATTTTTTTGATATAAATAATTTCCACTTCATCGACTCTTTAAATAAATGATGTCCAATCTGGCATTCATGAAGTGTTAGCAGATCATGCGATAGAATGATAGTTCATTCCATCTATCTCTATCAGAAAATGGTTGGACGACCATATTAAATATATATAATTCCATCTACGGTGATATTAATCGTATATGGTTCCAAAAAGTACTTATACACCATCTATCATAACAATTAATAAAATAAAACTTTTTTTTACTAACCAAGGTCTTCCTTTAGGCGAGTGGTTGGTGATATCGGCTTCTTGAACTTTGGTTGTGGTTTCAATTCCCACAGCCTTGTCTGATGCGACAGATTTTCACCTGTTCCGCGGGTTCCCTTTTTCTAAAACTATACTATAGTAACATCCTAGAAATACTATAAAAAAAAGGTCTAGCCATAAATAATACAATCCGATGTCCAACATAATCCATTCTCAACCATTAGGATTATCTAAAATTATTATGTTCATTCTCATTGTTCAAAGAAAAAAATTACTATAAAGGTCATATAACAAGCATTTGAATACCATTATTTGTCCCCCATATATCATAAGATATATCTTGTTGGACAAATTACAAAAATTTGAAAGAATTCATCATGCATTATCACGAAATATGATAATAACAAAAATTATCATAGAACCATAGTGATAACATGCATTATATCAAACATAAATCTTTCCATACACCAAAAATTCTATATACTCAAACCATGATATCACTTTTTTCATTTATCAATAATGAGATCATTAATACTATCAAACATATTATTTTATCATTATCTGTTCATTATGTGCATAACATCTTCGTTCCAAAAATATTTCAATCACTTTTCATTGTTACCAGTATCATATAATTATGGAAAACCCTAATAGAACAATATATAAATATTTGAATATACCATAATACAATAAATGAAATTCCCCAACACTATATTTAAATCCCATTAAATAAACACTTAAACATTCCACTAATTCATTGTTATACTCAGCACCACTAATAGTGATCACATGTTGTCATAGCCGTTGTGTTTAATTTTTTTTTTCATTAAATTTTTGGACCTCAGGTGGTTCAGGTTGAAACCCGAGTTAAAATATTGAAATCATATTTAAAATCATGTGTTTTGACCTTGACTGTGTCCAGAGCACTGTGGTCGAAGCCATGTGGCCTCACATGGGTCATCGCGCGACCCCGCCTGGTCACTGCATGCCTTGACGATGTTCAATTAACGAAATAATATGAATTATGAATGGTTTTAATAATAAAATTATTATTAATGTCACTTGAGAATATGATTATTATTATATTGGATAATAATATAATTGAGAGTATTATTTTTTAAATTATTAGCATTTTATTATGTTTATTATTGTAAAGTTTACAATTTAGTTTATTATGTCTGTTATTTTTATTGTTGTTGTTGTTGTTGTTATAATTATTAATATAATTATTATTACAATTGTTACAATTGTTATTTTATTTTAATTTTTTTATAATTTTATTTACTCATGCAAATATTGGTCATAGTGTGGACCGAGATGATTAAAATTATACACTCTGCTGATAAATGAAAAATTTGGGCTTGGTGGTGTCCGACGCACAGGCAGGGTATGGTCGAAGTCGTGCGCCCATGCCTTGGTCACTGCACGACCTTGATCAGTTCCCCCACACTTTCCCAATGTTCAATCCTATTAAATAACAGGAATTATAAATAATGAAATAAAATTTAAGAGGGACAAAATGAAAATAAAATAAAATATGAAGTGTTATAGAAATTTAATGGATTATTCTAATATTTAAGTATATTATTATCATAAATGTTAGTAGTTCTATGGATGAAAATTTATTTAAGTTAGTATTATTACTCCAACTATTATTAATATAAATATTAATTATATTTTTTTATAATATTTTTTTATAATTTTTTTATTCTTTTTTAGGGTTTCCCCCTCTTCTTTGGCGCCCTCCAACCCAGGTCATCGAGCACACCTATTTCCCCACCCTCTTCTTTATTTCATGTGGTCGCACCCCCCTGCTTCACCTCTCCCCCACGCCGTTCGAAGACCAACCCCCTCCCATCCGACCACCCTGGCCTCCTGCCAACCGCGCTGTGCGAACGCCAGGACCTCAGCCCTGCTCCCACTACCTCCTCACTACGGCCTCACCTCACCCAGCCCAGTGCCAACCCATGACTCAACTTGGAGCATTGCACCCCCTCTCCATGGTACCCCGCCGGACCAGCCATAACCCGACCGAGACCTCCCCGGCTCCCCCTCGGCCCATCGTAGCCCCCTCCCACTGGTACCCCCGTTGCACCGTACCCCCTTTCCCTCCTACGTCCAGTCCAGAAACCCGCCAGACCCCCTCATACATCTTTCTTACCTTTGGTGGCCGCCCATATAGTTAAGCCTCCCCTTAATTTTATTATTATTTTTTTTCACTTTTTTTCTTCATTTCAGTTTTAGTTTTACAGAGGGTTTTGGGTATGATTTTTAGGTTTAACCTCTTATTTTTTGGTTCAACATTGATTTTTTTTTTCTGAATTATTAATTTACTGTGCAATTTGGATTCCTCGTGGTGAGAATTGGGTGTGATTGGAGGTTTGTACCAAGGATAGGGAAATTCTTCACCTGAGGTAGGTGGTTATGCATTTTAAACATTATTTAATGAATTTATTTTCTTTCATTGATAGTTTATAATTTTCATTGGTTAATTATTTTTGGTGCAGACTTTGTTTTTCTGAAGACATCCATGTGTTAGATATATTTGGTATTATACCGTATGGGTGGGTGCTTTCATTGGTTGAAAACATATCTTTAGTTAATTTTTATTGTTTAATAATGTTTTCAGTTAGCTTTTAATTTTTGCAAGTTGTGAAAATTATGTTCGATGAGGCGTAGTGAGTTCTTGGTCGTAAGTGGAGGTTTTTGATGGTTGAGTAGGTTGTTGCTATGAAAACCTATGTGAGTTGTGTTCTAGTGTTTTTATAAAGTTTGTGTTTGATTTTTGAAAATGTGAAAAGTGAAATGTTTTTGTTCTAATATTTTTATAATGTTTGTGATTTTTTTGTGAAAATGTGAAAAGTGTGCACTTTTTGTTCCTGATGTTGCATTTGGTGTGTTTGGTCATGAAAGAGGGTTGAGTTTGTTTTGTGTGTTAAAGCTATTTTATGTTTCTTTTTAAAGAATTTGTTTACAAAGAATTTAATATGTTTTAATAAAATTATTAATGATAAAAATTTAATATGTTTTTAATAAAAGATTATTAGAAATGCAGAAATTGTTTTAATTGAGTTGGGTAAAGACTTTTTTCATGCATACATTTTCAAATGGTTTTCTATGTGTGTGAAAGTGTGGCGTTAGGTTTATGTAACACCATGTTTGTTTTATTTGTCTGAGTTTGACATGAAATGTGAAATTGGAACATCTTGAGTAGAAAATGGGAAACCTGTGTACTAGTTGGGCTGACTAGATCTAGCATTCTAGTGATTCAGAAGCGGCTCTGGCCCAATTTCACATAGCTGGTTTGAGAATTACAACACTTACTAAACATTGGTTGATGATTGGAGACCACTAGGTTATGGATGTGTTTCCCTACTAGTGGATCGTGCATGAGAATGGATTTTTTGTGTTTCCCGAACTACTGTTCACCAAGACGTGATGTTCTATGGTCCCATTCTTTTTACTAGTACCTATAGGGCCTCTCCCACTTTTGGTGCTCCTAGAATATTACACACTCACCGTCGGTATTCGGTGTAGCATTTTGGGGTCTCTTGAAGGATTGAGTTATCATAAATGTAATGGTGTTTTTTTATTTAAGTTGTTTTCGTGGAAAGTGCTTTCATGTAAAGACCCGTAAATTTCAGGGTTTTTTTTCTTAATTTTCTTTGGAATTTTACAAGAGCGCAGTTTCTGACGGCACCTGATTTCGAGGCCCGGTGTGCCCGGAATCATTTTCCGAAGTTTGGCTCGGGTACGTTCAGTGAACGGACGAGCGGGTTTTTCTAACTTTTGAACCGGTGCCCGGAATCGAATTATGAGGGCACCGATGAAATCGCAGCGCCGGTATTTTCTTAGAAACGCCTCATCCGGAGTTGCGTTTTCTCGGGTGTGGTTTTTAATTTTCGGGCTTAAAGTTAAGAAATAAAATAATTTTGCGACAACTTTATTTTATTTCACTTAAGCCACTTGGAAGCCACTTGAAGCCACTTAAAGGCGGCTTGAACTGAGTTGAACTAGATAGATGCTATCCAGAAATATCCTACCCCCTTGGTAGGATATTTGTGAGGTGGGGCCCGCACGAGCCCCGCCGTTTTTTTCCGCTAAGAAACGCACCCGTGAAAACCCGTTTTAATGAAAGTCAACCGACGCGTATTCTAAATTCATAACAGACCATTAAATGGGCTGTTTCTTTCATGAATTAAATGGGATGTTTCTTTCGTGAAATAAATGGCCTGTTTCTTTCTTTGAATTAATTCAACGAATTAATTCAATCGTTTCTGAACCTGTTTTCATGTGTTGGCATGTTAATAAAATAATACCAACCCAAAATCTTTTGAAAAGATTTGAGAGGATCCCTGTTTCTTCAGCTCCCTCGCGAAGAACGCGAAGAACGCCGAACCCGGAAATCGACGACGCCTTCGTCCGAGACGTTCTTCCGATCTCTGATCTCCGATCTCCGATCACCGACCATTTGAGGTGAGTGATTTCGGATTTCTGCTCAAGGTTCTTTTCTTTGGGTTTAAACACAGATTTAATTAATTATAATTTAAATCTGTTGTTCTTGGTTCGTTGAGCTCGCCGACTCAACGCCGGATTCCGCGACGACGTGACGCCTCCCCGCGACGACGTGACAATCCCTCTCTTCCGCGACGATCTTATCCGCGAAAAACGCCCGTGCCCGACGATCATCAAGGTAGGGATTTTATAATTTTGGAATACCCCTCTTTGTTATTCCCGTGATCTTTATTTAAAAATTAAAGAACCGGATTCAAGGAAACAATTTTATTTTATTAAAATTAAAATTGTTGGTTCATGTGTTGAACAATTTCTCCCGGTTGTTTATTTCTAACGTGGAGGGTGCGGGCCAAACGAACACGGCCCGACGACCCTCCGCCGTTCTTCGTTTTGTGCGGATTTGGCGGACGACGACGGAACGTGCCGCAGCGGACGTTTGACGATTCCGCAGTAAAGAACGGATCCCGGGAGGAGCAACGGCGCAGATGGGAAGGAAAACGGGCCACCGGAGCGACGCCGGCAGCCGGAGGCGGCGGCCAACGGACCCGCGGCCGCGCGGGTCCGGTTCGCCCAGGCGGGACGCGGCAGAGCCGCGTCCGCGGTTCACCAGCGCGGCCCGCACGCGGGCCGCAGTTTACCTTAGGACGCAGGTCAACGCCCGCGGCGCCTACCGCTCGGCCAAGCCGAGCCGGCCGAGCCGAGCCGGCCGAGCCGAGCCGGCCGAGCCGGACCGGCCCCGGCCGGGCCGGGCCGGGCCAACCGGGTCGGACCCGGGTCGGGTCGGCCCAGTTCGGGTCGACCCGGTTCGGGCCGACCCAGGGGGGGTCGGGCCGGGTCGGCCCGGGCCCGTACCCCCCTTCTTCGGGCGTCTTCGTTCAAATGGTCGTAACTTGAGCTACGGGCCTCCAAATGACTCGCCGTCAGCGTAAGCACGATCCTTGGATCGAGACGGTCGTTTCGGTATATCACACTCAAGGTTTCGGAATATTTTGAGTTCAGCCGGGTTAGTTCGTACACGAGACCAACCGAGCCCCCGGAGCGGAAACGCTCGTATCTTGAGCTACGGACGTCCGATTGACGTGCCGTCAGCTTTGTTGAATTCCTCTAAGTGAGAAGGATCTTTTGGCATACTCCGCCTGAGGTTTGGACGCAGGTGGAGTGCGGTCGGGTTGGTTTTGCCTTAAAAACCAACCGGGCCCCTGGGACGAAAATGCCAATAACTCTCAGACCGAGCATCCGATTGACGCGCCGTCTGCGACGTTGAGTTCCTATTGACGATACGGAACTTTTGGATACATCAACTTCGGACTTTGTGTCAGTTGATGTATCAGCCTCTCGGCTCGTGGAGCAGACCCTCCCGAATGAGCTTGCTGTGTGCGGGAACCCTAGTGCTGGCTGCGACTGCTACTTCGACAGCGACGACCGTGCAGAGATCCTCCGTGGACTCCGACGACGACCGTGCAGAGATCCTCCGTGGACTGTGGCGAAGACCATGCAAAGATCCTCCGTGGACTGCGGCGACGATTGTGCAGAGATCCTCAGCGGACTGCGACGACTACTGCACTCAGCGATCCTATGTGGATCAGTGCTACAGTTCCTGCGTGGGCCCGGTCCTATGTGGGCCCGATCCTGTGTGGGTCCGATCTAGCATGGGTCAACGCTCAGCGGTTCTGTGTGAGCCAGCGCCTACAGGTCCTGCGTCGGCCCGGTCCTGTGTGGGCCCGATCCTGTGTGGGTCCGATCCTGTGTGGGTCACTGCAAGGTTAGTACCTAACGATCCTTCGTGGGTCAGACGAATTAGATGGTTCAGTGATCATCTTTATCGTCATCCGAAGATGTATACCTGTGTGAGCTGAATCTTGTGTTTCTCTCCTTTGTGGATTGTGTTGAGCTATCCTGTGTGGATTTACTGTTTACTCTCCTTTGTGGATTGTGTTGTTCTATCCTGCGTGGGTATGCGTTTTGCTTTCCTGTGTGGACTGGGTTGTG
Organism: Viscum album; assembly: GCA_963277665.1. Classification (NCBI taxonomy): domain Eukaryota; kingdom Viridiplantae; phylum Streptophyta; class Magnoliopsida; order Santalales; family Viscaceae; genus Viscum; species Viscum album. The sequence goes on along the minus strand of OY728161.1, from coordinate 136,903,328 downwards.
CTAGGGCTCGGACGTTGGAGCCGATCGGGGAATTGATGACTTAGGTATATGTATGGGAATATACCTAAGCCGTTTCAGATGATACTTCGTGATTGTACCTCTTCTTCGTGATTTATCCATTGTGGATTTCGGGAGACCTTCGGGGGTCTCAGGGTCCCTAGTGAGTAGCTTATACTCACCCCTGCACGGGCTATGCCCGCACTTCGTGGTGTTGGTTGCAGACGACGGACAGCGCTGATCGTGGAGGAGGCGTGCGGAGGAGGACAGTACCTGGAGGTGGACCACTGGGCGGGACGTACTCGGAGCAGTTAGGTGGACCCGAGGAGCAGTGGGGGCTATCTGTACCCACCCTTCTGGTGGGACTTCCAGAGGACGGCTCGACGCTGTAGTTTTTTCTTTCAGTTGTACTTTACAGTTGGGCTTGTATTTCCAGCCCCTTTTACTTTCAGCACAGATTGTACAGTTTTTACTTAGTGTTTACTTTTCCGCTTTCTTACTCTGTGGTGCTTGTTTACTTTTCAAAGGCAATTCCTTCCCTTTTTGTTGGGATTTACGCCTTGGTGCTAGTCGCCAGCCCCTGGCCTATGGAAGGCGGGATTGCGGTAGTCATGGCACGGGCCCCGAGGACGGGTCGTGACATTTAATTATAGAAACTTTTCTTTTAATGTTGTTCAAGCTTTGGTTTCTATTCTTTTATTAATCCTGAAAATGTTTTTGTCATCTAATGTTTACACATGGAACCTTTTTGTTGTGTGATGTCCTACTGGCCTCTTGGCTCACACCATACTTACACCTTTGGGTTTATGTAGACATTGTTTCTTGTATATTCCATGTTGTGAAATCATGCTCAGTGATAGTGGTTTTGGCAGATGGTGGTCTTCTCGTACATGTTGGTGTTTGTGGAATGTGGATGTTGTGCCTTCCTTGTTTCTGGGAGGTTTGAGTTTGAGTTTGAGTTTCTTTTGATGTCATTTATTTTTGGATGTTGGTACATGTTTTAAACATCCAAACATGATTTTAGTTTAAGGCCATGTTTGGTTGTCTATTTTCTGTTTCATTTAATTTAAAATATCAGTAACTTTGTGTTTACTGTTTTGGTTAAATCGTTCCCATGAGTTAGTTTTGATACCCGGGAACTTGTGCCCGCCCGTGGGGATCGGAAATTCCCTTCGGGCCTTATAGCGGACAGGGTTGGGCGCCGGGCAGATGTAGACCCTGTTTGGGTTGTGACAAAATGGTATCGGATCAGGTTGTATCTTTTGGGTAGTGTTTCTATGGGATAGAGTTAAGGTAGACCAAAGTTAATGGTTTCGGAACTCGACTTCTGGTTACGACCAAGGTGCCTGGCCAACACACCTCATGGCAGGACTCGAGTTACCAGGGTAAGTTGAGGTCTGTTGAGTCTTTGGTCCTCGTTATTAGTCTTGTTTTGGGGAAATGAAAAGAAGTAGGGTAAGTGGTCCTAGTGGGCCTGTAGTGTCTGTAAAGCCATGTGGAGCCAGGGATGCTATCCTAGAATAACCTCTATGCTTGTGGCATGATTGGCGTATGGCCGTCAACCATTTGTTCTATTCGCCCACTGATACTAGTTTTCTCTTGCACTGTTTCTCATTTTATTATTTTGGAATTGTGGAAATTGGGTTTTTAAGTAAAAATGATTTTGTTTTGGAAAATGTTTTGAACATAAACACTTTAAAATGAAATGATGTATGAGGTTTGAAAGGTGTGGGTTGAATGTTTTGGTTATGAAAAATGTAAAGGCTTGGTTTTGATCCTTAGTGTTCTCTTGGGAAACCACAAGAATGAGTGTATATATAAAAAGAAATGATCAATGGAATGAGTGGATGAATTTATGGATGGATATGAGGTGGGTGTCTATGTGGCATGATAACATGCATATGAGAGGCCCATGGGACACCATTGGTGTTTTGTGAAAACCATCGGCTTTGCTTATTTCCAAATATTCATATTAAATGAGAATTGGGTGTTTTAATAACCGGTGATTGTGTGACGTGTCATTATGTTTTGGAAATGTCATATGTGAGGCATTTTGAGCCAAGGATCCTTTTTGACTAATTTGTGTCATGCGTTTAAATTCATATTTGTAAGATGGCGTTAAAGTGTGTAGTTCATGAATTATTTTGAAACGTTCTTCTGGAATCCCTTGTAGTGGTTCCCCCCACACATCCAGTGTTCATTTGTGGTATGTCTTCACCATTGGACTAGATTGGTTGGGTCCATGGATTTCTTTCCTAACTAGTGTACGCCCCCAGAAAGCGAAGACATGCGATTGAAGTGTGTCCATGATAAATTCACCATTGTTCGACCCTCCAGTTGATCAGAGGAATCTCTTCTAAAATTCTAGAATTGAACCCACCAATCCTTTTTTCAACTAAGCAGATCCTCTCGCAGCGGGATGAGAGATGTGAGGGGAGTTGAATGGATTTTTGGTCTTTTTAGTGTCTGACTCGTTGGGTAAGAAGTTTTAAATTTTCGTGTATGAAGGTTTCCCATGGAAACGGTGAAAGAAATTCCAATGGGGAATAGTGAAGGTAGTTCAGAATAATCTATGTTGACGAGTGTCTTGATGGGATTTTAGTATTTTTATCTGCTGCAAGGGTAATGTTTTATGACATCTTGTAGTGTGAGTTCTCCTTGGTATTCAAGGGTGAATTTTGACCTCATTAATTTGGCAGTTCTATTTGTAAATAGTGAAGGAGATTCCAGTGGGGAAAGGACGAAGCAGCCTGGATTGGTTGGTGCTGACCACTATTCTAAATGACCATTGGTCCTTCATTGCTTTTGTTTAAGAAAGGGTCTATGTTACGCTAATAGTTAGGCAGACCCAGTCACATGGGGATTCTACTGTCAATTTTAGGAATCACGTGTTATTTAAGACTCAGTTTGAAGTCCTTCTTCATATAATGTTCCTCTATACAACAATAGTCATCTTTAGGTGGCGATTTGTGGTGTCATGTTCTCATTCAGTGTGATAAAAGGGTGATGCGCATGCCCCATTTCATCGCATTTGATGGTGAATTTTCAGTGTATGATTAGTTGGACATCATAATGTTTTCTGTTTTTTGGTGTTGCCTTGGTTGTAGTGTGGTTGCATGTGACACCAGAAAGAGAAGCTCCATTCAGGAGTCTTCAATAACTGAATGTGAGTCAGGAGATTTTTAAACATCAGGACTCTAGCCGTAGGACTAGGAGTGAAGCCAACGCGTGGTCAGGAACCCCGAGAGTGTATGGGACCCTAACTTTATTTCTGTCATTGGTGCTGAAAGTAGAGGCAGTTAAAATTGTTTCTATGGTTGTTCTGCTCCGAACGAACTGTCTGGTTTCATATGGTTTTCGTGACCATGTGTAGGCGTGTTCATCTCATAGCCTTAAAGTCTTGGGGGTTTCATCCTACCAGATGTATCACTTTTAGTGGTCTTTATGGGGTCTGTTGGGTTAAGAGGTCTCAAATTTGAATAGTGCTCATCTAGGGACGTGAAGATGATGGTTTATTTTGGGTTTAGGTTTTAATGCCCCAGTAGTTTGGACCCTCCCTCACCGCCACTTGTGGTGGGGTGTTTGGTTACCATTAGTGAAATTTAAAAGATTTTTACCCCTTGGCAGTCCTAATGGTGGGGAGACCCACAATGGGTCTCGCACAAATGTATCTAGAATGAGTTGGTGTTGGACTTTCTCATAATGGTGTGGAGTTCTCCCTGGCCTCCTCGTGTCGATTTTCTAGTCTCGTGTCAGGAATCAGAAAGTTTTTATTTGTGGGGAGCCCCATTGGTCTATCCCGTGTTGGACCTTTTAGTTTTGTACCTAGAGATGGTTCAGTGGTAGGTTATTGGAGTATTCATTGGATGTGGGTTGGTATTGTTTCTTCGTTCTAGTAAAATAGTGTGTTTTTTGATCAATGATGCTTGAGTTGTTTCAGTTTGTGAAGTTGGTTTCCATGGGTGCGAGAGTTCCTTTCCTTAAGAAATCAACTGGAGGTGTTCTAGCACTCTAGGGCGGGTGACAGTTAGCGAAAAGTGTTTTACGGGTTCCATGAGGATGTATTTTGAGTCTCTATCTCTGAGCACAATGTGTTTACCTCTTTTCAGTTTCTTTTCATGGGGATACCTTCTGAAACCCAAGGGGGTGTCATTTCCTACTTTGGTTCTCAGCCTTAGTTGTGTCTTTCCAGGGATGGAAATTTTTATGGTGGGGAGAATTGTCACACCAATCCTGTTTAATTTTTTTTATTTCATTAAATTTTTGGACCTCTGGTGGTTCAGGATGAAACCCGAGTAAATATTTTGGATTCATATTTTAAAACATGTGTTTTTACCTTGTCTATGTCCAGAGCACTGTGGTTGAAGCCATGTGGCCTCGCTTGGGACGTCGCGCGACTCCACCTGGTCACTGCATGCCTTGACGAAGTTCAATTAATGAAATAAGATGAATTAAGAATTGTTTTAATAATAATAATACTATTAATGTCACTTGAGAATATGATTATTAGTATCTTGGATAATAATTTAATTGAGAGTATTATTTTTCCTATTATTATCATTTTATTAAGTTTGTTATTTTGTAGTTTAAAATTTATTATATTATGTCTGTTATTATTATTATTATTATTGTTATTATTTTTATTATAATTATTATTATAATTGTTACAATTTTTATTTTATTTTATTTTTTTCCATTATATTTACTTGTGAAAATCTTGGTCAGAGTGTGGACCGAGCCGATTAAAAAGTTACACTCTACTGATAAATTAATATTTTGTTCTTCGCAGCATCTAACGTGTGGGAAGGGGATGGTCGAAGTCGTGTGGCCTCACCTGGGTCACTACACAGCCTTTCTCAGTTACACACATGCTTTCTCGATGTTCAAGACAATTAAATAAAAGGAATTATTAATAATGAAATAAAATTTAAGAGGGATAAAATGAAAATAAAATAAAATATGATTTGTGATAGAAATTTAATGGATTGTTCCAATATTTAAGGATATTATAATAATTATTATTAATAGTTATAATGATTAAAATTTATTTATGTTATTATTATTACTCCAACTATTTATAATATTAGTATTATTAATAGTTTTGTTTTTTTAATTTTATTTTATATATTTTTTCTACTTATTTTGGGTTTTCCCCCTTTTATTTGTCACCCTCCTACCTAGGTCATCTAGCCCACCTCTATCTCCACCCCTTCTTGATTTCACGTCGTCGCACCTCCCCTGCTTCACCTATCCCCCAAACCGTCCGAAAGACCAACCCCCTCCCGTCCGGCCACCCTGGCCTCCTGCAACCCGCGTTATGTGCTCGCCCAGACCCCAGCACTGCTCCCCCTACCTACTCACTACGGCCTCGCCTCACCCATCCTAGCGCCGACCCGCGTATCACCCCAGCACATCGCACCCCCTCTCCATGGTTCCCCTCCAGACCGGCCATCACCCGACCGAGACCTCCCCGGCTCCCCTTCGGCCTGTCGCAGCCCCCTCATGCTGGTCCTCGATTGCACCACACCCTCTTTCCCTCCTGAATCTAGCCCGATACCCCGCCGGACCCCCTTCTACTTCTGAATTCCCTCTGGTAGTCACCCCTCCAGTTAATCCTCCCATTAAATTTTATTATTTTTATTTTGCATTTTTTTATTTCTTTGAGTTTTAGTTTTATAAAGGTTTTTGGCTCTGTTTTTTAAGTTTAACCTCTTATTTTTGGGTTCATATTTGATTTGTTTTGGATCAAATTATTAATTTAGGGTCCAATTTGGATTCCTCGTGGTGTGAATTGAGTGCTATTGGAGTTTCATACCAATGTTTTGGAAATTCTTCACCCGAGGCAGGTGGTTTCATGTTTTAAACATTAATTAAGGAATTCATTTTCATTCTTTGATAGTTTATAATTTTCATTGATTAATTATTTTTTGTGAGGAATTTTTTTTCTTGATATCTTCCATGTATTATACTTATTTGGTATTATGTCCTATGGGTGGGTGCGTTCATTGGTTGAAAACTTATCTTTAGTCAATTTTTAGTGTTTAATAATGATTGCAGTTAGATTTTCATTTGTTAAAGTAGTTCTAATTGTGTTCGACATGGAATAGTGTGTTCTTGGTCGTAAGTGAAGGTGTGTAATGGTTGAGTACGTTGTTGTTATGAAAACCTATTTGAGTTGTGTTCTAGTGTTTTTATAACGTTTGTATTTGTTTTGTGATAATGCGCAATGTTCAATGTTGGTGTTATAGTTTTTTTTTATAATGACTGTGTTTGTTTTATGAAAATGTGAAAAGTGTGCAATTTATGTTCTTGATGTGGCGTTGGGTGTGTTTGGTCATGAAAGATGGTTGAGTTGGTTTTTTGTGTTAAATTTGTGTTATGTTTTTTTTAGAATTTGTTTGCAATGAATTTAATATGTTTTAATAAAATAATAATGATAAAAATTTAATATGTTTTTAATAAACAATTATTAGAAATGCAGAAATTGCTTTAATTTAGTTGGGTAAAGTCTTTTGTCGTGCGTACCTTGTCAAATGGTTTTCTTTGTGTGTGAAAGAGTGGTGTTGGGTTTATGTGACACCCTGTTTGTTTTATTTGTCTGCGTTTGACATGAAATGTGACATTTGAACATCTTGAGCACAAAAGGGGAAGCCTGGGTACTAGGTGGGCGGACTAGATCTAGCGTGCTAGTGACTTGTAAGAGGCTCTGGCACAGTTTCACATATCTAGTTTGACAATTACATCACTAACTAAACATTGGATGATGATTAGAGACCACTAGATTATGGATGTGTAGCCTTACTAGTGGCTCGTGCATGAAAACATATTTTGTTGTGTTTCCCGTTCAACTGTTCACCGAGATGCAATGTTCTAGGGTACCATTATTTTTACTAGTACTTATAGGTCCTCTTCCACTTTTGGTGATCCTGGAATATTACACACTCACCGTCAGAATATGGTGTAGAATTTTGGGTTCTCTTAAAGGTTTGAGTTTTCTTAACAACAAGGGAGATTTTTTATTTAAGTTCTTTTCGTTGAAAGTGCTTTCATTATAGAAACAATTATTTTAAATGTGTTCAATATTTGGTGTCTTTTCTTTTATTAATCCTGCAAATGTTTTTGTCATCTAATGTTTACACGTGGAACCTTCTTGTTGGGTGAAGTCCTACTGGGCTCTTGGCACACACCCTATATACACCATTGGGTGTATGTAGACTTTGTTTGTTGTATATTCCAGGATGTGACATCGTGCTCAGTGAAAATGGTATTGTTCAGTGGTGGTCTTCTCGTACAGGTTGGTGTTTATGGCATGTGGATGTTGTGCCTCTCTTTTTTCATGGAGAATTGAGTTATATTTTTGTTTTCTTTTGATGTTTATTTTTGGATGTTGGTTCATGTTGTAAACCTCTAAACTTGTTTTTAGTTTAATGCCTTGTTTGGTTGTCTATTTTCAGTTTCAGTTTATTTATCTTATCAGTTACTTGGTGTTTACTATTTTGGGTAAATCATTCTCATGAGTTAGTTTTGGTACCCGGGCAATTGTGTCAGCCCGTGGGGATTGGGAACACCCTTCGAGCCTTGTCGCAAACCGGGTTGGGTGCCAGGTCAGATGGAGACCCGGATTGGTTTGTGAAACATGTGACTTCCTTTTTCCTTTTTTCTTATGATGTTATTGATATTGATCATAATTAACCCTTGGGTTAGGGTATTGGATAGCATAATGCCCCATTTCCTTTCACTTATAGAGTTGAAGTGTTGGTGTTGTGTTCTCTATAGTCTTTTCCCTATTTTCATCAGTAGAAACCTTTTTACAATTACTTCACCAATCAACTATTCGATGTCCTTCATTTCCAAAATTGAAAAATTTTCTAGTCCATTTAAGACAATATCCTCCACTCTTTTCTCTACACTTTGAGAATAGGGAAACATTTTTCATTTTTTCACCATTGATTTGAGATTTTCCCTTGAACTCAATATTTTGTTTCTTTTGAAACCCTTGAGATGGATATGTAACAAAAAATACTAGTTGTACCTTTATTTCACAATGAAAAATCTCCTCGTAGCTACTGAAGTCTCATATTTCTTATTCCCATTAAAGGCATGGTTTTATGCCACTAAAGAATCGATCAACATTACATTCAGTTTGGATGATAAATCCAGAATCATACCTTTCATTTCTTGATAAATTAACCTTGTATGTACCTGTAGATACATCTAACTTTTTTATAATCTTAAGGAACTCAATTTCCATCTTTTTTCTAAGAATACAAGGGAATTTCTTATTGAAAAATAAGTTCTTGAACTCATCCCATTCCATGGATTCAATTTCATTTTTTGGATTGTATTCTTAATTAGAGTCCACCACAGGACTACTTTACCTTCAAACGCATTTCATGTTATGATCAGTGAAGGATGGAAAATATCATTTCAATGGTACTAATATATTTTTCAGAAACAAGCGAATCAAAAGACCCACTAAATGAAGGTGGACATTGCCACTTGAAGGACTCAAAAGAATGTTGTTCCCTTCTCTGACCATTCTGGAGTCTAGAATGATTCATATATTGGGTAAGTATAGAAATAATATTTTTCATTCCATCTCCCATTACATTTGGTTTCTCAGAAGGACAATCATTTCATTATCCAATGCATTGATCATTACCATGGTTCCTTTGGGTTCTAGCCATCATCTAAAATCCTAAAAGAATAGCGTGGGTGGAAAATATCATAATAGAAAACCAAATTATAAAGGGGGGGGGGTACATTAAAAATATAACATATTAGGTTTAATCCTAGGTTATTCATGATAGTTACCATAATAATAGGAATGTAATAAATAAATATACATAAGATTTGTGAAATCCCTAGAAAACCCATAAAAATATCTATAGGGATCTTATTAGAGTTGTTGAATCCTAGTTTCCCAATTTCAACTAATCCTTCAACATAATACTAACTGTACATAGCCGAGATTTATGTATATAGACATTACATTACATTTTCGGAATAAGTAATAAATAGAATCTAATGATTCCCACAATCCACATTAGTTTATTGTATTTGGAAACACGTAGCACAATATTCTAATCATGGTTAATGATATTCAATATCTCTCATAATGATCTTCCCCTTAATGTTTTCAATAATAAAAAAATCTTCATATCCGGGGGAAAATATAACATAGAATGGGTGATCTCAAATTCCAAGTAAGGGTAAACACGAATAACATAAAACAAACTATAAACATTAGAATGCAAAAACACGAACATAAATTTTAAAAATAAAAATCTTGAGCAATGACATAAATCATGGTAGTACGTAATGCATAGATCATAAAAAACATTAATCATGATATAATTGAATTATAATAAGACATGTAATTTTGGACAAATAATAAGAACATATTAGGATTTCTATAGTAGCTAAGGCATTGCTACCTAGTCCATCATAGTGGAAGGAGTCCATTACTGAACCAGATTTACTTTCTATTCTACCCTTATATAACTGAAATAGAATTACTTTTCATTTGATTCATGTCTATATCATAAGATATTAATCTTTACCCAATGTATTTGAGGGAGATAAAGGTCCGACACATCTCATAATTATTCAATTCTTATGTGTGCCATATAAATATAATTCAAATATCATAGCATAACCCATGTATTAAAATGGTATTCTTAAACATCATGTCATCATAACATAATCCATATAAGAAAAAAAGACTTCATAAAAACAATTCCATCGTTACATAATCAAATAAATGTAATAATAAGGATAAAAATATAACACTTTATCATCTTAGATGGAAAATAATTTGGATAAAAAACTTGAACTTATTTCTTGACGAAAATATCCTTCCCTCTTCAAAAACATTTTCTTTTCTCATTATATCTGGCAATTTTAAACGAAACAAATTAAATTGAGAATAAACCTGAAAACTTGTAATGGAGGAATAATGGAAATCACTCTATGAAAGTGTGAAAATATTTTCATTCTGTATAATTTCAAAAAATACATTCTCTTTGTACATTTCCCAGAAAAATTGAAAAGATATTTCATATGGTAAACAAATGAATGATTATGTCCATTCCAAGCGGTAAAAGTAAAAAAAGAGTAAAAAGGAAATTAAACATAAATTGAAGAATAGTAATAATTTTATGAAAACATTTTTATATAAAATATGTACATGGATTATAAATACATCCCCAGTAAATAATTAAGAATAAATAATCTCAGATAAAAACCAGATTGGAAAAATTATCCCTTACCATTGGACTGATTTTCTTTGTATGTATCCAAACCTCTAATATAAGGGTTTTAAACATATTTTTAACATGTAAAAGAACCGTAATAATATTTATTATATCATATTGGATGCACTTACGACTCTTTATTACCCGTTCAGCAGACAATTCCATGTTAATCCAATGTTTTTGGTAATAACTGTTTTATTTATCGTACGTGTTTGGACATGTTATTCTTGATATTATTACATAGATCATGATTTAATTAATTCCATAATTTAAAAAATGATTTATATATCATATATATTCATCATATAAATATATATAAATGATTGACAAATAGAATGGAATACACCATTCATGGAGACAGTTTGTCTTACCGGCGCATGAATACTGTTATTGTTTCCTTATTAAATTGATTGGAAGTATGTAAATGAAATATATATACATATACATAAATATATTAGAATTATTATTTCATATATTTAATTATTATTTATTATATATAATTTTTAAATTTTTTGAATGGTTAACATGGAAAATTAATATCATCTTATCGTGGACACGGTTAGCTATACGTACGCACGAGCGACGATATCGTTCCCATAGTTGTATAACAGTATTTAATTGGATGGTGTATAATATCTCGTAATTAGTATAATTTTATAATAATCATATTTTTTGTTATTTCCACCATTATTCGCATCCAAATATGTTGGTTGTGAAAAAACAAATTACACCACGGAGAGGAGATGTTAATCCGTACGTACGCACGCGTGATGATTTCGTTTTTTCCAGGATGGATAAATGGTTAAATACAGTTGTTTAATATTTTTAATAAAATATAAATATATATTTGATACATATGTCATTAATTTATAATTAAACAACTATAGAATAAGAAGTATAAGAAGAAATAAATTTGAATGAATCTGTAGAAGAAATTACCTCTTCCACTACGTGGCTTCTTTAATCTTTTTATTAAGGAACTAGAGTTAATCTTTTGAGAAGACCATCTCCTATAGAGTGTTAATAGTGAATTCTAGAAGAGAAATGGTCAGATTTTGGCCGAGATTTAGAGCTCAAAATGTTATGAAGAGGAGAGGGTGGAGGTGTACTTTTAATTGGGAGGAGAGGGGCAGTTTATAAAACTCTCAAAACTATTAATTTATAATATAATCAAAACATTCCCAAAAATCTACAAAGATCCCCAAATTAAATGATTATATGAGATAGGGGTGTAATCCTAACATCCAATAAATATTGGACAACTTATTTTTTCAATTTAAAAATTATCATTTTAATTGACACTTAGTTTTTCTATTAATTTTTAATTTTGATAATAACATTTTAAATATTTAATGGTAATGAATATTTACTTATTTGGTGATAATTAACCATAAATGGATACTGTATTACATTTATACTTTATAATTATCAATTTATAATTTTTAAATATTTTTATTATTTTTTAATAATTAAATGAAATGATATTCTTATAAAATAGCAATAGTGTCAATTTTGACACTATTCATTTATTTGACATTAAATTAAATCCCCAAAAAAGATAAATTCAAAAAAAATTATTTAATACACTCCCAAAATGTCATATAAACCTATAAAAATCATGGATCACTTTAATTAATTTAAATGTTATTTATTTTAAAATTATGAAAAAACATTTATTTTATATTTATATTAATAAAATAATATTTACATCATTATTGTGACATCAATAATGACGATTAATTAATCTAATTTTTTTAATAAATTTTAATGATATAGAAAATTTAATTAATATTATCTTTACAATTTAATTTATAATTTTTGTGATTTTTATCAGAAAATTAAAATTATTACACTTATAAGATATAAGAGATTGACAAGGTGTCACTTTCTTGGGGTTTTTATAATAATAACATCATTTTCATTAACAAAAGACCATGAAATGAATTTATTTTGAGCCTTTAGTAATATGGGTGTAATTTTATTCATCCAATAGAATTTTTCCAGGTGTTATTGTAATTTTATAATATTAATTTTACCCATAATTACTCAATTTACCTTTAACAATCATAATAAAAAATTACAAATGTTACTAATCATAATGGCCAAAAATAAAAGTATTTGATTAACAAAATTTCAACATAATTATTCCAAATATGGAATATATTTTTCAAAATTCAAAACACATAATTTTTTGTAATTAATTAAAAATTTATCCCATTGTTTAGAAAATGGGTTTAAAAAGTTAAAATACTGAAAAAGATTGAAAAGTGTTAACTTGTGAATTCAGTGGGAAATTAATGGTAATGGAATACATTATATTAAATGGTAAAAATATATTATATTTATACTTCAATACCTTTTAACATTATAATTTAACCATATAAACTATCTTGATGAAAAAAGTGGTTTTTAAATAAATGTTTATGTATTTTTACTATTCATAAAAATATGAATGTTATCATAAAAATAAAAAATCTTTATCCAAAGAAATTTTTTATTTCTTGATTCCAAATAAGAAGTTTATTTTTTCATATTTAACTTATTAATGTGTCTAAAGTAGATTTAAAATATTTTCTCCATCAAAAGGTGGTAAAACTGTATTTTTTAAAAAACACTTATTTTATCCGAAAAAATTGATTTTGTTCTCATATCACTTGTAATATAAAATAAAATATGTTGTTAAAAATAATCATAATTTCCATTTTTTATAATATTTTAATAATATATTTTTTTTAGTTAAAATTGGTATTACATACAACACAAGCAATCAAGTAATGTCAATCATGCCTGTAATGAAAGCCATGTCAGTATTGCGTGTAGTGCATGCTTTCTTTGGTGTTGCATATAAAATAATCCAATCGTCCAAAAAAATATATACTCAATGTTATGTGAAATGAATACTATCAGAACAACTTGAAAATGTGTGTAACACAATAAAAGAATAGTGTTGTGAATACTACAAGCTAATAAGGTGTTGTGAATAGTTCAAGGTAATCTTTGGTGTAGTGTAAAACATAAGACATCAACGAAATTAAAAATAATCAATCCTATATAATCTTTTGGTTTAGGGTTTCTAAATCATTTTGTAGAAAATGATATCATCTATAGAAAAGATGTCAAAAATGTCAAGGTAATAATGGAACACCTAGTTTATAAGAGCCATGAAGACCACTGTAGCATTCACCAACCCAAATGGCATGACCAGGTAATAGAAGTGGTCATCCCTACTTGAGATGTCACTCATATGTGCTTCTTCTTTTCTGATCCATACCTGATTATAAATTATGCATAGGTAAATACGTTATATCCACCTTTGGACTCAAGAATTGATCAAAATGTGATAAATCTAGGGATTTGGGTATTTATTTTTTATTTTTAACTTATTTTGATTTTGATAATAAGTGCAAAATCAGACAGAAAATATTCTTTTTCAGAGAACAACACAGAGGTTTCCTATGGTGAGACACTCTAGAAAATGAGTTATTAGGATTTCAAATAATCGAGGTGTATATATGACTCCCTTAACTCTGTGGAGTCTATATGATACGATGTAAGACATATTATTTATATTTTTTGGCACCAAATTGATGGTAAAATCTACATCCTGTGACAGAGGAAACCATTAGAAACCATCTAGATAAACCTCTGGGAAAATTTCCAATATAGAAGTTAATAAATCCTTATAAGCTATATAATAATCCCCAACATAAGTTATTATACCTGAAAAAAATTATTTCCCAACCCTGGAAGTGGAGGTTGGGCTCACCTAAATTGAGGATCCCATCCACCCTGAAAACAATGGTGCTCACATCATGATCCACAAACATAAAAAATTTATGAGCACCTAGGAATGCCGAATCTAATCACTGCCCATGATCCTATCATAGTGGTCCTTTTCAAGCACCACTAAATCCCATCTTAGGTCGAACCCGAAAAGAGTGAGAGAACAAGACAAACATCTAAAACCCTATACTCCCTTCTTACAATATGGTGTGCCAAAATCATTGGTATAAGGAATAATCTCAGAGTAAAATTTGAACAATTCCAAAATATTGGACGATATGAAATAGTTCAAAGCACATGAGTCAGATAAAATCATAACATTGGATGATTAAATAAAAAACATACCATGAACTAGTACATGTCCAACATCTAATTTGACTAGTTATGATCCATATCATAGAGGTCTTTCATCTCTATATAATCATATGATCTATTAATGATTAGAATATTTCACATAAACTAACACTATTAATAAATGGATCCAACCATACAACCATTCCCAACATTCCATGAACTCGTAGATCATGATTCACTAGACTGAGTTAGAAATTACATTTGGAATGAGGAATATACACCACATTGACATAGCATTCCACTATTATAGAACCTCTTCAAATGATCTAATCACACACACACAAGGAAGGGTCTAGTAAGAGTTGGACACATTCCCCGCACATTACTCGACCTTCCACACTATATGAATACAACTAAACCACCTCTAGTGGTCATAACTAACGCAGGTAAGGAGGGATATCCCAAACTGCTACATCCATCTTTTCCTTCTCATCACGCTTTAACTTATTTTCCAAAAAACCACCACCACCCTGACCACCTCCAAAAAAATCCCATGAAAAAAGTGGTTCTAGAAAATATATCTCCACTATTTCATCTTTGTCAGCTATTTATGCATAAGTATTCAATATAAACCAGATTATTTGTGACCAATGCTCAGTTTTAACCACATTTAAAAATGACATCATTGAACTAGTCATTAGAATCTAAATTAGGTGAAAATTTTCCATCTATTTAAAATGGTTAGAATATTTCTACATAGTATGACTTCCTAATGGTGAATAAAAAACTCCAAGGTCTGAAACGAGGATAAGGTATCATATATTTACTTTTCATTGATGACAACCATGAATTCATTGTAGTACATCTTCTCCTGTTTCTTGAAATTGACCATTCTAACCCACAATGTGCGACTGGATCCTTCCAATAGTAATGAAGGATGAATCAATTTCACCAATTTATTAGTATTATGAAACCCAAAATTCATCTCTATATATACAATCACATTCTATACCTACATCATATTTGTTTTACCCCAAATGAGAAGTGGGTTATTCTTGAGAAAGTCCTAATAGTTGTCCTTTTCTAGACAGGTATTTACTTCCAAATCCAAACCCGGACTAGAACATACTTTATGATAAAATGATTGAACATACAAAACCATAGCCTTAACTAGTATATGTAAAAACGGTGAGGGAGAACTCTTTCTTGACACTTCATGTGGTACACCTGATTTCATCTCGGACTTATAATGCTGCAATTGTTAAAAAAACTGAAAACAAACACCAATAAACTGTAAATACAATTTTATGAAACAACTAATTTAAATTCCATTTCTAAATTAAAAATAAATCCACAAAAGAACAATAAAAATACAAACCATTCCACCACCACTCACTGTCCATGAACAATTTGAAATCATTAAATAAAACATGGAGGATAAGTCAATGAAATTCCCAAATATCTAATGGTGACATAAGGCATTCCATATGGTGGGAGTTATATTAACCTCCCTCCTTAAAATAACCTCAATCTCTAATAGTCCAAGATCAATTTTATCTATAATATCCCAAAAATCTTGTCCTAATAAATGAGGATAACATCTTCTAATTAAATTTTTCATGATCCAAGTCGAGCTTCAATCCCACCCAACACTCGACCCTTACCATGGAATATCCCAATGATAATTACATATCATGATGGGTAGAAACATGTTCCATAGAATAAAGTATAACATTTTAGAACCATTTCACTACTAAAAAACAACCATAAATAGTCCTCATGAATAGAACAACACATCATAAATATAGAAACAATAGAAAAAAACATGATTTAAACATTTAATACATTGAACTAAAATCTAAAATAACCAAAATAGGGGTATGATCAACATTAAAACCAATAATTCATGAAATAAGAGATTCAATGCCCTCATGCCACCTCCAACAACACATACCACTAGGGGAAACACTAGCAACAAAATCCACTTTTACCACTATTGAGTGACATTCCTTTACTTGGTTCAAACATTAAAAGGTTAGCATACACCAGATGGAACATTTCAACTTTGGAAATCAATCCCTATCACATGTATGTTTAGTTAGTTTTGTAATGTAATCCGTTTAGTGGGACTGAGACTCGGCACTGTCGACTCACCAAATGTACTACACCAAGTATTCCCACCAAGATACCTTGGATTCCCTTTTTCCGAATCACATTCCCAATTTCACAAGAACAACCTCTTACTCAATCACATGTTCACGAATATAAAAACACCTGAAAAAAACCATTTATTATACTCAATACACCATTTAACGCATTTACACAATAAGAATCTTTTTCAATAATGATTCAAACCACCCAAAAAATTCATAGTGTCATTTTATAAACCATTGAAATCATACTAAATCATCATGAAATGATATGGCCTAGAACTACATACCATTTTCATAGACAACTCTAAAAACATGTATGAATCTAACACCGTTCCAAGGAGAGATGCTATTAAGTAATGAGTGCACTGAATTCAAAATGATATAACGAAAGGAAAAAATATTTACATAAAATTGGTTCAACCTATATGATAAAGAAAATATAACACCTGAATGGTAGGTGAAAAAATGAAGAATGGGATGGAACATACAAAAGGAAGGGATTACATGGATACTTCTTCATGATTATACCCTAATCCACCAAGTATTTGGAGCCAAATAGTGAGGAAGATGAGAGGGGGAGGTTCCTAGGGTTGGATATTCAAATGGGGGAAGAATATGGGTATTTTATATAAAATCAAAGCTTTATAGTTTAGAAACTTCATGTTTTTAAGGATTTTGTATGCCAGAAGGTTTGACCACACGGTCTGCCAAATAGTCCTCCAACCATGTGACACCTATATCCAAGAGGAATCCTAGCCATAAGTTTTCATTGATGAGACTCACACTCATGTGACTATTCATGCACCTCAGAAAATGCCACATTTATATGTGAATAGTTATAGTTGGGGGGAAGCATGCTCATACTCTAGGTCATGCAAGAAATACAATGTCATTTTTTAGTGTACATTTTCCACTAGGTCGGGACACAGTTTATACTGACCACATACCAACGATGAAACACCTCCCATAAAACCCAAAAACTACCATTTTATTATATAAAAATAGGTTAAATCCATGAGATAAAGTTAACAGGGAAAAATAATAGAAAAAATAGATCATAATAAAACCAATGATATGATAATTTCTCCATTGGTTGGAAATAAATCTCATACTAAGTCACCTCATCTAGGATAATACCTAAAAATATATTTAGTAGTAACATCTAGAAAAGGCCAACCACATTAGAAAGATAAGAGCATGTTATTTATGGTTCCACTACATGAACCAATCCTATTGAATGTTCCATATTGACTCCAATAAGGATCAATTTAAGTCCCATTATCCCCTATCAAATATCACATTCATTATCTATCAAAATCTTTTTGCCATTTTTGTTTGGTAAAGGATAGTCATCTCTTATAAGAGTAAATGTTCATAGGTTAACTAGAAATATTGTACTTGAAAAATTCACATTGAATCTATCATTATCTAAGATTGTGAATTTACACAGATGAAGGTTGAAAAGATATAATACAGGAAATTCTATAAAACTATAGTTAGAATAACCACTCTACTCCAATGCAGTGTTAACCTATATCACCACAAAAGATGACCTAATTTTTTTTAAAAAAATTAAATATTAACTTGAACTGTTACAAATGAATTAAAAGATCGTATATCAAACATAATAGTATGAAGAACATATGTAATCAGGGTTGTACCTTATATTTAATAAGGTCTAAATATTTCATCTATGGGAATCTATTCTATTATGTATATAATTATAGTAAAAGTTCCAAAACCTTTTCCATGAGACCCTTATCATTTCTGAGTTAACTATGTAAGAGGGGTAATTATCCTCAACTAAGGTCCTCTTCCACTATTCTAAGATAAAATACCAGAACCCATCATTGAATTTGTTGAATATTAATTATAATGATAGACTGATTTCTTGAATTGAAGAAGTTCTATTGATATTTTCCCAAAATTCATACCAAATTGGCCTCACTTCCTATTGTTGAAGAACCATATGTAACCACCAACCAAAGAGGGTGATAAATAAATTATACCATACTCTGACTTCCTACTGAAACCTAAGTGTAACTCCTATAAATTTATTCTCTTGAAAAAATAATAGGCACCAATAAAATCACTTTGCAGTCCAGAAATCATTAAACTATTGTGATAATAGAAAAATAGTGGTTTTATCCTCCTCCTATAACGTCTCAAAGGTTCGGGCCTTATAAAGAACTTCTGATTCCATCAACATGTCAATTCCCATGACCTAGCAATGAAGTTATAGGAAAATGTAAATCACAAACTTTTATCCTTTTGTGCCTCATTACTATCCATGAGAGGAGAAATGGAATGTAACACAATTAAATGATCTGAGTAAACTGACATCGACTTTGGTCAATGGACAAGTTTTATAAATTCTTTAGAATGATATATCTTTTGCATATCTATGAAGAAATATTTGAATAAACTATATTTAATGGAATCCTATGTATGTCTCACAAGTCTTCCCACTTGGTTCATAATAACTCTCCATTTTCGGGATGTTCCCTAATGAATGTAACTATTCATATTTAGTAATCGATCTGTGGGATTTTCCCCTATATCATATATCCCATCAATGACATCAATCTAATACTTAATATAATAGGAGGCTCTAATTCCATGTAAGGATGGTTGATGCTGATATGAATGCCCTAGGAAAAATAAAACATTGCATTTTGTTGACACCACCTTAAACTAGAAATAATCAGATGTCATTGGCTTATAGAGATCACATTGAATGATCCAACGGAGCATGTGTGGTGTTATGATTAGGTGAATCCTTCTATATAACAAGTGGTGAAACTAGTTCATCCTCCCTATAAATAGAATTTATGTTTTCCTTATATGTATGCCCCACCAACCATCTCAAACATTTCATGACCTAAATGATAGTGATTTCTTATAACACTTATAACATTTCTCTTCAGCTAAAAACCTATGAAATTCATAGGAATAATAATGGATTCTCACTGGAGAACAATCTTTGAATGATACCCATAATGATAGGTCATATACCTACTAATATTACCCAATGTGTGCATTTTTTATACCTACATATTATTCATAGTAATATATATATATATATAATAAATTATATGATTATGTATAGAAATTCTAAATATCATAACAGTATATCACAAATCACATGTTAAGTCTTTCACTTTAATAAAATACCATGCATAGTAAGAAATTGGAATATATATGACATGTTATACTATATACATATTTATGATTCAGGAATTCACACAAATACTATAAATTGTAACAACAAAACACACCATGGACCTGCTGGAAACCATAATTTCACACCTATAATAGAAGACCCATCATCAATAACATGGATGTCCATTATATAGGAGTATTACATGAATTTATGTGACTCCAATATCTGAGTTCCAATTATACTAAATCTTTTATAACATTTCCTAATGATAGTGAAGAATAAAAGAAAATTAAATCCTTCCATGATACCACATTGTAAATACATATCCTTAATATACCAACCTAGACTAGAGTGACATGAAACCTCATGTGAGCTTCCTCATACATAAGGGTTTTCTGACTAGTAGTCACGGTCAGAACAATGTAGTGAGGACACTATACTCTGAGTATAATTATCCATACATCATAATAATATCATTAAAAGTGTAATAACTCTATTTATCATTTTGTAACTAAATAATAGAAATAAAACAACAAATCACATTTCTTATATCATAGATTAATATAAGTAGTAATCCAAAGACCCAAATATAATAGTTGAAACTAGAGTATAAGATATAGTAAAATAAATAAAGGCCTCATGAAATTTCTCAAGATTATATCACAATATCTCATACTAACACCAAGCTCCATATTCATAGAACACTATCATTGGGTCAATTTCATTTTACAGATCCCTAATAAGGAATTTTATATGCTTATCATGTTTCTCTTTCTAGGTGAGAGTATAAAACCTAGTAGGACACCACCAATGATTTACTAACATATGTGAATATTCATATGTTTCATTCCATAACTTGGATGTAAAAAATAAACCATACATTTGTCATGACATCACATGCTAACAAAGATTCCATGTACCCCATCCCCACCTACATCAACACTATACTGATAAGGATGCTAGTTCAAATCAATACATGTATTTAATCATGACACAATCTCTATGTGTTGGTTTATCTCTATACTCCCATCATTCATATGTATGTATTACACATTAAATGAACACATCATATCCCACTATGGTTTTTGTACACCCTTTCATGATGGTATGACCACCTAACATGCCATATGAATTGGATCGTAATCTTCCTTGCTTGTTTATTATCCCATGTAAGAATTCCAAAATGTTATATAAGCATCACCCAGAAATATTTTAATCCAATATTAAATGAAAATTTATGTGATGTCTGACTAGTCCCCTAATGAAAACCCATGTCGAAATCCTTTTTCACAACACACAATCTCCTTCAATAAGGGGTCGTCGAGCCAATTTTGATCATCCAAAATATCTTGATACCCGAAATTAATTTATATAGTGTTAAAAATAATTAAAATAATGTAATATCATAGTAATGACAGATTTTCATGTAATTCATGGTTCTCACAAGGAAAGACACAAACCTACTAGAAACACACATCAATAATGTGTCTCAATGAACACAATAATATTCCATTAAATCTTCCCAACAAATCTATCAAGGTCCCTATATAGTAACGATATTCTTACATAAATTAGGATGATGGAAGTTCTATGTTTTTTCATGGGGGTCATCCCCCATATCATCCTTGAACCATCAAGAGTAAACATATATGAAAAATATCCTAAGAAATAATAAAAATTAATCAAAAAATGATTAATAGAAAAATATGAAGGTGATGGAGACATATAAAATGAATAATGTAAATTTACATAGTAACAAACCCCATAAATGGTAGATCCAGGCCCAATAAAAAAAAGAAAACACTACCAAACAAGAAAATAATGACTTGAGAAGATAATAAAAAATCCTCATCCAGTTAAACTAGTAAAATAAATCCTTTTACGGAAGGGATCAACGTTGTGAATTTATCAAATATGTAAGAACATTTAGATACCTTCCCAAGAACTATATGGATTAGAAGAACTAGACAGATTATGGGGTTAAAATTGTTCAATCTTGGTGAAAATGAGTTAATAAAAAATTGAAAATCCCCTCCAAAATATTGAATGTCTTTAAATTAATATGTGTAACTCCCCTCAAAAGATCCAATGATGAATTGGCCATTTAAATTTCAAAAACAACCTTCA
The DNA here is from genome assembly GCA_963277665.1 of Viscum album. NCBI lineage: Eukaryota > Viridiplantae > Streptophyta > Magnoliopsida > Santalales > Viscaceae > Viscum > Viscum album. Next base: position 136,881,555 of record OY728161.1, on the reverse strand, counting down.
CCATAGTTTGGTGATCCTAAAAATTTCTATAATAGATATTATTACCTCTATCATAGGTAACCCGACATGATGACACTCCATGTAATTTTTTCAAGGCCTTAACCATTTTGGATTCAACATGCCTTCCACCATGACATGGTGAGGATAAATTTTGTTTGGATCATATGCACTCATAATAATTACTAACGAGGAACATTCCAATCCATGGGCATGAAATTTTATCCCATGTGTCAAAATAAGGTTCAAGACATGAAATGACCTACAATAGGGCGTCATTATACATGTGGTGCACCTAAAAACTCTCCAAAAACAAATTAATCCAAAATGTAACATTCAAAATAACTCTAACCCAAATTAAACATCATAAGATAGAAAATTATATTCTTTTTAAATTTGGAATGTGAAATATTACATATTGATTTTTTAAAAAATAACTTATTAAACCTTCAAGAATGATTTTTGTGGAAAATTCCAATTAATTTTTTCTATAAAAAGCGGTTCACTTCAAACATTAAAAAAACTCATGTTTAGTTTTTTCTTAATCCACTACCCAAATAACACTCCAAAATTTCATTTCTATATCTATATTCCCCTATACTGAAAAAAAACACTGCCAAAAATTATTTAAGAAGAATCTAAATGAGGGTATCAAAAGAGTAGGTATAAGTATTAATTTTTTACTTATAATATTATTTATTCTTACACAACCATAAATCTTATCAAATACATACTCATAAAATAACACTATTATATCATTTATCCTAAAATGGTATTATGTTGATGACAAACCACATTTCATCCACCAATTTATCAAATGTAAAATTAACACCTCACTCATTCCTACCTATGGAGTAACACATCCAAAAAGTGATATGATTGGTTTTTCATTTCCATATAACATGGATAGTGTAAATAAAAAAATTTTAGTAGCCAAAAATTAGTGTATCCATTATTATACATCCATTGATATAATAAATCACATCCAAGAATAATGACTGGTTTAGTATCCTTGGTAAACTAGATATATACTATTATTTTAAAATATATTTGATATATTAACACAACATAGTATTTTCATTGAGAACACCTTATTTGAATTTATCATATCTCCTATATCAATTATAAAACACATCAGAGCATAATAGGAAAAGGAAACATAAAAAAAGGCTAAGATCAAATTTTCATTAAGGGTATATACACAGTGGAAGTTATCATGAATAAATTATGCATAATCAATAATTAAAGGTAAATACTTGAAACACATTCCATTAATTCAATAAATTAAACTTGATGAATAATATTTATAGATTAAATGATAATCAAATAGTACTATATAAATAATATCATGTGCTAGAAACTCATCGATGGATATCATATAAAATAAATTGATCACATAAAAATAAATAAATAAACCCATAATAATGGAATGCATAATGATGGATGTATGAGAAATATCATCACAACAAAATCAAATGTATATAAATATACCATAAAGGACTTATGTTATGATATATAAACAAATGGGTAAGGAATCAACGAAAAATCAGACTAGTTTTTCATAAGAGACCAACTGATGTATCGAGGGTATATAATAGGACCCTTCCATCACTTAATAACTCCCAATAATTTCTCATAGGAATAAATAACACAATATAATCAACTTCCTTACAAATAAATAAGTGTCCCTATTCGGAGAACTATTCATATGTAACATCAATACCCTCCCTAGTCAAAATGTTCATAAAACATCTAGATAAATATCTGAATGTTATAATTTTTTTAAATCCTCAATAAATGATTTAAAAAATTATATTTACATAGATAAAAATACATTAATGAGATTACTAGATCTTTTCAAGAGAAAACACCCATTATACATTAATTTTTTTAACAACACAATGATAATGGGATTCATATTAACTAAAAAAACATTGTAAAATTGTAATGGAATCATGAATGAATTATGGTTTTATGATGAAGGTAAATTATTTCAATGTTTTATAAGTTAAAAAAATTACATTTACACTTTAATTAAAATTGAAATAGTACATCATTCAGAAAACTAAAAGGATATTTCTTTTTTACAAATTGTACAAACACAATCATTGGTGAAAATGAAATATTAAAATAATTGGATAATAAGAAAAAATATTGTAAATTTTTTTTTGAAATCATAGACATGGATGACTAATATTAACTATATAGAACATAAAAATATTAAATATTTAATAATGATGAGATTTTGAAATAATCCTTTACCATTTGGGTATATCTTGAATCGTAAACCCAATGAATGAAATAACATCAAATAAAACATTAAATACCATGAAAAATATATTCATGATATAATATATAAAAGGGGAATTATATAAATAAAAAACATAACTGTTGAATAGGGCATATGTCTCATAGAAGTAAATGTGAGATAAGAAACCCAGACCTCCGATCCTTCATCCTTCATACTTATTGAAACATTATATATAATTAAAAGATATTAATTATAAATATATTATAGAACCATAATCATATATATATATATAACTATTTATTATTTAATCATATTTTTTACCACCATTTTATTAACAATTATTTATTAAAACATTGTTCCCAGTGACAACTACTTAGTTTTTAATGTATGTTTTGATTCAGTACTTGTCGCCCTTATAATTTTATTTTGTTAAAATTATATATATAATATTATTCTTGGTATCTATATATGATAGATTTAATATCTATATATATATAAATAATTTTTTTTAAATATTTGGTTAACGAAATGAGTTATAACATTCAGGGAGACTGTATGTCATATGTATTGATCAATGTTGTTTAAATTTTGAAATGGATTTAATGAATGGACTTTAAAGTATAATTAATATTTAAAAAATTATTAATATGAAATATATATCATATATATTTATTATTCACATAAATATAATCATACAAGTAAATTACTGATGAAAATCAAATTACACCTCTATGTGGAGATTGTACATCATATGTATGCACGGGGGATGTTTTCTGATTACATTGGATAAAAAGATATGGAATTAAGTTATAAAATAATGATAATATAATATAATTATATATATGTAACAATATTTAATATTTTATTATGGATAATACATAGTGTGTGGAATTAGAAGAAGAAATAAACACGAATTAATTGCTAAAGATTATTACCTCTTAATAAATGAACTAGTGTTTCATCTCTTCTTAAAGGACATACAGATGGTGTTTCTAAATCTACAAAAACAAAAAAAACATATATCATTGTGTTTATAAGTGGAATTGTAATTTATTTTTAGGTATATAGATAAATGTGGCACAATTATGTATCTTATTAGATGCGCATTTATAATTGAGGTGTGGGGATCTTCTGAAATATCATTATATTAAATTTTATACATTATGTAAGTTGTCCAAATGACTCAAAAATTTTATAATTTCAATATAAGGTCTACATAACTGTAAATAATTTTATCCAATAAGTTTTTTTCACATGTTTGATGTGTTTTCACCCATATATTTTATCATTAAATCGTGTTATCCCTTTTGACAACTACCATACTACAAAAAGTTTCCGCCCTCTAAAAGTAATTAATTTTATATTTAAAATGAAAAAAGACTCATAAAAGGAATACAATATATTTTATTTACCATATCCCATTTATTTGGGAAAAATAAAATATACTTATGAATTGTAAATCATTTAATTTATTATTATATTCATAAAATATTGATAATTTATGTTTTGAAACTATTCATTAAGATAGAAATTGATAACATCAATAAATCAATGTAAATAAGATTAAATAAATCATAACCCACGTAATATGTCATGTGTTTCTATATAATTCATGTATTAAATTAATTCATTATTGTCCTAGTAATTGTCATGAAAATCATTTAATTTATTTATCCATTAATTAAATAATGTCTACATTATCGTTGTATACGAATTTAAGGTGATCATTAACTCACCAGATATTAAAAATAAATTACCATGATGAAGATAAAAAAATTATAATTAAACATAGTATTTATAGATGAACATATCATTTCATTATCCTTATGTTAAAAATAATATAATTATTAACAAAAAAGTGTGTGTCATTTTTTACTTTTCATTACAAAAAATATTATAATGGCTGTAATATAATAAAAATGAATCAAAATGTCATATAAAAAATGGATTAATGGTTATGGATGAAATAAAATAATCAAATAGTATTTATTAATGTTTTAGGGTCATTTTACTATCCTTTTTATTTTATTTTTAACCATTTTTTCTTAATTCACCCTTTATCGTGTAAATAAAATTTATTATAGTTACTATTTATAATGATAAAAAATAAAAGGGAAATTAAAAAAAAGTATTTACTCATGATTAAAAATATAGAATACATTTTTAATTTTTAAATTCATATAATTTTAAGATATTATTTTAATAATAAAACACAAAATGAAATGAAAAAATGATTTTTCCTAAAAATGTTTTTTGAAGACAAAAATGATTTTACACTAAATTTAGGCATAAAAATGATACCAATGAATTTAGTGGGATTATTAAAATATCACAGTTTTTCATGTTGTTATGAATTTAGGGTTAATAAAAATATATTATGTTTGTGATATATTTAGTATCCAATAAGGGTAAAATTTGATCTACCTATTTATATTAGTATTTGTTGGATTATGATTACATCGCTAATGCGTATTTTTGGAATATTACTTTTATGAAGTGACGTGATTTATTTTTTATTACCGTATCACTTTATATTTCATAATGATATTATTTGTGAATATATGTTATAATTTTTATACATTTATGAACCTAAAAATATTTATTATTGATTATCATTCATTCATTCCATCCATTTATGAAATCATAACATCATTCATACATATGTATAGACTGCCATCTCTATGTATTTAGATCATTAATTTTTTACGATCACTATAAATTGATAGTAATAAAATTATATTAAATATATAAATTTTTATTTATAATTGATTGAAGATTTTCGATATTAATCAACCGTGAATCCTTTGAACAAAATTATCAAATTGAATTCATATTCAAAATTCAGAACGGGAAAACCATAAAACATATGATGTTAATTTAATTTATTTAGTAACTAATTACGACATTATAAATATTTAATTAAAAAATTAATAATTAATTTAAAAAATATCTAATGAATTTTGAAATTTTAATTCAATTTTATTAGTTTGAGGTTACAAAATGTAAGAAATGTTTCATGAATTGTGGTAATGTTTTTTTCATGAAAACACTACACTTATATGTTTATTTCAAAATAATTTTCTTCCACTTTATTGTTTTGTTAAATGTTTCATGAATTTTATTATTTGGTATGCAATTTTTTTTAAATTTAATTTTTATATACTTCTTAATGTTTTAATGATGAACTAAAAATAAGTCATTTCAATCTAGATGCGTCATTACACATTCGAACTCGATGATTTAGGTAAAGTCCCACTCATGGAAATTTGACATCATGTGGACTAAAATATATAATGTTTTATTTAATTTAATTTATTTTTATCACACCATGAACTAGACCACTAGGAAAAGTGTATATATTATGTATTATGGGATATTTAAGGGAAGTGGGTCATCATTTGAAACATATTGGGTATGGATATGTAGATAATGTGTGGGTTTAATGACATGGTTTTTTAGATAGACTATAGGGTTCGTAGGTCCAAGACTTGTTGTGTAGTTTTGTTACTTTTCTTCTTTTATACACATGACTAGCCTATGTTTTTTTAGAGTTTGGGGTTGAAGACTCATTTTATTAAGAATGAAAAAAAGACCTCTTTTAGCTGGGTAGAGTGAGACCCATTACATATCCCAAAGGCCTAGTGGACTTGTATCCTATTACATATCCCGTAGGCCCAAATTTTTTTTCCCAAATCCCATTCTATGAATTGTAACCCAGCTGCTACAGTACCCGCACAGTACCACAGCCGCAACACTACCCGCTGATCAACAATACTGTCGCTGCTACAGTTCCACTATAGTACTGTTACAGTCCCTGTGCCCAATAGGTTTTGAACCCCCATTTTTTATGTAGTATTACGGGGTGATTACCAATAAGCCAAACCCAAACTACAAACGAGTTCTGGGTAACGAGGTATTGGTGATGACCACACCACGCTTATTCTGCGCCGCTCGTCTCCAGCTAAATTCGAATGTGGCGAGACTCAAACTTGTTCCAGTTCCATTGCCAGGTAGTGGTCACATTACACGGTACCACTAAGCCAACCCTGGTCGGCTGACTGGCCTATGTGAAATCAATCAGATATCTCATAACCATCATAACATGGTATATGTTTATTAAACTAATCATATGTATATTATATCATTTTTATGTATTTTTTTAAAATTAATTTGTGATGTTTTGTTTTTATAATTATTAATAATATTATCATTAATTGATATAATCTATTTTGTATTTCCTCTTAGTGCCTCACTGTTATTTTCCAGCCCTCAGTATATGGGGTGAAATACTAAAGGCCAAGTAGGACTACAGTCTGGTTACTAAAGAGTTGGTTGATTTCAGTTGTAAAAAATTTGTGTCAGAGTAGGGTGGATACATATTAATATCCACAAGTATTATATAAGATAGGTATTTATGAATTGAAAATTTATTATATTTTTTTTTACGGTGTGGAAGATGAAGATTAAAGAAAATTCTGCAAACACAATTTTAAATAGATAATGATAAGTATAACATAATTTGTGTCTGGCCAGCACAATTATGAGTTAAATTCATTTCAATTATGGGAACTTAGATTGTTGTACATGTTGTGGTTGTTATAGATGGTTTAATTTATTTAGATTAAATTTTTAGGTGATGTAATTAATTTCAATTTTAGACTCTTATATTCGAGAGGCTAGTGGGAATACTCATGGACTATATTAGGAATATTGGAAGAAAATGAAAGAAGTGTTTTGATTTTAATTTATGTTTGATGGTTATATTAGAAAAAGGAAGGGATAGATGTTAAATGTGTCAACAAAAAGCTGAAAAGTTTTACTATTCATATTATCATGGTAGAATTATTCTTAGATAGCAGTGGAAGCGTAGTAGTATTGGAAATGAAAATGGGTTTTTTTTTTAATGATTGAACAACAACCTATATGATATTTTCCTAAATAGATTATTTGTGTCATTATATATAGTCATACCAGATTAGAAAATATTATTTTATATAAGTATGTTGTTCTTATGTAGGTATTATGGGTGTGGTGTCTAGCCATGACATGCATATGATGGGTTGTAAAGATAAATTCTGTTATTCTTAGGTGTGGTATGGAATTGTATTTTCTATGGGATTATAGTACCTATTAGATTTGTCTAATTTTTATATATGGATTATAATATATTTTTAATTATTGATATTTTTTTCTCAGTGAGGTTACACCAATATGGTATTTTTTGACCTATCATGAGAGATAAAATGTGGTGCTATAAACCTATGATCTTGATAAGAACCTTGTGTGAAGAGGTTATCCTAATCCATAGTTAGAGTATCTGATACATGCATGATCACAATGGTAACTAGTGAATCTAATGAAGTAGATAGATTATAAGATCAATGTAAACTTGTGGCATGTTATCCAGCATACTAACATTGTAGAACATGGTGTTGAGTCATCCTTGACTTACCTACTAGGGGATTCCTATTTATTGATTCCACTATTGTTCTTGGTAGAGTATAGATCATACATTGTGGTATATAAGATCATGTTCATGATAATTATATTTGACTTGATTGGGATTTCACCATGTTATAAGCGGAAGATGTTTATATAAAAACATAGTGGACCAAAAAAAATGTTAGAGTGACATGGTGGTAAAAGAATTTAGGATTATGGGGGAAGCATTAAAGGACTTTCAGGTCATTTTTAGTGGTCACTTTATCAAAAGATTAGGTGAAAACTATTCCCTTGTGTTCATATAGTTGATATTTTGAGTGACATTGGTTATGTATTATTATGGGAGGTTTATAGATTTATTTTTGTTTTGTGATAAAAGTGGTGGGATACTATATTTTTATGGTTTAATGATTTTGGATGGTTTAAGACATGTTATTTATGTAAAAGTAAATATCGGTAGATTGATCAGATTATTAGAAGCATTGAAACATGTTCTTATAGAGTAGTGTAATATAATGGATGAGTGTATACCACGTCTGATAGTAGTATTTATCTAGAAATATAGTATAGAACCATGTATTCATAATGGGGTTCAAATGGATACCCAAAAGGGTCGTTAGTGTAGAGGTGTGATTATTCCATAATGAGGTGGGACATTGGTGATATCACTACAATGTGGTTAGGTGGAACATTTCCAAGAATATAGTGATTGAATACAAAAGGATATCCATGCATGTAAAGATATAGGGGATTTGGAGATGTTTTAATAGAGAAACTCATAGTTAGTTGATAATTTTGAATAATGTAAGACACAATGTACTGAGGTATGAATGGGAATGGGATAAAGAGTTGGTTTCTAGGATTCATCATAATGTGTGGTTTATGGAAGTAGATGTGAATTCTAGATGTGAGGGAAATAGTTGGTAGTGAGAAATAATATATGGGGAGGACATAAATATTTGGTTTTTATTGAGGTAACTATATATAATCAATCCTACATACACATAGTATGTTTTAGATCAATATATAATTAGAGATTATCCATAAGAATGTGGCCTTAGTTGATTAGATAAGATATTGCAGAAATAGATGCATATTTTATATATAAAATAATAATTTTTTGGATAAGATGATGTCATTAGATACAGTTCTTAATAAATGTGTTTGGACTTGGTATCAAGTATGATGTGCTAATCGAGTATGATGTGATAATCGAGTATGACGTGGGATCATAATAGGAATTATCACGATGTTGGAAAATGAGTGTAAATAATTGGTGTCTATGTGTGTATAGTCTATGTGTGTGGAATAAATATGTGTTATACTATAGTATATTTAAGTATATTATATTTTTGAGGTTGGATAGGTGCATCTTATAGTTGGGAGTACCCATAGAATAAAATTTTTAGTAATAATTTCTGGTGGTGGTGATCAAGGAATGAAATGATGTTTCTCAGGATGTCTCAATAATTTTGTTATAAGGTGAGTGACATTATATAGTTTCGATAAATAGTGGTCACTATGTTGATAAAATTATTTGAGGATGGCCAAACATATTGCAGGGTGGTATTAGAGTCTTGGGTATTTGGAATATTCATTTAGTTTTTACTGTGAGTTTAGACCATATAGAGGTTTTGGGTGTTTATTTCCTATTTGACCAGTTGTTGGTATTATATTTTAAGGGGAATTTTTTTTATAAATTTTTTGACTGATTTTATTCTATGTTGGTATTTTTTAATGTAATGGATGAATTTTGAAAATGGAGTTTATGTTATAGATCATTAATATCCTATTAATTCTTGAAGAAAATATATTTTGCATTACAAAGGAGGAAAATGATATGTTTTAAAATTTTGGTTATGTGTTAATTGGTTTTTATTATGTCTGGTTTGTGTTAAACACCTTCTTGAAATAGAAAATATATGGTATCTATTATATATTTGATCCATGAATCAATAAATTGGATATTTTTTGAACTCCACTATATACTCACGTTTTTATAGTGTGAGTATAAGGTTTTCTCAAGGGCCTATTGAAATGTCGAGGAGAAGTTAAAAAAATTATGTTCATAGAAAATATTCTTAATATAATGATACATTACATTCCTAAATATTATGTATTACTGGGGAGAAGGAAAATATTTTATTTATAGTTTGGATTCTAACCCAAAAACCTTACATTCAGAGAATATATATTACTTAGAAAAAAAATTTCACATTCCATATTTTCCAAAAAGGAAGTAAATTACATAATTAAAATATACTACATATTAAATTATTATATGACATATAGAATTTCTTCAAAGGGGAAAATGTTTCATGTTGAGAATATATTACATTTTTGGTTTTTTCAAAAGGAAAAACATTACCTATTAAAAATAATCCATGTATCGAATCTTCATTATAGAAAATTTATATCTTAGGAAGATGCATATTATATTTTTCTAATTGAAACTTTATGTTTTTAACATTACTAGGATGAAAAATTTATTTTTATGAAATTACATAGAGATATCTAGGCAGTGATGAATAATTTATTAGTATTATATAAAATTTGTTATTTCTTATTTTGGGATGGTTTTTATTATAAATATTAAAAAAATTGAAATAAAATTGTAATTGGTCTATAAAAGAGGGGATAAATATTTTCTACCAAAATACATGGGAATTCACTATCTCTCAATACTTCTTCATTACTTCTTCATTGTTGGGAGATATTCCTAAATACCTTTCAATTATTAATTTTGTTGAAATCCTGGAGTATCCAATGGTATCAATAGTTATCCCACACTAGTAAATGATAGTTTCCTTCATTTCCTTCCTATATAATATTGATTTTACCATAAAATTTGATTCGTATAATATTTCAGTGAATATTTCAACTGAATTTTCTTTGTCTTGATGTTCTTAATCAAGAGAGTATATCTTCTTCAAGGTAGGTGGTAACAAAATTTTTCCCAAGTTATACTTTTGTAATATGATGTATTATAAAGACGTAGGGGTAGGGTTAAGTTATATTAATAAATACAGGAAATATATCGGTTTTTAATTATTTGTATGGGCTACATGGTGTTAGTTTTCTATGTGATATAGTGGATGTTATTTTTTATGTCTTGTTTCGAAAATATCACATGTTTTTTTGGAATGCTATATTACATTACTTAAAATGTGATAATTTTTAATATGTGAGTTTATATGGGTGTTCAATGATTTTTTTTATGTTATTGAAAATTTTTACTGGTGGAAACAAAGGTTCATCAATGGTGTGTCCTAGGATTTTATTGTTTCCACTCACCTTGGAGTATATGGGGTTATTGGTGTAATATAAACATTGACAATGGACCACGAGGTTGTTTCATTTACCCAGGCTAGTGGACACCAAATAAAATGTGGATTTTGAGGCTATTTTTAACCATTGGTATGGTGGAGTTGTGAAATGTAGAGCATCTCATTTTTTGTAAGAGTGAGACCAATAGATAGGAATTTTTTTTACCCTTTTGGGAGAGATATTGTAAAAAATTTTCCCAAAAATTATGGATGTTCTAATGAGACATCTTAGTAACCTTATGAAGGTCATGTTGGTGATGAATTTTGTATATCCTAAGTTACATAGTAGTAATTGACAGGCAATGTGATCTTCCTGTATAATAGACTATAGATGTGTCCATCCACATTAGTGCGGGTTGAATTATGTAAAATTTATCTCAAGTATAGTTGATCATGAGAATATATGATTGTGTAAAAAATTTTGGTTTCTATTTATTTTTTAATTCAAGAACTATTTTATATATATTGATATAATTGAATTTCACTAGTAGTGATGGGTGATTATGATCATGTTAACATCTAGAATAGTCCCTACTAAATGCACATAGACTTTATATCATATATATATATATATTATACGTTTAATTTATTTTTCATAGGATATTTTTGTAAATTGATCTGTATATGGTGACCATGTTGAATTTAATGTAATTTTAGATGGGATGAGTGGATACATGCTATTAGACTAAATATGTACTTTTGATTTTTTATACATTAATTCATTTTATGGGTTTAAAAGAAAATATTTTTATTTTTATTTCCATCATGATATTAAAAAATATTTTTAAATTTTTCGCATGTATATTTTTACTTGTTATTACTTATTATCCAAATTGAACATGTAAATTGTTTTAATATTAGAATAATTATCACCATAGGGTTATGTGTCCCCACTATTATCTATTAGAACATTATTTTTAGTTCTAAAACAATGGAATATGGGTTGGTGTGATAATTGTATAATGAATCCTTTTTCTAATAATTTTGGAGAGAGAATGGACATGGAATTATACTAATTGTATAAATTATTCACTACAAATATGGGATGATCAGAGGAAGTTTCAAATTTTAAATAATTATTATAGAATATTTCTTGGGTTGTTTAATATCACAAATTTTCATTATAAATATCGTATTCCTCGCATACCTCCTCAGGGAAGTATAATTTAATATTCAATTAGTTATTCTCATGATTCTGTTTCACTTGAAAAACATGATCATTGAATTTGGGTGGAATAATATTATCTTCTTCCTCAGTTTTTTACCACTACTCTAACCATAGAGAGTTGATTTTATTGAATGTATTGGCATTAAATGATATTTTACTTTATACTTCCTCGATGGAAATTTTCTAGAATGTAAAATACTCTCTCAATTGTGTAAATTCTTCTATTTAACGTGTCATTCAATTTCATCAAGATACTCAATATTTTATGAGATGACAATTATATATATATAAATAACATTTCTTACCTATGAGTTATCCAAAAACATATAACCCTACAATGAATTTAAAAATATCATCATTAAATATTTTTTATATATTTCTTAGAAAAAACATATCTATCCATTTGATGTGCCTCCCAAACAATGGTTCCAAATTGAAAGAGAGAGTTTTCATAAAACCCATTTATTTTTTTAAATTATAAATAAAATATTTGGGTATACCTATGATAGATATTTCATGTATGAAACTAAATTTTTTTTCTCTTATTATCCCAAACTAAAATATTTATTATATTTTAATTTATGTAAAATAAAGTAAAATAAGGGATGTGGAATGTGTTCTTTTTGAAAAAATAACTATGAAAATAATGATAGAGATCAGTTTTGACCAATCCTTTGGGGCATTATAGTTAAAATATATTATTATTTATATTTTTTTTTTATATTATTAACTCAATCAATGATGGAAATCAATACCATTTAGTTGTTATTATTAAATTATTTTTTATGAAAGAATAATTCAAACATGTAACTATATAGTATTTTTACTAATTTTCTAATAATATATATGTATACACACATTATATGTCCACAAAATATATTTTCCTCCTTCATATGATAAAACAATGCTATCTAAGGGATAATAAAAAAGAAATAGTATTAGTATCTTGGTAAATGGATAATATAAGTGAAAGAGTGAAAATAAATAATCACACATATAATACTCAGTTAGATAGAAAATGGAATTTATGAAATTACATTACCTAGTCTCATCACCTTAATTCACTCTTTTATTTTTAAGAATGTGAAAAGAGTTGAACATATGAAAAGTTACCAATAACTCAACATTCAAAATAATGATCCTCTAATTTGGAAAACAATATTATTATTGCATTATAAAATAGATTAAAGTTGATAATAACATAAGTGAAAAATCCTTTCTAATCTATTTCATATTATATTTATATATTTGAATTCAAATAATGGATAACTCATTGTATCAAAATATAGGTATAATTGTATAAAAAACTAGTGGTTGAATTTACTTCCACTATATCCGTCAAATGTTCTTGCCTATTATTCCAAGTTTTCTTTTGAATCGTTAAATGATATCATCTAGGAAGTTTTTATAATAAATATTATATATTTTCTCAAAATGATTTAGATATATTGGAAATATTTGGGAAATATTATGACAAAATTTCAAAAGTCTAATTTTCTAAATTGGAAACATCATCACATTCTCATTATCTTATATTCCATTAATTTATTTCATTAAAATTTTCTATATATTACAAACTTATAGTTGAATGAAATTTTCCCCATGAAATAATCTATATGACCACAAAATAGGAGTTCATTTAAATAATCTATTTGATGGATATTGGATAAAAATTATAATTGAACAAATTTTATAAAGATTTATAGTCCACACTAGTATGTTTTATTCACACCTTCAATAACTGGATTCATTGTTTAGTCTGATTTAATGAAATTAATAACAAAATTAATTTCATCCGAAAAATTAATTTATAAAATTTGATCCATATAGTGATTGTAATGATTAAAATAACCAACTGATATTTTTATATTTAAATATAAAAAAATGAATTTTTACTTTTTCATGTATTATTAAATAATGACTAAATTTTTTTACATGGAAGATAAATGATTAAATTATGGGTTACTTTGCCTCATAAATAACCATAAACACATGTGTATGGAGAAATCTATTTTATAATTTGTTGTTGTGATCATAAACACTTCATGTTTACATAAATTTGAGTGGTATTTTTCAAATAATTTTACATGTAACTACTAAAAATATTTCTACCATGTAATTTGTCAATTAAAATGTACATGTTATTTAGACAAATATAAATATAAATATTTTATTTATGTTTATTTTTAAAATTATTTTTACTACTTACATAAAAAAAATTAAAATAAATTTTAAATTAGTGATAATGTATGAGAGATTATATTTTATATACTAAAATGTAAATGAATTCATTTCTAATGTTTTATAACAATTAATTAATAGTATACCTCTTTTATGTAAGAAGAATATAACATCCATGGTAGGATACCAAATAAAAAATGATTACAATTTTTTCTATGTTTAAATACCTCTATATAAATAAATGTCAGATGAAGAAAGAATTAGATTTTGGGATTCTATGTGTTGACTGATTTCTAATATTTATTTATTAAAGAATTTATGATCAGAGTTCGTGATTTTTCTAATGTGATTTGTGGTTCATGATGAACTAATAAGATCCCTATTTATCTGTTACATTGATATTATCATTATAATTATGTGGTATAATTTTGATAGAATATATCCATTATTTGTATATGAGTTTAAGTATTTTCCGTACTAATTTTATTCACAAGATAAAACTAAATAATCATCTGACAATGGATTATTCCAGTTCATTATTGTGGTATATATATTCATTTTGAATTGTAAACCTCATTAATAATCATTTAAATGAATAGTTGAATATTCTTATTATAATCTATTAGAAAAAGAGAGAAGTCATTTTGTTTTCATATATAATATCGATTTGTTAAAATAATGTTTATAAAATAATTAATGTGAAAATTTTTCTGTTGGTCATATAAAACCTATTATGTCACCCTTTGTTTATGGTTTCGATGTCTATAAATTAAAGGAGAGATGTTTGGGATATTTTAGAGAACATTTATAGGGGTTTGGTATTTTTCTAATAATGCATGTGTGGTGCACAGGTTGTGGAAACCATGAATCATATATAAGAAATTAGAATAGTGAGACATGGGAAAAAGAGAAGTTGCACGAGTGATGCATGATTTTTTTGATCCGTGTGATTTCCTAGTAGAAACTATACACATAGAAAAAATAATTTGGTAATATTGAGGAAGTGGATTCAGCATGGTAGGTGCACTGTTTGGAGACTATGTGAGACGATTGTGCTGGGGTAATCCTTACGGTAGTGTCTGTGACACTATTAGTGTACTGTTTTCCATCCTATAAGACTAAATCATGCACGACAAGAATCCAAATATATAAAAAGTGGATCTAGGTTGATCTAATATATTGACCACACTTTTCCCCCTATGCATCCTTAACTCAAGATTTCTTTTTCCAAATAATCATGGAAGGTACTTCCATTGATCAGGAGGTGATCTGAAATATTCTCTTGATTATTAGAAACTAATTTCTCATGGTACATGATCATTCTTGATGTTTTTCAGATATTATTCCTCCTCTATCTTGGTTTTATAGATATATTCCCACTATGGGTAGATATGATTTTTTGGATGCCATATATGACTAGATTTAGATTTTTTTTTGAGTGGAATAGATCTCAGGTTGGTTCATGGATATTATACAAGATTGTTTGACATTTTTCATGTAGTTTTTAGTTTTCCCCATAACACTTGAGGATAGGGCTTCACTCTGGACTCCTATTTATTGAACTAATTTCCTTGGTATAAAATTTATTAATTTTTATTAAATTGAATGTTAAATTTTTGTGCAAACAAAGATAAAATTACTTTTTAATGAACATTTATGTTTATTTGTGAAATTTAAAAATTTTGATAATGTGTTGTGAAATGTCCTTATATTTAGTATTTTTAAATTAATGATTTTAAAATATACTAGTAATGTATTTTTGAAATTGGTTGTTTAGGAAAAAGGGTTTCATTAATAATTATTTTTTATTGAGTTGTTTTTTGTATTTTTTTTAACTTTCATGAGTTTTCAAAATATGTGGGTTGTGTGTTTATATTTCATTTATGAGGCTCAGTTGAAATATGACCATGTTGTTAGTGCCAAACGTGTAATGGATCATGAGATATAGTTTACCTGTGATGAATTTGAAGATAGACAAGAAACAACTCATGAGTATTGAAATTTCATAATGATGCAAGAATGGGTGGATATTCAGAATTAAATGGTTATGAAAAATGGAACATTTAATGTGATTTTAAAGAATTATTTGGTTGATTTCATTGAAAATGCTATTTTTTGGAAAGCCTTGTTGACATGGGATTTTTTAATTTTTAGTTACAAAATATTTAAGTAATTTATATATAAATACATTTTTATATAAATGTAACATACTTTTATGTCATAGTCACATGAGTTGGGATGTCATGGGTAGAACCTACTGAGTTTTATAACTCAAAAACACTTTGGAAACTTTTTTATTTTATAGAAATCCACTATTAGGATACAGAAAAAGATAATGTATCACACATCATTAGCACTAATTCTTGATACATTTATTTTTTAGTAGAGTTGGATCAAGGATCTTTTGAAGCATGGATTATTTCTCTCGTCTGAGAGTTTTATTAGATGTATTAGACTATTTACTTTGATATTGTAGTCTTCCACTATAGTACATAAATTTAGAATGTTTTTGAAAAATTAAATAGTGAGTTTTTTTATTTTTATCATGAAACATATGGTAGTATTTTTGGGTATTCATTTTTTGGAATGTGGTTTTACTCATAAAGGAAAATCACCCCACATGTATTAAATCCCTTTGGAATTTATTTTAATCATTTGATATCTTAGGGATGTCACTTAAGGCCTAGTAATATCACAATTCCATCACAATGCAATTAGTGGGGGAAGGATGTTACAAATGAAATTATTTTTATTTAGTGTAAAATTCTGATTAATACAAGCAATATAAACTTATACCATTCCATACGGAAGAAGAAGTCATAAGATATGTAATTATTGGAGTTGAAATTCATTATTTTATATGCCTTAGGTGGGAACATATAATGGATTAGGATTGTTAGTACTTGTAATGTAGATCATAAAAAGAGATATATAACACTTTTATGCTGATATACATGTTACCAGGGTGTTGGGTATATAAGGGTTTTAAAAGCACTTATATGATTTTGAAATCACACTATCATGGGTTTACATAATGAGATGAGTGTAACATGAATTAGAGGAATGAAATCCCAAAAGGATTACATATTTCATTCTATGTAATTATATATTATTGCATGTAATGTGTTTATTTTTTAAACAAGAAGATTTTGTTTTGAAATAAAAGATTTTGAAAATGAGAATGATTGTGGTAATGTAACGCCCTGGCCCCAGTTACCCAGAGTCGGTGCATTATTACATAACATTAGAATTATCACAAGGAAATCATGTCCTGAAAGACCGATCAGTTTAGTATTATTGGAATCAAGATTCATACATATGATTAACTTTAAATCTTGAAGATAAATACAACACAAATATATTTCATTAGGAATATCCAATAATCCTATATTATTCCTATAGGTCACTCATAACTAACTACTTCATATCCTGGGAAAATGAAACATAAGATAGGGGTGAGCTCAAACGCTATGTTAGGGTAAGTAAGACAGCGGAAAATGACATAAATATTAATCGTGGTAAATAATTAAAATTACATGACTTTACCAATAATAAACATGAATACTTTTATGGAAAGAATATGAGCTGAGTAAATAATTCCATATTAAAACATAATCATGGGTATTATACTAGTCGAATGACCACCTGAACCATCAATATTATTTCCATAATGAGGGAATGTATTATGCAAGACATTCAGAAACATTTTGTCATGGCCTCGGCCAAGATGTTTAAAAATAATTAAGGCCTCGACCAAATCAATAAATCAAATTGGGAAAGGTCCTCAGAAAATTCCACATATATTTGTCTCATGAGACTTACTGAAGCATCGAGGAGCTATAGCAGTCTCCACCCATCACTTACTATGTCCAATACATTCCTCATATGAAAAGGTTTAAACATATCATAAAAATTCGTATTAAAACTACCATATTAAATGTCAACACATTAACTATAAATCATGAATTGTGTAAAAATAGCACATCCACAGTAAAACATATCACAAAACCATCAATATAATATAGATGTTTTGTATCATAATAAATCAACTCCAAATAAACTTAAAATCCATCAATGGATGTTGACATAGATGAAATCAAAACCCTTTTTAGAGAAATATCACTTTATATTTTGAAATCATTTACGAGTCACATAATTATAAAATAAAACATTTACTTTGAAAATATTCTTATAAGTTTGTATTGGAAGCTTCAACATGTTTATAACGGTCGAAAATAGCCACACCCGTCGTATAAGTTAAAAAAACATTCTTACCTTAATTTGGTCGAAAAGGTTAAAAATGACCTTGTTTGGAAAATAAAAGAAATATTCCTTTATAAAAATATTATAAACAGTCAACAAGGGTATAAAAAACATTAAAATATTGTCTATAAAAGAGTAATAGTTATTTGAAATACATTTTTATGAAACATGGATGTGGATGATAAAGAGGTCCTAGTAGATAATTACGTACAAACAACCTCGGATAATGAAGAGATTGTGAAAGAAACACTTACCATGTAATTTTCCTTGGTTGAGGGTAGGTTAACCTCCTTTATAATAGAGAAATAATTTTTATTAAAATATACATGAATCATATACATTAATATGTTATCATATATGATCGTTTAACATTGATTTGTTAATAATATCTTAGTATTAACATCATTTAGGGTGTTAAATTACTTGTTTTCTTTTATATATATTGTTACTTAAGTCGTGTTTGTTAGGGAAAGGATGTATCTTATTCATATCCAGAATAATATCATGTCCTTAAACATTATTTTTAATCATAAATTGAGAATTATAATTGCATGGACACGATGGGGAATGAATGTCATCGCGTTCGTGGAGATGGTAGTCCGTACGTACACACGAGCGACAATATCATTCTTTTGATATTAAAATAATATATAATTGGATGGTATATCATATATAAAGAATAATTATCAGGTTATATTTATTATTTACATCAATTAAATATCATTATCATACTCATCCAAATAATAATGTTTTTGAATAACAATTACACCACGATGTGGAGACGGTAAGTCGTACGTACGCACGTATGGTGAAATGTCATTCAAAGGATGGATAGAATACTGAATATGGTTGTACCATATTTATAATAACATCACATTATATATAAGATACTGGATTTATTATTTTAGAAAGGATATAACTAATAAAGAAGAAGTTGAAGAAGAAAGGAACTTGAAAAAGGGTGGTGAAAACATTACATCTTCTTCGGGTTCTTCCTTTTGATTTGATCAAAATTAATTCAAATGTTGGAATTATGATCAAAATAAGGCCTCTATGTTAAATTTATGGAATTTTAGATAGTATTTTATGAGGGTTTTTCCGATCCAAAAGGCTTTTAAGGTATGAATAATTGGTTATAAGTTGTGTCTTTTTATAAGGGGGGGGGGTCTTTTTAGGAAAAACTAAAAGAATTAATTTATAATAAATTCATATTCGGTTTCTAATGGATAAAAAGTATATTATTAAAATTATAAGGTGGTTATGGGTCTAAATACATTCAACCAATATATTTTAGAGAGGTTTGGGTCATTATATTAACTTTATCTTTTAGTTTTAACTCTTTGTTAATTAGATTGACATTTACCATGTCACTTTGTATTTTATATTATATAGTTCATAAACATACTATATACAACTAAAATACCCCCAAGTGGTCCATTAATGACATACCTATCATGATATAAGTCCTTTGGCCGAACCTTATATTTTTAGGAATAAAATATCAATTAATAGTGTAATATATTTTTTTTAAAAACTCATTTATGTCAATTGTGAAAATATTTAATAAATGATTTTTTTAAAGTCATAAAAACTTTATTAATTTTAACCAAATTCATTTAAGAAATACTAACAAGTCATATTAACCAATAAAATTAATTTTTGAAATCAAAAATTTCAAATTATATTTATTTTAACATTTATAATACTAATTATTTGAATATTTCATTAATAAGGAAAATACTACATCATTATTGAGTCATAATTAAATTTTTTATTGAATGTATGAAAATTATAAATAAAATACCATTTTTAGTACATAATTTTATCTTTCTAATGAATATTTATAGTAAAAAATACAACATATATAACACTATGTAATTTTTTTTCTAAAAGATATATGCTTATGTCATTTTTGTATTTACTTTAACGTAATTAATATAATGTGTCCTTATCGCCTACAAGTGGCTTCATGGGGTCCCAAAATAGACTCAAATATTCCCATGGCCATAAATGCATAATCCAATAGAGTTAGGGAATGTTTTAGGGTAAATTAGTATTATTATAGTATTATTTGTTAACCCTTATTTACCGGATTTATCCTTTAACAATGGTAAATAAAATATTTACCGAAGTAATTATTCAAAATGACTAAAAATAAGAGTTACCTATTTTAACAATTTGGACATCCTGATTAAAAATATGGAATAAATTTTTACAAATTCAAAACATAAAAGTGGCAGAAATTAATTTAAAATTAATTCCCGTTGTCGAAACAAAAACCGTGTTTTTAACAAATAATAACTATCAAAAGATTGAAACTTTCTTATGTCCAGTTTAAATATAAAATTATGTTCAATGACCAAAATTGGATTAAATTGAAAAATTATAATCTAATTATACTTTTAAATAACTCAAAGGCATAAATTATCACTATTAATTATTTCGATTAAAAAAGTGAGTTTTAATTATAATTTAGTAATTTTCACAATTCATCAAAATATGAAAGTTATCAGAAAAGTACCAAAATTTCACCCTAATCTAATTTATATATTCTGAATCAAAAAATAAATTCTATTTTACCAAATTCAAAACATAAAAGTTTAATTTATTAATTTAAAATAAATTCCCGCTGTTAAAATGAAAAGACGTATTTATAATAACTATCAAAAGTTTGACATATGTTTATGTCCAATTTCAAAGTGAAATTTCTTACACTGACCTTTATTGGATTAAATGGTAAAAATATAATCTATTTATACTTTCATAACATTAAAATTTATAATTTACCACTATAAATTATTTTTGATCAAAAGAGTTTTTTTCAGTTAAAATATATTATTTTTCACTATTCATCCAAATATGAAAGTTATCAGAAAAACACCAAAACATTATTGAAACTAAAT
This sequence comes from Viscum album, assembly GCA_963277665.1. NCBI lineage: Eukaryota > Viridiplantae > Streptophyta > Magnoliopsida > Santalales > Viscaceae > Viscum > Viscum album. Next base: position 136,860,024 of record OY728161.1, on the reverse strand, counting down.
TCTAATGTCAAGATTCTAATGAAGAAGTTTATTTTGTAAAATTGAATATATAAATGTTTCAAATATTTTATTTAAAAAGGATTCTCCATTAAAAGGCGTTAAAATTGCATTTTTTGAAAAATACTTCTTTTATCTGAAAGAATGTATTTTTTCTTAAATTATGTCTAATAAACTCATAATATGGATTATAAAATTATAAGGATTATATAAAGTTCAAAATTCAGTTAATACTATTCATAAACGCTTTTGAACGACTTGTTTGGTATGTCATGGTGCGCTAGAACTCGGTGTTGCGTGTAGTGAATGTTATTGAATTACTTTGAAGAAATAACATACTATGAAATAATGGTGTGTTACATTCTTCCCTCCTTAAATAAATTGAATCCTCGCAATTGGAAATTATTTTTCAAAAATAAAAGGTTGAAAATAGAAAATAACTTTGGGAAGAACCACATCAAGAATTAGGTTAGTAAAATTTTGTCTTAATATGAGGAAAAGGGAAATGAAAGGGTCACCACCAAATTATGATCTCGATTAAGAGAACATTGGTGGAAATTAGATACATATAATTAGAAGGAAAACGTAAATATTTATAAGTAGTGATTGAGGACATAAATCACAAACAATTGTAAAATTGAGGGCTTTAAATTCATCAATCTATAATGATTTAAAATACCATCAGTTTAAAAAAACATGTGGAATTTGGATAACACATTTTTTGTTTTATGATCCCCTTAACTAAAGTATTATAATTAATTTCTTCATTGAATAAGAGAAGAAGAAAAATATATACTTGACATGTTGAGTCCCATCCTTTAACTAAGTTCTAACACAAACTCATCTTTGACTCTCAAAGATAATATAACTTATAAATAATATAATATTTATCCTATTTGTATAGGGTTCAAAAAAATTAATTTATAATTCATCTAGCATAACCATTAAAAAAACTTCATTATTCATTATAGGACATCATGTTGGTCAGTGGTAGGTGATGCACCCTTGTCGCCCTTCGGTTGTGGGTTCAAGTCTCGCGGCCTTTCCGGACGCGACATGTTGTCGCTCGACCTCCGGGTTGTCCTTTTTATTGAATTACAAAAATACTCTCAATCTAGACTTATCCAAAATTCTTCTTTGAAACTCACAGTCCAAAATTTATAAAGTAGGTAAACACAATGAAGATCCTTTTTCCCACGTAATAGCATGTGAACACATTCATCATGTATTCTTTTAAAACGCTGCAACATCCTGAAATAACATAAAACCTTATTGATTACAATAATGATCTCTTATTACTTATATAATACTGGATATACTCCTTATATCCAAAAACTTTGAATATTCCAACAATGATGAAATAAACAAACCATTAATCAGTTCCATGTTAGTCAAGAATATCCAATATAATTTATCCAAATCAACCATCTCTTATTCCAAAATTACTACCTCAGTATAAAGACCATATTAAGGATTACCTTTCCTTCAACCATGTATTCTCAAAAAATGTTTAACATTCTATTGATTCACTTTTCCTAGTACCATATAATCTCAAATCCTTAATGAAATAGTACTGCAGTACAACCGTTTTTAATCTCCATAATTCATATAACAAGTACATCATTGATACAACACTCAAATGGAATAATTATTTAATAACAACATAAGAACACTAGTCTTTCCTCTTCATCTGTGGTTGTATCATAACTTTATTATTATCCAATATCATCATTTGGGGCCTACTATGATGATTTGAATATTGATTCGTGTAGTGTCCCCACTCCTTGTAGATGAAGCATTATATATTTCAAACATTTTTCTTACTCTCGCAATCACGAATGTGGTGCCATTTTTCTCCACACTTATAACATACTCCCATTCACTTCAAGCATTTTCCAAGGTGATTATTTCCATAGTTATCACATATAGGAAAACCGTTCTTTACCTTCATCCCTTTATTTATCTTTCTCCATAACATCCTTTTCTTCTATGGCTTCCTTTAAAATCCATAGGACTCCGAGAACTCTTTACTTATCTTATCAACACATGATATTATTTATTCATATGATCATAATACATGGGAGACTATTTCCCTTTAAAATTATAGCTGAAGACCATGAAAGATATGATCCTTCTTACTCTTTGGATCATGCATATTTCTGGAGTTCTCATTCATTCTACTAGGAACCATTTCTAAACAATGGCATACACTAGATTAGTTTATGAATAGAAATACCTAATCGCAAACTTTTAAAACACTTAACATAAATTAAAATGTTTATGGATATAATACATAATCATATAAATGTCTTCTTTGAGTAAGTATATACTCATAAACCCTTCTTAATGGTTTGTAATGAAAATGAGAATTATCCTAAGCATATCCCCCGGGAGTGTCTTAACCAGGAGTGAATCAAGTCTCATTGTCATGCACCAGTTCCCGTTCGAGTCTAGCTCAAAGCTGTATTTTCGGGTTTTAACCCTAGTTACATCTTCTCCAGAGCCGCCTCTTCCTGCTCGTATCCAGGAAGGGATGTATTTCTTGGAAAACTCACAAAATCTCTACAATACCAAAATTCTAGGAAGTTATTCTATACTAATCCTCAATGGCTATCTTAGGGCTATGTGCTCTAATCAGAGTTTATCTAAATCTAACTTCCAGGGTTTGTACTAAAATTCCTCTCATACAAATTGTAACACCCTGACCCCAGTTACCCCGAGTCAGTGCATTATTACATAACATTGGCATGATCACAAGGAAATAATGTCTCTAAAGGCCGATCACTTTAGTATTATTGGAAATAATATTTATACATATGTCCATTTTTGCTGCTTGATGAGAAATACAACACAAATATATTTCATTTGGAATATCCAAGCCTCATAGATTATGCATGCAGGTCACTCATAACAAAATTCTTCATATCCTTGGAAAATGAAACATAAGATAGTGGTGAGCTAAAACACATAGTAAGGGTAAGTAATACAACGGAAAATGACATAAATATTAAGCATGTTAAATAATTGAAACAACCTTCCTTTACCAATAATAATCATGAATAAATTTATGGTAAGAATATGACCTAAGTAAATAATTCCATATTAAAACATAATCATGGGTATTATACTAGTCGAATGACCACATGAACCATCAATATTATTTTCAAAATGAGGGAATGTATAATGCTGGACACTCTGAAACATTTTTTCAAGGCCTCGGCCAAGACATATAAAAATTAATAAGGCCTCGTTCAAAATCATAAATCAAATTGGAGAAGGGCCTTGGCCAATTCCACATCTAGTTGTCACATGATAACTACCGATGCATCGATGAGCTATAGAGGGCTCCACCCATTACTTAATAAGTCCAAATACATTCCTCATAATAAACGGTTTAAACATATCATAAACATTCGTATTAAATATAGCATACGAAATGTCAATACATTAACCATAAATCATGAATGGTGTAAAAATAATACATCCACAGTCAAACAAATCAAAAAACCTTCAGTATAATATGGTAGTTTTGTATCATAATAAATCAACTCCAAATAAACATAAAATCCATCAAAGGATGTTGACAGAGATGAAATCAAAACCCTTTTTAGAGAAATATCCCTTTCTATTTTGAAATCATTTAAGAGTCACATAATTATAAAATAAAACATTTCCTTTGAAAATATTCTTATAAGCTTGTAAGGGAAGATTCGACGAGTTTATAACTATAGAAAATATCTGCACCCACCATATAAGTTAAAAAAATATTCATACCTTAATTTTGTCAAAAAGGTTAAAAAGTACCTTTTTTGGAAAACAACAGAAAGATTCCTTGATAAACATCTTATAAAAAGTCAAACAGGGTTTAATTACATTAACCCATAGTCTTTAAAATAGTAAGAATGATTTGAAATACATTTTTAAAAAACATGGGTGTGGATGATAAATATGTCCCAGTAGATAATTACGTATAAACAACCTCGGATAATGAAGAGATTGTGAAATAAACCCTTACCTTGTACTTTTCCTTGGTGGAGGGTAGGTTAAAATCCTGTATAATGGATAAATAATTGTTATTAAATTATACAAGAATCATATACATTTATATGTCAACATATATGATGTTTTAACATTGATTTGTTAATAATATCATAGTATTACCATCATTTCGGGTGTTAACTTACTCGTTTTATTTTATATATTTGGTTACATAAGACATGTATGTTATGGATAGGTTGTATATTATTCATATCTAGAATTATATAAAGTCCTTAAAAATTATTTTTAATCATAAAATGAGAATTATAATTGCGTGGACACGATGGGGAATGAATCTCATCGCGTTCGTGGAGATGGTAGTTCGTACGTACGCACGAGCGACAATATCATTATTTTGATATTAAAATAATATATAATTGTATGGTATATCATATATACAGAATAATTATCATTTTATATTTATTGTTTACATCAATTACATATCATTGTCATACTCATCCAAATAATAATGTTTTTTAATAACAATTACACCACGACATGGAGACGGTAAGTCGTATGTACGCAAATATGGTGACATGTCATTAAAAGGATGGATAGAATTACAAATATGGTTGTAACATTTTTATAATAAAATCACAGTATATATATGATAAGGGAGTTTTTATTTTATAAAGGAAATTACAATGAAAGAATAAGTTGAAGAAGAAAGGAACTTGAAAAAGGGTGGTGAAACATTACCTCTTCTTCGTGTTCTTCCTTTTGATTTGATCAAAAGGGAAATTTATAATGGTTTTATGATCAAAATAAGGACTCTAGGTATAATTGAGGGATGTTTAAAGAGTATTTGGGTAGGGTTTGGCCAAACCAAAAGGCTTTGACGGTGTTAATAATTGGTTAGAAGTTGTGTCCTTTTATAAGGGGAGAAGGGGCTCTTTAGGAAAAATGTAAAGTAATAATTTATAATAATTTCATATTTTCTTTCTAATGGCTCCAACGTTGATTATTAAAATTATAAGGGGATTACGGGTCGAAATCCATTCAAAAAATATATTTTAGACAGATTTGGGTCATTATATTAACTTTATCTTTTAGTTTTAACTCTTAGTTAATTAGATTGACATTTACCATGTCACATTGTATTTTATATTATATTGTTAATAAACATACTATATAAATCCACACGACCCCAAGTGGTCCAAAAATGATAAAAATATAATTATATATGTACTTTGGTCGAACCTTATATTTTTATGAATAGAATATAAATTAATAATATAAAATTTGTTTTAAAAACTCATTTTTGTCAATTTTGACAATATTTAATAATTGATTTTTGTTAAATTATTAAAAACTTTATTAATTAGAAAAAAATTCATTTAAGCAATAATAACATGTCATAGTAACCAATAAAATTATTTTATGAAATCAAAACATTAAAATTATATTTATTTTAACATTTATTATACTAATTATTTGATTCTTTCATTAATCAACAAAATACAACATCATTATTGTCTCACAAATAAATTTACTTATTCAAAGTCTAAAAATTATAAATAAAAATAAATTATGTATTAAATCTCATAATCTTTATAATTAATATTTATATTCTAAAATACAACATATATAACCCTATGTAAAAATTGTTTTTCTAAAAGATATATGCTTAAGTCATTTTTGTATTTACTTTAACTAAATTAATATAAAGTGTCCTTACCACCTATAAGTGGCTCCATGGGGTCCCAAAATCGACCCAAAGATGCCCATGGTTGGACATGTATAAAAAAATAGGGTTAGAACACCTTTTAGTGTAAATTAATTTTATTATAAGATTATTTGTTTACCCTTATTTACCGGATTGACCCTTTAACCATGGTAAATAAAATATTTACCGAACTAATTATTCAAAATGTCTAAAAATAAGAGTTATCTATTTTCAAAATTTGTACATCTTGATTCCAAATATGGAATAAATTTTTCCAAACTCAAAACATAGAAGTGGCATAAATTAATTTAAAATTAATTCCCCTTGTCGAAAAAAGCGTGTTTTTAACAAATAATAACTATAAAAAGATTGACACTTTCTTATGTCCAGTTTAAATATGAAATTATGTTCAATGACTAAAATTGTATAAAATGGAAAAATTATAATATAATTGTACTTTAAAATCATTCAATTCATAATTTATCAATATTAAATATTTTTATTAAAAAATTTATTTTTAATTATAATTTAGTAATTTTCACTATTCATCAAAATATAATAGTTATTAGAAAAGTACCAAAATTTAACCCTAAGATAATTTCGATATTCCAAATCCAAAAATAATGTCTATTTTACCCAATTAAAAACATAAAAGTTTCATTAATTAATTTAAAATTAATTCCTGCTATTAAAACCAAAAGGCACGTTTTTAATAACTATCAAATGTTTGGCACTTGTTTATGTCAAATTTCAATGTGAAATTACTTACAATGACCATAATTGTATTAAATGGTAAAAATATAATCTATTTATACTTCCATACCATTAAAATGTATAACTTAACAATATAAATTATTTTTGATTAAAAAAGTTGTTTTCAGTTAAAATATTATATTTTTCACTATTCACCCATATACGAAAGTTATCATAAAAATACCAAAACATTATTGAACCCAAATTATTATATCCTGATTCTAAAGAAGAATTTTATTTTGTCAAATTAAAAATATAATGGTTTAAATATTGGATTAAAAAAGGCTTCTCCATTAAAAGGTGGTAAAATTGCATTTTAAAAAAAATACTTTTTTTATATAAATAAAGAATTTGTTCTAAAATTATGTCTAAGAAAGTCATAATATAGATTCTAAAATTATAAGGACTATATAATGTTCAAAATTATTTTAATTCTATTCATAACCTCTTTTGAACGGCTTGTTTGGTAAGTCATGGTGCGTTAGAACTCAGTGTTGCGTGTAGTGAAAGTTATTGAATTATTTTAAAGAAATAAGATACTATGAAATCTTGGGGTGTTACAGGTAATTTGAAAATAGGTCGTATTTCAAATGAATGTAGAGGAGTTTTTTCAAAAATAGTTAAATATGGAAAAAGACGATTTTGGGAATAAATGTTGGGATTGTTGATGTGATATTATTTGAAATGATAAGCATTCAATTACTATAGAGTGAGTATTGTGTGATTTGTTTTTCTTATAGAAAATGGCTCTCAGTATGCATCATAGAAACCAACAAGAAGAAGCTGATGAATATTTGGTTTCACTAGATCCAAATTTGAACTAATTTCTAGTTTAGAGTATCATAAATGAATATTAGTCTATAGAAACAGTGAACTGGAGGGATAATCCATGTCATTTGAATCATTTCATCAAGTTCCAGCATTAGAATCCATGGTTATTCTAGGGTGATTTTGAACTAGAAAGGGTAAAGAGATGGATAAACTTTATGAATCATATTTTCCATTTCAATAGCAGACCAATAGAACAAAAATTTGATATAATATTATATACTATATAAGATCATTCACATCATTGGTGGGATCTAGAGGTGATGGAAAAGGTTGATCGATGCCTCAGTTGGGTGTATTTTTAGAAATTTTTCATCATACAATTCTATCCTAAGATATCTAAGATCAAATGAATTTCATACTTTTATCCTAAAGTAACAATTTATCTCTCTCACTAATAAAGAAGTTAAATTAATGAATTTAGTTTTATTTTCACCAAATGATGTAACTAGTGAATCATTTAAGGGGAACATCATGGAATATGGACTAAGGTTTGAGATTCTATTAAAAATATTTGTTCTTTGTATTATGGATTATTCAGAGATACTGAATAGAGAGATGGTGGATGATTGAGAAATTTCAAGTTATATTTTATTGGGAATTATGCTGATTCTCATGAGAAACAGTAAAATCTCAAATGTTGGGGATATGAAAATAGGGACACCAACATCCATGGGGGGAGTGTGATCAGAATAAAATGGATATATCAGTGAAATTTCCATTGAAACCCATAACAAAAGATGTATGTTTCCAATGTGGTTTGTTTAACAACATGAATAAAGAGTGTACAGAACCACCATGAGAGTTCTATAATTGCTACAATATGTGGAATCTTCAGTTCTATTGTCACAGTGCTCTGAGGTCATGTGTTCAAGACACCTCCTAGGTGTCACAGGCTTCGTGTTCTTCGATGGGGAGAGGTAAGAAGAACCGTACTCATCTGTAGAACTAAGTGAGTCACGGTGAATATATAAATACCATTACTCCTCAACAAGGGAAATATAAAAAGGGAAACAATGTAAAAATTACAGTGATGGTGTGATTATATATAAATGAGTAGGTGGTTATTGATGATCAGGATAAACTATATAAGGTGAGAGGTAAGATTATTTTGAATTCAAACTGTATAAAGTATTATTTCATTATGTTGAATCACATTCTTTAATTGAATCATGAATAGTTGAATTACTTAGTTTTAAACATGAAATAATTCTCTCTATCCCAATCCTTTAAACTCATCTTGGTAAACAAATAATGGAAATACTTTGTGTTTATTTCATGATAAATAACTTTTTATGGATAAGAAATGAAATGGGATTTCTGTACACCTAAAATTGATATCTATGATTTGATCTTGGGAATGGATTGGTTGGAAATGTTCAAGTATCACATAAAATGTACTACTTGAAAGGCCAGTTTCACAATTAGAGATAATGTCGAGCATCTCTTTTATGTAGACCAAAGTGTAATTAAATTTGAAATGGTATTTTTGGAACCTAATGTTGGAACTATAACATACAAATTTGTGGTTTTAATCATGTGATCTATATAATATATCCAATGTTATAGATTTCTAGCTGTGGTGGATGATTTTCCATAATCGTTTCCTAAAAACACATTACGGTTTCCACTTATAAATGAAGTGTAATTTACGATAGATCTCTTTTGGGAAACCAATCTTATTTCCCTTCAATATTATTATACTTCACCTAATTATTTAATGGAAATAAATATGTAGTTGGACAATCTTGTAATCAATGGTTTCATTTGTTTGAGCAGGTATCAATGGAAAGCACCTATATTCTTTTTTATGAATGATGATGGAACACTTTTTCTATGTGTTGATTATTGTAAATATAAAAATGTTAAAATAAATAATAAATATCCACATCAATGTATTTATGATCTATTTGATCATTTTAAGGGAGCTCAGTGGTTCTATAAGATTGAAATTCAATCAGGATATCACCAATTGTGAGTTTATATGGATAATATTCAAAATATTATGTCTAAATTAGATAAATAAATTATAAATATATTTTATTGACATTGTCTCTTTTTAATTCACAATTTTTCATTAAGGAATTTCTAAATCAGATATTTTATTGGTATTTTCATACTTTTTTTGTGTTTGTGGATGACATATTGGTTAATTCAAGGATAAGGATTGGGCATGAGAAAAATATAGAAATAGTTTTTGAAATTTTGAGGGACCATCGTCTCTAATTTTTTTTATCAATTTATGTTTTGTAGATACAAGTTTCATGATTTTTTGTCCATGATATTTTTATAAAATGTGTTTTAGTGGATATAGAAGATTGATGTTTTATTCTCTTAGAAAACACCGAAGAATCTCATTCAGATATGAGGCTTCCTTGGTCTAGTAGGTTTTTACTGATGCTTTGTTCAAGATTTTTCATTACTAGAATTGCTTATTATTGAATTCAAAAATAATAATGTTCCTTCCCAATGGGGTGATAAATTTAAAATTTCTTTCCAAGTGGAAAAAGTTATCCTTACATTCACCATAATATTGCTTTTCCCAAAATCAGGACAAAGGATTGTGGTGTATTGTGATGCTTTGAGATCTGGGTTGGGGTGTGTTCTCATGCAAGGATACCATGTTTTCTCTTATAGCTCAAGGTAGTTATGAGTACATGAGGTTAACTAACCAAAAAACATATTTGATTATTGCATAAGTTGTCCATGCCTTGAATATTTAGCATCACTATCCCTTCGTTGAGAAATTTATTGTGTTCACGGTTCATATGAGATTAAAACATTTTCTTCCAAAAAAAATTATAAATTTTATGCAAATATCAATGATTTAAACATATCCAAATGGTCAAACTTGCCTTCATGTATACACTAAGGAAATAAAATATGATGGATGATTCATTAAGCCAAAAATCATATACTTAGTTGGAGAAATAGGACTCGAATCCATGTCAGTTGATGTCAATCCAAACTGATATTTGACGTGAATATGAAGACCAAGTTGATGTTGTAGTTTTGATTCTTTTTTATTTCATTCTAATTTAGTGGTTATTGTTTAAGAAGCACAATCAACTGATGCAGAATGAGTTTCTATGAGTTCAAAAATCAATGGTGCGGAGACTATTGAGGGCTGGATGATTAATGGGAACTCAGTTTTAAGGTTCCAAGATCATATGGTTGTACATATGTCCAATCTATAAAAAATCGTCATGATTAACACCATTAGAGATGGTTTATTCATCTAGGAATATTGAATATTTACAATTCATTGAAATAATAGTTCTAGTAGAACATTATGAAAAGGAAAGTGGATAATTTTGTTTCTATAGGATTTACATGTCATCAAGTTAAGGAAGAATATTAATATCCAATATCTATGCTACAGTCTTTTCTAATTCTAGTGTGTAAATGGGTTAAGATAGCTATATATTTTGTAACTGGTCCCCGATGAATTTTTATAAAACATAATTCCATATGGGTGATAAAGTATCGACTTATAATATTTTCCCATTTCATAACTATTCATCAAATAAATACGAGGGAGGATATGTCCAAAATATATATCTAGGAAGTAATAAAGATATATGGAATACCAATTTCAATTTTTTCAAATAGATATATAAGATTTACATCAATTTTTTTTGTAAATATATATAGAAATACCATGGGAATAAATTGACAATGAGTATGGTGTATCATCCTCAGATGTATTGGATACTATAAAGGATAATAAATTTTTTGGATGAAATGTTGTAGGCTTAGGTATTGGATTTTTGTGGATCATGGGAAATGCACATGTTGGTGGGAGAGTTATCATATAACAACATCTATCAGGCCATGATACATATGGATCATTTTGAATAATTGTATTGGAATCCTAGTAATTCTCATATTTTTTGGTGAAAACATTTGGTATGTCACTAGTTGGGATGAGCCTTCACCAATAAACAATTGAAAATATTTATTTGAGAAGAAAATTGATGTAGAAAACTCATAGTTTTCATAAATCTTATGGTGATCATCATTGGTGATTGTTTTCATTCATCATGAGTGTTCATGTGTTCTTGAGGATTTCTCCAAGGCATTGAAATTATTTTATTGGGAATCATGTAATGTTATCTCCATGAAACGTATTCCCTTTGGAGATACTAGAATGGGTTAGGTAGGTTTAATAATGGTGGTAATTACGACCATGTATCAGTGTGGTGCAAAATGTGTTTCACATATCTCAGCTAAAAATATATCAGCCTAACCCAGACCATGTCATCATATGGGATCTCATTAATCTATATCTGGATGCTTCGTTGGTACATATATCGGTGCAGATTATGGATTCCCAAGAGAATGTCTTTCATGGAAAAAGTATCCGTCTAGTTAGAGTTTTGTGGAAACACAGATAAATTCAAGGGGAGACATGTGAATAGAACAATAAATTAAAAGAGTAATGGTTAGAAATTTTTTAGTGAATTGCTGGTTTTCTACATTCCAAGGATTTAAAGACCAATGGTGGAGAGAATTAATCACCCCATTGTTTATACTATTTATCTATATAAATTATAAGGGTGATGATTGGGGGAGTTTGGAGAACTCATTGAGAGCTATTTTTCTTTTTTCAATAGGTTCAAGGGTGGTTCATAGGTTGTGGAAATATTAAAACACATGTCAGGAATCGTGATGTAACACCCCAGGTAAATAAAGAATATGAAATTTTTATATTTATCCATATTTGTGAATAAAATGTTAATATTAATTTAAAGGCAACGCTATGCTTGATGGCTTACCCAATACGCAACAATGAGTTCTTTTGAAATCTTACATTGCACTCTAATAATAAATTAATATTATTTTAAATAGTAGTTAACGCCTAGCCGTTGTAATGGCGGGAATGAACAGAACTAACAACAAAATGATTATTTATGTTTGTCAAATATTTTTACTTTTTACAATAAATGTTATAGGATTAAAAATGTAAATGAATTCAATTTTTAAGCGTAAACATTCTAATGTTTTTAGAAGGTCGATTAACCACCTTTTAATGGAGAACCTCTTTTAAATCCAATTTTTAACAATTTTATGTGTTATATTTGAAAAAATAAAATTCTTCATTAGAATAGAGACATCAAAATTTACTTTGTGTAATTTTTTCGTATCTTTCGGATAAAGTTCATTTTTTAATGAATAGTGAAAAATGTTGTATTTTAATTCAAAACTTCTTTTTAATATAATTTATTTATATGATTAGATTATAATTTGAATTGTTTTTAAAGTAAAATTAGAATATATTTTTACCATTTAATCCAATAGTGGTCATTGAATTGATTTCACTTTGAAATTGGACTTAAACTTGTGTCAATCTTTTAATAGATATTGTTTCATAAAAACACGCTATTTGTTTTGACAAAGGGAATTAATTATTAAATTAATTAATGCAACTTATATATTTTCAATTTTTTAAAATAGACACCATTTTGGATTTTGGAATATCAAATATAGCTTAGGGTGAATTTTTGGTATTTTTCTTAAAAACTTCAATTTTTGATGAATAGTGAAACCACTAAGTGGTAGTTAAAGAAACTGATTTTTTGTTTAAATGAAACTTTTCCACCTATGTGTTTTGAATTTCAAAAATCCTACATACATGGTTTTAATTAGAATTTAAAATGTGGTTCAATGCGATTAAAATATTTTTTTGGTGAATAGTAACTTTTATGTTCTTAATCGCGATTAGAGGTAATTAGTGTAATTTAAGGTAAAAATAATGTTTTAATAATGTGAAATGACCTAGACACATGTAAAACCCTCATTGGATGTTTCATGGACGACCAATACAATCCATGGGTCAACGTGGGGACCACATGGAGCCACTTTGGTTGGAAAATGACATAAATAACTTTTTATTTAAAGTTAAAAAAAATGTCACAAGCATGAGATGTTTCACTAAAACAATTTTTTAAATGGTGTTATACAAGTCATATTCTTGACTATAAATATTCATTGGAAAGATAAAAAGATTTCCTACATCCTGATTTTTTTTTTATAATTTTTAGACATTAAATAAATAAAATTATTTATGACATCATAATGATGCAACGATTACCTCATTAATAAAGGATTTAAATAAAATGAAAAGATAATGTATAATCTATGACCTAAACATGTCCAAAACCTATTTTATTGGTGGATTTCGAAACCTTATCACCTTATCCTCGAACTATATCAATGTGGGACCTTTTAAATCCGAAACTCATTTTCAAATAAAGTATCATTTCTTTACATTCCAAGAGTGCCCCTCCTCTCCTCTTTTAAAAGGCCCCCACCCCTACCTCCTTACCCACACCTCTCAAGCCTTTGGCTCGTCCAAACCCTGCACATTTATTCTCTACACATCCCTATATTACTCATATAAGCCTCACTTTGGGCAGAAGTCTTCCCAAGGAAGCCTTTGAACTCAAATAAAAAAGAGTTACCCGATTTCATGGTAATATCTTCACTTGTGTTCTTTTGTTTTATTTTGCTTATCCAACCCCCTAAACTCTTTTTATTCATTTCTTTTGTAACAACTCCAGTATCTTCAATATACTAGGATTTTTTTATAAGATTCATTCGATCTACACTTACACACACCTACATATAAGGGTTAAAGAACATATTGTTTCTGTGGATGGCGAATTTCTGCCTCACGAAACGATGATTGTTCAACACTCATATAACACTTTTAAAGGTGGCCATTAAGATGTCACTATATTTATATATTATTTATAATATTTTTATGTTTTACTTAAGCTTCTGTATTTTTCTTTTTTGGAATACCTTTATGGTTTCCGTTGTGGTTAAACACGATAATTTCATTTTAGGAAGTGCGGACTACCGCCCCCTCAAAGTGATTTGATTCGTTAATTCCATATGTGGAATGTATAAAGGATGGATTTAAAGTTATTATATATGATGTATGTTACATATATATGGTGAATATAATTCTGTAATTAAAATATATATTCCTGTCATTTAGTATTAATTCCATTAATAAGACATAGAAATGAAAGTAGCATTCATGCGTACGTATGGCATACCGTCTCCATGAACGGTGCATTTCATTTCTTACCTCTAAATGATTATGTAATATTATAAATAAATGTATATTATGGATATATATTATATATATGATATCAAAATCATGAATATCATTCTGGATATAATGAACCTTTGACCACACGATCAACATGTAATTGTAAGAAGTCCACTTTCGACTTAAGAACCAAATATCGACAAAACAAACATTATTAACATAAATGATTACATAATGTTTATAACAATAAAAGAAATAATGAACTTGAAAAAGGTTATTAATCAAGTAGAAATTAAATCAAGTTTATTATTCAGGACGTTAAATAACGATCGAGTCATGTCGGACCTGAGGTAAGGGATCCTACTCCTCTCTTTATTTTTTAAGTACACTCTTTTATGTCATTCATTTTAAGCTCATAATTCTTGTGATTGGGATGTTATTTTATATTAATATTACTATAATTTTTATGTTCATATGATGAGAGACGCTATTCTCTCTCAACATTCCATTTTGGAAGTTTTGAGTGGCGTCGTTAGGCTGCCAAATTTTCGTAAGAGATCTAACCTCTCTCTTTCTTTTTAAGTACTCCCCTTTATGTCACTTCTTTTAAGCTCCTATTTGTTATGATGGGGGATGTTCTTTTATATTCCTCTTTATGTAAACATTATTTCAATATGATTAGATACCCTATTTGATCTCATCAATCCATTTTTGTAAGTTTTATGTGGCACCGTTAGGCTGCCGAGTTTTCGTAAGAGATTTTTCATCTCACTTTTATTCCCGTGAGATTTATGCTACATTTTCCACAATTTCCATTGAGTGGTGTATGTACTGCCCATTATTTTACTCATTGTGTAATATAATTTCATTTATGAGTATTTACATTAATGTTGTATTGTCCTTCTTTCATGGGGTGTATGTTTCGAAAGATACCCATGTTGGTAAGAGAACCTTTCACCCTCCTCTTTTTAAATGAATTCTTTTGTTGTGTCTTTTAATTCACATAACATTATGTTGGGATATGTTATTGTATATCCTTAGTGATTTAAATTTTATGTCCAAGTGATGAGATACCCTTTTTATCTCTCATCTACTAATTTTCTAAATTTTTAAGTGACGTCGTAAGGCTGTCAAATTTTTGCAAGGGAACTTCTTAACCCAATTTTGATTCATTATGATAAGCTTGTACTCATTGAATATGTCATTCTATGAATATGTGTGAATAACCTCTGACTTTTTTACACTTAATATCAACTTATATTTTGTGTATTAGTTTGTCACACATAATTATGTAATTGATTTATCCTTAATCCAAGGATACCGTCTTTGTAAGGGACTTCGTCTCAATCTCCATTCATTGAGGAATATTTTGTTTTATACACAAACTTCTTTTATACGGTGTATAACCCCCTTTGACTTTTACGTTTTTCCAAAAAGAATCTTTTTATATGAAGCATTTTACTAAACGACAAAAGGGAATGTTTTTGTCATACATATGCGGCGACAACGACTTCTCTGCCGCTGTGACCATTATTTGAGTTTCGGCTTCCTCTACAAGCCATACCTTTTTTTAAGAGAAATAAATACCATGTTTTACTTTTCTTTTATTTTGGTATTGAAAATGGTTTTTATAATGTTTTTATATCAATGTGTTGTATTGATATCTTGTGATTGAAAGGTGGAAATGTTATTTTTTCTTTAAGCATGTTTTATGTGACACGATTACGTTGAGGTTCTTGGGCATTATTATGAAGACGGGTGGTTCCGTGATAAACTAAGGGCGGGTGAGACCAATATAGCTCTCCAATGCATTGGGTAACGCGAAGGGGTTAAACGTTAAGGGTTCTCTGAAGAGATTAAGGGAATATACTGTGATGGGTATTCCAAACGTAACCAAGAGGGTTACTCCCTACGTAATAATGTTATGAATGCCTCAAGTTACCATTATGTCTTATGATTTATATGATTTCTTTATGATTTTATGAGGTATTTTAAAGTGCATATGTTTTATGGGTAAATTATGATTTCAGTCTTATTTATATATGTACTCATGTTTCCTTTCCATACTTTTTATAACCCTTACTAAGCTTTTTATGCTCATCCCAAGTTTTTGAAATGTTTTTTCACAGGTCAAGGGAATGGTACATGATATGATGATAGTGTCAAGGAAGTGTCAAGAAAGAATCCATGTTTTATTTTAAATATGATTCCATTGATGGGAAAACTGAATTCTATCTTTTATGTAACAACTTTTTTTAAATGTGGAATGTAATGCAAGTTTTATGATCTAATTCTCTAAAAATATAAACCTGAAAATATCCTCAATGTGTATTCTTGTAAAAACTCAAGATTAAGTAAGGTTTAAGGCTGTGGAATTATAGTTGGTATCAGAGGTCTGTTTATATAACTTTAGAGGTTAGGGTATTCTCTAAGCACAAGTGACATTACCATAATGGATAGGATTTCAGAAAGAGTCCGAGTTTTAGATAAAGTGAATGAGTAAGTATATCTTAGTGGTTATCTTCCTCTTTAGTACATGATTGTTTTTTGATATACTCACACCGACATTTCTGTTTTTAGTGAATGGATAGATCTAGCAGGCACCAAAGTGAAAATAGGTTTGAAGGAAACTGTGGTGGTTCTCTGATTAAGATACTAGATAAAATGGGGGATTCAATGAGGAAACTCGTGGTTTTTCTAAACCAACTATTAAGGAGTCATGATCAAACACTTGAACCTTGGTATGATCTATACTGCATCATGTACAAGATAACCAATCAATGTGGAAGTTCAGGTAATAATTATAAATGTAACTATTAGAGTTTATATGATTCTTACTTTTGAGGTAACTATGGGTTATTATATGTTATGATGGAAAATGAAAGGAATGAGATAAACTTGAGGTTAAAAAATGTTATGATTATTTTTGAAGATTTTATCTCGTTTTGGGGAATTTTTTAATAACTATATAGTTTTGGAAAAAGGACAACACGCAGACCGTGTGACAACCCGTCGCATCGGAAAAAGCTGCCGGAATTGAACCCATAACCAATGTGAGAGTGGTATTTATCGCCTACCACTGGAATATGTGAAGTCCTTGGTTAGTTTGACTAATTATTTTTAGTTTGATGATTTTAGTAATCAAGAGTTATTTTATTTTGGGTTATCTATGGAAATTATTAACCTATCATCGAATATATGTGATTTGGTTAATTACTTTTCAATATGAGAATTTAAGAGCAACTAATGTTATTTGGAGATAAATGTTAATTTGTACCTTGGAAGACTATGTGACTAAATCCTTAAAATATTTGGGTTTCAATCTTATTTTGGTTTACTTTGAAGAATTTTATGGACAAATTGTTTATCGAATGGTCCTCTTTGAACTTTGGGTTTTGTTGGAAAAATTTTGGAGATTAAGAATATATTTTCTTTTTATAAAGGGTTAACCTTTTCGGGATTATCTAATCTTTTACTAACATTTTTGGTTTTGGTTTTGGATTTTGTCTAAAGACATGGGAAATATATCGTTCTCTTTTGTGGATTGGGTGGTTCTCAAGAAGCTGATTATAGTACTCGTAATGTGAACAAGTCTTCCTAAATACTCGTCTTTTGGAGAAAATATGAGTTTGATTAATGAATCTAGTAAAAGTTGAAAGTCTACGTGAAAAGTAAGTATGTTTCATTATGATTTAGTTAAGCTCAAAAATAATTTCCTCAATGAGGAGTAACTTAAAACAAAAATGTTGTCTGTTAACTTTTCCTACTGGGGAATCGAATACCGTTTAACCCACCACCGGTTTGTGAATTTCTTATGGTTAACTTTCTCCTAGACATGTTTACTATCACTCTCACTCAAAACATGACCCTTTGTTTTTTCTTCCATGTCCATGTTTTATTACATGGAATCCTAGTATGGGTTAACTAGGGTGACCTTTGTAATTCTATTTCTTTATTTTAAAGTGATAGTTTTACTGACTCTTGTTCCGATATGGGATTTTCAATGAAGTTTCCAAGACCAAAATTAAAAATTGTGAGGACGTAATTCCCAAAAGGTGGGAAATATTTAACACCCCAAGTAAATAAAGAATATGAGATTTTTATATTTATCCATATTTGTGAATAAAATTGTAATATTAATTTAAAGGGAACGCTATGCTTGATGGCTTACCCAATACGCAACAATGAGTTCTTTTTAAATCTTACGTTGCACTCTAATAATAAAATAATATTATTTTAAATGGTAGTTAACACATAGCTGTTGTAATGGAGGAAATGAACAGAAATAACTACAAAATGATTATACATGTTTGTCAAATATTTTTACTTTTTACAATAAATGTTAGAGGATTAAAAATGTAAATGATTTCAATTTTTTAGCGTAAACATTCTAATGTTCTTTAGAAGGCCGATTAACCGCCTTTTAATGGAGAAACTCTTTTAAATCCACTTTTTGAAACTTTTATTTGTTATATTTGAAAAAATAAAATTCTTCTTTAGAATCGAGCCATCAAAATTTACTTTGTGTAAATTTTTGGTATCTTTCCGATAAAGTTCATTTTTTAATGAGTAGTGAAAAATGTTGTATTTTAATTCAAAACCTCATTTTAATCTAATTTATTTATATGATTAGATTATATTTTGAATTGTTTTTAAAGTAAAATTAGAATATATTTTTACCATTTAATCCAATAGTGGTCATTGGAATTAATTTACTTTGAAATTGGACTTAAACTAGTGTCAATCTTTTAATAGATATTGTTTCATAAAAACACGCTATTTGTTTTGACAGCGGGAATTAATTATTATATTAATTAATGCAACTTATATGTTTTGAATTTTGTAAAATATACATCATTTTTGAGTTCAGAATATCAAATATAGATTAGGGTGAATTTTTGGTATTTTTCTAAAAAAATTCAATTTTTGATGAATAGTGAAACCACTAAGTGGTAGTTAAAAAAACTGATTTTTTGTTTAAATGAAACTTTGCCACCTCTGTGTTTTGAATTTCAAAAATCCGATATAAATGGTTGTCATTAGGAAGTAAAATGTGGTTCAATGTGATTAAAATAAATTTTTTGGTGAATAGTAACTTTTATGTTCTTAATTGCGATTAGAGGTAATTAGTGTAATTTAAGGTAAAAATAATATTTTAATAATGTGAAATGACCTAGAAACATGTCCTACCCTCATTGGATGTGTCATGGACGACCAAGACAATCCATGGGTCAACATGGGGGCCCCATGGAGCCACTTTGGTTGTAAAATGACATAAATAACTTTTTATTTAAAGTTAAAATAAAAATGTCACAAGAATGAGATATTTCACTAAAAAAAATTTTTAATGTTGTTATACAAGTCATATTTTTGACTATAAATATTAATTGGAAAGATAAAAAGATTTCCTACAACATGATATTTTTTTATAATTTTTAGACATTACATAAATAATATTATTTATGACATCATAATGATGCAGCGATTACCTCATTAATAAAGGATTTAAATAAAATGAAAAGATAATGTAGAATATATGACCTAAAAATGTACAAAACCTATTTTATTGGTGGATTTTGAAACCTTATCACCTTATCCTAGAATTATATCAATGTGGGACTTTTTAAATCCGAAACTCATTTTCAAATAAAGTAACATTTCTTTACTTTCCAAGACTGTCCCTCCTCTCCTCTTATAGAAGTCCCACACCCCTACCTCCTTACCCACACCTCTCAAGCCTTTGGTTCGGCCAACCCCTGATCCTTTTGCCTCTAAAAAACACTATATTACTCCAAGAAGCCTCACTTTGGGCAGAAGTCTTCCCGAGGAAGCCTTTGAGCTCAAATCAAAAAGAGTTACCCGATTTTAAGGTAATGTCTTCACTTGTGTTATTTTGTTTTATTTTTCTTCTCCAACCCCCTAAACACTTTTTATTAATTTATTTTGTAAAAAATAATGTATCTTAAATATACTAGGATTTTTTTATAAGAATCATTCGAGCTACACTTATACACACCTACATCTAATGGTTAAAGAACATACTGTTTCTGTGGATGGAGAATTTCTGCCTCACGAAACGATGATTGTTCAACACTCATATAACACCTTCAAAGGTGGCCATTAACATGTCACTATATTTATATGTGATATATAATATGTTTATGTTTTACTTAAGCTTCTGTATTTTTCTTTTGTTGCATACCTTTATGGTTTCAATTGTGGTTAAACACGATAATTTCATTTTAGGAAGTGCGGACTACCGCCCCCTCAAAGTGATTTGATTCGTTAATGCCATATGTGGGAAGTATAAATGATGGATTTAAAGTTATTATATATGATTTATTTTACATATAAATGATGAATATAATTCTGGAATTAAAATATACATACCTCTCATTTAGTTTTAATTCCATTAACATGACATAGAAATGAAAGTAGCGTTCATGCGTACGTACGGCTTACCGTCTCCGTGAACGGTGCATTTCATTTCTTACCTCTAAATGATTATGTAATATTATAAATACATGTATATTCTGGATATATATGATATATATGATATCCAAATCATGAATATCATTCTGGATATAATGAACCTTTGACCACATGAACAACATGTAATTGTAAGATGTCCACTTTCGACTTAAGAACCAAATATCGACAAAACAAACATTATTAACTTAAATGATTACATAATGTTTATAAAATGGAAATAAGTGATATTAAAGGAATAATGAACTTTAAAAAGGTTATTAATCAAGTAGAAATTAACTCAAGTTTATTATTCAGGACTTTAATGAATGATCGAGTCAAGTCGGACCCGAGGTAAGGGATCCTACTCCTCTCTTTCTTTTTTAAGTACACTATTTTATGTCATTCCTCTTAAGATCATCATTCATGTGATTGGGATGTTATTTTATATTAATCTTACTGTAATTTTTATGTTCATATGACGAGAGACCCTATTCTCTCTCATCAATCCATTTTGGATGTTTTGAGTGGCGCCGTTAGGATGCCAAATTTTCGTAAGAGATCTAACCTCTCTCTTTCTTTTTAAGTACTCTCCTTTATGTCACTTCTTTTAAGATCCTATTTTTAATGTTGGTTGATGTTATTTTATATTACTTGCTGTAAACTTTATGTTAATTGGATGATATACCCTATTTTATTTAATCAATCCATTTTTGTAAGTTTTAAGTGGCGTCGTTAGGCTGCCGAGTTTTCGTAAGGGATTTTTCATCTCACTTTTATTCCTGTGAGATTTATGCTAAATTTTCCACAATTTCCATTGAGTGGTGTATGTACTGCCCATTATTTTACTCATTGTGTTATATAATTTCATTTATGAGTATTTACATCAATTTTGTATTGTCCTTCTTTTACGCGGTGTATGTTTCGAAGGATACCCATGTTGGTAAGGGAACCTTTCACCCTCCTATTTTTAAAAGAAATCTTTTGTTATGTATTTTAATTCACATAAAATTATGTTGGGATATGTTATTATATATACTTAGTGATTTAAATTTTATGTCCAAGTGATGAGATACCCTTTTTATCTCTCATCAACTCATTTTTTGAATTTTGTAGTGACGGCGTTAGGCTGTCAAATGTTTGCAAGGGAACTTCTTAACCCAATTTTGATTCTTTGGGATAAGCTTTTATTACTTGAATATTTCGTTCTATGAATAGGTGTGACTAACCTCTGATTGTTTTACACTTAATATCCACTTATATTTGGTGTATTAGTTTTTCACACATAATTATGTAATTGATTTATCCTTAATCCAAGGATACCGTCTCTGTAAGGGACTTCATCTCAATCTCCATTCATTGAGGCATATTTTGTTTTATACACAACCTTCTTTATACGGTGTATAAACCCCTTTTTATTTTATGTTTATCCAAAAGGAATCTTTTTTATATGAAGTTTTTTACTGAACGACAAAAGGAAATGTTTTTGTCGTATGTATGCGGCAACAACGACTTCTCCGCCGCTGTGACCATTATTTGAGTTTCGGCTTCCTCTACAAGCCATAACTTTTTTTTAAAAGAAAAATAAATACCATGTTTTAATTTTCATTTATTTTGTTATTGAAAATGTTTTTCATAATGTTTTTATATTAATCTGTTGTATTGATATCTTGTGATTGAATGTTGGAAATGTTTTGTTTCCTTTATTCATGTTTTATGTGATACGATTATGTTGAGGTTCTTGGGAATTATTATGGAGACGAGTGGTTCAATGATAAACTAAGGGCGGGTGAGCCCAATATAGCTCTCCAATGCATTGGGTAATGCGAAGGGGTTAAATGTTAAGGTTTCTACAAAGATATTTAGGGAATATACTGTGATGGGTATTCCAAACGTAACCAAGAGGGTTACTCCCTACGTAAGAATGTTATGAATGCCTCAAGTTACCTTTATGTCTTATGATTTCTATGATTTATTCATTATTTTATGAGGTATATTAAAGTTCATATGTTTTATGGGTAAAGTATGATTTCATTCTATTGTTTATATGTAATATGTTTCCTTTCCATACTTTTTATAACCCTTAATGGGCTTTTTATGCTCATCCCAAGTTTTTGAAATGTTTTTCACAGGTCAAGGGAATGGTACATGATATGATGACAGTGTCAAGGAATATTCATGAAAGAATACATGTTTCATTTTAAATATGTTTCCATTGATGGGAAAAATTAATACTATATTTTATGTAACCACTTTGTTTAAATGTGGAATGTAATGCATGTTTTATGATCTAATTCTCTAAAACTCTAAAACTGAAAAGATCATAAATTTTTAATCTTGTAATAACTCAAGATTAAGTAAGTTTTAAGGCTGGGTCCTTATACGTGAAAAGTGAGATTTTGGGAAAAGTGAAGGTGCACGTGCGGGGCATGATTTTTCCAAAACATTCATCAACATTGTAGAAACCGTCTGATTTGAAAAATAAATTCGGTCATTTTGAGGTATTGGCTTCAACATGGTTGGTGCACGTTTTGGAGACCATTAAATATGATTGTATAGATTCATTCATAAGGTAGTGGGTGACATATTTTTAGTGCACGTTTTTCCTAACCACTTGACTGAACAGTGCAAGGTAGGAAACCACTTCCTTAAATAATGGATCTAGGTTAGTATAATATTTTGACACCTTTTTCCCCTATGTGTCCATAAATCATAATTTTTTATCTCAATGGTAATTGGAGGTTCTACCATCGATCCTAAGGAGATACAAAGGAATTCATTGTTTATTAGAAGTCATTAACTTTTCAAAAGTGACCATTCTAGATCTATCTTAAGGATTTTTGTAGATCTACTTCTTCATCTTTCTTGGATTCAGAGATATACACTTCCTGTGGAATTTTATAAGGTTTTGAATGTAAAATAGAACTATATTTGGATTGTTTTATGTTATGGGAAAATATCTATGATGTTCTCATGGATATTTAACATGGTTTATTGACGTTTTTCATGTTGTTTTTTGGTTTCACAAAAACTCTCATGGTATGTAGCCCCACTCTCAACTCCTCTTGATTGAATTTATTGGATTAGTATAAATTTGATTTAACTAGTTGAAATTTATTGTGAAAATTTGGTGAATAGAATGATATAAATCCTCTTCTGTGAGGATTAATAGTTTTTAGTAAAATTTTGGATTTTGGTATTTTTTTTGTTCAAATTGATTTTGGTTCATGATTATAAATTTTTTTAAATATTAGTTTCTTGGATTTCTAAAATAATGTTTGAAGAAAATAATATTTAATAAAAATATTATTTTGTTGAAACTATTATGTAATGTATGTATATGAATGGGTTTTGGGAAAACATTGGGTGTGTGTTTAAATTGCATTTATGAATCTCATTTGAAAGTATAACCTTATGTTGAGTACAAATTTTGTAATGCCACAAGGGATATAATTACAATGGGATGAATTGGTAGATCTTTTGAAAACCACTCTTGAGTATGGAATTGTCTTAATGATGAATTCATGGTTGGATATGATGAGTTGAATTGATATGAAAAATGTAACATGTGGAATGGGATTAAATAATTATTTGGATTATTTAATTAAAAAAGTGTTTGTTTATTTGGAAAACCCGATTGATATGGTACTTGTTGATATTTCGTTATAGAAAATTTTGGAAAATCTTTTATACAAGGAAATTTATATAAATGCATCTAAATTTTCTATCACAGTGGAGTTATTAGTGAAGTGATCAGGGAATGTATATTGAGCTTTAGTACTCATCCCATGTTTGGAACTTTGGTGATTTTTCATATATCATATAATGGGACACGAGAAATGGTAATTAATAACACATAATTTGCACAAATTTGTGACACTTGGAAGGTTTGGTGGATTTTTAGCATTTAGATTGTGGAGAATAGAGTCTTCTGGTTGTCTTGGTGTTTTATTACTTAGTATGCCACTGGTTACTATGATATTGTAGTCATTCATTGTGGTACTTTATTTTATTATGATTTTGATAAAATAAATGTGGAGTTGTCTTTGATTATTATCATGCATCATATAGTGGTTTGATTGGTTATGAATTATTTTTTAAGTTGTTTTATTCATAAAGATAAAATCTTCCACCACACGAACTAAATCCCATTAGCATTTATTCCTAGCCTTTGGAATTTTGGGGATGTGTCTTAGGTCCTAGTAACATCTCACCTCCATCAAAATACGATGCGATGCGTTAGGAAAATATAGATATATCCCCTATTTATGAACATGTTGTGGTACCTTCAACTCAGGTCATACTGGTTTCATATCGAATACATTATTCTTTCTTTTGATAACATTTTTTAATTATCAATTTTATCTAATATTTAATAGATAAATTATTTGTTTAAAATGAATTTATTGCCTATTACATGGATATATGAGTTATATTTATAATTTAATTTTTTAATATTTTTTTATAGATAAAATCTTATAAAACCATTGTGTGTGTTGATATCTTGATAAACCTTTTTTAGATGGAAGTTCATTGAGGAATGTATGATCACACATGTATGTGTCCAGTATTATAAAGGGGCTAATTCGTTTGTATGTAATTTTAACTAACTTTAATGTTATCCCCTTGAAACATCTTTACATATTCAACGTTTTGATAACTTTATCCCTTTATCTATCATTGTTATTTACCAATATATATAGGAAAAAATATCATAATTGAATATTAGGATTTTCTAATGAGGTTCTCCTCCTTAGGGATGAATATGATTCCAATTTATTTATTTTCTCGATTTGATGCATGTACTGCTTCATTATTATTATAAAATAAATCATCTGAATGGGTACAACCATGAACTCATTATCTTGGAACTATCCATGTAGAGAACCTGGCTACGCCTGTCATTATCTTAGAACATTCCAATGTGGTAGAAATTTTATCTCACAAATAATCACCCAATCCCATGAACATAGGGTTTACTGTCCTGGGGGACTAGCTAGATAAGAAAATTAATTTACAACCCTTATAAACATTTCAACATAATTCTTCCACACATTACTCCCACTTATACATCTTATAAATTATAACCATCATCATTACTTGGGGAAATAGAAACATAAGAAGCATGTTTATTAATATTCATGGTAAGGGTAAACATAAGATACAAAAATCCAATATCATAAGTGATAATAAGATAATTATACGATTATAATCAAGATACATAAGATAACCCATACCTAATAAACAATTGAATATAAATCGTCAAATATTACTTATAAGAACATAATATATTAATCCAATGAATATAGAAATCTGATTGAAAAAACATGATCTATGATAGATTAATATAGTTTTTATAACATTCCTAAAACATTGAAAAATATTTCAAATTTGTCACATTGATTATTATAGGGAACATAACATTCATGATCCACACTATTATTGCCCATGATTATATAAAAATAAAACATACTAATGAATACCAATATCATGAAACATAAACTCTCAACCACTGAATTAGAGGGATAAATATTATCACACCCATCATCATACTTAATTATCACATCCACATGAAATGTATCACTTTTCACATCATAAAGAATCTATAGTAAAAATGGGTTCAAAAAACATTCTAAATGTTAGTCATTGACCATTATAGCTTTTGGAATCCATGGATATAAAATTTTGTTTATTAAATATATCCTATAGAATTCATTTATGAATATTGGGTTTATATGGATTTACATGTGAAAATCATTAGTAATTCCATTAATAAAAATTTCATAACAAATCCCATGAAATGAAATTGTTACCCAATGATATCATGTAACATTCAAGATAAAATATATTTAATAAATTAAATGAAAAATATGGTATTTAATTAGTATAGATAATTTGTATATGTTTTTGTGAATAATTTAAACATGTAAATAGATATAAGGAATCTAGTTAAACACCCTTGAATCAAATGATTCAAAAATAGGCTATTTACATAGGAATGTTGTTGGGAATGATTTTTGGATCATACATAATGGAAAACAAAATATGAAAAAATTAGAGATGGATCATTACTCCAAAATATAAGGATATTAAAAAAGATTTCCATAAATATAGGTTTAATGGTTATATAATAATACTATCCTATATCAATTTTAATGTTTTTATAAGGGTGTGGATTTAGATGAAAACTATTTATAGGGCCATCGGAAGAAATCAATTTATAAATAAGATAATCCATGATATTTTTTAAATCATTTTTCAAAATAATGTTCTTTAAATAAACGATAGTATTTTTTTCTTTAAGAAAACCATTGAATATTAGAATGTAAGTATCATAGGATATTATAAAGATAGTGGAAAATATTAAAAATAAATTCTTTGTAGACATTGATGAAAACAAAGCACATAAAACTTTATATATATTTTTATATGTTTTTTAATAATATAAATTAGAAGATAATGGACTTAAATAATTATTAATGTAAACATAATTAAATTATTAAAATAATCTAATGAATTAGAATAATAAAAATTGGTTTTACTTACTAGAATGAATAGATTTAGTTGATATCATTTATGAGAAACCATTTATATAATATAAAATTTAAGGGGAAACAAAATATCAAGTTGAAATATAAACCCCAAATAATATTAAATGGAAATAATAATATTATTGTAATATATATATATATATATATATATATATTCCATAGATTGGTTTTCTAGGAAAAATAATCATAACTTGAAAATAATATTGGCAATTAAACCCTTATGTATTGAGAAACATTTTGGTCAAAATGAAATTTAATTTGGTTATCTTTGGCAATTAAACCCTTATATTAATGATATTTTTGTTCGTATTAAGAAACAATTCTCAATGAACTAAATTAGAGAGAATGAACTAATTGCCTTGTTTCTGAACTTTATTGAACACACTCTAAGATACTTTGTAAAAAACATAAATATCTTGATCACCAATATAAAAAAAAATCATAAAGGAATATTTTTATAAAATTCATTTATAATTATTAAATAATGTTATATTATATTGTAATCACCTATTTTTGATGTTGTGTGTGTCCAATCTTGATCATTTTGGACTAATTTAATTATTATTGTGTTGTTATTCATACTTTCCCAAACTTTTTCCATTAAAATATATTTAATGTAACTATAATTTATAAAATATAATGATTTATTTTGTTTAAAATTTCTTTCATGTATAAATTAATAATTATACTATAAAATTAAATCCACAATAAACACTATTGAGTGATTTTTAACATACACATTGTGTTTTCTTTATTAATGTGTAAAATAATGATGTATCTTCAATAGAACATAAAAAATCATGATTTATATATTTATATAACATTATAC
The DNA here is from genome assembly GCA_963277665.1 of Viscum album. NCBI lineage: Eukaryota > Viridiplantae > Streptophyta > Magnoliopsida > Santalales > Viscaceae > Viscum > Viscum album. The sequence goes on along the minus strand of OY728161.1, from coordinate 136,831,831 downwards.
TCGTAATTAAATTTTATTAACCATCCATTAAATTATTTTATATCATTGTTCATGTATGTGGTCAAACAGACCCAGACAAGAACAAACCAAGATTTTCAAGGATTATGAGGTGATTTAGTTATAATATCAGTACACCAGTAGAGTAATGATACGATATAACTCTTATTAGTTATATATTTTATATTTATAAATTATTTATTAGAATAATTAATTGATATTAAATTATTACATAGATTGAATTAAATTTTTCCACTCTTATTTTTTTGTTTTAAATAATTGTATTAATGATAATAATTTGATGATCATATAACTAAGAGGTTCCATGATTTTTTACTAAAACCTAAATTAATTCCTATAAATAATATGTATACACTAACCTCATTATCATTAACATCATTTTAATGTTTGATGAAACAATATTTCGATAGAGGCTGTAGTCCACACATATGCACAGTGGATGTTTTCTTTTTATATAGGCCAAAAGAAATTAATATAATGTGTTATATTTTTGAAATATAAAATATGTTATAAATATCATAATTATATATTATATTACATAAGATTACCATTATTTTATAGTGCTTACAGATATTGATCCATGATGTTTTTGTGAAGGATGTAGTCTGCTTACAAAGAAATGATATTTTCACTTTACTTAGGAAAAAAGGAAATGTGGTTAAAGATTGTACAATAATTAGAACAACATATCAGTTTAATGAGAATAATTATATTATAATTGTTAGACCTTTTTATTACATTTCTTATAAAATAAATTCAGATAAGGATAAAAAATAAGATTGCAAAAATAAGAAAAAAATCAATACCACAGTACATGGGTTATATCCTTAGAGAAGGGGGTAAAACATTGAAGGATGGACGTTTAGTAATACCCAAACCTAATTAAGGTGTATAAGAGTATTAAGAATAATTTTTGGTAGATTTATGGCTGATGTATTAGGGATTTTCTGTAAGGATAAGTAAGGAGAAGAGATAGACATTTATAATTGAAAGACAGTTACATTTTATTAATTATGAAAATCTTTTCCGCAATGGGAAGCCACTCTCAAATAAAATTGATCCAAATTTGATAAATAAAATATTAAAAATTATATACAGTTTATTCACACCTTAAAAACTCAATGAAAATATTTTTTAACCTGTTTGACCATTTTACTCTTTGGTTACTCATTTCACCATTTTTGTTTTCAACATATTAACTATTTTTTTGCTCGGATATTTTTACTTTATGCCCCAAAATAAAATGGTCAGTATCATATAATTTGGAATAAATGATTCAAATTTTGAAATAAATTTTTTATTCATTTTTATAATGTTATAAATTTCAAAATCTAAATTCTAAATTTATAAGGTATTTAAAATTATTTTTAGGAGATTAATATTTACATTCTAAAATATCAAATATGGTTTCATAAATTAAAAAAGAATCATAATTTTAAATTAACTTATAAAATACATATATGGTTTTATAAAACTACTTTATTAATTTATACTTATTACTTATATAATACTAATTTCAGAAAAGAAATATTATTTAGAAAAAATAATAATTTGTACTATTAAACATAATATTAATATATTAAAAAAATATGAAAAAGTTAGTGGATTATATATCCATGATATTCTGAAAATAAATTAATATTTATCTAATTATTTTTCTCATATTTAAAAATTCAGTTTTTAATTACAAATGAAAAAATATTGAAAAACTTCTTTTACAAAAAATGGAATATTTAATCATTAAGTGGTAATAATATCACATCATATTAATATATAATTTTAAAGATTTTAATTATTTAGTTCATAAATAAACTTTTAATTCCTATAAATTTTTTATATTTGGTTAAAATATAAAATATTTAACAAAATGGATCAATAAAAAAATGATACATTAATTTTACAATAAATATACATTCACAGATACCATTAAATTTATTTATTTATATTATAATAATTTATTTTACAAATCTGTTGGTATTAAAATATGTATTTTAAATTTATATAGACATCTTATCATATGTTTTTATTATTAATAATTTTAATATTTATACATAACATAGATATATAGATATATTTATTTATTTATAATATTTTACTATAATATTTTGAAGTAATTGTTAGTTTTTTTTGATATACTACTTAAAAAAAGAGTACTTCATGAATTTTATTGGATACATGATGAAATACCATATTTTAAATGATCATATTTTCAATGACCATATTAGCAATGAATGGGTCATAACAAGAAGTTCATTTTCTATATATAGGTTTATTAAATAATTCGTTCATTTCACTCCCACATTACAAGGGATATTTTATTTTTTATATCATATATTTTTCATGTTTCATTCTTTATTCATGGTGATATTTCTTATTATGGGTTTATTTGGGATATGGGAGATTAGGATGGTTAAAAATGGTCTACTAAATTTCATAGCCACTATGATTTTATTCTTTTCTTTCTCATTCTCCCTATTGTTTTATGAAGATTTGATGGATGTAGTTCATCTATAGTGAGTTATAATACATGGTATGGAGTATATTTTATTATGTTCATCTGTTTCAATATCCCTTGCATAAATGAATAATGTATAATTAGTTTGGTTATTGTCTTCGAGGAAACATTTTCTAATCATGTTTCAATCCTTATAAAATAAAAATTAGATTTCAATTAAATTATAGATATAGAAAATGATAATGAAAATGTAAATGTTAACGACTACTATAATAACAAAGGATCTGAAAAATGGTTAATTACATTCGCACCACCTCCTTTTATATTTCAACCTCACAATATAAATCATTACATACTAACAGAAATATACATGATAATATAAATTATAGAGCCAACTCTGGATGAAATTTTTAGAGAGATAAAAAATTTATAAATATGGAAACCATTTTTATTTCCTTAGAATATGATTATCCAAAATTTTATGTTTTTCTTTAACCATTTATACATAATGTATTCCTTTATTTGGTATCAAGAACCACATTATATTAATTTTTTTCGATGGTTTATATTATATCCCATTCATATAATTTCATTGGTTAATATGTAATGTGTTTTATTGACACAAGATTATTTTTCATTTAAATTGTGGTAACCAGTCCATCACAAAAATCACCTAAAATGTATTTAAAGTAAAAAATAATAATATTTCAAAAAGGATAATTATAATAAAAATCACCTTGATATAAAATAATTATAACACTATAATCATTATCTGCCAATAAAACGATTAGGAAGAAATTTAGTTATCATATAAAACGTTATAAATATACTAAAGTTATTATACATAAATTCAATCAATACATCTATATGAAGAGATTATAGGTACATGTATGTTAATTACCAATATATATAATTAAGGATTAATACTCACATAGGAATTATATTTTTCTTTTGGACATGGAGGTTAGTTTTTCTCATCATTTAGGCATGTCCATGGATTAGGTACTTGAATATTATAATTCCAAAATTGCATACATAATATGTAATGAATTATTAATAGTAACATAGGGTAATTCATTTTATTTCAATAATTTTAACTAAACACTTCATTATCATATACAATTTTGATTCATGACAATCCACACATCCATAATTAAATCATCATTTATACCCCTTAAGGTAATTCCCTTGGTTCGTCATTCAACATTTATGATACATAGAAAATCGAAAAACCCTTTCACCACCTTCATCACATGATCTTTTATGGGACTCTATTATTATTTTATTTTTTCATTTTGGGTCGTTTACAATGTTCAAATTTTTATTCATATTTTGTGATAGTTGGTACGGTTCTTATAGGGTTTTTATTGAGTTTATCTCTTCATTGTCCATCTCACCCAAGTTTCCTTTATGTCTAAGCCATTTTGAAAATCAACGTAGTTGACATGAGTAAAAAAATTTATTAATATATGGTAATTATAATAATCCAAAATATAATTTCACGATTAAAATAACTATACTATTATATTATTTATAGGCCTATTATTCCATTAGTTCAACCAATACTAATTTTAGTTTATCATATGTTACTTGAAGATAAGCTATATTATAAATCTCAACATAATCCAACAATGTTACTATTAAACTAAACCTTCATATTGGATCATAAATTTCTTGTGATAAACTAATCCTTACCCCCTTGGATTGTAGATCTAGGTATGATAACAGAGTCCCACTAATGATGAAGTAGGGTGATGATTGAGTCAATGCTCAACAAACACTTTCATCGAGAATATCCACATGTTCATTTATAGTGCAGCTACATCCACTAACTTGTAATTGGGAATGGATCTACTCACAAAAGTTCATATACTGATGAATTTTTCAATACATTAGGATATCACCAAAAAATATACTCAAGGTATATCACTATGATTATATCATCTTAATCTGTTAATAACAAAAATAATCTTTGAAAATATGTAAAAACCTTACAAAAACCAAATGTATCCAACCAAACTAAAAATATCTTTATCTTATAAATTTTTAAAAATGGAAACAGTATATCTCAAAAATAATCACATAATCCGAATGGTATATGATTTAGTTTATTTGGGGACTATCTACTTAAAAAAATTATATTACAAACCTTATGAAGATTTCTCTATAATTGAACTACACTGGACCCCCACCTATAATTATCATATATCATACTTATATTTATAATCTGAGGAAATAGTAATATGATAAAGTGGTGTCCTAATATTATCAATAAATTTGAAAATAATAAATAATAGTTTAATATCATAAATGGACATAATATGAGAATATGGGTATAATCAAGATACATATGAAAATTTATTACCAATAAATAATAAATAACAGATCATCTCATATGATTTTGAATAACATAATACATGAATAACACTACAATATAAATATGAGTTGATAAATATAAGTCTTTATACATTAACATAGTAAAGATAATAAGAACAATATTATGAAACATAATTAATATATATCACATAAATTTTTTTGTGTAACATAGAATTCACGAGACAAACTATCAGTGCCCATGCTTTTGAGAAAAATAAATGAACTTGTGAATATCTATATCATGATATATAAACTCTTAAACAATTCATTGTTGGTTGATATTGGACCCCACCAATGATAAGCCATACATATAAGTGTCATTTGAAATCAATCACATATAAAATCATAAATATCCCTTTAAAATAAAATATGTTTCATAAATCATTCCAAATTATATTCATTAAATTTAATATCCTAAAAACCCCAAGTAATGAAATTTGATTTCATTTCATGTATCACTACTAAACCATTGAATGAAAATGGATTTCATTTGTTTTCAAATAAAAGACCGAAATAATTTCATCATTAATCATGACATGATATACAGATGTAAAATAAATGGGTATCCCATGACATCATGTAACTTTCTTGGTAAAGATTATTAAATCAAAATAATAAAGAATATGGTATTTAAACTATAAGGATAAATATATTTATTTATATTAATAATTTCACCAAGTCAATCAATTTTTGGAATTTATATGACCAACTTTCAAACAAATGAATCAAAAATAATGTATTAATAAAAGAAAGGAATTGGGTACAATTTTTTTATCATACATAATGAATGATCAGTAATGAATAAAGAATTGAGAGATTATTCCTCCCAATGAAAATAAAATTACATAGTTAATATAGAGAATGAAATTTAATTATTAAATTATAATAATATTATTGAGAAAGCATTATATATGTTATTTGATATGGCTTTAGATTAAACCCATTTGTAGGACCATTAGGATTTTTTTAAATTGGGAACATGTAACTCTATTGGAAAATAATTTAGATAGAAATATTTTATAAATTAAAGATAATAATATTTAAAAATTAAAAATTATATAAATATCCTTTAAAATGTCAACAATTTTTGATAATATCAGAAAGACATTCTATTCAAACATTGATGAAAATTATCAAAATGAAAAACAAAAAAATGCACATAAAACATTTTGAAGTATTTATTTTGTAGAAAATGAAATAAAATAAAAATTCAGTGATAGATAATGGTATTTTAAAAATAATCAAATGAATTATGTCATATAAAGAGTTAGTTTCCTAATCAGAAAAAAGAGACAAGGTCATATTTATATACAAGAAACCCTTCATGTAAAATATTAGTCAAGGGGATGTGAAATATCTAGGGGACATATAAAATTACATTAATATAAAATGAAAATAATAAGTGGTTTTATAAATAATTATAATTTCCAAGATGAATTATGTTTCAAAAATAATGTTGATTTTAATATTATATTGGAAATGAAACTTTTACAGTTTTAGTATCAATTTGATCAAACAATCTTTAAAAATGAGTATATTTTGAATTTATGGTTATGTAATCAAATTAATTTTTATGGGTCTCAAAAAAATCAATATGGTAAAATAAATTCATTCGGATTTAATAACAAAATATTGTAGGTATCATGTTGCACATTAAGTAATAATTCTCATGAAACTAATTTTGAGGCAATGAACCCTTAAGTTGGTTCATCATAAATTTAATTAAACTATACGAACCTATATAAGAGACATAAATATCACAATAAAATATTTTATAAACATGATAATATATGTAACCTTTTATATACTAGATTCCTAATTATTATTAATATTTGTAATAGTTTATTTTTAATTATTTTTTATGTCGGTTATGGGTAATCTGGATTATTTTGAACCAGTTTCATAATTGTAATGTTGTTATTAATTATTCATCAAATTTTCCCCATTAAATTTTTATTAAATCTAAAATAATAAATTATTTATAATTATTTATCATGAGTAAATGTCCTTTCATGATTACGTTTTTATTTATCCCAGAAGATGGAATCAACAACAAACATTTTTCATTGACCTCTAGCCAAAAAATGGCGTATTGTTAATTAATGAGATAAATATTAATGACTTTTTCACATAACCAAAATATTATATACATTTAAATATCATTATATAATATATATTATTTTTTTATAATCACCCACGATAAAATTTCATAGAATTTTTCATGATTGTGGATAAACAATTCAAAATAGGAATATACATTTATTATCAATGATTATAAGATGATTTACTTGAAATATCCTCACACTAGAAGAATAATGATATATTTGGTGTTTATTAGTTTGATATATAAAAGTTTTAATTAATTACTAATAATAATTCATTTATGTGAAAATATTTTATAATTTTGATTAAATATTTTTCTTCATAATACTCTTGTTTAAAAGTATAAAATTGAAAATAATAACTTATTAATCACCTCATTAATACATTATAAAATTATTCATAACAAAACCATAATAATATCATAATAATATTTTTATTTTATGATCAATCTCCTAAAAAACCTTTTAAGGCAGTGATGAAAACAAAAATCGAAATTAACCACCCCATGGAGGCGGTTGTTCACACGTATGCATGAATAAACTTTTTTTCTTCTATTAGACGTAAGAATTGAATTATATTTTTTCAACATTAATGAATATAAAATATAATATAAATATAATTCATTTTTATGAAATTTTATAATAGGTTCATGTATATATGGTGTGTATGGAAACAGTGAGAAGCCATTTTGTGGATGTGGTAGTTTGCGCAATCAAAATTTTTCATTTTCACTTTCCTTAGGTAAATAATTAAAGATTGGATTAAATTTTCAACGTAATTAAAATAAAAAAATTGCATAGTATTTATTTACGATCTTACCAATTTTATATGGTAAAAAATTAGAATGAGGAAATTCACATAAGAAAATAAATGATGAATAAGTTGTTGGAGATCCATACCTCACTACGTGGGTTATCTTTATTGCAAAGAGAAATAACCATTGATGGATTGAATTTAAAAAAATAATCCCCATTTAATATTCTAGGAGTTTTTTTTATAGTATATGGAATGTTTCAGTTCCTAATATTAGGGTTTTATTTGAGGGCATGTTTAGAGAACTGATCCCCTTTTATAAGTGAAAAGGAGTGGAATCTTTGTAATTACCATGTACATTTAAATAATAGAAATTCACTGTCAAAGTAAATTTACCCCAAATTTTCATGTAATATATTTTTTAATATATAAGGTCAATGCACACCCCAAAAACTCATTTAAAATATTTTTTAATAATTTTTTTCAAATTACATATTAGGTTTCTCACTTTTTCCATTTTGGTTTTTGATATGGTAATGAATTTAATCCTATGTAATTTATTATCTATGAAAAAAATAATATAGTCAATATTATATTACTTTGGTGCTATAATTACAATTTTCAATCAAATATTTTAAATTTTTTTATAAGTGATTAAATTAATTTTATAATTTTAAATGTATAATGTATATTAATTTTGAAAATATAAATTACATTATAATATTTCAAATATAGGTTTATATATTTTAATAAACAGTATTAAAATTAAAAATTCACTTTTAAAATAAATATTTTGTTTTAAAAATGAGTTTCATAAATTTCATTTTGATCCTTATATGTTAATAATTTCATTAAATAAGTATTTTTAATAAAAACTATTTTACACATTTCACCAAAATATAAATCATTTTAATAATAAACAAATATAATTTTACGTATATATTTACATGAAAAATTAAGCAAATAATATATATTTATCTAATTTATATTTTAAAATATTAATTATTTTATTTTATTATTAATACAAAAATATAAAAAAATCTTGTTTTATTAAAAATTTAATATTAAAACTTTTTCGGTTGTTAATATGATTTAATCTCAATTTCAAATTTTAAAGATGTTAATATGCTATTTAATATAAAATATTTTAAAGGTTATTATTTTAATTTATTATGATGAAATATATTTGAATCGTCAAAAAGGATCTTTGAAAAAAAATAAATTTTTATTTTATACAAAAAAATATTTTTTGAAATACAGTTAAAATTAATAATTTATACACTAAAAATTTATATTACTAGTCTATTTATCTTAAAATAATTATTTGAATTTTATATATATATCTTATAGTGTTTTGATTATATTTTTTTAATATTTATACGTAAGGAATATATATATATATATATAATATTTTAGTATCGTATTCTATTATTACTATGATTTATATTAATTTAAATTTACTATATAATATTAAATGAATCCATTATTCCTATTGGATATTTGACCAATCACCATGTTCAAAACAACCATATTTTCAATGACCATATTTTCATGGAAAATATTTTCAACAACCATATTTGTAATGGCTAGATTTCATTACTATATTATGAATTACTAAATCATTCATTCATTCCACTATCACTTTACACTAAAAATTATTATTTCATATCATTTATTTTTTGAATTAATTTCTTCTTTCATAGAGATATTCCTTATTATATGTTTTGATTTTATATTACAAATCCTTATTTTTATAGACTAACTATATTTTTTCATTGTAATTACTTTGTTATTATTTTTTTTATTTTCCCCGATTGATTTATACACTTTTAATTGACATAGACTATCTATGGTGAATTATAATCCATTTTTAGATGTAATCAGTTTTATATACATTTTGTTAATATTCCACATATGAATGAATAATGTGACTATAGATTGGTTCATATATTTTTGGAAACATTTTATAATCTTCTTCTAATCCTTTTAAAATAATAAATAAATGTTTCTTAAAATTAGATACATAAATATTAATAGTAATACTGAAAACGATAGTGATAGTAATAATGATAATAAAAATGCATCCTATAACCAAATGTACTATTAAATATTTATAAAAAATGTATTATTTTTTTTCTCATTATATTGGAGAATGAAATTTTAATTCCATCAAACATTATCAATTCTATTTTCTCTAGTCCATTATAGACTATATGGATTAATTTTCATCATCTATTGAAGAAATCATATGGACTACCTCAATGTTCATTATACATATATAGAATATGAATTTAGTGGGGTTGAATTAATCATTCTTTTTTATATGTATGATAAATTAATCATTTTGGAAAAATATCTTATTCTCACTTTATCTTCTTCTTATTATTTAGTACATAAGATAAATCCTTTTCATGAAAAATGAGTTCCCTCTATCTCTCCCTTAAATACTTCATTGTTTAGATTAGATGTTGTATCAAGTTTCCCATGTCTAATTTTCCATTCAACTTGCCTATCTGTAGTTATTCGGGTCTAAATAAGTCATTGAATTTTTCTTCAAATTAATATATATATATATATATATAATACTTTTAGCAGCTTTAATTATTCTTCATATTTATTGCCTCCATAAAATCATATATTTTTCTCTTTTTTCATGGGGACACAGAAAATCAACATCCATAATTATCAGAATCATAACACCATGAAATCTCTCAAATAATATCATGTCTTTAATATCATGTGTGTTTCCTTCTATTCATCTTGAATACATGAAATCCACCTTTCTCTTTTCATTGTGATGTTATGGAATATCATGTAATTACCATGATTTTTAATTTACCTCAAAAACCAATTTCATAAATACCACAGACAAATAAAAATCTATCATATTTCATTAATGTTTGTTCCTCAATGATTGTTGGATAATCTTTATATATTAGAAATGTTCACAACACATTGTATGGAATCATTATATTTGAACTTGTATATGAGGAAAAATTACTGTTATATTTCATCCTTTATCACCTCATCCCATGGTATCTTCTATGGTGTGACGTTTTCCATAATGCCTTTTTAAAACCACAAAATATAACCATAGCTTTTCCTACGATATGGTATCAATATAGATATTTTTTTATAGTGATCATATTTGTGTAAAGTCTCCCTATCATTTGGTGTGGTCTTTTATGGGAAAATATACGAGCTTCATGTAATATGCATTCCATTATTATTATCCAAAACCAAGCACATCAACCTAAATCATGAATCCTTATAATTAGGATATTTATACATTGATCACATTGTGTTATCATTTTATATGTTTATCCTCATTTATTTATAATTCAAATTTTGGATTCCAAGATCTCAAATATTCTCTATCTATGTGATCAACCCTGGGGACTGGTGACCAAATAAGGAAATCATTATAAAATGGATTGATTATTATTTCCAACGATCAACTGAATAATGTGATTATATGGATCAAACTCAGATAAATATCCAATATAACAAATAATTATTTCAATCAACCATGCTACATAAAATAAAATGATGATCAACCATATATAAAAACCCATTCTACTATATAGATCAACTATGTGAATTATACAATTAGTGGATCGACCATATTAAGTAATGGTAAGTGTATCAACCTCATTGATATATATACATAGATTATATTTTTACATAAGCAATTAATTTTTAAAAACACATAGATGATTCTTTCAATGTTCTTAATTTTTAGTATTACCTTTTTATAGCTTTTAGATGCCCAATTTTACCTTGAGGTATCAATTTGTAAATTGATTATAAAATTAAATAGATGATTAGTTTTCATATTAACTTTATAGAAAACCTGGCATACCCTTATGTAGATCAATATTAACATTATACAACCAATTACTCTCGGAAACTACCATTACATATAATTTGGAATTTCCACATTACATTTATTTTTTATGTGAAACTCACAGATGACACTTAACTAGGTATCAAATATGATTTATATAGTAAGAATAATTACATGTTATCCTTTAGATAGTTTGAATAATGTTGAATTTCCATTATGAAATTGGTTTTTAACCATATGTATCATATAGAAAAAAATACATGCATTTATGTAAATAATCATTCCATGAACATCAAAGAGAAATAAAATTCTTCTATTTTAATTTTTCATCCAAATAAACATGGTTCCTTAACATTATTCATTATTTGGATACTAAATTCATATTCCATAAATTAATCCATGTATCAAAGAAAACAATAAATTCTCAGGTAATATTAAAAATGAATTATACAGTATTACACCTTATATGGGAACTCAAACCATATTATCAACATTTTGGAGAACCCATTCATTAATTGAAAATGTTATTCCTTCAAACGATATATTGATCATGAAATTTACACACATTGAATGAATTGAATGATAATATAAAATAACACAACATGTCTAGAAATCAACACCTTTTTATTTGTTTTCATTACCAACAATAAAATTTCTGGCAAATATAATGACAACTCATTATAATATTTACCCAATTTCAATTTTTTTCCTTTCATTTTATTATCTATCCCATTTATTGAAAAAAAAATTATTGTTATTTTATAGTATTATTTTATTTTGAAGCTATGTCATATCAATCATCCGACACAAATTATATGTTATTCGAGATCGATGCTTAAAACATGGGAGTTTTATTTTGATATTAATGTGGGACGTACCATTAAAAAATAGATAACGAATAATAAAATTTTCAATTATTTTCCATTGAGGATAAAAACAAGTATATAGTTTGATACAAATTAATATCAATTATCTAAATTATCCTTATACATTTTCAACCATAATTTATTACTCTCACTCAACACATATATTGTAGTTATTTCCATAAACCACACATGTTTTTATTTCAAACATCAGTATATCTCTATTAATTTTATTAATTTTTTATTTTCATTGATTAATATAAAATAATACATATTAATATAAATATTTATTGTTGAAAATATAAGGATGAGGGATTATTAATTTAAACATTATAAGTGACACTTTTACCTGAACATTCTATGATTATGATTTGTATGAATTGTATACTCTAGAGTCTTCTCATGAAAACCTCCCCCTCAAGGAATGATCTCCACCTATTCATCATCAAGTGTGATTATATAATTTAATAACCATTATGATTCCAGTAATGAAATAACATCAAGATTTCAATATTAATTAGTTCTTTAACAGAGAGGATTCACTTCATTAAATAAATTTCAAGAGTTGCTATATTTTCTTTCTACAAAGATGGGGTAATTTTCACACTATTTGGAATAGTTTTTATAGAATATTCACAATCATTTTATTCAGACTTTTATTTAAATGTTCATTACAATTATATTTGGTAAATCATCCAAGGATGGAGTCATTTTCATCGATATTGGAAAAGTAATTCCAACTTAATTATCTTCAATGGATACCAATTCAAGAACAAGAATCATGTCAAATTATTTTCATTGTTAGCATGGAAATAAAACACAAAGAAAAATTGAATTGGATGGAACCACTTTTCTCAGTAATGTGAGCCACTATTTTGAGAATTCCATTTAATCTATTTCTAAAATTATTTTTATCTCAATGTCTATATGTAATATTCACACTTGAAAACTCGTTTAATTAAATATTTTCTCTTTGGAGAACATGGGTTATTCTCTTCACTCTACGTAAGGTATTTTAATTGTGACATGGTCTATAAGTTCACATATATCACTTAGTTATTTATTCATATTTTTAAATAGTTCTTATTTAGAAAAAATAATTTATATTCACCTAGTGGGATTAATTCCATATTCTTCTCTAATATCACATATCTCCTTATGAGATCCTAACTTATCTTTATTTTAACCACTCATTAAATTATATTTAATATTCTGGTAGAATATTTTCATTCCATATGGATCCTACCTTGTCATGGTCATCTATTTATCATTCATTTTTACGATTTACTGGAAATATTTCTAAAAAATAGTAAATTGATTAGCGCATTTTATTTTTCCACATTTATTCGTAGATGTTAAGTTAACCAATTTGGTCTACTCATTTCCCTCATTGTATATTCATTTATTTTGTCTTATATTACTACACTCAAAACATACAATCATTGTTTTTTTCAACAATCCATGGTGTGATGTCATTCTCCAAAAAGAGAAGATTATTTTTATTGTTGGTGAAACATTAAAATTGAACGTCTTGAGATTTTTAACTAGATTCATACTTTTTTTATCTCCCAATGATTACTAATCATCATTCATCATAAAATTCTTGGGAATTTTCTTTGTATTATTTTTATATTGACACTTTCCTTAGAAAAACTATCTACATTTTTGAGCCTTTTTATCCCTTTATTATTATTTGTATTAGTTCAATGCATGAATGATTTAAACATGCACACAACTGAACTGTGGAAACATCCATTAAAAAATAAATTTATATCTTCGTTAGTTTCAAATATGTTTATTTTATACATATTATTTGTTATATTATATGGATATTTTAGCTTCTCAGTATTTTTCACCCATGTTGTAGGCGTACATCTTCTTCTAGTGGTTAAAAAAATTATGGAACCATTCTATATACACATATAAAAACATATATAAACACAAAAAATATACCACAAAAATTGATCTTTTATTATGGTAAAAATGTATCGAATATATATTCAATTATATATATTCCTGAAATAATAAATATATTTGATATATTACTCCCCATGTAATGGTAAACATAAGAAAAAAACAAATATACATTAATATAAAAATAATGGTATTAAATATAACAACTAAAACATAGTCATTGAATTAGTGAGCATTGATCGTTGTAAAAAATTATAAAATTTGGGTAAAATGAAAACATTTTTGACTTTTAATACTAATGAGATCCAATTATTTTTCATCAAAAACCAATGAAAATCATATAGTCTTAAAATTATATTTTTCTAAAATTGCTGTCTTATTTATTAAAATGAAGTATATATAGATAAAATCACAATAATATATATATATATATATATTATAAAATATATATTATCAATAAATTAATTAGTACCTCATAGAAGATAACAAAAAATGCAGAATTATTTATAAAAAAATATATTTAATATGACCAGTTTTTCGCTAAATTTTGGGAATTTATTTAAAAATAGAATATCAAATATTTATTTATTTAGTTTTTTAAAATTAATATCATTTTATTATAGTCTTAATAATATACTCAGAAATTATATTTTGGATATTTTCATGAATCATTTATTAGGTGAATAGTGAAAAATACCGTATTAAAAAATAACATGACGTTATGAAATTATTTTTATATTAATTTCAATTTAAAATTTATGAAATAAATATCTTAGAAAAAATATTTATTAAATAAGTTAATTTAAAATCATATATATATTTTTTTAAAATTATAACCTGATATTTGAATTTTTTTAATTTATGTTATATTTTTAATAAATTTAGTCTTCAATACAATAGATATTTATTATTTAAAAAATTATTTTATGACTTTTAAAAATTTAATAAAATATTTCATTTCAATATTTTATTTCTTAGTTTCAAATAATAGAATATTATTCTTTTTTTGGGCATAAAGTACAAATTATTTGGGTAAAAACTAGTTACTACAGTAAAAAGTAAAATTGTTAAAATGAGTAAACGTTAAGGTAAAGAGCCTATAATGTTTAAAGTCTGTTTCTAATTGAGTTATTTAGGTTTTTATTTACATTATCTCTTAAAAAATAAAATTTTCAATCAATTTTTGAACTATTTGATTGATATTTACTTTCCATTTCTGAAAATATTCTCTTATTTACAAAAAGTTGACTATATTTCTGTTAGTAAAGGGGAACTCCTCTCCCCACCTTCCCTCACAAAAATTTCCTCATGTTCTACAAAAAATCAACCTAAACCACTAATTCAAATTCCTAGTCACATTAAGGATGTTATTGATATATAAAAACAACTTAAATAGATGGAATAACACCCATTGAAAATGATATAATACTTGAAATGATGTATAAGTCTCTAACCTCGCTTTGTCCTTTCCGTTTCATTTTGCGATATTCTTCTTCCATAAATTTCTATTAAATTTTTTATAATTATAACATTAGTTTCACGAATTTACTTTTATATTTTAATTTTTATTGTTGATTCAGTAACCACCATCCACTTTTTTATTTAATTAATATGTCTCATGGATGTTTTATTTAAAACAAACAAAGGATGTAATGTGTTTTCATGACTCAAATATTTTCATTGGAAAATAATATCCCTTTTTCTATTATATTAATATAATGATATATTAAAACATATTACTATTTTACGGTTAATATTTTTTTTCAAAAAAAATGTTTCTTCCGAGATAAAATTAGTATTATGTGAAAGTGATATCTTATTAGAGTAATTTCCATTTCTTTGATTGAATTTTTCTCTTATATCCTATTTTTTTACATCATGCCAATTTTCTCCTTCCCTTTAATGAAAAGAATATTTTTTTCCCAAAATGATGATTTTATTCAAATTTAATAATTTTTAATCAATGGTTTTTTACATATTTAACGATGTGGATTTTAAATAAGGATATTTCAAATTTTCAAATACGTTTTTTCATCATTAAAATATTAAAAATTGTGATATATTATCTATTATTTTTGTGGTATTTATGTAATTACAAGTACATTTTATTTGTAAATATTTGTAATATGTGTTTCAAAATTATTCATTTTTTTGTTCAAAGATTGATTTATATACTTTAATTTTTAGATTATGTTTTGAAAACATTTGGATTCTCACTTATCTCTTCCCTCCATGGATTTTTTTTCATCAAGTGTTGTTTTGATCAAATTAAATATGCTACTATGATATGACTTAATCTGAAAAAATGTAGTTTTTAAATCCTGTTATTTTTTAGGATCATATTACGTTGTTTTTTAATGGTTTGTGAAAACAATTATTTTTTCCATGGGTTCATTAAGATATGATTACAATTTAATTTTAAATGGTACACATTATTATAGATGATAAAGGGCGGTGTATTATACCATCCTCCAATGACTTGGTATAATATCATAATAAATTATTCAATATTTTATAAATGAGATGAGGGGATATTTATGCAGTTTTTTTATAATAATTAAATGCATGATGCTTATTTCATTGTTTTGTATTGTAAATGAGATATGGGAATATTTGATTACAATACTATTGTTAAAGGATTTGATTGAATACTTTTTCACATGTTTCTTGTGTTAATGATGTGTGGTTTGATTTGTAAAGAAATTGACTAATAATGATGGTGATTTGTTAAAAGTTGTTTTTATGATTGAGAGTAAGAAACCATTGTTCACAAATTTTTGTGTGAAAAAGATGTAGAAAGATTCATCCACATGATTCTAATATGATTTGGGTTGTGAAAAAATTTAATGATATTTATAACTTTATTATATAATATAAATATATATTTAATTTTCAGGAAATGAAATTTTTTATGAGTACACCTTATTTTATATGATTTTTATACTTTTATTTCATACTAACATGTTATATGGTTATTGAGATGTATTTTGATCTATGTCATATATTTCCTTCTTCTTAATGATATGTTATGATTATTATAAAAGATATATTTTTCTTTTATGATGATATTTATGTTTTACTCATGTTTTCCAATGAATTATATTATAATGTTTTTGTAATGTATATATTATTAGGTTCTTCTAGATATTATATCCTCATTTGGATACTACTAGTGGGTATAGGATCTAAAACATATGTACCAAAAGATAATATCCTCCAATGTTTTTTTGTGATTTCCCAATCATTAATTATTATATGATAAATAGGATTAACTACACACCTATTTTTTCACTCCTGTGGGATATTATTTTGCTGGTCATATTCTGTTTATAAACAATTATAACAGATTTATTATGATAATTAATTATGTTTCGAAGTAAGAGAAAAAAACCTATTGTTAAAGAAAAATGCATATAGTATTAATTAAATGAATTATAGTACAAAATTTTAGTATATTTGAATCTCGTCATATTTAATATTCCAAATATATATATTGGATTACATTAATTATCTTTAAATTCTGTTGATCAGTCATGATTAACAATTTTAGTTATATTTGATGATAAGAAATACGAGTAATAAAATTGATTTTTAATCAGGTGGTATGTGGTTAATTTAGTTCAATGATTATTTTATTTAAATATATTAAAGATCTAATATAAGAATATAAGGGAACAAATATCACATGGCACTCCAACCTATCTTATATGATTTAATTTCATTTTTTATTTCAAAATCTATTTTGAGAGATCCTGCTACATTTTCTAGAATTTTGGTCACATTAAATATATGTTAAAAAATATCCAACTATCTTCTTATTCTATGATATTATTAGGGTATTTTATATAATTTCAAGTAAAATTTAAAGACTTGAATCTCTAATATTACTTAATTTGGGAATTTCCATGATGACTTTATCAATATTTGACAATGTCCCAAGATAAAAAATGTACTTAAATATATTATAACACATTAGGGGATGGTCATATATGAGTGGGATATATTTTTAATATATAATATATTAAACAAATATTAATATTTCTATAACAAAAAATACATTCAACCACTCCAATCAAATCACGTCGAAAGGTTTTTTGGATTAATGTGTGGAATAAATTCTCAAAACGACATGTTCCAAATCAATAACAGCATAAAAATATTTTTTTTGTACTCATTTAAACATGTATGACACATATTTTATTTATGAAAATAATTTATAGAATTTATAAAAAATATAATTCACTTTTTCAACTCATCAATTTAACAAGATGAACCATTGACCCTCAAAAATTGACAAAAAAACTAATGTACATAGTGATCTTAATTTTAAAATTGTATTCCTATATAAAAAACTATAAATCATAATTTTAAAAAGAATAATATTGTATATAATTTCTACAATTGGTAATATATGACATAAATAAGGGAAAATACATGTCTCTTATTTTTTACTTTAGTGGATAAAATAGAAATCATATTTTAAATTTTATCATTGGTCAGGATTATCCTGGAATACCTGTATATATTTTCATTGAAAATTGAGAAATAAAATTTTGAGGATGAAATTCCTATATTGGGAGAGAATATAATGATATGATATTTCATTATATAGCTTCCTTAACAAACAATATGATTGATAAAATTATCCAAAACAAATGCTGACCATAAAGGAAAACCATGATACATTTACGAAAAAAATATAAGAACTGAATATATCCATTGACAAATAGTCATTGAATTAGAAATTATCAATAGTAATAACAATATTATGAAATATTTAAATAATGAAAATGAAGTCTCCTTTTAATACTAATTAAATCAAATTACAATCTCTAAAAAAACAAAGAAAATCATTTAATGCTTAAAAATATATTTTCTTAATTTTTTTTATTTAAAGAAAATATGTTCATTTTGATAAAATAATAATAAAATATATTAATCATATTAATAATATATGGCCAATAAATTAATTATTAAATGACATGAAATAAAAGTAAAAAATAATTAAAATCATTCTATACTTTTTTATTTTATTTATATATTTAAATAAAAAATGAAGATATTTAATTTTTAAAAATTTAAAAAATCTATTTTTTATGAATACAATTACATTATTCAGGTGATTTTTTGCAATGTTTCTAAATCAAGTAATTTTCTTGTGAATAGTGGGAAAAAACCTTTTTCAAATAAACTGATATTTTGACTTTATATATATATATGTATGAATTGAAAATTTAAGAAAAAAATTCTATGAATAAATATATATTTTAAAATATAATATATTATATTAAAAAATTTAATTTAAATTTATAAACAAAAGTTTTAAATTTTATAATATATGTAATATTTTTCAAAAAAATCAATACTTTATTTATTTTGTAGGTTAAAATATATTTTTATAACATTTTAAAATTTAATTAAAAGTAAATTTATGTGTTTTAATAATTTGTTTAAATTATATAATATGTATTAATTTATTTATTGAAATAAAGAAAAATTTACCTTGGTAAAAACTAGTTAACATGATGAAAAATGAAATTGTAAAAATGGGTAACCTTATAAGTATTGGCCCTACCAAGTTTGAAAAGTATTTTTAATTGAGATGTAGAGGTGTTTCATGAATTTATATCTTTGTTAATTTATTATTTCTCAATTTTGGATCCACTTTATATGTGAGTAATTTCTACTATTGAAAAGTGTTTGGTATTTAAAAAAATGTATTTGTTTTACTTATAAAAGGGTAACTACTCTAATCACACACCCTCACACCCAAACCAATTAATTTTGGAAAAATATATCATATCCCTCTTCTAAAAGCGTTGAGAAACCTTAAGGATGTTTTATTATTTTGAAGAACCATCCCTCATTGTCTTAATCCCCTTTGTGAGTGAGATCATAGAAGAAGTGAATAATAAGTTTACAACCTCTCTATCTCAATTTTATATATTTATGTTCTTTTCATCTTCCCATAATTAATTTTATCCATTTTAAAATGATAGAATAAATATAATAATTATATGGGTATGTTATTAAATTGATTGTAAAATAATTAACCACCCTCCCATTTTCTGTTACGAAAAATGAGAATGCGAATCATGTGATGTGAAAACTACCACCTCCATGACATTACATGTATCATTTTCCTTCAAACAATTATAAGAATTATCGAAATATAATATATTATATATAATTATAAAAATTTTAATATATAATATATTATTAAATAACAAACCATATTACTATTTTCCCCATTATATAGAAAATAGAAAAATCATCCATGCATGTGTCTGAACAACAAACAGTATGGAAAAAATTAATTTCCATTTTTTATTTCATCACCTCACAATATGTTTGGTCCTGATAAATGTTTTTAATAGATAATTATTATATTCATAACCACAATGAGATTATGTTCTAAAAAATTGGACAACTGATTAAATAAATAATCAACAAAAAAGTATTTTAAATTCAATTGTCTAAAATAAGCACACAAAAATGATAACGTATAATTGCAATTTTGAAATATATTAATATAAATTACTTCGTATTATTATTAATTTATAGTTATCATATATCACACTAATATAAAAACAATTATATAATTAATCTATTTTATAATGATATTACAATGAAATCATGTCCAAATATGTGATAATCCTTTTATGATCATGTTTTTGTCAGTTTGAAAACCTAAAGAAAAAAAGATAAGAAATCATATCAATGATGATTTTGAAAACCAAATTAATTTTATAATATGAAATAAATATTTCATTAATTTTTATTTTCTTCTAGTTTTATAAAGGATGCATTCATATTTAACCCATTAATTAAGAAAACACCATTTATTATTTGAAAATCTACGAAAATGTCGGTTGTCGATTTAATCTTCTAGGATAAAGACTATGAAATGAATGAAATTAAATTTTAACCACATAATAATTATAATTAATCCATTACAATAGAATTTATTATATTATAATGTTATACATTATAATTTTATTTAACAAATAACACTTTTCCTTTAAAATGAGTACGAATAGTCAAAACTAAATACCCTGGATGTAGGCAAATATGAAGAAAAAATGTAATATACATATAGATAATGATTTTATTTGAAATATAAAAATATTTTTACATAATAATATGGTTTCAATAATGTTTTATTATTATATTAATTTTTTTTAATATGAGTTTAGATTTCAACTGACTATGCTAGGAAATATGGTAGGGGGTTCTTTGTCTAAAATTTATGTCCCTTGAAAAATTATGAATTTATAAAAAATTTATTATTTCCATAAGTGTAAATTATATAACTATATATTCCTAGTATAGATGTACTACTATGAGTGGTGTTGAATTAGTGGTCTCATTTTTTAAATTTTCATTCCTCTAAATTCGACCTCTTGAACCTATTAAATACTCTGATCCACTCAAATATATTCATAAACACACCATCATGTAATAAAATAAGTATGAGTATAAAATGGTATTTATATTGTTTATCAAAAAACCCTACTCGTTATTGTTCTTATTAGACTCTCCAAAACAAATATTTTACTATCAAATAGGAGATTACATCCACAGCAAAACCTTGCCTATTCAACACAGATTCCCACTATTTTCCTTCATTTAGATCACTAAAAGGAAGATAGAGTTATATTATTTAAAGAGGATCCATCCCAAAAATATCATCATTTAATCCTTAGTTTCATCCACACCACATATAAATACAATCTTCATCCATGATTAGATGGACTAATTGGTCTTCAGGTGCACATCTTTAGGAACATCATCAAAAATAGTCTTCGAACACCTTTCTAGATTAGGTGTGAACTAAATTTTCATTAACAGCATTTAATTATAGTTTTTTTCTCCTATAGGGACTACTACTCTCATCACTTCTCTTAAATTGAGTGGAAATTATGTAACACTCATAAGTCACAATATTCTCTCTATCCAATTACATAAATGTATTCATCTCTTATATTAATATACATATCTCTAATATATGAAGTTATTAACATCATTGAAACCCATAATATTATAGTTACAATGGTTTTTATTATAAATTTAAGATTCAGATCGAGTCTCCCATGATTTCATGACCTAAATTGTAGTCTTCCATGATTTCCTACAGTCTCTTGGGAGTTATTCTTCATAACTACACATAAACACAAATAATAATTATCTTATTATTTGAGTCGATTACACATGAGTATTTAATCATTAATTATGTTTATTAATTTATGTTTAATATCCTAGAACTATTCCTCTTTAATTCATCATGAATAACAATTTATATATCATTACATTTTTCAATTAAAGTGTAGTTTAATTTCATTATTACACTATACTTCATGAAATCCTTAATTACATACCCTAATGTCCCGATTAATTATTTGTACATAGTATAACTAACCATGGTTGATCATGAATTCATGAAAATAAATAATATCACCGAATTCATTAATTTCAAAGTTATTTCATGTCAGTTTATTCATGTATCATGAATCTGATTTCCCTCAGGATCAACATTGTTTGCATGGATTCCATTTTTCTGCATA
Organism: Viscum album; assembly: GCA_963277665.1. Lineage (NCBI taxonomy): Eukaryota > Viridiplantae > Streptophyta > Magnoliopsida > Santalales > Viscaceae > Viscum > Viscum album. The sequence goes on along the minus strand of OY728161.1, from coordinate 136,808,938 downwards.
TCAATCAAAATAAATGGATAAAAAGTGAAGATGTAAGTGTGTTTCTCAAAATTTGTCATACTCAATATCATTTATTATATTCTTTATGATCTAATAGAAGCTCATGGTAGTACTACAAATACCATGAACATGAATTCTAGATTTAGTTCTAAAAACATGATGTGTATTTTTTTTTAAATGTAATTTGAAAAAAACAATAGGCCATATACTACATGACATTTTTTGTTCTAGGATCTAGAAAATGTGACAAGGACATTAATTTTAATTAGAGTTCTAAACAATTATACCATTAATTATCTATATTCATTTGTGGTGCCTTCATATATGAAGCTAGCATCATTGGAAATTACACAAAACCAGAGATAATTATTTTAAAACAAAGTTGATCATGAAAATTAATTGTAAGGTGTTTCAAAACCTAATAAATACATGATGGTTATTTTGATTTAATATAAAAATAAAATATTATATAATGTCTAAATGTGACGAGCATAAAAATCATGTGTACTTTTGAAAACAATAACATTCTCAAAATGTATTACATATATAACATTTAGAAAAACAATTTCAATCATTCTTCAAAAAATAAATATTTATCATGATACCACATATGAATTCAAAATAATTATCGAAGGAACCCTGGATCATAATGTTTTGGTTTACTCTAAAGGTAACATAACATGGTGCAGAAAGTCCTATAATCAGTTATGCTTACTCACATATCCCATAGTCAGCGGAAAATAACCTCACATGCACTATACATGGAATATCAAGTGATTTATAGAATTACACATTTCATTAGAGCATTATCTGGGTGTACCATAAGGTAACCAATAATAGGATTACTAGGAGCTATCTGGACACACCCATTAAATAGTTTGACAATGTACCAAAAGTTTTTGGGTGTAATCCCCATCCCATGACTTCATTCATATAATATACTAGTTAAATTATTTGGAATTAAAAACATTGTAACTTGTAATTTATAACATGAAACTATTGAAGATTCTTTAAACCATGAGCATCATCATCCATTTCATATAAAATATTTCCTTCGATATATATTTGTCAATATAAAATTAGTTTTTAATGTGATGATATATGTATATGTACATTTAAATATATATATATATATATATCATTATTAAAAAATATATATACATTTATATACATATATATCGATGTTTGAATAAAACAGGATTACATATTCATATACATAATTAAATTTGTAAACAATAATAATACATTTACATGAAATGACATGTGTATATATATACACATTTATTTACACACATATATAAATATATTTAAATTAAAATAATTTAACATAAATTGATATCTATATACACACACAAATTTATAAAAATATATCTATAGATATCATATTACGAAATTAGTTTAATCAGAAATTATATATATATATATATCTCTATATACATAGAAATATATATGTTTGACTCAATAACAACGATTAATCTTAAAAGGTATCTTTATATATAAGTATACATAAAGAAGTTTGAAAATAAAACTATTTTAACATTGGCATTAATTTTTAAATTCAATAACATTCCTCAAAATTTTTTTAATCATAATTAAGATTCGTTAAAATGTAAAAATATTTTTATAAAAGGTTATCTTTAGGAATATATTTTTTCTAATAATTGACTTGTATCGATATATGAAATATTTTTAAAAAATAATAATTCATAAAATTTAATAACATCTCTTGTATTTATAGAAACCTAATTAAGATTAAATTATTAATTCAATTTATTTTTATAAAAATAAATCCATATGATGAAATATTTTTCAACATAAAATAATGGATTTATATATGTATATATATATATATATTTATTTACATGTAAAATAATTATTAAAAAACTATTTTTAATATTTATTGACATACAGATTTTCATAAGGCATAGTTAGAATTATATAAAAATTCCACATATCAATTTTATAAAAATATATTATGGGCTAAACAAATTTTCATATAGTATTTTATAAGAATATCCCATATCAACCATTGAATTGGAACATTTTAATAAAAAATGACACCCTTACCACCTAAATAATCTAATTATATTTATTTAAACAATGAAAATAATAGTAATTGACTATTAGAATTTTTCAGACGTTTAAAGAATAGACACCACATCAAACATTTATTTAAGGTAAAAAATTCAAGAACAAACATAGAATAAATAAAATTATTACTCATTAAAAATATTTTCACTAATTTAAATCTATATATGGAAACAATTATTTTCATTTGAAAATAAACATTTTTTAAACATTGATATAGAGATTCAAAAATAATAATTCCCTTATATTCATATATCTTTTTTAGACTACTCCTATCAAGACAGGTCTCGTGATCAGTCGCTCTTAGTAGAAAAACAATTCCACAACAATGGATCTTGAAAGATGAGAACAATAAACTAAACTACAGTAGACATAGTGAAGAAAAACACCCCCAGTCAGCTCAATTTCAATACCACATGTTCAAATATATATATGTATATATATATATCCGTACCCCATTAATCATGCGAGTTAAAAAAATATAAATATAAATATATATATATATATGTAATATGAATAAACAGTTTCCTACTCAACTTGAATTCTTCATTTCCACTTAAAGTATTGGCATATTCCCAAATTAGGAAACAAAACGTTGAATCATAAACCACATATTACAGTTTTATAATCATTGAAGTCACCCCATGCTATGAGAGATAAGGAGAGGGTGGGGACGGTGCTTATTAACTTCACCCGAGTTAAATCAAAATACCTATGTTTCTTCATTTTTCTTTTCATCACAATAACACAATTACTATTATATTTGATCTTTTTATCATAACATCATTTATCATTTTCTAGGCCATGCCTCTATTATTAACATTATATCTTATTATATTTTATTATAATTTTTCTATCCTCTCATTGACACATTAAAACAATTATAACTGTATCATATTATCTGTTTTCAATTTTTTCATGTTACATCTTCTAAAAAATTAATCTATCTTAAAATATATTTTCCCATTTTTCTGTGTTATTATTAAATTTTATCATTTATATTTTTTTAAAATAATATTCAATCTTATTTTTTTCGACATTATTTACATATATATCGAATAAATGTCATATTGTTTATAAACAAAATAATAACATAATTTTTTTTATAAAATAGAATATATTAATATATATCGTTTAAATTTTATTTTATGAAATTGTGATTATCCCTTATTCATGATTATATTATTTTTTTTAGTTTCATATATTTCATTAATTAAAAATTTTATAAACTAATTTATAATCCAGAATTTAAATAATTATAAGACCCATATTATTATCATAATTCAAATTTTATATTAATTAGATAATTTCATTTATTAATATTCTTATAATAATAAATTACATTTTTTTTAATTTAATATAATTCATAATTTTTATTATTCATATATTAGTAATATTCATAAAATGTAATTTTTTTATTATTCTAATATATAATTATTGATCAAATATTAATATTAATTTTTTTTCTTAATATATCAAAAATATACATGTTATATATATGTTTTATAATCAACATTATCAATATCAAACCGTCAATATATTTTATAATGTATATTGTGTGTATGATTATTTTCAAAAATTACTTGTTATAATTAATTTGTGTGAATTGAATTATTAATAACTAAAATTATTATTGCTGTAATTGAGTTTATATTTATATGATTTGTTAAATTATAAAAATTATTTATATATTGGATAAATTTATATCCAATATTTATTTTGATTCAATTAAATAACATAATTTCATAAAATGGATATTTTACAAAATTTATTCTTTTTTTTTAAATTATAAAACAAATATTAACTAATATATAATAATATAATTATATTATTGGGATGTTATGTCCATTTGAATATTAATTTCAGCTATACAAATATTTATCAAACATAATATAAATATGAATTTTTCATTTTTATAAATAATGAAAAAAATTAAGGGATCTTAATTCTATAATAGTTTTGAATAAAATTCTGCTGTGTATATTTTTTCCTAAAGGCAACAAAAAAACCGCTAATATTGTCTAAACCATCACACAGATACCAAATGTAAATACACTAACCATCACTTAATGGTTCAGTTATAAAAATTCTATGTATTTTTTATTAAAATTTAACTAAAAAATAAAAAAAATTATACATCCCATGAAATTTTTAGTTCTATATTTCATATAATTAGAATAATATAAAAATATATCAGAGATGTACCAAAAATTACAAAATTACTTAAACATCCTCACATGTTCTACCTTCACAAATGAATCATGTATCATTGTAAATTCTAATAAACCTAAGAAAAATAACTTAAAACATACAGTGAGCCTGAAATCCTATAATAAGGGGTTTCAAAACATGTGAAAACCAATAAAGGGTTTACAATTTAATTTAATGGAAAAATGTGTTATAAAAAATTAACATTAATACCATTGAAGTCATGAGTTATTTTGAAAATAATTAATTTTATAAATGGATAAAATTTACAACCTTTGGAAAATACATTTCATTCTTTCATTTAATATTAAATATTTTTCATCAAAATAGGTATGAATTCATAAATAGTTATTAGAGGACTCTTAGATCATAAAAACAAATATTATTCCTGTTTCTACGTAACATGGTGCACATATTCTCAAGATGAATTAGGTTTACTCCCCAATCCCAAAGTGTGTATAGGATAACCTCACACACACCATTCAAGAAACATACTGAAATTGATAATATTACCCAATACATTAGAGCATTATCTGGGTGAACACATCAAGAAATATATTAAGGGCACACCCGACTCTATCTGGATTCACCCATTATATATTTAGACAAATTCTAATAAGTATTTTAGTTTACTCCAAATATCTTTTCTTTATTCGTATAATATCCATGTGAAATTATTTGGAATAAAAAACACAGTAAATTATTTTTTATATCTTGAAACCCCTGATGATTTTTTATAAGAATGAGCCTTAATATCTCTTTCAGAAAAAAAAATTAGTTTGATATATATATATATATATCATGATAATTTTTTTTCTTAAAATGATTAATGATAATATAAATTTTTATAATTAGGTATATATATATATATATAATATTTTTACATAAAATGTTACATATATGTATATATACACTTGTTACAAATATTTTTAAATAAGAATAAAAACGTGGTTACATATTCATATACATATGTATAGATAACAAAAATTAAAATAGTTTTATATAAAATGACACACATTTATATACATCTATATATATATATATATGATTTAAAATAGTAAGCTAAATCGATACATATATATACATTCATTTATATACATATAACTATTAACATCATATTAGAAAATTTGTTTGACATAAAATGACACACACACACACACACATATATATATATATATATTAATATATATATATACAAGTTTAAATAATAATGTTAAATATGATAACAAATCAGTTTTGAGACATTCCCCTATATTAAAAAATTAAAAATGAAATACCTTTAGAATTAAGTAAATGGAGAACCAATCATAAGCCAGATGGCCAACAGGCATCCATCCATAGAATTGTGTATTATAAGTGCCCAAAGATAAAAATCCCATTTCATGTAAAACCATTTAAAAATTCCAAAACTAATGACATATCCAAAGCCCCATTGTATCCTTGACCAAAGGCCCATCCCACCTCCAAAATCATTACAACATGCATATGTTTTCCACACCACCACCTCCCACACCCCCCAACATCAACAAAAACCATATGTCGTGACTCACATAATTGACACCAATAGATTAAAGAATATAGAGCAATAAAGAACATGCTTGGATCTTCCACCTAGCCACCGAAAACCATGGTTCCATCTCGAGCACATATAAATATGATGACAGACCTAATAAGAACCTTTAGGAGTAGATAAGATGATTGATCAATATGATTGAAGCGAAAGTGCCGAAGACCAAGTCAGACCCTGACCTGATAGAAGTGTGACTTGGATGCGAGTGATGAATATATGATCCAATTACACAGCTCAACCCTATAAGAAGTCAATGATAGGTGGCTCAATTGAGGGTAGATCACTCAAATTCGCACTCGATGATAGGGAGTCATGTGGTTTCCCCATATATAAAATAATAAATTAGTCAATTAAATGGTAAGTAGAATGAAATAAAGTATGATAAAATTAATTAAAATTTAATTTTCTTAAAAAAATTAAAAATAATAACATTAATAATATGATTATTATTATTATTATTGTTGTTGTTGTTTTTATTATTATTATTATCACTATTTTAATTATTTTAAAATTTATAACTGTTTTTGTATTTATTTTATATAATTTTGTAATGGTAGGAAGCATAGGGGGTGTTGAGCCCCCCTCCACATTCCCATGGATTCCACGGCTCAATAGGTTCACCCCCTCCCCCTCGTGGCTTCATACGGACTGGACCCTCTACTGCTCCATTCTCCCATTTGGCGGCCCTAGTCCCCCTATCCTCCTTGACCATGTGGTGACTGATCACCCCCTTTATTCACCTTGGTGTGGTGAGACATAATCCAGCCAACTATCCCCTACTCCCATTCAACCTACAACATGTCGGCAACCTAGTGCGACACTCCTCTTCGTGTATGTCTTCCCTCCGGTGTACTCCCCAGCTGTAGTTAGAGCCCCTAACTAGCGACCCCTCCACATTGTTTTGTCCTCCTACTTCCACACTTCCTTATTCCTGATGATACATCCTACCCATGACCCAATGTGTCTTCCGGATTTCCGGCAGGGCCTAACCACATTTTTGTGGTTCCCTCGCACTGCTCTGACATGACTGAATTTTTCCTTTCTTACAACCATTGTTTTCACCAGTATATTCAATTTATTTTTGGTGATTTCCTTAAATCAATAAAATATCTAATGTTTTGGTTCATGTTCACACATTTTTCTCAGTGTCTAGGGTATGTGATTGGTCCGCATAGCGATTTTTTTCCTTTTTTTGGGGTCCCGTCACATTTTCACATGTTAAGGTAGTTGAATTCACATGTTTTTCATTCGAAATCATTCCATTGATAATCGATTTATTAAAATTATTTTTTTCAATAGGTTTTTCACCATAAGTATTCCTGCAACTATTATTGTTTATTATATTCTTTATGATTATATTTGTTAGAATTAGTTTCTAAACTGATCCCATTCGAAATAGGGTGAATATTGGATATAATAGCTTTTTTAATGTTTTTTTGGGTTTTATGACATGTTAATTTGGATTATGTGAGTCCCAAGTACATTTTTTGGGTGGTGCATTGGTATTTTCCACCTAAATATTGGGTACTTTTAAAGTTATAGAAAATTTTTGGTCAATGAAAGAGGGAGAGAACAATACACATAAGGTATGTATATAATATATATATATATATGTATTTTGTGTACGTATTCCCTCATGGTGCATGGAATATGTTCATTTGATTATTGATATATGTATATTTTTATATATTTATGTGTGTGAATGTGTGGGATAGTTATGTGTGGTAGAAACATATTTTGTCAAGTACCAATGTGTTCGACATTAACTATTTACAATTTAATGTAGGTGTTTCCATCATTTCCCTCTATCCATATCTATTCACGGTCAATTTCATGATTTCATTTCATTTAAAAATGTTATTTAAACATTTATAAGAATGACAGTTAATTCATTGTAGGGTTTTTATGATGTATAAAATTGTAAAAGACACATTTGAAATAGTTCCTTGGTTATGTGTAGGTGTTTCCATGACCATGATCCCATTTGTATTCAATTAAAATCTTCTGTTTTCATAACTAAATCATTGATTCTGTTTCACAACTCTATTATGTTTATAGTTAACCTGTGGGACTATTTTCTTGTTAAAATATTTTATTAATAATCGATTATAAGAGTCTCCTCTATTTATGAGCATGTTAATGCCTTAACAACTTGGTTCGAACTAAATTCTTTTAACTTCAAATTGTATTGTGGGGCATCTTTAGTTGTTGTTTCTTGTAGAAACATTTTATAGAACATTTTTTTCATACGTTGTTTGGTTTTATATAACATAGTGTTTTTTGGAAATTATTTCACTTGTCTCTTTGTAGGTTCAATGCGCTATTAGATGTTCGCACATCCATGGTTTTAGTAGGTGAATGCATATTCATGTCATTAAATGAGTATGGTTCCTATAATTGGTATTTTTTATCAAATCCTTAGTATTCTAAGTGGTTTTTATTTTCAAAATATTGTTGGTCCTTTCATACTGATCTTTAAATTATTCTGAAATGAAACCCATTAGTATATGCCTATTTGGAAATTAGAGTATGTTTTTTTTTAATTTGTGGTTTTAAGGGTTGTTTCTTTTTTTAAATGAAATTTTCCATAGTATTACTAAATAATTTTACCGTAATGATTTGAAACATGGAACTTAGAGGACTTCTAGGTATTTTAAATAGAAAATTGGGGTTTAGAGTTGACTTAAATGTGTTTGTTCAATATTTCCATAAATTCATTTAATTATGTAAAACAAAAGGCCTGATTGACAAATCAATGTGATTTATAAGGTGATTTTGATAATAAAATTATGGGATGGCCTGGTTGGAAAATGTTATGGTTGACATGTATGCATATATATATATATATATATATGGCACACTCATATCTATGTTAACACTTTATGTGTCAGTGCATAGGAAACGTCGTTTTTTAGGGTATGCAAGTGTGGTGACGGCTTGTGAGTTGAGTCACACATGTGACGACCTCCCAATTAAAAATTTACATATCCTACATGGTTTCCAGTGAATCTTTTATATGATCAAGTGATGGTTGCAAATAAACCCTGATTAGATGGATTAGTACCCCCTAGATTTGTTGTTAGGCCTTCCATGCTTTTCCAAAGGATTTGGATAGTTTTGGGTGGCCAAGTGGTTATAGACTTATGAGGAAAAGATATTTTTGAACCTTTGATATTCGTATGGAGGATCACATGTTCATAGGAATGCACAGAGAGTGTGTGGGGGAACTTGTCAACTGATGAGGTAAGAGAGATTGGATGAACCCACATGTGATAGTTCGTATGGTTCCTTAGGTGAGTTATAAAATTTAAAAATAAACTAATATTTGTTTAATATTAAATATTTATTCTGTTTGTATATGTATGGACTATGAGCATGTTAACATTCGATTGGACTGTTCCCATGACTGATTTCTGGCTAAATACTGATTTCAATTGTGTTTTCTGTGTTATTTAAAGTATGCCTCCCCAAAAGGTCACTAATGTTTATAGTCATTCATTTCTTGTTTTTGGTTCTTCTTGGTTGATGCTTGTTCTTAGAGTAATTCGAGGCTTGTAAGAAGTTGAGAGGTGGGGTGACATGAGAAGAGCATGTTTTCGGCATGTTGGGAACTCATGAGTTTGTTAGGGTCCGTATTATCTTTGGTTTAATGGAGGGACTGATTTTGGACTAGAGGATGTTGGGTGCCTCATCATTGTTTGGATTTTGGTTGTGATCAAAGGGTTGTCAGTTTTCATAAGGGTTTCCTATCTATATATAAATGCATTATAGAAGAACCTACCACATTGAATCTATCTTCGTTGGTACCATCTCTCAGTTTTTCAGAACGCTCTCTTGTGTGCCACCAGTAGGGCCGATCCATGTATTCTAATTCATCATGTTGCATAAAATTGAAAACGTACCACCATTTTGGCTGTTTAAATCATCGAGCAGAAGAAGGAGTTAGGGACCACATGATGAAAATGCCTGACTATGAGGTAGGGGATGCTTCAATCATCAAGGCCCCTTCCCGGGGTCTTACTATAAAGCTCGCACATAGTTATGAGTTGGTGAGGGTGTGTGTAACCTTGGTATAGATCATGTTTTTAGCCTTGGGATGAAATATCCAATGTTTCATTGTTCATGTTTTATCATCGTTGTAAGATTTTCCATGTTATGGGTGTGTGATGAGCTCATTCTACCATAATTCATGCGGCTTCTATTGCTAATAGTGCATTTTCTAAATAGATTGGATTATTTGATGGCTTTCGGGCCCTAAATAAACAGACCAATTTACATTTCGAGTTTGATCTCAGTTTTATTCATTAGGTTGATGTTTGGTTCCATGAAATTAATGGGCGGTGTTTCGAGGCCATTTATTAGTTCGGGAACCTCTTTATGATTTTTTCTCTAGTGTTTGTCGGTTTGGTAGGGTATTCCTCTATCTTGTGTCCTAGTGTATTGGTTTTCCCTATAATAGTTTTAATCTTAGTGGTGGGGAGGTTCCATTAGTTTTGAGAATGTAGTTCGATTTTGGTTAGGGGTTCTCGTGTTGGCCCGAGCGGGTGGGTTCAGATTTCATGGATTCTGTGTTAGGGATTTCTTGTGGCAAGGAGAACACTCTCGTGTTCTCCCCTTAGTCTCAGGTTGTATTATTTCTTGAATTGGTCAGGTGTGATGTGTGTTCGAAATGGTCACCTAGAGGATCTTAGTTTCATAATGATTTTTTTAGAAATAGACTCGAGTTATGCTATATGTTGGCTTAGTAACATTCTGAGGGTAGAATGTGTTTATAGTGGGGGATAATTGTTACACCACAACATTGTTTATGCACAACATGCACAAGGGTAATGAAAACTGTTTGGTATGTATCGAGCTCCACCAAGTACGTTCTCAGTGTCAGGTGGTGGGGTTCGAGCGAATATAGATCAAAAAAACGCATAATGGTAGAGAGTCATCCGATTAAGGAGAAGCACTCTATGGGGTGCTGACCCCCTGGTTTCCATAGAGCAGTAGGTGCACCCCCCCCACTCGGCCGCATATATTCAGGTACGCTGGACCGTCCTCGACTTTCATATCATGTTTAGTAGTCCTTCTCCACATCTCCTCTCTATCCACATAGTGAACGACAACCCCCTTTCTTCCACATCGTGCAATGATTCACAACCCATCCGGTCATCCCACTTCTCCTGGTCATTCTATAGTATTCTATTAACCATGTTTCTCCCTCTTGATCCCACTCCTCCACCCATCTGGTGCACTCCCCAACTCCGATCAGAGCGCCTACACAAAGATCTGTCCACCCTGTTCACCCTCCTCCTTCAACAACACCTTTTTCCAAGAGTGAACCACATCCCATGATCAGACTTTTTCGGTAGCCTACCGGTGTGGCCTGAAACCCTATGTGTGTCATCGCTACACTGCTCAGTTATATCTACATTTTCCCATACCAACAAACATCTTCTCCATATGTTTATTTCATTCCATTTTGGTGTTTTTTCTCGAATAAAAAGAAACTATAATGTTGTGGGTCATGTTGACACATTTTGGTCGGTTTCTATGGTATTTGATTGGTCTTTGGAGTGATGTTTTTCCTTCGGTTGACATCCAATCGCTTTCACAAGGGTTGAGGTAGGTGAATTCACATGTTTTTCTATCAGAATAATTCCATTTATACTAACTTTATATCAATTATTTTTTTCTATATGATTCAAACCATAATTATGCATACAACTACTCTTGGGTAGTATATTTTTGTTGGTGAAATTTGATATAATTAGTTTTAAAATCATACTCATGTGAAATGTGTTGAATTTTGGATATAAACTCATTTGGTAATGTTTGGATTTGTATAATAATTTCTGAATTTGGTTTCTTTGGATCCCTACTATTTTTTTCATCATTCGTTGGTCTTTGCTGCATGAAATTTTGAAAACATTTTATTATATAGTGGATTTTGGGTGAATGATATAGGGCACACTCACATATACATATGGTATATATATAATATGTATTTGTTCTCAATGTATGTATTATGTATTGGTGTGGGGAATAAGTTCATTTGATTGTGGATATATGTATATATGTATATATATATGTATGTATGTATGTGGGTGCTAATGCGGTCCAGATACGAGTTTTCACTACCAATTTTCATAAGTTCCAAAGTGTTCAGCATCACCCAGTTCCTCTTTAATGTAGGTGTTTCCATAATTTCCCTCTTTCTGAAGCATTCCATATGCACTTACATGATTTCACAAAATTTATAAATTTTATACGCCCCTTTATATACATTATGGTTATTTCACTGGAGAGATTTTATGATGGTTAGAACTGTTAGAAACACCTTTGAAATAGTTCCTTCATTATGTGTACGTGTTTCCATGACCTTTCTCCCCTTTTTATCCCTTTAATGGATTTATTATCTTAATTAAATAATAGATTATGTTTTGCACCTCTATTATGTTTATTTTTATTATCTAGTAGTGTTTTCTTGTTGAAATATTTGATTAAAAATGGATTTTAGGATTCTCCTCTTTTTATGATCATATTTATGCTTTGCTAACATGGTTGGAAAAAATTCCTTTATCTTTAAATGGTAATGTTTAATATCTTTAGTGATGTTTTATTGTTGAAACATTTTCTGGAGTATTTTTCTTCTATATTGTAAGGTCTTGTGGAACATTGTTTTTTTGTGGAAATAATTTCTCATGTCACTATGGAGGATCAATGGGCCATTATATGTTGGAACATCCATTGGTGCACTAGGTTCACACATAATAATTTCCACCAACGAATATGATGCTTCTAATTAGTATTTTTTTCTCTAAACCTCCATTTTCTAAGAAGTTCTTTTTTATAAATTTTGTTCATCCCTTCCTTTCGCTCTTTAAATTAGTCTAAAAATAAATCCATGAGTATATGCTTCTTTGGATTTTGGTGTATGCTTTTTTACTGTGTGGTGTAAGGGATCATTAGGTTTGTTTTTAGGAAATTGAACATAGTATTACTAATGAATTTTAAGGTAATTATCTGACACATTGAACCCAGAGGAATGTTTTTATTTTTAAATACAAAAGTTGGGTTTAAAGTTTTTTAAAAAGATCTTATGCAATATTTTCATAAAGTCATTTGATTATGTAAGACAAAATTCCTATTTGACAAGTATAAGAGTATTATAATGTGATTTTTATAATCAAATAATGTGATAGCCAGGATGGAACTTTGTATTTTTTACATATATATACATATAAATATATAAATATATAAATATATAGATATATACCGAACACTTATCTAGGGTAACCCTTTATGGGTTAATGCATTGGAAGAGTCTATTTTGGGGGTGTGCATGTGCAGTGATGACTTGTTAGTTGAGTCACACATATGAGAGACTCCTACATACAGAGTGATATAACCAACTACAGAATGAATATTGTTCATGAAAAAAATAGAAATAAATAGAAAAACAACACTGATTCGGTCTGCAAACAATACACCAAGTTGATATTAAACCGGACAAAACCCTTTAATGGATAACCAAACAAAGATTTTCCAAATCTGAATCCAGGCATTTCCCACCCATTTCTTTATAATAATGATAATCTAAATCTCTTATCTGTGGAACTTCTCTACTCTATACCACCTTCATCAAACCGCTTTGCATGCATTAGCTATGACAGTGGCCCGGACACCGACGATGCATGCCACAACTTCTAGTGATATAACCATCATGGTGTCTAGGTGACATTTAGATGACCGAGGGATGTTTTGTTATCAACCCCGATTAAATGGGTTTGTACCCCAAGATTTTTTGGTAGGATAGCCGGGCTTTGCAACTAGATTTGGTTTGTTTGGGCTGGCTAGTAGGTTATAGACATAGAAGATTCAACATATGCCGACATGTTGTTCTCAACTGATTACATCCAGGGGTCTTCTTTGGATGATTAGTAACACCGATGGTTACATAATTATTTTCATTTCATGTCTAATTTCAGCTACATATGTGAGATTAGTTCTAGTGTGCACTGATCAACTGTTTTATTTTAGCATTTCCTTGGCCTTTCTTTCATGGTTTTTTTATAACATAAAAAATGGATTTTTATATGGTATGTATTGTATGTTGGGGTTTCTTTATATGGGAAAAAATATTTCTTATTTTAAAATGCGAAAAACCTACTTACATACATGTATTTAAAACTTCTGTTTATGGAGTACTTCCAAAAAAGGAACTTTAGAATCTAGCGGTTTATTCTAAGGATTTGTGGAAAGCGTCTCATTTCTCAGACCTATTTTATCTTTCCAGTTGTAGGTTTAGTTTCTTTTTCAGGTTCCTAGTTTAGCTGCTAAATGTAGGACCAGGCTTGGATCTTTGTTGGGTGGTGACCTAGAAGGTCACAATGAGGTATTTACAGTTTATTTTCATTCCGATGCTAGTTTAATTTTTATTATTAGTTTTTATTAATGTAAATATGTTTTGTTCCTGGAAAACATAATTCCCAATGGTTAAATTTTGAATCTCAACACTAGTTTCTAGCTCATGGGGATTGGGAACAACCCATAGGTCAAGCTGTATACTAGATCTGGTGACTGGTTTAGGGTTCATTCGGGTTGGTTCGTGATAGACCACCACCTACGTAGGCTGTATAGTCTCCCCCACCATTATTCATGAATGATTTCTATGACTACCTTAATTGAAATCATCATTATAAAACAACTATTATAATTCCAAGCCAATGGCCAGATCATCTGGTGCACCTAATACCTCTTGAACACTAGGAACTAGATCATCACTAGTCACTGTTTAGTTATTAGATCTAGTGGTCATAGATCTCAAGCGAACAAGGATCTCTTGAATTTATAGAAACCTAATTAAGATTATTTTATAAATTCAGAATAATTTTCTAAAAAATATATATATGCTAAATTTATTTTTAACATCAAACGATTAATATAAATACACATATATTTTTAAATATAAAATTGTTATTTAAAAAATTATTACAAAAATTTAATAATTGAACTATTTTCATTTCAAATAAAAAAAAGTTATTTAATCATTCTTAATATGATTATGTAAAAATATATCTTATTTTATAAAACAATTTTTTATATTATATTTTAAAAGAGAAAACCAAAATAATCATGGAGTTCAGATTAATTTTCTTATAAAAAGAATGAAATGATCCCTTTCTAACATTAAGAATATATTTGATGTTATTTTAATTATAGAAAATATTTTAATCGGATATAATAATTATATAGATAAGAATTAAAACATATAAACCACTTCAAATACTCAAGAAGTGTAAAAAAACCTTAAGTATATATAAGTAGAAAAAAAATTAATTACTGATTATAAATATTTTCATAAAATTTAATCTATATAAGGAATTTTTTATTTGATTTTGAAAATAAAATGGTTTGAAATATTTATATAGATACAAAAAAATATAACAATTACCTTACCTTCAAATATTTGTTACAAACTTATACTAAGATGGGTATCATGATTAATCACTCGTAAAGGAATAAAATACACAACAAGGAAAATTTAACTAAACTATATTGGAATGATAAAGGTACACACCCCCATTCAAGAGGGTCAAATATGTATATACCCAAACCTTGTAAATAATCTAGGAAAACAGAAACATATATACACACACATATATATATATATATGCATTGTGAACTAAAATATATCATACCCAACATGAAATAGTTGTTTTTCATAAAATACTATCATATTCCCATCTGAGGATGCATAACATGGAAGCCTAAAGCATATATCTTAATTTCAGAAATCTTGAAATCGACCCATGAAATGCGAGAGAAGATGTGGATGGGTGAGGTGTCTTACCTACTTCGCCCAAGACATATGATAATCCTTATTATTAATCACATATCTATATTATCACTTTACCAATAAAACTATTATATTATATTATTTTATTTTATCACCAATTTTATTTTTTGGGGGGACACCTTGTTTATTATTATTACTATTATTATTATTATTTGGCCTTATTATATATTATTATCATTTTTATCTCTTTTATTTATCACGTTAAAACATTTATTATTATATCATATTATCTATTTTCAATTTTTCATATTACATATTATGACTGGTTATATATAACATACAATCAGTTTTCCAATTATTTTCATTTCATTTTTATATATTATTATATCTCAATTTTTTATAATTATATTCATCCCTTTTCAATATTTATTAATAAATATATAAAATAAATTTAAATTTTATATTATAAAAATTGTAATATTTAATTATTTATAGAGATTAATATATATGAATATATTTCATGTAAATTTAGTCTTATCAAATTACAAATATCTATTTGTTTGAATTTCCATAAATTTTTAAATTTAATATATTTCATAATTTCTAACTTATATAAAAAAAATTATTATCAAAATTTTATATAATAATAATTCATTGTTTATAAAAAGTTCATAATTTTTATTTTTATTATTCTTATAATAATATATTCCATATAGGTTTATTAATTTAATAATTTTCAAAATTAATTTAATCCATATATTAGTTGTATTCATAATATTTATTAAATGTAATATTTTAGGATATATTTATTATTAATATTTTATGATTAAATATTTTTTCCTAATATATATAAAATATAAAAATAATATATATACTTTTAGTTTGTAATCTTCATTATCAATGTCAAATAACCAAACCTATTTTATAATATAAATTTTATATAATATTGTTTTCATAAATTACATATCAATATTAATTAATATGAATTGATTTATTTATAAAAGGTAATATTATCATTTCTACATAGTTAATATTTTTCTCCTTGGTCAAATTATAGAATTTATTTAAATTTTTATTATTTTATTTCCAATATTTATTTTTATTATATATAATATATTAAATTCATAAAATGTATGTTTTAAAAAATTTATCAGTTATTTTAAATTATAAAATAATATATACATTAAGAATTATTAATATGCTTAAATAAATAAGATGTTATATTCTTCCCACCTTGTGTGAAGTTTTACCTCATAATTGATCTTTTGGACATATTAAAATTATGACTTTTTATCTATATAATTAAGAATAACATAAAATTGTAAGGGAACTTACTTATCTAGATGTTCAATGAAAATGTTACCTTTTATATTTTATATCAAGTCACAATTTAAAAATACTTCTTTAACATTGATCTCTATTATTAGTGCTAAAACAATAGTGATTATGGGTACCTTTTATCATTATATTCTTATGAACGAGAAACAATAGCCTTTATTAGTGCCTTTTTTACCAATGATAAAGGGTAAGAGTTATCAGCACTTCCTTTTTTTGGGCTGAAAAATATTACCCATTATTAGTGCTTTATTTTGAGCACTGATAATGGAATCATTTCTCAGTGATGAAAATTCCTTGAAAAAATTGATATAATTAAATAAATAAAAAATATATGAGTTTATTATAGAAAATATTAATAAATTTATAATTGAATAATTATTTTTAAAAATGAATAAATTGATTATATAAAATAAAAAAGATAAAAACTAATAAAAAGTTTATATTAAATATATAAATATTATTAAAATTTAATTAATGAAATTAAAATTTAGAATAAATAAATCGTGAAAAATATTAAACATTTTATAAAATATAAAATTACTTATAATGTTAATAGATAATGTATTATATATATATATATATGAATGTATATAAATACTATATATCTAATAAAAAATTCTTATGCTTTACATTAAATATTCATATATTTAGTACCTAATAGTTTGTAATTATTAATTAATATAAAGTAAAAATATTGACTAATTGCATTGAGTAACGAACATAATTGAACATCATTTTGAAATAAAATTTTACATAGATCAAACTTGTTTTATATTGATTTTACATATAATTAATTAATGAATTCTTAAATACAATGAAAACACAAAAATATTTATGTAATTATTGAAATCTTATATAGAAACACAAACATAAAATATTTGTTAAATTTATTAAAATTTCATTATTTATTTTAGGTTTTCGTTATAATATGATACATTTAATATATCATGTCTGTAGTTAGGAAATTCAATTTATTTATTTTTTGTTTCATTATTTATTTTTGTTAATGAAATTTTAATATGTTATATATTTTTTTGTTAATTTAGTCAATTTAAATTATTTAATTAATATAATTATTTAAAGTATTATTAATTTAAATACATATTCAATTTTACTTCACTATATACCCATATTTTTTAAAATATTTATATGTAATTAATAATATTTATCTATTTCATCAATATTTTTCATGTGTGTTATACGGTCTAAAAAAATTAAAATCCAACAAGGTTTTGAAATTTAATATAAAAAGAAAATATGTTATACCAATAAAAAATGTAGCCCATAGAAATCTTCAGTACTTCTGAAAATAATCACATTTCCTGAATAAATAATATATAGATATTTTGGAAATTAAATTTCATTCCATCATAAAATAATAAATATTTCTCCTGAAAACACATATGCAATCATATATAATAACCAAAGGAACATTGGATAATACCGTCGTTATTTACTCCTAACGCAACACAACGTGGACAAAGTCCAATGATGGATTAGGTTTAATCCTTTATGTAACATCCCAAGTAAGTAATGAATAATAGATATTTTTATCGATGTCTATTAATGATTAAGAAAGTGTTTTACAGGCTTAAAATGAAAATAAATACAATCTTACGCATGGAATTCACTAATATTCTTAAAAGATTGTTTTAATGCCTTTTGATGGAAAACCCTTTTTAAATCAAACTTTTGAAAATTTTATAATATATATTGGTCAAAATAAACATATTCATTATTATTGGGACATTTAAATTTACATTGAATAAATTTTTGGTATTTTTCTGACAATGTTCATTTTTTAATTCCAAACTTTTCATAGATATTGTTTCAAAAAAACCCGCTATTTGTTTTGACAACGGGAATTATTTTTAAATAAATTATTTCAATTTCTGTGTTTGGAATTTGGTAAAATAGATTACATATTTGGAATCAGAAGGTCCAAATTATGTAATCAAGACTCTTGTTTTTGGACATTATAAATAGTAACGATGGTAATTATCTTTAATTATCTTGATTAATGAGTAATCAGGTAGTTAAAGATAATAAAATGATATCATAATAATACAAAAAGACCACAAAATTTGTCCTAAGGATACTGGTAGACTCATGTACGACCATGGTATTCCGTGTGCCAAACCTGGGGGCCCCATGGAATCACTATTGTGAGAATGTGACTTTTTTTCTTTTTATTTTTAAAGAATGTTAAATGTGACAAAGAATGTATCACCTCAGTCAAATATTTTTAATTTTGTCTAAATAAATTATCTTTTGGTCTATAAATATTAATTAGAAAGCTAAAACGATTTCCTACATCATTATATTTTTTTATAATTTTTAGACATTAAATTAATTAAATTATTTATGACATCATGATGATGCAACGATTACTTCATTAATAAAGGATTTAAATAAAATGGAACGATAATGTAAAATCTAAGACCTACACATGTCCAAAACCAATTGGATGGGTGGATTTAGAACCCTTATCACTTTACCCTTGAATTATATCAATGTGGGACCTTTTGAATCTGAAAGTCATTATAAAATAAAGTAACATATATTTACTTTCCAAGAGTGCCCCTCCTCTCCCCTTATAAAAGGCCCCCACCTCTACCTCCATACCCACACTTCCAAAGCCTTTGGCTCGGCCAACCCCTACCCATTATGTCTCTCAACTTCCCTCTCTTACTCCTTGAAGCCTCACTTTGGGCATAAGTCTTCCCAATGAAGCCTTTGATCTCAAACCAAAAGGAGTAACCCGATTTTAAGGTAATGTCTTCACTTGAGTCCTTTTGTTTTATTTTGCTTCTCCAACCCCGTAAACTCTTTTTATTCATTTCTTCTGTAACAACTCCAGTATCTTCAATATACTAGGATGTTGTTATAAGAAGGATTCTAACAACACTTACACACACCTACATCTAATGGTTAAAGAACATACTGTTTCCGTGGATGGCGAATTTATGCCTACCGGAACGATGATTGTTCATCATTCTTTTAACACCTTCAAAGGAGGCCATTAAGATGTCACTATATTTATATATGATATATAATATGGTTATGTTTTCATTAAACTTCTGTATTTTTCATTTTGGGCATACCTTTATGGTTTCCATTATGGGTAAACACGATATCTTCATTTAAGGAAGTGCGGAGTCTCGCCCCCTCAAAGCGATTTGATTCGTTAAATACCATATGTGGGACATATAAAGGATGGAGTAATGATATTATATATTATATTATACATAAATTATAATATACCTTTATATAATTACTAATCCATTATATAAAATACGAAATAGAAATGAAAGTAGCATTCATGCGTACGTACGGCTTACCGTCTCCATAAATAGTGCATTTCATTTCTTACCTCTAAATGATTATGTAATATTATAAATGCATGTATATACTGGATATATATGAAATATACATCATGATTATAATTCTGGATATAATGGATACATGAACAACATGTAATTATAAAGGGTTTATTTTTGACTCCAGTACCAATGATCGTTAAAACGACCGTTATTAACTTAAAATAATTACATAGTGTTCATGACATGGAAATAAGTGATATAAAAGGAATAATGAACTTGAAAAAGGTTCTTAAGCAAGTAGAAATTAAATCAAGTTTATTATTCAGGAAATTAAAGAACGATCGAGTCAAGTCGGACCCGAGGTATGAGACTTCGTCTCAATCTCCTTTCATTGAGGCATATTTTGTTTTATATACAACCTTCTTTTATATGGTGTATAAACCCCTTTGACTTTTACGTTTATTCAAAATGAATCTTTTTTATACGAATAATTTACTAAATGAAAAAAGGGAATGTTTTTGTCGTACGTATGCAGCGACAATGACTTCTCCGCCGCCGTGACCATTATTTGAGTTTCGGCTTCCTCTACAAGCCATACCATTTTTTAAAAGAAAAATAAATACCATGTTTTACTTTTCTTTTATTTTGGTATTGAAAATGGTTTTCATAATGTTTTTATATCAATGTGTTGTATTGATATCTTTTGATTGAATGGTGGAAATTTTATGTTTCCTTTATGCATGTTTTATGTGATACGATTATGTTGAGGTTCTTGGGCATTATTATGAAGACAGGTGGTTCCATGATAAACTAAGGGCGGGTGAGCCCGATATATCTCTCCAATGCACTGGGTAACGCGAGGGAGTGAAACGTTAAGGTTTCTCCAAAGAGATTTAGGGAATATACTGTGATGGGTATTCCAAACGTATCCAAGAGGGTTACTCCCTACGTAAGAATGTTATGAATGCCTCAACTTACCTTTATGTCTTATGATTTCTATGATTTATTCATGATTTGATGTGGCCTGTTAAAGTGGCTATGTTTTATGGGTAAAGTATGATTTCATTCTTATGTATATATTAACTTATGTTTCCTTTCCATATTTTTATAACCCATACTGAGCTTTTTATGCTCATCTCAAGTTTTTTTGAAATGTTTTTCACAGGTCAAGGGAAAGGTAAATGATATGATGGTAGTGTCCAGGAAGTTTCCAGAATGAATCCATGTTTTATTTTAAATATGTTTCTGTTGATGGAAAAAATTAATACTATCTTTATGTGACCACTTTGTTTATATGTGGAATGTAATGCATGTTTTATGATCTAATTCTCTAAAACACTAATCTCGAAAAGATCCTCAATGTGTAATCTTGTAATAACTCAAGATTAAGTAAGGATTAAGGCTAGGGCCTTATAGTTGGTATCAATCGTTGGTTTAGATAACTTTAGGATGTAGAATTCTATTAAATGATTATCCAAAAATATTTATTTTATTGTCAAATCGAAGTGATATAGAATTTGAATATTACCATGTTGCTTCATCGAAGACATGTTTTTTCAGAATGGTTTTCCGAAGAGGAAACAGGGAAGTAGTGCTAGGAAGGCATACAAAAGGAAATAACCATCCGAATTAGCATCCTAAGATGGTCGGAATTGGAACTGAATAGTTTGTTGCAGTAATGGTGCAGTTGACTCAAGCGATAAATGGTGGTGGTATCCATGCACGAGATCAGCCAGATCAACCGTAGAGGAACATGTCAGTGGTGGAACATTTCATGAGGCAACATCCCCCATCATTCATAGGATCATCTGACCCTGTGTTAGCTGAAGGGTGGATTAAAGCACTGGAGAAAATTTTCGATGTCATGGGGTGTTCAGACAATCAAAAGGTTAGCCTTTCTATTTACCGTTTGGAGGGTGAAGCCGATCAGTGGTGGCCGATGGTTAAAAATATCAGGGACTCCGATGAGATTGATTCTCTTGACTCGGATGAATTAAAAGTTATGTTTCTTGAGACGTATTTTCCTAAGGCTGTTCGACTTAGGATGGAAAATCAATTATTGGAATTGATGCAAGAGGAAGACTCAGTGTCTACATATGAAGAAAGGTTCACTTGATTGGAAAGGTATGCTCCAAATTTTATTTGAGACCTTGATAGTAAAATAAATCATTTTTTACTCTGGATTCAAGCCAAAATATCGAAGGGAATTAGCTTCTCGTGAGTTTAAAAGATATTAAAATCTTGTTCGATGTGCTGATAAGGTGGAAATGGAGTTTTCCGATGATCAAGTGTTCTATAACAACCAACAGAAGAAGATACCGAGGTGGCAGGAGAAAGGGAAGAATTATTCAAAAAAGTCTGATGGTAAGAAATCTAAGTTTCCAGTTTGTGATTAATGTGGTAAAAGGCATGCTGGGGAATGTCTTCTGAATTCTGGAAAGTGCTACCGATGTGGTAAGATGGGACACAAGGCTCGTGATTGCACTGAAAAAGATCAAGGTGAAGGTAATATCAAATTTGATTTACAGTTACTGAAATGTTTTAAGTGCAATGAGATGGTTCACTATTCAAACGAGTGTCTGACAAAGAGATTGGCTGATGGGAAGCAGTTAGACTACAAGCAAAAAGGGGTGGTGAAATCCGTTGCAACTACTTCAGCAGATGTCGGGCCATCAAATGAAGTTGTATCAGGTAATTTGTTTGTTTTTTCAGATTATGCCAGTGTGTTGTTTGATTTGGGGTCTACACATTCATTCATCTCTGAAAAATTTTCTATTAAAATGTGAATACCATATCAATAAATGACTCCTGAACTTTTAGTAAAAACACCTGGGGGAAATTTTGAGGCAAGAAGAATTTATAAGAATCTTCCTATCCTTATCTGTGGAAAGAACCTACTTGCAAACCTTATTGTTATACCTCTAGTAGAGTTTGATGTTATCCTGGGTATGGATTGGCTCTCTATTTACCATGCTAAGATTGACTGTAGAGCTAAAGAAGTTTCTTTTCCGAAATACTTTCAGTTTGTGTACAATAATGAACCCTTACTGTTGATAACATATCAAGAGGCCAAGAAACTTGTAAAATATGGAAATGAATGTTACCTTGCACACATCGTTGAAAACAAAGGAACTGTTCAGATTAATGATGTGCCAACGGTAAATGAGTTTCCTGATGTTTTTCCTGATGAGTATCCTAGAATAATACCAGATCGGGAAGTTAAATTTACTGTTGACTTAGTTCCTGATGCTAAGCAAATTTCAACACCCCCTTATCGAATGGCTCAAATTGAACTTTTAGAGTTGAAGGAGTAATTGAATGATTTATTGAGAAAGGTTTCATTCGACCTAGCACATCACCATGGGGTTCTCCTGTTTTATTTGTTAAAAAGAAATATGGTTCAATTAGACTTTGCATTGATTATAGAGCCTTGAATAACATCACTGTTAAGAACAAATATCCTTTGCCTCATATCGATGATTTGTTTGATCAGCTCTAGGGAGCTCAGTATTTTTCAAAGATTGACTTGAGATCGGGGTACCATCAGTTGAAGGTAAAGGAAGAAGACGTTCCGAAGACTGTGTTTCGTACAAGATATGGCCATTATGAATTTGTAGTAATGCCTTTTGGGCTAACCAATGCACCTGTTGTATTCATGGACTTAATGAATATAATTTTCCATGACTTCTTGGATTATTTTGTAGTGGTTTTCATTGATGATATTTTGGTTTTTTCTAAAAGTAAAGAGGATCATGAAAGACATTTAAGGGTTATCTTGAAAACCTTAAAAGAAAAGAAACTGTATGGAAAATTCAGCAAGTGTGAGTTTTGGTTGCAACAAATTTCTTTCCATGGTCACATTGTTTCTAAAGATGGGATAACTATTGATCCTACAAAAACAAAAGTTGTGAAAGACTGGCCAAGACCCACAAATGTAACTGAGATTCGTAGATTCCTTGGTTTGGCATGCTATTACCGAAGGTTTGTTAGAAATTTTTCACGGTTATCTAGTCCAATGACTAAGCTATCTCTTAAGGGTGTTATGTTTATCTGCACAAAAGAATGTGATGATTGTTTTCAGGATTTGAAAAGAAGATTGGTGAATGCTCTAGTTTTGGAACTACCTTCCAGGAATGGTGAGTTTGTTATCTACAGTGATGCTTCATTGAAAGGACTTGGTTGTGTCCTAATGCAGAATGATCAGGTAATTGCTTATGCTTCACGACAGTTGAAAACTGATGAGGTAAATTACCCTACACATGATTTGGAATTAGCTGCTGTTGTTTTCACTTTAAAAATTTGGAGGCATCATTTGTATGGAGTAAATTGTGAAATACGTACTGATAAAAAATGTTTAAAGTATATATTCACTCATAAAGAGTTAAACATGAGATAGAGGAGATGGTTGGAATTAATCAAGGATTATGATTTTACAATTGTTTACCATCCAGGAAAACTAAATAAAGTGGGTGATGCTTTGAGTTGAAAAAGTAATGCTTCATTAGCAATGTTGCGTTTGGAACGTGATCCTTTGGTTAAGGATTTGATGAACTTTGGCATATAAGTTGTTGGTGCAGGATGTTCTTCTGTTTTGTTTCATGTATCAGTGAGATCATCTCTATCAGATAGAATCAAGCAAGCACAGAAGCAAGACAGTGAGTTGCAGAAAAAGGTAGAGCTGGTTTAGAAAGGTAAGTTGCCGGAAATCAACATTGATAATGATTGCGTTTTGAGCTTTAGTAAGAGATTGTGTGTGCCTTTTGATTCACAGTTGAAGATAGAGTTGTTATATGAAGCTCATAGTTCTCCGTTTTCAGTTCATCCTGGAAGTACTAAGATGTACAGAGATTTGTAGGAGTATTACTGGTGGGATGGAATGAAAAGAGATATTGCTGATTTTACTGTGAAGTGTTTGACTTGTCAGCAGGTTAAAGCAGAGTGGCAGTTACCGATAGGGATGCTTCAGCCTTTACCAGTGCCAGAGTGGAAATGGGAAAACATATCCATGGACTTTGTTGTGGGATTACCGAGGAAATCTCGAGGTAATAATGCAATCTGGGTTGTTGTTGATCGCTTGACTAAATCTGCTCATTTCCTTGCTATACGAGATACTTTTTCCATATATCAACTTTCCCATTTGTATCTTAAAGATATAGTCAGGTTACATGGAGTTCCCCTCTCCATTGTATTTGATCGTGATCCCAGGTTCACTATTAACTTTTGGAAAGGCCTTTAGAAGTCGTTGGGTACTGAATTAAATTTAATACATCAATTCATCCTCAATCAGATGGGCAGTCAGAACGAACAATTCAGACCTTGGAGGATATGCTATGAGCTTGTTCGATGGATTATCAGGGAAGTTGGGACCAACATCTTTCTTTGGTTGAATTTTCATATAATAACAGTTTTCATTCCAGTATACAGATGGCACCATTTGAGGCATTATATGGGAAGCAGTGTCGAACTCCAGCTTTTTGGGATGAAGTGGGTGAAAGGAAGTTGATGGGACCATAATTGGTAGAAGAGATGGCAGAAAAAGTTCAGCTGATTCAGAAACACATGAGAACAGCTCAGAGTAGGCTGAAGAGTTATGCCCACAACAGGAGGAAGGATCTATCTTTTGAGGTAGGTGATCATGTTTTTTCAAAGACTCACACTGGAAAAGTGTGATGCGATTTGGTATGAAAGGAAAGATGAGTCCAAGGTTCATTAGACCATATGAAATTCTGGAGAGAGTTGGATCAGTTTCATACCGGGTGGCTTTACCTCCAAGTTTATCTCAGGTACACAATGTTTTTCATGTTTCGATGCTATGAAAGTATATGCCAGATCCATCTCATGTTTTGAGTCCAGAGGTAGTTCAGCTGGAAGAGAAACTATCTTATGAGGAACAAGCGGTACATATTCTTGACCACAGGGAGCATGTGTTACGGTATAAGGTGATTAATCAGGTAAAGGTTTTTTGGAAAAACCACATGATGGAAGAGGCAACATGGGAATCTGAAAATGCAATGAGGGATAAGTACCCCCATTTATTCGATAAGTAAATAAATTGCGGGGATGCAATTTTCTAAAGGTGGGAAAGATGTAACATCCCAAGTAAGTAATTAATAATAGATATTTTTATCAATGTCTATTAATGATTATGATAGTGTTTTAGAGGCTTAAAATGAAAATAAATACAATCTTATGCCTGGAATACACTAATATTATTAAAAGATTGTTTTACTCCCTTTTGATGGAAAACCATTTTTAAATCAACAATTTGACAATTTTATAATCTATATTGGTCAAAATAAACTTATTCATTATTATTGGGACATTGAAATTTACATTGGACAATGTTTTGGTATTTTTCTGACAATGTTCATTTTTTAATGAATAGTGAAAAATACTGCATTTTACATCAAAAATTCTTTTTCATTTAATTTAAGTATATGGTTAGATTATCCTTTTAAGTGGTATTAAAGTGTAATATGAATATATTTTTACCATTTAATCCAATGGTGGTCATTAGGATTAATTTCACTTTGGAATTGGTTATAAACTAATGCCAAACTTTTAATAGATATTGTTTCAAAAAAACCCCGCTATTTGTTTTGACCACGGGAATTATTTTTAAATAAATTATTTCAATTTCTGTGTTTGGAATTTGGTAAAATGGATTACATATATGGAATCAGAAGGCCCAAATTATGTAATCAAGACTCTTATTTTTTTGGACATTATAAATAGTAACGATTGTAATTATCTTTAATTATCTTGATTAATGAGTAATCATGTTGTTAAAGATAATAAAATGATATCATAATAATAAAAAAAGACCACAACATGTGTCTTAAGGATACTTTTTTTATCATTTCCAACCATGGGATTCCTTGTGCCAAACTTGGGGGCCCCATGGAATCACTTTTGTGAGAAAGTGACTTTTTATCTTTTTATTTTTAAAGAATGTAAAATGTGACAAAGAATGTATCACGTAAGTAAAATATTTTTAATTTTGTCTAAATAAATTATCTTTTGGACTATAAATATTCATTAGAAAGATAAAGAGATATCCTACATCATGATATTTGTTTTATAATTTTTAGACATTAAATTAATTAAATTATTTATGACATCATGATGATGCAGCGATTACCTCATTAATAAAGGATTTAAATAAATTGGAAAGATAATGTAAAATCTAAGACCTACACATGTCCAAAACCTATTGGATGGGTGTATTTCTAACCCTTATCACCTTACCCTAGAATTATATCAATGTGGGACCTTTTTAATACGAATGTCATTTTAAAATAAAGTAACATTTCTTTACTTTCCAAGAGTTCCCCTCCTCTCCTCTTATAAAAGGCTCCCACCTCTACCTCCTTACACACACTTCCAATGTCTTTGGATCGGCCAAACCCTTCCCATTTTGTCTCTCCACTTCCCTCTATTACTCCTTGAAGCCTCACTTTGGTCATAAGTACTCCCAAGGAAGCCATTGAGCTCAAACCAAATGGAGTTACCCGATTTTAAGGTAATGTCTTCACTTGAGTCCTTTTGTTTTATTTTTCTTATCCAACCCCCTAAACTCCTTTTATTAATTTCTATTGTAACAACTCCAGTATCTTAAATATACTAGGATGTTGTTATAAGATGGATTAGAACAACACTTACACACACCTACATTTAATGGTTAAAGAACATACTATTTCCGTGGATGGAGAATTTATGCCTCCCGAAACGATGATTGTTCAACATTCTTTTAACACATTCAAAGTGGGCCATTAAGATGTAACTATATATATATATATGATATATAATATGTTTATGTTTTCATTAAGATTATTTATTTTTCATTTTGGGAAAACCTTTTATGGTTTCCATTATGGATAAACGCGATATCTTCATTTAAGGAAGTGCAGACTACCACCCCCTCAAAGTGATTTGATTCGTTAAATACCATATGTGGGACATATAAAGGATGGAGTTATCATATTACATATGATATTATACTTAAATTATAATATACCTTTATATCATTACGATTCCATTCTATAAAATACGAAATAGAAATGAAAGTAGCGTTCATGCGTACGTACGGCTTACCGTCTCCATGAACGGTGCATTTCATTTATTACCTCTAAATGATTATGTAATATTATAAATGCATGTATATACTGGATATATATTATATATACATCATGATTATAATTCTGGATATAATGGATACATGGAAAACATGTAATTATAAAGGGTTTATTTTTGACTCAAGTACCAATGATCGTTAAAACGACCGTTATTTACATAAAATAATTACATAGTGTTCATGACATGGAAATAAGTGATATAAAAGGAATAATGAACTTGAAAAATGTTCTTAAGCAAATAGAAATTAACTCAAGTGTATTATTCAGGACATTAAAGAACGATCGAGTCAAGTCGGACCCGAGGTATGGGACTTCGTCTCAATCTCCTTTCATTGAGGCATATTTTGTTTTATACACAACCTTCTTTTATATGGTGTATAAACCCCTTTGACATTTACGTTAATTCAAAAGGAATATTTTTTATACAAACCGTTTACTAAACGAAAAAGGGAATGTTTTTGTCGTACGTATGCGGCGACAACGACTTCTCTGCCACCGTGACCGTTATTTGAGTTTCGGCTTCCTCTACAAGCCATACCATTTTTAAAAGAAAAATAAATACCATGTTTTACTTTTCTTTTGTTTTGGTATTGAAAATGGTTTTCATAATGTTTTTATATCAATGTGTTGTATTGATATCTTGTGATTGAACGGTGGAAATGTTATGTTTCCTTTATGCATGTTTTATGTGATACGATTATGTTGAGGTTCTTGGGAATTATTATGAAGACGTGTGGTTCCGTGATAAACTAAGGGCGGGTGAGCCCGATATAGCTCTCCAATGCATTGGGTAACACAAAGGAGTGAAACGTTAAGGAATCTCCGAAGAGATTTAAGGAATATACTGTGATGGGTATTCCAAACGTAACCAAGAGGGTTACTCCCTACGTAAGAATGTTATGAATGCCTCAAGTTACCTTTATGTCTTATGATTTCTATAATTTATTCATGATTTGATGTGGTATATTAAAGTGCCTATGTTTTATGGGTAAATTATGATTTCATTCTTATGTATATATGAACTTATGTTTCCTTTCCGTATTTTTATAACCCATACTGAGCTTTTTATGCTCATCCCAGGTTTTTTTGAAATGTTTTTCACATGTCAAGGGAAAGGTACATGATATGATGGTAGTGTCCAGGAAGTGTCAAGAATGAATCCATGTTTTATTTTAAATATTTTACCGTTGATGGGAAAAATGAATACTATCTTTAGGTAACCACTTTGTCTATTTGTGGAATGTAATGCATGTTTTATGATCTAATTCTCTAAAACTCTAAACCCGAAAAGATCCTCAATGTGTAATCTTGTAATAACTAAAGATTAAGTAAGGTTTAAGGCTGGAGCCTTATACTTTATCCCATAGTGTTCTTAGGATAACCTCTCATGCATAATATGTGACATATTATGAGAATTTTAATTTTACCCAATCCATTGGAGTCCTATTAATGTGCCCTCATCATGTATTATATAATTGGCTCACCCAACACTATTCAACGACACTTGTTACATAGTTATATATAGTCCCATATGGGATGGGGTTTACTCCACATCCATTATCTTCATTCATATAGTATCCATGCCCAATTCTTTGGAATTAGAATCACGATATCTTTTATTTTATATCATCAAAACCCAGATTATTCTATAAAACCATGAATATTGGCACATATTTCATAGAAAATAATTCAATGGAAACAAATCTTGATAAAAATAGTTTGTCATGAGATGATATATGTATAAATAAATTTTTATACATATTTATATATAGAACATTTTAACCTAAGAAGATTCATATATATTTATATATATATATATACATTTGTTAAAATATATATTGATATTAGAGTAGAAAACATGATTACATAATCATATACATATGAATATATGTCAAAACAAAAAAATAAATTTACATAATATGACATGTATATATACATCTATTTACATATATATATCAGAAATAAAATATTATAACAAAAATTGATAAATATATATATACATACCTTTATATACATGTATATATTGATATCACATTAGAAAATTAGTTTTTCCTTAAATGATGCATATATATACCAAGATATATAAACGCGTTTAAATAAATCTTTTACATTCAAAATGATATATTTTAATATATATATATATATATATATATACATATAATTTTCTAAAAATAAACCTATTTTAACTTGAAACATAATTTTGGAAATTCAATACCTTCCCTTAAATTTTTATAATTTTAATTAAGTTTCTTAAAACATTCTAAATAATTTCATAAAAAATGTCATTATGATGAATTGAATTTTAAATGAAATAGTACATATATATATATATATATATATTTGTAAATGAAGTATTCTTATTACAGATAAATTTGAAAATTAAATAACATCTCCTGCATTTATTGATACCTAATTAAGAGTCTTTTATACATTGAGAATATTTTTATTAAAAGAAATTAATATGTTGAAATGATGTGTATATGTATATTAGTAAAAGAAGTATTTTGTATTAAAACAATAAATATGAATATTTAGAAACCTACTTACTTTCATAATCCATAAGTACAATTATTTAAAAAATTGAATATTTTTTTCCTAAAAATGTATGACAGCCTAAAAAAAAATTTATACGATTTAAAAATCATAAACATTATTAATAACTAGGGAAAAACATTTTTTTTGTTCAAAAATGATCCCCTTACACCCGCATGAATATAATTAAAATTATTCAAAAAATGAAATAATAAATATTTTCTATAATAATTTTTCATACAATATTTCAAACATAAACACCACTTCAATCATTTATAGAGAGTTCAAAAATACCATTACATACATAAAATCATAACAACGATTCATAACGCATTAAAATTATATTCATTAATACAAATCTAGAGACATAAATAAATATAATCATCTAATAGAGAATTAATTAAAATCAGGTTACTTATACTCATTATAACACGTTTAATGGATACATTATAGTGGTATTCCATAAATAATAATAATAATATTCTTCATGGTTCATTAAAACTCGATGTTTCATGTAACACAATATATTATTGAAACCTAATTTAGTCAAAAAAATAATTACTTAAAAACTCGGGGTGCTATATTATAGACCTTAATAAATTAATTTTTTCATATGAATTACATCATATAGGTAGAAAAAACTGAGGATTCTACTTCCTCATCACATTCTTTGGTTCCCTTACAGGTTACTAAAGATGGTGGTTTCACCACAAAACATTGGCTAGGTGAGTGGTTTGGTTTCAGAAAACATTCTCTATACATTCCAAAATCGCCACCAAATGTTCCTCGATAAAAATATCATGTTATTGTGGTAAGATATATGAATCAATTAGATGTGGTGGGATAGGTCTACACTTTCTCAATAGATATTCATGGACCACATGATGTAATTGAGAGATGTTTGGTGGAAGCACCAACTAATCAGCTAATGTAACACCCCGACATTTTATAAGATATATTCTTTTTAATTTCTTGCATATTTTCGGTTGTATGATACAACAAGATTATCTTGTGCTATGCACAACATTTTATTAGCTTGCAGTATACATAACAATAATCCTGGATCATGTTACACACAATTTCATGTTCGTTTGACAGAAGTTATTTTACGCAACATTGAGTATATAAATATTTATTCAAGGTATCAATGAAATATGGTTGGATTCTATTATACTCAACAATAAATTAATCTTGTAATAAAACCAACCATGACTTTGCTTTAATTACACGCAATCACAACCTTCCACGATAGCGTGTGTTGTACGCAATACCGTGTTTCAATAAAAAACGATATGTTATTAAAATTTTATATAAACTAGCCGTTATGAATAGTAATTCCCACTTTTTTAAAATTTTATAAACATTATGTTTCAAAATGGACTTAATTTTTGGATTCAGAATATCGAATTTAGCCTAGGGTGAATTTTTGGTATTTTTCAGAAAACATTCAATTTTTGATGAATAGTGAAAACACTAGGTTACTATTTAAAAACTGACATTTTATTTAAATAATTATTTATTTTATTTAAATTTATTTAAGGAAAAAATTAATACCTAACACCTATATATGTTCAATGTAATTCATTTTAAGTCATTTTATAATAATTTTATATATATAAATATTTTATTGAACTTTTCACCGACTTTTACCCACCTCCTAGGAGAATTTGAAAATTTACGGAAAACTTATTTTTACCTCTTATGTGAGTGGAATAATGAAAATCCAAAAGACATGGTTAATATCAATGCGTAAAATTTCATTCAATAAGATAAAAATAATTTTTGGTGAATCGTAACTTATTACTTTTGTTTACCACGGTTTAAAGTAAATATGGTAATTAAGGGTAAAAATGATATTACTATTACCCTAACACATGTCCTAATTCTATTGGATAAGTGTAATTCAACAAAAAAAATATTATGAATAAAATATTAGCCTTTAGGTCCACTTGGATTATATTAGGAAATTTATTATTATTTTATTTAAAAAAGAGTAAAAATTGGTAAAATCAAAGTATAATAACTATAACATTTTTACTATAGGGTTATATATAAGATAAATTCTACTATAAATGTTAATTAGAAAGACAAAACTATTTACTACCTAATTTTATTTTATTTATAATCTGTAGACATTAAATAATTTAATTTATTTATGACAGAATGGTGATGCAGAAATTAACTAAAAATTAAATATTAAAATAATTGATATTATAAATACGAAAATATATGTAATATTAAACTTTATATGAATTACACTAATTTTATAGGTTACCATGAATTTTTAGTATTTATTTAATTAACTTTTCTCGAACTAATCATGCTGTTATGGTTTTCACAAAAATCAATTACCAAATAGTGTCAAAATTGACATAAACTCGTTTTTAAAAAAAATATTCTATTATTAATTGTTATTCTCTTCCTAAAAATAAATGGTTCAGGAAAATGACTTAGATAGGGCTATATATATTAATAATGAACCACTTTGGGCTCTTTTGGCTTGTTATAGTATGTTTATTAACCATATTGTGTAAGAATAAAAGAAGACATGGTAAAAGGTAAATTATTTAACTTAGTGTTAATTCTAAATGATAAGGTTAAAATAGTAACATAAACTAGTCTAAAACATATTGGTTGATAGGATTTCTACCCTACAGACTTTAGCTTCGAAGAAAATCAATTTGGAGCTATTATAAACCAAATATGACTTTATTATAAAATAATATTTTAAGATTTTCCTAAGGTGCCCCTCTCCTCCCTTATAAAAGGGAACCTCCTCCCTCTATTATTTACACAACTTTGAGAATTTAATCTCAGCCCCAACCTACCCATTTTTCTTCTCCGCTTACCTAGAAACATTCTTGAGGTTCTTTTCTTCTCAAAATACCAACTCTAGTCCCTTAAGAGGATGCTTAAAAGGGGTCTGTCAAAGAAGAGGTAATCTCTTCTACCGATTCATTCAAGTTTCTTTTTTCTTCAACTTCTTATTTTTTATTTGTTTAATGATAAATTAATAACATAACTATCACTTATATAATTATATGTTATTATAAATATGAAACAACCCCATTTCACTTTCTATCCATCCTACAGAAAAAAATCATCGTGCGTGCGTGCTTACGGAATACCTTCTCCATGCCGTGGTGCAATCTGTTTTTCCACCACCACCTTACTTGGATGGGTATAATGGTGTAAAGAATAAATATATATGTATATTATAAAATCATTCTAATTATGAGATATTATATCATCCACTCCAATTCCATTCAATAATTACGGGAACGATACCATCGCTCGTGCGTACGTACGGATTATCGTCTCCACGATGTGATTAGATTCAATCTCCATGTTAACCATTAAAAAATTATTATAAAGTATATATAATGAATAATAATGGTATATATAACATAATAATGCTACTGGATTTATTTATATATTATTTACTTACTTCCATTCAAGTCAATAAGGAATGAAAAACAGTGTTCATGCCTACGTACGATATACCGTCTCCATGAACGGTGTGTTTCATTTAATTTATCTATCTATTATATAGATATATATAATGAATATATATGATATATAATTCATGTTTTTCATTATCTAAGTTTTTAAATCATGATATAAGAAATAATAATATCAATAACAATGAGTCCAAACAAGTACGATAAATGAAACGATTTTACCAAAAACGCTGCTTTAACATGGAATTTACAAAAGAACGGTTAATATAACGTCATATGTGAACCATATATGATATCATAATAATGAATATGATTCATTAATAAATCAATGAAATTATTTAAGTCATTATACAGGATGTTTTGATGCATACTAAGCATATCATACATAAGATAAGGGATAACTATTCCAATCTCATTCTTATCTGAGATTGTTAGTCGTAAGTATTTATAGGGGTTAAATTTTTCATTCATGTCAAAAAAAATGTTTATAATAAAGTGTTTAACATTATTTCATGTATGTTTAATGGAATTATTACCCCTATTTTACTTTTACTTTTTGTTATAGAATAAATATTACGTTTGTTTACCATACGAGGTACATTTTTACTTTTTTCGGTAAAAGTACGAGGAGAATATTTTTTTTACTTGTACGACATGAAAGGATTTTTTACGGTTTCATAACGCCTTATATTAATGAAGATTACTCTGCATTATTTAATGATTATTTTCAAAAAAATAATTTTCTTTTAAAATTGAATGGCATTTTGTGAAAATAAATTGATTTTGAAGAAAAATGATATTTTCCTCAAGAATTCATTTCAAGTGTTTTATCAAAACCATTTTCCATATAAGATGGAATTATTAGATATGTTTATGTTTCAAGTATAATGTAATATGATTTACATGGTTTCAATTTTCTTATGATGAAATGATAGCGATTTTTTTAAATGGATTATGTTATGATGGGATGATGTTTATGAAAACCATTATATTCTTTGGGTTATGAAGAATGATTTATGTTTATTTTATGGCACAAGTAAGAATGATTTCATTATGAGATGGGTGGGACATATATATCCCTCCAATAAATTAGGTAGTGATTTATATATCATGAGATAGACATGGCAATAAAGGTATGATAATCCGGTTCTGTGTTACAGGACTAGAACGAGGAGTGAACTCTATTCAGAAATGGACTTTTTCCACTAAGATGGTCTTGGAAGCAATTACTTGGCTACAATGGAAATCATATCATGTGATTAATGGTTTTGAAAATTAAATATTTTATTCCCATGTAATTTTATCATGATTAATGTTTCTTTATGATATATGCCTTACATACATCCATGTTTTATTTCATTGCTAAAGATTTTGATGTTTAAACATTATGTTCATTTTTTTAGTTCAAATGTATATGATTTTTTTATTTTTTCCATGCTTACCCTTACTGAGAATTTGAGCTCACCCTTTACATGTTTTCATTTCACCCGGATTTAAATAATGGTTTTAGGTAAGAAAACAAAAAGGGGAAGGTTTTTATGGGAGATGGTGAAGATCTTTCACTGTGATTAGAAGATTATTTTTCCGAGTTTCCATAGAGACTAAACTATTATGGTACTTGTGTGTCTATTCTTGTTTTGTATTAAGTATTCCTCAAAAGTAATGTAATGTCCATATAAGTCAAGTTTAGGGTGTCTACAGTTGGTATCAAAGGATAGGTTTAGTTAACCTTTGAAACTAGGATTTGAAAACATTAGTGATATCCCTAGATATATTTCTAAGGTATGTCTAGGGTTGTCCATAAGGTTAAGTATAAGAATAGGTTACTGTCCTAGGATTATGGTAATGATCATAGAATTAAACCCACGATGTTAGATATTGAAATTACTTCCCCTTTATTAAGTTGTTTTCCAAGAATGATTTCTTCCTCAAACACTTTTCTTTTTAGTTTTTAGACGATGGTTGGACCCTGAAGGAATCGTGTTGATCAATGTAATGAACAATGAAATGGTTATCCTCTTGAACATACAAATTTTATGGGAAATGGTGTGTAAAATTTTATTTCTATACTTACACAAGCTATGAATCATTATGGACATCCAAATATGCAGAGATGGGAACAATATTCTATTGAGTCCTTAATGAGACAATGTCCACTTTCTTTCAATGGGTCTTCTGATCCACTTGTTTCTAAACATTGGATCAGTAGATTTAAAAGATATTTTCTATACTTTGCAGTTCAGAGCATGAAAAAGTCATTTTTTCTGTTTACTGTTTAGAAGGTGAATCAGACCAGTGTTGGACTCTAATTAAGAATACAAGGCCCTAAGATGAAATTGAATCAATGTAATGGGACAAGTTCAAGAACATGTTTTTTAATAAGTACTTCCCTCAAATTATTTTAACAAATATGGAAAAGGAGTTCCTTGAGCTTAATAAAAAGGATGATGAATCTTTTGGTTTATACGAAGTGAATTTTACAATGCATGCGAGGTATGCATCTGGCTTTATCATCCAACCTGAAAGTACAGTTGATCGATTCATCAGTGGCTTAAAACCATGTATTCGAATGGAATTAGCTATAAGAGACTTCATTAGCTATGAAGAAATTGTGAATTGTGCTATCAAGGTAGAACTGGAAGTTGGTGTTACATATCCATCTCATGGTTTTGAAAAATAAAATTAAATTATGGAGTTCATGGAGAAATCTCAGAATAATGGTGAAAAGAAGATGAATGTTTCTATATGCTCAATGTGTGAAAATAAGCATGGTGTAGAATATCTTAAAGGTACTAGAAAATGTTTTAATTGTGGAAAAGAAGGTCATTGAGCATCTGAGTGTTGAAGTAACGGAAAAATGGTTTCTAATGATGTGAATAAATAAAAGACTACAGAAAACGCGCCACCAACACTTCAATGCTTCAAGTGCAATGAAATGGGGAATTATTCTAATCAATGCCCTAATCCAAGGGTTAATGATGATCAATGTGAGCAACCTGTTAAGGTAAAATATAAAGAGAATTTACATGTGATCACTATTTGTGATTTTGAGTATGCAAATTATGTTGTGTAATGACTATGTGTTTATGTAATGGGATTTCAAAATATTATCATGGAATCTCATTTATGGTATTGTGGAATTTTGTAATATCTATGTATTGTTTTTCAACAATTATATGGTACCGGTAACCGTGAAAATTTATAGAAATATTTTAGGAAAGAAGATGATATGTGCATAATAATGGGATTAAGAAAAAAATGAAATGAGCTCATGACTGATATAAGGAAAAGTTATATCATGGTTTGAGTATATAGAAATTTTGGGATTTTGGTATGTGGAAAGTGTTAAATTTTGACAGCATTCATGTTTTCACTAAGGTTTAATCGCTATTCATTTTTTCAAGAGAATACATGATTAAGGTATTCAGAAGATTGTAATGTGACCAAAAACAAGATATATATATTATGATATATGGGGGAAAATGAAGGAATTCACATGCTCGATAGGTGAAATTTCTAGTAATCAGACAGAAGCATTTTAGATGAGCCTAAAGTTTGGAATGGACATCATATAGTATTTCTTATGATAATAACTTTTTGTTTTTATTTCTGAAATGTTATGATAGTATAGTTGTCGAAAAAGGACAACCAACAGGAATAGAGACAACCCGTCACGTCAGAAAAGGTTGTGGGAATCGAACCCACAACCGAAGTGCGACATGCATTTTTCACATACCACTGGCCTACAGGAAGTTCTTGGTTAGTAGAAACAAGTTTTATTTTATTAGGCAGTATGATTGATGAAGTATAAGTCCATTTTTTGAATCATATACAATTTTTCTCACCATAGAGGGACTTATGTATTTTTAATAACTTATTCTATCCTTTTTATGATAGAAACAGATGGGAAGACTTATCATTCAATCACATGATCTGCTAACACTTCATAAATGAAAAATTAAACATCATTTATTTAAATAGAGATGAAGTGGAAATTGTTAATGGAATGACCAACGATGATATTACACGAAAATCAAGTAAGTATTTCTCCTCATGTAAAAGTGCATCAACATTAGGGAAATGATCTTGAAAACCAAAAATGTTGTGCTAGTGCTCTTATATCTAATGAATCATATGGTACCTTAGACCACCACAAATTTATTTCATTGTGATTATTGGATTTTTCATAGCCATGTTCTCTAACACTCTCCATCAGAACATGATAGTTAGATTTCTCTTCCATATCCATATTTTCACCTATGTTCTCCTATGTGCAAACCTAGTGATATGTAAATTTGTGTAACTGTTACATTTCATACATTAGTTTTTAAAATAAAGCTTTAATATTCCATTTTATTATGTGGGATTCTATTAATGAAACATTAAAGTAGTAAATTATTTATAACCCAGGAGAATTTTGAGGGAGAAATTCATTTTAAGGGGGGTAGAATGTAACACCTCGAGATTTTATAAGATATATTATTTTTAATTTCATTCATATCTTATATTTTATGCTACACCAAGATTATCTTTAGCTATACACAAAATTGTATTAGCTTTCAGTATACACAACACTAATCTTGGATCGTGTTACACCCAATTTCATTTTCTTTTGATAGAAGCTAATTTATGCAACATTGAGTGTATATATATATATTCAATATATAAATGAAATATGGTCAGATTCATTTATATGAAAAAACAAATGAATCTTTTACTACATGCAACCCTGACATGGCTTTCATTACAAGCAATCGCGACCTTCCATGATAGCGTGTGTTGTACGCAATACCGAGTTTCACTAAACTACGATATGTTATTAAAAAATAATATAAACTAGCCATTATGAATAGTAACAGCCAATTTTTTAATTTTTTTAAATTTTATCATTCAAAATGGACATCATTTTTGGATTTGGAATATTGAAATTAGCCTAGGGTGAATTTTTGGTATTTTTATAAAAACATTCAATTTTTGATGAATAGTGAAGACACTAGGTTACTATTTAAAAACCGACTCTTTATTTAAATAAATATTTATTTTATTTAAATTTATTTTTGATCAAAATTGATACATAATACTTATATTAGTTCAATGTAATTCATTGGAGTATTTTATAATAATTTTAGATATATAAAAATTTTATTGAACTTTTCACCATCTTTTACCCACCACCTAGGAGAATTTGAAAATTAAATAAAACGTAATTTTACCACTTCTGTGATGGGAATTTTCAAAATCCAAGAGAAATGGTTAATATCAAGGAGTAAAATGTGGTTCAATAAGACAAAAATAATTTTTTGTGAATAGTAACTTTTTACTTTTATTTACCACGGTTAAAAGTAAATAGTGTAATTAAGGGTAAAAATGATATTATTATTACCCTAACACATGTCCTAATTCTATTGGATAATTGTAATTCGACCCAAAAAGACTTTAGGAATAAAATATTACCATTTAATTCCACTTTTATTAGATTAGGACGTTTATTATTATTTTATTTAAAAAAGTGTAAAAATGGATAAAATCAAAGTTTAATAACTAAAACATTTTTACTATAGGGTTATACATAAGATAAATTCTACTATAAATATTCATTAGAAATATAAAACTATTTACAACCTAATGGTATTTTATTTATAATATTTAGACATTAAATAATTTAATTTATTTATGACACAATGGTGATGCAGTAGTTACCTAAATAATTAAATATTAAAATAATTGATATTATAAATACCCAAATAAATGTAATTTTAGACTTTTTATGAATTTCACTAATTTTATAGGTTAATATAACATGTTATTATAAATTCAATTAACTTTTTTCGATCTAATCATTCTGTTATGATTTTCACAAAAATCAATTACCAAATATTGTCAACATTGACATAAAATAGTTTTTAAAAAAAATATTATATTATTAATTGTTATTCTATTCCTAAAAATCTATGTTTCGGGAAAATGACTTAGATAAGGTTATATATATTAATAATGAGAAACTTGGGGCTCGTTTGGATTGTTATAGTAAGTTTATTAACCATATAGTGTAAGAAAACAAGAAGACATGGTAAAAGTTAAATTATTTAACTTAGAGTTAATTATAAATGATAAGTTTAAAATAGTAACCTAAACTTGTCTAAAACCTATTTGATGATAGTATTTCGACCCATCCCCACATTAGCTTCGAAATAAATATATTTGGAGCTATTATAAACCCAATATGACTTTATTATAAAAAAATATTTTATGTTTTTCCAATGGTGCCCCTCTCCTCCCTTATAAAAGGGAACACCCTCCCTCTACTCTTTACACAACATTGATCCTTAAATCTCTGAAAAACACTGACCATTTATATTCTACACTTCCCTAGAAACATTATTGAGGTTCTGGTCTTTTCAAAAGACCAACTATAGTCCCTTAATAGGAAGCTTAAAAGGGGTGCTTTGAAGAAGAGGTAATCTCTTATGCCGATTCTTTCAAGTTTCTTTCTTCTTCAACTTATTCTTATTTATTATTTTCATCATAAATTAATAACATAAGTATCAATCATATACTGATATGTTATTATAAATACGAAACAACCACATTTCCCCTTTTATCCATCCTACGGATTTAGAAATCACAGTGCGTTCGTATGTAGAGAATACCGTCTCCACGTCGTGGTATAATCTGTTTTTCCACCACCACCTTACATGGATTGGTATAATCGTGTAAAGAATAACCATATATGGATATTATAAAATCATACTTATTATGAGATATTATATCATCCACTCCAATTCCATTCAATAATTATGGGAACTATATCATCGCTTGTGCGTACGTATGAATTACCATCTCAACGACATGATGAGATTCAATCTCCATGTTAACCATTAAAGAATGATTATAAAGTATATATAATGAATAATATTGGTATATATAACATAATAATGGTATTGGATTTATCTATATATTATTTACATACTTCAATTCAATTCAATAAAGAAAAGAAAAAGCTTTCATGCATACGTATGGCCTACCGTCTCCATTAACGGTGTGTTTCATTTAATTTATCTATCTATTATATATATATATAATGAATATATATGATATATAAGTCATTTTTTACATTAGGGGTGTTAGTAAATCATGATATAATTACTAATAATATCATGAACAACACGTCCAAATATGTACGATAAATGAAATGGTTTTACCAAAAATGCTGCATTAACATGGAATTTACAAAAGAACGGGTTATATAAAGTCATTAGTGACCCATATATGATATCATAAAAATGAATATGATTATTTAATAAGTCGATTTCATTATTTAAATCATTATACAGGAGGTTCAGATACATACGAAGCATATCAGACATAAGGTAAGGGATAACTATTCCTATCTCGTTCTAATCCGAGATTGTTATTTGTACGTATTTACTGAGGTTATAGTTTTAATCAATGTCCATAAAAATGTCTTTCATAAAGTTTATAATATTCTTCCATGTATGTTTAATGGAATTTTCACCGCTCTTTGACTTTTACTTTGTGTTATGGAAGGAATCATTCTTTTGTTTACCATACGAGGTACTTTTTTACTTTTTTTGGTAAAAGTAGGAGGAGAATGATTTTTTACTTGTACGGAATGAACAGATTTTTTTACGGTCACATAACGCCTTATATTCATGAAGCATACTATACAATATTTAATGACTATTTTCAACAAAATTCATTTTCTTTTAAAATTGCATGGCATTTTTTGAAAAGAAATATATTTTGAAGAAGACAGGATTAGGTTATGATGGGATGATGTTTATGAAACCCATTTTATTCATTGGGTTATGATAATTGATTTATGTTTATTTTGTGGCACAAGTAAGAATGATTTCATTATGAGAAGGGTGGAACCTATATCTCACTACAATGAATTGGGTAAATATATATATCTCATGAGATAGACATGGATGGAACGGTAAGTTAATCTAATTCAGTGTTACTGGATGGGAACGATGAGTGAACTCCATTCAGAAATGGATTTTTTCCACTAAGATGGTCTTGGCAGAAATGCCTTTCCTACCATGGAAATCATATCGTGTGATTAATGGTTTCCATAATAACATGTTTTATTACCACGTAATTTTATCATGATTAATGTTTCTTTATGATCTATTCCTTACGTACTACCATGTTTTACGACATTGCTCGTGATTTTGATGTTTAAACATTATGTTCATTTTTTAATGTTCAAATGTATATGATTTTTTATATTTTTTCCATGCTTACCCTTACTGAGCAATTGATCTCACACTTTATATGTTTTCTTTTCCCTTGGATTTAAAGAAAGGTATTAGGTAAGAAAATAAAAAGTGGAAGATATTTATGGGAGATGTTGAAGATCTTTCACTGTGATTAGAAGATTATTTTACTGAGTTTCCAAAGGCACTAAACTATTACAGTCCTTGTGTGTTTGTTCTTTTTATGTATTAAGTATTCCGCAAATTTAATGTAATGTCCATCCAAGTCAAGTTTAGGATCTCTACAACTACCATCATGATACAATAAATAAAATCAAATGGACTGATATGCCTAGGGACTGGTTTCCCATTATTCTTAAATTTAATAACCGTATTCCAAGGGTATATTTTTAGTTACTTTTTATCACAAACATTTAATTCTTGATCATTATGATTATTATCAACATTTCCTTTCTATCAAATTTTTCCTCCATTATGTATTTTTTAATGATTCATTCCATTTTTCCCCTCTTCACCTATCTCAGGTACCAATAGATTTTCTTTTAAAACATTATTCCATAAAATATTATATATACATTTATTTACATATATGGAATTATATGAATCCATTTT
Source organism: Viscum album (assembly GCA_963277665.1). NCBI lineage: Eukaryota > Viridiplantae > Streptophyta > Magnoliopsida > Santalales > Viscaceae > Viscum > Viscum album. The sequence goes on along the minus strand of OY728161.1, from coordinate 136,765,641 downwards.
AATACGCTTATGAATGATTAGTTCTAGGAAAACTCGACTATACAAAGGTTTTGATTCCAAAAAATAGTTAAATCAATAAAACATGTTGTCAATATATCATCTAGTTATTTTATTGTTTTATCATACTAATAATATATTTGAGGATGATACCAAATTATAAAAATGAAATGTATATCATGAACATACTGAATACTTATGAAAATGATTGAGGTGAAACATTAATTCTGATTAGATACATGGGAATTTGGTACTCCATGAATCCTTACAATTTCCTTATTTTACATTATAGAAATATGATCCAGATTGAAATATTCTCTAGTTAGGATGAATTGTGGTGGATTTTTAAGGAAGTAATCTAGAACCCATATATAATTAAATTATTTAAACATTCTGGGGAGTCTAATGACTAAATAAATTTTGATGTTTTATAATTTCCATTCTCGTAAGAATAATGGAAGTAACACCCCCTTAGACATTTTTATCAATGACTTAACTTGTTTACATACAAATCATTGAGATTCAAACATTTCGAAAAATCACTTTATGTCGTCCCGAAATAAATAATACTTCAAATATCTAGACATTTATATATTTTTGAGTGAATAAATAATGAATAACATTCAGATTCCTCAAACAACACCTTATTCAAATCTAGAATGGATGGAAAACATTCACCGTTATATAACATTATCATTACATCATGATCATGATTAAACATAAGAATATTTTTAACCATATATTTTAGCACAACATCATTCTTCTACACCACATTAATCTTTACATGGAAATATTGTTGAAAATAAAATTGAGAAAGATATGATATATCACATTCCATGAGTATTTCAAGTGGAATCCTTTGAAAATAAAAAATAAATTGATCTTTTGTTATCTCATCATTGATATTCTAACATGCTTCATTCGACAAAAATCATCGACAACCATATTATCTTTTGTATGGTGGTAACATACTGAGATGTCCTAATCCTTAATCAAATATAACCATATTTTTTATCACATGTTCTACTACATTTTTTTAATATATACATCAATATTTTTATCACTATATCTAACAGAATATTGTCATACATGATATATAATTTATATCTTTAATGAATAAATCACCACACATAAATTCTAATCATGTTTTCTGTAATTTTACCCATGAACCATCAATTGGTAGGATACATAATCTATTACCATGTTATTCTTTATAGAAACACATCTGAATTTAGTTTTGGATGCATCACAATAGATTTGAAACCCTTATACACAATTAGGGAATGTAATTATAGGCGTGTTGATAAATCTTCTCTTTGTTTGAATGAATTAATTCTCACACTCAATAATGTAAAATAACTTCACTCCATTTCACGTTATCATGGAAACTAGATTAGATATTAAATAGGAAATTTCCATAACCGATTGATATGTTCCATACAAACTAATAAACCATAGGATCTCTGGCACCGTAATTTTTTTTGAATAATATTTAATAGATTTCATATTTTGTAGATCAATAGATATACTCTATCATGAGATTATATGATCGAAAAATGAATCTTTTTAAATCCAAAAATCACACTTATTAAGCATTTCTATAAAATTGTTTTTAATCAGTGTATTTAGTGAAATATTCAAGTTATTGTAATTTCCATTCACAAATTTTGAATATATAAAAATATCATTCATAAAGACTACCCCAAACTCATCAGGTTAATATATAATGTCTTTATAAATTAAATACGTGAAGATAGTAGAGTAATTAATAAGAATGGATGGAATAACTATATATTTACATATTTTATACTTTTTTAAGGATGTAGTCTTGTGTATATCCTCTTTATTGACTATCAATTGATGATGTCAAAAAAATAATTCAATCATAGAAATGTATTTATCTTTGTGAATTTGATCAAACAATTCAACCTTATGTAGTAGAGGATACTATTTCTTTTTTATGATCTTGTTCAACTATCAATATTTAATTAAAAGGGACATCTATCCATCTTTATTTCTGAAAACGATTTTGGGTGCAGCCCAATATGAAACACATGGATAAATAAATCCCTATTTAATATTCTTTTATAGTTTCTTCTATAAATCCTGCACCTCAATCGAGGTCATTATATCGGGGTTATTTGAAATAAGAGTGAAACCATGTATGATTTGTATTTAAAACCCCTCTTCACATTTTGTGGAAGACTAGAAAAATAATCTTAGTATTCATTAATAAAATCCACACAATAATAAAATCATCAATGATGAGTATCTACCCAAATATCGAAGATAAACACCCATCATGAGTGGGAATAAAAACCCATAAAATGGAATTTATTTCCATTATAAGTTCATATTTATCAATGCACTGAAAAAAATAATCATAGGTTGTTTTTTAATATCCAAATGAATTCCCTTAATGAGAAATTATTGTGGTATTCATATAAATACATCCAATATAATCATAATATGAAATCTAATTCAACCATAGAGTGAATGACAAGATTTAGAGGAAGACCATTCCCACAAACATCAACAATAGAGGAATCATATACACGATCAATGAGCATCATACCAATACAGGGTTTCACTAATAACTCAACATATAATCATTTGTGTTCCATATTGATACACTTATAAATTATTCGTATATAAAAGAATGGTTAGATCTGAAGTCAAATAAGGAATTATAATTTATATAGTGGATGATATGTTTACCTTTCACAATTTCATCGTTGCGCCCCTCATAAAAAATTGTGATCCCATGATTTTTAACTTTTTCACATAGATTAATATCTCTCTATCATTGATCACCAACAATAACTTTTAGAATTGGGAATTTGATATCATAGTTCCCATAATCCTTGCATTTGAAACACTATAGTGTGGGTAGAGAATTCTATGAAACCTTCTCTTTTTTCACACAATTTGCTATCTTTTTAATCATTACAATAGTATATTTCTAAATAGACTTTCTTATAACCTAAAAAACATTTACTAGACCCATTAAGAAAAATTTTTATATATTTCACGACACCCATTAAAAGTAATGGAAATATGGTCTTCTTATCTCTATGGTTTTTAGATATTATTTTTAATTCCATGTTTTTCTAATTTTCAATACAATGATAATGATATGTATCTCTAAACTCCATTTCCACCATGATTGAATATATAAAAATATTTTCATATCTACTAAAGTCTCTTATAGTCAATTCCATAATGGAAATAAATTTTTTAAAAACAATTTCTTGATCTCATCCATATCCATGGAGTCAAATTCAAAATTTTGTATCTTATTCATGATAAGATTCTTTCACAGATAGGCTTCACCTTCTAAAAGCTACATAAAAAATTCTTTTCTGATTAACTAATCACTGGAGGATATAAAATATATTTTATGTTTTCCTATAAAATATAATGAAAATAAGTTAATAAAAATCCCCATTGAACGATGGTTTGTGTTTCCTCGTGAAGGAATCAATATTATATTGTTCCCTCCATTTATCATATGAAAGCCCATGTAACACCCCGAAATTTTATGAAAAATATTCTTTTAATTTCATTAATGTCTTGTGTCGTATGCTACACCAATATTACCTTGCGCTATACGCAACAATGTATTATCTTGCAGTATACACAACACTATTCTTGGATCGTGTTATACACAATTTTGATAATAGTTATTCGACTCAACATTGAGTGTATATATATATATATATTCAATGTATAAATGAAATATGGTTGGATTCTGTTATACGAAACAACGAAGGATTCTTTCACAACACGTAACCCTGACTTGGCTTGCATTACACGCAATCGCGACCTTCCTCGATAGCGTGTGTTGTACGCAATACCAGGTTTTACTAAAGAACGATATATTATTATAATATTATTATGAACTAGCCGTTATGAATAGTATTAAGTAAATTTTGAATTTTATAACATTATTATTCATCTTACACATTTTCTAGAACATGGTATAAGAACAAAATAAACTTTTCAGGTAAAATATGTATTTTTCAAAAAATGCAGTTTTGCCGCCTTTTGATGGCGCACCCACATTAAATCTAGTTTTTGACATGTTTATAAGTTAAATTTGACAAAATAAAATTCTTCATTGGAATCAAGAAATAAAAATTTACTTTGGATAACTTTTTCGTATTATTCTGGTAACTTTCATATTTTGATGAATAGTAAAAACACACTATATTTTAATGAAAAAAACGTTTTTCATCGTAATAATTTATATGGTTAAATTATAATATTTAATGGTTTTAAAGTATAAATAGAATATATTTTTACAATTTAATATAATTTATGTCATTAGCATTGATTTTACATTAAATTCGTAGGTTAAATCAATTCAATCTTTTGCAATGTTTTAAACAAAAACCTGTTTTCATTCGACAACGGGATTAATTTTAATATAATTTTTGCAACTTCTATGTATTGAATTTGAAAAACTGGATTCCATATTTGGAATCAGTGGGTCCAAATTATGTTAATATGCTACTTTTTATTTTTGGGAATTATGAATAGTAACTACGGTAAATTTTATTTACCATAGTTAAAGGTAAATCGGGTAATTAAGGGTAAATATAATATTATAAAATTACCCTAACACATGCCAAAAATCTATTGGATGGCTTAAAGTAAACCCATATCAACTAAGGGTCGTATTAGATTCATTTTATTGGACTTTTGACCATGAAAATAATTTAATTATTATTAAATCCAAAGAAAGTGACAACATGTCACTCTCTTAAATTTATAATTAAAATAATTTTAATTTAGTGATAAACATCATAAAACTTCGAACGTTAATAGTCTCCAGAAATCTAATAAAATTATCTACATAATGATAATTTATTTATAATTTTTAGGGATTAAATAATTGTCATTAATGGTGATACATTAATGATACATAAATTATTTATTAAGTGGAAGATAAGTAATATAGTTTTTATTGAGATAATAATACCCATTAAAAGGCACGTAAACCTGACCAAAACTTATTGGTAGTGTATATATACACCTTAATCATCCAATGACATCATAAATAACCGTTTGGATCCTTATAAAAGTGATTATGACACTTATATTATTTTATTTTAAATGATGCCAAAGTTGTCACCTTCATAATTTAATAAATATAACAATTTAAATATTGTTATTTTAAGATGATAAATTCGTGTAAAAGTATTATTATTAATTTTAATAGATTTATCTTCATCATAGAATTTTATTTTAAATTTTTATGCAACAAATCAATATATTAAATAATTATACAAAAATGTTGTAGATATTATTTTATTAAGAGATAAACCAAATAAATGGTTTTAAAAATAATAAAATAAATATTATATGAACTATTTAATGTGATCCACTAATTTTATAGATACATATGACCTTTTATGAATCTATTAAATCTTTTAGTTCAAACATATCTTCTTTATATATTTTATTTAAATTCAAATAAATGAATAATGTCAAAATTGACACTATTGTTATTTTATAAAAATAACATATTATAAAATTGTTTAAAAATCACAAAAATATCTAAAAATTATAAATTTACATTTATATGGTCTATAATGTTATAAATTACACAATTATGGAAAATTAACAACAAATAAGTAATTATTTGTTATGATTTAAAATTTAGAATTTTATTACCACAAATAAACTTAAATAGATTAAATAAGGATAAATCAAAATGATAAGGTTCAAAATAAGATCCAAATATGTCTAAATTTGATTTTTTGATAATATTACAACCCTATCTCATCTCATATTAGAATATGAGTAATTTTTGGAGGTTTTTAAGTGGGGGTAGATTTATTATAAATTAATATTTTTAAGAATTCCAGAGGTGCCCCTCTCCTCCCTTATAAAAGGGCTCCTCCTCCCTATCCTCCCCAGACGAATTTGAGCCTTCAAACTCGGCCAACCCCTGCCAAATTATCTTCTCCACTTCCCTAGAAACATCCTAGAGGTTCTGGTCTACTTTAAAGACCAATCTTAGTGCCTTAAGAGGAGGTTTCAAAGAGGCGTATCGAAGAAGAGGTAATTTCTTATCCCGATTCTTTCAATCATCTTTCTTCTTCAACATCTTCTTCTTTAGTTGTTTCATTATAAAGTAATAAAATAAGTATCACTAATATACTTATTTGTTATTATAAACATGAAACAACCCCATTTCACATTCTATCCATTCTACGGAAAACAAAATCACCGCGCGTGCGTACGTACGGAATATCGTCTCCACGCCGTGGTGTAATCTTTTTTTCCACCAACACCTTACATTGATGGGTATAATGGTGTAAAGAATAACTATAAATAGTTATTATAACATAATACTTATTATGATATATTTTTTCATCCACTCCAATTCAATTCAATAATTATGGAAACGTTATCATTGCTCATGCGTATGTATGGACTACCGTCTCCACGACGCGATGAGATTCATTCTCCATGTTAACCATTTTAAGAATGATTATAAAGTATATATAAAAAATAATAATTAAATATATGACATTATAATGCTACTGGATTTATTTATATATATATGTCATCTACTTAATTCCATTAAACTCAATAAGGAAATGAAAACAGTGTTCATGCGTACGTACGACCTACCGTCTCCATGAACAGTGTATTTCTTTCCATTTATCTATCTATTATATATATGTATATTATGAATATATATTATATATAAATCATGTTTTATATTCTGGAATTATGTAATCATGATCTAAATAATCATATGAATAATTACAAGTCAAAACACGGACGACAAATGAAACGATTTTACCCAAAACACTATTTAACATGGAATTTACAAAAGAATGGGTAATATAAAGTCATAAGTGAACCATATATGATATCATAACAATGAATATGATTCTGTAATAAGTCAATGACATTATTTAAATCATTATACAGGAGGTTCGGATACATACGAAGCATATCAGACATAAGGTAAGGGAAATATCACAATCTCATTTTTATCCGAGATTGTTTATACTCCAGAAATTGCTGGGGTGTATTTTATCATCCACATCCATGTTTCCTAAATATGTAATATTATTTCCATCCACCTAAAATTGTTTAAATCCAATTTTACCCTTCGGAAAATTTTTAGTAAAGGATATGAAAGGAATCTTTTGTCGTTTTTCATATGAGGTACTTTTTGACTTTTCCAACAAAAGTACGAGAAAAATGTTTTTTTAACTTATACGGCATGAATGGATTTTTAAAACATTATTTCCAAGAAGATTCTTTTACAAGTTTTCAAGTTTATTTTTAAACAACTTATTTTAGTTTAAAATTTTATGACATGTTATGAAAGAAAAAATGTTTTGAAGTAGAAAAGATATTTTCTTCAAGAATGGAGTTCAAGTGTTTTATCAAAATTATTTTCCATCTAAGATAATATTGGGTTTTGTTTCTATCCCTATTATTACATGGATTTGATTATGTTGTGATGGAAATATTTTTATGAATTCCTTTAGCTTATATGAATTGTTTTATGATGTCGCGATGTTTAAGATTCCCATTTTTATTACATGGGTTATGCTATGATGTATGGTTTATGATTTTGTGGCACAAATAAGAATGGTATCATTATGAGATGGGTGGGACCTATATCTCCCTCCAATGCATTGGGTAAAGATTTTATATCTCATGAGATAGACATGGCTGGAATGATAAGTTAATCTGGTTCAGTGTTACAGGACTGAAACGAGGAGTGAACTCGATTCAGAATGGGACTTTGTCCACTATGATGTTCTTGGAAGCAACTCCTTGGCTACTATGGAAATATTTACATGTGCTTAATGGATTCCACAATTACATGTTTTATTCCCATGCTATTTTATCATGGTTTATGTTCCATTATGATCTATGCCTTATGTACTTCAATGTTTTATGACGTTGCTCAAGATTTTAATGTTTAAACATTATGTTCATGTTTTTAAGTTCCAATGTATTTGGTATGTTTTATTTTATCCATGATTACCCTTACTGAGCATTTGAGATCACCCTTTTTATGTTTTATTTTCCACCAGGATCAAAAGAAAGGTTTTAGGTCAGGAAACAAAAAGTGAAAGATCTTTATGGGAGATGATAAAGATCGTTCACCACGATTAGAAGATTACGTTCCAAGTTTCCAAAGAAACTAAACTATTAAGGTCCTTGTATGTCTGTTTTTGTTATGTATTATGTATTCCGCAAAAGTAATGTAATGTCCATGTACGTCAAACTTAGGTTCTCTACAGCCCATCTAGAATCATAGATTAAAAATGTTGTGTGAGCATAGCAACAAGAATTTTCATTCCATTTCATTTAACATTAAATTTATCATAATTATAATAATATCCTTTACATTCTTCTAAAAAATTATAATTATATCTTTATCTTCCAGTCATGGAATAAAATAATAAAACACAGTGTGATCAAAAAAAATAAAAATGGAAAATAAATTTTTTAGGTAAAATCATTTATGATATCTACAGAAATAAAATTTAGTATAAATATATTAATCCTTAGATATAAAACATTTCATATATGATAATCATATATTCAAATACTTCATGATGTTTTATAAATAAATTGTTATTTAACCCACACATATCCTCCAGGATTTTCAATCCATGTGCTCAATAGGGAAAGTTTTCATGAACCATGTAATGATCTTGTCAATATTGATTCAGTGTTATTAAGGATATTACACATAGTTACATCTATTATAGTACCACATTCAATTGTAAAATTTCGACATCAATGTATTTCTATGTAAACCGCATAAGGTATTCCAAAATAAAATATTAGGATGTTACCTTGTACTAGGGCCTATAATAAGGGTTCTAAAACAAGTTTAACACCCCAGTTTCCAAAGGTTAATTAAACCATTCATTTGATACCAACTATAATGAACCTAGAATTTAATACATAGTTTATAAATAATTTTTTTATAGACATTAATTACATTACACAATAAAATTTTGAGGATTGTAAAGGTATAGTTCCTTTGGAAACATGAAAATATAAAATCTGGGTTCATTTTTTAACTATATAAATTCCCACTATGTTCTATATAGGTAGAAATCATCATAAAAAACACATAAACATACATTTTATCATAAAATATGTAAAGGAATTATAAGAAAGGGTGAAATAAAATGCTATTTAAGGGTAAAAAAAAGGTTATACATAAACATAACATGAGAATATGGGTATAAGAACATGAAAATAACATTAGAAAACAAACCCTACATTTTGAATGTAATATTCTTAGGTCATGAAATTAATATTTTTAGATCATAATTTATGATTCATAGGGTAATTAAATAATATGTTCCATGAGATAATAAAAATGGCCAGAGGCATAGAATTTTTTCATATACATTACTATAGAAAATCATTTCCCTTATAGTTCAATGATAATTTCTAAGATAATCATAGTAAAATGGGTTCACTCCAAATGCAACACTATTAGTCATAGATCACCTATAATAATACCTTAGTGGAATGATTACCTACCTAATGTGGTTTCAATACCCATTAAATTATATTATATCTATTTTGATAACAATATTTACTCAATGAATTCGAGTGTAAAAAAGGTCCCAACCATCACTAAATTAAAATTAATCATATGTGTACAAAAATTATATAAATATTTCATTATATAATAACACATGAAAATAAATGTATTCCATAAAAATTAATCCTAACATTACATGTGAAAAAGAAACATGTATCTTAATAATTTCATCATTTTATACATGTTGTGGATAATTAAGTCGGTTTTATAAATATTTTATCATTGTATAACATATAGAAGAGAAACTGGTTTTATAAAGATGTTATAATAATATACATAATTATTCTAGATAAATAATAATAATTTTATAATTGGATCAAATTACATATAAAAATAATGTAACAGCAAAGGATGTTATATTATAAATAAAATTATATGAAAAACACTTGGAATTTTTACTTTGAAAAATATAATTTTTTTGAACATTACATTTTTCAAAAATTATAAATTCATTGAATAATGTGAAAATAATTTTATTTGAAAACAAACTTGAAATTTTATAAATTAAACATTAAATCAAATAATGGTTTTTATAGAAGTAAATTTCATTCATGTCAAACTTTTTAAAATAATGACTCATTTCACATATTCTATAAAAGAAAAAGAATATTTTTTTTGGAAATAAGACATATTTATATTTCTGTAAAATAAATTATAAAAATTAAAACATGGGTACAAATTTATTTAATAAATAATTTATATAAAATAACAAATAATTGAACCTATTTTTATAAAATATTTATATTTAATTAAAAGGGGTTTCAAAAGATAAGAAATATAAAGATGAATTTAATAAAAACATTATTTTATTATCATGAAAACATAAGTACTGAAAATTAAGGGAAAAAATATAGTTTCAGGACATATATATATATTATAATAAAATTCATTATTTTCATGTCTTTTTTATCATAATATTTCATCATTAGAATCATAATCATAAATATTATCAATAATTGATGTGATTATAGCATAAAATCATTACCACTTCGATATAATTTAAATCCTATATAACATTAAACATTAACATAAAAAAGATATTAAATATAATGAAAGTAAATATATTAATGATATAACATGTAAAAATGGATGTATATAGACCTAATAAAAAAATATAGGTTCATAACAAATGTTGGAATCAAAATTATAAACAATCCTAATAATCGATGGGATTGTGGTATAAAATCATTACCTCTATAGAATAAATTAACTCAGAATAACCAAACATGACTAACATATAATGAAATATAAAATATCATGAAAATAAGAATATTCATGGTATTACATGGAAAAATGGTTGTGTATAACCTTCATTAAAGAAAATAGGTGTAAAACATAACATATGTCTCAATGAAATAAAATTGAGACAAAAAGATGTAACTTTATGTCTTAAATTCATTTGAACCTAATAAATAAAACTATGTTATAAATATATGTTTATTTTTAATCTATCATATCACCCTGATACTATATATAATTCCATATATGTTTACATATTTCCTTTTGATACCCATTTTAATAATTCTATGTTAATGTCGTGTTTTGAGGAATTATTGCATTGTATTTCGTGTCTGTTTTTATTTATTATTCTTGGCTCTCTTACTTTTATCAGGATTAAATCTTCTCCAAAATTTTATTAATGATATAATTATCTATATAATCAATAATTATGTATTATATTCTAATCATTAAAATTTATATATATAATATGAATTACATCGTTCATAGAGACGGTATTCCATATGTACGCATGAATGATGTTTCCATTTTATTGATGGATGAAGAAATAAATTTAAATAATATATTATTTTTTAAATATAATATATATATATATATATCATATATATCACATATATTCATTAAACATACCCCTAATAACATTCTGTATAAAATTCATATGAAAAATGTATCAAATCACTTCACGAGGTAGTAGACCAACATACACATGAATGACCTTATAATACTCTATATGAAATGAAATGTAAAAAAATTATTCATGGTAATATATATAAAGAATTATATGTATGTTATATATATATATATTATTTATCATTATACACAACCATTAGAGGTATTGATGGAAAATGTGTCACATCAGTTCGAGAGGTGGTTGTTTGTCCTACACACGAGTGACATTATCTTCTTATATTTAATGGAATATGTGATATATGACGGTCATTACCAAAAAATTACAAAATACAAGGATATTAGATATAATTTTTTTATATATAAAAAAATTATAATGATAATCAAAGGGTATGGAGGAAGAAATAAAATAAAATTCGACTTGAAGAACATTACATCTTCTTTGGGTAACCTACTTGGGATTGCAACCAAAACCTTCCAATGATTTATTTATTATCAAAATAATAATTATGGTAAAATATTAGCATATTAAGGATGATATTTTGGTAGTTATTATTGAAAATAAATGGTTTTGTAAATGTGAAGTGGGAGAATAGGGCTGGAATTTTTATGTGAGTCGAGTGTCCCGCTTATGTTATTTTAAAAAAATGTTTTCACACAGTTATCTCATGAAAAAGGGTCCAAATTAGTTAATTATAATATATATAGAAGATAAGGTTTTAATTTTTCAATTCAGTTGATTTTGAAAACATTTTTGGTCATTTTACCACTTATTTTTTACATGAACCCCTAGTAAACTCATTTTTTCCATGACCACAATAGATAATATTTACAATATTTACTGTTATTTAAAGTAAAAATTTTTTCTGAACAAATTTTAAATTAAGAATTATTCTTAGTTAAATTAATGATTCAATTATAAAATTTCAATCCATAGTGTTGGTGAAATTTTGTTTAAAATTAAACTCGTGGTTGTGATGACAAATCATTTTTCCAAAGACAAAAAAGTTCAAATGGTTAAAATCATTTTATACCAAAAATCAATATGATAATGATTCCAATGACCATAATTTTGTTAATAGATATAAAATATTACAATTTTACATTCTAACCGATTTATAAACAATAATTAACCTTATAAATTTTTTAAATTAAAAATAAATTATCAATAAAACCCAGTATTTCACAGTATTCATCGGAAAATTATTCTTTTTAGAAAAATCCCAACAATTCACCATGGGATTATATTGATATTATGAATTTTAAAAAATAATATTAAATTTTCAAATTATTTTCATAAATAATTTCAAAATTAATTTAAATTTATTCATAAAAATATATATATATATATAACATTTTTCTAAGATAATAACATTTCTGAAGCATATAAAAATTTAAAAAAAATATGTACCTTTTTATTAGTATGTTTTTTTTATATGTAAAATAATAATTAATATTTAAAATTTTATCTACTTATTCGTGCCACCAACATTAATAATTAGGAAATAATTATAGTTTTTATTTAATAATATAAATAGTTTTTTGTGGTTCATTAAATATTAGTGTTTCATGTAATATAATATATTTAAGAAAATTAAGATATTATAGAAAAAAAATTCATAAACTGTATAAGTGTTAGATATAAATTCATTCATAACCATTAACCACACATGATTAGGTTTTCTTTTCTTATGGATTTTCCAGGACGTTACTCCTCTAGGACTTATGCTGTGGATATTCACAGAATACCCACAAAAGCGTCCCCCCACCGACAAGGTCGACCAATCATGTGTCTCCCCCATCAAAACCTACATGACGACGTTGGGATACCGCCACCATTTTAAATCCAAAACAAAATGATGACCACCATCACTAACCACTTCATCCATTCTTGATCCATCCATAATTTTCATTAATGCCTCTAGAAATTGACCCTCTCTTTCAACACCATCCACCTTTTCATCGATTCCTCACAATGACCACTTCCATGTTATTTATGTTATTAATCATATCTAACACCCCAAACTGTAAATGTTGTCTCCCCTTCCATTCTAATGTCCCTCGTTACCTACCATTTCGATGTACACCACTCAATACCCAACTATGGGACCTTCCCTCCAGTCACCAAGTATAACCCAGAAGATTATTCCCTCTAAGATTTGATCATAGGATTTGATGTAGGATTACTTGTCTCCTTAAATATTTTTCAAAACCCCATATTCTTTATTTGTATCATTGAAAAACGAAAAAACATGTTATTGTTCATTTTAAAATTAGATAAACCGTGGTAATTGTTCTCAATCTTGTCTTCTATAATTCAGTAAAGGGTAATATAAGAAATATACCAAAAATATCAAGCACATATATGAAATATTACATTACATATGATCTCATGATAATCATGAATAAACACTACTAAATTAACTTGTTAGGATTATTCATCTGTTCATAAACCACTATATCTATGATATTTAAATTTAAATTTAGTAATTTAACATATTTTATAATGTATAAAATTAAATTTCCATCGACTTTTAAAAAAATATGCTAACCAAATTACTACCTAAAATCTCAAAAATTGTAACATTTATAAAATAAATAAAATTATATTTAACAATGATTGGAGAACTATGGTATAAAAATCTAAATTTCTATTGAATTTATTATTTGATGAAAACACCTACCATTACAAAAACATAGTTGAGACATATCTCATACTCCATTGGAAATACATTTTCCTACCAAATTACATCCAAATCTATTAACAATAAATATATAAAAAAACAAAAATTGAAATATATAAAACATAACAAAAATTTATGGGTTTCAGATGGTCTAAATGCATTTTTCCAATACACTGGAAGAAAATAGAAACTGAAATTCTATGACTAACCACGATAGAAACATGAAATCTTACATATGTATAAAAAGAAGTAACATGAAGTTTTTACCAAGCACCATAGAACTACTTAACAACTCTTCCTTTGTTCTTGATGAATATCACATAATATATATTAAAAACTTCCCTCTTTATTAGGCATCTATGGGTTGTACTAAGTCTTTCAATGCTTGATGAGTGTCCTATCATCACCTATGACATGATAATACCTTATTAATGTAAAGGTAGAATATAATGATATCACTATGTTTGGTAATGTTTTGTGAAAGTATTGATAGGGATTTTATACACACAATCACATGGTGAATACCATTTTATATGTCCATTAAATAAACTCATTGAGTGTTCACACATTAAATCATTAGTTACACATTAATCCACATGGTTACATCAAATATAATATTTGTTTATACTGACTCTTCCATCAATTTAATCTTTTGAAAATACTAATAAATGATAGATTATTCTTAATATCTTATCTAATGATAACAAATATAATTGGACCACCCAAAAATTTATGGTTGTGTCATTCTATCATATAACATTTCTTACAATATATCTAGTCTAATAATTTGAATCATACAGTGACCTGACCACAGAACGTCCAGATCTTATATCTGTTACTAATTAAATTGGTGTTCTTATAAGTAATCAATACCTGAAGGAGATTATAGTTTATTAGTATTGAAAAACCAGTTACACACATGAGATTTTTATTACCAAAGAAAACAATAATTAAAAAATAACTTTTTTATTCTTCATAAAATATATAACATTGAGAATTAAACTAACATATATATTAAATCCCATCATATATTTTATGGTAAGCTTCTTAGATTCTTGGAGAATGAAAAATAATAAGGTTGACGTGAACTGATTAGTAAGGGAAATATTTTGGGGAATTAATAATTAATTAATGATACTAATAATTATTATAGGGTAAAAAACTAAACCCACAAGATATATAATCAATAAACCAAGAGGGAAATTAATAATTGATATGGAAAGGTAATCAATAGAATCAAATTTAATTCAAAAAACAAGATAAATAATCTTATATAAGGAAATTTTAGAAAATGAATCACATTCCATTTAATCAATGAACATAAATTGAAATGTATCCTTGAATATGAAAATGAAAAATAAAATGGATGATTTATAAGGAACAAATATTAGAGAAATTCATTCTTAATGGATGTCATTTATATGGAAGAGTAAAATGTATAACATAAAGAAAATTCAATAGATGTTTTAAATATATGGATAGAAAAACTTTTAATTTTAAAAAATAGTTTTTCTTGTTAGAGCTCATCGATGCATCGAGGAGGTTTATAAGTTCCTGGATCCACTTGTCAACACCATTCCAAATAATTACAGTAATAAAAAATTAAAAATAAGTAATATTCCTTATCAAATATCCCTATTTAATAAGGAATGGAGTATTATCACTATTTCCCCAAATAATCAATTAACTTTAAAAGTATACAATGTATGTATAATGGTATACAGTTTATGAAAAAATTATATCTATGAAACATTTAACCAGTAATTAGAGGGAAGTTCAATGTTTAATGATCATAAGAGAATATATATTTCAAGGGGGATAAAAAAAATTTCATGGATGTGAATTTCAATAATATCCTTTGTCAAATCCATAATAAAACATCTATAGGAATAATACCGATAATATTAATACAAAAACCCCTAGTGGGGGTAAATATAATGGAAAGTTGTTTTATAATAATTGAAATACTAAAGAACTATCTTTTAAAAATATCATGGGGAAAATATATTTTTAATATTAAAAAATTTTGAAATCCTATTTCATTGAAAATAAATTTTTAAATAATTTTATATAAAAATTATTTATAAAATCAATAAATCTAGTCATTAAATAAATGATTGTGAGTAAATCCATACCTTTTTTATAATGTAAAAAGAACATTCATTTTTAAAATTAATAATATTAGAAAAATGCATTTTTCAAAATGAGAAAACAATATTCTTTTCAAAAAATTATTAAAAGAAAAAAGTGTAATAGTTTATTTACCAAACCATATTAAATACCATTTTTACACCATTTTAATAATATATTGTATTTAAATGAAAAACCGTTCTCTGACTAAAGATAGAAATACTGTTAGGCTTTCATAGAAACATTTCCTAAAACATTTTCAGTACTAAATAATGGGAAAATGGTACTAATAGTTAAAATTGGTAATCAATAACTAGATAATTTAATGAGATTTTTTTTTTAAAATTGATAATATATTTTTTCTAATTTAAATACCCTTTAACAATCCTTATTGTGACTTTTGAGTAAATTAATCCTTAAACTTTTTGAATTGTTTCATAAAACATGGAATCATTTAAAATAATAATATTGATGAAGGAATAACATTAAATGAATTCCAAAAATTCTAGTAATATAAAAGGATACATTATATAATTTAAAATAGAGGTAGCAGATACACCACAAAAAATATGTATGAGGTGAACATGACACTTATCTCTCGGATATAAAATGTGAGATGAGAATCCCTTATGTTGAGTTCTCATTCGGGTGAACATCCGTTAAATTATTATACAATAAATATATATTAATTATCAACATTATTTATAACCTTTTACATTATTATCATTAATTTTTTTCACATATTTCTATGATTTATAAAACAATATAAACAATTAAATTTAAATCGGGTGTTTTGAAAAAATTTGGTTGATGTGTAAAAAACAGCATTGGTAGATCAACTACTGTCAAATGGGTCATTACATAAAAATACACTTTATAATAATCATGAAATAATTAAAATATTATTTACATAATATAAACTATTAAATAAATCAATTAAATATAATTTTGAAAAATTAATCAATGTTACAATGATGGAGATAGTAGGTCATATGTATGCATGTGTAATGTTCACATTTTCAATGATTTTTATCTAAGGAAGTTATGTAGAATAATCTCATTCTAT
This sequence comes from Viscum album, assembly GCA_963277665.1. NCBI lineage: Eukaryota > Viridiplantae > Streptophyta > Magnoliopsida > Santalales > Viscaceae > Viscum > Viscum album. The sequence continues at coordinate 136,748,285 of OY728161.1, read as the reverse complement.
ATTTATAATAATAAGAAAATAAAAAAAAATATTTACTCAAATATAATTATATATAAAATTATTATGATGTACAAAAGGAACCACATCATATTGGGGAGGTGGTAGGCCACACATCTACAAATGATGTTATGTCTTTTAAAGTGTGTGAAAGGGTAATAAATAATGATATATGTTATATTTCTAGAAAGTTAATTATTTCATGAATATTATATAGATTTCATATATTCTACATATTATTAATTAAAACCATCGTTTATACATTTCATTTATCATGTGAATGTATCACATCTCCCTAAGGGCCAGTAGTTAACAATTCCACAAATTTTTTTATCATTTTTACAAACCAAAGAATGTATGAAGAGACTTTATATAGAAGAATTAAAATATCATAAAAACATAATAAATATAATTTTGTCATATATAAAACTATTTTATATTATAATGGCCAAACATGACTGTTGGTAAAAGAAAACATTAATAATCCTCATTTCCTGAGGTAGTGATTTTCCGTACAAAGAAATAAAATGTTTGTTACAAATTAGATGTAAGTGTGAGTAATTGTAGGCTAAGAAAGTTGTATAAAAACATCATAGTATTTTTATGATAGTATTGTTATTATATTAATATTTAATAATAATATTTGGGGTGGTTGAAAAGTATATTAAATAGAAAATATCATTGGAATGAATTTCCTTAGAAACCGGGTAACTAATTTTTCTTTATACCAAATGGATTACTTAGAATGATTTATGAACAATACCAGGATTAAAGTTCAAGGGAAGATATTTTCGGATCCTATATAGGTAGATGTTTTCTGAAACTATGCTAATTGAGATATGTGAAGAATGAAGAGAGGTGGTGGCCTTTTATAAGGGAGGAAAAGGACATAATTGTTATTTTTTAGATGATGTTAGGTGCATCAAATGTTTTACGTTGAAATATAATCAAAATACCATCCAAAAAAATTAATTTAAAGTTAATTGCCTATGTATATCCATAAAATTGGTTTTGGATAAGAGTATAGGTCACTCGATCCCTTACATTAAAGGTTAAGTCCATTATTAAGCATAACATTACCATAATAATAATATTTATTTTTAATAACATTCAATATTCTGTTTGTAAAAAATAAAAATTCTAATAGAAGACCTTATAAATTATTTTCATTCAAAATATGGAATCTAGTTTTCTATATTTCAATGGCATAAGTGGATGAAATTGATTTAAAATTAATCCAACATGTGGGGAGACAATGCGTGTTTTTTTGTAAAAACTCTTGAATGTTTTCTTTGTTTTTATAATTAATTTAAAATGGAAAATTATTTAAATGTCAGGAATTTTTTAATTGATAATAATATTATATAATAAATAATTTAAACCAACCTAATATATAATTTATACTTATAACTGAATTATATTAAAATTTTGTTTTCAACTAATATCCAGTAGTTTTAGTAATCACTTAAAAAAGAAAAGGTTTAGAGAAATATCAAAAATTCATCTTATCCTAATTATTATGTTTCAATTTAAAATATGAAGACTATTTTTAAATTAAATCAACTATATTTTCAAGAATGACATATATAGTGGGTTCTCTATTAAAAGCCAGCAAAAATTCCTTTTTAAAAATTTAGGTTTTTATGTATGTTATATTTTTTGGTCATATCTTATGACTATAACACATAATAGCTAAATATAAAAATATTTAATCATATATATATCATTAAAATAATTAAATAATTTTCATTAATTATGTTTATTAAGAAAAAAATCCTTTAGAATAATAAAAAGTAAAAAATTCTATTTTGTATCCAATGGGTTATTATTTCAGTATCACAATAATTGGTAACAAATTAATTCATTTTATATTTAAATAAATTATATATTATCATAAGTTAGTTAAAAAAATTCATAAAATCTAACATAAAATAACATTTATTTCATATTATATTTAATAATAATATTTTAGTAAAGAATTATTATTTTCCGAAACATGGTCTTTCATGTAACACAATGTATCGAAGAAGGTTACTCTTGCATTACTAAAAGCAATCAAAGATGGTATATATTTTAGGAAATTAACTATAACATAATTTTTAATGAAATATAAGAAATATAATATAGTATATTTATTTAATATTATAATGTGTTGGGCTATTATATTCCCTTTTTGACTTGGTGTAACATGTCATTAATACAATTGAAGAAAAATATGAATTTTATAATTATAATGTGTTACATTCACCACACAATAATTAATTTGATTCCTAAAAAAATTAACTCAATAATGGTTTGATATTTTTTTACATTGAAGTCCCACATCATGATAAGGAATCATATAAAATAATCTAGAAAAAGGATGATGGAATATACATTAGTCAAATGGAATAACATGTAGCCTGGAATTTATGTATGAGAACATTATTGGAAAGTTAAAATATGTACTTTTAGGAAAATTGTAATTATTTATAGGGAGTGAATTAGGTATTATATAACAAACAAGTGACTAATCAATATAATTTTTGGGCATTCAATCCATAAATATTTGATGATTTAGAAGACCATCTTTTCAATATAAATTAATGTAATTGTACAAAATTTTATTTCAAAGTAATTTTAATAATGTTGGGTAATTAATTTGCATAAATTTTATATATACTGTAAATATTTCTAAAAACCAAATTTAAATATTAAATTTTTCTTAGATCGATTTTCCAATTAATTTAAAAAATAATTTTGATTCTTAAAGCACTAAAACAATCATTTAAAGTATCCTAAGTCCTATAAAATGGGGAAAAGGCTTACTATTTTTCTCTAATTATTATCGAAAATTAATATGATTAATATATTAATCTCAAACCTTCAAAAGTAAAACTGTGGGTTTATGGATAAAATTTATTCGTCAATTTGAAAAACAAAAATCAATGATAAAAATTAACTAGGACATTTCATATTTTTTGAATTGGAGTGAATCCCTTTTCATTTTTCTGTCATTTATTTAAGACCCATGACCGTTCCAGATACAATTTTATGTCACCCAGCTTAAATTATGTCATTTTCTAAAACCGTATTAATATTATTTTCAAAATAAATTCAATGGGGATCCTGGAAATAATGTGATTTACTAAATATCTTTTTATTTATAGTTTTCAATAAAATCCTAATACATAAATACCATATCCATTATATCCACAATGATCCTTTCATGGTATATTGTGTCTCCATAATATCATTTTTAGGATGTATAAATAATGAAACCATATTTTTACTCTAAAACGACACAAGTATAACCTAGGATATTCATTTTAATTATCTATTATAATCCTACATAATCGGTTTTAATGAAAATGTGAATTATCATAAGAATATCTTATGGGACTGTCAAACTAAGTTTATTATATGGCACGTTGTCTTGAATAGTATTATTAAATTAAATAAAGGTGAGTAGATTCGATTTTTCTATATGAGGTAAAAAATACCCTTTCCAAAGTAAAAAGATTATGAAATTTCTTTCTTTAGAATGTGAACATATGATTCATTTGAAAACATGGTTAAAAGGAAAAATGGTATAAATGTCCATACTTAATTTTTTAAAATTCCATCATGAAATTTTTTTAATAAAACATTTTTTTTGGATAAAACAGGTTCTCGGACTAAAGTGATAAATAATTTCGACTTTACATTAAAACATTTCTTAAACCCCGTTTTGTACCAATTAGTTTAAAATTTGTAGTAAGACATGAATATTTCCATGAATATCCAAAGAATATAAATTGGATGTTTTTATTGAATAATGGTTGTATAATATAATTTATTGAAAATACCACTGAATGATCGTTATTTATATTATTAAAAAAATAATATTTCAACAATTAAAAGTCTCTCATTCTATATTGAACATTTTTAAATAATAATCCTCCTGTAGGAATATCATTAAATTAATTTCTAAAATAAATTGAAGATAAATTTATTAATGATATTATATATCAAAATTTTTATTAGATACAACCCTAAAAAGATGTATGTGGTGAAAATTCTATTTATCTCACAGATGTAAAATGTGAGATGATAACCTTTTACCTTGAGTTTTCATTCAGTTAAACATACTTTCTCATCATATATAATTAATGTGTGTAAATTTTTTACATTATTGATAATTTTTTTATTGTTTTTATAATTAATTTTATTTAACGTATTAATATACTATATAAAACTAATTAATCTATTAGGTTTACATTTGGTGTTTTGACTAAATGTGGGTTATGTTTCAAAAACATCATTGGTATGCAAACTATGGTACATTGTGTCATTACATAAACATCTAAATAATAATAAATATGAAATAATTATCATATTTTTACATCAATTATTCTATTAAACCAATAATTGAATAAGTTTATGAAAATTAAATCAATGTTACAATCATAAAGAGAGTAGTTTGTATGTACAATTGAGTAACGTTATCATTTTTCATATATCAAAATAGAACAAAGGTATATAGAATTATAAATTTTCCAGAATGATATTAATATCATATATACCACATTATTTAGTCAATTATACTTATACATAAAATAACCATGATTTAAAAAGGATTCACATCAGGACTAGGAGGAAATAGTTCACAAGTCCATGAACGAGGTTATCACTTTTATTGTTTGTGAAAGTTTCATAACAAAATAAAATATATTATACTTATATAAAGGTAATTATTTCATCAATATTATATATATGTTTTACCATGTCACATATTTTTATTTCAAACCTTTATTTATAATTTACATTTAACCTTTGAATGAATCACATCGATTTGAGGGAGAGGTATTCTACACTTCCACAAACGATGTTATTGTTTGTACAAAAAATGTAAAATACAATGATTTGAGTTATAAAATAATAATAGAATCTTGAATAAATATTTAATATCTTAAATATAATATATAAATATATTTTCTCTCATAAAATTCAACCATGAATGTTGGTAAATGAAAAATTAGCAATCATTACTTTTTGAGGCGGTAATTTGCCGTACACAGAAACTGTATGTTTGTTACCCATTAAATTGAAGTTTTTGAAGTTGTAGGTGAAACCATTAATATAAAATCATTCAGTATATTTTGGATACTATTTTTATTACATTAAAATAGGATAAGAATATTATATCAGGTGAAAATGTAAATTAATGAGAATAGATCATAGGAAAGTGCTAACGTTAAAATTGGGAACTAATTTCGGTTTATACGAAATGGCCTACTTGGAAGGATTTATTCTAAAAGGAAGGATTAATGGTTTAGAAAATATATTTTTTTAACCTATATTGGATGATAATCTTGGAATTAATGTCGTTTGATAGGTGATAAGAATGGGGAGAGTTGGTTTCCATTTATAAGTGAGGAAAAAGACTCACGATGTATATTTTTAATAAATGTGTACCGACGTTTTTACCTTAAAAAACTCTCCAAAAACAATAAAAACATAATTATAGACGTTTTATTGCTGATTTGTGTCCATACGTTGGGTTTTCGACATGAGGGTAGGCTATTTGGGTCCTTAAAGTATAGTTAAAGTTATTTGTGAAGCTTAATTTTACCTTAAAAGTTGTAACTAATTTTAATTACTTTAAGTAATATTTTTGGTAAAAAATAAATTTTGCCTTATTATAAATTATAAGATTTTCTTATTTGTAACTTTTAATCTATTTTTCTAAATTAGAATCATATAAGTGGGGTAAATTTATTTAAATACATCTCGCATGTGGGATGGAAATGTGGGGTTTTATTGAAAAAATGTAAGAATGTTTATAATGATATTATAATTAATTTCAAAGTAAAAAATTAATCAAATGAAATAAATTGTTTTAATATTTAGAAATATTATACAATTAACTATAAAACTAATAGAAATTATAATGATTTCAAATAAATATATATGATGAAAATGCAGTTTTGAACTACAATTAAGGGTTTTTAACTATTCATTAAAAAATAAATTTTTTTTGAAAAAAATATCACAAATTAACCTTAACCTAATTATTATGTTTATATTTCAAAAATAAAGTTTATTTTTATACATTATATAATTTAATATTTTTAAACAGATATTTGATAAGGGTTTTCCATTAATGGGATGTAGAATTTCTTTTATAAAGAATAATGATTTTTATGTGTGAAAAAGTTTTGTTATTATCTTATTCCTCTAAAAAGAAATGGATGAATATAAAAAATATTTTACAATATATATTTCATTAAAATATTTCAATACTTTTATTTAATTATTTTTATTAATAAATAATGCATTTTTAAGTATAAAAATAATAATATCACTCTTTTTTATCCAACTGCTTCTTATTATAGTTTCCCATTAATTTCACAACAATTAATTCATTTTATATTTAAACAAATCATAAATTTTAATTTATTAGTTAATAATATTCATAACATCAAAACAACTTTCTATGTTATATCACATTATATTAAATAATTATATTTTAATAATACAGTTTTAATTATTGTGACTCGATTTTGCTTGTAACGAAATCTATCCATTAAAGTTGATCATGTGTGCAATGAAAACTATAATTGAAAGAATCTCTCACATGTAATGAATCCAACATAGTTTTTTATGAATTATAATCTATAGCATGTATTATATTTATTTTACATTGTTATATATTTGGTTAACATAGAATTATTTTATAGTTGGTGTTTCAAGTCATAAACACTATTGAATACATAGTTATACATTAGAATTTCAGAGTGTTACAACATATTTTAAAAGTAGTATAAATGCATGTCTTACAATCTCTTCAATCATAAAATATGTTATGTAAAATTAAATTTTATGCATAACTGATATTGGAAATATCTCTTCAAATCTTCAACATTCAATAAAGCCTCATTGAATATGTGAAATTTCTCTTTATGTTGTATAATATACAATAAATATATACATTGATCTCAAAAATTCATTTTGGATAACTTCAAAAATAGAATTGGATAATTTAAATAAATTAACAATTCATTACATCATATGTAATACTTTGTGAGTACCCATCTTACACTATTTTGTAAAAACAATGTAATTATTTTAGATCTTCTTTCTCTGTCAACATCAAACCACATTTTATAAATAAAAATGATTGACCCCATGGGAATCTGCATTATAGAAAATATATTATTTAATGAATCTATAAATTAAATCTTAAAATGGAATCTTACTATTAGGCTTCAATCATATTCTTGAAAACCATATTTAGGTTCCAGACTAAAGAAGAAAAAAAAAGATTCTTAGAACATTAATTTATGTAACTCTAATATAATTGTTCTGTTGTAGTTATTAATTGAAAATGAAAAAAAAGTTTTTCAAACTGATGATTTAATGTTGATAGCAGTTATGTTTAGCTATATGTTTCCCCTTTCATTGGTATGATGGAAGTAGTGTGCAGAGTGGAAAGGAGTTGCTTGAATGTAACTAAAAAAATGAAAGAGTCTTTGTAAAGGATTCTGTTATGGATTTTAGAAAAGAAAAATAAAATTACATTAAATTATTTGTATTACGATAGTAAAAAAATTAGATTTTTGAAGTCACAGACAATTTACTTATTTACTAATTTTATGTGGTGGGAACCTTTGATTAAATGGCGTGATTTTCGTAGATATATAAGCAATATGGAATCACTCCCTAGGATAAAGAAATATATGGAGACCATTTTCATCAGATATTATATACAATATTAATTATATAGAATCAATAATGATGAGAGATATCATAAATTTTTAACATATTGTAATACCTTAATAATAGTAAAGTATTACCCTCTTATATAGTGGGGTTATTGTCCAAACCACATAAATTATATTTATCTTTTTTTCTTCCATTATTTAAATCATTTCTATTCAAAATTATTAACTATTATAAATCAATGTGGTTATTGCATTGTGTTTGTTATATTTAATAGGGTAACATAATATGTCCTTGAGGTGGGTTAATAGGAAAAAAATTAAAGGGATGTATTAATTAAAAATGTTAATTGAAATAATTAATTAATAGAGTCAATTTGAATTGGGAAGGTAAAAAAACAATAGAACACAAGGATGTTTTTATAGTTTTTTGGAATAATTGGGCATATTATACATTTATACAGCATTTCATGGTGGTAGATAAATTTTTATTTATTTAACATTTGACAGTGAACTATAACCTAATTACATTACATTTTTCTACAAAGTGGATGGATTATAACTCTGACACAATGACTTCTGAATGGGCAGTCACCACCCAAATGCAACAGTTCATTTAGATTATTGGTTTCACCTGCAAAATGATCCAGAAATTATAATACATGATTCATAACCTATTGATAATGAAGAAGAATTATTATTTATATAAGTTGATTAATAGAAAAATGATTATAACAGAATATGAGAAGAGTGGTTATAGACACAAGAAACCTGGATGAAGTTGATGAACAAAAAATAATGAACATGTACTATTTCTTGAGTAATGTAATGGGATATATTTACATGATAGTATTAGTCATAGAAGTTTTTAACCATCCACTGATAGATCATCTAGCTGATGAAAACATGATCTCAATGTAAAACACGTCAATGATAAGACCAAATATTTTATTCTCAAAATTTTATATTCATGTAACTCATATATGTATATATTTTATATAATCATGGATCAAACACCTTTAATAATATAAAATTGACCAATATACAATATGTTATAGAATTCTAAATTAAGAAATTGATAAAACTAATTTATTAGAAAGAAATATAAATGAGATAAATTATTATTCCCCCAAAATGTCACAACCCACACCCAAAATTTAATACAATGAGGAATGATTAAAATAAAATAAGTAACCCAATTAAATATTTTATACAGACTTCATAATATTTGGTCAATGAATGAACCCATGAAAATATAATTTTATTCATTTGAATTATGAAATTTAATAAAATTTCATGTAAAACAAGTTGTATACATGAAGAGAATATCAAAAATTAAAGAAACATAAATATACAAATTTAAAAAAAAAATTAATTCATTTTAGACCAGAAAATATTAATTTATAATCTATATAATAAAATAAAACAACCCAAAATAATAAAAATTAATTTTGATTTTCAAATAGTATGTTTCATTCGTGAAGGAAAAGTAGACATCAGTCATCATAATAACATGATTATAATAATGAAAAACAATTATCAAATGTTGTACATAGTTAATTGGACTTTATAAATTGGTTAGAACAATTTAAATATATAAAATAAACGTGGAGAAAATAGATAAATGAATGAAATACATAAATTATTTTATATTTTTAGATTTTAGATAAAAAACTAATGAAATTCACTAAACTACATAGCCAAATTATTGAAAGGGTTTTTCAGGTTGGTGGGTTTCCTTATGTATGAGAATTTACCAGAAAATAAAATAGTTTTAAGTGATTCATAAAATATATTCACTATATAAGAGACTTATATAATGGATTTATTTAAGTTAATTTACTGTATATGGGATCAATGTATATGAATTTCTTATAATTTGTAAAAAATTTGAATTTTAAAATATTATATGTATATAAGACCACCTAAATGAGAGAATCATTTTTGGGTACAAGTTTATTATATTTATTATATTTCATAATCTTCACATACACATCACGAATCAACATTATCTGATTTATAAAAGTGATGTTATGATTTAAAAGTTGTATCAAGAGAGATTTAAAAATAGTAGAAAATAGAATGAAAACATACATGGATTCTATCATGATTTTGGTCATTATAGAGTTAGAATAAACATTTTATGTACTCTAATGAAATCTTCAAACTATTCATTGATTTCCAAAACAATAATCACAAAATTCCTATTTATTTATCTCTTTATATTGTCAAAATATAGGAGGTAAAAAATCTATAAAATTGGATCTGTGGATTTCAAAATGGCCACATGGTTCAAAAATCGGATGTGGGGTTAAGAATTTATCTACACGGTGTACATCATATCTGATATATATGAATAATAAAAAAATTACATAAATGATATTTTCTGATACGAAATGATGTATTTATCCATGGAACCCAAAATAAAAATTATATTTCATGTTATGAAAAATATAAATATGGATTTTAAGGACATTTTAGGAAATAGAATATTATGATGTGTTCAATGTTAACATACATTATTCAATACATAATTGTATTTATTGAAATATTTAAAGGAAATAAAAAATACATTATTTTAATTATCATATCATAATGTATTTCAAGTAGCTACTCAACATTCATTCCATTTGTGATAATCAAAAAACCAAGAATAATTTGAAAGACATATCCCACATTTTCAAATTATATTAAAGATAAGGTTTTAATATAAAATGTTTTTCATTAAAAATATACAAATTATATATTAATTTCTATCAAAAAAGAATATTTTCCAAAAAAATATGTTAATGATTCCCTGTAAATCATTTTTTAAACATGTAATAAGTAATCATGATAATGTGATCCACCGTTAAAAAACGGAATTAAATTCCATGATAATTTTTTTTGAAAATGGATAGAGGAAAATAAAGAGGAATATTTTAAAAATATCATTATATGAAAACAGATGTTTTAAATAGTATACAAACATCACATATGATTTATGATAGGTTTCAAAATATTTAAATAATTAATAAATTATCATAAAATTTAAAAAATGTAATCAATAAAACAGATCCCATATTTTTTGTATATTTCATTTAAATCAAAAATTTCAAGAATATAAAAACATTCAAATACCCCATAAGTAAATGAAAATAAAAAAAATAACTAGATTACAACATTATAATCTAAAATTAATTTTTTCAAACTTATAAAAGTATGACGCCTGTGTAGAATATCTGCATGTTGATTTTTAGAAGGGATATACTCTAAAAAAATATTTCCCATATCTATAATAAAATTATATATGAAGTCAATATTCAATTTTCTATAATTATCTAATGGTTTCTTAGAAATGAAAATATCATATTATTTTTTCACAATCAATAGGCCATTTACTAAGATAATTACCAATATTAGTAATAGTTTCCATAATCCATATACATTGAACACAAGAAGTACCATAAGAAATATGATCATATTTTATTATAGATAGATAAAAACATACTTAATTATTATAAACCAAAGTCTTAAACAGTAACCATCAAAATGTCACATTCTTGGGGTTCTTTTTCATCAATTGTCATCCTATAATATTAGATTCATAATCTGATCTTATATTAAAAAAATTATACCTATATCAGTGAAAACCATAGTTAATAGTTCCTTTAACATATCTAATTATACCCTTGATTGCTTCAATAAGGCTTCCTGTAGGATTATCATGATATATTTCACTTAAACAAAAAGTAAATAAGATATTGGGTCAATATGTAGTTAGATAACCATTCTACATATCATGCCTCTATAAAACCAAATATGAATACGCATTCTAGACAATGCAATATCTAATTTACCACTATTAATCATATGTGTTTTTAAATATTTAATTAAATCAAGACATAAACTTTTATCAACCTATTTATTATATAAATATTGATAAAGAATGATCTTGTATTTTTTTAAGAAATTTCATGAATGATGAAAAAGTTATTTTGTTGATTAAGTTCTTGTCAAACTTTGTTGAAATTAATGTAGAAGAAACATTACATGGAAATTCAATAGAGGGACCAAAAACTATACCGTCAATATAAATTTCACAATTAAAATATCCCAAGAAATTTTATAATAAAAATTTTATGATCATATAGATTATGATTTATTAATTATAAATTCTTATTAGTACATATAATTTTGATTGGTCTGAAAGAAACATTATGTTTTACCCATTTTATAAATGCATCATAAACATAAAGGCATTATTATTTCCATTTCTGTATCTGTAAGAAATTTTCATGTTTAGAGAGATTATTTAACATTATTATATGAACATTACAAAATCATTGATTCCAAATAATTATATCAATCAATATCTCATTCAAACACTTATCATATTGAACAATTAGGTTGATAATTAATGAATATAAATATATTGCTACATATATTAGCTTAAAATAATACATAATCATCCTAAAAATTAATCACTTATCATTTTTAAATTTAAAATCCATCCCAATGTAACATAAAAAATATATAATAATTAAAATATGTTTTAAAAATGTGATAAATAAAACATTAGAAATTTGCATAGAAATATTAATACCAAATTTACTAAACCCATTTAATTTTCCATTTATATTATTTCAAAATTTTTAAAATCCCTCCATAAAATATGTCATGTGTAATAAATATCATTGGGACTCTACTCATATTTCTAGAGAATCCAATGTCTATGTATTATATGTATTTCCTGAGGCAACCGTGAAACTTTTCCTAAAAATAAATTACGTGAAAATACTGGTACCCAAGCCACATTAGGTCCAATTATATTAGTAAAACAATTTATGATTACCCACATAGGATTTAAATAAGTATTTTATATTACACTAGATAACATGGATTTAGAATTATGATCCTTTTAAAATCCAAAATACTATTTTAATCTAATGGAATAATCATTTTCATAGTGAAATTTCATTCCACATTAAAAACAAGAAATAGTATATGTACAACCATTATTAATTTTAACAAAATAATTTTGAGGCGTTTGAGGTAATACCCTATCATATAGAATTCCATCATTATTTTCAATTATTTTATCCAATGATATAATTTTATAATATATTTATGACCTTGAATAAAAGCAGGAAATCATTTCATATGATATTAATCTTTAGATTTTAATTTTTCATTCTAATCATGAGTAGGATTAAATGTTTCATTAACTATAAATTACGATGTATAAGAATGATTTCAATATATTATAACTATCTTATAAAATAAATTTATTTTCAAAAACATGTTTTATAATTCCTTTAATATTATTATATGAATTACCTACATCGAAAAACATCCTTCATCGAATTTTCAATTTCATTATTTAACATTGAAATATCTTAATATTCAGATTCATAATCAGAATCATATCATCATGAATAAAAATATGAATTACTAAACTTTTTCGGTGAAGCCATGAGGTATATGTTAGTATATTATTTCTCATTTTTATACATTTCATTAGAATCATAACCTTCAGTAGAACATTAACAAGGTGTCAATGAATATTCATACTTCATTTTTATTTTAATTTATTATATTGTTTTGGATATTCTTCCTGATATTATATTTTTTCCTGCAGTAAAAAAAGTAATAAATGATGTATTATAAATTGGGTTTCCAATATTCTCTCTATTTTTTTTATATTAGATAGTTTTTTCTAAATTGGTTCCAGAATATTTTTTTCATTTATTTTTATACAACATCACACTTTGAGTAATATATTCAACATAACTAGCTCGTAGTTTAAAATTTGATGAGTCAGTAGAAATGGTATTGATGGAGTTAAACACTACACAAGTTCTTTTTTTGTACTCCTTCTCAATGTTCATTAAATCTATATCATTTTGAAGTTGTGATATAATAAATTCCGCAATATATTACTCATTGAAGTTATTTATTCCTTCAATGAAAAACTTATTTTCATACAATTTATTGGGTAGTTCGTATAGGACTCTTTCAATTGGTTTGTGGTTCACCAAATATTCTCCAATGGAAGCCATTTCTTCAAAAATGCGCGTGAATTAGTGGAACATTTTATCCAAAGATTATTTTTTACCCATCATGAGTTATTGATAATGAGATCAAAGACATCCATGTTTTGTTCTAATCAAATTTCTAATCAAAAGGTGATTGAATTTTACAATATTCTAAATATCATTAGTTTTCATACATGAAAATACATTACCAAACACACTCGTATAAATAGATAAATATTAAATATTAAAGAAATAAATAATTTAAAACATATTTAACAACATTAATTCCTATTAATGTATTCTAGTCAACTTCTGGTAGTGCATACTATTTTTTCATGAACGACTACTATTATTTGGTTAATTGCATGAGGTAAGAGTTTGTTCATGTTTTCTGGTATCATTAATCATTTTTTCCATTGTGATGTGTCTTCCAAGGAATCCATGAATTTTTTATATTTAATCTTCCACATACTTGACATATTTTAATGTCATTTTTCATTTAATTTCCATTTATTCTCTGTTTACAGGTTTTCCCATGTTTTTTCAAGAAAGTGTGAGTTTTCATTATTTAGGCAAAACCGTGAGCCCATTTCATTATTTTATAACCAATTCTATTTCTTTTATAACTATTTAATTTTTTAATATTTTCACATGTTCCACTTCGAAAATGGAATCCCCTAACCTATTAATACATCAATTTCAATTTGGATCCTTTAATAATGCATAATAATGACGGATATGGGTTATTATTTAAGGAATTATGCCAGCCCGAAGGCCCACTTCCAGTTAAAAAACATGTTTTTTAATAACATATTCAGGTTTTATTATTTTTTGGTGATTCAAAGTGTAACCCAAGCCCACTGAACCCATACATTTGTCCATCCTCTTTACCCCCTCTTTGGATCTCGTATTAATCGTGAATTAGTGCATAACATCATAGGGTTGCTCAAAATTTTCAGATTTGAAGAGGTAAGTTCTTCCCTTTATAACTCTCTCAATTATCACTCTTTTTTCTCCTTTAAAATTCCTAATTGAACCATTCGTCCTCCTTTTCGAACATAAAATCCATTTCAGACCTCAATGTCATTTAAAAACACTTGAAATGAATTTTGATGGCGGATTCGGTGGAGTAACATTAATGAATCTTAGTTAAGTGTCTCTCCATCTAAGTTCTTCCCTTATCCATGAAGTTTCATTCAATTTTCATGATGTACTAAATTACCATGGGTAGGTTTTCAAACCAAGGGTTTAGACTTGGAGTTTTTTGTCTATTATGATGGTTTTATGTTCTATCTAATTCTCTTTTTGTGCGGCGTTGGTGTGAAATGATTTTCGCACGGAGATTCAAGGGTTTCCATTGATTTGGTAAGTGATATTAATTTTTATTCTTTCTTTGTTTATTAACATGATTTATTGATCATATATGAAGGTTAATATAAATTTATGATTGCTAAAAAAATTATATTTAGTGGTGTTTTTATTAAAAAAGAATTTTAAATTACAATTTGGTGTGAAATTGTGGGTTTTCCTAAGAAATGTTTTATTGGTTTATTTGAGGAGGACCTATAAATACATACATGTTTTTATTGCAATATAATATGTCTGAGAATAATGTTTTGAATGTTTATCCCTTTTAGTTTATACTTTGAAATTGGGATTTAATGGTATTTTTGGAACATGTGAACATTAAGTCCCATGTTTTTGTGTAAAAGGAGGTTTTACAAAGTTATAATCTTCTAGTTCAGTGGGGAAGCCCTAAAATTAATTTGATGGTTTCATTGAAATTTATTTGGATTCCTATTCTATTTTGGTAACATAAAAGTGTTCACATAGTGTATAATTGGGGGTTTTCAAGGAGTTTAGGGTGCAAAACATTGTTGTATTTTGAGAAATTGTTTCATTTAAAAATCAATGTGCTTTGTTTTTTTTTATGTTGTTTAAAATGTGTATAGATAATATACTATTTGTATGTGACCTGTAGTGGTGGTTTATATGAAAATGGATTTATATAGCATGCCAAAATTGTTTGAGCACAATGAGTGAATACCGAGTACCTAGGTGCGACAGATGTGTACTAGTACAGCTAGTGGACCTAATGGGTTTTCCATGTTTCACATAGAATTTGGGTAAAGACAACTACAACCAAACAATATGGATGATGATTGGGTACCACTAGGTTATGGTTATGTTCCCTACTAGTTGATCATCCATGAGAACAGATTTTACTATGGTTACTTTATACTAAGGTACGAGGTACATGGGGCCCGATACTATCTAGTGCATAGGGGTGTTCCCGATTTTAATTCACATTGGATTATTTTGTTTTTTTACACGTATTTGTGTGTGTTTTTCAGTATATTTTAGTATCTATAATTACCTTTTAAATGTGTTAACATTCTGAATGTTTTACATTGAAAAATATTTTTAATTGAATGCTTCATTTATTGGAATTGATCACTGATTTTCATTGCATGTTAAAACTCCTTTCATTTCCACCTTATATTGAATGAACATTAGAATAATTGGGGATAATACTATTGGGAATAGGCTCACACCCATTTTACACCCTTGGGTGTAATTATACATTATTATTCTTGACTCAGGTAAAGGAAAGACTCTGGGTGGTGGCGGTGCATGGTGTTATTTCCCATACATAGTGTAGAGTTGTGGAGACGTCTTGTGGGTGAGTACCCCTTGTCATGTGGAGTCCTTGGTGCTGTTTCGCTGCGATTTATTTGGGTCTTTCGACATTTTTTTCATTTGAACTTATGTATTCTGTTCTTGATTTTTTATAAGCATTGTTGTTATGAATTTTGTAGATTCAATTTCCCAAATTCTTTTGTTGTTTTATGTATATATATTTAGGTAAATCATTCCCAAATATAGATAAATGATACCCAAGAACTTTTTCTAGCCCATGGGGATTGGGAATACCCTCCAGGCCTTTCCAGGGCCTAGTTTTGGTTTCGGTTGTAGTGGAGACCAGATTCGGTTAATTAAAAAAATTTATCAAATGGAGTTAATCTGTTTGGGTTATATTTCTATTTTGGGATGATTTGGGATAGACCGGAGCTAGAAATGTTGTGTCCTAGGGTTATGGTTGTTAGTAGGGTTCCTGGAATACACCTCTCATGGAAATTCTTGAGTCACCCGGGGATGTTGGAATTTACGGACTGACATCACATCCAGGTGATATGTGTGGGATGTAGACCACACGTGGACATTGGGAGGAGGTGGAGAATTTTTTTCTTTTATTACTAGAATGTGTTTTTATTATTTATATCTGATGTATTTGATTAATATATACAACATTGTGATACTGATTTTTTTTTTTAACTGTTACAATTTGTATCAACATGCCACCCTAGAAAGCTCCCACGCACCCACCAGAGGAATCTTGAGAGAGTTCTTCCATAACGATTGTTCTAAGGATAGTCGAGGCCGTGGTCTGGGATGTCCAAGCTTGGGTGTAGAAAACGACTCTTACTCATATTCCTACTAGGGTAGAAGGGATGAGTCGTAGAAATGATAAAACCTATGGGTTTATGAAAAACAAGACTCCTACCTTCTGAGGAAACTCAGAACCCCAGGAAGTAAAGGATAAACTGAAGAAGATCAAGTGTAAGTTTCAGTTCCTGGAAACACACAACGAGAGCAGGGTGAAGTCTGCCTCCTTTCTGTTGAAGGGTCATAGCAGTAAGTGCTGGAAGTCAGTGCGTCAGACATGGAAGATTGTGCAAATGCACTGGGGAGATTTTAAGGTTGACTTCAATGAACATTACTTCCTAGAGGTCATCAGATATTCTAGGTCCAGTGAGATCATGGACCTTGTTCAAGGGAATAATATTGTGATGGAGTACGCCAACCGTTTTTCTAGGTTGGTTCGGTATTCCCTTTAAATCATCTAAAATTAAAAATTGAGGGCCTATATGTTTGAGAAATGCAAGGGAGAAGACATATACTCTCATGTGTTCATGATTAAGTTGAGGACATATGCTAAGGTTGTTGACCGGGTGTTCATAGAGGAGATTGGCCGTAATGGTATGGCTGGTTTCTATGGGTCTGTATCCATAGTGTGTAGTAGTATCTCTTTAGAAATGAAAAGGATGCAGGAGGAACATGTGAAGAAGGGAGGTGGTAGTTCAGTCCACTCTTCCAGGTAGTTTTCATCTGCAACTTCGGATGCGAGATCGGTTGTGTTCCACCAGCATGTAAATCAGGGAAAATATTCCCTTCATGAACAATTCCTCTAATTCCCTATTACTAGTGTGGAGGTTTGGGTAATTTTCAATGCTGATGCGGGGTGGCACACACACTTTTGAGAGGGGAAGGGTCAGTGTCTTCAAGAGGAGTGTCGTCATAGTCATAGCCATCGAAGACTGTGGGATCCTGATTTGGAGTCTTGTGTTGTATGGTTGGGTTATCTTCTAGGTAGAGCGAGTTCAAGGCACAATCAAAGAATAGATTTCATCCTCGGGTAGAGACCGGACACCTCCCTGTAATGGATCAGGAACCGGTTGGATCAGAGGCTGTCAGTCAACAGCTCGAGGTACCGTTCTGATCAAAAAATCAATATCTACTGCTCTTTCTGATACCGGTTCCTTTTATTCATTTATTTATGCCTGTTTTTGGACATGCCAAATTTTCCAACTGAGGTTATGTCATTCACAATGGAGTTGGTGTCAACGCTGGGAAAGATGAAGGAGCAGGGTCTCATGTGCCCTTCGTGTAAGCTTTCTGTGTCAGGGGTTACGATGGAGTGGGACCTCTTGGTTCTAGATATAGAACTGATTGACATAATACATGGAATGGATTTGATATTACACTTCTAGGAACACATTCATTGCTATATATTGCATGTGAGTTTCATTAGACCCGATGGGTGTCGTCAGGTATTTCAGGGAGAATGGGATCCTCAGACAGGTCGTGCAAGACCTCAACTCACAGTGTTGTAAAGTATTACCTTCTTGTTATCATCGGTCACACTAGAGGATGGTTTTCTTTCCCTTTATGGTGCACTACAACATGAAGTGATTGATTTTATGGAATATTCTTGGATGATTTATAAGGTTTTCCCCAAAGCGGGATGTGGTGTTTTCGATTGATCTGGGGTCGAGAACCCAGATGACATCTCTTCCCTCATATCGCATGGACCCCACCAAGGTGAGGGAATTGAATATACATCTGGATGACATATAACCCAAAGTATTCAATCTCTCGGTCATCTCTCCTTGGGTCACTCCTATGTTGTTGGCGAAAAGGCTAATGGATCCCTCCGTTTGTGTATTGACTATCAGATTCTGAATAAGTTAATAATAAAGAACAAATTCTTTTTTCCCAGTATATATGATTTGTTAGATCAGTTGATGGGGATATGTAATTCTAAAAAATAGAACAACATCTGGGCCATCATCAACTCCTGGTGAAGGAGTCAGATATCCCAAATACAACAATTCGAAGTTGTTACAAACACATAGAGTATTTGGTCACGCATTTCGGATTGGCTAATGCTCCATCAATCTTTATGGAACTCATGAACATGGTGTACATTAGTATCTTGATTTATTCATTGTGGTGTTTGTGGATGACATAAAAGTGTACTGTAGCTCCGAGGAGGAACATGAACATCACTTGAAGATAATATTGAAAACTTTTTGGGATCACCGCCTCTATGAGAAGTTGTCAAATTTCACTTTTTAGATCAGGGACGTGAGATTTACGGGGCATGTGATCTATGTGAAGGGGGCTTCAGTTGACCCCGATAAGATTAGTGTGGTTATTTCTTGGGAGTAGATGATGAATGTGTTTGAGATCAGAAGCTTCCCTGGCCTAGCCTATTATTACATGTGGTTAATTAATGATTTCTCTCGGATTTCTTCACCGATTACTGAGCTCAACCAAAAAGGGTTGATGTTTTTATGGGGCCCAAAATGTCAATCATCGTATGATGAGAAGAAGAGGTTGTTGACTAACACCCTTGTGCTCATTTTTCCAGAGGCTGGAAAATGGTATATAGGGTCTATTTTGATGCTTCAGTTATAGGTCTTGAGTGTGTGCTTATACAGGATGATCACGTGGGGGTGTATGGCTCTCTCCAACTCCGAACACACAAAAAGAATTACCCGACCGATGAAATTGAGTTAGTAGTGGTGATTCATTCTTTTAATACACGACATCAATACCTCTTTGGAGAGATGATTTTGGTCTACTCTAATCACAAAATTTTATCCTATATCTTCTTACAGAAGACCTCCACTTGAGGCAACATCATTGCATCGAGTACTTTCAGGGGTTTGACATTGATATTTTATATACCCCAGGCTAGGGTATTGTGGTGGATGATGATTTGGGGAGAAGAGTTCATGTGTAGGCTTTGAGGAAGAACAATGATGAGTGGACTTTGATGAGGGACTTTTCTTAGATTCCTATGGAGACGAGGGAGCACAGTGGAGGTGTATTATTGGAGAGCTTCCACTTGACTTCATCTTTGTTGTAGTCGATTTAGTGGGAACAACCCAGTGATGAGCTTTGTCAGGGGTCAAAGCATTTTCTTCATAGTGGGGATACATCCTATGATTGGTCGTCATCCCCCGAGGGTATCTTTTTCTTCAAGGACTGTTTATTGGGATGTTATCTCTACGGAAGTTGGTGATGGAGTCAAGACATTGGTCTTAGCATTATGTTCATCCGGGTTCCACCAAGATGTATTATGACATATTTTTGTAGTTATGGTGGCCTGTTATGAGATGATACATATAATTAATTGTGTTGAGATGCAACACATACCAACACATGAATGAAGAGAATCAAATTCCCTCCAACTTTTACAGCCATTAACCATTCCTACCAGAAAGTGGGATGAGTTTTCCGTTGAATTCATTGATGGCTAAACACGTACACCTCATGGTAAGAATTCCATTTGGGTGGTGATTGATCGTCTAAACAAATCATCCCACTTCATTCTGATCAGAGATTAATCTAAAGTGGATGAGTTGGGCCATTTGTATCTTTAAGAGGTGGTGAGACTCTATGGTGTTCCATCAGCAGTAGTCTTAGATAGAGACCCCCATTTAAGTTCACAGTTATGGTTCGTCCTTCAAAATGCATTCTGGTCTCCGATTAAGTTGAGCATGAATTACCACCCTCCGAAGGATGGTCAGATAGAGTGGGAAAATCAGATATTAGAGTAAAATCATCGTGCATGTGTCCTGAATTATATAGGTTCATGGGATAGCCATTTGGGGTTGGTTGAGGTTGCCTATTATAAATGTTACTCATCCTCGATTCGAATGTAACTTTTTCAGGAGCTCTTTGGTCGACCTTGTCGGTCCCCCCAATGTTGGGATGAGGTAGGTGAGATCTCACAGTTGGGGTCGAGTCTGGTGTAGGAGATTTCTGAGAAGGTCATGTGGATCAAGAAGCCTTTATTAATAGGCCAGATAACCCATAAATCATATGATTACTAGAGGTGTCGAGACCTAGAGTTTTCTGTGGGTGACATAGTATTCTTGAAAGTGTCCCCTTGTCTGGGCCATCGTCGATTAGGGAAGCAATGGAAGCTGACACCATAGTATGTTGGTCCCTTTGAGATAACTGTGCGTATTGGCAAGGTGGAATATAATATGGCTTTACCTTCTCAGTTTACATCCATCCATGATGTCTTCCATGTCTCGCAGCTAAATAAATACAACCTGGATCTGTCCCATGTGCTGATTTGGGATGAACTAAAGATAGAGCCTAACATGTAAGCTTTTGAGCGGCCAGTCAGAATAGTGTACTCCCATGAAAATTTTCTTCAATTGAGGTCTATTACACTATTATGGGATCATGGAATCATGGTAATGGTACACATGAGATATGGGAGTGGATTTCATGTGTTGAGGACGTGTTTCTATTATTGTTTTTCGATCAAGCTTCAGGTTGAATTTCCTAAACTGAATGATTTCATGGTGAGGATAATTTTCACATAAATGAAATATTTTAATGTTATTTTTCACTTAATTTCCATTCTTACGTTTTGGGGGGTTTTCACATGTTTTTTAAAAGAGGGTATGTTTTCTTAATTTGGGCCAAACCGTGATCCCATTTCAAGATAAAAACCCTTTTTTTCTTTTATAACAATTCCATTTTTTAATATTTTTCACACATTCGACTTCCAAAATAGCATCTTGTGACCTATTAAAAACACCATCGAAGTTTTATTCTTTATTAATCCATAATAATGGTGGATTTGGGTTTTTATTTAAGGAAATTTTCCACCCTGAAGTCCCATTTCCAGTTTAAAAAATTATTTTTTAATAACTTATATAGTTTTTTATTAATTTTTGGGTATTTAATGTTTCACCCATGCCCACATAACCTAGAAAAATTCCAATCCACATTCCCCCCTCTTTGGTGATCGTATTCATCACAAATTAGTGCATAACATAATAGGGTTTCTCAAATCATCTATATTTTATGTCGTAACATCTTTCCTTTATTACCCTCCCGATTCAGACTCTTTTTCCTCCATTATAATTTATAATTTGACACTTCCTCCTCCTCTTCAATCCTAAAAACCATTGAAACAATCAAAGTCTCTCAAAACCTCTTTGGAACCTCATTTTGAAGGGGGATTTTGTGGAGGAACTTCAAATAATCTCATGAAAGTGTGTTTCTACCTTATTTTTACCCTTTTCCATGATGTATCATTCAATTACCATGAATCCCCAGATGAACTATGGGTAGGGATTCAAACCTAGTGACTAACCATGTGTTTTATTGATCAATTCCTATAGTTTTTTGTTCGATTTAAGTCCCTCTTTGTGCGATGGTGGTGCGACTTGAATTTCGAACGATGATTCAAGGGTTACCTTTGATTTTGTAAAGTATTCCAATGTTTATGCAATATTTGTGTATTATCATGCAATATTAATCATATTTTCTGGTTTATATAATTTTATGATTACTGAAAAAAAATTATTGGTTTTTTTATTGAAATTGAATTTTAAATGCCAATTTGTGTGAAATTGGGGGTTTTCCAAAGATATGTGTTATTTGTTTATTTGAGGCTGCCCAATATATACTGATTTGTTTTTACTGAAATATAATAGTTATGAAAATGTTTTTTTTATTGTTTATACCCATTGTTTGTTGCTGTAAAAATGGGTTTTAATGGTATTTTTGGATCATGTGAACATTAAGTTTAATGTTAGTGTGTAAATTGAGATTTTCAATGTTATCATTTCTTGGATCACATGGGGCTGGACTTAAATAGAATTTTTGGTTTCATATAAATGTATTTGGATGATTTTCTATTTTCAAAAGTTACAGGTGTGAACATATTTTACATAGAGGGGTTTTCAATGAGTTTGGGGTGCAAAACAACACGGGATTATGAGATATTGTTTCATTTAAAAATCAAAGTGTTTTTGTGTGTGTTTTAAGTGGTTTAAAATGTTTTTAGATACTTTAATGTATGAATGTGACCAGTAGTTGTGGATTATTTGAAAATTTAATAAGGTATCATACTGAAATTGTTTGATCACTAAGGGGGAAGCCGAGGTACCTAGGGGAGAACGATATGTACTAGTACGACTAGTGGACTGGATAAGTTTTGTCAGTGTTTCACATAAA
This sequence comes from Viscum album, assembly GCA_963277665.1. Classification (NCBI taxonomy): domain Eukaryota; kingdom Viridiplantae; phylum Streptophyta; class Magnoliopsida; order Santalales; family Viscaceae; genus Viscum; species Viscum album. Next base: position 136,724,974 of record OY728161.1, on the reverse strand, counting down.
ATTTATGTAATGAAAACTCTAACTAAACTATATGGATAATTATTGGGGACCACTAGGTTTTAGTTATGTTACCAACTTGTGGATCATGCATGAGAACAAATTTTACTAGGGTTACATTACCCCAATGTACGAGGTACATGGGGCCCGAGGCTATCAAGTGCCTAAGGGTGTTCCCAATTTTGATGCTCATTGGATTTGTGGTATATTACATTGTATTTGGGTGTGTTTGGTAGTTTATTAATGTAGAAAAAATTACCATTTAAATGTGTTAACATTATGAATGTTTTATCATGAAAACTATTTTCAATTGGCAGTTTCATTTCTTGAAATTTGTCGTCTCTTTTCATTGCATATTAAAACCGATAACTTTTTCACCTTGTATTGAATGAAAATTAGAATAATTGGGTGGTATCCTTTTTTCATAGGCTCAAACCCTACTTAAACCCTTTGGGTTTAAGTAGAATTTATTATTCATGACTTATGTAATGGAAAGACTTCGGGTGATGGTGGTTCGAGGTGTTAGTTACAATCCTTGGGGCAAAGTTGTGGAGAAGGCTTTTGGGGGATGACCCATTGTCATGTGGAGTCCTTAGGGATGTTTTGATACTATTTATTTGTGTCTTGGGAACTTTTTTATTTAATTTGAACTTATTTATTCAGTTCAGTATTTGTGTATTAACCGTGTTGGTATGAATTTTTCAGATTTAGTTTGCCAAATGTTATTAGTGTTTTACATATACATATTTAGGTAAATCATTCCCAAACATAGATAAATGATACCAAAGAACTTGTGCCTCCCCAAGGGGATAGAGAATTACTTTCATGAATTTCAACTATCTAGGTATGTTTCTAGTAATAGTGGTAAACAGAATAGGTTTGGGACCAAATCCTACCATGTTCATGTTCTTTTTTATAGAATGTGATGTCTAGAAATAAGTTACTATAGTAAAATATAAACAAAATACTTTATTGAAGTATTGAATAATATCCAAAAATAACATAATTTGATACCATTTTTTTGGTTGAATACAGTAATATATTATGTTCTAGAGAGGGATAAAAATACCAAATAATAAAATTTAAAGTGAATGATTAATTATAAATTGTAAGTAATATATTTAGTTAATTGTGTTTATTATAAGAAGAAAAAGTTAAGGAATTAAAATAAGTTAAGGCTATTTTTTAGAGGTTTGGATAATGTTGACCTAGTGTACTATTTCCACGCACTAAATAGAAATAGATATGTTGCAAAATAAATATATTTTTGAACTGGATTCATAAATAGATTATATAATATTTTTTTACAGAGTGAAGAGGGAGTCAATAAAATATTGACATCTAAATGTGGAACCAAAAAGTAAATGAGATAGTGAATTTATAATATAGGATTCACAACCATAATATTACAAACAATATAATTAGTGAGACTCAACACTAAATATTAAGAATAATATTTTTTTAAATCATAAATAGAAAAATGGCTATATGTAAAATAAAGGAAGAAGTGTTACAAACATAAAAAATGAGGATAAAGTAAAATTTAAAGGAATAATAACATGTTATGGTTCTTGAGTAATGAATTAGGATATTTCATCAAGTAAATAGTCGCAGAATGTTTTTTTAAACGGCCCTCAAGAGGACATCCAACTAATGGAAACATGATCTCACATGTACAACACTTCAAAGTTCAAAGAGATTCTTTTATTATAATTTTATTTAAGTTCTAAAAAGGAATATATGTCTCTAAACTATAACACAAAGGAAATAAATCCATTTAAGAACAATTAAATCCAACTCACTTAATATAATATAGATATGTAAAAAATAAAAAAAACTATAATACTGAAATATCATAAAGAGATATGAATGAGAAGAATTATCGTTCCAAAAAAATCGCACAACTCATGAATGAAATATAAAATATTGAAGGATAATTTTTTTTTAAATTCAACAAATTGAATATTTTAGAATATTCCAATAATAATAGGTCTATTAAATATCTCATGAAAATAAAATTTTTTAATTTGACATAGAATATTCAAAATAATTTTTTTTAAAAATGATTAAATATATAGAGAATTTAAAAAATTAAAACACAACATTTATGATATTAAATAAATTAATGAGTTTAATATCAAAAAATATTTTTTTAGACAATAAAATTTATCAAATAAGAACAAAATAATAAAATCAAATTTTTGGATTCAAATTGCACGTTTCATGCATGCAGAAAAAACACACATCAATCTTCATAAAAATAGAAAAATGAAAAGTAGTTTTCATGGCTTATACATATTTAATATTATATTATAAAGTCATTATAAAAGTTTAAAAATATAATATACATGTATTGAAAATGGATATATAAAATAAAATTAAAAACAAATATCATTTCTATATTTTTGAAAAACATATAGAAACCCACTAAACTGAATAGAAACATTCAAATTGGGGTTCTCCATTCTGTAATTTTTACAAATATAATAGAATTTACCACATAAGAAAATATATATTATATATTAACTATATATGATATTCAAATGAGGGATCTACTTAAGCGAATTGACCATGTAAGAGATTCATGCATCCGAATTCCTGAAAATTTTGCATTTATTGAATGTTCAAATTTTAGACCTAAAACATACCATGTAAATATAAGAACTATCTATGAGTCATTTTTATATATATTTATAATGTTTATTTACTTTCCAAATAAAAAATAATACCCTTATTATTATATATAAAACATTTTTACTGTTTAAAAAATAGTAGCAAAACATTTTAGAATAAACTTTAGTAAATAGCATGAAAAGATATTCTGGCTTATAAACTATTTTTATAGATGATAGAGATCGAGGTAGAATTTTATATCATCTAATAGTAATAATATATATATATATATATCTATTATTATTATTTTTCTAAAACAAAAATTAAAAAATTTGAACTTCTTCAGGTATAATACGTTTGAAATATATAGTGTAAAAATTCTATAAAATTAACTATGTGGATTTCAAACACGATATGTGGTTCAAAAATTGGAAACGTGGTTATGAAATTATATATATGGTGTGTATCATTTATTCATTACATGAATTATAAAAAAAATAAAATGATCTTTTAGTGTCCGAAATAATTTATTTATACTAAGAACTCAAAATAAAACTTCTAGAACATGTTACGAAAAAATACGAAATCAAATCAAAAGGTATTATAAGAAATGAAATAATATGATATTATTAATGATAAACATAAATAAATGAGAAAAATTATTAAATATATTATGTCATTTATGGTAAAAAATCAATAATTGTAATTATAAAATTATAATGTCATTCATGGAGCCACTCAATAGTTGTGTCATGCACTTGGTGTAGCGTGGCTTCCAAGTTAGGGGATCCATAATGTTTGTTCATCAGGTAATTTTTTCAACCTATATATATTCTGGTGGATATCTTCAATTATATTTATAGAATATATATGTGTTATCAAAAATTATTATTAACAATTTTGGATGGGGAATCTTCGAGTTGTCAATCAATTGTGTGGGTGATTCAAAGCTCAGTTGTTCAAATCTCAGTTGTTCAACACCACTCTATGATTTTCCATATATGATAGTTTTTGGTATGAAGTTGTTAATACCTCTTACATGTTCTATATATTATAAATAGTTCATTAATATCTATAAAATAACATTATATAAGGGTATGGTACTTGTAAATAAATCTATAAACATGGACTTTTTGTTTTAGGCAATTTAGATAGAGAATTGTCTTGTATAGAATAACATTGATCAACTATTCATGGGTATCAATATAGTAGCAGTGAAAAAGGAAGAATGAGAGATGTTGTATAAAAATAATGGGGGTGGATTAAGATGTCATTATCCTATAACATGGACTATAATATTCAATAATTGAAACATGTTTTGTAACATGTGAATAGTCTTATAAACATCAATAACAAAATGACCACAGTGATTAATAATTTCATTCTGGGTATGTTAATTAGAATAAGGATACAATAAGGTAATCTTGGGGAAGATCACCTCAATGAATTCACCATCATATAGAGTTAGCTAGAGTCAGGGACGATGAAAATTATATATCCTATGTTGGAATAGTTATTTATATTATCCCTCTATGATTCATTGGATGTGATGGTTATTATAATGATGAAATTCTGTGAAAATAATAATTATGTATTTGATGATGTTTTGGACCAAATCATGAACAACGAACATCATTAGAAGGAGATCTATGAATATAATAAAAACACCCATAGCCTAGAAGTAAGGGGAATTCCACAATATGGAAATTATAAATAAAATTTAAAGGAGATACATTTCAATGTAGGAGTATCTAAATAGAAGGTTTCCTATGTGTTGGAATTGTTGTGAGGATGGTTTCTTAAATAAATATTGAATTATGAAAATAGTGAATTATGGATGATATGTTTATTGAAGTGGATATATGAATCTTGTACCAGAAAAAAATAATTATTTTTTATTTATAATATCTATCTAAATTGATATTATGCTTATAGAAACTCAAGCCTCATTTGACATAATATCTGAGAGTAAAAGTATGAAGAACATTAATTCAAGAAGATATGAGAAGGATGATCATATATATGTTTATTCTCATATGATTATGGGAAAGGGAGTAATATAAATCTATAATGTAAAATAAAATATCCTAGAGTTTAAGGGAATGTGGATCAAACTAGGATTAAGGAATAACTTAGTTTTAATTATATACATAGATGAGTTATCTTTCTTAATAGAATTCATAGATTGAACATGGGGGATTTCACAGGGTTCCGTATTGGTGAAAAAGGGATTAAATCATAGGAATTGTTTCCTCATAGGAGTTTTGGAAAGTATGATTCACTCCAAATAATTTACATCCATAATGATATAGCAAGAATGTTTTGTTTAATTGACATAGAATGGTATAAAAATCCTTTTTGATAAAGTCATGCGGATGATTGGTATCAAGGAGTACGGGAAAACTAATGATTGTATCTTTGGGTAGCTATTGATGATTTCCTTTCAAAAAAATTGTACTGATCTAAATAATACTATTTAAGAGTGATATAATATATATATATATGGGGTCCATCTATATTTTTTTCTACTAGATGGTGATTTTTCTATATAAAAGTAAACATTGATGTGACAACATAAATAATGGGTTCTTTATCTCAAGAAGAAGTCATTGGTTTTTGAAATATTCATCTAATGGTTATTTATGTAGAAAAGGATAATGGATTAAATATTAAGTTTTTGAGTTTAGAAAATGATGGGGAGTAGGAATGTCGAGAGTTACAGGGGTTCCAGGGGTCCAAGGGCATGTAGTTTGAGTATATCGTATCAGTTACATCCTAATATCATGCAATTATATATATGAAGAATTTAAAATTAGTTAAAAAGAAAATATGTATAATAAATCATTAGGGTTTATCAAATAATTTTTTTAAAATGAGATGAATTTTTCCATATACATTATGAATGTGTGTATCATATCTATTGGGGAGGTTTTTAATGAGTTTATTTGTCTAGAATTAAGGCTTGATTCACCCATATCAATGTCTTCAGAGTACTCTCTTATGTCCATTTTGATTCCAAAGAGATGATTATTTATGGAAAAATTCATTCTCATGTTAGTTTTTTTGTTTTAATAATGTATTTTTTGGTTTTCAACTCAATTAAAATGACCTTCTAATAGTTCATAGAAGTTGAAATGTCATATTTAATGAAGATATATTTTGAAAGGATGAAAATTTATTTGAGATTAATAATAAGATAAAATTATGATTATTAGACAGGGTTAAACTAAATTTCATTTGGATGTTATGAATGTTATAGAGAATACATAAATCAGGTCAGTGTTAGAATCAAGAGGCTATTCAGATGTTATATTGAGTGACAGTCATGTTTTAACAATGTTTCCAAGGATTAATATACAATAATTATTTCAGATTTTTAGATTCTCTGAGAAGTAGTTTTGGAGGAAATATTTATTGAGGGTAAATATTTGTATATTGAAAAACTAGAGGGAAAGAACTATAGTGGTTTTTTAGAGAACAATAAATGTTATGTGATATATGTAGATATATGAGAGTGAGATTCAATACATTCTTATTATTGAAAGTGAAATTCATGTGAACTCTAAAGAGTAAAAAATTTATATATACTTTAATCATTTGGAATTATTGATGAGATATGCTATTGGTTCTATCAATTTATAAAATACATGGGAGCTCATGTAAATGGATTATATGAATAAATTATTTAGATAAAATGGTTGTATCAACTGATGGAAAAAGTGGATCGTAGATGAAGATACAAGGACCAAAAACTCAGGAAAGAGGTTTAACTAAAAAGGGATTTCTATTTCTCTAATATTTTCTCATCGATATTTAAACATAAATAAATTTAAACAATACATGGTGTGGTTATCATGAAGGTTTCTAATCATTAGTGCTTAGAGGTGAAGATAACATTCCTTCATGGGGAATCAAATGAGAAGTTATTCATTGATCATATCATTCATATTGTGGAGCATCGGAACTGATACATTATTAGAATTCTAGATTTCATCCTTTAGGATAGATGCAGGTTCCATGGAAGAAGAATCATACATTCAATTCCTATATTATTATGAAGATGTTTAATTGGAGAAATTTATATTGTTTCTAAAACAATAAGATGATCGAAACTGGTAGATTCATTGTCTTACTTTTCTATGTTTAATGACATGGATTTTATTAGTTCGATGAAGGAAAGGATTTTTTAGTTGATGTTTTAATAGTTAAAGTACTTAGGATAATGAATATCATCCAAGATAAAGGGACTATTAAGAGACAAATAATATGATAATTATGTTCTATTTCATTGAACCTGAGTTAGTTTAACATTATCCAGATGATGGTAGGATGACTATTTGTGGGTGAAGTGAAACCTGTAACTACCCCTAGATAGAAATTTCTGACTAATAATGGATAAATATCTATCAAAAAAACCTAATGTATTTTAAATGTAAAATATTCTATAAGAAATTTTAGTTAGAAGATGGATGTATTCTATTTTATGTACTTGGGTAAACACTGTGAATGTTGTGGGTGTTGATTGAAGATACATGCCATATATTGGAAACGAATATTAAGAGTATATAAAGTGGATTATCAAAAATCTAACAGGTTTTGAAATATTATAAATTTTCAATAGAAGGATATTACTTTGATGATTTTCATGACTCTAAAATTTATATATTTTTATACACTCAAAAAATAATGATAGGATATGTGTTCACTTTTTGAGGGACAATAGTGAAATTTTTTATTAAAGTTACAACTGGTATTTGTGATCTGAATAATGGAAGTTAAGCATGTTACATAAATAAAATATAAGAAGTATTTAATTATTTGGTTGGGGATGTTTTAACATATTGATTAAATTTATGATATTTTTATTCTAATTTATGATTTTCAAAGTGTAAATAAATAATCTATTAACTTTTCATTTTATTATTGGATTTCGAATATTCATAGGAAGTATCACTTCATCTGGATATTGTTAGAGGAAAGAGGGATTGCTCTATGGAAGATAGAATGATATTGTAAGATAATGGATGTACTGGAAATGTTAATATTTCAAGATGTGTGGATTTGATGAAATTCATTAGTTAAGAAGGGATGAAAAAAATCATAGGGGGTGAACCATGGAGATAATATGATAGTTTTAGATATGGAAGAGGTGTGTAGAAGTATACATATGACTACATAGTTATGACAATAAAATAATTCATATGTCTAAATTGATTAAATTTTATCCTATTACATTGTTACCATTTTCAGTTTTTAAAATATTATTTAATAGAATAAAAAATTATAGAACACATATTTCTATAACAATTTTAGTAAAAGAGTATTAGAATCCATTAAGTAAAAAAATAGTTTTATGAAGATGAAATGATTATATTGTGACATATATTACGTGCAACGAAAATTAACCAATTGAATATGTATGATAGAAGATGCGTGTAGAATGAAATGGAATTATATTAAATTAACACTATAAAAAATATAAGTGTTCTTATGAAGGATTATTCAGTAATTTTTGAAAAAAATGAATTATAAGAGTTACTAAAATAAATTTTTGGTGTAAAGACTCATGTGCATAGTGTATTGGTTGATTGATTTAAAGACATGTGATCCTTTGATCAAATGGATTGATGTGAAAAAATTTAACAGCAATGTTGATGAACTCCACATTGAGAATTAAGGATATAGATATTGGTTTCACCAGCTTAACTCTAATACATTCAGTAAGAAAAATCACTTGTGATTAGACATGGATTACATTTTAATCATCAAATATTATCTTTAAAAAAATAAAATTTGTTTCCCCCTAATTTATTCGAAAAAATTAAAACAGTTTAAATGGTGTTTTTCTTTTTATTTCGTTTCCTTCTATCATATTCTTTCGAAATTATTTAATGATTTTTTTTGAATTTGTTTATACATTATAGTGTGGTGATTAATGTGTATGGTTTCTTCAATGTTATAGACAATATAGAATGATATAATATAACATATTATTCCAAATAATAATTTTCAGTTTTATATATATTTTGGATATATATAATATTGTTATGATTTCAATATTATAAAATCATTTCTTCTATTCAATCTATAAAGGAATTAGACATAATCTCCATAAAACATAGGCATCTATATACCTATTTCAACTAATACCATGATATGAAAGTGATAATTCACATATTTTAAACTTTTTTAGAACTTCAAGTAACTATGAGACCTAGATTTTATAAATATCATATAACCATATCATATGTTCCTAATTCATTTTGTATATATTAACTGATTTAATAAATAAATCACATGTCATTCACATTTATCAATGATGAAATCATATTTTATTCACTTTTATGGATGATCACATAACATAAAACTATTCCAAAAAGATAATAAAAAATTATGTAGTTAAAACATGTGGTTTTCCTCCCACCAATGTATCTCAATCATGGCCTCTGATGGATTATTCAACACATGATAAGAAAAATATCATCATAATTGTTCTCCAATAAATGAATTGATCAAAACACAACCAATAACTCCCTTATTAACATTGTTTATGGTATTTCATATTAAGTGAATTAATTTGTGATGGTTCTCATGCTATTTATCATTCCATCATTAGGTACTCATGTCTCTAAATATGTTCCATGAACCCCTAGTATATGAAATACATAGTTTATGACACTCCATGTTGTAAAATATTTGGGCCATCCAATGAGAAAAAAAATTTATACTTGATTTTAATATATTTTATCTCTATAAAATAATAATACTCACACAAACCATGATGTTTCATTATAACCAATAATACATCAGAATGAAAATCATGTAAGGAATACTCGAATTTATACATTAATAATTCAATCAAAATTATTCTTTATGAAACATATATAAATATATATATATGGATCCTAAATAATAAAATGATAATGTGGATATTTGGTTTTTGTATGATATATATTATATTGATAATCTCTTTTAAAAATTATTTATAAAAAATATTATTTATTTGTTAGAAATGTGAAATATTATATACTTCTTGATCTTCCTAATGTTTATTGCAATTTAAAGGGTTTTATTATTTCATTACATCTGTATATAAATCTTACCACACCTATATATGACTATCAATAAAAACCCTCATACTAAATTCATAGTGGGAAGAATATTTGAGGAAACTAATACTGAATAATAGTGAGATTTAGGAATCATATACATAATGTTTAACTCTATGAGAATATTCATACTCTTTCAAATATTATGTTGATAATAACTTTTGTTCTATAATTATAACTGTTTCAATGAATATTATTAGAATTCATACTACTCATTCCATCATAAATATACCTAGAAATATTTTGATAACAAATCTAACTATTTACATTATCTCAATTCTATCATATAATAAACATCCTTAGGATGTTGTAATCTTCATTTCATTTCAGAAACTAAATGTAACACTTTAAATGTCATACATTATGATATTAAGTGAAATTCATATTAATTATTTCGATTGGTATAATCCTTCATTTGATCGCTTTTATCTTCATTAGTCCATACAAAATCTTACATGATTCTTATACAAAATATCATCATTAGAATATCGTGATAGGATAAAAAAAATTGATTTTTTTAGAAATATCACATATTATATTTTATTATGAATAATTAACAAGAAAACCATTTTTGGTATGATATATAGTGTTTAATGTTCTTAGATATTTTTCATTAAAAAATATTTAATACATAAATTATTCTAGTGATGGGTGGAGATAACATCATCCATAGTTTTTTAACAAACATTTGGATAACAAAATTTATCTAGGAATTTTTTTTCTCCTTGTTATATTTTCAAAAACATTTTATTGAATATAATGCAGTATAAAACATTTTTTAATTGATTATCTCATATTTTTCATAAAAACACACAATTAAAAAATCATTATATCATATATAAAAAACCAGGTAACTATACATATTCATTATTTTTATTCATCTAAGCAAGAAATATTCCTTTTCATTCAAATATTTGATGCAATAAATCGGTTCATCACCAACTAGGTACAAACTCTCAGTAATATCAATTATACCCCAAATTTTAAACGAATTTAATTTTTTAACACTTGTAATTTATAAATTTTTAATCATATACCCATCAAAACAAAATAATTCATTTCTATAACACTGATACATGGCATGTAAATCTCATGGAGTTCAACAAACCCCTATAGGTATCATGAAAATTTGATGCATTAGAATCTCAAAAACTAAATTTTTTATTTTATATTTAGGTGTTAGTGAGATTTTTTTATATTTAAAGTGTTTTTTAGAATTTTCTACAAATGTTTCATCTTTTGGTTTGAACTTTTAGGCACTAGTAATATCAAAATTTCAACATTACATAGACATTATATGTCTCAGTTCGTCTAGACTTGACACTTTGATAATATCTGGTAATAATTCCTTTAGGTAAATTCTATTCATGTAATATTTAATTAAATGATACTAAGATAAATACCTTAATTATAATAATCCATAAAGAAACCTTTATTATTTCTAATCTTAAACTGAAAAACCACAAATGAAGAGTAATACTACTATAAGAGATCAATGCCCAAGATGAACCATCACTGATATTGTAATCTAAATATACTCCATCCATTTGAATGAAAAATAAGGTACTATCTACCGACATAGTTAACATAGGTCTACGTATCTTTATCTACAATTTATTATCCATTTATCAAGACTATTTATTTAACAAAACAAATTATTAAGTTGTACTCTAATATTTAATTCAAAAATTTACATGAAAAAAACTAACATAAATGAATCATTATGTATCACATATTTATTAAATAAAAATCATTTTAATTTAATTGAAAACACCATTTATAGTTTCTATATACAATTAATTTGGAATATGGATCTCATTATTAATTTTTTAAAATACCAATTGGTTTATATAATCATCCCTGTGAAAAAATATATTTTAACATGAAAAATTTTATAACAATAATTAATATATATAAGAAATAAAAGTAAAAATAACAATAAGTTATTAAATTTTGACATAAATAGATGCATAATAACTAAGTACTGGACCAGAATATTCCAATGAAGCAATAAAATATTCTTTAAATCTACAAAATTAAAATGGTTAATAAAAAACACCTGTATAATTATCCATTAATTATATAATGGAAATAGATAATAGTCAACAATATAATATAGATAAATTAATGACCATTCATAGAAAGGAACTCGAATTAGTGAAAAAATAATATCGATGATGGAAATTATTTATTTAAGTTGAAACTAATAACATATAAAGAAAATCATATTTACATTGGTATTTATTATTTACATTTTCAATGATATCCATGTATATTGATCATAATATAAATTATATTAGTATTTTATATCATAATGATAAACTATATAATACATGATAGAATATAGGAAATAGTACTGAGTTTTTCTCTGTATACTTTACTGGTCTTAATGACCAATAGTCATGGTAATTGAACTAATAATTTACATACATGTGTGGCAGATACCTAATTACCAAGAAATCTATGGTAAATTTGAATTTCATGATACCTTTCATGGGTTAATTATCATGTCATGGTTATCCTATATATCTTCTTCTCTTAATCTCAACCATCATAGAATCTCTATGTGAGAAATGGTATCATTTGACTACATGGATGCCATTTTTAATTACTATGTGCTTATTGACTGAATGAAACCAATTAGATCTACCATAGACCCCAAAATAGGACTTTGATCCCCATGGGATTGAAACAATCATTTTGGGTATAGATTTGTAGTTTGGAATTGATTTAATCAATTTTTATTAGTCAACTATATATAAATTAAACTAAAAAACATGAATATAATTAATATAATTCCATAATTATTAACATCCATTGGAAAATAAATAATATAAAATAGGATTGGGACAAACAAGGGTAAATAAAAAAAAAGTCTCAAATATTCAATCCCACTACCAAGTAGAACAGAACACATACTAACTATAACTAGACAAGAAAAAATAGACCATCCAAACATACACTGGTACCTATAGGTACTTAAAAAATTTTCTTTTGAACTATATATCAACTAAGTCATACATGTAGTGTGTGAGAATATAAAACTTAAAAGAAAACAAATAAGGTTAAAACATATGTGGAATAAACTCCACTACATTATTTTGATCAATCTAATCATTTTCATTATTATCTAAAAAATATTTATAATAGTTATCATAAAAATCACATTAATAGTTGATAATGAAGCACCTAATGAGGATGTATTATCTATAAATGATAAATCCATATTCCATGAGGATCCATTTGAAATATTCCTAGTTCATGATCAATGCATAGAATTTGATTTTACCAAGTCATAGAATCCAGGATGTTGATCCTGAAAAATAATCTCATTGAATTCATGTTAATGGCTAATCCATAGGTTAACCTCACCAAACATAAATTTAAATGTTTAGGAAATATATGTGGCCTTGGATTAACTTATAAAAAGAGGGAGGGATATACTATGTCAAGTTAAAAAAACCCATCCCCAAAAGTTTACCTTCTTAATAAATTTATCATGATATTAGTTTTAACATAGTGGAATTATCTATGTGAATCCTTATGTTTGATAGAATAAAAACTATTCATAATAAAAATGTAGATGTGAACATATTACAATATATCATAGCATGGGTCATATTATAGGAATTCATTATGTGAGTTTGATCAATCCAAGTACATCATATTATATTACCCCACTAAATATAAAACGTTACTCTAAAAAAATTTTAGGTTGTAAAACATTGTTATCACCTTTCTGTCAAATAGTAATGTTATATGAACAATATGTTGTTAAATGAAAAAATGTATGTTCACAATGGTGTATCTAAATAAAAATCAAAATAGTTTATTAGTAATAACTACTTGGTTATACTAAAATATTTGGAATAATAGCTAGTGTGATATCAGCCTTAAGAAATACATACTCAATGTAACCCATGGAAAAAACTAAACAATACCGATTAATTGAATTTCGAACACATGTTTTTGAAATGAATTAATTTCCAGAAACATGTTTTATTGAAAAATATTTTTATTAATGTTGAACATTTTTATAAAATAAACCATGTTATTCAATATTTTACCATGAAAACTATAATTTACAAATTATTGTGTACCTGCCCTTGATAGAAATTTATTTTTTGATATTATTATATGGTTTACTCGTTTTTTATAAATTAAAATATAAGTATAATCATTTATATGAAAAAGTAAAAATCAGGATTTCAAGATAATATATTTTATTTTCAGTAGTAACATAGTTAATTAAATAATTTATGCTTAGATATCACATTATACTTCCCTAATAGAATTAACACATTCATTACCTTTGCACCGATTCAATTTTTTTCCTGATGTTAATGGTGGATTATTGACTTATAACTCATATAAGATAATGTGGAAAAGAATTAACTCAATAAAAATATGTGTTAAAAGAATCAATATAGACTACCTTTTGTAATTAGGGTCACCCTACACATCCTCCTTAATTTACTCCAAAATAATAATAATATTCTTACATCCATTATGATTCAACAAGTGTTCATGATTATATTTTTTATTTTATATATAAATGTCTACTCTATTCATTATTTTTTATCTAAAACATAAAAAATATAAAATTTAAACTTTGTTGAGCCTATAAATTACAATTTTCTAACCAAATACACAAGTTGGGATTAGTTAAGTTATAAAAAAACCTTTGGCACCAGAATATTTATATATGAAGCAGGTAATACAATAATTTTTTCTATTCATATAAGAATATTTGTGTAGAAAAATTTAATTGAGATATGGAACACGGTACTTATTGAAAATCACTAGATTTATATTTTTAAAAAATAACTAGATTTTTAATTATTAATTTAGATAAAACTAGGCAAATATTCCACACAGACTTGTAAGGAATTTCACATTATTCAAGCCCACCTACAATTACAATTTTCATGATATATCTCATGTATTATTTTATCGACAATATACACTTCCCTAAAATGATATCCAAAACCATTTATATGAAATTTCTACTGAAAAAAAATAAAAAATATTAATCCCAATAATAAAATTTCCAAAAACCTATGAAATAATCACTAAAATAATCATATCAAATAATAAAAAAGGAATTTATAAATAATTTATAACTAAGAATCATGAAAAATCATAATTAAAAATACATAGTATTATAACTACAGAAATTAACTATGTAAAAATAGAAATAAAATTCTTAAAAAACAATCATCAAAGTAACTTTTAATCTTAACAATAAAATTATAAGGAATTAAAATGGTTTTTGAAATAAATATTGGGAAATCATAAATAATGTAAACCATTTAAAAAAAGGATATAAATTGGGAAAGTAAGAAGAATATACTAAAATATTAGGGTGATATACATTATATTTTTTTGAAATAATGTACATGAGATACCAATGGATAAGAAGGAATGGAAGAGAGAGATAATGAGAAAAATATAGGATCATGGTGGAGCTTTAACATGGTTGGTGATAAGGGAAAATAGGATAAATAAATGTCGGTGAAAAATACCAAATTGAACTTTTTCAAATTCAAATTTCTGTTCTATATACAAGGAACATTCTAGAGTTCCAAAAATAACTATGTTGCACCCCCAAGAATTACACCTCTCTACCTATAAGTTACCCCCAACCCAAACCATTTGGTCTAATATTGGATGAAATATGACCTCATGTGTGACTCCATATATGCAATCCATTTCCTTATAGTGGTGTGGGACAACAAAAAATCACGAGGAGACTATATCCATGATATCAGGTAAACTATAGAGTACGATAGTGGACTCAATACAATTATAAAAAAATAATTAATAAATTAGTAATCAAATGCCATAGAAACAATGTAAATTAATAAAACCCCCATGTAGTATTAGTGCAACATGTCATGTATCTAATCCAATCTAAACAAAAGGATCCATGGTAAGAGGTAATGTTGGAAAATAAAAGATGTCATAGTAACCAGAAATAAACTCCAACAAGGAAAATATATCATCCACCTTCAAACAAGCTCAACCATCCCTTATAGGGACCATTCTTTCAATTAATACCTAGTCATGAAATATCTTTCTTCACTAAAATATCCATGTTATGTGCGAGTACAAGACTTTGATAGACAACCCCAATGAAACCTAACAAAAATGTATTTGTGATCTTGGGGCATTCCAGGACATTAAACAAAAATGATTAATGAAATGAGTATATCACACAAGAATAATATATATTTTGGGTACATAGAGTCAAGAATTACTTAATTAGGTGCAATTTATCAAGGAAAATCAATTATCCAGCTGACACATCGCCCAAGAAGGGAAATTCCAAACACACATACAACATATCCCACCATTTTGGATAACCCAAGTACATTCCCTCACATATGTGACACATCCATCCTAGTGGATACTTTTAACTTCGAAACCCAAGTGCCTCCTGACGATTCCACAAGACAATTCACTACGTGGCCTCAAGTGTTCCTCCATATATGCCGTGGTCTTCTGAAAAACATTGAGGGTCTAATATTACTCATGGGGAGACAATACCCTCCTTATCAGAATAATACCCCAACAAAAATAAATGTTATTTACCCAAAGAAATATATAACATAATTTAAAAACTTGTATTATCATAGGATTGACCAAAGTATAGACACAATATCAAAACTGAACAGTATATATGTCATATTAATGTGTCTGGGATGTTTTGAAATGAAATGTAAAATAAAGATGCAGAAAACTACTAAGATGGTCCTAAACCGTGTCTCATTCCCTCATCCAGGCTCCATCCTAAATCATAGATAAATAATATTGAATTTACTATTATCTATTCTTGAGTTCATGAAGATTATTTCGTTATCAATCGTCAAATGTGATTATGGTGTGAGTATAACTAATTATTCCACCACCAGTGGTGTTCAAAACAATATACAATCAATAACATGTTTATGTAGTTTTATGAAGAAATAATTATAATTTATAATTAAAAATTTATCTCATTATCAATAAATCTTAATTTATCCACATATACCACTAGGTTCTCGTGGACACCCATAATTCAATACCACTTTCTACTGTTTTTGGAGACCTAAACTATCCCTAAGGGATATCATATCTTAGAGATCATTTTTTACCATTCTTTATTACAGTAATCACATGAATTTCATTATTACCCATCATTGTCCCCAATTAACACATAAATGATATTGTTACAATTCATTTTTCTCAATAAATAGATGAATTCCATTTTTACCAATTATTATTCTCAATTTACACATGAATTCTAGTAAACAATTCAATTTTTCCTAATTAACTCATAAAATATATTGTTACCATTCATTATTGTCAATTATCACATGAATTTCATTTTATCATTAATTATTCTCAATTAACTCATGAATTCCATTATTTCAATTCATTTTTCTCAATTAATACCTGAATTCCAATGTTTCCATTTATTGTTCTCAATTAAAACATGAATTCCATTTCTACCATTTTAAAATTACAATTCATTCCATTAATTAATTCAAAAATTAATTAATCTCTTAATTATCATTACTAATTAATTAATTAGTTTATAACATTAATACCATTAATTAATTCCCAATTAAATTATACAAATTCACAAACTCAATATATCACAATAAATTCTCCAAATAATTATTTAATGCAATCATCAATATTTCAAAAATTAAATTGACAACTAATTATCCAAATCAACAATATCAATATATCATTATTGTTAGAAAAGTTAATTATCCAAATTATAAAATCTCAATATCTCATAGTTTATTTAACAATTATTTATCCAAAAATTATAAACATTATATCTCATAAATAATAAAAAAAATTAATTATACAATGTCTATAATCACAATATATCATAATTAATTCAACAACTATATATCCAATTCACACAACCTCAATATCCCTATTTAATCATTTTACACAATTATCCAATTCATCAAATTAATAAATTTAATCATGAAATCCAAATTATAAATATATAATAGAGATTATAAAAATTACATACAAAATTTTATATTAATGATTTTTTGATTTGAATGATAGACCACCAACCTTAATTCATTCATGAAAATTCACCCAATGGAAATCCCGAACATGAATAGATAAAGAGGTTACATGATATTCAGATATAAAATCTAAATCCAGGATTGATAAAATCAATATCCCAAGATTATAGATCATAAAATACAATTCCCAGATAAATATCCAATAAAACATCATGATCCCACACAAAATATCTCAGAACAACCTTAAATGTATTAAAGAAGAATTTGAAAGGGAAAGGAAACTATACAAGATGATATCCTCTTAAAATTTGGGGTTAATATATTTAATAGAGGATTATAATCATGATTAATGGGGGGAATAATGTCATTGAATATGTATATAGGGATCAAAAATAATAAATTAAATGTAAGGGACAAATGGGTGTCAATTTGAGATTATAATTAGGGCTTGGGAAATTTTAAAATAATTTTTCATCTGAATTATATTCTCGTAATTGGTTTAACCTTTAGGGCACATAGTTTCCCCTAAACATAAGACATTCACATGAGCCTCTTCTATGGGTTTCACAATTTTTTCATTTTAGGCCGCATGGTTTTACAATCCATGTGACTGCTGTGAAAAAAATGTCTCTCTATGGTGGTAAGGTTTGTTTTGCAAGGGAGAACAGTTAGAGAAAACTCTAATTCAACCATACACTATTCTTTTTCTTCCATATGTCCTCAAATATTCACCCAAAAACACCCCATGGGAAATATTAAATGAAAATTAATCAACAAAATGAAAAATAGTACATTCAAATGATCTGGAAACCTCCCTTAAAAGGAAAAGTTTTTAAAATATTTACAACATATAACAGATCCTCTTTATTTATTACTCTATGAATCTCTAATATTATGTTTCTAAAATATTTGTCCTCTTAGTCCTCATATCTTATTCTATATCCAATGTTTTCTCCTAAACATGGCCATGTTTCTACAATAACCTAACTATTGGAATAGTCCTACCCGAAACATTTTATCACAATAATCCAACACACATATCAGATGATCATAAAAAGATGAATCTATCTTGAGATCAACGTCATCCACATCGATCACATAAAAAGAGTCGCAGTGTTTCCAAAAAAAATATTTGTGACACAAGGAAAAAAATCATACATCGCACTATATTTCTATGACATAGCCAATTGGTATGACAACAGCTTGATTCTCTCTATAACATCAAATGGTCCAAAGAAACATGGCTCTAACTTTTCCTATCTGCGTATAATACAGTGACCCATTCTAGATGAAACCCTATGGAATATAATATCACCCTCTATAAAATCTAGGTTTCCTCACAATCTATCAAAATTCAACTTCTGCCTAATCTAATCTATTGTCATACATTTATGAAACATCTATACATGATCGAACATCTATTCCATGATACACAATACTAAATTCTCAGACTCACCTAACATTATCTAACATAATTTTGATCTACATATCCTATAATAAAGAGCCTTGAATGGTGCCATTTTTATAGATTCCATATAACTATTATTTTAGGAAAACTCCACAAAATCCACGTGGTTCTCCAAAAATGTGCCAAAGACAATAACACGTGATCTCAGAATATCCTCACGTAACTTTAATGTACATCCTGACTGCGGATCTATTTATGGGTGGAAAGATATAAAAATAAAACTAATGTCCATAGAACCTTCTATAGGCCCTTCTAGAAGCGCAAATTAATCCATGAGCCCCAATATGAAAAACTTTTGTATAAAACTCCATATGGATATAAATACACCCAAACGTGAAGTTATCCCAACTAATCAACTGTGAATGTTTCCCATAAAATAAATAAATTCACTAAATTTGTCATATGGTCAACAATCACCCAAATAAGGCCACTCTTCTAAGGATACTTCAAGAGAAATTCCAAAAAAATCCATGGTAATATCATACAACATCTATTTTGGAATGTTCAACACTCTAGTAAACCACCAGGTCATTAACGCTCATCCATTACCTGATGATATGGGTATAATCATATAAAAAACCCTACTATTTCTATAATCATGCTTGGATAACTACACTATCATCATAGGTCACTATATATTTGGGTTACATCATGATTTACCACTCACTTCAATTCTTGAATATCCAAAATTACACCCTCTTCATAATCATAGTCCGAATAAACTGATTCTTAACATAGATGATCTCATCCTCCTCTATGGTCCAACCAAAAGGTGTATTCCCACCTTATCATATTTACCTCAAGGAACTAAATTTTGGATCCTAATATAGTATGACTCTAATCCATATTAAATGTATAGTCTCCACTAAAACTGACACCAGATTAATCTACTCCTAACACTCCAAAACCACACTATGCATTTGAGCCTGTAGATCCATCATAATTAAATTAGAAAAAGACACTTCAATAAACGGAGTCTGAGTATAACTACCCATGTAATAAGAAAATCTATTTCTCTTTTAGGATGAATATGATTTCACAAAATTGAATGATTTTATATACTCAACCCTAATTCATTGTGGATGATTAAAATATATCATGTTAAATATTTACTTCAAACTCAACTGATCTATATACACAGAAAAATTTTCTCCCTACAGTTATTACTGCCAATACATTAATTCATAAACCACTGTTGCCAACTCAAAGTCTTTATTTTGGTAATTCAGTTCATTTCTCCTTAACATCCAAGAACCATATACAACAAATCAATTAACCTGAATCAAGAGATATCTATGTCTCATCCAAGAAGCATCAAAATATACATTATACTCCTCACCTAGAAATGGATGGATCAATATCAGTGTTGTTGTCAAATGTTTCATCAACTCTTGGAAATGATCCTATAATCCTCTAGTCTAATTAAGCATTATACCCTTTTTGGTCATTCCTGAAAGTGGCACTGTGGAATTAGAAAAATCATAAAAATCCTTTAAAAATCCTTTTAATCCTATAAAGCTACTAATATAATTATATTTTTGGGATTCTCCATAGATAGAAGTCCATGTAATTTATCAAGGCCCAACAGACATACATTCCTCTAAGATTATGTGACCCAATAGGATTATCTGATCAATCTAAATTAGACACATAGAAATATTGGCCTCTACTTGATGCCATAATAGCGTTCTTATAATGTTTTCATGATGTTTGGCATGACCATCACGAGTCTTGGAGTAAATCAAGATGTCATCCACAAATAATACAACAATTTGATCTAGGTATGGATGGATAATTCTGGTATTAAATTCGACAAAAACTGTTGGCATAATTGTTAACCCAACCTATTTTATGATAAACTCATATAGGACAAACCTTTATCTGAATTCAATCCTTGGTATATCAAAATTTCAAAATCTAAACTGATGATACACTAATCACATTTCAATCTTTGAGAAAACACATGATCCTATCAATTGGACAAAATAATCATTGATGATAGGAAAAAGATATTGGTTCTTCATTATCATTCAGCTTGACTACCAGTATTCAACCCACAATCAGAGTTCCGGGATTCCCTTCTTGGCAAATAATAATAGATATCCTTTTTGTGATGTACTCGGATGGATAAATCCCATGTTCTCCAACTCCTCCACTCGAGTAATCAGCCCGTGAAGCTCTTTAGGATTCTTCCAATATGGTGAAATAAATTCTAGCTCCCAAAGAATTAATTCAGTTGTAAATAATTTATATCTATCAGGCAATATCCTAGGGGAGTCATTAGTAAACACATCACGAAACAAGTCCACTATAGGTTGAATGAATTCTAAAATTATAACTATATCATATAGAAATAGTCCTTGAACCTGGGTTGTGAGTTCTCCCAGTTTCTGAGTAATTGGACTAGCTCATCCCTCCTTGACATCCCATTCTCCATGGTGGATATAGCTATCACCTGTCGAAGATGTAAAATTTAATTTCCTCTAGTGTCAATCAATGCATGATTGGTATTCTACTGAATAGTTCATAACAAATTAGGTTGAAGCATTACAAGTCAGGAATATAGACATCCAGTAGAAAAACCTATTCTCTAACCTCAACATAAAATTGCTTTCACAAGAAGATGAATATATATCGTACTCCCAAAAGTGTATCTATCATCATAACACCACTCAGAAATACCACCTCTTGGCCCAAACCAATAACTATATGTGATGAAATAAGTAACTGATATGCACTAGTATCAAATATGGAACTAGCTAGAATAGAATATACAAGAATAATACCTATCACAATAAATGTTTTATCATTGATCTCCATTAGAGTAGGTTCTTCTTCATACATGTATCATTATCCTCTTCCCGTTGATTTAATGTGAGTCCCCTAAGTTGCACCACTCTACTGAAATGGGTGTTCATTCCAATAAGCTTTTCATCCCCAGACACTACCACAACAGAAAATTGAACTCTATATTCCTTAATAATATGGTGTAAAATATACCATTCCCACTCCATGGGTCTATATGGAACCTCTATAAATACCAATCTATTGCAGGTTCCTAATGTACATCTGTAGATGTCTCATCCTACCACAAGATCAGCGGTCTACTGGTGGTAGCGAAGAATTTATATAATAGTGTCCTTGAATATCACATTGGTGTTATATAATCATGGAAAGGTCAATTTGACTGACCATTCCCTGTATCCATTCTTCCTTTTATCCACTTAACAAACACTCTTTTACTTACACTTCCTGGTCTTAGAAGACATACCTCCTAATTGTTGAGCAGTAACCAGTTGTTCTAAACTGTAAGCATCCCACATGTTCCCCTTAGCTATGAGAGATTAATCCACTACATTAGTAAACATCATTACCCAAAATGAGGTTATCCTAGGACATAATATAAAATTTATGTCAATACAGAAATTGATATTATATAGTTGTCTCATAACCTTTCAACTCTTGTGAAATTCCTTGTGAATATATATAGCATCCATCATAATCCACAACATACAAACTCTCCTGTGTTAGTCTTATGAACTGCGTTTTTTATCGCATACATGTGAATTTCTTTTATAAACAAGATTTAATAACTAATCCTTGTTGACCATCCATATCATTCCATTAGCCTATCCAGTCTTAACTATAACTTCCATGTATTTTTTTTGATGATTCTCATAGCATATAAGATTCCAATTTTACCATATTTTTAGAATGAGTCTCCAAATAATGATGTATAGTCTTTGTGGACTGAATCCATAACATAGTTCTATGAGGTCCACCCTCTATGGTTAATGTATTGGGGTGGTAAAACTAAATATCGCACTTGAGGTTAGATATACTACTCACAGCCCACTCCTGGTCTCTTTCCCTGAATTGATGGTGTGATCAATGTTCTATTAGACATGTTCTCTAACCTCCTCCCCTAGAAATATTTGTGACTAAGGATCCACTACTGATGGAGAATCTCTAGTCATCTCATTCGGTCATCCTATCAACAACTATAATCATGGGGGAATCTCTCTATATTGTCAAACACCATTTTCAAGACGCATAACAACACTATATTAATTCTATGTAATTGGAAAACACATTAAGGCCCAAAAAGTATTTTCCCCCAAACCTCTCCACACATTCAAAACCTATGTCTTATCACTACACCTAACAAGCTTACACCAAGGAAAATGTTAGAAATGTGTAAAATCATTCTCAGTATTCAATTATCTCATTAGACACCCATTAATTCTAATATTTCATCATTTAATAGTCCTTTTCAATTACATGTTAGGTAGTTTATTTCAATTCAAAATCAAAATAATGGAAAACAAGTTCATGTTCAACAATGTACCCAATACCTATCTTCTTATTCATTCCAAAAATTATTATTGTCACATTAATCCTATGTTCCAATAATTATGCATGAAAACTCATCTCTATACCATAATGGGAAACAAGTTAAACCATAGCAAATATGAAAACAATTATCACATTAAAAATAAAGTTCATCAACCTTGGTGAGATAACATCCATTCGTAACAACAAACAACAATAACATTAATTTGGCCCTGGGAACTTGGGTTTCCCCCTGTACATGGGATTTCTACAATAATACATGAGGTAATGTCTAGGGGCTATCTATTGCTAGTCTATTATCTATCATTCACAAATATTAAGGTCTAAGAATAAAAAAATGATCTAATAACACTTTGTATGGTCCTGAAAAGACGTACACATGATGGTACCCCAAGTCAGTTCTCTATAGGAAATCAAGAACCCCTGCCCATATTCTAGTGGTTATCATCTAATAGTGATGTTCTAATTTCATTCATTGATAGAATATACCCTCATTATCGGAATAATTCACTAGTTGAAATAAATAAGAAATAATCTAAGAAGGATATAACATATCATTCAAAATCTAGTATCAAACTATCTACCAAACTAGAAAAAAATATCAAAATTGAACATTAGATATGTGATTATAAAGTAAATTCCAAGTGTCAAAATATAAATCAATAGTAAATACACCAAAAACACCCAACAGGGTCCCAAACCTTGTCTGGTTCACTCATCCATGCTCTGCCACAAATTACTCCACAAATCATGAGGTCTATTCAGGAACTAATCAGGCAGTCAGTGTAGGGTGTGAGTTCAACTCTCTAGGCCACCACTAATGATATCTAAAACAATATGCATTCAATAACATGTTTATGCATTTATATATATAAATAATTAAAATTTAAATGTAAATATTTATCACATTATCAATTAATCATTATTTAACCACATTATCTTATTGGTTCCTATAGATACTCATGCCTCAATACCCATTTCATACAATGATAAAGGAGAACACTATCACCCAGGGATATCAAATCTCAAAATTCATGTTCTACCATTTTTTATCCCAATGAATACATTAATTTTATTATTACAATTGATTTTTCTCATTTAACACATGAATTCAATTATTATAATTCATTGTTTTCAAGTTACACATGAATTCCAGTGCTACCATTCATTTTTCTCAATATGAATTCCATTATTACCATTCATATTTATCAACTATGAAATGATTTTCATTATTACCATTCATTTTTCTAAATAAAAAATTATTTCTATTATTACCTAGCACTGTTCTCGATTAATAAATGAATTGTATTATTACCATTCTATAATTAAATAGCATTAAAATAAATAATTCTAAAATTAATTAATCTATCAATTCTCATTATAAATTCGATAATTACGGTGTAACATTAATCAAGTTAATTAATTAATAATTAATAAATCAATATTCACAAAATCAATATCCATTTATCAATTCATCAATTAATTATTCAATTAAAAATTAATTATTTTAATAATTTACTCAACAATTAATTATCTAAATCAACTATATCAATATATCAAAAATAATTCCAAAATTAATTATCTAAAGTCTATAATATGAATATATATTCAAAAATTAAAAAATTAATTAACCAAATCCTAGAATATCAATTTCTCGTAATTAACTCATAAATTAATTATCCAATGACTACAATATAAATATCACATAACTAAATGTTCACCTAATGTTACAATGTCTAAAATCCCAATATCCCCAATTGCACATTTTCTGTAATTAACTAATTTATAATATTAATTACAATAATCAGGAACTCAATTACTAAATTTCTACTATATATTCAATAATTAAATATTTATAATTGCAATAAAGTCTATTTTATCTAAATTAAATATCCCTACCTCTATTCATTGATGAGTTATCACCAAAAACAAATCCCCAATTAGAATAGAACAACAATTTATCATGAGATCCAGATATAAAAGCATAATTCATGATTTAAGACATAAAGATCCATTAATTATATACACAGATATAAAATTCCTTTATAAATATAAAAAAATGGAGAAAGATCCAAAAAATAAGGGAAGAACAACCTTCAACGGAAGGAAGAAGAATGGGAAAAGGGAAAGAAAACTATATGAGATTGGATCCTTTTGTCTGGTGGGGTGAAAATCTTCAATCCAAGATTCTAATCACATATAACTGATGTTCAAATGTCCTATAATCTTTTCAAATAACTAAAATATCATGAATAAAAAATTATAATTGAATAGATAAAAACTTGTGATTAAAATAGCTGGTCGATAAATTATAAAATTACTTTTCATGTTTATTAAATTCATATGCATGGTTTCCTGCTCACGGTGAAATTTTTCCCATTACCGTGAACCAAAAACATTCTCCCATTCAATTAGGGTTATTTTGATGTCATTTTTGGCCATACATTATGCAAACTGTGTGCCAACCTAGAAAAGCCTATTTGAACATGGTAGTAGAGTTTTCTCGTCTAGAACACATGGTTAGGGAAAATTGTGCACCAAATCAGTCACTGCCCACTTTAATCATTTTTTTTGAAATTTTTTCCCAAATACTCCATATGGTATAACCCAAACAAAAATTACTCAACAGAAGGACTAAAAGTACCTATAAAAGCGCCTAAGCCATCTCTGGAAAAGGATGGGGTTTTATAATAATCCAATAGGATGAACCTGCACACTAATCAACAGATTATAGAGTATTGACACATATGATACAATTTACCAATATATGATAAAAATAAAATTGATCAAAAATGATTCATAATTCCCAATAATCATCATATAAGAAAAAAGTCCTTAATATGTCACATATAGGATACACATTCAAACATCAAGGATCAATAGTAAACCATTGGACTCAGTAGTTTATTCATGCAAACCAACAAACAATTCATTAAATCGTAGAAAATATATTCTAATGTTATTGGATTCTGACCACAAGCTCAATATTGATTGAAAACAAGAGTCATCATTCAAATCCAAAATTAAAAGTATGTGCTTGAAGAAAAAACAAATAAACATGATTAAAAATATTAAGATTATGTTTGAGAATAATATTTTCCCTAAAGGTAGGTCACAGTCAAACATATTGTAGAATATACACTATGGATAATGACCTTGGTCAGATAGATGAATAAATTCCAAAACCTCGAATATGGGTGTCAATTTTAACCATAATCAAAAACCCATCACTATAGCATAATAAAAACCTTCCATAAAATCAATAAATCATGAATCCAATTGAATTTTATGAAGGAGATGATAAGTAAATTTATCCTAAGAAAATAAGAACAGGTTATAAAAAGTATGTGATATCTATTAACTGTCTGCGTGTTAAGATAATGTGTTGTAATACATGTAAATTACTATAAAATCACCAATGATGATCTCTATAGGGTTGGTAGTTTAATATAACAATATTTAATGAAAAAAATGATTGTTTCTTATTTGTAATGAAAAGGCCGATAAACCTAGTGTCTTAAATGAGCTCTATCCAATGCCATCAATATCCTAGTGGAAACTGGGTATATATGATTCTTCCAAAATGAACCATCGGCTAGAAGTAGAATTTTGGATAGATTCACTTCTACCCAAGTGCATCACCAATGAGACGATGAGACTACATTTTCTCCAAAAGCTACTGTAAGTCGCCCAACACTTCCTCCACTCATTTTTCAACCCAAAACCACAAATAAAACCTCTAAACATAAAGAAAAGTCTCAAATTTTTTTTCAAAAACTACAATAGGCAAACCTAAAATAGATTTTTCACAATCCCCCTCCCCACTTATTACTTATCATCCTCAGGATCTATCATGGGAATTTGGATCAAAAATCATAGGAAACAACACCGTAATGTTATGTTTTCACTGCCACGTTTCTTCATAAAATTTAAGGTTCACAAATTCGATCCCAAACTAGAAAATTGGAATTTCGTGAAATAGTTTTCCCAATTTATTCAATTATAAGAACAATTCCTTCAATAAATGGTTAATCATACTCCACCACAACATCCTCACAGTCATGCACATGTGTATGATGGGGCTAAATCATCCAAATCTAAGTCCTGGGGAACATGGTGTTCATACATTGATACCATGGAAGATGGCCCATCCAAAAGTCCACATTCTTGATGGGTTAAAAAATCATAAACATCTCTATATATAATGGTTTTAACAATACGTTCCTTGTCAAATTCATAGTCTCAAACTGCGGAGAACCCAGAAAAAGACCTTTCCTCCCTCAGAAAACTCCAAGGATCATTTCATTTTGTCTACATAAGACTTATGACTATTTTAGGATGTAATAGACTATTTTGAAATTAAATTCACCCAAATTAGGGTCTCATATATCTAAATAATATAAAAAATTGAATATTCACGTTCCTCAATCTTGTATAGTGTTGAATGACATGCACACCCATTCAATGACTCAATGAAAATAATGTAAATCGAGGAATAGAAAATATTTTTTTTGATTAACACTATTGGGGAAGATATATCATGTTAGTAACCTCTATGATAGATAATATACCCTCAATGAATATCATTTAATGTCATAATCATTTTAAAATCCTTTCAATATTAGGATTTAAGTTAGTACTACAAAAAAACTGATTCCCAATCATATTTTTCATTCCATGTAAAAAAGATGGTGTAAAATGGGTGTCAGTGTAAGATACCATGATCTAAGAAAATTCATAATTCCACAAAATATCTCGAATATAGATCTATCCTTTCCAATTAACCATGCTCATTTCATTGATCAAAAGGATTTGAGAAACATTGGTCAACCAATACATTATCAACCAGAAGGTGTATATAACTCTTGGGGCCCCCATAAACAATATCATGGAGTTGTCGGTCACCTCATCGCACTTCCACACAGGTATTTGAAGTGGGTGGGGAAAATCTATATGTATCTAATGATCTTATTTTATTCTCTAACAAGTAAT
Organism: Viscum album; assembly: GCA_963277665.1. Lineage (NCBI taxonomy): Eukaryota > Viridiplantae > Streptophyta > Magnoliopsida > Santalales > Viscaceae > Viscum > Viscum album. Next base: position 136,696,406 of record OY728161.1, on the reverse strand, counting down.
ATAAAGGGTGAAAAATCCTAAATTATTTCTCTTCATATAATACTCCCATAACTATCATAAGACATCATGATACATCTTGGTCAATACTGAGTGCAATTCACACTATGATTCATGAGTGGATCTCATCATCTTAGATCTTATGGATGATTGAACCATCAATATACAATTAATGATAATCACTCCACATCTATCAAAATCCCATTCTAAAATATAACCATTTGCTTCCACCCTCTCACACATCATGACACACTTAATATCATGATCTGGAATGGAATTCACTCATAATACCAACGAGGATGTGATCAGTAATAGTAAAAAAATCACTAACCATCAATCCATAACTATAACCACCTTCTACTATATTAACAATTCCTTAACCATCCACTCAACAGACTATGTTCACCCTCCAACCTCATGAATATTCATACTCAGTACATCTATATCTTATTTTCCTTCACTTAGAGCATAAATTGTCTCAAATTTTAATGTTTCATTATACTCCACCTAATGTCTCTAATAAAGATTCAAATTATAGTTATATAATATATATTATATAATCATTTGGTCAGTATACATAAAAAAACTCACTAAAAAGGGAGTGTTTTCAATGTTTTAATGCAGGAAGAAAAACCACAAACTATAAGTCTTGAGTAGTGTATTTCTATTCCTGGGGTTACAATTGATGAGACCCATAAGCAACTACTTTATCAACCAATATAAAAAATATCTCATTCCAATTCAGGATTCATAACAATAAAATACAAAACCAAATATACGAACCAGAAGAATCATGATCTAATATTATATAAACCACTTATTCAAAACTATGAGTACTTCATCATATTTTTCAATCCATTAAAACATGACCCCTTTGTTACCTCGGTCATTGTCACCATTAGGTGAGAAAAGTAATTATTGAACCTCTTGTAGTACCCAACAAGACTATGAAAACTCCAAATCACGAACACATTCCTTACTCATGTATGGTACATACTATATAAACATTTTCTTGAATAATTGATATTCATTCTAGAGAAACAATATTTCTATTAAATTCCACCTCTTGTATCCAAATGTTACAATGTAAATACATATTATAATGTCAATGTTCTTGGAGGGAAATTGATAAAACCTAAAAGTGTATAACATGTGATGGATTCCTCTTGGAAAATATTATTATGTCATCGAGTAACACACTGATAAAAGAGTCCATGTATGGGTGAAAGACCATATTCATGAGGGCTATGAACATTTATAGATCATTCGTCATCCCAAAGGTCATAGAAAGATACTCATACTAACCATACCAACTCCTAAATGTTGCCTTAGGTATATTTTACTCTCTGACTAAAAGCATATAGTAACCAGAAAATTAAACAATCATTGAAATCCACTATGCCCCCTCGAATGATCCAATAATTCATCAATTTTTAGAAACATGTATCTATTAGTCACAATTATTTTATTCAACATCCAATGTCTTTAAAACTTTTAATACTACTATCAACCATCATAATGAAAAACATTGGATAACACAAAGGGTATGTTCATGATCATATGAATCCTTTAGCATCACGATCATCCAACTATAACTATATTTCTTCCAACTCAACTTGTTCCATTGATATGGTGGAATCAAAATGGGTTAAGAATCATGAATACGCTCAATCTCAAACTAAAATATGATGCGTGGTGTTAAACCTGATAAATACATTAGAAATAATTTACGTATATGTAAAACATCATAGGAAAATAGGTAGGATTCATAAACTAGTCCATCTAACTGATCATAGTCGCCACAATGGGCTAAAACATCTATCAGATAATTATTTGGTCCCACTATACCTTTATTTTCATAATACTCACTAGTCTATATAAACATTTTACCCTGAGGTGATGTAAAGTAAAATCATCTCTAATGAAAATAATTTTGTGGATAATATAAGGTCATCCTACCATCATAAGGATCTCACCAAAACATTTCATTAGAATAATTTTGAAACTCCAAAATTTAGCAATAATAGATACCACTATTGGATAGAATGAAATGATATAAACATGTTATAATTTATTTCATTGGTGTGTAGAAATAGAAAACATCTCATTTTAGAATTTATGTAGTTAATATTAATCATCACCGTCTTGATCAAATATGAATGAATGTTACTATCCTGTATTAAGAAATTGATAGATTATAAGAAATCAGCACCCTAACTCGAACTACGTAAGATCCCTCTCCACGATTAGTTTAAGCTTAATAAATTTCATATATCCTATTATTAAGAACCATATGATTCGTTAGCGAATATTGAGTCATAAGATTCACAGACCCTTAAAGGGGTATCACTTGTTTTAGAGGTCTAGTACTTCCTATTATTTTGTGCATCCATAAAGCCCTATCACTAAAAAAATTATATTACTTACCTTCTTGGAGTATGGATAATTTTTTAAGGAATATGTAAACTCTATAATGGTTTGTCCCTTCCTCCCATAGTTATAGAACTTGTTAGGGTCTTCTACAATTGAGTGATTAAAATAATACTTTCTCTAAATTATTTCGATTGTCCTAGAGTCTATCCTTAAACATCCTCTTATTATTCCCAAACTAAAAAATAGGAATTTTTAAGAGAAATTGCATGTCGACCAATATGTGGTTGGAATAATACCAACATTTCTATCGTCCCCAAATCCCTCCATCATCATTAGTTCCTTACAAAGAAATACTACATTGTTTATCAAAAAAATCTGTCTGATCGACACTTCTGCTTTAGATAATACATCACATTCAACATTATATTTTTTTTTGATGTCATTACATTCCCTAATAGAATAAAAGTGGATTGTCTTAGTAAATCGTGATGAATAGGTGTAAAATATCAACCTCAAAAACTACTTATCCACAAACTCTTACGAATTTGCATCTTCAATGCATTTGAGGCAAATAAATAAAAGAATATATCAATAAAGGTTATCAAAATTATCCCTTCACATTCACCTGCATGTAGCATGACATTCCCCCATTGTCTATATATTCCTTGAATCAGAATTATTCCAGATTAACCTTACGATCCTCTCGAGACCCTACCGTATTTCAAATAATCTCAATGACATGTATCATGTCCTCCATATATAAGGGAAATATGGTGCCCTAGTCGTATTGTGGTGTTTTAGATGGAATCCACAAGCACAGTCAACCATTTTTGTCACACCAATGGGGGATACCTCTCCTGAATGAAGAACTAGTTGAAAAAGTCATCGATGTACATGTTCTATTTTCTAACCCATCAGAAGAACCATGTGATAATGATCAATTGTTTACTCATATATAATAAAAGTTTAAATTATCTATGTGTAATTTATATGTGGTGGAATACTAATATAATATATAAAACCCCATAGGTAAGAAAAATAACATAAAAATAACACCATTTATTGAACAAAAAAAAAATAGAAGGGATTAAGACATGGTTTAACCTAATAGGATACCCACAAGAATAAATAATAACCCATTAATCTATAACTAAAACCAAATAAAAATCCTCTCTAATACATTTATGTTATCCACAAATACATGTATATACTCGAGAATAGAATTCATAATGATCAAATAAAATAATGTATGAAATTAATAACTAATGTAAATATCTTGATTTAAATAACATAATTCTTGAACTCACTCTAAATCATATAAGTCAGTATACCATCTTTTTGTTCATCGAAAAAGGTATATTTTAAATCAATGTTATTATCAATAAGTAAGAGAACATATTCCCACTTTTGGGAAACTTTTTACTCTACTAAATACTATTGGATAGAAAAGGAAATAGTTCCCCATTATATGTCCCATACATTCTATTTCATGACTTCCCTATCCCAAATCAAGGATAATTTAATAAATAGTGAAACTAGTGTTATGATACTATTTTTTAACACCTGATCCAAGCCATCATGTCCGCACTGGAATTCGATATAACATCAAGCATACATTCATTTTTGTAAGTGGTTTCTGAATAGTAATAGGATCCTTTACAACATCAAGGGAATACTATTCCATTGGTTCCAAGTAAATATTTTAGTATAATAATGGAAGAGATACATTAATAAATTAATAGTATAAAATAAATAATGAAAAACAAAGGTTGAAACATACAAAAATAAATCCAAACCATACAATATTTATATTACATGTCAAACACCTAAACCAAACTATTTAATCTAATCCAAAGGATGAGGTAAACCTATTAAATAAAATAAGTAGAAGAAATTCATCATGAAATATATCTAGAAAGGTCTAGAATCCTATTACTATCCTTCTCAATCATCCACCAAAAGGCCCCTACCATTCATAGGATAACTATTCATGAAATACAAAAGTGAACTATAATGAATGATTATGGAGTGAGTATATGATTTAGTAGAAAACCTCCAATGGCCCTTCATATATGTGTATAAAATATATACGATCATTCCAAGACTGTAAAAAAACATATATAAATAGTGAGTATATCACATAATCCCAGTACATGAACTAAATAAATAATGATGGTCTCTACATTCATCAGTTCAATATCACAAGTAACATATATCTTCTTCCTAAAACATCCCCCTTAATGAGTTATTCCAAAAACATGTGTGACACATACCACATTTTGGGATATCCAAAGTAAATATCAAAAAATGTTTGATGCATCCCACTTATGGGATAGTCTTACATTCATAAAATTAATGCTCAACTGTAGATGATAGAGTGACTATACATGTGTTACAATATACCAATGATTGATCAAAACCATATCATATCAATAAATAATCATAAACTGTAACAACCCACATCCATGAAAAACAACAATCATTGTTATCGAAAGGGATATATGCACACTCATCATGTGATAGTGTATCAAACATAGGTCTCACTAGGAGATACATGCATGAAAATGAACATTCTAAGAACATATATAAAACATGAACATATGTTAAAAAATTAATATTATAAGCACAATGATGATCAATAATAAGGGTCACTATCTGACACATGTATAACCTTTATATCATCTACCCAAGCCCAAATCAAGATGATTTATCATCCTAGGAAAATGTTTTAGAATAAAATGTAGCGTAAATCTATGTATTGTTCAATCAAACCTGACATCATCCACTACAAACAAAAATTAGGGTCTGATTGATATACATATGAAAAAATATTGAATCAGGATTTCGATTATGTCAATGTTCACTAACCCATTTGTAGAACATATAATAACCCCTAGATCCAATAAATAAATTTTGGATCTAGTTGGTTGTGATCAGAGAGATGTGAAAAGAATTGGTGTAGAATGATGATGAACTCACCATAAAATGAACGCAAAGATCGATCCATTGTTTGGGTGTTGAATGTAGGTATTATAAGAGAGAAGAGGGAGAGCATCCAAAAATCATTAGAGACGATACCTATGTGTGGAAGTTTAAGATATATATATATATATAATTACCAAATGTGAGCGGGGTAATTTTTTTAATAAGAACTACTATAAATCAATCATCCACACTTTCCTCCATCGGATGTTGAAAAATAGTCAATGGCCAATACCGACTACCCAATGGTTACTGTGAAGTTATATTTTATCCCAAACAAACCACTAACTTGTTATGGTCTCTATTAATAGGCTAGTGGATTCCCATCAACTTGTTTTTCATACTATAATTACCCTATATTCTAAATGTTTGATATTTTTCTGAAAACAATTTGTTTTGAATGAATAGTGAAAAATAATAAATTTTAATTAAAAACATTTTTAATCAAAATAATTCATAGAGATAAATTATAAAATTGATTTGTTTTTATGTATAATTATATTATATTTTTACCATTTAATCCAATTTTGGACAATGAACGTAATTTCACATTTAAACTGTACATAACCATGTGTTAGTCTTTTGACAGTTATTATTTCGTAACAACATGCTTTTTTTTACAACGAGAATTGATTTTAAATAAATATCTACCACTTCTGTTTTTTGAATTTATTAAATTGGATTCCATATTTAGAATTAGGCGGTCTGAATTGTTTAGATAGGTATCTTTTATTTATAGAAATTGTGGATAATTACTTCGGTAAATATTTTATTTATTGTGGTTAAAGGGTTAATCCGGTAAATAAGGGTAAAAAATAATATTATAATAATACTAAATTACTCTAACACATGTTCTAACCCAATTGGATGATACATTTCCAACCATGGGAATCCTTGGGTCGATTTTTGGACCCAAAGGAGCCACATGTAAGTGATAATGACATTTTATATTAATTAAGTTAAAGTGTATACAAAAATGAAAGAAGCATATATCTTTTAGTAAAACAATTTTTACATAGGGTTATATATGTTATATCTTTGACTATAAATATTAATTTGAAATATAAAAGTATTCCATAAAAAATGGTATTTTATTTATAAATTTTAGACATTTAATATTCAAATTTATTTATGACATAATGATGATGCAATATTCTCTTTATTAATGAATGAATCAAATAAATGGTATTATAGATGTTAAAATAAATATAATTTGGACGTTTTTATGCCATAAACTAATTTTATATGTTAATGTGACTTGTTAGGATTGATTAATTGAATTTTTATCGATGTAATAATGTTGTTAGGAATTTATCAAAAACAAAATAGAAAATAGTGTCAAAATTTACATAATAGAGTTTTTAAAACAAATAATATATTATTAATTTATATTCTATTCCTAAAAATATAAGGTTCGGCCAAAAGTCTTAAATAATATTATATGTGTCATTAATGAACCACTTGAGGTTTTTTTGGATGATTATTATATGTTTATTATCCATATAATATAAAAATACCAAGACACATGGTAAATGTCAGACTAATTAACTAAGAGTTAAATCTAGAAGATACGGTTAATATAGTGACCCAAAACTATCTAAAACTGACTAGTTGAGTGATTTTCGACCCATCCCCACCATATACATGAAATAAATCATTTTGGAGAAATTATAATAAGAAAATTATTTTATTATAAAATAATATTTTAATCTTTTCATAAGGTGCCCCTCACCCCTCTTATAAAAAGGCAGTTCCCCTTCTCTCAAATTCCAACCTTCAAAACCATTTTGCTCTGCCAAAACCTAACAAAATATCATCTAAAAAATCCTCCCTTCATCTTAGAGGTATTAATTTAGTCATAAAGCTTACCTATAGAGCCCTTTTCATCAAATCAAAAGGATGATCCTAAAGAAGAGGTCAATATTTCATCACCTCTTTCAAGTTCTTTTCTTCATCCACTTATTCTTTATTTTATTGTTTCCATTATAAATTAATAAATATAGAATCTTCTATAAAAATTTATTTTATTATAAAAATTGTACAACCATATTCATTATTTTATCCATCACATGAATGAACTGACACCATACATGCGCACGTATGGATTACCGTCTCCAAGTCGTGGTGTATTTTGTTATTCAAACACTTATTCATTTGGATGGGTATAATAATTAGTACAAATTATGAAAATAATAAATATAACATGATAATTGTTCTTTATATATTATATACCATCCAATTATATATTATTTTAACATCAAAAGCATGATATTCTCACTCGTGTGTACTTACGGATTACCGTCTCCACGAACGCGATAAGATTCATTCCCCATCATATCCATTCATTTATAATTTTCCTTTTATTATTAAGAATAGTTCTTAAAGACATAATATCATTCTGAATATGAATAAGATACATCATATCCACAAAAAATTACTTATGTAAAAATGTATATAATGGAAAATGAATTATTTAACACCTGAAATGATGATACTAATGAAATATCATTAACAAAGAAATATTAGAAGATCATATATGATATAATATTAATGTATATTGTTCTTGTATTATTTAATAACAATTATTTCACCATTATATATTAGGTTAACATACCCTCAACCATGGAAAATAACAATGTAAGAGTTAATTTCACAATCTCTTCATTATCTGAGGTTGTTTATACGTAATTATCTACTGGTATCTCTTTAACATCCACAACCATTTTCATAAATTGTATTTCGAAAAAAAATTAATATTTACTAGAAAATGGTATAAAGTCATTTAAACCCTTATTTTACCGTAATTATTTTGAAATGAATCATTCTATCATTTTCTAAATAAGGTACTTTTTGACCATTTTGACAAAATTATTGTATGATTGTATTTTAACTTATACGGAAGATTCAGCTATTTTCTTCCATTATAAAATAATTGAATCTTACCTTATAAGAATATAATAATATTTCCAAAATAAATGTTTTCTTTTATAATTATCTGAATTCTAAATGATTTCAACATAGAAAGAGGTATTTCTCAAAAAATGTTTTGATTTCATCTATTTCAATATCCTTTGTTGGATTTTAAGTTTATTTGATGTTGATTAATTATGAAACAAAACATACATATTATATTGAAGGTTTTGTGATATGTATGACTGTGGATGTGTTATTTTTACACTATTCATGGTTTATGGATAAATTATTGACATTTCTTATTCATGTCTTCATACAAATATTTATGTTATGTTTAAACCTTTTCATATGAGGAATGCATTGGACATAGTATGTGATGGGTGGATCCCTCTATAGCTCCTTGATTCACTGGTAGGTCTAATTAGAAAAACTAGTGTCTTGGCAAAAGTACATGAAAAAATCTTATTTTTAGTCTTGGAACAAGGCCTTGAATATGTGGTTATGAAGTCTGGTATTATGCATTCCATCATTATGAAAGTGTCTATTGATATTTCATGTGATTATTAGACTAGTATAATATCTATGTGAATAAGTAAATGGAATTATTTTATTTTATCTTTTCCATATTATTCTGATTTTAATGTTTAAAAGGATTTTGTTTTGGTCTTATACATTTCCTTAAATGTTTATGCTTCTTTTTTAATGTTTCCATCATATTTTTATCATGACTGAGCTTCTGACCTCACCCCTTTTTGTGTTTTATTTTTTCCCATGATGCGAAGAAGTATTTTCTGACGGATCTGTAGGGATAGTCTGAGAGGATATGAGTTTGGTCTATGGAAACACTTTTTTTGTAGTTTTTCATTTTATAATGTAACGATAAAGTTATGAATGTATCTTTTATTTTCAAGGCTACTAAACTGATCGATCTCTCGGGACATGATTTCATTGTATCATGATAATGTTATGTAGAAATGTACTGACTCTAGGTAACTGGGGTCGGGGCATTATAGTTGGTATCATAGGAAGGTGTAGTACAAACCTTGGAATCTAGATTTATATTAAATCTAAATAGATCACATTACCCTAAGATAGACATTGGGAAATATCATATAAGAACTTCCTATAATTTTGGTACTGTAGAGATTATGTGAGTTTCCAAGAAATACATCCATGTACGGATACGAGCTGGTAAAGGCGACTCTGGAAAATATGTACCTAGGGGTAAAAAAAGAAAACACCGCATTGAGCTAGACTCAAATGGGAAATGGTGCACAAAAATGGGCCTTGCTGCACTCTTGGTTACGACACTCCTGGGGGATACGCTTAGGAGAATTAACATTTTCATTACACCTAATTATAAAGGGTGTATATATATATAGTTCCTCATAGAAAACATTTTTATGATTATGGATTATATCCATAATATGATCAGTTTATGTTAATTGTTTTACAAGTTTAAAATTATAAATTTCAATTCATAAACTAATATTGTTTATGACATTTTTTCTAAATGGTGCCTAGTAGAACGAATGAAAACCATATCAACGCACTTAATCCATGTAGGGATTTCCATCCTATTCAATATATTTATAGTAGAGTTACTAAAGCAACTGTTCCTGATCAGCTAATCACCATTCTGGGACAACTCACTCAGGTTTTGGATAATAAACTTACCCGTATAAAGCACCCTGATCCACATCATGGAGGATCAATGTTAGATCTCATCCTTAGGTAACAACCACTAATGTTTAATGGTAGTAAAAATCCATTAGTAGAAAAGTAATGGATAAATTCTTTAGTGAAAATAATCCATGACTTGGGGAGTAATGAAAGGGAAAAAGTTTTCATGGAAGATTACCGCCTCACTGGATGCTGATCAATGGTGGTCCATGATTCAAAAAACAAAGGAAGATTATGAAGTACCAAATATCGAATGGAGGGAGTTTAATGAGATTTTCATAGAAAAATAATTTCCTCAGGACCATCAAGTGGATATGGAAAGATAATTTCTCAGTCTGAGGCAAAAGGATGATGAGAATGTCGTAAAGTATGAAGCTAACTTTACAAGGATAGAGAGGCATGATGCAGATTATATATGTAACCCAAGAAGAAAGATTATTAATTTCATTGTTTGGTTAAAACCATTTCTATGTTGATAATTAGCCTCACAATCCTTCTTGTTCTATCAAGATATTGTCAAATGTGATATCAAGACAGAAAAATAATTCTCAAAGACTTATGAATTTATAGAAAAGAAAGAGAAGAAGAGATTTGATGAACAATCTAGAAATGGAAATAAGAGGAAAAAGGGAAAAGTTGAATATACATCTTAAAGTAAATTTGGGAAGAAACACCTACGTACTTGCTTGAAGGGAATTGGAGTCCATTACAAGTGTGGTGAAAAAGGAAACCAAGACTGTGATTTGCAAGGGGAATAAAGAGGATATCAATGTTGAATGCTACAATTTTAGATAAATGATGAATTATGAAAATTAATGTCCTAAGAGCCAATGAAACATACCCCAGAAAAGGAAAAAGGATCAAGAAAAGATTATGCTATCACTACTACTGAGGATAAAGCTCCAAAAGATGTGGTGGCAGGTAATTTAATGGTTTCCTTAAGTTTATCAAATGGTTTATTTGATTCTGGAACATCACATTGTTTCAATACTTCCCAGTTTTATAAGAAGATTATATATTTCCAAAATTGATTTAACTAGCGAGTTGTCTGTGAAAACTCCCAATGGTAGTTTCATTGCAACAATGTTTTGTGAATCATACCCCATTAGGGTTATAAATGTTCTTTATCTGCTGATCTCATTATCATACCCATGATTTAATTTGTTATAATCCTCGGTATGGATTGTCTATTTGACCATGATTCAAAAACTTATTGTATGAAGAAGGAGGATACTAATTTTTATGAGGATGATAAAGAACACCACATCTTTAGAGAAAAAACATCACCACCTGATTCTTATCTACATACACCCCCAGTATCTCAACTAAATTCAATTATTGTGGAGGAAGAGAATGAAATTACTATGGGTGAAGAAAATAATGTTAAAATAAAGGATGTACCAATTGTGCAAGAGTATGTTGATGTATTTCCATAGAATTTACCTAGACATCCTCCAGAATGAGATAATGATTTTTACACTGATTTAATTCCTCGTTCAAGGCCCATATTGAAGACCCCTTATAGAATGGTTACTGTGTAATTTGAGGAACTAAAGAAAAAACAAGATTAATTGAGTAACAAGGGATTTATTTTCCATGTTGTTTATCTATGGGGATCCCCTATCCTTTTTTAAGAAGAAATTTGGGTCTATGAGGTTGTGCATTGACTACATGGAGATCAATGCTATAATAATAAATAACAAGTATCCCCCTCCTTTCATTGATGATTTATTTGACCAACATCATAAAGATAAATATTTTTCAAACATTGACCTTAGATGTAGATAAAATCAGTTGTTCGTTAACAGGTAAGACATTAAGAATATGGTATTTCGAACGAGGTAAAGACATTAAGAGTTTTCAGTAATTCCTTTTGAATTGAATAATGCACCCCCTATCTTCATGGATATAATGAATATGTTTTTCTAGGAATATCTTGATGACTTTTTAGTGGTATTTTTTATGATATCATGGTATACTCCAAAATATATGAAGATCATGAAAATCACTTGCGTATTATCTTGATGACTATTAGAAGAAATGAATTATGTTGGATGTTTAGAAAGTTTGAATTAAGGCTTCAAGAGATTTATTTTCTTGGCCACATCATCTCTAAGGATGGAATATCTGGTGATCCTTCATATTCCAAGGCAATCCAAGAATGGCCAGAACCGACAAGTATAACTAAGGTACACCGTTTTACTGGTTTAAAGGGTTATTATCGACGTCTTTTCCAAAAGTTTTCCCGATTGGCAAACCCATTAACCAAGCTCACACATAAAGAGGTTAAATTTGTAAATGAGTGTGAAAATTTTTTTGATGAATTGAAGATAATATTAGTAAATTATCATATATTGACAATACAATCAGGTAATGATGGGTTCTTTATTTATAATGATGCTTCAAAGAAAGGACTTGGTTGTGTCTTGATGCAGATGATAGGGTTATTTCCTATGCATAAAAACAACTAAAAACTCATGAACATAACTATCCTACTCATGATCTTGAGTTAGCAGCTGTAATCGTTTCTTTGGAGATATAGAGACACTATATATATGGTGAAAAATGTGAGATTTATACTAATATCAAAATTTTGAAGTATATTTTATCACAAAAAGAACTCAACATGATGCAAAAGTGTTGGATTTAACTAATCAAGGATCATGATTTCCCTATACACTACCATCCGAAGAAGGAAAATAAGGTGGCAGATGCTTTGCGTAGAAAGGATCATGGAGTTTTGAACAATATGAGTGTTGAAAAGGATTCTATATACATGGATCTGGTAAATATGGATATTTTAAAAACTATTGAAGGTAAAACATCACTGATTTTTCAAATATTTTCCAAACCATCTTTACTAGAAAGGAAATAAAGTTCTCAGGCAGATGATGAATAGTTTCAAAAGAATAATAAAGTTGTGAATAAAGAGATATTGAGTGACTTTGTATTTGAAGATTTAATTTTGAAATTTCGGAAGAGACCTTGTGTACCCGATATGCCGGATTGAAAAATAGAATTGTTGGATGATGCTCATAGATCCTATTTTTCTATACACCTTGGGAGCACCAAAATTAATAGATATTGGAATATCCATTTTTGGTGGGACAACATGAAGAGGGAGATTACTGATTTTGTGTCAAGATTTATGGTATTTCAACCTGGGAATTCTAGAAGGCTACAGCCAAAAAGATTCATGCATCCTCTTCCCATACCTGAGTGGAAATGGTTTAATATTATGATGGACATTTTCATGGGACTACCAAGGAATCCTAGAAGGAACGATGCAATATGGGTCATTGTTGATTGATTTACCATGTCAGCAATTTTATTGATATAAGAGAATATTTACCACTTGAACGTTTTGCAAGACTATATTTTAATTAAGTTGTAAGACTTAATGGAGTCCCCTTATATATTGTTTATTATCGGGATCCCCATTTTACATTAAGATTTTGAAAAAGTCTTTAGAAATCCCTAGATACTGAACTACATTTGAGCACTGCCTACCACCATCAAACTGATTGAAAATCAAAAAAAATTATTCAAACCATAGAATATGTCTTGACATATTTCTCACTTTACTTTCAAGGTATGTGGGATAAATATTTACCTCTGGTGGAATTTTCCTATAACAATATCTTCCATTGAAGTATTCAAATGGAACCATATAAAGAGTTATACAGAATGAGATTTCGCACACCAACCTGTTGGGATGATGTTGGTGAATGAAAACTCGTAGGCCTAGAACTTGTTGAGGGAATGATAGAAAAGGTGAAGGTAACCCAAACCCACATCAATTTATCTCAATGTAGGAAGAGAAGCTATGTCGATAACTGAATGAAGGATTTGTAATTTTAGGTAGCAGATCATGTTTTCATGAAGGTATCTCCATGGAAGGGTGTTACACGTTTCAGTAAGAAGGGTAAATTGAGTCCTAGTTACATCAAACATTTCGAAATTCTAGAATGAATTTTGGTAGTATCATACTGTTTTCCAACACCGCAAAGTCTCTCCAAAGTTCATTATGTTTTCCACATATCACTGTTGAGAAAATACATTCAGGACCAAAAAAATGTACATATGTATGGAGAATTAGAACTAGAACCCGATATATCTTATTGCAAAGAGCCTTTAAAGGTTCTCGATACAAGATATAAAGTGTCGAGAAACTGGAGGGCTCGTCTGGTAAAAGTTCTATAGAGAAACCATCATATGGAAGAGGAAATGTGGGAACCCGAGGAACTTATGATGAAGAACCCCCAGAAACAATTTATTCAAAAATATTCTAGAAATTTCGAGGATGAAATTATTTGAAGGAGGGGGTAATGTAACACCCCAAGCATCTATGATATGTTTCCTTTTTAATAAAGTAATAACTAGCATTGTACACAACTTCAAGATTCTTACACATCGCGACCATTCAAACTAGCCGTTATGAAAAGTAATAACCACTATTTGAAATTTAATAAATTTTATATTTCAAAACTTGGATTCATTTTTTTGTTTGGAATAATGAAATTATCTTAGGGTGAATTTTTGGTAATTTTCTGAAAACATTAATTTTGTGATGAATATTGAAAAATACTCAATATTAATTAAAAACAACTATTTAGTCAAAATAATTTATAGTGATAAATTATAATATTTAGTGTATTTTAAGTACAATTATATTATATTTTTACCATTTAATTAAATGTTGGTAATTGAACATAATTTCACCTTTAAATCGGACCTAATCTTGTGTCAATCTTTGGATAGTAATTATTTCATAAAAACACGCGTTTTGTTTTCACAATGAGATGTAATTTTAAATTAATTTCTGACACTTATGTGTTTTTAATTTATAAAAATTGATTCCATATTTAGAATCAGGTGGTCCAAATTGTGTAAATAGGTAAATTTTATTTTTAGACATTTTGAATAATTACTTCGATATATATTTTATTTACCATGGTTAAAGGGTAAATCCAGTAAATAAGGGTAAAAAAATAATATTATAATAATATTAAATTTCCTTAACAATTGTTATAACCCTATTTTTTGAAACATGTCCGACCATGACCATCCTTGGGTCGATTTTGGGACCCCATGGAGCCACTTGTAAGTCATAATGACACTGTAAATTAATTAAGTTAAAGTAATACAAAAATGACATAATCATATATCTTTTAGTAAAACAATTTTTACGTAGAGTTATGTATGTTATCTCTTCAAAAATAAATATTCATTAGAAATATAAAATGGTTCCCTACATAATGGTATTTTATTTATAATTTTTAGATGTTGAATAATTAAATTTATTTATGACACAATGATGACGCAATATTTTCCTTATTAATGAAAGAATCAAATAAATGTAATTATAGAGGTTTAAATAAATATAATTTGAAAGTTTTTTATCCATAAACTTATTTTATATGTTAATATGACATTTTAGCATTGATTAAAGGAATTATTTTCAAAGTAATAATGTTGTAATGAATTAAAAAACACAAAATAAAATGTAGTGTCAAATTGACATTAAAGAGTTTTTAAAGAAAATATTATATTATTAATTAATATTATATTGCTAAAAATATAAGGTTCGAAAAAGGTCATAAATAATATTATATATGTCATTAATGGACATCTTTATGCTCTCTTAAAAGTTTATAGTATGTTTATTAACAATATAATATAAAAATACAAAGTGACATGGTAAATGTCAAACTAATGAACTAAGAGTTAAATCTAGAAGATAAGATTAATATAGTGACTCAAACCTATCTAAAACCTATTGGTTTAGTGTTTTTCGAACCATATACACCTTATCCTCAAAATAAATCATTTTTGAGCTTTATAGACCGAGAATGATTTTATTATAAAATAATATTTTAATCTTTCCATAATGTTCCCCTCACCCCTCTTATAAAAGGGAACTTCCACATATCTCGAATTCACAACATAAAATCCATTTGGCTCGGCCAAAAACTGCCAAAATATCATTTAAACTATCCTACCTTAATAATAGAGGCCTTACTTTAGTCATAAATCCAACCTATGGAGCCCTTTTGATCAAATCAAAAGGAAGAACCCGAAGAAGAGGTAAATATTTCATTACATCTTTCAAGTTCTTTTCTTCTTCCACTTCTTATTTATTTGTTGTTTCCATTATAAAATAATAACTCCAGTATATTCTATATATTTTGATGTTATTATAGAGATGGTACAACCATATTCATTATTTTATCCATCCTATGAAGGACATGTCACCATATATGCGTACGTACGCCTTACCGTCTCTACGTCGTGGTGTAGTTTGTTATTCAAAAACTTCATCATTTGTATTGGTATAATAATGAGTATAAATTATGAAAATAAGAAATATGACATGTAAATGATTCTGTATATATTATATAACATCCAATTATATTTTATTTTAATATCAAAATAATGATATTATCGCTCATGCGTACGTAAGGATTACCGTCTCCACGAACGTGATGAGATTCCTTCCCCATCGTATCCATTCAAAACTAATATTCATTTGATGATTAAAAATATTTTACAAAGACATAATTTCATTTTGAATTTGAATAATATACATCATATCGACAACAAACATTACTTACATAACAAATCATATAAAAGAAAATGAATTAGTTAACACCCGAAACAATGTTTTTTCTAAAATATCATTAGCAAAGAAATATTAGAAGATCATATATGATATTAAATTAATGTATATGGTTCTTGAATAATTTAATAACCATGAATTAACCATTATACGAATGTTTGTCATACCCTTGAACAAGGAAATGAACAAGGTAAGGGTAAATTTCACAATCTATTCATTATCTGAGGTTGTTTATACATAATTATCTACTGAAATCTCTTTACCATCCACATCCATGTTTCATAAAATGTATTAAAAACATTTAACTATTTATTAGAAAATGGGTTAAATTCCTTTATACCCTTATTTGACAATATATATTTTGATAAGAATATTTTCGTTGTTTTCCAAACAAGGTACATTATGATCTTTTTGATAAAATTAAGGTATGAATGATTTCTTAACTTATACGGTGGGTGCGACAATTTTCCTCAGTTATAACATCGTTGAATCTTTCCTTACAATATTATAAGAATATTACCAAAATAAATGTTTTCATTTAGAATTATATGAATTTTAAATGATTTCAAAATAAAAAGAGATAATTCTCTAAAAAATGTTTTGATTTCATCTATGTCAACATCCTTTGATGGATTTTAAACTTATTTAAAGGTGATTTATTATGATTCAAAACATCCATATTGTATTGAAGGTTTTTTGATATTTTTGACTGTGGATGTGTTTTTTACACCATTCATGGTTTATGGATAATGTATTGACATTTCGTACGCTAGTTTTAATACGAATGTTTTGGTTATGTTTAAACCATTTCGTATGAGAAATGCATTGGACATGGTATTTGACGGGTGCATCCCATTATATCTCCTCGATGCATTGGTAGGTCTAATGAGACAAACTAGTGTCTTGGCACAAAGCCTTGACAAAATCTTATTTGTAGTCTTGGAACAAGGCCTAGACTATGCTCTTATGAAGTATTTCATTATGCATTCCATCATTATGAAAGTGTCTATTCATATTTCATGTGATTATTCGACTAGTAGAATATCCATGTGAATAAGTAAATGACATTATTTTATTATATATTTTCCATATTATGCTGATTTTCAAGTTTAAAAATATTTTTTTAGTCTTATACATTGCCTTAAATTTTTATGCTTATTTATGAAGGTTTCTACTATATTGTTATCCTTACTGAGCATCTGTTCTCACCCCTTTCTATGTTTTATTTTTCCCAGGATATGAAGAAGTATTTTTTAACAGACCTACAGTGATAGTCTGAGTGGATATGGGTGTGCTCTATGGAAATAATTTTGTTGTAATTTTTTATTTTATAATGTAATGTAAAACATATGAATGTATTTAGTATTTCCAAGGATACTAAACAGATCTGTATTTCGGGACATGATTTCCTTATATCATGCCAATGTTATGTAATAATGAATCAACTCTAGGTAATTTGGGTCAGGGCATTACAACATGATTGATTATTGTGCCAACCATAGTAAACCAAATCATCCCATAATCATAAAAAATAATAATTTTCAATACTTAGGGGAACATCCTTGAATGAGTGTACATGCATCATCCATTGCCAATGTGTCTCTGAGCACATTGTGATTACTATCCCAGCCATATAATTACCTAGGGGACCTTAACCCATATATATAGGGATAATGAACCATGGAAAAAACAAACCCTGGTATACAAGATAACAACTAGGGGTAAGCTCCATACTCTTATAACAACCTAGGAACTACTACATCTATGTTTTCAATGGTCCTATAAGCTGGTCCCCATTAGTGAGGGAGAATTGATCATTCTCTAAAAATACGCACAATACCATCATATCACACATGTAATTACCAATCCAATATATAGAACTAAATTAATATTGGATTTAATGTAACAAATGATAATGATAATTGGTTAAAAGGATAGATGATATGAATCATCATAATAAGGTGGATCTTTCTCTCTAGGAGCCAACTATTTTAGAACTACAAAATTAATCATTTATGACCTATAGTAATGATTAGCATTAGTGAAATTATGGGACGTTACTAGGGTGTGTATGAGTGAGTACAAGTAATATGGTAAAAAACATGTTTTGGCCTTTGGGGATAGTCATTTTAATGACAAATCATTAATGAACAAGGGTTTTCCCCTAGGAGTAACCCACATGTATGTGGGGAAACAAGTGGAACTTAGGGGGCTTAGACCTGATGGCCATTTTATTGTGGGGTTTCTTTGATATTTGTTGTTCATAGTAGTTACATTGATATTATAGTAAGAATCCATAATTGTGGTGACAGTGCACGGGTTGATATACAGGGTCCAAAAAGATGATGTCGTGTTCTAAAGGGAATGAATGTAACACCCTATACTATTAATGGGATGAAATTATTAATGATTTGAATCATTTAATCAAGGTAAAAATTTAATTTCAGTGGTCTACAAATTTTGAACTCTATTGTTAAGTGATCTTGAATTTGAGTATTGATCAGGAAGGTTGACCTTCAAATAAGTTTCCCAGGGTGTGTGTGAGTGGGGATGAAGCACACTGAAAATAAAATTCTTTATCCTATGGAGACATTATTTTGTCTAATATTGTTCTTAGGCATGTGGGTGGACCCTAGGGAGGGGACCACATGTCTGCGGGGGGATTTTCTGTTGCGTAGTAGGATAAAACCTGACTAACATGTTGTGGTTCGGTGAATGTGCAGTCAGTCGGGCCTTATAGTTACATTTTTATAATTTCTGGAACCCATCCTTATGTTTTATGGAACAAACTGAATATAAATTTATGATCCAAAATGATGAATTTTTTCTCTAAATAAGGGTTAATATAACATTATATAATTTTATGGGGGAAAAAATATAACTGATATGCCTTATGTTAAAAAATATCACCCTTCTTTTTAGGAGATTACTTGATTTTATCTACGTGCTTAAGTATGATTTTCCTTGGCATAGTGATCAGGATGAGTGACCTTCTTGGATGTTTCATAGGGTGTGTGAAATTGATGAAAAAGAACACTAGAAGGAGCATGTGTTGGTCTTTTGGGACATTCAATAGTCTAATGACCCATTCAAGCATGAAGGTGGGACCTAGGTGGAGACCACATGTCTGTGGGGAAAATGGTGGTTCCTGGTGGGCCAACACATGATGGCCATATAATGTTTGGGTGTTTGTGCTATCAATGGGGTGTAGTTGTTACAATTAAATCCTTGGAATCCCCACTTATATTTTCAAATACCTACCCTAAAAATTTTTCCATAGTATTAGAGGCCTAAGAAAAGGGTGTTTTTATGATAACACATCATAATCGACACTAACGTGTATTCCATACATTTCAAAACCTACATTTGATGTATTCCATATCAAATCACAACCATCTTTATGGAATATGATAATAGTTCCATGACCACCTTGTAAGGTCTCTCCATATAAAATATGAATAAATAAGGGTTTTTTTGAAATCCTAATCCCATAATCACTATCAATACATCACCGCACAAACGAAGGTATGGCCTCTCAATGGGAACCCAATAGGGTCACATGGGAAAACAAATCAACAAACCATACCTAGGACTTTCAAGCCATTACAAATATGGAGCCACCTCAAATTGGGACTTGGGTACCAATCTTGTCTTGTGTCATCACTCGTCATAATAGGGTATCACATACCTAAGAAGATGTAGAAAAAATAATAATATCATCATCTTCATATAGAATCTATAATGAAAATAGTCTCGAGAGATGGCATGTGGACCATTTCAATGTCAATGTTCATGTAAGGTATGTCCACTCACCCATCCAATGTTCTATCTTGCGAATCATATTTCCACCAAGGCAAAAACATATTCCAGGGGATGAATCATAAATCTCAATCCCATTTAATCAATCTTAATAACTCTAATGTGCCATATAGAACCTGATATGGCCTACATGGGACAATAAATATAGGGAGTGCCTCATATAGTCCCACTAAGTCTCACCAATTTTAATAAATTTTTATTAACTCTCCTTAAGATTTCAATTATCAATGGGATCCATTGTTTTGAGCCTCAACCATTAGCATCGAAGCTCTCAGTCTAGAGCACCAGTTCTGTTGTTTCTACTCACATTAATCAACACTATTATTAAATTATCTTTTCACATTAACAATTTAATTTATATCAACTATTTAAATTAAATTGAACAACCCATATAATTAAATCATTCATTTCCATAATGGTGAGATCAAACACAAATATGAATATAAAAAACATATAATAATCGATATGGTGGTTTCCAGGATGAAATGAATCACTAGAATACAATTCTATTTTAATAAAATATTCTTGTAGCTGATACCAAGCCTCTCACATTACTCATTCAAGACCATTCTATCAACTGACATCTATCTCATGATAGAACAACGAAACTAGTTAATTGAAACCAACACCATATTTATCCATGCACATTATAATTAAATTATAAATTGTAAAACATTGTATAATTGATGAAACACCTAATCAGTGGCCTCGACGAATCCAACACCAATAACTAAACAAAAGCAGGAGGTCCATGTCATGCTCATGGTACCATCTAGAGAAGAATCCCTCTCAACTAGAACTGAAAAAATACCTTATATCATTTAAAATTATGAAAAACCCTTAAATATAATTTTATATTAAAATATATGTAATGAATCATTTAGATATGGGTCATAAACACCATCTCATTACACCCTCTTACTATGCAGTAAAGAATCCCCATCATATAGAGTAGATTCCACCATACATAGATTGGATTTACATTGTAACCTAACCCATAAACAACCAAAATTTGGATATATGTATATATATATATATAGAGAGAATGAGAGTGTATAAATGAGATAACTGGAGGGCGGAACTCACCTCAAATAACTAAAAAACACGATAGAAAATTCATATCAAATATGGTGGTGTAAGGGAGAATACGGGTATATAAACCATGGTTCGTGTAACCATGATAGATTAGATGGATCCCCCATCTAAAAAAAATTGGAATAATTTCAATTAATTCACCTAATAACCCCATTGGGAAATAGGTTAAGTCTACTAGCAATATATTTATATGGCTATAAGTTGTTGAATACCAAAATCCCAACCACATCAGGACAGCTCTAATTCCATCTTGATCATTCTTGAAATCAAATAGGCTTCACACCAAGATTTAAAACACCTTTTGTGGTGTTCAGTGTTCTATAATTATATGTTTAACACTAATTCTCAAAACAAACCATCTTGTAAAATGAGAATTAAAAACTCTCTATAATATCAATTTAATTATGAAAACATGGGGTATCACAAACACCCCACCAAAATTATTCATTTCCCAAACAAGTCCTCGCGGTGACTAGTTTTACATATCATCATGACCAATTCATTAATTCATATTCAAAAAATCAGAATTCATATATGAATGAAAAAAAATACTCACAATACAGACCAATCATAATCTACAGGGCATCCAAAATCCTGTTATGATACTGATCATCAACATGAAAACTCAAATATAGAATATACCTGATCTCATGCTCCATGATACAAGATGATTTAAAAATAAAATTAATCATCTGGATCAGGGTTCCTCCCTTTGTAGGACCCATGTCACAAGACAATTATGAACCATGGTGCCTCCCCACTATCATAATATCATAATGAAACCAAATTTCAATGGATTGATAAAATTCATATTCATATTCCCTACATAGTGCACACCCACACTTATGAGGATGATTGTAGAAAACTCACATTCCATTTTAAATAAAAAATGGATGTGGATCCATTATCCAATAAAATCATATGAACTCATGATTTTCCAGAAAATTCTCCACCCAAACCATGAGACATACATGTCAAGTAAAAAAATCTATACCTATTTTGGTCTCTATACCACAAAATACAATACCTCTTAAGAGAACAAGTTGGGCCTCCTCTTGCTAAACCTTCTAAAAAATGCTCAACTAAACCCCCCGATGCTTCACTAAAAACACTAAATCATAATTAAATCACTCTAAAAGAATACCCATGATCATCCCTATACACCCACTAATGTTTCATCCTAGCCTCTATTATACTTCCACAGTTGATCCGTCATTTACAAAAATTAGATTTCATGATCCACCAGGATCAGTGATACATCTCCAACATGATCCAAACATAGATCATCATCAATTCACATAGAGTCTGAGTAAAATTTTCAGTATCAATCTATCATGGAAACATAATTTATAATTCCATTCACCTGCTTGTTGGAATTTAATTCCATCATGTCCTCTTACTAATGAGCCTCAATAATCCACAACCCTACATGCATGGGGTCGTATCACCAGGGAATGATATGATACTAACTGAAATAAGAGTGTCATTATAATCACATAATTTTTTAATTTAAATTTAAAACCCAATGGTCAAAATTCTATCCATTTTATAACATAATGAATGGATGTGTCATAAACCAATGTCACATAGTTTTCTAGATGATACATCAATTAATCACACATTCCTAGCACATAGAAACACCACTCATAAAAACCATTTAAATTTATTCCATGATGAGGTTGCCACCCTAAAATGGACGATGGAGCATCCCCAAATATAAAAACATAACATATACCACTCCTCCTGCGTTACGTCAAAAGGATCCTTTAAAATCACATTCATTCTTGTTATTTCAATCCATAGTTATCCAATTCCCAGCTACTTTTATACCGACCCAAACTTTTATCAATGAAAATTCTACCTTCTTTTAGTGAGGTAATATTCATATAAAATCAAAATAGGAAACACTATTACACAAAATTATTTAATAAACTATAATGTCAGCTTTAAAAATAATTTTTACACTTCTCTGTTATAAATTTGTAAAACAAACATACACAGTTGCGGTTAGAAAGATGTTCGGTGTCTGATTGGATGAACATATTTTTTTTTGTGGTTAGTAACCTACCATTATAAATAGTAATATGAATCTTATAAAAATAAAATAATCCAATATAATAGTAACCTCATCCATTAATGTATAAATAAAATATAGGCGTCTTATATGTGACATTATGACCAATGTAGAAATATTCGTATTTTGGTAAATCATAAATAATCAATTATAATTAATTAATTATTTTAAAAGAAATTTTATTTTCCTAAAATGTTCTCATAAAATATTTTTTTTCTTTTGGTTTTATTATAATTTTATAAGTCCTTATGTAATTTTTGAAAGCATTATAAAATCTGTTTTAATTTTAGAATATCTATTTTTAATCTTAATTATGATTTCAATTAAAAATTTAATTATTCATGTATAATTTTTTTTTAAATATGGAGTTCATTTTTAGATTCTCCACATCTGAATATTTTTAGATTGAATTTTTTGGATTTTCCAGAAATACATTATTTGTTTTTGAATAGTGAAATTAGATAATTGACAATATATGCTAAATAAATGAATTTCTTCATCATGTTTGAGACATGGATGATGTAAATGGCCATTGGTTCGAAATAGAAAGAACATATTAATATTTTTAGTAATAAGAATCATCAATAATTCCATTTTTGTGGAGAAATAATAAATTATTGAATATAATATTGAGAAAATCCTCCTCCACGCCACTATAACTACCACCCCTCACACTGTCATTTCATATAAAATATAAAACATCTATACATAACTAAATTCTCCCAAAATATCAAAAAAATATCCTTCCCTAAGTCTATCATTCCATGGTATCGTCAAAAGATCAAATCCTCAATCCTAAGGAGGCTCTCAAATGAGATAATCAAAAGAGGAAAATTCCTCTTTCTGATTCTTTTATTTTTATTCATGTTATTTTCATTTAGTTTTTTCCCCACGTCCGTTCACCCAAACGATATGATAACTCCATTAACATAAATTTATTGTAATTATATTATTATAATTGTTTAATTCATCATAATTTCACTTTCCCTCTCTTTTTATACTATAAATGAAAACACAGTCTGAGATGTGTTAGTTTATCACATTCATAGAAAACATGGTTTCAACTGAGATTACAATATTAGAGGCTAGTCATGAAATAATTTTAATAGATAAAACATATCATAATTTATGAATTTTATCTTATGTGTTGATTTTTATTCTTTATAAACTCATGATATAATATAATAATTCAAAAAAATTCATTATGAGAAAAAAATCCAAATTAATTGATGTTTTTATCCATAAAATTTATCTAATGATTCCTCATCAATGTATATAAAAAACTCATTATAATATCATTTACATATATTGAATGAAACTAATAATATATTTTAACTATTATTGATGTTTTAAAACATATCAAATGAACATCCATTCATGAATACTTGTGAGTAGTTCATTAATGATATGAAAATTAACACTCTCGAGAAATTAATTTAATCTCCTTAACTCATTAAATGATCCATAAAAGCACATTATAAGACCATAATTAATAATATTAATGTGTTAATGGATATATAATTTGTAATTAATTAATCTAATGTGATTATACCAGAATTTAATTTCATGAATATTTTAGGACAAAAGGTAATGGGGAAATTCTCGAACCCATCATTCTTTCTTTGGATTTTCCATAATGCACCCAATTTTATGTATGTTTCTTCCATTAAAATCAATTATTAATACATATATTAAATTGTTTTTGTATATAAATATTTTCTATATGATTTTATGAGTAACATAATGTTTCCAAAACAACACCTTTTTTCAACTAAAACACACTTTTACTTCTCGAGATTGTCTTCACTAATGTTTGATGATCAAGTATGATATTCCCTCTTTATTTTGGGAACTTAATGTTTATAAATTTTGGATTTACTAAATTTAACACATTAAATTCCTTTTTTTATGTCCGATATTTATATATTTTATATATGGAATGCATGATAAAGTAAATTCTTTGATGTGACGTGTGTTCCGGGAATTATATAGTGTAATGTAAATGTTATAATGTAACAATTGTTCCTAAAACTATACATTGATAAAACTCATTTGGTAACCATATTAATATAATGAGTTAAAGAGAAATGATGTTTGAGCATGATTCTATATTTGATCCCAACTATGTGTTGTAGTTAACCAATAAGGCATGATGATACATTTTATTCATTATCACATTCCATGCTACTATATAAATGATGTCATGATTATGTTCACCCAATGATACATTTTTTCATATTATTATCATTCCTCTTATAGGGATTTTATATCACCATTTTTGATGTATATAATCAGGAGAATACATGTAATAAGGATTACACAAGGGATGATTGGAAGCTATAGAAGAAGGAATTAAATAAAAGATTACGCTTTATGTTCTAAATGTTATGTATGGTCCTATTTTTCCCAAGAAACTAAAAAATTGGATACTTATTCAATAATATGGTTATCATGATTATAATTAATAATATGTAAAATTTATATCAGATAATAATGGACTCTATAGTTGGTATTAGAGGAATGGTTTAGTTAATTTGGGATATAGGATTAGTGAACCCAAGAGAAAACCTCATGTTTGAGATTCAGTAAGAATTTGCATACATGAAGCTTTGATAAATGTAGGTATCCCAGAAGATATGATATTAGTGTAAATAAGAAAAATGAAAAAGTTATTTATTCATGGATGTTTTACTTATGATATATTGAAACTTTTCAATTTATGAAAATGGTGGGAACTACGAGAAAATAGTGAAACAACCCGTACAGGGGACAATGAAATGACTGACTGAACAACATCACCAATGCATTGGGTTGTGGAGTTAAACACATCATGGTAATTCTTACCAAATTTTCTCATGTTATGAAGAAAACCTAAATTATTTTTAATTTCCTTCTTCAGATAAGAGGGAGTAACATGCTATCGATTATTTTATGCAACAATGACCACTGACGTTTAATAAATCATCTGATCCACTAGATGATGAACAGTGGGTCAATGCCAAGGATATTTTCTTTTCCATGATTCAATGTTTGGATATGGATAAGGTGAATCTATCCATTTATTTACATGATGGGGAAGCCTACCAATGGTTGTATTATATTGAGAACACCATGTTTAGTGAAAAAATTGATCATATGGAATGGAAAGACTATAATATCTTATTTCATAAGATGTATTTCCCATGTACAATTTGTACAAAAATAGAGACAGAATTCATAGAGCTCAATCAAAAGGAAGGACAATCTATCACATTCTATGAATATATTTTCAAATTTCTCATAAGGTATGCTTCAAGTTTTGTTATCAATAATGATTGAAAAATTGATAGACTCTTTAGTGGATTAAAACCACACCTTCCAAAGGCACATGAAATTTGAGTCTTTGGGAGTTATGAAGATTTTTTTTCAATGTGAACTAAAAGTGGATATGTATTTTTTATAATTGTACTATGGATTTATTGATAACAACCAAAAGGTAGAGTTTCAAGATGGATTATCTAATGATAAAGGAGGAAAGAAAACACAACCGCCCAAATGTAAAAAATGTGGGAAGAAGAATCATGGAATTTTACTCAAAAGGACTGGGAAATGTTTCAAGTGTTGTAGATAAGGCCACCAAGCTCATTAATGTTGAAAAAATAAGATATGTCATGTGAATGTGGTGGATGATAGGAAAAAACCACCATTGTTTCAATGATACAACCATAGAGAGCAAGGGAACTATGAAATCCATTGCACTAATCCTCAAGCCATCGAGGGAAATCCACGTCAGTATCATCCAAATAAAAAGGATCAAAGGAAGGATTATTACATCACTACTATGGACGCCATTCATGAAAATGAAGTTGTAAAAGTTTCATATCCTAATCACACAAGAATGGAAAATTTCATATTTTATTCTGGTTCTACACATTCTTTTATATCATTCCCATTTTCTAAAACTGTGGATTAAAAGCCTCAAAACCTTGAAGTATAAATAACTATAAAAATCATAGTGGTGAAATAATTGAAAACACAAGTGTTGTAATCTTCTCTTGTTGGCGTATGTGGGAAGATTCTTTCAGAAAATCTTCTTTGACTTTCCATGGTGGAATTCAAATTCACAACAGTAATGGATTGGATACTATTATATAGATAAAATATCAACTGTCAGGAAAAGGAAATATCGTTTCAAATTCCAAAACATCCCATGATCCTTTAAAAATATAAGGAAGATCATGAATCTCATTTGAAATAGGCTTCAATGGTGTCGTTGTTGATTGCATGTGAAGAGGCATAACTCGCTCAATTGTTTAGTCAATGGAAAGTGTCAACCTAAAAAAATTCCCATGGTGAGGGAATACTATGATGTATTTACAAATGATGTGCCCAAAATTCCCCAATATCATGAGGTAAAGTTCTACATTGAACTCAAACCTAGAGCTACTACTATCTCAATGTGTCCCTATATGATGGCTCTAATCAGAATGGAGTAGTTCAAGAAGAATTAGGAACATCATTAGGAAAAAAGGTTCATATTCCGTAGTACATCACCTTGTTGTGCGCCAGTTCTCATTGTGAAGAAGAAGGATGGATAAATTTTATAGTGTATGGATTATCGATAACACAAAATTATTACCGTAAGTTAAATTTATCTTATCCAAAGGACTGAAGACTTGTTCACTAAGCTACGAGGACCTCAGTACATCTCAATGGTGTATCTTTGTTCTGGATACCATCAGCTAATGGAGAAGAAGAAAGATATTCAAACGACATCCTTCCATGAAATGTGTGAGAAAAATGAGTTTCTGGTGATTCCCTTCAGACTTACTAATTCATATATAATCTTCAAGGATTTCATTAATAGTGTATTTAGAAATTACCTTGATAAATTTATTATAGTTCTTATCGATGATAATCTCATCTACTCTTAGATCAAGGAGGAACATGATGAACCAATAAGATGGGTTTTGGAAACATTGAGAAAGGATAAGTTGTATTCCAAGTTAATCAAGTGTGACTTTTGGTTGAATCAAGTCGTGTTATTGGGACCAGTGATCACAAGTGAGTGAATTTCTATAGACCCTTAAAAAATAAAGGTGATTGATAAATGACCCAAACCCAATTGTGTCATACAAACCTATAGTTTTCATGTATTAGTGGGGTACTACCATTGTGTAGTGAAATATTTCTGACAATTATAAAGCCTTATACATAAGATAAAAATGAAAGGGGTAATGTCTGTATGGATGGATGAATTTGAGGGAAGATTCAAGGAGATAAATATAAGGCTGATCTTCTCACCGACACGCAAATTACTGAAAGAGTGTAGAATATTTTCTGATATAAAATGAGGCATCTATGAAAGGCATGGGTAGTTTACTCATGAAAATAGACAATTTGACGGCCTAAACCTCATGAAAGTTGAAGATCCATGAGCTGAACTTCTAGATGTATGATATAAAGCTAATAGATTTTATTTTTCCCTTGATAATTTAGAGTCACTGCATCTATTGTGATAAGTTTGAAAAATACACTTATTAGATGATTTTAATGTATTATTTACACACACAAAAACATAATTATTCAAATGACTTGGTTAGATATAATAAAAGATTAGGATTTCTCTATTCACCAACATTCTGGAAAGGTGAACAAGGTTGTCGATTATCTAAAACGATAACAACATGGTACTCTATCCATGTTTAAGAAATATAAAGACACTACATTCATAGTTATGAAAAGAATGGATTTTGAAGTCATAACATTATAGAATACATCCTAATTTTACAAAATTATTTCCCAACCATCGATCCAATAGATGATTATAGAAGCAAAAAAATTATATAGATCTAAAAAAGATGGTGAATGCGGTAAGGGAAGAAATTTTTTGAAAGTTACATATCTAAAATAATGGTGTGATTCAGTTTGGAATGGGTCTTTGTGGGCCTTCAACAAATGGGATAAAGAAGAAACTATTTTATATTTCACATACCACACATTTGTCTTTCCATCCTAGTAGAATCAAGATGTACCGTGATCTATGAGAATAATTATGGTGGTACAACATGATTAAAAAGATTAATAATTATATCTCTAGGGGATGGTTATGCTATCACGTTAATTCCGACAGAAAAATTTCAAATGGGATGATGAAACCCTTTCCTATACCCATGTGGAAATGGGAGAATGTCACTATAGACATTGTCATGACTATCCCAAATACGTCCAATGGAAATAATGAAATATGGGTTGTGGTTGACTAACTCACCACGATAGACCACTTTTTCACTATTTAGGAAGATCTTTTTCTTGGAAAACCCGCAATGATATATGTGAAAGAAGTGGAGAGACTGCATGGGGTTCCACTCTGGATTCTCTCTCATCATGATCCTAGTTTCACATAAAAATTATGGAAGACTATCCAAAATGATTTGAGTATTGAATTAAATTTCATCACAACCTTTCTCCCCCACTCCAAGGGTTAATCTAAATGGACTATTCTGATGCTTGAAGATAATCTAAGAGCCTTATCTTTATAATTAATAGACTGATGGGATAAAAATCTCCTACTAGATGGGTTCTTATACAACAATAGCTTCCACTCGAGTATTCATGTGGCTCTATATGAAGTTCTATCTAGAAATCATTATGGAAGTCATACATATTGGTTTTATTTTGGTGAAAGAATGATACTTGGACCTGATATTTTGCAGTATTTAAAAGAGAGGATCAATTTATCCTAAATCATATCAAATATGCTTAGAATCAGTAAAATATCTATGCTGAAAACCATCTATGGGGCTTAGAGATCAACATTGGAGATAAATTTTACCTTCGAATATCACCATGGAATAGAGTTCGACAGTTTGGATGGAATTGGAATATATGACCATGGTGTATTGCCCCCTTTGAGATCCTTGACCGTATAGTAGCCGTGGATAACCATCATTCACTTCCACTAAATATGGATCAATTTCCTCATGTGTTTCACGCATCACTCCTGAGGAAATACATACCAGATCACCCACATATAAAGAACTCATAGAGGGTACAATTGGATAATGATCTCTTTTATGAGGAGATGCAAGAAAATTATCTGGAACGAAGATATAAGGTTCTACACAGCAGGAAAACCCACCTTTTCAATGTTTTGTGGATGAACAATATGTATGAAGAAGAACCATGGGAACCAGAGGATGAGATGAAGGAGGAGTACTGTCACCTGTTTATGTAAAACGAAATTTTGAGTGATAAATTTACAAAGGGGGAAAACTTTAATAACCCACACATTTATCAATAAAATTTATCATTTTTAAGTATTTTCATATTTAAATAAAATCGCATTAGGAAAGAAAATTCCACATCATGCTTAAATGAACTACATTGTGACCTATAAACATAATATTGGCACTACTATGTTTTGAATTTTGAAAATATGACATCGACAGTTTCCATCTGTAATATGTTTGTAGTCTGATCAGAAAATTTTAATTTTTAATGAATAGTAACATACAATTATGAATATTAGTATGACTCGTATGACTAGAAAATCGTCCAATATAATAGTAACATCCCCCTTTAATGTATAAATAATATTTATGCATCTTATAATAGAAAATATGACCATTATAAATGAATTGGTATTTTTATATGTCATACAAAAGTAATTAAAATAAAATAGATAATTTAAAAGAATTATTATTTTCCAAAAACGTGTTCATAAATTAAATTTTTTATGTATTCCGGTTTTAGGATATTTTTATAAGACCTTATGTTATTTTTGAAAACATTATAAAATAAGTTTTAATTTTAAAATATGAATTTTTGATGTAAAATACGATTTTATTTGAAACTTAAATATTTCATTTTTAAATAAATGTTTTTTAAAAATAGAGTTCATATTTTAATTCTACAGAACTATAAATGTAGAGAGATAATTTTTGGGATTTTTAGAAGATACATTAATTTTGGTGAATATTAAAATTTGATAATTTAAAAAAAATGAAAAATAAATGATTTTTTACATCATGACTGAGTTATGGATGCTATAAATGGGCATTGGTTAAAACTTCAATGAAAATATTATGATTTTTGTTTATAGAAATCCTCAATGTTTCTTGTCTTGTGGATAAGTAAAAAATTAGTTTATATAACATTGAGAAAACCATCCTACCATCCCTATAACTACCACCCCTCACCCCCTAATTTCATCACACCTCTCATGCTTCAAGACATAACTAAATTCAGACCACATATATCCCCAAGATCAATCCCCGCTCACATCATCCCTAGATATACCCAAAAAAAATCCTCTTCCCTAAAGAGGCTCTCAAATAAGATAAAATCTAGAGGTAAATTCCTCTTTTCGATTATTTTATTTTCTTTCATGTTCGTTTATTTTCTTTTTGTTTCCTCAAATCCTTCCATCCAATGGGTTGGATAACTACAGTAACATACATGTACTATAATTATATTATTATAATGGTATATTTCATCATATTACCACCTTCCCTCTCATTTTCTTCTATAAATGAAAACCCCATCTGAGATGTGTTAATGTATCACAATCAAGGAAAATGGGTTTTCAATATGCATATTAGATGCAGTCCATGAAACCATATAAATTGTTAAACCATATCATAATAGATGTATTTTATCTTATGTGATGATTCGGAATCCTTATACACTGATGATATAAAATAATAATAAAAACCTGTTCATTGTGAGAAAACTGCCAAATTAATCCAATCATTTATCATTAAAATTTTATCTAATGATTCATCCTAATGTTATATAAAAAACACGTTATTATGTCATTAATATATTTATAATTTCTTTAATAATATAAGTTAACAACTCATGATTTTTAATCCCATTTCGAATGAACATCCATTCGTGAATACAATTGAACCATTCATAAAAGCTATGAAAATAAACACTCCCAAATAATGAATTTAAGATCTATAACTAATCCATAGGTCCATGATAGAACATAATAAAACCATAATGAATAAAATTCATGTCTTAAAGGATATAAAATTGTTAATTAATTAAAATAATGTGACTATAATAGTCTTTAATGTGGTGAAATCGTTTGGACACAACGTTATGGGAAATTTTCATACCCAACATTCATTCATCATGCTTTCCCTCTTTCACTCCATTTGAAATATGGTTGTTCATTAAAATCATTTATTCATAAATATGTTTCATTTTCATGGATATTTATGTTTTCTAACTGAGTTTATTAAAAATTTAATGTTATCTAAAATAACTCTTATTCTAAATGAAAACAATCATTTTACATCTCGAGATTGTCTTCACTAATGTTTTATGATAATTTTTATTATTCTCTGTTTCTTTTGGGAACCCAATGTTTATGAATGTATGATTTAAAAAATGTAACCCAATATGTTTCATGGTTTATCTAAAATATTGATATATGTTCTATGTGGAATGCATGATAATGAAAATGTTATGATGTGATGAGTGTAGTCGAAGTTATATAGTGCAATGTAAATTTAATGATGTGATGGGTACACCCAGAATTTTATAACACTCCAATGAATTGGGTAAAGTGATGAATCTCATCAGTTTAAGAGAAATTTTGCCTTAAGATAATTATAGAATTTTTCAAAACTGTGTGAGGGAGTTAACCACTAAGACTTGATGTTACATTTGTATGCATGGACACACTACTTATAATTATATAATTGATATTATGATTACTCTCACCCCATATTGAATTTATTCATTTATTTTATCATTCCACTTATACGGATTTTATCTTACCCCTTTGTGATGAACATACTTAGGTGACTACATGTACAAAGGAGTACATATGGGATGGTAAAAAGAAAGAGAAAATGGAAAAAAAAATGTTTATTCTTTATGTTATAAATGTTATGTATGGTCCTACTTTTACCAAGACACAAAACATTTGGATACTCATTGTGAAATGTATTTATATAGATTATCTATAAAATTATATAAACATAATGTAATAAGATCAGGGTCTATATAGTTGGTATCATAGGCATGGCTTAGTTAATTTGGGAATTAGGATTAGTGAAAAATGGAGAAAAACTCTACTACTGGAAAATT
Source organism: Viscum album (assembly GCA_963277665.1). Lineage (NCBI taxonomy): Eukaryota > Viridiplantae > Streptophyta > Magnoliopsida > Santalales > Viscaceae > Viscum > Viscum album. The sequence goes on along the minus strand of OY728161.1, from coordinate 136,662,765 downwards.
CAGAATTATGAACACAATAAGGTTTCCTAAAAATAATGATACCACAAGATATTATATTATTTTCAAATTCTTTGTAATGTTCTAGAAATTCCATGTAATATTTTTTAAATATATGGGAATTTTACAAGTTAGTGAAAATTGGCAGCGCATGATTCCATGGCCCATGGTGCCCGGAAAGAATTTCTGAAATTTTTTATGTATGTTCAATAAATGTGCGAGAAGGTTTTAATAATTTTTGATCCAGTGCTCAGAATTGAAATATGAGGACACTTTGGAACTCACGATGTCGATATTCTCTTAAAGAGGCCTTCAAGTTGACCGTAGTAGGTCTAGGGTGGAAGATATTTTTTCAATTTTTTATGGAAGAAGAAAAATAAAACAATTAACATTTTATTTTTATTTTGAAACCTCTCTTTATAAATTATGGAGGTGTGAATCACCCGAGGTAGAAAAACAACCCAATTTGAATTCATGGTGGTAGGGTCCACCCAAACCCCTCTTAATGGGGGAACATCTCTCAACACTCCAACTAATTAATTATGCCATTTATTTGTGCCATCTTTAATTGTGCCAGTGTAAATTAATTTGATAAAACAATTTTAATTTGTTGGATCCCCAGTTCATTGCATAAATCATTGGAATAGGGTAGAACTTTTGAGATACTCTTCTTCCAATGAAGAACGAGGACCGACACAGATCCCAGATCGGATGTGCTTTGCGGAAACAAAAAATGTTGACGTTCTTCAAAGACTTCATCCTCTACCTCTCGACTCCTCCCACGAACAAAAAGGTATGGGTGTGATTTGATTGATAATAGTTTATTAATTTTATGTTGAATCTCTCCCCCTAACCTGCATTCTAATGCTCTAACGTGGAGGGTGCATTCCAAACGAACATGGCCCTACCACTCTGCAAACCTTTGGGTTTTTTGATGAATTCTTCATGATGGAGGTGGACAACGATTCGTATTGGAAACTGGCATGGTTAGGACTCATAAGCGGCAGTTGGCACACTATCCAGTCAAAAAAATGGTGATGGCATAACCGTGCTGCTCGTGGAGGGCCACGACCCATCGGAGGCAGTGGAGTAGAGGCGGCGGTCGGCGCACGGCCGACCGGGAGAAGGGGAGGAGGCGTGGAGCCTCTGCGCATACCATGTGCAGGAGCCGTGACAAGATTGCTCGGCGGTGAAGGAGGGAGTATGGATCATGTATGGCCACTAGTGGGGGAGCGGTGCGTATTAGTTCCTCAGAGGAGGGTGGGCCACCCAGCGCGGGCCGCCCATCATGGGCCTCCCATCACTGGCCATGCCTGCGGGCTGGGCCTGACCCAGCGGGCCATGTCAGACCCAGGTCTGAACTCGGGTTAGGTCGGGTTGACCAGAACTAGTTTGGGTTAGCCAAGTTCTGGTAGACATGTCCGGGTCGGGTCAAGTGGGTTAGACCGGGTCAGACCGAACCAGGACCAGCTTTGACCCTTTTCAATATTTTGGCCATAACATGAGCTACGAGAAACCATTTGACAAACTGTCTATGGTGCCGGAAACCTTGGATCGATATAGTATTTTTGGTAAACCCCACATTAGTTTTAGATAAAGTTTGGGTATGTCTAGGTTGGATCGAACACGAATCCAACCGGTCCCTCCGGAGTAAAAGTCCAATAACAAACAGAACGAGCGTCCGATTGACGCACCGTCTGTTGCGTTGAGACCCCTATCACATGGTGGTCGTTTGGGATAATTTTCCACGATACTTCATTGTATTTGGAGTATCTGCATGTGGATTGAGATGTGGACCCTTTCAGAATCAAGCGATCTTAGTACATGGACCATGTGGCTGGTTGTAACATCATAAAGTGATCCTATGTGGGTCTGTTCATTGGGATCCAACATGGTTCTATGTTCGAGAGTCCTACTTGTGCCTCTCTAGGAAATACACGTGGGACTACTCTTGGATTCTATGTGTGTATTCTGTACTAGGATCTTCTGTGGGTTTGATGATTTTAGTTCCTACGTGGGTTTGCCTCTTAACAAAGTAAGATGATTTAGTAGTTATATCTGATCATCTTTATTACCGTACATATGTTATACATGGTGTGAGATAAGTCTTTACCTTTCTGGAAATCATTTTTGTGGTGTAACTTTATGGTACATACCATCGGGGTGATAGCCTTGTGATATTCTTCAATGTGGCGTATCTTTGTTGTACTTACCTTCATGGTGGTCACCTTCATTGTATTATTTCCTTTGTGGAATAGTTGTACTTTGGCTAAGGATTAGGGCCTTGAGACCCCTCATGAATGATATTGGTATACATGATATCATTGGTATATGTATGGGCATATACCTAAGTATGGTTTTCGGTTGTTTTCATGATTTTTCGTTGATCCTTTATTAATTTTTTGAGACCTTTGAGGGTTGTGGGCTCCTACTGAGTATTGTTATACTCAACCCTGCATGAGCTACGCATGTAACTTGACATGTTTGGTGCAAACGAAGAACAAGATGATAGAGGATGAGGGTACTAGGTCTGGAGTTAGCTCATAGGTGGATCTAAGACAAGGAATACCGCAGAGATGACCATCCAAGATATGTACCTACCCTTCAGGTAGGATCCTTGGTGGGTGTTCATAGGAGTTGTTTCAGTTTACTATTATGTTTTAGTTTTGTTTTACTTTCTTGTTGGGCATGTATTGCCACCCTTTTTTATTAAAGTACACACCCTGTTTACTATACAATTTACTTGAGTCTGTATCATGTTGTGTGCATGGATGTGTGTGTTTTAAGGTTATTAATTCATTTTCTTCCTGGTTTTAGGGAATACACCTTTTGGTTCTAGTTTCCAGCCCATGGCCTCTAGAAGGCAGGCTAAGGGTAGTCAGGGAACGGGCCCCTGGGGATGGGTCATGATAAATTGGTAACTAAGGAGGAGGTTCTACCATTGAACATTGGAATCTGAACATTTTAACAGCAATAGTGTATAGTGTAGTGAGTGTGGGTATCAGTTTAGGGAATCCAGTGTTGGTGTAGCAGCCGAAGTATCCATACACCAAGACCCTGACTTCTGATTTATGACTCGGTGCATGAAAACATTGATTTCGTGTGTGTTCTAAAATATTTTTCTTATGATCTTTTTGAGTCAGCTCACCTGATATAACATAATGACTGTGGCACACCTATTTATTTTCAGGATTCCTCCACGCAGACAGCATGTTAGGGTTCTGGGTATAGTACGTGATGATATCCCACCGAGTAATGAGGCCTTGGTTCATGGCCCATTATCAGTAGGGGCACCGAAGGAGGCACCAACAGTACCATGACCCATTGGGCTAATGATGTCACCCGCTCTAGGAGTAGAGGGTGCACACTAGTTGAGCATGTTTCACGAGTTCTAGTTCTAGAGGCCACCCAGGTTCATGGGTGAGATAGACCAACATGCGGTTGAGGAATGACTAGATGCCATGGTGAGAGTCTTCAGACTAGAAGGGACACCATCTGATCTCATGGTGATCAACGCCACCAGTCTTCTACATGTAGCAATAGTAAAATGGTGGATCTTGATGCTCTAGGTTTACGACAAGGTTACACTTTTCTAGGAAGACTTTGAGAGGCTATTTTGGGTAGAGTTTTTCCCAGTGACCCTTCACACAGTTAGCATATAAGAGCTTCTTCATCTGCCATAGGGCAGCATGACTGTGGCTTAGTACTCAATGAGGTTTACCGATCTCTCGCATTACTCCACTAATATGGTAAAAGACCCATTCTTCAGGGGTCTATCCTTTGAGCAGGGACTCAGGTAGTAGATCCTGGATTCATTGATTTCTCTTAGCATCCCAGCGCATGTGGGGGTGTTAGAGCAAGCCCTCTTAGGGAAAATATTTCTTGCTGAGCAGTCACCAGTACCGAGAACCCCTACCAGGAGTCACTTAGAGGAGTCTTGTATAGATGGCAGTATATAGATGTCACAATGGTCCAAGAGGACCAGACCTATAAGTGGATGACTACAGGATTCGGGGTCGGTTGTGAAGGGCACCAGAGACAGAGATAGTCATGTGAGGAGTAGGAAGTCTTACGCATGCAGCGTCCATGGTCACATGGCTCGAGACTACCTAACCCGTTGTACGTTTGACCACATGACGGTGGAAAGACTGCCAAGGCAGAGACAATGTTTTTTCTAAGGAGGTCCAGAGGGAGTAGGAAGACATGGAAGAGGAGCTGGCCTTGCAGCTGGCGGGGGGCAATGAATCGAGATGTTTCCCCCACCACCACCAGGTGGTCCACCCCAACCACAAGGAGAAGGTGGATAGGGGCAAGCTCAGCTCTAGGAAGCTGAGGCCTACGATCACGGCACTCGAGAGATGATATGAGGTATGATCTGTGTCTACTCCACATTAGATGTAGTACTTATAGACATAGGTTTCAGTCATTATTTTATTACCGCTTCCCTCATTCAGAGCTTGGAGAATCTGACAGAGCTGATGGCTTGATCCTTATGTCTGAGGACTCCTACAAGAGAAGATTCGATTATTATACATTGGTGCGGGAATTGGGATATTACTCAAGGAGGAGAGAGATTCGACTGGGATCTCTTAGTAGCGGCATTGAGGCATTACGATGTCATCTTGGCTATGGACTGGTAATCTATAGTTCATTCTCAGATTTACTATATTAGGTGAAATTTGTGGTTTATATGTGAGGATCAGACTAGCTTTATCTTCACTGATGAGAAGGGAGTCTTTGAATCATATGATGGAATTACCCAAAGGAGAGTGCAGTAGATCACTAATTAGTTGTCTAGCCTAACCCTAAGAGCGGTTGATATGGAGAATCCGAGTTATCCTAAAGTGGTGGATCATTATGCGGATGACTTCCCTGTTGATGTTCCAGGTCAACCTCCATGCAGATAGGTGGACATTTACATTGACTTGTACCTCAGGACGACACCGATATCTACACCAGTGTATCAGATGGATCCTGCGGAGCTTCATTAGCTGTAGGTACAACTAGAGGACTTGCAGGGGAAGAGATTCATCTGACCCATTGTTTCTCCTTAGGTTGTCCCAATTTTGTTTTCCAAGAAGGCCGTAGGGAGTTTGATACATTGATTTGACAATTGGCGCCTTAACCATGTGACTGTGAAGAACATGTACCCACTCTCAAGGATTGATGACCTCTTTTATCAGCTGATGGGAGAACGATGGTTCTCAAAGATAGATCTCATATTAGGCTATCACCAGCTCAGAGTACAAGATGAGGATGTGTAGAAGTCAACATTCAGATATCGATATGGACACTACGAGTTATTGGTCAACCCATTCAGCATGGAAAATGCTCCAGCAGTTTTCATGGGACTCATTAGTAGGATCTTCCAGCACTACCTTGATCTCTTTGTAGTAGTCTTCATCGATGACATTATGATCTACTCGGCTACCAAGGAGGAGCATGCCAATCATTTTCAGATATTTCTGGACACACTCTGAAAGCTCCATATTTATGGTATGCTCTAAAAGTGCCATTTCTGGATCTTAGAGGTTCACTTCCTAGGACATGTCATCTTAGAGGCTAGATTTGCGGTGGATCCATGAAAGATAGATGGGTACTTGCTTGGGAGCCACCCAAGAGTGTGACAGAGGTACAAAGTTCCCTGGGTTTGGCTGGATACTACCGCAGGTTTGTGCTAGATTTCTCTAGAGTTGCAGCACATTTATCAGCGTTGACGAAGAAGGGGAAACCCTTTTGTGGTCAGAGATATGCCAGCAGAGTTTTAAATAGATGAGTTAGAGGATGACTAGTGCCCCCATCTTGAGGCTTTCGATGGAGGGAGTTGGGTATGTAGTCTATTACGAAAAATTAGGGACATGGCTCAGATGTGTCCTGATGCAGGAGCAAGGAGTTATCACATATGGTTCTCGACAGATGATACATCATGAGAATAACTACGCTACCCATGACTTGGAGTTAGCCGTAGTGGTCATCTCCTTGAAGATGTGGCAACATTTCTTGATGGGAAAATGTATTATAGACTAATATGATCACAAGAGTCTCATGTATATCATATCTTAGAAGGACATGAACTTGAGGCAGCGGTGTTTCCCCAAGTTCCCTAACGACTATTACTTTGATATACTCTATACTCTTGGGATAAAGAATGTGGTAGTAGATGAAATCAGTAGAATATCAGGTATATAGCTGCTAGGTGATGCAACAAAGCAGCTGGCCACTTTGCAAATATCCTTTATGCATCGAGATAGAGCATTTTTTATTCAGAATCTTACAGTCACTCCCCCACTTCTTCAGGAAGTTAAGGAGAGGCTAAGTAGGGACACTGACTGCAAGGCTTGACATGTTCAGATATCAATAGGACATGGACCTGATTGATTTTTTTAATTTGGGGAGGATATTGTCCTCTTCTGAGGATGTACCATGGTACCGGTGTTTCTTTGGGAGGAATTATTGAGGGACTTCCACACATCCCCTCTATTAGTATATCCAGTAGATGAAAATATGTACAAGGACCTTCAATGATAGCACTCGAGGCCGGGAATAAAGAAAGCAGTAGTATATTTTGTCTCTTGGTGCCTCACTTTTCATCAAGTGAAGGCAGAGAATCCGGTACCAGTTGGCTCAATTCAGGCATTAGAGGCCCCAGAGTGGCTGTGGGACAAGATATCCATGGACTATATGACTGGACTTCCACATATATCGCAGGGTAATGATTCTATTTGGGTGATTGTCGACCAACCCACCAAGTCGAACCACTTCTTACAAATCAGAGAGCATGGTTTAGTAGAGATCCTGGGACACCTCTATGTGCAGGAGATTGAGCGGCTACATGGAGTTCCCTCGATGATTGTCTCCGATCGTGATGCATGTTTCACTTTCATCTATGGAAGTGGTTGTAGTAGGCTTTCGGGGTGCAGCTTTGTTTGATCACTGCCTTCCATCCTCAAACAGATGGCTGGACTAAGTGGACTATTGAGAACCTCGAGGACATGCTGCATTACTGCGTCCTCGACTTCAGTTGTAGCTGGGTGGATCACTTGCCCTTAGTGGAGTTTTCATATAACAAGAGTTATCACAACACTGTTGGGATGACACCTTTAGAGGCTCTGTATGATCGACCTTTCATATCACCTTTGTGTTGGATTGACCCTAGGGAGTCAGCACTTTTGGGACTAGAGATGGTACAGGATTCCATGGAGAAGGTTCAGATGATCCAGGAGTGGATTAATATTGAAAATATCATTTTAATGTCGTATGCGGAAAAGATACGGAGACCTATGGAGTTTGAGTGTGGTCACCACATCTATCTACGAGTCTCACCTCAATGATGTTTGCAAATATTTGGCTGGGGGCAGAATGTTATCTCCAAGGTACATCATTCCTTTATAGGTACTCTGAAGAGTTGGTGAGGTGGATTAATCACTTAACTCTTATACCTCAGTTGTTCCAGGTGTACGATGTCTTCCACATATCCTAGCTAAGGAGATACGTGCATGAATCTTAACACAAAATTGACTTGCGCGAGTTAGAAATCGATGATGGGGCATCATTTATTGAGGTTCTTGTGGAGATTGAGGATCAACAGTAGAGAGTACTTTTTGGGATATTGATACATTTAGTGTGTTTCCGTTGTCAGCATGGGAACCTCTAGGAGAGCACATGGGAGCGGGAGGCTCATATTCCTACGCATTACCCCCACATGTTTTCCTTGTTTCTATGTTGTGGCTTTTGAGGATGCCAATCCCAGGGTTTGGGAGAATGTAAAGACCCCTCAATTATATGTAAATATTTTTTAATTATTTGGGAATTTTAAAATCTGTGAAAAATTTATGGACCATGATTGCGAGGCTCGGAGTGCCCGTAATAAATTTCATAACTTTTTTTAAGTACGTTCAGTAATCAAGAGAGTGAGTTTTTATAAAATTTGAACTCGGAAGTGGAATTTAAATCCAAGGACACCGTTGAACTCGAAGTTTCAATATTCGCTTAAAAAGACCATCACCTCGATCGTAGTTGGTCAAGGATAGAAGATAGTTTTTCACTTTTTTGTTGTTGAAGAAAAATAATAATTAACATATTATTTTTCTTTTCAAATATCTCTTTTGAAATTAAGGATGTGTGGAAAAACCAAGCTAACACAACCTCCCAATTTGAATTCATGGCGGTGGGGACCACCTGAACCCCTTCTTAATGGGGGAAAACCACTCAACTCTCCAATTAATTAATTGTGCTATTTATTTGTGCCAACATTAATTGTGCCAACTTAAATTAATTTGATAAACCTATTTTAATTTGTTGTATCCTCATTTCCATGCAGAAATAATTGTAAAAGGGGAGAAATTTTGAGAAACTCTTCCTCCAATGAAGAATTCCCTATTCAATGAAGAATGATGAACATACCTCAAGCATGTATCTGAAGCGCTTTGCGGAAGCAACAAACACCGACATTCTTCAACGACTTCGTCTTCTACGTCTCAACCCCAAAAACGAACGACGAGTTAGGGGATTGATTTGATTGATCTTTTTTAATTTCTTTTACATTGAATCTCTCCCCATGATTCATTTGCTACCTCTCTAATGCAGAGGCTGTGGGCCAAACGAACATGGAATTAACACTCTGCAACCTTTGTGGTTTTGATGCATTCTTTGCGATGGAGGAGGATGAAAACTGGTACCAGTGACTGGCACTGGTAAGACTCTGGAGAAGATGCCGGCACACCAGCTAGATACAAAGACTATGATGGTTCAACTGCACCTCTGGTAGAGGTCTGCGGCCCATCAGCCGCGGTGGAGCAGATACGGCGATCGGCACACGGTCGGTCATGCGAAGGGGAGGCGATGAAGTGCATTGGCACTTCCAACGTTCAGGAGTTGGGGTGTGAGGCCATTGCGGGAAAGGAGGGAGTTCGACTTGCTGCTGGCCACTGGGGTCACACGGCGCACGACCCCACCGTAGAGGAGGGCTGGTCATCCAGCCCATCGCGGGCTACCCAGCGTGGGTCGCGCCGGTGGGCTGGGCGGAACCCAGTGGGCTAAGTCGAACCCTGGGCCGCACCCGGGTGAGGCCGGGATGACCCGAACCGGGATGGGTCGACCTGAACCGGGTCATGTCGATCTGAACCATGTCAGGTCGGCCTAAACTGGGTCGGGTCGGCCCAAGATGGGTCGGATCGGACATAGACCAGCTTCGACCCTTTTCTCTCTTTCTTAGGTAACAATAGCTACGGGTGTCCGTTTGATTAAACATATAAGGCACAAAAAACCTATGATCAAGATGGTCTTTTGGGTAATGCCCAATTGAGTTTTGGATAAAGTTAGGGTTCGGCCGGTTTGGATCGAACATGAATCTAACGGGGCCCTTCGGACTAAAAGGACAATAACATACTGACCGAGCATCCGATTGACACACCGTCTGTTGCATGGATACCCCTATCATGTGCCAGTCCTCTGGGATACTTCTTCGTGGGACATCATGGCTGTTGGAGTATCGACCTGTGGCTTGAGGAGAAGACCCTCCCAGAATCAGGAAATCATAGTGTGGGGACCATGTGGCTGGCTCTAACATGATAAAGCAATCCTATGTGGGTCTGTGATTTGGGATCCTACGTGGGTCTATGTTCGATATTCTCACTTGGACCACTCTAGGAAATACATGTGGGCCTGCTCTAGGATCCTATGTGGGTCTGTTGTACTAGGATATTACATGGGTCTGATGATTTTTGATCCTATGTGGGTCTGCCTCTTAAAAGAGTAAGATGATTCAGTATATAAATTTGAACATCTTTACTACAATACCTAATTTATACATGGTGTGAGGTAAGTCTTTACATTTGTGGTAATCTTCTGTGTGGTGTACCTTTGCGGTACAAACCTTTGTGGTGATATCATTGTGATATCATTTTGTGTGGTGTATATTTGTGGTAAATACCTGTGTGGTGGCTACCTTCATGGTATTCTTTCTTTCGTCGAATAGTATTACGTTGGCTAAGGATTGGGACCTTGTGTTTCCACATGAATGAGATGGGTATATTTGATAACATAGGTATAAGTATGGGTATATAACAATGTAGGGTTTTCAGTTGATTTCATGCTTTTTGGTTAATCCATTGTGGAATTTTTAATATTATTGAGGGTCTCGGCTGCCCTACTGATTATCGTTATACTCACCCCTGCACGGGCTACGCCAACACCTTGTTGTTTTTGGTGCAGATGATGGACAACTCTTACTGAGGATGAGTGTACCGAGTCTGGTGGTAGCTTAAATGTGGATCTAAGGCAAGGATTACCTTAGAGACGATCGCTTGAGAGTTGTACCTACCCTGCAAGGAAGATCCTTGGTGGGTGTTTGCAGGAGCTATTTCAGTTTACATGTACTTTTCAGTTTTCTTGTACTTTCCAGTTGGGCATGTATTATAGCCCATTTTTCATATTGTACACTACATGTTTACTATATAGGTTACTTGTGTTCATGTCATTTTGTGTGCAAGGTTGTGTGTGTATATAGGTTATAAAGGCAATGCCTTCCCAGTTTTAGGGAATACGCCTTTTGGTGATAGTCGCCAGCCCCTGGACTATGGAATGCGGTCATGGGGTAGTTAAGGCACAATCCCCAAGGGCTGGGTCATGACATGAACAAATAAATAGGTTATTTATTCGTCACTCATTGACTTATGTATTTTTACAAATCCTTCTATTTTATAAAATAGTGTCAACCGGTAGAAAACAAAACAACATCCCATGTGAGGGCTACTGTAACAGTTGACTGAACAACATCCCCAATGCTTTGGGAGGTGAAGTTCAAAAAACAAATTGGTGATTAATACCCAGGTTTCTATGGTTGGGAAAAAAATGGAATCATTTAGGCCATTCTTCTTCACCTAAGATGGATAAATTGGCTATCGAGTGTGTTATGGGACAACGACCACTGATGTTTAGTGGATCTTCTAATCCACTAGTTATGAAACTGTCGGTCAAGTCCATGAATGAGATATTTTCTATGCTTAACAACTTGTATATGGGGAAGGTGATACCTTTCATTTATCATCTTTATGGGGACACCAATCAATGGTGTAATTTGATGAAGAACACCGAGATGAGGGATGAAATTGAAGAGATGTAATGGGAAGACTTTAAGATCATGTCTCATAAGAACTATTTCACAATAAAAATGTGTACAAAGATATAGATATAATTAATAATGCTCAAGAAATATAACATAGAATATATAACTTCCTACAAAGTGAATTTCCCAAATAATTCACAGAATGCTTCATGTTTTTTTTATCAAATATGATTGAAAAATTGACATATTGTTTAGTGGATTAGAACCACACTTTCAAAAGGCTCTTGAAATTTGAGACTTTGGAGGTTAGGAAGAATTGGTTTGATGTGATATCAATGCTGAGATGTAGTTTTTAGAATGTTCCCAAGGATATGGTGATACGAAATGAATTGTGGAGTTTCAAGCCAGAGGAACTAATGATAAATAAGGGAAGAAAACTCAACCGTCCACATGCCATAAATGTGGGAAGAATAATCAGTGGAATTTACTCAATGGGAGGGGAAATGACTGAAGTATTGTACATATGGTCACCTGCTCTTGAATGTAGAAAATAAAAGATAATTTAGGAAAATGTAGTGGAAGAAAGGAATGCACCTCCCATGGTCCAATTCTACAATTGTGGGAGCAATGGCTCTGTGGAATCCAATGTACTAAACCTCAAGCCCTCGAAAGAAATCAATGAAAATAGCCCCCAAATCCAAAGGAATAAGGTAAGGAATAGTACATCACTACTATGGATTTTGAGAATGAAAATTATGTCGTACAATGTACACTTCCTATTCACTAATGAATGGAATAGTCTTATTTGATTCTATTTCTACGCCTTTCGTTATATCTTGCAAGTTTACTAGAACTGTGGAATTGAATCATGTAACCTTGAAGTGGAGATATCCTTCAAAAACCTTTTGGTGAAATAATTTCAACCTAAGTGTTAAAATCATATCTTATTATTGAATGTTGGAATATACTTCCAATTAATCTTGTGCTACTTCCCTTGGTTCAACTCAATGCTATAATATTAATGTATTCGCTCTCCTTATATACATCACATATAAACTCTGAGTGAAAAAATATATTTTCATATTTTTATCCATCCTATGATCCTCTAAAAATGCAAGGATGATAATCAATCTACATCTTAAAATACATAAACGGTTTGGTTGTTGACTCCATGTGAAGGGGCATATATCGCTCAAATGGTTTAGTCAACAGATAATGTCAATATTGAGGAGAATATAATCATGATGGAATATAGTGATGTATTTCCAAATGAGTTGCCCAGAATTTCCCTATATCATGAGGTATATTTATCTATAGATCTCCTACCCAGAGCTACTATTATCCCAATGTGTCATTATAGTATGGATCATATCGAACTAGAGGAGTTAAAGAAGACAATAGCTATTGGAAAAATGTTTCATACACCGTACTGCTGTTGGGCGGAGAAAGAAAGGAGTGATGGAAAGAGGGGGGGTGAATTGCCTTTTAAAAAAAAGATTAACAAATTAAAATCAAAGTGAAAGTGCAGCGGAAATAAAAGAGGCAAGACATGCAATTGATAACGGAGTTCGGCCTAAAACCCGTCCTACGTCTCCGCTCCCAACTTAACCGTTGAGAGATTTACTACCGCTTTCTTTTCAATGGTTGTAGCAAGAATCCCACTAGCCTTTTTACAGGTGAAGGCTAGCTCACCTATTACAGCTTGCTTTTATTGGTTGAGCAAGAACCCACTTACTTTTAATGGTTGAGTAAGAACCCACTAGCCTTCTTACAGGTGAAGGTTAGCTCACCTTTGATTCAAGCCTTTTGAAAGGTAAGGCTTGACTAACCTCTTCACACCTTGAAGGTGGTGTGAGAACCCAAATGAAAGGGAGATGAGAGAAAGAGGGGTTTGTAGGCACAAACCCAAAATGATGCTCAAATAGAATAAAACAATAAAACCCGTATTTGGAGAAGCCTTGGGCGCCAATGGATGATTGGAGTTGAAGACGTGCACTCCCAAGCTTCTTTGGTGATGCTCCTTGGATGTGGAATTGAGTTGGAGCAATTGGGGTTCCTTGGAGGAAGTCCGCCGGAGGTTCTCCAAATGATGAGAAATGTGTACATTGGCTTCTGTATGGCTTACTTAAGTTTCCGGGGCTTCCTAAGCCTTTATTTATAGAGGGGGAACCCTCATATGGCCGTTGGAGGCCTTTGGAGCCATTGGAGAGGCTTTCGGAGCCGTTGGAGCCCAAGTGGACAGGCTGGTCAAAAGCCCAACGGCTAGTTTGACTGGCTCCACCGGCTGACCGGTACTGAGCCACCGGTTGGCTGGTGTGTGCAAAATGGAGGAGGGCTCGGGCTCAGGCTCTACCGGCTGGCCGGTGCTGAGGCCACCGGTTGGCCGGTGCTGAGGCCACCGGTTGGCCGGTGCTGAGGCAGTGGCTCAGCCTTCTGTCCAGGGTCCATCGGCTGGCCGGTGGTGAAGCCACCGGTTGGCCGGTGGACTGAATTTCAGTCCACTTTGGCTTTTTGCACTCTTGGCCTTCTTGGACCAATTCCTTGGCACCCTGAATTTAAGCCTATCATCCAAAAACACTTGAAAGAGGATTAGATAAATAAGTTAGTGATTGTGATCATGAAAATCAAACCACGAGGGGTACGAGAGGTACAACAATCTCCCCCTATTTTGATGATCACAATCACCAAAACAAACAATGTAAAATACTGAAAAGAGAGGCATGCTTTAAAAGACTTTTCCCCCAATCAACCAAGAATTTCTCCCCCTTTGTGATTATCAAAATAGCACGGGGCATAAAACTTTATTGAGGGAAAACGTTGAAAAACAAGATGGAGATTTTAAACCAAATGAAATTGAAATTTGATTTGAAAGTTTTGAATCAAAAATTTTGAAATGAAAAATTGAATAACAGTTTGAATTGAAAGTTTTGAGTGAAAAGATTTGAATAACAGTTTGAATTGAATGATTTGAATTGAAAAATTGATTCCAAGTGTTGAAATTGAAAGTTTGAATCGAAAATTTTGAAATTGAAATCAAAAGGGATTAAACGATCCTAAATCCCCCTAAATAAAAACAACAAATCACCGGGGAGAGGTTTTTGAAACCGAAACAAATTTTGGCCCGGTGAGACTCGCTAAGAGGGATTTTTCAATCCATACTTGTCTAGTGGCGGGTCTTCTACTATAAAATTCATCATTGAAGAAAATATTTTTGGGCCTACCATACCGGGCATTTTTGCAATTGCACTCATAGATTAGGTGCCCGAGTTTTTTGCAATAATTACAAAATTTAAATTGGGAGCTCCCCCTTACAAAAACAGTAGGTGCATGGGAAGAGGAAGCTTTCTTGGAATAGCCAAGCCCTTCGGTGGTTCTAGATATGCGTTGGGAACCAAATCCTTGGGCGCCAATGGATGATTGGAGCTGAAAACGTGCACTCCCAAGCTTCTTTGGTGATGCTCCTTGGATGTGGAATTGAGTTGGAGCAATTGGGGTTCCCTTGGAGGAATCCGCCGGAGGTTCGCAAATGATGGGAAATGTGTCCGTTGGCTTCACAATAGTTCCGGCTATATTCCTTAGGCTTCCGGGGGTTCCTAGTCCTTTATTTATAGAAGGGGAACCCTCAAATGGCCTTAGGGAGTCTTCGGAGCCGTTGGAGAGGTCTTCGGAGCCGTTGGAGGGCAAGTGGACAGGCTGGTCAAAAGCCCAACGACTAGTTTGACTGGCTCCACCGGCTGACCGGTACATATCCACCGGTTGGCCGGTGTGTGCAAAAAGGATGAGGGCTCGGGCTCAGGCTCCACCGGCTGGCCGGTGCTGAGGCCACCGGTTGGCCGGTGAGGAGGCAGTAGCAACCTCTTCTTTCTGGGTGCCACCGGCTGGCTGCTGGTGTGACACCGGTTGGCCGGTGGTCTGGACAGAAGGATGCCTTCTATCCAGGCCTCCATCGGCTGGCCGGTGCTCTTTCATCGGTTGGCCGGTGGACTGAATTTCAGTCCACTTTGCCTTGTTGCTTTCTTGGCCCAATTCCTTGGCCACCTGAAATCATGCCTATCATCCAAAAACACTTAAAACAAGATTAGATAAATAAGAGGGTGATTGTGATCATGAAAATTAAACCACGAGGGGTTCGAGAGGTACAACAATCTCCCACTATTTTGATGATCACAATCACCAAAACAAAAAATGTAGAAAATGAAATGAAAGGAATGCTTTAAAGGATTTCTCCCCCAATCAATCAACAATTTCTCCCCCTTTGTGATTATCAAAATAGCACGGGGCATAAAACTTGATTGAGGGAAAAAAGGATTTTAAACCAATTGAAATTTTTGAAATTTTAATTGAAAGTTTTGAATCAAAAATTTGAAATGAAAGTTTTGAATGAAAATTTTGAATAGCAGTTTGAATTGAAAGTTTTGAAAAGAAAATTGAATAACACTTTGAATTGAATATTTTGAAATGATAATTTTGATACCAAGTGTTGAAATTGAAAATTTGAATCGAAAATTTTGAATAAAACAAAAAGCTTAAACAAACCTAACTCCCCCTAAACAAATCACCGGGGAGAGGTGTTTGAAACCGAGACAAATTTCGGTCCGGTGAGACTCGCTAAGAGGGATTTTTCAATCCATACTTGTCTAGTGGCGGGTCTTCTACTATAAAATTCATCATTGATGAAAATAGTTTTGGGCCTACCATAACGGGCATTTTTGCAATTGCACTCATAGATTAGGTGCCCGGGTTTTTTACAATAATTGGAAAATTTGTTTTGAGAGCTCCCCCTTACAAAAATAGTTTGAGTATGGGAAGAGGAAGCTTGCTTGGAATAGCCAAGCCCTTCGGTGGTTCTAGATATGCGTTGGGAACCAAGAAAATTGTTCAAATTTTGTTCCCCTTGGGTGAACTTGGATAGAGTCTCCCTTAGATCTTTGATGGTTGATTCCATGGAATCAACATCGGGAAGATTTTGGATTTTGAGGGTCAACTCTTCCTTCTCTTTGAGAAGTTGTTCTTTTTCGGAAGAGAGGTTTTTGAAATTCTTTTTTAAAGAAACAAATTTGGAAGAAAGTTCGTGTAAACCTTCCTCCAATTGATCTCTCGCATGTTGGAGATCCTCATAAGACATGTGATTGAAAGAATTTGAATTTGAAGAACAAGAGGATGAGGAGTCGGAAGATGTTACCTCATTACATGCCATTAGGCATTTGTTACCATTGTCGCTCGAGGAGGAGGAGGAGGAGGATGTGGAGCTATCACTCCAAGTGGCCTTGAATGCCTTCTTCTTCTTTTGCTTGGCCTTTTTCTTTTTGAGAGGGCAATCGGGCTTGTCATCGACTTTAGTACCTTCATGGGTTACTTCTAAAAGATTCCAGATATCATGAGAAGATGAGAAAGTAGAAATACGATAAAATTCATTACGGTCTAACCCACAATGAAGAGCATTCATGGCTTTGCCATCAAGCTCAAAATTTGCAATGTCTTCGGGGGTCCATTTGGATTCATCGGGAGAAGAAGGTGAATAACCATGAAGGACAATTTTAAAAATAGGATAACCTATACATCTAAGAAAAGTGTTCATGTGGGTTTTCCAATAAGTGTAGTCGGTTCCATCAAAAAATGGAGCCCGACCCAAAGAATAGCCTTCGGGGGCGAAAGAGGTTGAGGCCATCACAATGGATCTTAAATTTGAAACCGGTTAGGGTATTACTCAAATTTTTCCTCTGATACCAATTATTGGTCGGAGAAAGAAAGGAGTGATGGCAAGAGGGGGGGGGGGGTGAATTGCCTTTAAAAAAAAGATTAACAAATTAAAATCAAAGTGAAAGTGCAGCGGAAATAAAAGAGGCAAGACACGCAATTGATAACGGAGTTCGGCCTAAAACCCGGCCTACGTCTCCACTCCCAACTCAACCGTTGAGAGATTTACTACCGCTTGATTTTCAATGGTTGTAGCAATAAACCCACTAGCCTTTTTACAGGTGAAGGCTAGCTCACTTATTACAGCTTGCTTTTATTGGTTGAGCAAGAACCCACTTACTTTTAATGGTTGAGTAAGAACCCACTAGACTTCTTACAGGTGAAGGCTATCTCACCTTTGATTCAAGCCTTTTGAAAGGTAAGGCTTGACTAACCTCTTCACACCTTGAAGGTGGTGTGAGAACCCAAATGAAAGGGAGATGAGAGAAAGAGGGGTTTGTAGGCACAAACCCAAAATGATGCTCAAAAAGAATAAAACAATAAAAACTGTATTTAGAGAAGCCTTGGGCGCCAATGGATGATTGGAGTTGAAGACGAGCACTCCCAAGCTTCTTTGGTGATGCTCCTTGGATGTTGAATTGAGTTGGAGCGATTGGGGTTCCTTGGAGGAAGTCCGTCGGAGGTTCGCCAAATGATGAGAAATGTGTACGTTGGCTTCCGTATGGATTACTTAAGTTTCTGGGGCTTCCTAGGCCTTTATTTATAGAGGGGGAACCCTCATATGGACGTTGGAGGCCTTTGGAGCCGTTGGAGAGGCTTTCGGAGCCATTGGAGCCCAAGTGGACAGGCTGGTCAAAAGCCCAACGGCTAGTTTGACTGGCTCCACCGGCTGACCGGTACTGAGCCACCGGTTGGCCGGTGTGTGCAAAATGGAGGAGGGCTCGGGCTCAGGATCTACCGGCTGGCCGGTGCTGAGGCCACCGGTTGGCCGGTGCTGAGGCAGTGGCTCAGCCTTCTTTCCAGGGTCCATCGGCTGGCCGGTGGTGAAGCCACCGGTTGGCCGGTGGACTGAATTTCAGTCCACTTTGGCTTTTTTCACTCTTGTCCTTCTTGGCCCAATTCCTTGGCACCCTGAATTTAATCCTATCATCCAAAAACACTTGAAAGAGGATTAGATAAATAAGTGAGTGATTGTGATCATGAAAATCAAACCACGAGGGGTACGAGAGGTACAACAACTGCATCACCATGGGGTTCGTCGGTGCTTGGAATAAGAAAGATAGATAAATACAATTGTGTATCAATTATGAAGAACTCAACAAGACCACCACAAATAGAAAGTAAACACTCCCATGGATTAACGACTTGTTCGATCAGATATGAGGAGCTCATTACTTATCAAAGGACTATCTTTATTTTAGATATCATCAGCAAAAGGTGAAGATGGAAGATATTCAAAATACACCCCTCAATACAATGTATTCTAATGATGAGTTTTTGGTGATTCCCTTCGGACTAACTAATTCCCCTACAAAATTCATGGATTTGATTAAAATATTTTTTTGGAATTACCACAATAAATTTGTGCTAGATTCTATCGATGATATTCTAATATACTCCAAGATCATGGAAGAACATGAAGAACATCTAAGACTTGTGTTGGAGAAATTGAGAAAGGAAAAGTTATATTCCAATTTTATAAAATGTGACATTTGGATTAATCATATCATGTTATTTGGATATGTGATGAAAATTAATTTAATTTATGTAGACCCTTCAAAAACAAAGGTGATTGATAAATGGATCAGAACCACTAGTGTCACAAGAATATATAGTTATTAGTGGGGTACTAAAGACGTTTTTTGAAATATTTATAATGATTTAATGCCCTATTTATATGTTAACAAGGAAAAGGGTAAAGTATGTCTAGATGATAGAATACGTGGGATGATTTATGGAGCTAAAGAGAAGGCCAATCACAGCACCTCTAATCACATTTTCAAAGAGTGGAGAATGTCTTTTGATCTAAAATGATTCTTTACAAGATGTCTTGGGTTGTGTAATAATGAAAACCAATAATGTGTTATCATATTCCTCACATCAGTTGATGTTTCAGGAGAAGAAATACCCAATTCATGATATAGAGCTAGCAGCTCTTATTTTTTCCTTCAAAATATGGCATCACTACCTCTATGGTGAGAATTGTGACATATACACCAATCAAAAGAGTCAAATGTATATATTCTCAAAAAATGAGATCAACATGCATCAAAAGGGATGGTTAGAGACAATAAAATATTACTATTTCCCTACTCACTATCATCTTGGAAGGGCCATTAAAGAAACTCATGCTCTAAAAAGAAAATATCCTGCTAATATATCCATGTTGTGTATTGAGATATCCATATATTAATAGATATAAAAATTATGAATTTGGAAATCATAATTATAGGGAATAAATTTTATTTTTTCCAAATAATTTTTCAACCATCTATCCATGAGAAGATTAAGGAAGAACATTGGGATGATTCATAACGACAAAAGAGAGTGAATGGAGTAGCAGAAGAGAAGCTATAAGAGTTCCATATAAATGTTGATGGAGTGATTTGGGATGGAACATGGATTTATGTGCCTTCATCATCTAGAATAGAGAAGGATATATGTGATAATTCATAGAGCTCACTATTCTCAGTCCATCATGGAGGCACCAAGATGTACCACAATATTTGAGAACACTTCTCGTGGTACAACATAATGAAATAGATTGCTGAATATATTTTAAGGTGCTTGATATGTCATGATGTTAATGTAGAGTGACAAAATTCCTATGGAATAATGAAACCATTGACTATAAATATGTGGAAATTAGATATTGTCACTATGGAATTTATTATGGGTGTCCTTAAGATTTCCAAGGGAAATAATGTGATATAGGTGGTGGTTGACCTACTCTCTATGACCTCCCACATGAAACCTATTCAGGAAGATCTCTCGCTTAGACAACATGAAATGATATTTGTGAAAGAAGTGGGCAGACTGCATGGGGTTCCATTATCTATTTTCTCTTATCATGATCCAATGTTTACATGTAAATTATGGAGGAGTCTCCAACATGCTTTGAGTAATGAATTAAATTACATCAAGGCCTTTCACCCCCAAAATAATAA
The DNA here is from genome assembly GCA_963277665.1 of Viscum album. NCBI lineage: Eukaryota > Viridiplantae > Streptophyta > Magnoliopsida > Santalales > Viscaceae > Viscum > Viscum album. The sequence goes on along the minus strand of OY728161.1, from coordinate 136,642,839 downwards.
CCAAATTGAATGGAATATTTAGATTATTGAACATAATATAAGATAATATCTTTATAATTCAAAGGTGGAATGGATTATAATCTCTCATAGGTTGAGTTATAATTAAACAATATCTTCTACTTAAGTATTCATATAGCTCCATAAGATAATTTATATGGATAGAGATGTTAAAATCCAACCTATTGAAATGAAGGTAGAGAAGGAAACCTAATTGAACCTCATCATGTGGAAGAGATGACAGATATGGTTCAATTAATTCAAAACAAATTTATCAAAGCTTATAGAATTGGAAAATGATCTATTGTTACATCCATCATTGGGACTTGAAGTTAAACATCTAAGATAAATTCTTCCTTTGAATATCACCACGAGAGAGAGTCATGTGGTTTGTAATGAAAGTAATGATACAACCATGGTACATTGGACCCTTTTTTATCCTTGAGCACATAGGATCTGTGGAATATTGGTATGCACTTACACTGAATATGCCTCATGTTCAGGATGTTATTCATGTATCACTCCCATGGACGTACATACGAGATCTGTCACATGTACTGAACTCAGATGTGGTACAACTGGAAGATGATATTTCTAATGAGGAGAAAATAGTAATGATAATGGACAAGAGAGATATGGTTCTACTAATAAATTAAAACCCGTCTATTCAATGTTTTCTGGTGGAACCATAGTTATGAAGATGCAACTTGGGAACTATACGGTGCGATGAAGGAGAAGTATCATCACTTGCTTATGTAAAATAAAATTTTGAGGTTGATAATTTAATAAGGGTAATCGATGTAATGACCCAAACTCTTATCCAAAAAAATTATCCCTTTTTGTAGTAATCTAATAATCATATAAAATAAAATTTGGAATCATGGTGCCACATCATGCTTAAATGAACTACTATGTGACCATTAAACATAATTATTCCACTTTTGGGATTTGAATTTTGATAATCTAAAGTACACAGTTGTGATCGGTGATATGTTTGGAGTCCGATAAGAAATATTTAATTATTTTTATACTAACATACCTTATTGACAATTAAAATTACCCCTATTATTATTAAATATTCAAAAACCATAGTAACCTCACCTATTGATGTATAAATAAAATTTTATAGTCTTATAAGTGAAAATATTATCATATAAAAAGTACTAGTATTTTTGTAATTCATAAATAATTAATTATAATTAATTAAAAAATTTAAATTAAAAAATAATCACATAAATTTTGATCATAAAATAAAATTTTTATGTCTTCTAGTTTTAATATAATTTTATAAGGAATTCTGTAATTTTTGAAAGCATTATAAAACCAATTTCAATTTGGAAATCTGTATTTTTCAAGTAAATTGTGATTTTAATTAAAAATTAAAATTTTCATATTTAGAGATTTACTTTTTAAAAATGGGGTTCATTTTTTGGATTCTACACATCAAAAAATGGGTTTGGATAATTTAATTTATTTTTCTGAAATACTTTAATTTTTGGTGAATAAAGAAAATCAATAATTTGCAAAATATGTTAAATAAATGAATTTCTGCATTATTCATGAGTAATGTTTGTTGTTAATTTACATATGTTCAAACTTAATTTCACTTATTACTAGTTTTTTTCCTGAAAATCATCATAATTTATTATCATTGCGGATAAATAATAAATTGTTGTAAATAATATTGAAAACCCCATCATTTCCTACACTATAACTACCACCCCTCCCACCCTCATTTCTTTAAAACTCTAAAGATTCATGGAATACCAAAATTCAACCAAAATATCCCTAAAACTCATTCTCCATTTCCATAATATCTTGGTATTCACAAAATAACATATCCTCTCCCCTAAAGAGTCTGCCAAAAGTGATAAACTCAAGAGGTAAATTACACTTTCTAATTCTTTTATTTTCATTCAAGTTCCTTTATTTTATTTTTTTCTCACCTCCTTTGAATAAAATAGTATAATAACACTAGTAAACTAAATTTACTAGAATTATATTATTCTAATGGTATTTTTCTTCATGATCTCATCTTCCATCCACATTAATACCATAAATGAAAACACCATTTGAGATGGTTTAATTTATCAAAATAAATGAAAATTACCATCTTAGAGATTGGTCATGATACCATTTTAATTGTAGAAACACTAAATCATATATGTATTTTATCTTAGGTGATTTTATATAATCCTTATACAATCATGATATAAAATTATAATATAAAACATGTTCATTGTGAGAAAAAAACCATATTTATCCAAGCGTTTATCATTAAAATTTTATCTCACGATTCAGCATGATGGTATAAAAAAAATCATTATATGGTAATTTATATCAATGTAATTACACCAATAATATATATTAACAATTCGGAAAATTTAACCACATTTCAAATGAGCATCCATTCGTTAATACAAGTGGACCATTCGTAAAAGATGAGAAAATTAACACTCTCGAACAATGAATTTAAACTCTATAATTCAACCAATGATCCACTAAAGAGATTAATAAATCCATAATGAATAAAATTCATTTATTAAAGGATATAAAATTGTTAATTAATTAATCTAATGTCATTATATAGGACAATATTATGAAGAAAACTATCAGACATAAGTTAAGGGGAAATTCTCGAACCCAACATTTTTTCTTCAGGTTATCCATGTGGCACTCAATTTATAGTATGGTTATTACTTAAGAATCATTTTATAACAATTATATTTTCATTTATAGTATAAAACTATTTTATAATTTAATTTTCTTGAAACATAATTTCTTCCAATAGAGCACTTCCTTTAAAGTGAAATACACCTTTTACTTCATGAGATTTTATTAACTAATGTTTGATGATCATGTATTCTATTTCCATTAAATTTTAGGAACCCAAATATTATAAATTTAAGATATATGAAATGTAACCCTTTACTTTCCATATGTTTTGACAATTATTGATATATATTTTATATGTAGAATGCATGAAAATGTAAATGTTATGATGTGATGGGTGCACCTAGAATTATATAGAACAATGTAAATGTTATGATGGGATGGGTACACATGGAATTTTATAGCACTATAATGAATTGGGTATAGTGATGAATCTCATGATTCAAAGTGAAATGTTGTGTGAACATGATTCTAGCTGTGTTTATAACTATGTGTGGTAGTTGACCACTAAGAAATAATGATTTATTTTTATGAATGCCCACATTCAATGATATTATATGAATGATGTGATGATTATGCTCACCCCATGTTACATTATTTCATGTTCTTATCCTTCCCCTTAAAATTATTCTAGATTAACCCTTTTTTATGTATATGTTTAGATGATTACATGTATTAATTATTATTCAGGGTCCGATATGAATCTAGATAAGAAGTAATTGAATAAATGTTTATAAATTATGTTTAAATGTTATACATGGTCCTAGTTTTTCCAAGGCACTAATACTTTGGATCCTCATTGGGTAATTATTTTTATTACCATAAAAATTATGTAATATTAATTTATGAAAAGAAGGATTTCTATAAATTTGAAAATAATTAACTCAAAAGTTTCCATCATTCCATGGACTATCCATGTCCATCCCTGATGTAATATTCAATAGTATCCCCATATGAAAATTTTAAAAACATTAATCTCCATTATTCATAATGAGAATATGCTCCCACAACACCCATTCTCGAAGTGAAATTACTGACTCCACAAGTCATACATCATTAAAATAATCCCCACATTCCTAGACCAATAACTTTGTTCCATGTCCTTTCAGTCACATCTTGGTAGAGTGACCATGGGAATCCACTTAAAAATCAGACATAAATCCTATACCAATATTAACCACAAACATAAAATCCATTTTGGGATGTGATAAAACTAAAATCATTAAACCACAATTTTTCTGGGATATTAATGTGAATCCAATTCTATAGGGATTGGTACATTACCAGTAATTCACTCTAACCAAGCCTCAATCCAAAAAAACATTATCATTTATGGTTCACTACCTAAAATTAACTAAGAATATCTATTCACTAACCACATACTCTATAGCATGTAAAAACCCATTATCAAAATAAAACACATACCCAATATTCCTTTTTCTATGGAAAATAATAACAAGAGATAAACCCTCATTTGGGTAACCCTCATGTATCACACCATACCGACCCACCAAAACACTAAGTCATGCCCCAAGGTCACTTGGTCCCCCATCCTAGCCCATAAGACATGACTTATATAAGGCCACACCCCATGGGACCTCACCAATGAACCTGTATCAAATAATACATGGAATCTGAAATTCCATACTACATACTCATGGGTCTCTTATAAACACATATAGCATGGCATGCTAAAATCATCATTCCACAAGGATGTGGTTCTCATATAGTATCCACATAAAGAACAACACTATAGATGATCTGGTGATATCACATAAGAATACATATACAACAGACATCATCCGATGTTGATCATTACTTAAATAATCAAGATCACATGTATTTTTTTTATTGAATACAATTCAAAACTATATAAGAAAACAATGTATCAGTTATTACTAACACTTTATGTAACAGAACCCGAAGATAGAAGACCCAAAATTGGTTTATCATTACAGAATCTATATCATGTGTTAACATACTAGGGTAAGTAAACCTATTTTGTGTAAATTAATGTATCTTCATCATCAATGGGAATCTCTCCATAGATCTACATGACCTCACATCAGAAGGAAGAAATTATACAAGAAATTATAACATAGTATATTTCCATAAAGAAATTATATGTTCAAACAATGTATGATATATTTTTAGAGTGTAAATAGTTTAACCTTTATCTTTATTGATATAATCACTCACTATAAATCCACAACATGTAATGTGAAACCTATATGCCTTATATCTGGCATGTGCCACTTCTTCTCTGTATGGACCATGTTCAAAATACAATATAAATAATAAATCTGAAACATCATGTGTGTCACATGATTTGAAATCATATAACTATAATATCATAAACCTTGAAAATCAATACCAACCCCTAGAAATGTTGACATGCTTCTAGAATAAGATTTCAGGGCGCACCAATATGATATCCATTACATTATCCAAAATATTCATGTTTATCCTATCTGCAACTCCCAAATAGTAATACAAATAAAAATTTTTGATAAAACATTGTAATATATCATCCTTAATAACTATGAATAATAAATGTTTTGGGGGAACAACCTGACCTTAGGTGTTTCTATGCATTTGTCATAGGCTACCAATTAGCATATAAGTTCGAATGTGATATCCTGGGGAGACTAAACAAATATATCAAAGTACAAAAAACATGAATAAAATATCCAAGTATAATATATAATACATTATAATAAAAGTACATAGATAAATAATATGCTTAAATAAAAACCATATGAAATGTGGAATATATATACAGTCATACAAACTCAATCAACAGCTAGGAAAATCACATACATTGAATTGATGAAAAAATAATAATATTCCAGAAAGGATCCACTATATCATTAATCCATAATTTATCCCAATATCTATATACATGTCAAATCCAACAATATTGATCAATCTCAGGTGTCATCCCAACCATTGTCTACAACCAAGTGAGATTTTAGTCAAATACCCTAGACCAATCACATCTCGATGAATATATGAGTATAAAACTTATTATGGTATAACCAATGTGGTCTTGTACATACTGTCAATGTATTGATATGATCTTGTGATATATACTAAATATAAAAAAAATTAATTTAAATGTAATAAATAAATAACCCTATCATACCTCAGGGGCCATGTTTACACTAGTGGTAAAATATAAATGTACTGGCCAATGTCGAGATATTTCTAAACAAATTATTTCATCATAAAAATAATAATAACCCATCATTTCTCATATTATTAACCAATAATAACCATCATTCCTTGGAAAAATATCACTGATTGACCATACCTTCTCATGGTCTTCCATATAAGGGGTTCACACTGGGATCCCATTGGACGTCAAGTAATGGAACAGTACATGGGTTATTTAGGTTATAATAGAAGTGGATTCACCTTTAATGGGGTCTTCGTTGTCTATATATTCTTGGTTAATTGACATTCATTATATGGAGTAACATCCCTCAATAGATTCATACAAGGAATGTCCTCATAAACATCATAAGAAAGTACTAGAAATAGTCTCAAGAGACAGATCATAGACCATATCAACATCCAGAGTCTTAGAGTATTGGTTTACTCATCCAACCATGATCTATCCTACCTATGATTTTTCCATCATGTCTAAAAATATTTCACAGTAAGGATTGATCATCCAAAAATGAGTCCATCCATCCTAATGGCTCCATGGTGTCATATGGACCATGATAAGACGTAAAAGGTAATATAAATATCAAGGGAACATAACAAATATCTTCTATTTCTCATAAATTTCAATTAATTTAAAATAAAAATCTCTACAGGTTCATGTTTCAATGGGAACCATTAGTTTAATACTTCACCATCGATGGATGTGGTGTCAAGACAATGCACATTGTCCATAATGTCCTAGGAACTTCCCAGTATTTATATTTTGAATCTATTTTGAATTCAAAAAATTCATGAAAATTATTATTTTATATTAATTTAAAAAACATCTCATAATGTGTTTATTTTCACAGTGGAGATAATACACACACACATAGTTATAAAAATCATGCAATAAGACATATGTAATTTTAAAAGATAGTCTACCTATTTATAATCCATTTCCATTTAAAAAAATAGCATGTAATATGCCAGAAAGCCTCATTCATGACTCATCCAAGGTCGTGTGATCTGCTGATAATCTAGGATATGTCAAAAAATCAAAACCAATTAATTTGAACCAACCAAAAATTTAGTTGAACAATTTATAATTTAATTATATATTATAAAACTATTCATAATTGATGAACCGCCTAACGAATGGGATTGTGATATCCAAACCCCCATCTGAACTCCCGTGGGATGTCCATTCCATGTTCTATATACCATCCTAGGTAAAATGGAAATAATACTAACATAGATATAATACATAATTTCATATAAATTTATGAAAAAACCTAAAATAATTTTTTTGACATATCATAAAAAAAGTGATGAAAATCGATGTATAGATTTTGTCTTGAGATTGTATTTTTTCAGGTAGAATGGAAGCACCATAATATAAAGACAATTTCAACATACTCTCGTAGAATATCAGATGATCCCAGACCTAGACACAACCCAAAAATAGAGTTATGGAGATAATGAGAGTGAGATAAAGAGGATATAAGATATCATCCGATGGTGAAACTCACCTCAAATAACTAAAAACCAAAAGAGAACACCGCAAAAGTTGGTGAAGAAAGGGGGAAGGGGGATTAATAATCACTGGTTCAAATGGGAGAAATGATGAAGTCATATGTATCCTCTTTCATAAAAGTATTGGGGGAATAACTATAATTCATACCCAAAAAATCATATCTACTAGCGAGTGATGGATACAGACCAGTCGGTACATGGACATTGGCTAGCATGTGGCCACCAGCTGGATGGTGGTGGTTTTATCTGGCCATCATCTAGCTAGTGGCTGGTAGAAACAAGCAACTAACAGTTCATATCGCCCATGCTACCTCCAGTTCTCTCTTAATCTACCTCGATACTCAAAGTTCCTCACATCCAGTCCAAACACCTATTTGTGGGATTAAAAGTATACAAATTCTATTCAAAACCACGATTCTCAAAATGGACCATATAGTAAATTCAAAAATCCCAAAAATTTCTTGGACTCTCCCATACACATGAGTTATTTAAAATATTCATTACCAATTTTGACCTTTTCATTCACTTTTCCTTGACAATCATAACATGAAAAGGTATGTGAACATGGTATGTTTGAATTTAATATTTTTTCATTTATAGATGTATTTGAATTCATTTATTGTGATAAATAGTAAAAATATTTTGTCTTTTATAATAAAGATTTTTATTATCATAATTCTTACCCATTAATTTTTGGTTTCAATTCAGGATGTGTTTTTTGGGTGTTGTATTTATGGTTTTATTTTTTATTTTATCTAAAATATATTAATTCATTCAAATGTATTTGTATAAAAATATTTTGTATATAAATGATTTGGAAAACAATTACATAAGAATAAAAAATTTATTACATTATTTTAATGCACATCTCAATATGTAATGGTTTTATGATGTTTTTTCAAAATTTTCAATTTCAAATGAATCAATTAATGTGGGATTTATGTATTCATTTCATAAGTGTAAATTACAATGATGATTAAATAGAGATGAAGTATTTGAGTGATTTATATGTATAAACATCCCTTTATGAATTTTATAGTTGAATTAGAATGTAGAATCGAACATTAAGGACTGTTTAGGAATCTATATATAAAATCAGAATGAAGTGGTTAATTCCTTGATTATAGATTATGAAATTAATAACATTATAAAAATGATTTTGGTATTTAATAGAGACCCCATCATGGAATTAAAACATCATTTAATCACCATATTTATGTTGTTAATTTTAATGATCCATCTAGAACAATAGTATAAACTAATCATGATGTTAACATATTAATCGATTTTCATTGTGAGTCTAATAAAATAAAAAACATAACTGGGAAAATTAATTCATTATATGAATTATTCAATTTTATGAATCCGGAATTATATGAATTTTGTGCTGAGAATTGGAAATGTTCATTTTTGTTGAAAATTTACAACATCATCTTCCTACATGTAATTATAAATAAATAATCATCCATGATATTGGTATTTTTCTGTGATGCATTTTCTAAAGCTATGTTCCCTTCAACATTTAATGGGATAAATTACGTTATTACAAATTTTGGAAACAATTATAAAAATAAAAATTCATTTCCCAAGGATTATATGTTATTCACAAGAGAATAATATAACATAAAAGTGTAAAAAATATACTTTACATATAGATGGAATTCAATAAATAATGATGTGAGTCTATTTCCATGTACATCTATAAAGAGACTGAAAACAAAAACTATAGTAGAAATTTTTATGAACAATATTTTAAAATCATGAATGTGAATATTGTTTATGCTATATAAACCAACTGAACATATGAATTGGGATGAATTGGAAAATAACAAGGATGAGTTCATTTGAAATAAAAGAGATTCAAAATCATGTAAAACGATAAATTTTTTACATATCAATTTCTATTATGATCCGAGAAATGAATTTTTAGGATTGGTATTTAATTGATTCAATGTTTTATGTACATTTTCTAGTAATTTAATCATATATATTGTTTTTTTATTCAATATATTTTACATTCCATAATATATATGCAATAAAATTCAATAAACATATCAATTATTATTCCTATTTTTTTTTCTAGAATTATTTTTGATGTTTATAATCAGAATTTTTTCTTAGAATTATAATTGTTATGGATAAATATTGGGGAAAGAGATGATGTATATATTATCAATAATGTTAAAATATATGATTCTCGGATGTGGAAATTCAATTACTTCCTCAACCATGAAAAGTTTTCGAGTTGGAACATACACACTAGTTTAGATTGTACAATTTATAAATTTGATTTTGATCCATGAATACTAACTTATACGAAAATTAGTCTTTCATTTGAAATCATTGATTCCTCGATACATCTCATTGAAATTGGTTTAGTATGTTACCATTCAATAAAGCACATATTTGGTTATTCCAAAAAGGTTATTATCTTGATCATAGATCATTAAAGAATTATCAATTTTCATTACCGAGTATGGAATAGACATTTAGTGAATTATATGGGGGATAAGTAATTGAACTCCATCAAATACGTGCGGGACATATAAATGGTAGAAAATGAAATAATTTTTATTGTGAATTTAATTTGTTACATCACAATATCATTGTTATGCATGATGATAAATATATATTGGATGAAAATTTATACAAGTATTAATAGTCATAGGAAAAATAATTATTGTCTAAAATACTATAAGGATATTGATATTAGAACCATGGTCATTATTTGCATGAATTGGAGTCTAGTTTATGTTTTTTGTCAATCCACAGTGGATGTTTAGAATGTGTGTCATCAATGTGATCATATAGAACAAGAAGATAATAGTATTGATGGTGGCACTGTTTTCCAATGTTTTCCAAATTTATGGGCCTGAAAATTGAAAAATGAAGAAAAGTGGTTTTGGTAAATAGACTTTTTCACCATTGTCTTGAAGGAGAAGAAACTTGCGCGCCATATGATTTTCATGATCAGAACATGAAAATATGGCCAAGGGAGAAGGGTGCCCACGTTTAATGTTTGGTCGTCCATGTGAATTACACGGCAGAGACTTGCGCACCGAAACATGTGCTCCGAGGGAAGACTTGTGCACCGTCGCACAGGGTATTCAAATGCCTATAAATAGAGTTCGAGCCCTCCTCATTCGGCACGATGTTCAGACATAGAGAAAATCATAGCTCCAGTCACGCAGGTGTTGTGGTCGTGCAAGTGGTTGTGGGTCGCACAAGTTGAAGTTGCACGACATTTGTTTGATGCACATCCAAGGTGTTTTGGGTGAGAATGGGGTAGAGTCTCCCATGTTTGGAGATGGTGATGGAGGTTTCATGCATGTGGCATGGTGACACATGCACGCCAGGATTTGAAGAATCGCGACCGTTCAGAGTTGCGTGCCAAAATCGGGTTGGGCGTAAAAGGAAGTGAGTCGTGCATGTTTGAAGTTGAGTTAGTGAGTTTCGTGCTAGTGGGAAAGGAGAACTTGCACGCCATCCTGAAACATTCTCTCCAGGCTTGGAGAAGCACGCCAGGTGTGGTTAAAGTATGTTCGTCCTTCTTAGGCTGCGCGAAAGATGAAATTTTTCCCAATACCTTTGGTGCAAAGTGAGATTCATCTATGGGAGGTAGTTGGACTTCAATAGAGCATCTACATACAACAAATAATGTATTTATTAGCGATGATGAAGAGACCTTCACGTCTATAAACTGAGTGGGACTTCACCAAAGGCAGTGAGCCATGGGGAGTCAATGGGAGTGACCCGAGGGGCGTAGTAGTCTATCCCTGAACAGTTGTAAAGGCAGTGAGCCTGGGATAGAGTGATTGTTCCCAAACCTTTGTAATCCACAAAAAGTGAAGAATAGTGGAATTTGGTATGACTGACAACCTGTCGGCATATTCTCCTTGGAAATAACCCTTAGTTGTAAACCATGTAAAAAGTGATGTGTCATCTCTTTACATGTGAATGTTTTATTTATTCTCATATCCATTATACATGTTAAACTAGTTTCTACCAATTCGGGAACAAGATCAGTCAGTTTCAAAGAAAAATTTGACACCATGATTCACCCCTCCCCTCTCAGGGTAACCCAGGGTCCTTCAATTGATATCCGAGGGTGGTTACTGGTGTTTGATCTGTTTTATACAACCATGGAAAATTCAGCCAGTGTTAGGGGAGTTCCCCTCTATGATGGAAGTAATTTATATATTTGGAAGGACAGAATGAGATATCATATATGTTCCCTTAGAACTGATGTTCTGTTTTCCACTATGCAAGGTATAAATGGTACTGATACAATAGGGCTGGCTATAACTGGTGCAGATAGGAAAATTCTGGATGTAGATGCTAAATCACAGAATGCTCTCATTGAAATACTTTCTAATCAAATCTATCTAAAAGTGATGAGTTTCACCTCAACAGAGTCCATGTGGGATAAGCATGAAAATACTTATTAATGAGACAGAAAAGTGAAGGAGGTGAAACTACAAGTCCTTCACAATAGGTTTGATGATCTGAAGATTCATACCAATGAGAATTCAGATTCCTACTTCAATCAAATTTCTGAAGTTGTTGGAGCAATATGGGGCCTAGGTGAATAAATCAAAGATGTAGACAATGTGATGAAAATATTAAGAATAATTCAACCCATTTATAATTCAATGGATTCAAACCTTGAGGAACGAAATGTTTCCAAACTTTCTCTAGATGATCTACTGAGCAGCTTGGTGGCATATTAAATAAGCGTCAAACCAGAAGATGATACGACTCGAGTGAGAAAGGAAATGGAATTTAAATCCATTGAGAAACTGAAAATCTCAAAATATAGTAGTGGTGAAGATGATGAGGAAAAAGAAATTCTTTCTCTCATTGCAAAGAGGTTATAGAAGAGAAAATGTAAATTCAATGGGAAGTCACCTCTAGCTTTCTTTCATTGTGGAAATGTTGGTCACATTGCCTCTCAGTTTTCAAGAAAGATCGATGATGAGAATAGCAATTATAAAGACATTGATAGGCCTTAGACATTTTTTTTCAGAAGGGGAGACTTCAAATCAAGAAATAAAGTACCAAATAAGAGTTTTGTCTTTGAATAGGAAGAAGATAATAATGAATTCTATGATGAATAAGAATCATAAATTAAAACTGGGAACCATGCTTCCATGATGGCCACTTTTGAAAAATCAAAAGATACTGGTGGAGAAAATCAGTTTAAAACTAGTGTAGATCCCGAGTTGCATCTTAAGGATGTTGTTAGTATGCTTATGATTAAATTTATGTGTTACAATTAGTGGAAATAAATTGTAGAAGAATAAACTGAATATGTTGATCAAATTGAAGCGGAAATCGAATGACTAGAATAATTTGTGAATGTACAGTCTAAAATAACTGAAATCAATGATTATGTAGTAGATCTGAAGCTGATGATTTAAGAGTAGGCAAATGACATTAATGAAATCACCTCTAGAGTATAGGAAAATTCCAAGACTGTTGAGCGTCTTGAGGAGGAAGTTTTTACTTTTAGGATTAAACATGAAAAAGATTCAATTTCAAAATAATCAAGGAAATAAATACACTTTGGAAGGTTCTCAGATGATGATCTGTTGGAGAGAGAAAAAATTGGCCCTAATAAAGTTGAAAATATTTTAAATGATCAAAGACATGCCTACATGGGAATAGTGGAACTGGTTGTGAGGTAGAATCGTCAAATGTTGCGAATAAAGGTTACCAAAATAAAGGCAAGCTAAAAGTGGGTGATGTGGGAAAGTCTTCTAGGGTGATGAAACAGAAACCCCCAATTCAATCTGAAAGAAGAAAAGAAGATTATCCTTAAGGCTCGTGGAAAAATGAGCCCTCATAATATTATCCCATAGACAAAGAAATGAGGATAAATTGTAGTGAGAAGACATGTCCTCTCATGAAGTGTTAGTTCAGTGGACATTTGGGCCACAACATGTCTTATCGTGACGAGCCTAGAAGATACCATAATGTACAATATATAAGAGTTCAACAAAAGAGATGAAATTATAATCCTAACTCTTATAGAAGAAACAATTTCAATGGATATTTTTTTCATTGTTCTAACTTTGTTCATAAGTCTATTAATTGCAGGCAGAGAAGGGACATGGACACGTCACACCGAAGTTCGAGACAAGTCATGTCTCATCAACAAGACAATGTTTCTATTTCAAACAGGGTTTCTCCACACAAAGAACATTTCGACTATGAAGAACCTAGGTACATGGAAGAGATAATTTGAAGGCCATTAGTACTCTATACTCAGTCCAATGTCTCATGGAAAGAAGGAAATAAAATTGTGAAATACAACCTTGCAGAGGTGGCCCTCAATGCTAAAAAAAGAAATAGTACCTGGATTCTTGATAGCGGTTGTTCATCTCATATGACAGGTAATGATGGCCTATTAACAGATATAAAAAGGAAGGTTTATGGTACATTGTGATTTGGTAATGATGGATCTATGAAAATCAAAGGCAGTGGAAGTACTGAATTAGCTAATAGAGAGCTACAGATGACTGAAGTCCTTTACATAGATGGACTACGTCATTATCTACTCATTGAGAGTCAACTCTGTGACTCAGGACTTATAGTTACTTTTAATCAGAAAGGCAGCACTATCAAGGGAAAGACAAGCAATTCACTTATTAAGGGATGCATAACAGAAGGCAACTTGTATCAGGATGATTGTAAAGAAAATGATTTTTATATTATTGTTGAAGAAGAAACCAATTTGTGGCATCGGAGACTGGGACACATCAATCAACAAGACATGGAGAAGATATAAAAATTGAAGATTTTCATGGTCATTCCCAAACTGAAACGTGAGGGTGAAATGTCCTGTGATTCTTGCATTCGTAGGAAGATGGTCTGCAGTTCATATTGGCCAAAGAAGAAAAGGGAATCCCATCTTCTTGATCTAATTCATACAGATTTATGCTGGCTGATAAATGATGCTGGAACTCATGGAGAAAGGTACTTTGTCCTTTTCATAGATGATTATAGTAGAATTGCATCTGTAGTGGTCATTCACAGGAAACGAAAAGTGCTTGACTACATGAAAACATATAGGCAAATCTCCAAGAACGATACTGGATGAACAATCAATGTGTTGTGATTTGAAAATGGAGGGTAATACAGGTCCATTGAATTTGAAACCTAATAGTAGAATCATGGTATACAACATGACGTAGCTGCTATGATAAGTACACAACAAAATGGAGTTGTTGAATGTAGGAATCAACAGGTGAACAACATGGCATGAACTATTCTATTTGGGAGTTGTATTCCATGACAGTACGGGAAAGAGGTTGTTCAAGCTGCAGTGTATATTCAAAATTGAATAGGACTTTATATGGGCGAGACGAATACACTATATTAATTGTGGCATGGAAAGAAGTCATCTTTGAAATACTTTCGTGTTTTTGGATTTAAATGCTTCATCAAAAAAATAAGGGAATTAATTGAAGTATGGTGACAATGCAGGTGAAGAAATTTTCCTCGGATACTCAATGAGTAGCAAAGCCTACAAGTGTTTCAACAAGCAATTAGGAAGGATTGTGGAAAGCAGTGCTGTTAAGTTAATTGAAGAGAAACCGACAAATGTTTCAAGGACATCATATGCTGATGTGATAGAATGTGAGGAAGAATGTGAATGTGGAGAAAATACCAATACAGAAATAGAGAAATCTATACAAAACACTCAGCAGTTTCATCATGCTATTGACTCAGAAGAAGAATCTGAAGAAGAAAATATGGATGGAGAGAATGCAACTAAACCTCACAGGAGAAATCGAAGAGATGATATTGATCCATCTAACGTAATTGGGGATATGAGTGCACCCACACAAACAATGAGGATGATTAATAACATGCAATATGAATTTCTATTAGTTGTGGAGCCAACTTCATTTGATGAACCTGCAAAGGATGAATCATGGGTGAAATCCATGAATGATGAGATAGATCATATTGACAAGAATCAGACATGGGATCTGGTCCAGAAACACAAAGGTCACAATGTTATTGGTAAAAAAGTGATTTTCAAGAACAATTTTGATGAGCATGGAAGTTTTATTAGATAGAAGGAACAACTGGTATGTAAAGGATACTCCTAGATTGAAGGCGTTGATGTTGAAGAAACATTTTCTCCAGTGCCTAGACTGGTGTCAATCAAGCTTTTCCTTTCCATGGCACTCCAAAGAGGATATAAAGTATATCAAATGGATTTCAAGAAAGAATTCTTGAATGGATTAATCGAAGAAGAAATCTACACTGAACAACCATGGGGTTTTGTTCTTGGTACTAATGAAACAAAGGTCTGAAAACTGAAGAATGCTCTATATGGTTTGAAGCAGGCACCACGAAATTGGTATTCCTAATAAAACTCGTATCTCAATAAGATGAAATTAAAAATAGGAGGAGTATAACACAATCTATATGTGAATAATTATCCAAAAGATCAGTTCATTGTTCTAGTTTACATTGATGACATTATATTTTGTGGCAGGAGGCAGCAATCAGTGGATGAATTTTTCAATCACATGAAATCAGAATTTGAAATGTCCATGATTGGGGAGCTCACATATTTCTTGGTGCTGCAGGTGATTCAAAGGTAGGATTACACTTTCATTTCTCAAGAAAAGTATGCAATAGAGCTACTGAAGAAGTTTAATATGCAAGACTCCAAATCAATATCAACTCTGATTGCAGTTGGAACCAAACATGGAATGCATGAGGATGGGGCATATGTAGACCCCACTATGTATAGGAGGATAATTGGGAGCCTACTGTACCTGACAGTGACACAGCCATAGATTGTCTTTCCAAGCTATCTAGCGGCCTACATTCAAGTAATCAAAAGGGGGAACATATGATAGCAGTAAAAAGAATCATGAGGTATATTCAAGGTACTCACAATTTTGGATTATACTTTGATGCAGGAAGAGACAGTGAATTATCAGCATTATCTGACACTGACTGGGCTGGAAATGTAGTAGACAGAAAGTCCACCAGTGGTGGAGAATTCTATATTGGGAATAAATGTGTTGGCTGGATGAACAAAAAACAAGAAATTAATTCTCTCAGTACTGCTGAAGCTGGGTATATCTCTGCCACAAAAGCATGCACTCAACTACTTTGGATGAAGCAACAACTAATAGATATTGGTGATGAGGTGAAGCAACCGATGGTAATTTACTGTGATAACAAGATTTCAATTGATCTTATGAAGAATCATATTCATCAATCTCATACAAAAGATATTGAAATCCAGTATCACTTTATCAAAGGAAATGTTGATCAAGGTGTGATTAGAATGGATCATGTGGGAACTGATGAGTAGGTGGCTGATATCCTGACCAAGCCACGGTCATCGGCTATGTTTGAGAAGCATCGGTTGATCCTCGGTGTTCAACCACCTCCCAGTGCATAAGGAGGTTATGCAATACACCTCTCCCCAGGTATGTTAATTGTTTTTAATCTGTTTATGGATTTGATGCAGGTTTTTGGGGGAGATACTATCTAGGGGGAGTGTGGTTTGAGATGGACAATGAACAATTACTGGTCTTTGGGTTTATTTTCAATGGGGTAGAAAGGAATAAATTAAGGCATGTAAATCTTCTATGACACATTTTCTTCCATGGTACATTTTGAATTAACTGTCGGTTAGAAGGATGAGATGAAATACATTGGGCATGTAATGCTTCTGTGACACATTTTCTTCTATGACACATTTCGAATTCAGTGTCGGTGAGAAGAATGAGAAGGAATACATTGGACATGTAATTATTCTGTGAGACTGTAAGAGATGTTCTTGGGTGTCATTGAGAATTCCAAAACACGGGAACCCAATTAATTTTCCCCTCTTGTTTTCTACACTGATCATTGCTCACGTAGACTTAGAGTGTTAGATGAGTTGATTCTTGCATTTTTGGTTTGCCTATGGATGGTGCTCTATTGAATTTATTTACTGATTTCCAACATACCCAAGGGGGGAGATTGTTGGAACCATGGTCGTTATTTTCATGAATTGGAGAATGGTTTGTGTTTATTGTCAATCCTCAGTGGAATTTCAGAATGTGCACCAGAAAAGTGATCATACTGAACAAGAAGATAACAGTATTGAAGGTGGCACTATTTTCCAGTGTTTTCCAAACTTCTGGGATTGAAAATCAACAAATGGAAAAAAGTGGTTTTCGAAAATAGACTTGTTTGTCATTGTCTTGAAGGAGAAGAAACTTGTGCACCTTATATTTTTCAAGATGAGAACATGAAAATATGGAAAAGGGAGAAGGGTGCCCAAGTTTTATGTTTGGTCGCGCAAGTGACTTACGCAACAGAGACTTGCATGCCGAAACATGTGTGCCGTCGTGTAGGATATTTAAATTCCTATAAATAGAGGTTGACCCCTCCTCATTGGGCATGAAGTTAAAACTTAGAGAAATTTAGAGCTCCCATCGCGCGGGTTTTGTGGTCACGCAAGTGGTGGTGGGTCGTGCAAGTTGAAGTTGTGCGACAGTTGTTTGTTGCACGTCCAAGGTGATTTGGGTGAGAAATGGGTTGATTCTCCCAAGTATGGAGTTGGTGAAGGTGGTGTCGCATAGGTGGTTTGGTGACCCTTACATGCCCGGATTTTTAGAAGCGTGATAGTTTATAGTTGCGCGCCAAAATCGGTTTGGGCGTAAAAGGATGTGAGTCGTGAAAGTTTGAAGTTTAAGAAGTGAGTGTTGCGCATGTGGGAGAGGTGAACTTGCATGCCATCCTGAAACATGCGTTTCGGGAATGGAGACGCGTTCTAGGTGTGGATTAAGTATGTCAGTCTTTTTGGGGATGTTTGAAAGCTAAATGTTTTCCCGATACCTTTTGTGCAAAGTGAGATTTGTCTACGGGAGGAAGTTAGACTTCTACAGAGCATCTATATACAACAGAGGATGTATTCATTAGAGATGATGAAGAGACCTTCACAACTATAAACGGAGTGGGACTTCTCCAAAGGAAGTGAGCCAGGGGGAGTCAACGGGAGTGACTCGAGGGACATAGTAGGGTATCTCTGAACAGTTGGAAAGCCAGTGAGACTGGGACATTGTGATTGTTCCCAAACCATTGTAATCCACAACAAGTGAAGAATATTGGAATTTTGTATGACCAAAACCATGTCATCATATGCTCATTGGATGTAGCCCTTAGTGGTGAACTATGTAAAAAGTGTTCTGTCATCTTCTTGCATGTGAATGTTTTATTTATTCTCATATCATTCATATAGGTTAAACTAGATTCTACAAACGTGGGAACAAGATCTGTCAGTTTAAAAGAAAATGTTCACACCCTGATTCATCCCTCCCCTCTCAGGGTGTCCTAGGGTCCTTCAATTGAATCACTGAATATCATGCATCATCTATGTGTTGGGATTAGGTAATTCATCTAATTAACATTAGAAGTAATATAAATGCTAGAAATTCATAATAAAACATTAAAAAATTAAATATAATATAAATTAAGAATATAGATATTGAACATATCATAACACCTATATGAATTATTTCAATTCTTTGATGTGGAACATTTTATGGGGAACAGCATAGCATTATTCAAATGCCTCCTTCATCTAAGTGATTAATAAAACCTATGTATCCATAATACTAATGAGAGGATACCCATTCTTCAAAGGGGTGATTGTTCTTTCATTATATAATCTGAACGAAGAAACAAGATCATAGAGAGTTCTTTAGCATGTATTTCATATAATGAGAGATCACACTCCATGAGGTATCATATCTATTTTATATATTTTCTATTTGATAAATAGGTTATTACTGTTGAAACATCTAATTCTATCTCACCAAATTAACTCATATACTACGTGATGGATATTTATATCAATTTCTTACTCTAAATACGAGGGTCTCATTTATGAATTGACCTAAATTGAAGGATCTTGTTGATTTATAACCAATAAAACAATGTTGGAGATGTGATGTGTTCTCTTTTATCCAATTCAAAAGAACACCAAGCATTAAGAATACATACATTCAATATTACATCTATGGATATGTTCTGGGGAATGTGTGATTAATATTTACATGAATCATATGAATTTCAATAACTATGACATAAACGATATCAATAAATAATATATTCACTTTTTATTAAATATAGAACCATATTAAAATATTACTAATATCTCTTAAATATATTATGTTAGACATCACAACTCTTTGTGAATCCAACAAAATAAATTTTAGATATAATTTGTCAAACACTATTCATTTTTTTTAAAACATTCTGAAATTTAATATTTATCCAAATTTCTAATTGTGTGACCCTTATTGTCTTTTCCGCATTAAATACAAATATAAAATCCCAATTTCATAGACGTAATAAAATATTGGCTACTAAATTAGCATTAGTGTCACTCCATGTTTAAAGGGGTCTAATTTGATCTTGATCAAACATACTAATATATTGATATGAACATTTACACCACAATATATATTTTATAAATCATATGTATACCTGTATAATTTATTTTCATATGACATCATGGGACTAATATTCAGAAAAATATTTAATCTACTATTGGTTTTCTAATATATTAATGATTCATTAAAATATTCTGGGAATGTCAATGAATATATCGGATTTCATTCTTTTATAAGATGTTCACATCACATTTCAATCATCCATGTAGTATAGTGTAATCAAATGTTACGTAAATAATTATAGCCATGAATTTTGTCATTCTAATTCAACCAAGTTCCCATATATCTTATCTCTTGGTACTAGAGGATTTTTCACATACTAATTATTCTCCAACTAATGACATGATTAGAAGCTTCACAACCATGCATTATTAAATATTCCTCAATGATTACATAAGGATGGTATAAAAAGTATGATGGATCTTATGAAACGTACCTTATAAAATGTAGGTAATATGGAATGAATAAAATCATACTCCCCTAGGTATATCGAAAATTGAATGATATTCCACAAGATATACAGCGGTGGTTCAGTATAATTAATAAGAACCATGTAATTAGAGATGAATCTACTAATATTATCATAAATATAACTCTTTATTTCATTTACAATATTATCATGAAAAAAATAACATATAATCACACAAAATAAGGCTTGATGATGATCATATGTTATCGAAAATAAAAAAAAAATTATAGTTTAAGGGGATATTATTAGTCCACATTTCATATATTATTAATTTCATAAAAAATGAATGAATGATAAATAAATATTCAATATATTTTTTAAATCCCGATACATCTGGACCCATTATATTTAATCTCTTATGTATCATATACTGATAGATTTTACAATACTATCATTGTGATTCTTCCAAAGTTGTTTTTTCATTGAATCAACTAAATTTTCATTTTTATTCACCCAATATATCCTGATATTACCCCAATCAATTATCTATCATATATTATGGTATTTTTAAGGATTTTTAATGTCCTTTAATGAGACTAGGGTTCCATTTCTTGGGAAATACATCAATTTTTTTCACTTTAATGCTCAATTACTCCAAGGATGATAGGAACCACCCCATGATTAGAAATGAAATTATTGATAAAAAACATCATTCATAGTATTTGATATAGGTATGCACACTTCTTGTATTCTTGAATCCACCATAGTGGCCTATTTGGAACTCTTCAAACAAAAAACACCATCATTAATGTAAAAACATGAAACTAAATTGTGATCTCATTCATCTTTCTCAGATTATAGTCAAGAATCAGTGTCACACATTTATATTGTGTTAATCATCTATTACGAATACCAAGAAAACTTCTATTGTCCTTATAATGTATTTGAGTATGATCCAAATATAAATCTGATGACTCTCACCAGAATTGGATTGATATATTCTATTTAATATATGCTCATAGGTAACATCTGAATGAGTATGGCACATGGAATACATAATAGATTATATAGAATTTTGTTGGAATTGTAAAACACATCCCAATATTTTTACAAATGCCTCCATCCATGGCCAAATATCATATCCCATTTCACATGATTCTATTTGGTAGGTTGTAGAGCCTAAACAGAGTTGTAGTTTATGAGTTATTGACTTTTGAAGTTGGGATGAATAAATTGTCTGTGAAGCTCATTCGCAGAGCCGATCATGAATGTATCTACTTCCCAGCATCTATTTCCTTTGCGAGCCTATTTCGAACGTATAAAATTAGAAGCGTCCATTTACATCATGAGCTGATCGTGAATGTTCCTGCTTTGTGGCGCCCATTTCCTTTGTGAGCCGATCATGAACATATTTTCTCTGTGCAATCATTTTTCCTTCGCAGTCCCCATTTGAGATTCATGGTGACCTCCGTTGACCACCCTCACTTATAAATAACCAGATCACCCCCTTAAAATGGACGGTCACTCCTCACCTTGGGCTGCCTATCTACCATTTTGGGGAGCTCAGATTTGCATCGCAAAGCTGCTCCTTGAGTCCATGTTCTGGGAGTCCATGCTCCGCGAGTCCATGCCCCGTGAGTATATGCTCCACGAGTCCATGCTTTTTCAGTCCATGATTCGTGAGTCGATGCTCCACAAATCCATGCTCTTTGAGTACCTACTCCTCGATACCATCCTCTAAGATTACATCCTCTGTGAGTCCATGATCTGCGAGCATCTTTCCTTCCCGAAACAGCTTCGCGAGACCCCATTCTCAATGAGGCCTTTCCTCCACAAAGCTACTTCACGAAGACCTACCCATTGCTATGAACCTACCTTCACGCACACTGGTCAATACCGTGGGGGTTGTTCCCACACACCCCAGCTTGGTATCAGTGCTGGGATACGGTCCTGGCCCTCTGAGCCAGTCCCTTTGTGTCTGTCACTGACGCCCATGAAAAATGGAGTGTCACACCGTAATCTTTTTAGGCCGGGACAACGACATTTTCCTTTTCTCCCTAATGCACACCCAAATTCATCCTATGGAATACCATGATTTGAGATACTATTCTACACACCATGAAACACCTTGAGGTGACATATTCCTCTTTGTTCGTTCCCTATGTCCTTATTTGAGATTGTCATCATCAACTCCCCGAGTTACTTGAGTCAAACCATTCCTCATGTAACACTCTAAACCCTATCACTTGGCTTCTTTACCAGGATGAACCAGAAAGGGACACCATTGTGTAACTGCAAACACCATCCATTTCTAGGCACCTTTTTCATAACAGTCTTGTCTATATTTCAGTGAACTATAGTGCACCCTAAGTTCCAAACATACGATAGCTATTGCTCCAAACAAGAGATGCCTTATGCTCCAAGAATTAGATGCCAACAGTACTATCTACATGACTCTAAATTGTAGTGCACCTAATGTTCCAATCATAGGATACATATTGCTCCGAACAAGAGATGACTTATGATCCAAGATTGAGACGCCAATACTTCTATCTACATGACTACAAACTTTAGTGCACCCAAGGTTCCAAAAATAGGATACCACATGATAAAAACTAGAGATGCCTTATGCACCAATCATGAGATGACAACAGTGCTATCTACATGACTCTAAACTATAGTTCGTCCTATGTTCCAAACATATGATGCCTCCTTATCTAAACAATAGATTCCTTATTCTCCAATCCTGAGATTCCAATAGTCCAATCTACATGACTATAAACTATAGTACACCCAATGTTACAAACAGAGCATGCCTCTTACTCCAAACAATAGATGATTTATTCTACAAACATAAGATTCCTAATGCCATTATTATAGTTGAACAATATCAATAGTGTTGGAATCCTTTCAAACATTCCATCACTCCGCCTTACACATTGTGTGTCCTTCATTCATATCTTCATCCACGTCTATTTCTGAAGGGACCCCCTAACAGCCTGGTCCCATGCCACATCGGCTCACCTACCATCCTGGGCCAACACCTAGGATGAATTTGGATGACAATTTGAGTCAAGTCATGTGTTTCAAACACGACCAACAATGGACCCTAATTTGTTTGTCCCAATTTAAGTCAAATGAGATATGGATGCTATGTTTCAAACATGGAAAATAGTTATCTTTCATCACCAATCCACCCTTAAAATGTTCCATATGTAGGTCATGTAATTCACACTTTTCATCTCCCTTTGTTTAGACTTATTTCAAATTCCCTTGGCATTATCCACATTGTGCACTAGCGCATAGGTGAAGGCCTCAACCCACCAGTGGGTTGGGATACCCTCATGGCAAGACATGAGGAGGACATTACCGCCAACTTTTTTTCTTACACCCCATTCACCATTGTCGCTTCATAGTGTCACTCATGTAGCTTCCTTCTGTAAGCCCCATGCACCATCACAGCTACATAGTGGGAAACGGGAAGCTTCCATGCATTATCCCCAAGCACAATTTCTGCTAAATAGCTTCACCCAGGCTGCATCCACGTGTAAGCCCCATCCACCATTTCCTCTCTATAGTGGCACCCGAGAAGCTTCTTTATGTAAGCCTCATTCACTACCATTCGCGGACGCACCTTTGGTCCATGAACGTCGTGTTTTTTCTGCCACTTGTTTCCCACACCAAACAGGACTCACATGGGCTTAGAGTAGTAAGAATTGACTATGGCATCCTCTCTGGGAATCCTTGAGTGTAAGCCCCGCACCCCTCTTGAACTATGTGGACATTGATCCTTGCTAGGTCAATGTACATAGATATCCTCTATGAGGTTCATGCCCTACACCCATTAGTCCCGACCATTTTCGCATCAGTTCCCAAACCTTTTTAACTACGTGGACTTTGATCCTTGACAAGGCAATGTATGTAGGTTGCCTCCCTAAGGTTCAATCACACCAACCATTAGTCCTAACTATATTTATATCACCTCACCAACACACATCCTGAACTATGTGGGCTTTGATCATTGTCTCCAAGATAGGGTACGTTGGAAGCCTCAATGAGGTTCAACCCCATCTTGTGGTAAGCCGTTGTGACCCAATAGTTTGGAAATCCATTGTGACCCCATCTAGCAGTATGCCATTTTCAACCCCATCTCACGGTAGACCTTTGTGACACCATCCAATGGTAAGCTATTGTGCCTCCATCCAGTGGTAAACCATTTTCCCCTATTTAGCGGTAAGACGTTGAAGTTCCCTAATCATCAGTAAGCTGTTGAGGTCCCCAATAGGCGGTAATACATCTTCAGATGAACTTAATTGACACTGATTTTCAACCACATGGATACGTAGGAAGCCTCTTTGAGGATCAAGACCATGACTCATGACTCATCCTAATCTACCTCTCGATTCCATGTGTTATGGGAAGATCATTCCCCATCCTGGAGGTTATATTTCAACTAGATCTCATTCATTTTTCCATTCTCATGGGACACCTCTTCTGGGGTCCCATTATCCCACCGAACTATGCAGTCTTTGATTCCCTACCATGGGGATACATAGTATGTCTCTTCAAGGCTCAATCCCCACATCACTTTCGTCCTCACGTCAGTTCCATCTCATTATACCTCAACTTCATTCAAATATACATCATCCATCATGATTCTTACCTTGACTAACACATCTCAGTTGGATCATGTCATCCACCTCCTTGCTTCCCCTAGCCGTACATGGGCAGCTTTCCATGTGTTAGCCCGAGCATGTATCCGGGTTGTTGAGATTTCTGTACACCCCAATACATCACCCCTTCGAACTAAGTTGTTTTTGATCCCTATCATCTAAATAGGGTACATAGAAAACCTCCACGAGGTTCAATCCCATCATATGTTAAAATGTGGGGTTCCCACATTCTGGGTTGTGCAGTCCCTGGTCTTCCCTTAGTGTTGTCCAAATCAGCATTCATGGTGTGACATCTTCCCTTTATGGGACAGACCATCTTGGGTCCATTATTATGGATTGTTCTGATCCATCCACCCAGTAAACAATCTAGGTGTTCCCTCATAGGGATGTACCAATCCGATCCATCTCTATGGGAAATTTTGATCACTCTCATTCCATCTCCGCAAGACAGTAAACTCACGGGCTACCTCGCATTAAACACGAGATGCCTAAGGAAAACCTCAGAAGACACGCCTTTAGTGTATCCATAACAGAACGACATTAAACTCATGACATACCTCGTGATAAACATGGGAGGCTGATGATAACCTCAAAGAAATTACACTGGAGTATGATACCCCACGATAGTTGTAGGATTCCTCAGGTTTTGTGCCCTTGAGATGCCCTCTTATGAGCAAGAATACAGGTTCCCCAAGGTCCAAACATCCAGATATTCCCTGACATGCCTGATGTTACCATTTACTCCTATTGAAGGTTTTTACCAGGTAAATATCCCATGGAATGTCCTTATGAAATTTTTGTAGTTAACCTGTGTCCATAATGATAAGGCACTGAGAACTAGATTCATAAACGATGACTTAATCATTAATAGTGACTCAGACTAGGTGATGAGCTCCGAGAAGGAATCCACGGAAGGAAGAACCGACATCCCATCATCCTGTTTCAATAAAAAAGAACATTTACTTGAATATGGAATAGATCTATCCCACCTTTGGAATGAGGGAATGAGGGGAACCATCTGCGTGTTCCTCATAGACGAATGCGCGCGCCCGAAGAAAGCATCATAAACATATATGTATAAGGAATTATATTGTTCCTTATGAATACTCTTAGATATATCACTATAGATCTTTGCACCTAATATATGGTATCATTCATCCATGTATTTCATAATAAAATATTACAAAGAAACATTATAATATAGTGTAAAATCAAGATACCATTTTTGTTAAGATGAAAACCATTTACAATATCATAAATACAACCATAAACCCACTAATTAACTAATACACATAAGAACCCTAGAAATTCGAGATAAAATAAAGATCATTAATTTTATCAAAAAATTAATATTCAAAATCTAAAATGATTACTTCAATAAAAAAAATTTATTGCAACTTTTATTTCATAATATGATCATTTGGAACATCAAAACCTTCTATTTATATCATATACATGTCATAATATAAATTCCCATTAGGGAATGTAATTTTGGAATACATTTGGTATATCTCATTTTTAAAATGGGATGATATGGAAATTAATATTTGAGTAGAATTTATCAGTAAAATATTTGAAAAGGTTTCATCATAGGAAATAAAAATTATTTACTTGTAACCATTTTCTATATTACATTATTAATAGGTAGAAATTTTACAATCCATGTTAGTTTTATAAAAAAAACCCCATTGTCACCCTATGGGTATAACCCTTTTAGGTTCATACACCAAGTTCCAAACATGGATAGTTTACATAGAGTCCATTTAAAATACCATGGATTTTAATATATACATATAATTAAAAATACCAGTGACCTCACGAAGGTTATAAGATCATCATTAATGGACATTACTTCATAATTTTCCATAAGAAATTCATATAGGTCATGGTATTTCATATTACTTCTAGAGTGTGATGGTTATTATGTTACATGTGTTTTTTGTTCTTCTATAACTCTTTATGGAACATCTTCACTTAAAAATTAATAACAGTTCATATTCTTCTTACCTTGAATATCTATAATTTCAACATTCCTCCCACTAACTATTTAACTTATATATTCCCTCTCAGATAATATACCATTTTTGGGACAAAAGACAATGTGTTTAGAAAGATTATATAAATAATAACCAACAATTTCATTTGGATAACCAATACATATGAATTTATTAAACATAGGGATATTCTTAGTAGAATCCAATTTCAATGTGTGTTCTTCACAACCCCAAATCATCATGAGAAGTTATTATGATATTTCCAAGATTATATGTTATATTCTGTATTCCAGAATTATTAAAAAACAACATGAATAACTTTGAGAGATTTAGTATCTAGATAAAAAACTATAAAATTATAGTAATGTCACACTAACTCCTAATTTATCAAAACATGTCCAAAAATTTATCCTTCATTCTCTGAGAAGCACCATTTCACTATGGTGTTCGAAGAAACACATCCAAAAAATTAGTGCATTGTGGTAGTTTATGACAAATTGTTCAAATAACCAGTACTAAATAAATCTTGTAAAAGAAATTATACTCTAACTCTCTTTTTCTTGAGCAACCTCTATTTTCTGAATTTTAACACTTACCGATTGTTTCATGTAAACCACATAAAAAATGGAAAACAAACTAAATTACTCCCTCTATATTCTTACATTTATCCCTCTACAACTCTATCCCTCACCCCCTCTAAACACCTCTTATCCACTCCTCAGTGGTGACCTCAACCCCCTCACCTCATTGGTGACCCTAGACCCCCCTTTATCATTGGGGGAACCCCACAACACCCCCCTCACTACGACATCCCACAATCATTCCCATTGATGAGCAAACCCCACAACCCCTCCATCCTCTGTCACCCTTCCTCAAAAGTGACCCCAAATACCCCAAACCTCCTTATACCTCTCCCCTAATCCATGGATTCCCCATACTATGACTACCCTATCCCGACTCCCCTACTTGTGACCAACAAGACCCTGACTCCCCTTCTATCTACTATTGTGGCACTGATTCTCCTTTATAGTGACTACCCTGACCTTGAACCCCTTTCAAATGACCTTAATGTCCTAGACCCTACATGCCATTATCTTTTAGGACCCTGACCCTACAATCTGCAATCGTCATGACCCGTACACCACTCCCATCTAATACAGTGACCCCAACCCCCATCCCAGTGACTGTTGTGACCCCAAATCCCCAAACTTGTGAGCTTATAAATCACACAGTTATTACTTATTTTAATTATAGAGATATTGGAATCCTAAACTTTCATATAAAATTAATTTTCTGTTTGATAACGAATTTAAATTTATTTAAATTTATGTAATTACATAGATCTTTAATGATGTGTTCATTCACTTATTTGAAGTTGAATTTTATTATCTGATTATTATTTAATTATGGTTTAAATTAATTTATATATATATTGATATAATTTAAGGATTATGATAATTATTTAATGTAATTTTCAGATACTCATCAACTATGTCTAACAATTATACCAAATTTGAATGGTTATGTCATTTACCCTCAATAAATGTTTTCATGCCAAGGTTAATGAACTTAATTATTTATCCATAATGGATAAAATGAAATGGTAGGTAATGTATAGAATTTTAATTGTCAACTTTTATAGTGATATAGTCATAATTTTTTAATTCTAATAGTGATTCTCATTAGATTATAAGAGTGAGACAGATATTTGTTTCTTGAAAGAAAATCACAATGTTTCTCAGTAGATGGTGGTTCTCTAATTTATCATTAAAAAAATATTTGATGAAAAAATTATGGTGGTCATCTATATTCTGTCATTATTAATCAATTTTCTTGAGATATAATAATTAATTTGAATCATTTTTTAATATTATATGTTTATTTATAAAATTATAATTATTTTTTTCATCCCAATTTCTAAAACAGCTATTACGAAAGAGTCAACAAGGAAGTAGTGTGATATTTAAATTTGGTTGTACCTATATGGATAAAAATTTATAACATCATATATAATTTTAATGTCATAATAAAATCCAAAACATGTGGTTAAAATTTTGAACATATTACCTCAAAAAAACCTAATATTGTCATGGGTTTGGAAAAATTTTAGTTAATATAATAAAAAACTGTTCATTGGATGGTTGAATAAAAATTATGCGTCGTGATTGGAAATGAAATAAATGGTTGTATGGAAATTAATTATATGACAATTTAATATTAAAACACTTTCCATCACAGTATATAGGTTGGATTTGGAGATTTTTATCAACTAATAGGAAAATTTAAAAAATTAAAAAATTATCAATAAAAAACAATGTGACTTAGAAGAGGAGAATTCAGTTTGGAACATCCTTAATGTTGAAATTTTTATTAGTAATACAATGTGAAAATTATAAATAGATAAACTAAACATTAATTTGATCATGAGTGGTCAAATAATGCTCCAAATATTAGTGTCAAAAAAACGAATTTTAGGAACTTTTTTAAGATAGAAAACAAAAACTAAATGAAGAGTGTTCAATATATTCAAGTTTTATTTATATAAACAAGTTGTATCACATCAATTGTCTCGATTTAATTACTGGAAAATAAATTTCCATGATTTTAGTGTTTCTTCATGTTTCATTTTGTTAAGCTAAAATCCCCGTATCATTCTATGAGATGATGAAATTCAACAAAAAAACATTTACATTATTATACAATAATACATTCATAACCTAATGACTCCATCATTTTTGGCGTGAAAATTTTGATAATGAATAATTGATAATATTTCATACAAGAATATGTAATTAGAAGAAAAATTATGATATTATAAATCATTTCAACCCCAGGAAGATATAGATAAAGAAAAATCTCATATAGGTAATGCATTAGGATCCTCTGAATCCATGCTTTTAATGATTATCCAAGTCATCTAAAACTGTATACAACATGAATTTGAATTCCAATGACAATAGCGATGCTTGATGAGATATACAAGTGATAAAATATAATGGAATATGTTTGATTTTATATATCTATATTTTTATTCCGATCTTATGAATGTATGTTTGGGACTGGATTCTGATGGTTTTAATCATTTAGGTACATTGTGTGCTTATTATACTATTTGGAATGTTGTTTCAATCCCTTATAATCTGGAAACATGTATGTTTATGAAGAGGAACTCATTCATTATATTGATGATTATTCATAGAAGGATACTTCCAAGAAATTTCATGGATGTATACCTTCATCCTCAAATCAAATAATTGAAAATATTATGTGATGATGGTGAGAAAAAATGATACTTCAACAATAAAACCAATCAAAAGACATTCATCATTAATGTGGACAATTAGTGACTTTCCTTGAATGGGAAACTTATTTTGTTGGAACACTCATACTGGTAAGGTTTTTCAAGTTCGTTATTTTTATTTTGAACCTCAATGATTATCACATATAATTTTTTTTGTTTTATGTGCCATCAAAGATTTCTTAATGCTTTTAATAAATTCAAGCACAATAAGACATTATTCAATATAGATATTGAAATGATAAAGTTAACAGTGGTGTTATTTGGTTCATAAATATTTGGGTAATTAATGAATTCCACTTATGTATTTTGAAAATGTCATCAGTTTAAATATATGGTTAAAAGGGTATGAGGATACTATCTGAAGCAACTATAACAGAACAATGGAAGAAAAATATAATATTTTTCAACCATGTTTTTTGTAAATTTAATTTGATACGTCAAAATCTATCTATATTTCATATTTAGAAGAACAAATATGAAATGTAATTATTATAGTTATTAATTATTTTGGAAAATAAAAGGATCTCTATAATGATCATAGGGATTTGGATTCAATGAATATAAAACTTGGTTTGTTGGAGAATCAAATTGGAAAGTATACTTTGAATATTTTTACAATGAAAAATCATAAAAAAGTCACATTCCTTCAAAAATTAATGAATTTAAAATTGAAAAATGGATATCCAAGGATAATATCATGAGGATTTCACTTATACCATAAAATTTTAGACAGATTTAAAAGTCACAACACAAATCTTTTTATGGGGTAGTGATTTCCATTGGCATTGTGTGATACGTGATCTTAAAATGTAAATATAGTTCTAGTTGAGTTCGGTAACTTTTTCAGTGGGAATTGCTGAAGAACTCTAAGTCCAATTGAAATTGATAAACATCATGAAATTATGTCTTTGGAACTGTTTCATTTGGGGGTGTTATTTATCCATTCATTCTTCGTAATCATGATTCGATTATGTGTTCATTTGGTTGAATATTCTAAACATTCTCAACCCGTAAAATATTAATTGATGTATCCAATTGAGTGGTATATTGATATTATTTTTCTTTTCATTGATGAATTTTATTTTATGATGTAATTGTGTAAATTGTGTTATATATGGTATTCTGAGATACTTAGTTTATTTGAAATCATATGTTAGGAATATATCACATCTAGAAGTATCTATTTATGATGATTAAATAGACGAAGAGTGACTGGAATTATGTTCTAGCTATTTTGATGGGATTGAGACTAGTTTTAACCATGATGGACATGCTAACGATATCTCAACTAATTCTCAATATGAAATCTAGTCATCAGTATTTACAACTAATAGATGAAGAATTGAGAAGTGGTACAATTTTATCCCAACTGAATTGGAGTTTCTACACGAACATAGATATATGATACTCAATAGTGTTACTAAGGATCCATTTATTAAATCATTGTGACTATAAACAAATAGGCGACTAAAGGGTCGCTATGAAAAAGAGATGGAATTAATGAAATATATTAATAATGGGATTTTGGAATAGTTTTCTTGTCATGTAAATATATACTTGTACTCAAATTTTTGATGTGAATTTATTTTTTCAACGATAAAAGTAACACATCATAGATTTTTTTCTAGATTACGAATGTTAATAATCAAGATGAAATATCAATGTATTTGATGTGTTTGGCTGGAGTTTATCAATTGTGGGATGAGAGATTCGATGCCTATAATATTAATCGATTTAGGATTTGTATAGTTTATCATGAAGAAGGCTTGAAAGCTAAAAATAGATGGTATTTACACACTATAGATGTTGGATAATAGGAGAAGATAATGATATAACTTACTTAATCTTACATGGATAGTTTTTTACTATTTATTGAAATTCACGTGGTTAATCATTGGTAAGGGTAAAATAAAATATTTGTTGCATTTTATTTCTATCCACTTCCCTTGCTTGATTGATACTCGTACGCATGGAGAGTATAATAAATTTATCTTGTATTCACAAGATAATATGTTTTATTATGTGTATGATGAAATACATGAGTTTTGGAGTGTTGTTCCACAAGTAATGTTGAGAGACATATATGATATGGGCAATGAAGATCAATTATTTCTTTTTGAATGTGATCCACATAATTCATCAAAAATTTAATATTTTGTCTTGATAATATTTAAATGGTATATGTTTCAAAAGAGAGTGAAAATTATGGAATCATCCCAATGTAGGTTGATATTATTGAAGGTAATGAAGATGAATATAATTGACTGTATGAATGGGTAATGAAAATACATTAAAATTTCTCATTGTTATGATTTTCTTAAATATAAACAATTTTGTAGTTTATTTTGTAAAAAAAATTAGTTTTTCATTTTTATACATTTAACATACCTTACCAATTGGAAATTCCTGAACACCAAGGATAATTTTTCACAAACCATGTCAATCAACATCTCAAAGGACACCACCACTACCATAATATTCTATGGATCATAACGATTTAATTACACCCAATAATTCTATGGATCCAGCAGTTTCCCTATATATCACTGGTATCCCAATGCCTCATACCCCTCTACCAATGGAAAATTTGGTCACCCCTCTATCTAGGGGATATTGGTGAGTTACTGTTACAGGTATATATTTAAATTTTCCAAAAAACTATATATTTATTAATTGTTTAATGAAGTTTTATAATATATAAAGGCAACCTTAAAAGGGACTCAAATATGAACACATAATATGTTTGTAAAATGAATATCATTAATATTATCATTACATTAGATGATTATGGGGAACCTACTAGTGACAGTTTGAAAGCATATGGGATGATTCATGGACATCATGACTATTAGATATAAAGACTTCCAATTATTTATAATGATAATATGTATGTTAATATAGCATCTAAATATGAGTTACATGAAAATAAATTAAGGTAATATTTATTTAAAATTCATAGATAACTAATGCAATTGACACAAGTAAAATTTTGTAATACACATATAATGTGTATTGTTTTTTATTGGTCGAGTTTTTTGCATTTTGATGTCCTTAACTAGATTTCATGACCATTTAATTTAAAAAAATTGGCAATAAATAAATTGAAATAAAATGGTTATTGCAGAATGAGTTTAGTGTTAATTCTATATGATCAGGATATATGTATGAGAATGTGTTTGAAGGCATTTCTCATGTAAAATGGATTATTATTCTACATATCAATAGAGATGATATCATGAGGTAATTTAATATTTTATAGTATCATAATAACATAAAAAAATTATAATTTTATGTAATGTTTCTATTTTGTATATGAAATAGATAAAAAATAAAGTGAATCATTAGAATAAAGTCATTACTCAAATCTATGGGTCTTTGAGTTTTTTATTAAAATAAAAAATTTTGTTTTTTATTTTATTCATTATTATTTATGTAATTTTATTATAGCATGTGGTTTTTTCTAACATGTTTATTTTTTTATAAAGGCCAATGAATTTGGTCACTCTATTTACCGAACAGATATGTGGGTTCATGTGCATAAGAAATCTGATTGTTGTTTTGTAAATGACTATAAGAATGATGTGGGAGTATGTATTCTTCATTACATTACAAAATTATTTAACTCAAATAAAAACATAATAATGAAATTTATATTCTGACAACTAAAAATAATTAAACAGAATTAAATTAGGAATGTTACATAGATCAAAATTTGGCAATTTGGCGCCGTCAGATACATCTAATTTGACCCAATTAATTGTCTTTATGGATTATTTGTTATTATACATTAATTTTAAATAGTATTATTTTATTGAAATTAAAATAACTAAAAATTTTGGGGAATTTATTGTTCTGATAGGATTATATTGTTCATATTTTTTAAAAAATAATTTTTAATAATTTTTTTACACGATAAAATTCATGATGTCTAGGATGTGAATCTTTCCAAACAATCATCACATTCCCTGAATGTTACAGTTAGAATAATTTTAGGAAAGAATCATTCAGAACATTCATTGGGGGTGGGTTCTAGTTGTACTCCCCCAGCCATCTTTGACAAGATGGTGTCATCTATTACTTCTACAACCGATGGGGGTTCGAGTAGAGAAATTGATCCTGAATAACATAGGGAAATTGCAATAATAAATGAAAAAGTATATGAACTAGAATATCATAGGAAAACACTGGATTAGTGACCGTAGAAAATGGATAATGATTTAGATTTTGTACCTTAGAAAATGACTAGAATTCTCCCCGAGTATATTTTTATCCTTATATCTCATTCAACTGATGTAAATTCTAAATTCCATAGATCAATCATATAATTGAAAAGATCACATACAATATCCATTAATAAAATTAAATGTTCACTTTTATTCTGAAAATTGGAATTTCTTGTCATACCAACCTAATATTTTAATAGATTGATCTTTTGTTGATTAATACTCATAAAAAATTATTTATAGATCATTATCCATAATTGATAAAAAAATCCATGATTTTAAATGGTTTTGAGAAGGTAACCCATTATTAATGGTACAAAATCATTTAAAAACATGTGTTTCGAGGGGTTGGGGGTAAAATAAGAAAATGACAACTAATTTCTATCAAAACATGGGGAAATTATAGTAGATTTAGTTTTGAAATGTATAAACTGATGACACATCATTTTAATTTACATCTTTTCTGAGATGGTTGTAAATGTGTTTTAGTGTTTTAAAACATTAAAAAAAAAATCTTGGAACGATAAATACAGTAGAGAAAAAAATTATTAATGATTTTAAATAATTGGAATACCACCACTAAGTTATTTTTGATCTCTATGTGTAGACAACATGTCAATATGATCTGTTTTTTGGATGGAATGTCTCTGTAAACAGTACTTATTGCTACAATAATAATTAATAAATGTGTCATGGGGACAATACCAGGAAAAAAATGTGGGATTTCCCTAAAATATAAAAAATGTCTGTATATTGAATTTGGAAATGTATGAACTGATGAAATATCATTATGAATTATGGTGTTTTAGTGATGTCCATAAATGTGTTTTCATTGGTTTAAAACACTAAAATTTGTTTTGAATTATAAAAAACATAGAAAATGATCTCAAATGGACATTAAATCATGGGAAAGCATGATTGAATTTTTTTTAATACATGCGCGTAGAAAATATTCCAATCTGAGAAGTGGTGTGGTCATAACAACATGGTAACCACTTCTTAAAGGTAAAAAACCTTTAAAAACGTGTGTTATGAGGGGAGGGGTAGGTTCATAGGTAGGTAAAATATGTCAGTTTTCTATGAAATTAGATTAAAATAACAATATATTTAATTTTGAAATATAGAGAGGGATGGTACATCTTTCAAAATTATGGTTATCCTCGAATGATCTTAAATACACTTTTAGTGATTTGAAACACTAAATTGTTCACGGAATAGTAAAAATAATAGAAAAAAACATTTTATTGATGTAAAATAATTAGAAAAAAACTATTAAGATATTTATTATTTTTGAGAAAAGTAAAAATGTCAATCTACATTGAGGTGTGCTTAGAATGACTTAGTTAACACATTATAAATGTACAAAAGCTTTTAGAAATAATTTCTAGTGGTAAAAGCCATCATAACAATGTCATATTACCCTGAAATCATGGGGAAAAATTACATAAAATTGGGAAATTGACAAATAGAAATAATGTAATTCTAATTTTTGGTTTTCCTAAGATGACTATAAAAACGTATTTGGTGATTGAAAACACTAAAACATTATTGGAATGGTAAAAAAGATATAAATACTTAATACTGATATTTAATCAAGTGAAATCAATATATGAGTTATTGTTTTTCCTATCTGTAGAAAGAATGTCAATCTGAATTGTGGTGTTGTTAGAATAAATTAGTAACCATTTCTTGAATGTATAAAAGGATTTCAAAACAAGTCTTTGGGGGTTAAATCTATGAATATGATGTCACATTTCATTATAATTATACGAAAAAATCATATTTTGAATTATTAATTATAGGATATTGTTTCATGTTATTCAGAATTATGGTTTCCCTAATATGTTCATAACTGTATTTTTTAGGGTTTGAAACACTAAAACTTGACTGGAATAATCAAACACATTGAAAATGACCTCATATTAATGTGTAATCATGGTAAAACCACTATTGAATTATTTTTTACATGTATATGAAAAAAACATCAATATAATGGGTGGTGTGGTTAGAATGACTATATAAGCACCTAGTAATGGTATAAAATCTAATAAAAACAAGCCTTAGGGGGGGGGTCAAAACTAGGAAAATGATGTCAGGTTACAAAGAAATCAGGGGGAATGACTATACAATAAAATTGGAAATGTATGAACCAATATAGTGTCATTATAAATTAAGGTTGTCCTAGGATTTTCATAAATTTATTTTTGTGTGTCTTAAAAAACAAAAACATGTGTAGAAAAATAAAAAACAGATAAATAACATAGAATGATGTAATATCATTAAAAACCCATTATGGAGTTATTCTTAACATGTACATGTATAAAAAACATCAATATGACCTCTAATGTTGTTGGAATGACATAGTAAACACTTCTTAAAGGTATAAAAGCCTTAAAAACAAGTGTTTGGAGTCAAACCAAGGAAAAATATGATATAATGCAGAAAAATCAGTTGAAAATGACAAAAAGAATGGATTTTGTAATGTATGATCTAATGATATATCCTTTTGAATAATGGATTTCATGAGATGACTGTAAACCCATTTTTAGTGTTTTATAACACTAAAATGTGCATGGAATAATAAAAACTATACAAAAAACCTATGATTGAGATGGAATAATGGGACTTCCATAGATGGGTTTTTTATGTGTACACATAGAAAGAACATTAATATGATGTTATGTGTGGTAGAAAATACTCAATAAACACTTCTTAAAGGTATATGTGCCATTAAAAATTTATAGAGGGTTAAAAAGAGGAAAACGACATTATATTTCCATAAATCAGGGGTTAATGAACAAATATTGTCTTTTAAAATTTAGGAACTGATTCCATGTCATTCCAAATTACATTTTTCCCAGTATGGTAGAAAATACATTTTCAGTTTTTTAAAACACAAATATATGTGTGGAATGGTCATAATGACAGAAAATGACCTCACATAGATGTGAAATCATGAGAGAAGTATTGTTGAGTTATTTTTTACATTTATTCATAGAACATACATCATTCCAACGTGTGGTGTGGTTTGAGTTACGTAGTAATGATGTTTAAAAGGTACAAAAGACATTAAAAATAATCCTCTATGGGTAAAAAGAATGAGAATAAAGTTATAATTCCATGAAATAGGGGGTAAATGTAACACCCCAGTTAAATAAAGAATATGACATTTTCATATTTATCTATATTTGTGAATAAAATATTAATATGACTTTAAAGGGGATGCTATGTCCGATGGCGTACCCAACACACAACAACGAGTTTTTTGGGAATCTTACGTTGCACTCTAATAATAAAATAATATTATTTTAAATGGAGGTTAACATGTAGCCGTTGTATTGGAGGGAATGGATAGAAATAACTAAAATATGAATATATATGTTTTTTTAAATGTTTTTACATCTATCCAAAGGCTTAAAATACGGAAAGAATTCAATTTTAGACTCTTATAACCTAATTTTCACTAAAGGTTCACTTATCTCCTTCTGATGACGAACTGTCATTAAATATAGTTTTGATCACTCTTATACATTCTTTTGGACCAAATAAAACTCTTCTTTAGAATCGGGTCATCAAATTTTACTTTGTGTAAATTTTTGGTATTTTTCCGATAAAGTTCATTTTTTAATGAATAGTGTAAAATGTTGTATTTTAATTCAAAACCTCTTTTTAATCTAATTTATTTATATTATTAGATAATATTTTTAATTGGTTTTAAAGTGAAATTAGAAAATATTTTTACCATTAAATCCAATAGTGGTCGTTGGAATTAATTTCACTTTGAAATCAGACTTAAACTAGTGTCAATCTTTTGATACTTATTTTTTATAAAAACACGCTATTTGCTCTAACAGTGGGAATTAATTATTAAATTAATTAATGTGACTTATATGTTTTGAATTTTTTAAAACGGACTTCATTTTTAAATTCGCAATATCAAATATAGCTTAGGGTGAATTTTTGGGATTTTTCTGAAAAACTTCAATTTTTGATGAATAGTGAAACCACTAAGTGGTACTTATAAAAGCTGATTTTTGTTAAAATGAAATTTTACCACTTATGTGTTTTGAATTTCAAAAATCCGACATACATGGTTGTCATTAAGAAGTAAAATGTGGTTCAATGGGATAAAAATAATTTTTTTGGTGAATAGTAAGTTATTAAGTTCTTAATCGCGATTAGTGGTAATTAGGGTAGTTTAAGGTATAAATAATGCTTTAATAATATAAAATGACATAGAAAAATGTCCCAACCTTATTGGTTGTGTCATGGCCGACCAAGACAAGCCATGGGTCAACTTGGGGACCCCATGGAGCCACTTTGGTTGGGAAAAGACATAAATAACTTTTTATTTAATGTAAAAGTAAAAATGACACAAACATAATATGTTTTACGAAAACAATTTTTATATGTGGTTATAAAGATCAGATTTTTGATTATAAATAGTAATTGGGAATCTAAAAATATTTCGTACATCATAGTAGTTTTTTTATAATTTTTAGAAATTAAATAAATTAAATTATTTATGACATAATAATGATGCAGCAATGACATCATTATTTGACAATTTAAATAAAATGGAAAGATAATGTAAAATCTATGAACTACACATGTCCAAAACTTATTGGATGGGTTTATTTCGAACCCTTATCACCTTATCCACGAATTATATCAATGTGGGACCTTTTAAAACCGAAACACATTTTCAAATAAAGTAATATTTCTTTACTTTTCAAAAGTGCCCCTCCTCTCCTCTTATAAAAGGCCCCCACCTCTACCTCATTTCTCACACTCCTCAAGCCTTTGTCTCGGCCAACCCCTGCCCATTTACTCCCTCCAAATCTCTATCCTCATCCTATAGGATTCCCTTTGGGAAGAATCATTTCAAAGGAAGCCTTTAGGCTCAAATCAAAAGGAGTTACACTTTTAAAGGTAATTCATTCTCTCATGTTCATTTGTTTTATTTTGCTTCTCCAACCCCCTAAACTCTGTTTATTTATTTCTTTTGTAACAACAATAGTATATTCAATATAATAGGATGTTGTTATAAGATTTATTCGAGCTACACTCTCAAACAACTACATCAAATGGTTAAAGAACATACGGTTTCCGTGGATGGCGAAATTGTGCCTCCTGAAACGATGATTGTTCAATACACATTTAACACCTTCAAAGGTGGACATTATGATGTCACTATTTTTATATATGATATATGATATATAATATGTTTATGTTTTACTTATGCTTCTTTATTTTTCATTTGTGTCTTACCTTTATGGTTTCCATTATGGGTATACGCGATATCTTCATTTTAGGAAGTGCGGACTACCGCCCCCTCAAAGTGATGTGATTCGTTAATGCCATACGTGGGACGTATAAAGGACGGATTTAATGTTATTATATATGATGTTATACTGGAATTATTATTTACCTCTATATAATTATTATTTCTTTCCATTAAAGTATGAGATATAAATGAAAGTAGCGTTCATGCGTACCTACGGCTTACCGTCTCCATGAACGGTGCATTTCATTTCTTATCCCCAAATGTAATGTACTATTATAAGTACATATATATAATGGATATATATGATGTATGATACATATAAATGATTAGTATAATTCTGGAATTAAAATATACATACCTATCATATAGTTTTAATTCCATTAATACGACATAGAAATGAAAGTAGCGTTCATGCGTACGTACGGCTTACCGTCTCCATGAACGGTGCATTTCATTGATTTCCTCTAAATGATTATGTGATTTTATAAATACATGTATATTCTGGATATATATGATATATATGATATCCAAATCAGGAATTTCATTTTTGGATATGAAGAACATTTGACCACACGAACAACATGTAATTGTAAGAAGTCCACTTTCGACTTAAGAACCAAATATCGACAAAACAAACATGATTAACTTAAATTATTAAATAATGTTTATAACATGGTAATTAGTGATATAAAAGGAATAATGAACTTTAAAAATGTTCTTAAGGAAGTATTAATTAACTCATGTTTATTATTCAGGAGATTAAAGAACGATCGAGTCAAGTCGGACCCGAGGTAAGGGATCCTACAACTCTCTTTCTTTTTAAGTACCCTCTTTTATGTCATTCCTTTTAAAGCTCATCTTTATTGTTATTTGGGATGTTCTTTTATATTAATCTTACTTTAATTTTTATGTTCATTTGATGAGATACCCTATTATCTCTCATCAATGCATTTTGTAAGTTTTGAGTGACGCCGATAGGCTGTCGAATTTTCGTAGGAGATCTAACCTCTCTCTTTCTTTTAAAGTACTCTCCTTTATGTCAGTTATTTTAAGCTCCTATTTGTTATGTTGGGGGATGTTCTTTTATATTCCACTTTCTGTAAACATTATGTTGATGTAATGAGAGACCCTATTTTATCTCATCAATCCATTTTGTAAGTTTTAAGTGGCGCCGTTAGGCTACTGAGTTTTCGTAAGAGATTTTTCATCTCACTTTTATTCCCGTGAGATTTATGCTACATTTGCCACAATTTCCATTTAGTGGTTTATGTACTGCCCACTATTAAACTCCTTTTGTAATATAATTCCATTTATGGGTATTTACATATTCATTGTATGACACTTCTTCAATGGGGTGTACTTTTCGGAAGTTACCCAAGTCGGTAAGGGAACCTTTCACCCTCCTCTTTTTAAAAGACTTCTTTTGTTGGGTCTTTTAATTTACATATTGTTATGTTGGGATATGTTATCATATATCCTTATTGATGTAAATTTTATGTTCAAGTGATGAGATACACTTTTTATCTCTCATCAACTCATTTTGATGTGATGCCGTTAGGCTGTCAAGGGAACTTTTTAACCCAATTTCGATTTCTTTGGGTTCAACATGTAGTCATTGAATATGTCATCCATTGAATATGAGTGAATGACCTTTTATTTTTTTACACTTAATATCCACTTATATTGGGTGTATTTATATTTGTCACACATATTTTTGAGATTGATTTGTCCTTAATTTAAGGATACCTTCTTTATAAGGGATTTCATCACATTTGACATTTCTATTGAGGGTTCATTGTTGTTATGAACCAATTCACTCTTATATGGTGTATATACTGTCCTTTGGAGTATTATATCATGAATCCATTTATTCTCATGATATTATAAAGTTCCGACTAAATGTTACACCTCAATTATTGTATTCAAGTGTCTCTAATTTTGGTAAAACCCCTTTAACCAAAATGTCGTTTTAAATGTTTTAATTATTTGTTCTTATTAATATCC
This sequence comes from Viscum album, assembly GCA_963277665.1. Taxonomy (NCBI): domain Eukaryota; kingdom Viridiplantae; phylum Streptophyta; class Magnoliopsida; order Santalales; family Viscaceae; genus Viscum; species Viscum album. Next base: position 136,601,110 of record OY728161.1, on the reverse strand, counting down.
ATGTTTTCAAAATGGTTTTAAGGATTTATTTATATGGATATTAATGGTTTAAAATTTTATGCTTCAAGGTGGTGTGGGACACTTTGATTCCAAAATCTCTTTATTAAATGTTTTAAATGGTTTTGAAAATGGTTTTGATAAAGGATTCTATTATGATATATTGTGATGTGGAAATGTTATCATTCCTTTATATTGGTTTTATGTTTTATGATTTTATATTGGTACTTGGACATTTTAACGGGTGGTTACGTTATAAACCATATGATGGGTGGTGCCGTGAATACCAGGACGGGTGGTTACGTTATAACCTCCAATGCATTGGGTATGGAAGTCAGCCGTATGGCTATTCTATTAAGTATGTATGGAAATTGGCCGTATGGCAATTCCATTAAGTGATATGTGTGGAAGTCGACCGTATGGTTATTCCACTTAAGTAAGTTTATGTCCCAAGTTACCTTTATATATGTTATGTGTTCTTTATATGGGTTTTATGGTAATCCTTTGGTTACAAAAAGGTAAGTAATGATACTTTTTTTCAGTGAAAAGTTTTTACTACTTCATGAAGGTGGAAAGTATTACATGGATAAAGTATTCATGGTTTACTTGTTGTTTTGAAAAACTAACAGTTTTCATTCTTTGTGTATCCCTTACTGAGCTTCTTATGCTCATCCCATGTTTTTGAAATGATTTTCACAGGACATAGCGTGGAATAGGGTCAAGGATGGGATCAAGGGAACGTCATGCTACCTAAAACATGGAACTATACATGTTTCTTTTAAAGAGTTTTTATTTTATGGAAATTTAGTAGAAGTGACTACTTTGTAATATTTTGAGATGTAATAGTTATGTCCTAATTCTCTAAAACTCTAAACCTAAAAATATCCTCAATGTGAATTACTCATTTAATTCAATATTAAGTAAGGTTTTAGGCTGGGGCCTTATAGTTGGTATCAAAGGTCGGTTTAGATAACTTTATAGGTTAGGGTATTCTTTTAGCATAAGTGACATTACCATAATGGTTAGGATTTCAGAAAGAGTCCTAATTTTAGATAAAGTGAATGAGTAAGTATATCTTAGCGTTTACCTTCCTCATTAGTACATGATGGTTTTGTTGATATACTCACACTGAACTTTTTGGTTTTAGTAAATAGCTGGATCTAGCAGGCACCAAAGTGACAATGGGTTTGAAGGAAACTGTGGTGGTTCTCTGATTAAGATACTGGATGAGATGGGGGATTCAATGAGGAATCTCATGGATGTTCTAAACCAACTATAAATGAGTCATGATCAACCACTTCAACCTTGGTGAGTTCTCTAATGCATCATGTATGAGATGGCCAACTTGATGTGGAAATTCAGGTAATAATTATTAAGGTAACCATTAGGGTTTATATGATCCTTACTTTTGAGGTAATTATGGGTTATTCTATGATATGATGGAAAATGAAGGGCATGAGGTAAACTTGAGGTTAAAATATGTTATGATTATTCTTGAATATTTTATCTCATTTTAAGGAATGTTTTAAGAATTATATAGTTTTGGAAAAAGGACAACACGTAGACCGTGTGACATCCCGTCGCGTCGGACAAAGCTGCAGGAATCGAACCCACAACCAATGTGCGACTGGTATTTATCGCCTACCACTGGACTACGTGAAGTCCCTGGTTAGTTTGACTGATTCATTCTAGTTATATGATTTTATGAATTAAGAGTAAGTTGATTTTGGGTTATTTATGAAAATGATTAACCTATCGTGGAGGATATGTGATTAGGTTAATTACTTTTCAAAACGAGACTTTAGGAGCAACTGATATTGTTTGGAGATAAATGTTACGATTTATCTTGGAAGACTCTGCGACTAAATCCTTCAAATATTCGGGTTTCAATCTTATATTGGTTTACTTTGAAGAATTTTATGGACAAATTGATTATAGAATGGTCCTCGTTGAACTTTGGTTTTTGTTGGACAAATTTTGGAGATTAAGAATAGATTTTCTTTTTATAAAGGGTTATCCTTTTCTAGATTATCTGATCTTGTACTAGCCTTTTTGGTTTTGGTTTTGGTTAAAGTCTAAAGACATGGGAAGTATATAGTTCTATTTTTTGGATTAGGTGACTCTCTAGAAGTTGATTATAGTACTCTTAATGTGAACAAGTCTTCCTAAATACCCGTCTTTTGGAGAAAATATGAGTTTGTGTAAGGAATCTAATAAAAGTTGAAAGTCAATATGATAAGTGATTATGTTTCCTTATGAATAAATTCCTCAATAAAAAGTAACTTAAAACAAAAATTTTTTCTATTAACTTTTCCTACTGGGGAATCGAATACCGTTTAACCCATCACATGTTTGTGATTTTCTCGTGGTTAACTTTCTCCTAAATATATTTTCTATCACTCTCCATCAGAACCTGACCCTTTGTTTTTTCCTCCATGTCCATATTTTCATACTTGGAATCCTAGTATGGGTTAACTCGGGTGACCTTTGTACTTATCTTTCATTATTTTAAAGTGTTTGTTTTACCGACTTTTGTTCCGATGTGGGACTTTCAAGGATGTTTCCAAGCACAATTTTAAAAATTGCGAGGACGCAATTCCCAAAAGGGTGGAAGGATGTAACACCCCAGGTAAATAAAGAATATGACATTTTCACATTTATCCATATTTTTGAATAAAATATTAATATGACTTTAAAGGGGATGCTATGTCCGATGGCGTACCCAACACGCAACAACGAGTTTCTTGGGAATCTTACGTTGCACTCTAATAATAAAATAATATTATTTTAAATGGCAGTTAACATGTAGCCGTTGTATTGGCGGTAATGGATAGAAATAACTAAAATATGAATATATATGTTTTTTTAAATGTTTTTACATCTATCCAAAGGCTTAAAATACAGAAAGAAATCAATTTTAGGCTTTTATAACATAATTTTCATTAAAGGTTCACTTATCGCCTTCTAATGACGAACTGTCATTAAATATAGTTTTGATCACTCTTATACATTCTTTTGGACCAAATAAAACTCTTCTTTAGAATTGGGACATCAAATTTTACTTTGTGTAAATTTTTGGTATTTTTCCGATAAAGTACATTTTTTAATGAATAGTGTAAAATGTTGTATTTTAATTCAAAACCTCCTTTTAATCTAATTTATTTATATGATTAGATAATATTTTGAATTGGTTTTAAAGTGAAATTAGAAAATATTTTTACCATTAAATCCAATAGTGGTCGTTGGAATTAATTTCACTTTGAAATCAGACATAAACTAGTGTCAATCTTTTGATACTTATTGTTTTATAAAAACACGCTATTTGCTCTGACAGCGGGAATTAATTATTAAATTAATTAATGTGACTAATATGTTTTGAATTTTGTAAAACGGACTTCATTTTTGAATTCGGAATATCAAATATAGCTTAGGGTGATTTTTTGGGATTTTTCTGAAAAACTTCAATTTTTGATGAATAGTGAAACCACTAAGTGGTACTTATAAAAGCTGATTTTTGTTTAAATGAAATTTTACCACTTATGTGTTTTGAATTTCAAAAATCCGACATATATGGTTTTCATTAATAAGTAAAATGTGGTTCAATGGGTTAAAAATAATTTTTTGGTGAATAGTAACTTATTAAGTTTTTAATCGCGATTAGTGGTAATTAGGGTAGTTTAAGGTATAAATAATTTTTTAATAATATCAAATGACCTAGACACATGTCCCAACATTATTGGTTGTGTTATGGCCAACCAAGACAAGCCATGGGTCAACTTGGGGACCCCATGGAGCCACTTTGGTTGCGAAATGACATAAATAACTTTTTATTTAATGTAAAAGTAAAAATGACACAAACATAATATGTTTTACGAAAACAATTTTTATATGGGGTTATAAAGATCAGATTTTTGATTATAAATAGTAATTGGAAAGATAAAACGATTTCCTACATCATAGTAGTTTTTTTATAATTTTTTGACATTAAATAAATTAAATTATTTATGACATAATAATGATGGAGCGATGACATCATTATTTGACGATTTAAATAAAATGGAAAGATAATGTAAAATGTATGAACTACACATGTCCAAAACTTATTGGATGGGTGGATTTAGAACCCTTATCAACTTATCCACGAATTATATCAATGTGGGACCTTTTAAAACCGAAACACATTTTCAAATAAAGTAATATTTCTTTACTTTCCAAAAGTGCCCCTCCTCTCCTTTTATAAAAGGCCCCCACCTCTACCTCATTTCACACACTCCTCAAGCCTTTGGCACGGCCAACCCCTGCCCATTTACTCCCTCCACAACCCTATCCTCATCCTAGAGGATTACCTTTGGGCAGAATCCTTTCAAAGGATTCCTTTAGGCTCAAATTAAAAGGAGTTACACTTTTAAAGGTAATTCATTCTCTCATGTTCATTTGTTTTATTTTGCTTCTCCAACCCCCTAAACTCTTTTTATTTATTTCTTTTGTAACAAAACCAGTATCTTCAACATAATAGGATGTTGTTATAAGTTTTATTCTAGCTACACTCTCACACAACTACATCAAATGGTTAAAGAACATACGGTTTCCGTGGATGGTGAAATTGTGCCTCCCGAAACGATGATTGTTCAATACTCATTTAACACCTTCAAAGGTGGCCATTATGATGTCACTATTTTTATATATGATATATAATATGTTTATGTTTTACTTATGCTTCTTTATTTTTCATTTGTGTCTTAACTTTATGGTTTCCATTATGGGTATACGCGATATCTTCATTTTAGGAAGTGCGGACTACCGCCCCCTCAAAGTGATGTGATTCGTTAATGCCATACGTGGGACATATAAAGGATGGATTTAATGTTATTATATATGATGTTATACTGGAATTATTATTTACCTCTATATCATTATTATTTCTTTCCATTAAAGTATGAGATAGAAATGAAAGTAGCGTTCATGCGTACGTACGGCTTACCGTCTCCATGAACGGTGCATTTCATTTCTTATCCCCAAATGTAATGTACTATTATAAGTACATATATATAATGGATATATATCATTTATGATACATCTAAATGATTAGTATAATTCTGGAATTAAAATATACATACCTCTCATATAGTTTTAATTCAATTAATATGACATAGAAATGAAAGTAGCGTTCATGCGTACGTACGGCTTACCGTCTCCATGAACGGTGCATTTCATTTCTTTCCTCTAAATAATTATGTGATTTTATGAAAACATGTATATGCTGGATATATATGATATATATGATATCCAAATCAGGAATGTCATTTTTTTATATGAAGAACCTTTGACCACACGAACAACATGTAATTGTAAGAAGTCCACTTTCAACTTAAGAACCAAATATCGACAAAACAAACATGATTAACTTAAATGATTAAATAATGTTTATAACAGGGTAATAAGGGATATAAAAGGAATAATGAACTTTAAAAAGGTTATTAAGGAACTATAAATTAACTCAAGTTTATTATTCAGGAGATTAAAGAACGATCGAGTCAAGTCGGACCCGAGGTAAGGGATCCTATAACTCTCTTTCTTTTTAAGTACACTCTTTTATGTCATTACTTTTAAAGATCATATTTATTGTTATTGGGTTGTTCTTTTATATTAATCTTACTGTAATTTTTATGTTCATGTGATGAGAGACCCTATTCTCTCCCATCAATGCATTTTGGATGTTTTGAGTGGCGCTGATAGGCTGTCGAATTTTCGTAAGAGATCTAACCTCTCTCTTTCTTTTAAAGTACTCTCCTTTATGTCAGTTCTTTTAAGCTCCTATTTGTTATGTTGGGGGATGTTATTTTATATTCCATTTTTTGTAAACATTATGTTGATGTAATTATAGACCCTATTTCCTCTCATCAATCCATTTTGGAAGTTTTAAGTGGCGCCGTTAGGCTACCGAGTTTTCGTAAGAGATTTTTCATCTCACTTTTATTCCCGTGAGATTAATGCTACATTTTCCACAATTTCCATTGACTGGTTTATGTACTCCCCACAATTACACTCCTATTGTAATATAATTCCATTTATGGGTATTTACATATTCATTGTATGACACTTCTTCAATGGGGTGTAGTTTTCAAAAGTTACCCAAGTCGGTAAGGGAACCTTTCACCCTCCTCTGTTTAAAAGACTTCTTTTGTTGGGTATTTTAATTTACATATTGATATGTTGGGATATGTTCTCATATATCCTTATTGATGTAAATTTTATGTCCAAGTGATGAGATACACTTTTTATCTCTCAACAACTCATTTTGATGTGATGCCGTTAGGCTGTCAAGGGAACTTTTTAACCCAATTTCGATTTCTTTGGGTTCAACATGTAGTCATTGAATATGTCATCCATTGAATATGCGTGAATGACCTTTTATTGTTTTACACTTAATATCCACTTATATTGGGTGTATTTATATTTTTCACACATATTTTTGATATTGATTTGTCCTTAATTTAAGGATACCTTCTTTATAATGGATTTCATCACATTTGACATTTCTATTGAGGGTTCATTGTTGTTATTCACCAATTCACTCTTATATGGTGTATATACTGTCCTTTGGAGTATTATATCATGAATCCATTTATTCTCATGATATTATAAAGTTCTGACTAAATGTTACACCTCAATTATTGTATTCAAGTGTCTCTAATTTTGGTAAAACCCCTTTAACCAAAATGTCATTTTAAATGTTTTAATTATTTGTTCTTATTAATATCCATGTTTTCCAAATGGTTTTAAGGATTTATTTATATGGATATTAATGGTTTAAAATTTTATGCTTCAAGGTGGTATGGGACACTTTGATTCAAAAATCTCTTTATTAAATGTTTTAAATGGTTTTGAAAATGGTTTTGATAAAGGATTCTATTATGATATATTGTGATGTGGAAATGTTATCATTCCTTTATATTGGTTTTATGTTTTATGATTTTATATTGGTACTTAGACATTTTAACGGGTGGTTACGTTATAAACCATATGACGGGTGGTGCTGTGAATACCAGGACGGGTGGTTACGTTATAACCTCCAGTGCATTGGGTATGGAAGTCGGCCGTATGGCTATTCCATTAAGTATGTATGGAAATTGGCCATATGGCTATTCCATTAAGTGATATGTGTGGAAGTCGACCGTATGGTTATTCCACTTAAGTAAGTGTATGTCCCATGTTACCTTTATATATGTTATGTGTTCTTTATATGGGTTTTATGGTAATACTTTGGTTACAAAAAGGTAAGTAATGATACTTTTTTTTTCAGTGAAAAGTTTTTACTACTTCATGAAGGTGAAAAGTATTACATTGATAAAGTATTCATGGTTTACTTGTTGTTTTGAAAAACTAACAGTTTTCATTCTTTGTGTATCCCTTACTGAGCTTCTTATGCTCATCCAATGTTTTTGAAATGCTTTTCACAGGACATAGCGTGGAATAGGGTCAAGGATGGGATCAAGGGAACATCATGCTACCTAAAACATGGAACTATACATGATTATTTTAAAGAGTTTTTATTTTATGGAAATTTAGTAGAAGCGACTACTTTGTAATCTTTTGAGATGTAATAGTTATGTCCTAATTCTCTAAAACTCTAAACCTGAAAAGATCCTCAATGTGAATTACTCATTTAATTCAATATTAAGTAAGGTTTAAGGATGGGGCCTTATAGTAAATGATCATAGATTAAATATTGAAATGTAGTAACCAATGGAACATCATTCCAAAACATAGTTTTCATGGGATTGATATAAACATGTTTTTAGTTCTCTAAATAACTAAAACATGCATGAAATTGTTCAAATAATTGAATATTTTATTATATTATCATGGAAAAATAGGAAAACCATTACTGAGCATTATTTTAAATATATGACATATTTTTATATTAAATTTTTTAAAAAATATTATTACATAAATTCCAAAAATAGCCCATGTCATTATTAAAAAATAAAGAAAATATTTACATATAACTTTTCAGTTCTAGTGTTGAATCATATCGTAAATAGGTATGTCTATTTTTTAATGTGTTTTTTATTATATATTATTTGTTATATTTTAAATGTATAATTATTTCTTTTAAAAAATTAAAAAATTATTATTTTCTACATTTTGAATGTATTCTAGGTATTTTCCATTTTACATTAATTTTTTAAATATTCCAAGTCTTTGTTATAGGGGAAATGTCAAAAGTATGCCGAAGGGTAAATTTTTTGATCCATGACATTCTTCAAAATGCATCAATGTGGGTTCTTCATTTCTATTGTATGATAAATTTTTTCCAATTATTCTTATTTAATTATGATTTATTTTTTTCTTTTATTTTTTGTTTTTTTTTCTATTATAGTGAATGAGATGACATGTTCAGTTTTAGTTGATGGGATTTCGTAGAGGTAGATAGGTGTAGTGGAGTCCATTATATGGATGTATATTGGGTTTGGTATGTTTTTGGACCAATTTTCAATTTATATATTATTGAATGAGGTATTTTTTGATAGATTTATATGTAGATAAATACCATGGTTATGATTATTATCGATGTGTGACATATTTATTATGGTATTATCATAAATTCATATATATATATTTATATATTTTTCATAAAATATTTTAAAAAACCTAATTTAGAAGAATATTTTAGTAACCACCTCTAAACACATTAATTAACATATGTTTTTGAGGTGGTTATGTGTGACATCCACTAAAACAAACCACTACAAATATGTTTAGCCACAATAATTTTAATTTTATTTATATTACCCGTTGACAATTTTTTTAGAAAAAACCACTGCTAAATAAACTAGAATCCACTTATAAGTTCTTTAAAAATGACACATAACAAAACAACCATGAAATTTATGACTTCTCCACTAAATAATTAGTGACCATGCAATGCACGTAGGATTTAAAACCCTCCAATATATTGTCAGGCTACAATTTTAACTTCCAATAGTCCATTAAAAACCACCGTAAATGCCGTTTTTTGTAGCATGGACTATGTTATAGAAAACTTCCATAATATCATGGATTATTATTTAATTATTAGGTCATGTATTAACCACCATAATTCGATTATATAATCATAAAATGTATTCCCACTTGATTATGTACCTTAATCTACAAATATTTAATATTTTAAAAGTTTCACACTTTTGTCTCATCAAAAACACATAACCACCAGTTAAATTCACTAGTAAAAGTGATTATGTACCTCAGAACACCAAATTGTTATTTACTCATCAATCCATATAAATAAAAATATATATTTGACAAAATAAACCACTTTACCTACAACTTTTACTCAAAAAGGTACATTATCCCTCATTCCTAATTAAAATTATTCACAACTGTAAAAAATTCTGTGATTGAATGAGTCCAATAATTATTCTCTATTAATCCATTTGATGTGTCTATCATTTATATTTCCAAGGAATCAATTCCAATGGATGGTGGGATTAAAATTAACCCAAGACATCTTACTCTAAATGTTATATATTGGATTATTCAAATATATAAGATATATAAGATTTATTGAATTCATAATTCTATTAGACATTACATTTTTAAATATATATAATTCATAAAAATTAATTAAATTAACATCTTATCCAAACAAAATAAATATAAAAATTATTTTTAAATCGTGATAATATAATAAAAATTATCCAATTCCAAAACAAATCCCAAGGGTAGACTTATATCAAAAGTCCAAACACGTAATCCCCCAAATATATCTACATTATTATAGAAATATCTACTTCTCCGTTCATAAAATCAGACCGATCTCCAAATCTATGTTTTTGGTTACAAACATGTGATTCACCCTATTAATCCAATTCCCATGAGTTAAAATTAGGGAAATTTATCTCTATAACATTCACTATAAACTACTTATAATTTTTCTTAATGAGGACACTTTTCATATTTATATTTTAATTTTGATTTATTTTATAGATCACACAAGTAAGAGTTATCAAAATGATTATCATTGTGTTAGTCATAATCTGGAATATTTACATTTCTATGGGTGAGTATTACATTTATATATTTTCATCACTAAATATTAATTTAATTACTCCCATTACTAATGATGACCCATACATCATATCTATTTAGTGATCTGATATACATATTTTACCATGTGTTGGATATCTTTATCATTTATACCATAACAAGGTTATATAGTAATGAAATCATGCAAATCAAAATAGTTATGATTCTTGAATTGTTATATAGACAACCATTTCCCCAATAACATATATGGATAAACTCAACATTATTAATCTAGTAAACAAATATTATTAGTGTCTTATATTAATGTGTGACATAATGAAAAAATCAAGAATGATAACCAAAACTTAATAGGGTCACTCATTACATTATTTACATACACAAGAAAATTCATGGGCACTTGACATCAGCGAAACCTACGCATTTGGATGACCCACGTATTGGAAAAGTCCATATTAGAAATAATATCACATTTAATATTTACAGGGGTTTATTTATAAGTCACAATAACATAATATTAAACATAGTAATAGAAAACTCATATGTATTACATCAAATTAAATCATTATTGTCTCATGTATTATTACATTTTGTATATAGGATTATAATGATTTACTTTGTTAATCCCCATTAAATAAACAAAATAAATATTTCCACAACATATTTTTGTTTTTACTCTTAATTAAAAACAATGTTTCTTTAATCACCCACTAATAGACACAAAAAAATTCATAGATATCTAAATTCACCATATTATTATGTTATTTAAACTCTTCATGTACAGGTTTTGAATTATATTATAATTAAAATCACCATTTGAGTAATCATTGATCCATAGATAGCTAACCATCGCCCATATTAAAATCGGGAATAATTATCTAGGCTAGAGTGATGTATGAACCAAATCCCTTCTACCCATCGATACATTTCTCAAGGGATAATCCAAATTATAATAACTATGAAACATATATTTATAAACTATATTAAATGGTTAAATTCAATCTCATCAATTCAATTATAAATCAAGGTAATGATCAATGAAAACTAAATCTTATGTTGTCAGACCATGGATGTCTTTCGGAGATTAAAATATTATTAAAGGAAAATAAACTCATAAAATAAGAATATACAGTATTAATAATTCATAGTCATTTTATAAATATTAATATTCATAAAGAATTAAAAAATAAATTAACACATTTTTTTTTAAAAACATGTTATTCAATTATGACCACTTCATATTTAATTTTGGAATGAAAATTATCATTTTGTAATGTATAAAACTGATAATTTATAAAAAAATTCTTATCCATAAAAAAACATATCAAAATAATATTTTTTATCATTCTAACATGTATCTTATTATATGACTAATAATCACTTTATGAGTCATAGTTTTTGATTGATAGATAAATGTAACCATACTAACACTTACTTATCGAATCATATCTTATTATATAACCCAATAATAATCATTGATTAATATCAGAACATATGATTGGGAATTTCATAAGGATCCAATCATATTTAAGGATTATAAAATAAATACATTACAATTATATGATTTTATAAAATTTTATTGTCAATTATATTTTATGTTATTTTAAGTCATTTCATATATCATAGGTAAAATTCAGGGGATTTCATTATATGATACCCTATAATATAAGGTAGTCATACACTAAAAATAAAAATAGATTAATTTCATCATATTATATTTTTTGAGAGGTATTTGAACGCATTATGGAAGGGAATTTTTTTTGAAAAATAGAAAAAAAGGAATTTTGATACATTTAAGAAGAAATCATCGATACCATTAATGTATTATTGTTTTCATATAATAATCATTAATTGATGAAGAATCCTATGAAATTTATTATCGATATTCAATACATTAAACATGAAATTAATGATGAAGAAAAATACAACATTCACCTTAATAGATGATTGATATATGTTGATTCTCTACTGTAGTATGTTTGATGAGGACGGCTATATTAGTAAAAAAAAGGTCACATGACATTGATAGATTACACTGGCTATGTAATCCTTATACATAATGCGGGTACACCCATAATTTAAGGTGGTGATAGTTCATTATTCATTTAAAAAGAATAATGAACTAGGTTCTTGAAGATAGATTCCTCTAGGTTTTCATTATATGGATTTTTTCACAATGGGATAGAATAACCCTATTATATAATATCTTTATTTAATGAATAGATTTATACCACTAGGGAATACATTAATATATAATAAAATTTATGTTTTATTGCATTTTAGTGACTAAAAACTTATTTAATCATTTAAAAAGAGATTTTCGGGAATGACTGGATGTAGATGAATCGATATTATTAAAACATAACTGAAGAAATTGTGAGAAATATGTGTCATGTTCAATGCAATCTAATTCATACATACATTATATGTTGAGACTATTTATACTCATAATTTCCCATCATAATTTATTAAGGGAAACTGATCTATATTTTTTACATGCATCATATAAATTCCACTCCCTATGATATTGTGGATATTATACAATACTATATCACCTTTTTAGTACACATCCAAAACTATCAGAAATGATAATGGAAAGTATTCAAAAAAAATCATTTCAATGAAAAATGTAAAAAGGATGGGTTTCCATGGAATATTAAAAAAATTGAATGTGCCTGATGCTTATTGAAGTAACATTTCAGGATGTTTTGTTTTGAGTCATTTAAAATTACTTGTATTGAAAACTAATAAATTACATTGGCACTTTTCACCATTGGCAATGTATAAATTTTTACCGTACAAAAAGACTTCAAATAAAATTTCAGTTTTCACATTCATCAAAAAACTTTTTTGGAAGATAATAATCCCCATTAAGGTGGATAAAGTTTAAGAAATAACAAAACTAAAACTATTTCATTTTGAGGGGATATTTCAATATATTATTTTATTATGATGTTTTAATTTGCTATTATTTTTTTTGAATAATATAATGTTGGAGGACTAAAACAATATAAATGGATGTGTACAATAGAGAGTTAATTCATATTAATTATAATTTATTTTATATATTATGATTTTCAAATTCAAAACATATGATTTTTACTTATTAATTTACTAATTTTACAATTAATATCTCGTTAAATTGAATTCATATGTTAACAAATATTATCAATCATAATTTTTAATTTATAAAGTTTATCATTCCAAATATTGATTACCATTTTTTAATGTATTTTAATTTGATGGAGACATCATTCAATCGAGTATGGGATGTAAATGATAATAAATTTAATTATAAAATTGATAATAAATCATTATTATTTCCAAATTTTGGTTGATAAGTCTGAAAATATTCCTCATTTTTATTGACAAACATGGAGTTAAGGAAATAAAATTCATATTTGTAACTCAATACTAATATTTTTTATCGATATATTGAAGAATTAATGGAACAAATTAAATGAAATCATATGAGTTGAACTCAATATGATTAGAGATAAAATAAAGTGGTAAATAGATAATTTTTTTTCATGTCATGTTAGTTATGAATCATAAAAATAATTTTAATATTAATATACTGATATTTATCTACTATATGAAATAATATATTAAATCAATTATGAATAGTACCCCAATTTAGATAGTTGTTATGAACATTAAAATTTATTGATGTATGTTTCGCAAATAACTATGAATCTTTCTATGAGATTCTAACCTTAGAGTATTGAAAGTTTAATGATTTGAACTGCTTATGAGGAGAATGGTTTGAAAACACAAAATAGTATTAATGTTATAGTTTCATATTTGGTTATTTATAAAAATATTGTTTATACTATTTAGTTAAATTATTTTGGTTATTTTTCAGTTGTGTTATTCAAATGAATGTTGGTCAATATTAACAAGGGTATAAGGAAACACTCATTATAATTTTTTTCATCCAACTTATCAGGGATGGTAAATATAATAAACCATATTGAACATGATCTATATAACATTTTTAATAGAAAATTTTATATTATGCAATGATATTTTAAATGAAAATTCAAATCATTTTAACAATATAATACCAAGAGAAAACTATGATATCGCTGATGAATGTGAAGTAATTTGTAGAATAATGCTCTCATCAACATCACATTGGATGGGAGTTCCCTAAAAATATTGAAAGCGCTTGTCTTTTAAGGTAGGGTAAATATAAATATGAAGATTTAGTGTTCCCAATGAAAGATGATAATATCCTTAAATTCCATGATGAGACTGTTTCCTTGATAAAATGAGATGTATTTTTTAATATGTAATTTTATAAATTTTAATGTAAATAATAGTAATTGAAATATTGTTTTAATTTAATTAGTTGTATTTTTTTTATATTTTTAATATTAATGATGTAATTGAAGTGGTTTTGATATGGTTGTCAATTTATAGATTAGGACATCCAATCTACTCTGGCTACATATAGTACACTAGGAGTAGAAGAGAGTTCATCTACAATTGATTCACATGGTATAATTCACCACTTTCCTTGTATAAATATTTTAATATTTTTTTATTATGCATTAATTCATATATATTCCAACTATTGAGGATATTTGGGTGTCAAAAATTTAGATCGTGACTTAATCGTCATTACGAGGCTATTATCGTTCAATTTTTATGTATGAATTGTATCATAAAAACCTTAGCTTCTTATACTTAATAAATTCACAATTATGCTTTTTATTTTCGTAATTAATATTTTTATTAGAGTTTTCTCATGTAATACACACACATAATAATATAATAATAGATTAAACATATATTATTTTGTTATATTATTTGTGGTTACATTTGTTTTTTTAGAATATTTTTACAAAAACAATTCTTCTTCCTATAAACCCACTCTAATTCTCTTTATAGATTAATAAAATATTAAACATTCAAAACCAAAATCCTAAAACAAATCAATGTAATATAAACACCCCCAAAATAAGCGAACATACACTATATACACAAATTTCACAATTCATCCATAATATTTCATTCCATACATCAATTGGAGTTTCAAAATCATTAAAATATTTAATCGACTCATATATTTTTAAAATTACGTATATACCAAAAAAAAATCATCACATCCTTATAGAAAATAAATTCCCGAGTCGTTCTATGAACATTTTATATTATCCACTCTAACTATTAAATAATTAATTATCCACCCAAAAAACAAAATAAAATATGGTTATCCAATTGTTTTTACATATTTAATTATTGATGACACATTCAATTGAATATAAGTATATATTAATTAAAAGGGGAAAATTTGTGAACATCGTTACACTGATACTTTCACCAAATAGCCAAACATGCCATAAATTGGTGGAATCATTTCGATTTATCTAACTAATTATATGCATATATTAAAAAAAATTATATTTTGATTTAATATAAATAAGATTTAAATAAAAAAACCCACACATGTCTATAAAATTACATATTAATTTAATCCCATTACACTAAACCATAAAAACTTACGAAAAAATATAAATATAAACATCAGCCAAATCATAGAATGAAAGGGATCAAACTGGTAATAATAATAACTGAGAGGGGGTAAAAATGTGTTTATATTCTATATCAAAAATCCTATATGCACTTTTAAATATTCAGAGATATTATATTCCAAGAAAATGATGTAAAATATGGTATATATCATAATATTTCCATTAATGAGGTTAAACACTCTAAGTATTACTACATTCATGATTTGTGGTTGTATTTTCGAACTCATATATAGATATTATTTTTTATATCAAGGTATCTACATGTAACAGTATGACCTTTAACCAAATTTAAGATACCAAAACCAACCAAAAATGTATAGACCCATGTATATTGCTTGGAAAATTGTAGATATTTGAAGATTGACTAAAAGATAAAACATGATATTCTCTAAAAATGATAGATTGGGATCATATTTTCTTCCCTGAAATGTATTCATTGACTATAATAAATTTATGAAAATATTTTTTCTGCACAAACCAATTTATCAAACCCAACATAATATTATTTTCATTATTTACATGATTTATATCAAAAAATGCACGCAAATATTATTAAAATGGCATTTTCATATTTAATTCAGAAAAGTTATTAATAATAAAAGGTATACTTGTATTTTAAATTCAAGTCATGTTATTTCTTTTATTTATACATATGACATGGCTTCTTAACTGTCATATAATATATTAATAATGAAGAATGAATGTTATCCCAAAAATATAAATTTTATAAATAGTTTTAAATATACCTCACCATAAGAAAGGATCTATAATAATGTGGCATGGGACTACCCTTTGTGTTGTAGAACTCATCTCAACACTAATTAATTTTCCAACTAGAATCATGATCCATGAAAATGATGTTTGAACAATGAAGAATTACATATAATAATTATATAAAATTCATATCCCATTTCAGAATATAAATTTCAGAAACATCATAACTCATATGTTTAAACCCAGAAAATCCAAATTTGAGAAAATATTTTTTATATACAGGAAAAATGAAACATAAAGTTATCATATTTATAATGGATTATTTAATCGACAAATAATTCATGCTTATGAATTTTAGTGATGGTTTTTTAAAAAGATAAAATTTATAAAACCACCAATGAAATTTTTTTAAAGTGTTTATCCATACACATCCATTTATTCATACTTACATGGTAGATATTCATTCTTATGTATCATCTAATGATGTTTAAAATGTCAAGAATTATCCATATATATCTTTATTAATTTTAAATCCAGTTCATATATTGAAAAAATCACTAAAAATAATTTATAACCTCTCCAATGCATTCTAATGAATCCTCCAGTCATGTCAAAAAATCATCTAGTGATATTTGTAAAAAATATATACTGAAATTGAATTCTCAATAATCCATGGATGGTCTTTTACTTTCATTAAAATCAACATCATAATGGATTACATATAATGAAAATTCATACACATTTTGGAAACATATAATATTTATCACATGTTGTAGACAAAACATTTTTCATCAATACATATCATTATCTTGAACATTAGGATATCATTCATAAAAATTAATTAGTTATAAAAGTAAATACAATATCTTCATCAATAGGGTTCAAAAAATATATCTGTTGTTTTTTGTAAAAACTACTCATTCATATCTCTATATTAAAAAATAAAACAAAATGAACAAGTATGAGGGCTCCACTCGAATCTGTCAATGAAAATATCGATAATTTAATCATATCTAGGCCTATATGAACAAACATGATATAGAATAAAAAATTGATTAATTCATCCCTAATTGTTTTCATAAATTCAAATGATCATAGAAATTTTAATACATTTTTCTAAAAAAACTATAAAATATTTTATAGATTCTTTTCTGTAGCACATGGAACAGTAGTTAAAATAGTTCACAAATAGGGAGAATAATTATCTTCCCCTACAGAACAAACTTGATAACATATTTAATCATGATAAAATTCAGGAATCACAATAATTAAAATTAAAAAATATTTTATGTTGTTATGAATTACCATTTTCAATCTTAATGTATCAAATATATCAATTGTGGGAGGCTTTGTTGAGAAATAAAATAATTGTTCACTAGATTGAACAATATCAAGCTTCAAATAAAATAATTTCACCTTAAAAACACAATACATCGATATGTTTTGACCATGGAGGATGCACTATATTTTTGTATAGATTAATGTTTCTTTTATTATCATAGTGAACCATTAGCTGGTATCCTGTTTAGAAAACTGTATCCACAAGAAGATTATTCATATGAATCACCTGAGCTGATACCTATGATGAAGGCACATATTCTTCCTTAGTTTAACTCAATGTTAGTGAAGATTATTTCTTTTTGTGTCATATAAAAGTCTTATCATCAACATATTCTACTCCACCTGATGTGGATTTTCTATCCTGACTTTTTTGTACCCAATCAAAATTCTAAAAACCAATTTCGTTTAACTATAATTTGTTTCCATAAATTAAAATATATAAAATTATTTGAAAGATATCTAAAAATTTTATTTATTGAATGAACATGAGACTCTATTGGGTTCAATTGATATCTATCAAAATGAGTAACAAAACAATATATATCTAGTCTTTATATATTTTGAAAAAAAATAAATCTAATTAGCCAAAAAGATCCCATCCATTCACATCCATCCATTCATCATCTTTGGTTAGATTTTTTCCTAACTATATAATATTATATAATATTACTGATTCAACCATTGTAGATTTTTTTCATTCAATCATTATGATATTTTTATTTCTAAATAAATACATGATCAACATCAGGAGTGATTTATATACCTAATAATAATTTAATTTCTCTACATAGAGACATTTCAAATATATTCTTTGTTTTTGTGGACAAATCATGACACACATTTAACTCATCACTATATTATATTACATGATGTATAAATTCATTTTACTGACATATATTTAATCATTTTAATGAATAATTTTATTTTTCACATTCCTTATTGAAATCCATTATTTTCACGTTCTGATATTGCTTGAAATAACAATACATTTGTTCTTAATTTTGTCCATAGGGTAATAATTTTAATTTACATCATTTTATATAATCATAATAAAAATAAAACCCCTTAGTATATTCCATATAAACATCCTCATTTAGTTTTTCATTGTGAAATAAATATTTTACATCCATCAAAAAAATTTATAACTACTCTCAAAATAAATTTCATGAAAAATAAAAAAAAATTCTAGTCTAGAAACTAAAGGATATTTTCATTAAAAATAATTGCATATTTATATGATTGTCCCTTACATACAAGTATATCATAATGTCTGGTAACACATTCATCCTCATTTAGCTTATTTATAAAAACCCTTTTTTCCAATGATGTTTTTCATCATAGGTTTGGGAATAACTTATCATGTATCATAATTCCCTATTTTTTATAGAAAATCATTAATATATTGGATTTACATTATTTTTTCAAAATCATCTTCCACATTTTTTTGTTCAATATTTTTAATCCTGAGGGAATGGATGTTTCCCACAATTTTTTTGGGTCTGAACTCTACGATTTTGGTCGCCAATTAATTTTTTTTATCCAGGTCATTTCTATACCATGAACCTACTACAATTGGCCTCTATTTCCACCTTTATTGTTATTGTAGAATCTGTATCATGTCATAATGTTATAAATATTCTTCATTTTCTTCTATTTATAAATTACAAATAAAATCATCCTCAAGATATATCATAAAAAAATCATTACATATTCTGCATCTTCATAAAAAATGACATCATAATATTATACAATTTTCTCCAAATGATTATTTTGACATATATTGGAACTTATATTTCATTAATAACAATGGAATATTAATTTATCTTTTTTTCTAAAACTCTAATTCTATTATTATATTTCTTTTGATCATATAAGAGCCCTCAAACACTACAATGTGTTTTAAAAATGTATTATTCTAAAACATTGTTTAATAGATATATGTATCAAAGTTATTCTGTAAGAAGTGTTTTTTTTAATTATCACATAAATTGTTATTATCTATATCTTGTAGGACATTGAAGTTTTAGGATTAGTAATCTTGGTTTTGGCCATATTAAAAACCCATGTTATCCCATTATGTTACTCTATTTGGTTCAGGAGTTTATGGAACAAGAATATAATTATTAATGAAATGATTATCAAAATACTCTAATACATAATTTTACAAATTCTCACATACATTATCAAATATCAATATCTTCAATGGAAAAAATTATTATTTTTCATAAAATGATACAATTATTCTAAAATTTTCAATGTCTAGGGACTTGTAAAACATGAAACACATACGAGTCATTATGGTCAATTATTCAAATAAATTAATTTAATATCTATCGACACATGATGATTTATTTGAAATTGGACCACAGATATCATTATATACCAACTAGAATAGATCCATAGTGTAAATATAAATTCTTTTTTAATTTTTTGGTTATCATTTTCCCTTTATTACATGTTTTAAAATACATAAATGTGTCATATTTCATATAACCACATTACAAGGACTATATTTTTCATAGACATCACCTCATTTTCATCATCATAATTTTGTGACACCCTTATCTTAAAATTATTTATCCCATGAAAAAATAATTCTTTATTGAGAGTAAGAGGATTATTCCCATGTTTTCCATTATAAAAACCATTTATTTAAAGAGATATTTTATTATTAAATTTAATATCTATTCCATTATACACTTACAGATTATTTGGATTGCTAAAATAATGTTTCATGGGTTAAGAGTTACCATTGTCCATAATAAAATGTTCCCCAGTATTGTTTTTTAAAAGTGAATTGAAACATTAACCAGAAAATTTTTATTCGAAATATTTATTATTCTCATATAATGATTAAATTGTGTTGGTGTAAATGAAGGAAATTTATTGTAAATATTAATATCTTCACCTACTATTCATTATGTTTCCTATAAACATTAACAAATATTTTTCATACCGATGTTCATGTCATGTTGTTGATAATTGAAACTATTTTCCACTTGTCACTACTATTTCCATCTTAATATATTCTATATAATTAGACAAGTAATAGGAATATTATATTATAAATAGTAGTATTTATGATCCAGAATACCACAACCCAAACAATATCTAGGAATAATTTTTTGTAGTATAATGTTTAGGTCTCTATGTAATTTTTTATATGATAATTTTTAGAACAATGTTGACTTATATTTACAAATAATTATTGTGTGACCATTCCATGGATATTTAATCCTAAAATAGATGTTTTCCATAATTTTTATTTTTCCATATGTGAGTATATATTCAATTTTATTGTACATTTATAGTTGAAATATATTGTTTTTTTCCATTATACCATGAGAAATAATAACATCCTTCTGATAGGAAATACTTGTTTGTTACATTAATTTTCATTTATTTTGGCATAAATGATTAAACATATTTATTTCATGTATCATTTAATACTACCATTAAGTACCTATTTAAATTATCTTCTATTGTTTACGTTATAATTTTATTTCTCCATCATTTTTTACATCAATTATTATATAACATAATTCCTAAGGATAATGGTGTTGGATATATTCATAACAATCTTCACCCATTTACATTTCAATGTTTCCAAATTTTTTATTCTTCAACTATATCATATTTCTAAATTTTTTTGTTTTTTATTATTACTCATGATATGTGAATATTATTATCTATTTTTTCTAATTACTTATATGTATAAATAGATATATATTCTCATGGTATATTCTGTGGTTAATTCAATTTCTTTTGAATTATACTAATTAGTTACCTATAAATTATCATATGATGAATAAATTATCTCTAATTGTAGAGTGATGAATAACTTATGAGAAGTTTCTATATCTTTTTTATCATCATTATCACTCTCATCACTATTAGAAATCCCTTCATCAACTGATATGATTTTTTTATAAAAAAACATTTTTTGATTTTCATTTTCCCTTCTGAATAAATTTATTTCTATTTTGGGTTCATACATTGAAGGATATAATTTTTTTATATTAATCATCTCTATCTTATTATTTCCTATAATTGTTTTCAGATAAATTTCCATCCATCACATCGTCAAAAAATTGAAAAAACATTTGTCTTTAATATTATAACCCCTTCTACTCGTGATATTTATCGTCATGAGGGAAATAATCTCAGAAGTTTTTTCCATATATTTTTCATTGTTTAAATATATTTATTATTTTTATATCTGTAGCTCCCTTAAATCATTAAATTTTATTTTATTCTCGTTTTTAATGGAAACTTTTTTATTCATCTCATAATTAATGACTGTACTAGAGAATAATTAATAGGGAACTCATCTATGCCTTTATCCTCAAAATCTCTTACATTGGTTTCAAATATTTTATGGAGGATTTTTATAAGATTATTTTCTACTATAGGATCATAAATATTCTCTGTATAGTGTTTTATAGAACTTATAATAACATTTAATCCTACAAAAATTCGTCAATAGATTCATCTACCAACAAACTTATTTCCTAAAAGTATTGTTTTCAAATTTATTGATTATATTCCATTATGTTTTTATTTTTTCTTGCGATTATACAACACTTCCACAATATATTATTTTATTTTTACATCCCATGGCCTCAAATGAATCTTTCTCAAATAATTATGGTGGTGGTCAATTCAAAGAGATTTTATCATTTTCAATATTGTTTGTTCAATTAGAGAACATACATTAATATTAGTTGGAACTATGAATACAAGAATAGATTCAAGAAAAAAATGAAAAAAATAGATATAAAATAAAGAATCATTCTAAAATTTCTTATTTTGAAACCATACCATTCAATATTTGGAGCACTATTTTAATTAACTGAGTTTTTGTGTTCCATGTTAGACTAACATGGGTTCACCAAGGGTGTACATGGCACTGATAACAATTGAATATGATTAAATGAGTAATTATAAAACCTAAGAAAAGGGAGAATTATTATTTAAATTATTTTCCAAAAACCATTCAATCGATTAAATTATTTCAGTTGATATATCTTCAAGAAAAATAATGTAGAATAAATTATGAATCATATCATTTTTTGCATTTTTTCACCCTACGGATGAAGATATCATTATTATATAGCTATTTTAATCCCACTAAAACATAATAATTATTCTATATAAAATAAATATACCATAATGCGTATGATATTGAATGTACAGTAAAATTCTCAACCAACTAGTAAAGTAAAAGAACATGATAATTAAGTGTAGAAAAATGCAGATCATTGAAGATAAATAGATAAGAAGAATCAATGGATTCTATGGGTTTGATAGTTTAGGTTTTTTTCTTAATTCTCATGGGAATCTTTTATATGTATTCAAAATTATTAGATAATATTTCTCCCATATGATATCGATATAATCTAACACTTCTGAGTGTCCATTTTATTCATTTCATACTTTATACCAACAACATAAAAATATGAATGTAATTCAAATAAAATTCCCATATATGATAGTGAAATTATTTTAATTACCATCAAGATACATTTCATTTAGATTTATGTTATTTTAATCTTTTAAATTTTCCACAATAGTATTCTTATTAACCCATATTATATATTTGGATATTATGGACCTCATTTGTGGAATCAAATCCATATTATTTATATCAATATATAAATCCTTCCATGTGATCATGGATCTATGAAATCGTGACATGTAAATACCCATTATGGTGTTTAACCAATATTAGTAATCCTTAAGTTTCCATATTGAATCATGTTCCATGATCACAAAGTTTTATCAATGAAGAATAAAATATGTACATTTTTGGAATATATTCATTCTTTATTCCGAATATAAATTATTGAAATCTCAGAACTAATCCTTAAAAACCATAAAATTCAAAATTTTAAAATTTATATATTATATAAAGATAAAATAATCCTTAGTGTGATCATCATTATTATTTATTCTTTAACAACCACAAAATTCTTTCATATGAAACGTATTGTTGATGAATGCACATATGATTATTTTATAGCATCAAATTATATTTTTGTCTCCCTTAAAAAAAATTTAATCATGCTCATCCAGTGGATATTCAATCATACATTGAAGCATATAATTATTAAGTAGACATAGATAACCTATAGACATCCTTCATTGGGAATTTTATCTACATTTTTTGTATTCTAAACTTCTGTCAACTACTTTTAGAACCTATTCAACTCATTCTCATGTGATTTTAAATCATTTAAAAACATCATTTGGGAACCATTATCAATATTTCTAATAAAAATGTATTTTCAAGAATCAGTTAATTATATATTAAATTTATATAATAGATATAATATTTAGAATAAAATTCAATTTTATCACCTCAACTAGTTGGAAACATCAAGCATTTATCCCATGTTGTGGAAAAAAGACTCATCATAAATACTTGTCATTATCTTAGAGATGAAAACATAATTTGTCACATTTAACAATTATTCAAAAACAATATAAAATATTCCTCAAAAGGGTTCCACCTAAAAAAAATTATATAAAATAATATCAAAAATGACATTAACCATCATAAAATATTAAATATTCATCATATATAATTAAATAAAAAAAATATTCATCTTACATAATAAATCAATTGAAATGATATCAAGTAACCTAAAATTTTTATCATACTTTCAAATGATATTATTTTAGATAAAGGTCATATTGGATATAATTTCAGATTGTTTGAATGATGGTTTTATCCATTTATTAGTGTAAACTAATAGACATGATATCCTTCCTTCAGTAAATAATTTTGGCCACCCTTTTTTGGAATGTTTTATTGGGAAATCATTTCCATTATCCACCGTAACACACTTCCTGTATTAATTTTAAAAACGTGGATATATTATATCAATATAGTACAATATATTAATAGATTCATATTATTTTTGGATTTTATTCATCCCTAATTATAATTTTAATACTTTAATATCAAGAAGTAGTTGTAGGAATTAGGGAAGGAGGTGATGAGAAGCATGAACCATTTGGAGGTAGTGAAGGAGGGGGTGATATTTGGGATCAATTATAAATTAAAATAATTATTTTTCTCATTAACTTAATGGAGAACATTTTTAATTTAATTTTAACGTTGTTATGTTATATGACTATTGTTTTATTTTGATATATTAGAATTATTTTTAATGTTGTGTTATATTGGATACATAATTTTTTGTGCAAAATTTTTTATGAGTGGGGATTATTAGGGTGAAAATCAGGTAATTAAATTTATTATGTTATTTAATATTTTATGTTATTTTGGCCACCACTATATATAGTTTTATGTTAATTTTGCGATTCTTATATAAACTATTTATAAATATAAAACCACTTTAAAGTAATTAGTGTTGATTAAAAAGACATGTAAATATGATTCATTTGTAAAAACAGAAGTGATGATTATATAATATGCTACTAAACAAGTAAATATTATTAAAACTACCATTGAAAAGTGTATTTTGAAGATAGATTTATCTGGTGTTTGAAATGTTCCACTAAATGTTGCATCGAATTTTGAAAATCTCTAAAAATATTTTTTCCCAATATTTGAGAAACAATGTCACAAAATTATTAATGATATGCAACATATTGGTGATTACTTAAAACCATAATGAAAATATTTAATAGGTTATTTAAATACCTCTGACAATTACTTTTATAGTATTGAATGAATAATATAAATTTGTTTCAGTAAGAACACATATGGCGTGTTATTTATTAAGAAGGAAAAATGGAATACTCCACAAAATTTTCAAAATTCTAAATCTATTTTTTATCTTTATTACATTCACTATAATAATTTATATTTAGTAGGATAAATTTTCAATTTAATTCCGGAATTTTTTTTAAATATTTTTTATCAAAGGATTGTTTACTTCCTAATTTGGAGATGCTTATACAATTTCCCGATCTAAGTAAATTATGTGATATTTGGAAGAATAATATCATACCATTTAAAAAAAATATATACAGTCAATTTTTTATTAAACATCCCATTGACTATCATATTTCATAATTAGAGTAATTTCTGGGATATTAAAAGATCATCAGAATTTATAAAAAATTCACATATAATTCCAAACTGTACTCATTATGTATTTTAATAAAGGGTTATTTTATGGGGATTGTGGTTTACACTGCATATTGGAAAGAATTTTCAATGAAAATTAATTAAAATACAATAGAAAATTATTTTGATGTTGGTAAAATTGATAATATATTATAATATTTAAATAAAATTATATTATTGTTAACATAATGTGTTTCCGTATTCACTGATGGGAAAGTTCAACTACAAAGTAAAATATTCAATGGGTATATATTTAGTATGTAACATATAGTATATGATAATAAAATAGGATATTTATATTCTTGACTAACTATGTAATATGGTAATCTATATGAAAATTTTATCGAAACAGAATTTCACACAAGTGGGAATTATTGATGATTCATCGAAGTAGTGATAAAATAACTATATATAATGAAAATTTCATTAATTCAACCCTTACATAATCCTCATAATCAACAAAAACAATATTCTATAAAAAATAATTTCAAAAAAAAATTAATCAGAACATGAGATCAAGGCTTCAATGATTTAGCATGAATGTCTAGAACATAACGAATCATCCCAATGAGAAAAAATGATGATAGAATCATCAAATTATTATTTAAATATAATGATAATAATCCATAAATAAGTGGAATAAAACTAATCTTGATAAATCAAATGAAAATGAGACACATGTAGCATTTTTTAAATAACATAAAAAACATGCTCATAATTTATAGAATTCATGTTCGATTGAATAATAAAATGGATGTAGTAATTGACTCAAATATTTTCATTTTTTTCTCTTGTTGGACCATGTGTTTGGTGTTGGTTCTTCATGTTTTTCCAGTATGCATAAAAAATTGAGGGTATAATAAAAAATGAGATAACATATAGATGATTTTGAACGAAAAAAAATTATACAACAACTAAATCCCAAATAACAATAAAAAGAAAATCATACCCCCAATAATATTTTCCTCCAATCTATTAAAAGTTGAATATTGGAATATCTCTAGTGGTGTCAAAAATATATGATAAATGGGAACCTTGATATCAACAACTCCAAGTCTCCATCAAAACAAAACATTGGGGAATGCTCTAATCATCAATTAAAAGGGAAATGATGAGTTTGGAAGATGAAAATACATATAAATTTAGTCAAAATCTTCAATATCGATCTCAATATATATATATATATCAATATATATCTCTATTTAAAATGAAAATATCACGTTTTTATCTCATTAAAAATATGATCTACTGATAATAATAAACACACCCAAAATTAGTCTCTCCAATCCATTGATGGAACTGTGAAAAATACTATATAAAATTCAGTTTATTAAAATAACCCAACATAAAACATTAAGTGACGGGCTCAAAATAAATAATCCCTAATAACTCAAAATAACTGAAATATAAAACAAAAACCGTTATAATGGTAATCATAATCCTCAATGCGTTAAGATAAAGTTACATCCATTATGTTATTGTCAGATAAACGCCCTATATAAATGTTAGATAAAACTCGCATAATGGTTAAACATATCTAATGTGATTGAAATGAAACATTTTTCCCTTATTATAAATTGGAATGAATAAATATATATCTTCAAAACCATGAACTAAGTAAGTGCGAGCTTCTGGGACCTTATGTGGCATGGTTTACACATAAAAAAATAGTAAATAAATTATATCACTCTTGCATAAGTTCTTTTTTAATAATGGAATAACTGTTTAATTGAGTCATAGGTGGAAAATACAATACCTCAATTATATCAATAATGTAGTTTTTACTCTACCTACAACATAACCATTATCTACATCCCATAATTTGTTAAATATTTTTCATTGTAAGATTAATTAACTGGTTTATTTTTTATTTTATTTAGTTTTACAGACTAACCTCATCTATTTAGATCCCATTGAGGTAAAGACCTAGGGATGACTACATAACCCTATAGATTTGAGAGGATCCATTAGAGGATCATTCTTGGATGTATTAAAATGGCTCAAACACTGACGACTGATGTCATAATTTAGTTCCTGGATCTCACCAATGAAAAATGACATTGAAAAACACTTCATCGTTGATTTATCAAAACTCTAGTTAGATAATATTTTTAATTTTCAATACACTCATTTATAATCTTAGTATAAAAAGAATTAATTTTATTTTAAATTAATTTTTTGGTCGATCGTTGGATTGCGTTTAATTATATCTCATCCAAGAATTTGGAAATGCTTTTTAATGGTTTTTTATTATTTTTTCAGTATTCTCATGGAAATGTATTGGAACCTACCCAAATAATATTTGAGGATATTTCTTCATTTTGTTTGTGAATTTTTCTCACCATTATTCACATGTTCTCCATCAGAATTTATTTATATTTGTTGTTCAACAAATACTTGGTAGTCGATTGTTTCACAAACATTCATATCAACAATGTACTGATATAGTGTGTTTGGTTTGAGATAAAAAATATTATCAAGGAATGTAAAGAAACAAGTGGATCCATTGGGTGCTAGATTGGGTGATCCCCATTCATGGATTTTCATTTATGTAATGTGGTGCCAAAATTATAAATTCCCAAAAAATATTGGGATGTTAAAATTCATCCTCTTATGTCGAAAAGGATTGATCAATGTTATATCTTCATAGTATTGTGAAAATAATTACTTGATAAGATTTTGACTTATTTTGGGTAATGATTCATGTAATGACATGAAAATTACATATAATGTTTTAAGTTATTTGGGATTATTATGAGTATGAAAAAATTGAAATTGCTTGATTCTGAGGCCCGGTGTGCATGGAACATAAATTTGAACATTATTTAATGTAATTTTAGTAAACGTATTGGTTGAGTTTTCTATCTTTTAAACCATTTCTCGAAATTGAAATCTGAGGACACCGTTAAATTCACAACACCAGGATTCGTTTAAGAGAGGCTTCACTTCAACCACATTATGTATGGTGAAAAATATTGTTTTGCAAACTTTTGAAAGCATAATAAAATAAAATGTTATATTATTTTATTCATCCTTCCATCACATGAGTAATTGTGGTAGGACCCATAGATATGGTCATAAATTTAATGACAGACATTAAATGCTGGGTTACACATTAATGTGTGTCCACCTCATGTATTATTAAAGTGATTCATTAATAGCACCAATTAATGATCCATTTATTCAAAGGGGGTTTAATCTCTTAATTAACCCTTTTAAATTAAATCATGGCCATGTGTTTTGGAAAACCACAGGAGAACTCCAATGAAGAACTAATGAAGAACCCTCCCAATGAAAAATGGAGGAATCAAACCGGGATAGACTAACACCATCTCGTTCCATGGACATGGATGATTTATCCACCACCATGACGTCCCCAATGAGTATCGAGGTGGGAGATTTATTATTTAAGATTATCATTTATTTATTAAATTTCTACTGCTTGTTTAGATGCTAACACGTAGGGTGAAATCCAAATGAACAAGGCCCGGACCCTCTGACACATTGTTCGTGCTTCGTTCCACGTGGGGAGAATTTTCCAACTCGACAAAACCTTGAGTCTGGGACAAGTGTAGTGACGGTCGCATCCCAGGAGTCCCGTAGGCACATGTAGAAGGGAAAAAAGGCAACTGGAGTTCACTAGGTGGCCCGCAGAATATTCGTTGGCGCGGCATCGGCGACGAAGGTCGCGACCGACATTTTCCCGCCACGGATGGGGGTGGCCGACACTCGGTCAACTGTGTGTGCAAGGCGGCTTGCCACCGTGCACCCCATCAATGTGGCCGCGGCTTCAAAGTTGCAGTGGAGGAGAAGGGGACTTGCACCCCTGGGTCCCGCTGATAGGGGCGGTGCCATGTGGAACCACCATTTTGAAATACCGAATGGACCAATGGTCTGTTTGGGAGGTACACTGTGTGACCCTTCGCATGGATCATTCCATCAGGTGGGCCAAGTCAGTTTGTGGCCTAGTGAGCTGAGTCCACCACTGCCCATCCTAAGAGGGATGTCCCAGGCTGGGTCGGACTCGACCGACACTCTATTAGGTCCCAGATATGATTAGAAGGTTGTATCATAAAAATAAAGTGTTTTTAAGAACTGTTTGCGGTGTTGGAATCCTTGTGATGAGATATTACTTTTTAGATACTCCACTTGGGGTTTTGATAATGTCGGAGTATGGTTGGGATGGATCATACCCAAATCCAACCGGGCCCTCGACACTAAAATTCCTATAACTCACAGACCGAGCATCCGATTGGCGCACCTTCTGTTGCATAGGAACCCTTAAAAAATTGTGTTACATTGGGCTACTTATTTTTGGAACTTCTTTGTAGTTGACGGATGACTGATATCTAGAGGAAAAGATACTACTGAACTCAAGCGCACCGGGTGCGGGGAATCCTGTAGTTATCAGTGTTCTGAGTAGTGACCATGTCTGAATCAACATCATAGCAACCCAATCTGGAAAAACATCTACAGACCCTATGGTGATCATCATTATAGTGACCCTGTGTGAATTAGCATCATTGCAACCATGTGTGGATCAACATCTAGCGACCCTATGTGGAACTGCACCATAGAAACCCTGTGTGGATCAACATTCTAGTAACCCTGTGTGGATCAACAGTGCACGACATGAAGAGAACAATATGTAGATAGAACCATTATGGATCTGAGATATACGACCCTATGTGAATCAACAATGGAACAAATCTCTTGTGGTTCATTTTTAGAATCATCCTAATGGAATAAAATGTTATATATTTAGACTAATAACCTTTATTTCTGAACATTGAGTTGTATACAATGTTGAGCTGAGTCTTTTTAATTGTTCCTTATGATTGATATCATGTTTTTATAATTCCATTGTGGAATTATGAGAGAACTTTGGGGGTCTCAGGGTCTTTAATGGGTATTTTTATACTCATCCTTGTGCAAACCTTTCTCGCACATTGTTGTGTCTTGTACATACAATTGAAAACATTGAATGAGACTCCGAAATCTTGGACCTGACAATGGACAGTAGTGATGGATGACACGAAAATA
The DNA here is from genome assembly GCA_963277665.1 of Viscum album. NCBI lineage: Eukaryota > Viridiplantae > Streptophyta > Magnoliopsida > Santalales > Viscaceae > Viscum > Viscum album. The sequence goes on along the minus strand of OY728161.1, from coordinate 136,570,327 downwards.
TGTGGAGATGAGCTATATCTACCCTTTAGGTAGGATCCATGGTGGATGATTTCTGGAACTGTTTTCTATATGATGTTATAGTTATATCCTTTCAATTGGGATTTTATATAGGCCCCATTACTACCAGTACACACTTTTAATACTATAATTATACTTCATGGTTGAATCTTATTGTGTTCTTGTACGATGTGTTTTTAAAGGTTTAAATGTAATTTCTTTACATTTAGTGGACTTACTTTCCAGTGCTTGTCACCAACCCCTGGCCTATAGAGGGTGGGTGTGGTGTAATCAGGACATGGGCCCCAAGGGACGGGTTGTGACAAAGTGGTATCAGAGTAGTTGGTTCTATAGAAGAAATGGGATTCTAATATTTCCATTGGATCAATAGTGTTATGTGTTTGTTAGTGTGGTTTCTGTTTGTGGATTCCATTGTTGGTTCAGTGGCCGATGTATCCATACACAATGACCGTGAATTCATATTTTTGACATGGTGTAGGAAACATTGATTGTGTATGTTTTGGAAATGTTTTACTTTTGATCTATTTTGGGTCATTTCACAAGGTATACATTATTGACCATGGAGAACCTGTATAATTTTAGGATACTACAACATAGTCATCCAACTAGGATTTTTGAGAATTCACAATGATGCCCCACTGAGCGATGAAAATTTGATGTAGGGACCTCTTACCCTGTTGGCACCTTCGGCTGGTGTACCAGCACCACCACCAAATGGAGGTGAGAAGTTTCCAAAAACCCCACTAGTGTATAGTTCACATAGACTCATCGTGTCGCATGATTTTTATCGGTACAAGCCTCTAAGGTATAGAGGCGAGATAGATCCTTGGGAAGCTTTGGAATGGTTGGAGGCTATGGTTAGAGTTTTCCACCATATTGGGACACCAGCAGAGTAGATGGTAATCTTAGTTGATATCCTATTCTAGGGCGCAGTCGGGAGATGTTGGAGTCCGACACTCTAGATGCATGAGAAGGCCAGAATCTCCCGGTTGGACATCGAGGCCCTCTTCATGGCGGAGTTCGTACCAGCGGCTTTACGCTCAGTGCGTGTCCAGGATCTCCTGATCATACAAAAGGGTAGCCTATCAGTTTCTCAAAATTCAATGTGATTTACTGAAGTTTCGTGCTACTCCATCAACATGGTATGAGACCTATTATTTTTTTCCTAGACTATTGATAAGCATCTCCGGAAGGAGATCAAAGTATCTATTATATCGTGGAATATCCCAATTTAGGCTGGAGTGCTCCAGAGAGCATTATTGGTGGAGACCTTATTAGCTGAGTTGGAACCAACAGTGACAACCACCATCGCACGACAGGTAGTTGGGTCATCTGTATAAGTCCATAGGTAGATGACATAGAGTTCCAAGACATCCAGGCTTTCCGGTGGACAAATCCATGACATAGGGTCAGAGGTGAGGAGATCGTGAGGCAGAAGTGGGCAGCTGGGAAGTAGGTTCACCTGGCTCGTGACTACTTAACTCGTCATACCGATGATCAGCAGACTATTGAGGGACTACCTAGGTAAAGGCATATATTAAAGCGAGGTGGTCTATAGGTCACGGGATGAGGACGAGGAGCAGAACATATAGCAGGCTGTGGGTGGATATTTGATGTTCTACCACCACCACCACCAGGTGGTACCCCCCAACCATAGGGAGTAGGTGGACATGGTCTATCTCAACTACAAACGATAGAGTCCTATGACCACGATGCTCTAGATATTATTAGAGGTATGGTATTAGTATATGGCACCCTAGATGCAGCACGTATATACAGAAGTTCTTATTACTATTTCATTTCTATGACACTCGTTCGGAGCTCATGAATTCTGATGAAGTCGTTGGATCGATCCTTATGATTAGCGACTCCTACGGCAGAATATTCAACAATTAAACAATATTTCAAGTTGTGTGATATCACTCTTGGAGGTGAGAGCTATGAATGGGATCTCATAGTAGCATCGTCGTGGAATTATGTCATTATCTTGGGTACAGACTGACTATCTACAGTCCATGCTATGATAAACTATTTTATGAGGAGTGTTTGGTGTTTTCACGAGGTTGGGATAAGCATTTCCATCACCGGTGTGATGGAAACCTTAGCAGCACTGGATAGAATTTCTTGAAGAAGGGTAAATCCAATCACTAATAAGTAGGAGATCCTTACCATTAGTGTTGTTTATGTGAGGAGTCCATGTAATCCTGTCGTGGTGGACAAGTATACAGATGTCTTTATTGATGATGTTTTGGGACTACCTTCTTGTGGAGAGGTAGATGTCTACATCAACCTGTACCTTGGGATGACACCAATATCTATGCCAGAATATCATATGGATCCCATAGAGCGTCATGAGGTGTGGGTATATCAGGAGGACATATAGACGAAGTGATTCAAAAGACCCAATGTTTCTCCTTGGGCATCCCCAATTTTTTTCACAAATAAGGATGATGGGATTTTGATGCTTGTTGTGGAAAATAAATGCCTAAACCTGGTGACTGTGATGAATATGTATCCACTCTTGAAGATTGATGACCTCTTCGGCTAGCTGACGGGAGATTAGTGGTTTTCCAAGATAGACCTTAGATCAGGCTATCACCAACTCTAGGTAAGGGATAAAAACATTCGAAAGACAACCTTCTCGTGTCATTATTTCCATTATGAGATCTTTGTAATTCCCTTCGGGGTGAACAACACTCTAGGAGTGATCATAGGACTCATGAGAAGGATATTTTGGCTATATCTCAATCACTTAATTTGATTCATTATTGATGAAATCCTGATATAGTCGATGTCGGAGGAGGAGCATGCCATGCACCTGTAGATAGTTCAAGATACACTTAGAGAACAACAGCTTTATGAAAACCTCTCGAAGATCTTTATTTGGATATGGGAAGTCCACATCCTAGGGAACGTTATCTCAGAGGTTGGAATTTCTATGGGTTATGAAATGATAGAGGAAATGATTTCTTAGGAGCCAACCAGAAGTGTGACCGAGATGTGGAGTTTCCTTGGATTGGATGGGTACAAACATAGATTCATACACGACTTTTTTAGATTAGAGGCACCCTTGTCTGCATTGAAAAACAAGGGACAACGATTCATGTTTATGTAGAAATGCCAATAGAGTATTCAAGAGTAGAGGTAGAGGCTAATGAGTGCCCCCTACTTGAGGCTACCAGAGGAGGGAATTTGGAATAAAGTATACTGAAACACATAAGGGAATATACTATTTTGTGTCCTTATGTAGGAGTGATTAGTGATCTCTTATAGATCATGGAATTTGAGATAGTACATCAATAACTAATCTACCCATGACCTGTAGTTAGTATCAATGGTCTTTGAGCTAAAGATAAGTGCGACACTACTTGATGGGTGAATGGTTTTTTGTTTACTCTTATCACAAGAGTCACATATATATAATCTCACAGAAGGAATTGATCCTAAGACAATGGAAATGGATAGAGTTCCTCCAGAAATATGACTTGGAGATTGTATACACCCCTCCAAAGGGGAATGTAGTAGCAGACACACTCAGCAGGAGGCCTGGTCAACATTTGCTGAGTGAGGTGATAGATCCTCTAGCCACATTTCATTTATCCTTCATTTTTAGTGATAGAGCAGCTTAACTCGTGTACATGGAAATTACTCCCCCACTCATTCTTTGAGTCACAGAGGAACAGCTTGGGTACATAGACTACAAGGCCCGACGTGCTCAGATATCCTCAAGACATTGTCTTTATGGAGTTTATGAAGGTGAGGAGAACATAATCTTCTTTATAGGATGAACATTTTTACTAGCAATGATTATGGAGGAGGTGATGAGGGTGTACCATAGAACCCCTTTGATGGTACATCCTTAAGTTGATAAGATGTACCAGGACCTCCAACATCTGTACTATAGGCCAGGGATGAAGAAAGCAGCATAAAAGTTCATATCACAATGCCTCACTTCTTAGAAAGTGAAGGCCATGAATCACTTACTAGAAATATTAGATCAACCACTTGAGGTACAAGAGTGTATGTGGAATGGTGTATCCCTGGACATTGTGAAGATTCAACATCCTTCGTCCATGGGCCAAGATTTTATCTGAGGGATCATTGAATAACTCACAAAGTCGGCCTACATCCTACCCTTCTGAGAGAAGAGATATGTAGAGATAATGGGACACCTCTATGAACATGAGATTGTATGAAATCCTGGGGTTACATCAACGATATTACATGATCATGACACTTGTCTTAAATCCTTCTCGTGGAAGTGATTAGAGGAGGAGTTCGGGAATCAACCACTCTTGAGCACCGCCTTTCATCCTCAAAAAAATGGTCAGACTGAGAATACCATAAAGACACTCGAGGAAATGCTTTGTTCTTTTGTTCTCGATTTTGGACGCAGCTGGGAGGACCACCTTCCACTGGTGGAGTTTTCATAAAACAATAGTTATAACTCCACCATCTTCATCTCTCTATTTATGGCCCTTTATGGGAAACCTTGCAGATCACCTCTATTCTAGACAGACCTAGGGGAGTCAGCACTTATGTGTCCAGAGTTTGTACAAGCTACCACGGAGAAGGTGGAGATCATCTAGGAACGGATGATGACTACACCAAGCATGAAAAAGTCATATACTGATAGGAGACAGAGACCCTTGGAGTTCGACAAAGGAGATCATGACTTCCTATGAGTCTCACCCTATCGAGGATTGTAGAGGATTATCTAGGGCGACAATCTATCTCCGAGGTTTATCTGATAATTCCAGATCTCTAATAGAGTATGCGAGGTGGAGTCCCATGTTGGTCTTCACTAACAAATTCACTAGGTGCATGATGTTTTTATTGGGTTACCGCTGAGGTGGTACATGAAGGATTTATCACATGTTGTCGGCTGGGGAGAGTTGGAAATCAATGATGGCATGACTTATACAGAGTTCCTAGTTGAGATAGCGGATCAACAATATCATATCATTCATTGGTTGTCAATTCCTGTAATTCAAGTTTTCTGGCGGCACAGGAACCTCTATGAGAGATCATGGGAGTGCGAGGCTCAGATGTGTTCTCAGTACCCCCATATGTTCCCATAGTTTTTTTGTTGCTTACTGTGAAGAAATGATGTAATGTGGGGAGAATGTAAAGAATCAAGAATTCTATATAATTTTTTTTTAAAAATTATTTAGGATTATTTTGAATCAACGAAAATTGAAGGCGCTTGATTCCGAGGACCGGTATGCTCAAAAAAAATTTGAACATTATTTAAGTAATGATCATGAAACATATGGGAGGAATTTTATAACAATTGAACTGCTGCCTGGAATAGAAATATCGAGACACCATTGAATCCGTAGTGCCGAGATTCTCTTAAGGGTGGCTTTACATCGAACATAGTAGGTTGGGTTAAAATGTTAGTTTTCTCAACTTTTGAAAGAATAATAAAATAACATGTTATGTTATTTTATTGTTCCTACCATCACATTAGTAATGGTGGTGGGACCCATGGTGATTGTCTGGAATTAAATGAGGCACATTAAATGACCTGTTACACTTTGATGTGTAACAAAATCTCATGTAATTATGGTGATTCATTAATTGAACCATTTAATGAGATGATAATTGAATGTGGGTTTAATGCCTTAACTCTCATTTTTAAATAAAATCGTTGTAATGGGTTTGGGAAACCCATGGGTGAACTCCGGAGAAGCACTGACAAAGAAACTTCCCTATGATGCACAGAGGAATCAATCATGGATTGACGAACGTCGACATCTTCCACAAAAAAAGGATTATTCATCCACCCCTATGATGTCCACAATGAATCTTGAGGTAGGGGGTTTATTGTTTTGTTTTTCTTAGATTAATGAAATTTCTACCACTTTTAAGATGCTAACACAGAGGGTGAGGGCCAATGAAACATGGATCGGACCCTCCGCCGATTTTTTCTTGTTGTTTTCATCGAGGGAATAATTTTTCAACTCAATATAAATTGTAATCCAGGAGCTTCAAATCAACCGGGGCATCTTGGGAGGGTCATAGGTGTGACCCGAAGGGAAAACAGACCTTAGGAGCTAACCTGGTGGTGCGCGGAAGAACCACTATAGTGGCACCAGTGCTTCTAGTGAAGGAGGCGATCAACATTCACCGACTGCGGAAGGTGTTGGCACTGTTGGTCGACGTGTCTTACTCAAAGGGTCAACCCACACTAGGCTGGAACGATGGTGAGGAAATTCAGCATCATGTACCATGGTGCGGTGTCTGCAGCTTCTAAGCCGCGATGGTGGCGAAAGAGACCCACACCTTGTGGGTCCCATTGACAGGGGTGGCGCCATGTGGAACCACCATTTCCAAATACCTAACGGACCAGCAGACCGTTTTGGAGGTAGACTATGCGACCCTTTGTATGGGTCACGCCAGTTGGTGGGCCGAGCCAGTCTTCTCCTAGTGGGCTGAGCCTGCCACGTCCCAGCCCTTCCGGGGTGGCCAGGGCTGATTCGTGGCCCAGCCCAGCCAGGGAGGGACAGGCCGGTCCGTAGGCCAGCCCAACCGGGAAGGCGCAGGCGAGTTTGGGCTGAGATGGGTCGGGTCCCCCCATAGGTCGGACCAAACTCGAACTCCATTCGATCCCATATATGCTACAAAGGGATTATCTTACAAACCATATGTCTCATTGAGAAAGAATCTGCAGCATTGGAATACTTGGGATGAGACAGTCCCTTTCGGATACTCCACTTTGCTTTTGTACAATGTTGAAGTACAACCAAGTAGGATCGTACCCAAATCCAACTGGGCCCTCAGCACTAAAATGCATATAAATCACATACCAGATATCCGATTGATGTGAACTTTGTTGTGTAGGAACCCTTATGACATATCCTCTTGTTGGGTTACATCATTGTGGAACAACGTATCATTTTAGGATTTACCAATATATAAAGGATTAGATACTATGAATCTCAGGTGGAAATGGTGCGGGGAATCCTATGGATGGTAGTCATCTGAGTAGCGATCCTGTGCAGATCAGCATCAAAGTGCCCTTGTGTGGATGATCAAGCAGCGACCCTGTGTGGATCTGCATCATAGTGACCGTGTGTAGACCAGTAGAATAAAAACCCTGTGTGGATAAGCATCTAGCGAACCTGTGTGGATCAGTACCATAGCGAACCTGTGTGGATCATAATTATAGTGACCCTCTGGGGATTAACACCATAGTGAACCTGTGTGGATCATCATTCTAGAGACCCTATGTGGATCAGCAGTGCGGGACCTGATGAGGACGAGCCATAGAGCATCCCGTTGTGGATTAGCGATATATGACCCTGTGTAGATCAAGAATGGAACAACTCCCACTTAGTACAGTTGGGGAAACATCTTAACGGAATAAAATGATGTATCATTAGACTAATCATCTTTGTTCCAGAACTCTGAATGTTATATCTAGTTTCATTTGAGTCTATTTCTTTTTTCATTGGTATTAAGATCATTGTTTTTTCCATTGTGGAATTTTTAGATACCTTCAGGGGTCTCGGGGTCCCTATTGGGATTATATTTATACTAACACGTACATTGGCTTCACCTCTACTTTTTTGTGTCTTGGGAAGATTATGGGAAACCTATACTAAGACTCGGAAAGCAATCCCTTAACAGTGGATAACTGTGACGGTCAGTGTAGAATGATGTGGGGTAATAGTTGTACCTACCCTTCAGGTAGGATCCATGGTGGAAAATCTTTGGAGCTGCTTTCTGTTTTCATTTGTATTAGTTTCTTTTCAGTTGGTCCTATATACTGGACACTTTACATTCAGTACACACTTTTAATATTATATTTTTACATTGTTGTTGCATATTATTGTGTTCTTGTACTCTTTATTTGTACATGTTTAAAGGACATTTCTTCCCGTTTTAGGGATATGTCATTTTGGTGATAGTCGACAACCAGTGACCTATGGATGGCAGGCATGTGGTAGTCACAACACGGCCTCTGAGGGTCAGTTCTTGACAATTCATGATGTACTAGTGGGTATTATAAAACCACACAAACATAACGTATAGTCTAAAGAACATACATTGTGTATTCACTCAAAAGTGACACTTTTTTTGGAACATGTAGAGGCCCAAATCTTGACGTACATGGAAATTACATTAATTTTTAGGAATACTTAATACATAACCAAAATAGATACACAAGGACTGTAAAAGTTTAGTGTCTTTGGAAAATCGGAATGTAATATTCTAATCGTGGTGAAAGATCCTCAATATCTCCCATAAAGATCTTCCATTTTTTTCTTACCTAAAACATTTCGTTATATCATAGGGAAAAGAAATAATATAAAAGGTGAGCTCAAATTCTCAGTAAGGGTTAGCATGGAAAAAATAAAACAAACCATATGCATTTGTACATAAAAACATGAACATAATGTTTAAGCAACAAAATCTTGAGCAATGACATAATACATGGCAGTACGTAAGGAAAAGATCATAATGGAACATCAATCATGATAAAATAGCATGGGAATAAAACACGTAATTGTGTCAACCATTCACCACTTATTATGATTTCCATAGTAGATAAGGCATTGCTACCAAGACCATCTTTTTGGACAAAGTCCCTTTCTGAATCGAGTTCACTCCTCGTTCCAGTCCTGTATCACTGGACCGGATTAACTTACCATTCCATCCATGTCTATCTCATGAGATATAAATCATTAACATATTAATTGGAGGTATATATAGGTCCCACCCATCTCATAATTAATTCATTCTTACTTGTGCCACAACATGAACATAAATCATTCATCATTACCCAAAGTATAAAATGGGTTTCATAAACATCATCCCTTCATAAAATAATCCATACAAAAAAATGGATATCATTTAATCATAAGAAAAGTGAATCCTTGTAAATCATACATACAATATACTTGAAATATGAACATACTGAATAATTTCATCTTAGATGGAAAATAGTTTTGATAAAACACTTGAAATGAATTCTTGAGGTAAATACCCTTTCTTCTTTAAAACCATTTTATTTTCACTATATGCCATGAAATTTTAAAAGAAAAGGATTTTGTTGAAAATAGTCATGAAATCTTTTAGAGTAATCTTCTTTAAAATAATGAGTTATGAAACCGTAAAAATCGGTTCATGCCATATAAGTTTTAAAAAATATTATTCTTGTACTTTTACTGGAAACGTCAAAATGTACCTCGTGTGGTAAAAAAAATAATGATTAGTTACATACCATGTAGTAAAATTAAAAAATGGGTAAAAATGACTTTAAACATACATGAAAACATTTTTATAAAACTTGGACATGGATGATAAATACAACCCCAATAAATACTTATGAATAAATAATCTCGAAAACAAATGAAATTGGAAAAGTTATCCCTTACCCTATGTCCGATATGCTTTGTATGTATCTGAACCTCCTGTATAATGATTTAAATAATCTCATTGACTTATTATAGAACCATATTCATTTTTATGATATCATATATAGTTCACTTATGACTTTATATTACCCGTTATTTTGTAAATTCCATGTTGAAGTAGCGTTTTGGGTAAACTGTTTTATTTATCGTACGTGTTTGGACTTGTTGATCTTCATATTATTATTACTTATATCATTATTTAATTACATCCAGAATGTAAATCATGATTTATATATAATATATATTCAGTATATATATATAATAGATAGATAAATGAAATGAAATACACCGTTCATGGAGATGGTAGGCCATACGTATGCATGAACACTGTTTTCTTTTCCTTATTGACTTGAATTGAAGTAAGTAGATGAAATATATATATATTTATAAAAAAATAAATTAGCTTTATTAGGTCATATAATTATTTATTATTAATTATATATACTTTGTAATCATTCTTGAATGTTTAATCATGGAAAATGAATCTCATTGCGTTTATTGAGACGGTAGTCCGTACGTACGTACGAGCGATGATATCATTCCCATGATTATGGAATTGTATCGAAGTGTTTGTATAATATTTCAGAATCAATACCACTTTACAATAATCATATATAGTTATTTATTTACACCATTATACCCATCTATGTATGTTTGTGGTCGAAAACAGATTACACCATGGCGTGGAGACGATATTCCGTACGTACGCACGCGCGGTGATTTAGTTTTCCATAGGATGGATAGAAGGTTAAATAGGGGTTTTTCATATATATAATAACATATCAGTATATAATTAATACTGATGTTATTACTTTATAATGAAACAACTAAATAAGAGGTAGTATAAGATGAATGAAACTTGAGAAAATCGGAAGAAGATATTACCTCTTCTTCGACGCACCTCCTATAAGCTTCCTCTTAAGGAAGTAGAGATAGTCTTTTGAGAAGACCAGAACCTCCATAATGTTTCAAGAGAAGTGGAGAAGAGAACTGGTTAGGGTTTGGCTGAGCATCAAGGCTCAATGTGGTGTGAGGAAGAGAGGGAGGAGGTGCCCTTTTATAAGGGAGGAGAGGGGCACCTTTGGAAAAACCAAAAATATTATTTTATTATAAAGTAATATTCGGTTTTTTATAGCTCAAAATGATTTATTTCGAAGATAAGGTGGGTATGGGTCAAAAGCCTCTCATAAAATAGAATTTAGACATGTTTAGGATTCCTTTTAAACCTTATCATTAAGATTTATCTTTAAGTTAAATAATTTTACTTTTACCATGTCTTTTATTTTCTTACACTATAAGTTTATTAAACTTACTATAACAATCCAAACGAACCCCAAGTTGTTTATTATTAATATATATAACCTTATATAAGTCATTTTTCAGAACCATATATTTTTAAGAATAAAATAAAAAATAATAATATAATATTTGTTTTAAAAACGATTTTATGTCAATTTTGACACTATTTAGTAATTGAGTTTTTTGAAAATCATAACAGCATTAGTAGTTAAAAAATGTTAATTAATTCAGTACTAACATTTCATATTAACCTATAAAATTAATGGAATTAATAAAAAGTCTAAAAATGCATTTATTTGGGTATTTATAAGATCAATTATGTTAATATTTCCTTAATAAGGTAATTAGTGCATAATCATTGTGTCCTAAATAAATTAACTTATTTAAAGTCTAAAAAATATAAATAAAATACCATTATATAGGAAATAATTATAGATTTATAGTGAATATTTATAGTCAAATTTATATTATGTATAAACATATATTAAAAATGATTTAGTTATTAAAATTTGATTTTAACTATTTTAACCCTTCTTTAAATAAATTAATAATAAATGTCCTAATCTAATCCATGTGGACCTAAATGGTCATATATTATTCTTAAGGATGTTTTTAGTTGAATTACACTTATCCAATTGAATTAGGAAATGTGATATGGTAATAATAATATCATTTTTACCCTTAATTGCCGTATTTATTTTTAACTGTGGTAAATAAAATTAAAAAGTTACTAGTCACCAAAAATTATTTTCATCTCATTGAACCACATTTTAATCCTTGATATTAACAGAGTCTCTTAGATTTTAGAAATTCCACTCACAGAAGCGGTAAAATTATGTTTTATGTAATTTTTCAAAAAGCTCTGAGGAGGTAGGTAAAAGACGGTGAAAAGTTCAATAAAATTTTTATATATCGAAAATTATTATAAAATGACACCAAATGACTCCAATTAATTGAATTGAACTTATATGGGTATTCTGTATCAATTTTGACCTAAAATAAATTTAAATAAAATAAATAATTATTTAAATAAAAAGGCGGTTTTTAAATAGTAACCCAGTGTTTCACTATTCATCAAAAATTGAAAGTTTTTAGAAAAATATCAAAATTTCACCCTAGGCTAATTTTTATATTCCAAATACAAAAATGAAGTCCATTTTGAAATATAAAATTTATAAAATTCCAAAAAGTGGGTATTAATATTCATAACGTCTAGTTTATATAATATTTTAATAGCATATCTTTGTTTAGTGAAAACTCGGTATTGCGTACAACACACGCTACCGTGGAAGGTCACGATTTCTTGTAATGTAAGCCAAGTTAGGGATGCGTGTAGTGAAATCTCTATTTGGTGTTTCTTATAACATAATCAAAACCTATATCATTTATACATTAAAAAAATCTATACTTAATGTTGCGTAGAATAATTTCCACAAAACGAACTTGAAATTGTGTGCAACACGAGCCATGAATAGTGTTTCATATACTTCAAGCTAATACAGTGATTCATATAGTACAATCTAATCTTGGTGTAGTGTATAATAGAAGACATCAATGAAATTAAAAGAATATTTTTCATAAAATCTCGGGGTGTTACATTCTACCCCCCTTAAAATTAATTTCACCCTCGAAATTCCTCGGGGTTATAAATGGTTTACTACTTGAAAGTTTTTTTAATAGAAACCCACATCGTAAAAAGGAATACCAAAACTTGACTTTTAAAAACTAAAGTATGAAACGTAAAAGTTACCCAAAGTATCTAATCACTGGGTTTCCACATAGGAGAACATAGTTGAAAATATGGATATGGAAGAGAAATATAACCATCAAGTTCTAATGAAGAGTGGAAGAGGACATGGCTATGAACAATCCAACAGTCACAAATCCATAAATTTTTGAGGATCTAAGGTACCATCTGATTCATCAGATATGAGAGCACTTGGACAACATTTTTTGTTTTCAAGATCATTTCCCTAAAGTTGAAGAATTGTTGAATTAAAATAAATACTTACTTGATTTTGGTACAATATCACCGTTTCACGTGCCTCGAACAATTTTCACTTCATATATTAAAGAAATGAAGTTGAATTTGTATTTTGTAGAGTGTTAGAAGATTATGCGATAGAATGATAGTTCATTCCATCTATTTCTATTGCAAAAAGTTTATAACAATTTAATAAATATACAAAAGTACATCTATGCTTAGATTAATCGTATATGGTTGCTAAAATTGACTTATACTTTAGCTATCATAGTGATTAATAAAATAAAACTAGTTTCTACTAACCAGTGACTTCCTGTAGGCTAGTGGTAGTTGATAAAGGCCTGTCGCACTTTGGTTGTGGGTTCGATTCCCACATCCTTGTCCGACGCAATGGGTTGTCATCCATCCTAAGGGTTGTCCTTTTTCTAAAACTATACTATTATAATATTCTATCAATAATATCAAAAAAAATCTAGCCTTAAACAATACTAACTTATGTTCAACATAATCCATTCAAATCATTAGGCTTATCAAAAATACTTCTTTCCAAACTCATATTATAAAGAGAACGATTACTAAAAAGGTCATATAACAAGCATGTGAATACCATCATTTATACCTCATATATCCTGTTGGTCACATTCCAATATAGTGAATACCTTAATCATCTATTCTCTTGAAAAATGAATACCCATTGAACCTTAGTGAATACAAGAATGCTGTAAAAATTTAACTCTTTCCACATACCAAAATCCAAAAATTCTATATACACAAACCATGATATACCTTTGTCCTTATATAAGTCAGGAGTTCATGAATACTGTCAAACATATCATTTCGTCATTATCCCCTCATTATGCGCATATCATCTTCTTTCCAAAAATATCTCAATCACTTTCCATGGTAACCAGTACCATAAAATTATTGAAAACCATAATAGACCAATACATAAATATTCCAATATTCCATGATACTACATACAACATTATTTTGGAATCCCATTACATAAACAGTTAATCATTCCACCGCATCATTTTCATATTCAACATCACCAATAGTGATCTCATGTGACTTCCCTTTTTTCCTTTTCCTTAAGTGGTTTCTCATGTCGATCATCATTAACCATTGGATTAGGTCATTGATTAGAATAATGCGCCATTTCATTTCACTTGAAGCATTGAAGTGTTGGTGGTGAGTTCTCTACAGTCTTTTCTTTATTCACATCATTAGAACCCATTTTTCCATTACTTCAACACTCAGCTGCTCAATGACCTTTTTTCCACACTTAAAACATTTTCTAGTCCCTTTAAGACAATCTCCACCATGCTTCTTTCCACACATTGAGCATAAAGAAACATTCATATTCTTTTCACCATTGTTCTGATATTTCTCCTTGAACACCATCTTTAATTTCTTGTCCAAACCATGAGATGGATATGTAACATCAACTTCCATTTCTTCCTTGATAGCACAATGCACAATTTTTTCATAGCTACTGAAGTCTCTTATAGCTAATTCCCTTCGAAGACTTGGTTTTAAGCCACTGAAGAATCGATCAACTTTACTTTTAGGTTGGATGATAAAGACAGATGCATACCTTGAAAGCCTTGTAAAATTCACTTTGTATATACCAACAGATTAATCATCTTTCTACTTAAGCTCATGGAACTACATTTCCATCTTTTTTTAAAGAATATGAGGGAAGTACTTACTGGAAAACAAGTTCTTGAACTCGTCCCATTCCATAGATTCAATTTCATCTTGGGGCCTTGTATTCTTAATTAGAGTCCACCACTTGTCTAATTCACCTTCTAAATGGTAAATAGCCAAAATTACTTTATCATGATTTGAAAAACAAAGTATGGAAAATGTCTTTTCAATGGTACCGATCCATTGTTCAGCAACATGTGGATTAGAAGACCAATTGAAAGAAGGTGGGCGTTGCCTCATGAAGGACTCAGTAGAATATTGTTCCCTTCTATGCTCATTCAGAAGTCCAGAATGATTCATAGCTTCCGTAAGTATAGCAATAATATTTTTCACTCCATCTCCCATATCATTGGATTTTTCAGGAGGAAAATCATTACATTGTCCATTACATTGATCAACACAGTTACTTCGGGTTCTAGCCATCATCTAAATCACAAAAAGAATAGAGTGAGAGGAAAAAATTATGCTTGGGAAAACAACAGAATAAAGGGGGAGTACATTCAATATCTAACATCTTAGGATTAATTCTATGATCGTTACCGTAATTCTAGGAAAATAACCTACACGTATACTTATCCTTATGGACATCCCTAGACATTCCTTAGAAATAACTCTAGAGATCTCACTAATGTTTTCAAATCCTAGTTTTCAATGGTTGAATAAACCTTTCCTCTGATACCAACTCTAGAGGCCCAAAGATTTATGTACGTGGACATTAAATTACTTTTTCAGAATAATTAATACATAACAAAAACAGACACACAAGGACCGTAATAGTTTAGTGTCTTTGGAAACTCGAAACGTAATCTTCTAATCGTGGTGAAAGATCTTCAACATCTCCCATAATGATCTTCCCTTTTGTTCTTACCTAAAACATTTCTTTATATCCTGGTGAAAAGAAAACATATAAAGGGTGAGCTCAAATGCTCAGTGAGGGTAAGCATGGAAAAAATAAAACATACCATATACATTTGAATATAAAAACATGAACATAATGTTTAAAAAACAAAATCTTGAGCAATGACATAAAACATGGAAATACGTAAGGAATAGATCATAATGGAACATCCATCATGATAAAATAGCATGGGAATAAAAAATGTAATTGTGGCAACCATTTAGCACTTGTTAAGATTTCCATAGCAGCCAAGGCATTTCTGCCAAGACTATCTTAGTGGGCAATGTCCCTTTCTGAATCGAGTTCACTCCTCGTTCCAATCATGTATCACTGAAATGGATTAACTTACCATTCTAGCCATGTCTATCTCATGACATATAAATCTTTACCCAATGCATTATAGGGATATATAGGTCCCCCCCATTTCATAATGAAATCATTCTTACTTGTTCCACAACATGAACATAAATCATTCATCATTGCCCAAAGTATAAAATGGGTTTTATAAACATCATCCCATCATAACATAATCCATACAAAAAAATAGATATAATTTAATCAAATGAAAAGTGAATCCATGTAAATCATAGATACAATATACTTGAAACATGAACATACCAAATAATGTCATCTTAGATGGAAAATAGTTTTGTTAAAACACTTGAAATGAATTCTTGAGGAAAATATCCTTCATTATTCACAATCATTTTATTTTCACAAAATGCCATGAAATTCATAAAGAAAATGATTTTATTTAAAATAGTCATGAAATCATTTAGAGTAAGCTTCTTTAAAATAAGGATTTATGAAACCGTAAAAATATGTTCATGCCGTATAAGTTTAAAAAACATTCTTCTCATACTTTTTTCGGAAAAGTCAAAAAGTACCTTACATGGTAAACAAAATAATGATTCCTTACATACCATGTAGTAAAATTAAAAAATGGTTAAAAATTAATTTAAACATACATGAAAACATTTTTATAAAACATGGACATGGATGATAAATATAACCCCAATAAATACATACGAATAAACAATCTCGAGAAAAAATGAGATTGGAAAAGTTATCCCTTACCTTATGTCTGATATGATTTGTATGTATCCGAAACTCCTGTATAATGATTTAAATAATGTCATTGACTTATTACAGAATCATATTAATTTTTATGATATCATATATGGTTCACATATGACTTTATATTACCCATTCTTTTGTAAATTCCATGTTAAAGCAGCGTTTTGGGTAAACCGTTTTATTTATCTTACATGTTTGGAGTTGTTGTTCATGATATTATTATTACTTATATCATGATTTAATTACTTATAGAATTTAAATAATGATTTATATATCATATATATTCAGTATATTTATATATAATAGATAGATAAATGAAATTAAATACAACGTTCATGGAGATGGTAGGCCGTACGTATGCATGAACGCTGTTTTTGTTTCCTTATTGACTTGAATGGAAGTAGGTAGATGAAATATATATATAAGTATACATAAATACAGCAGCTTCATTATGTCATATATTTCATTATTATTCATTATATATACTTTATTATCATTCTTTAATGTTTAATCATGGAAAATGAATCTAATTGCATTCGTGGAGACGGTAGTCCGTACGTACGCACGAGCGATGATATCATTCCCATGATAGTGGAATTGTATTGATGTGTTTGTATAATATTTCCGAATAAATATCACTTTACAATAATCCTATATAGTTATTTGTTTACACCATTATACCCATCCATGTAAGGTGGTGGTCAAAAACATATTACACCACGGTGTGGAGACGGTATTCTGTACGTACACACGCTCGGTGATTTCGTTTTCCGTAGGATGGATAGAAGGTTAAATAGGGTTGTTTCATATTTATAATAACATATCAGTATATAATTAATACTGATGTTATTACTTTATAATGAAACAACTAAAGAAGAGGAAGTAGAAGAAGAAAGAAACTTGAGAAAATCGGAAGAAAATATTACCTCTTATTTGACGCACCTCTTTTAAGCTTCCTCTTGTGGAAGAAGAGTTGCTCTTTTGAGAAGACCAGAACCTCCAGAAAGTTTATAGGGAAGTGGAGAAGATAAATGGGCAGTGGTTTTCCGAGCTTCAAGGCTCAATGTGGTGTGAGTAAGAGAGGGAGGAGGTGCCCATTTATAAGGGAGGAGAGGGGGACCTTTGAAAAAACTAAACATATTATTTTATTATAAAGTCATATTTGGTTTTTAATAACTCCCAATTGATTTATTTAGAATCTAAGGTGAGTATGGGTATAAATACTCCCATAAAATATAATTTAGACAAGTTTAGGTTTCTATTTTAACCTTATCATTTAGATTTAACTTTAAGTTAAATAATTTTACTTTTACTGTGTCTTCTTGTTTTCTTACACTACAAGGTTATTAAACTTACTATAACAAGAAAAAAAACCCATGTTGTTTATTATTAATATATATAACCATATATAAGTCATTTTAATGAACTGTAGATTTTTACGAATAAAATAACAATTAATAATATAATATTTGTTTTAAAAACTATTTTATGTCAATTTTGACACTATTTGGTAATTAATTTTTTTTGAAAATAATAACATCATGATTAGTTCGAAAAATGTTACTTAAATCAATAATAACATGTCATATTAAGCTATAAAATTAGTTTAATTCATAAAAACTCTAAAATTACATTTATTTTCCTTTTTATAACTTCAATTATGTTAATATTTCCTTAATAAGGTAATTACTGCATCATCATTGTTTCATAAATACATTAAATTATTTAAATTCTAAAAATTATAAATAAAATTCCATTATGTATGAAATAATTTTAGATTTCTAATTAATACTTATAGTCTAATTTATCTTATGTTTAACCTTATATTAAAAATAATTTAGTTATTAAACTTTCATTTTAAATATTTTAACCCTTCTTTAAATAAATTAATAATAAATGTCCTAATCTAATCCAAGTGGACCTAAATGGTAATATTTTATTCCTAAGGTTGTTTTGGTCGAATTAAACTTATCCAATATAATTAGGACATGTGTTAGGGTAATAATAATATCATTTTACCCTTAATTACCCTATTTACTTTTAACTGTGGTAAATAAAAGTAAAAAGTTACTACTCACCAAAAAATATTTTCGTCTCATTGAACCACATTTTAGTCCTTGATATTAACGGTGTCTCTCAGATTTTTGAAATTCCACTCACAGAAGTGGTAAAATTAAGTTTTATGGATGTTTGCAAAAAGCTCCTAAGAGGTAGGTAAAAGACAGTGAAAAGTTCAATAAAATTTTTATATATCGAAAATTATTATAAAATGACTCTGAATGACTCCAAATAATTACATTGAACTTATATGGGTATTATGTATCAATTTTTACCTAAAATAAATTTTATTAAAATAAATAATTATTTAAATAAAAAGACAGTTTTTAAATAGTAACATAGTGTTTTCACTATTCATCAAAAAATGATAGTTTTCATAAAAATACCAAAAATTCACCCAAGGCTAATTTCGATATTCCAAATACAAAAATTATGTCCATTTTGAAAGATAAAATTTAAAAAATTCCAAAAAGTGGTATTACTATTCATAATGGCTAGTTTATATAATATTTTAATAGAATATCTTTTTTTAGTTAAACTCGGTATTGCGTACAATGCACGCTATCGTGGAAGGTCACGATTGCGTGTAATGTAAGGCAAGTCAGGGCTGCGTGTAGTGAAAGATCTGTTTAGTGTTGCGTATAACATAATCAAAACTTATTTCATTTATACATTAAATAGAATCTATACATAATGTTGCACAGAATAATATCCACAAAACGAACTTGAAATTGTTCGTAACACGAGCCAAGAATAGTGTTGCATATACTGCAAGAAAATACGGTGATGAATATAGTACAAGATAAACTTGGTGTAGTGTTTAATAGAAGCCCTCAATGAAATTAAAAGAATATTTTTCATAAAATCTCAGGGTGTTACAATAACATCACAAACCATGTTAGACATACCACATTCCATGTGAAGCATGTCTAGAAAATCATCATGTTCCCTAGGTGTACATGGTTCTGAAAATACCTAGAAATATAGTCATGGATAATGTACATGGGCATGAACCAGTACTCAGACACTTCTATGTACTCAAACACAGCTAGGTACATGGGCATAGATAGAGTTACCATGAATGGTATAAAGAAAATATGAATGGTTTTGAGTATATGGGAAGTTCATGGTTAGAAATTAAATATTGTGTATACCCTATAATAACATTGTACTATTCCCAAGGTTGTTTGATGCAATTAATATTATTAATGTAAACTTATTTCCTTGGAGTATGCTCTCGTGGTCCATACCCATAAGGGTATAGTGTGGAAGCGTGTCCTAAGCATAAGATATGATCCAATCTGTTGAATCAGATTATGATAGAGTTATAGAATCCCTCTCTGCGTCCTAGAGTGTGATACCCTATCATTCTATTCTTCCCTAGATGTGGTCTTATGAATCGTTGTGACCAAATAGTAAAAGGGTTGATACCCTACATAGACAGTTATTATAGATAGGGTCTGATAAACCACACATTCCTTGAGAGAGATCTCTTATTTGTCTATTGATATTTTATGAATTTTAATGTCTAAAAATTCATTATAAGGCCCAATGAGCATAAAATCTCGGATTATCACCATCAGTGTTATCAGAATATTAGAGTGTGTTCTCCTAGATGAATATTACATTATATACTTGAGCATAGTCCTAGGTCGTTAGTATGGTTTTCTGTATTCCATGAAACTTAGTGCTTGGATTGAGAATATTTGGTTTTTTTATTATGATTTCTCAAATTGTATTTGAAATATATTTTTAATGATGATATCACATCTCACTCTGATGATGTATTATGTTTGGTGGTTTCTGGTTGTCCTATTAGGTATTGTTATACTCATCCATTCAAGGGTTAATCTGATGCAGGACATGACCTATATAGAATATGTTTCTTCCAATAAGGTCATTGGTGTACCATTTCTAGATAGAGAATAGTTGATCATGGCATGTTATAGTTCAAACAATACTTCAAAATTGACAGAGGTTCCCTCCTTTTATAGTATGTTGAATTCTTTTTAGTTTTGGTTGGATTGTATTTTTCACATTATGCCTTGAAGTTATTTTTTAATACAATAATAATGGGATATATATTTATGCATTCATTTGGGATTCTATTGGGGTTTTCTCATTCATCATGGTTTTGGTGGATTGGATATTTGTTTTTACTTACAGGTTCCTTAGTATATGTCCTATCATGTGTGTTTTATTCCAACTCGACCCTTTTACCCAACCCATCGCCTATCAAAATTGGAAATTTGGTGTCACTCTCAGCTTATCTCTATTCAGGTAGGCCCTAGCGGGTAATGTCAGGATATTATGCTACCAGAGTTGTTTTTCATAGGTCCTTAGATTTGATATTGTCTAGTTGTGGGTATTGGATTGGGAACTATGGAAATAATGTCAAAGTGTTTCATGTTTAGATATCAAACCATGAAATCCATGATTTTTACAATGGCCAATATATCCATTTTCAAATTCCTTGATAAATTTTTTTTAAAATAGTGTATATAGTCCCTATTTGTCGTGATAAGATTGAAACATGCATCATTGTGTAAGGGGTTTTGATTTCCATGTTTTCTTCACTATGATCCAAAAATATACTCTCAATTTTGGTACATATTTTATATTTATGGATGCCTCAATGACTATTTCAAGATATGATTCCATTGTATGTTGGTTACGATAATCCACTTCGATATAAGTGTTTTGTATATTGTGGTACCTACATGTTGTGTACCATTCCTTCCAAATCCTGATGGGAAGTAGGATATACCCTTAGTACTTATGTATGTGGTGTATAGGCCAAGATTACTTCGCGGGCTTCAATAACAGTGAAGTTGTAGGTTTCAGGGAAATATGGACACCATGATACCTGAGGACTATCTTGAGGTAGTAATGCACTTTTTTTCTCCTTTTTCTAAACACCTATAGACAATATGATGGTTTTAGAGTCATACCTTATTCATTGATCCATAGGGATTTGGTGTAGTATAGTGAATCTAACATATGACGAGGAAAATATTTCATGTATAGAGATTGAGACCCAATTAATAGATTAATTCTATCCAACTATTTTGTGAGAATTTTGCATATAAAAGTTTTTATAACAGTAATAGTGTATCCAGATTGTGGAACATAATTCATCAATTTTCACTAACATATAACAATACATCATGTATATAGTTTGGTATGAATTATTTTGTGCATGGAACATCGAGAAAAAGTCTCCAAAATCTATTCAAGTGGATTTGGTATCAATCTTCATTCTATGTAAGATTTACTGTTTGAGGGAGATTTGACATTGGATATCTTCTTGGATGAAAAGACATTGATTGTTGGTACTGGTAGTGGGCACTCAAGAGCAGATACATCAAAAGATAGTAGCTATAATTAATATCAGGTGTACATGAGAGATAGAAATTTGTAGAGTTAATCTCAATATATATTTTTTGTATTTTAGATTCCATATGATGGTTCTAGTCATTGGAGAGAAATTTTTTGTACTCATCCAATGGTGGGGGACATCATCGTGTGGTGTTGTTTAAATAGGTGTACATCTGAAAGAGTGACAATTTCTGGTCCACCTACGCCGAGTTAATAGTTATCCAGAGATTCAAGTATGGTGTTTGGTATGGTAAAGGATGTGGTAGATATGTAATAGGTGTTTAAGGATATAATCTATTACAACTGTCACCCCCGGGTGATCCACACCAGACTCCCTGAGTTCGTGGTCTTGGATTTGTATAGTTACTAGCCCTGGAGTCCTATAACATGAAGGCACTATTGATTATTATAGATATGGTCTATGTATATTATACCTTATATTTTTTATATATAAAGGTGTAAGAAATTATTGTCATATCACATCTCATGTTCATGGTCAAGAGATTCTAGTTGAGAATTTGGCTTGACCCTCACAATTGGAGACACATATAAGTAAAGATTCAATTATTTCACATTTCCACAAATTGAATACATGATTATTAATTGAGATTCACTCATTTGGAATATTTCATATCACCCATAAGGAATTATGGCTTCATACTAGGTATCAGATGTCTCGATATAGTTTACACAATGAATAACAATTTTAGGTGGGGGATGTAGTGTGTATGTGATGATGAGATGTGGTTTTAAATATCGGTCATGAAGGAAAACCATGAAGAGGATGATAAAATCATACATAATGGTAAGTTTCTGATAACTCTGAAATTTTCTATTTTATCCCTTGTAATAGTAGATGTTATTGGATTTTAATATCCTGCAATAGTGGTGGAGTATGTAGACATGTCCCTTTAGGGAGTGTTGTCTTACCACTCAACAAAGAGACAAACTTCCACATAGAAATTCACCTAGGGAAATTCCAAATATCATTTTCTTCTAATAGAATTAATCACACATATATTCATGAGATGAAGGTGGAGTTTTAGGAGTTATAGTTAATTGGATTTTCTAGACCAACTGTATCCCCCTAAGCCTCCCTAATTTTTTTCTCACCATGAAAAATGATGGGGAATTGAGGTAATGTATGGATTACAATCACATGAATAATTTGACTATTATGAATAAATATCCACAACCTAGATTCAATAAACTCATAGACTGATTTAAATGGGTTAGGTGGTTATTGAATATTGGCCTATGTTCATTCTATCACTAGATCCGAGTTCAAGATGAAGATGTATCGAATATGTAATTCTAATGTCAATGAAACCACCAAAATAACATGTGTTTTTATTCATCATGAATAACTCCACAAAAATGTCTATGGGACTCATAATCTTTATATTATATCCCTTCATATATTGTTTTCTTGTACTCTTCATCAACGACATCTTAGTGTACATTGCATAAAAGTTGGAGTACGTGAGGCACCTAATGATGGTCATAGTCATACTTTGAGAACAATATTTTAATGAGTATACCTTGAAGTTTTAGATATGGACTTAGTATGTCCAATTTATAGGTAATGTCATTTTATAAGAAGAATTATAAGTTAAACTAACATGGGTTATATTAGTTTTGTCTTGGGAGACTCCTAAGAGTTTAAATAAAGTGCATAGACTTCATGGTTTGGAAAAATACTATCGAATATTTATACAAAATTTCACAAGGGTTGAAAAACCCATATCTTCTTGGATAGAAATGGGTAATCCTTTTATGTGGATTGATATGTGCCAACAGGTTGTTCAGGATCCACAAATAAGAATAATGAGTGCCCCCGATCATAAGACTATAAAAGGGGGGTTTCTCATATATAATTTCCTATGATGCCTATGTGTATAGGCTGGTTTTTTATATATAGGTATAAATTTATCACATATAGGTCAGGGAATTATGATCCCTTGAGAAAAAATATGTGAAATATAATCAATATATACCAGTGTTGGTATTCATGATGAATATTTGGAAACAATACCATATCGGTTATTATTCATTGTCTATACTCATGGGAAAGGTAATTTGGTGGAAGATACTATTAGAAGGAGTTATTATTCATAGTTGTTGAGTATGGTTCAAGATCAATTATCCATGTTACAATTGTACATATTGTATGGTGATGGAAAATCATACATTCAGCAAATGGTTAATACCCCTCCACATCTACGGCGTGTTAGAGAGGCAGATCTTGGAGAGATTAATAGTGATACCTTTGGTATTTAGATATTCAATGGATGTGATTATAATGTATTTTATAAATATTTGGATAATGTAATATTTTTGTAAAATATAATATGGTACGAGTGACATTACAGGAGGTGGTTTTGATGGAGTTTCATACCCCCCCCCTTATCAGTACACTCATTAGTGATAGAATCATACATGTTCCTTCAACATTTGTTATGGTCATCAAGAAATAATAATTGTATCAAAATATATCACCCTTGATACCTATAATTCCATAATGTGAAGGTTGACCACCAGGTTTATGTAGGGTAGGCTCTACCCTTGTAGAATTCAAATTTAATGTGGGATGGTATCTATATGGATATGATGACATGACTTATATCATCATCTTGAGGACCCTGTTAACTGGGTGACCAAAGAATGATGCATGAATTCCACTCAATTCATATACACATAAGATTAAATTTTAGAAGAATATTGTGGTTACTTTATGTGTACAATATTGTATAAATTCCAAAATTTCCAAGGAAAATTATTTTCGGACAAGATATTTTCATGATGTAATGATTATTGGAAAGATTGCAAAAGGATTCTGGGACTCATTTGTGATTGAGCATGGGATTTCACCCCCAAACAGATGGTTCGACTAACCAGAACGATTTTGTCTTATTGGAAATTCCTTGGGATTTCATGTGGGGATTTTTCAATAGTTGGGATGATCACCAACCCTTTCTAGAGTTTTCATATAACAAAATTTACCACTCCCCTATCAATATGTAACCAATTGATGCCTTAAAAAAGACATAGTACAAGTCACCACTATACAGGACTGGTCCAAAAGAGTCATCACTTATGATCCTAGGGTTAGTGTGAGATATAATAGGGAATGAGGAAATCATTTAGGAGATCATGAGTACTACCATAACCAATATAAAGTCGTATGAGGATAGATGATAAAGGCCTTTAGAGTTTGATAAGGGATACTATGTTTTCCTACTGGTCTCTTAATGATTATAATTATAGATATTTGTATCATGTGTAATTTTATCATTAAGATTAAATTTACCATTAAAAATACATTTTATTTTTTGTGAGGTATAATGTTTCTTGGACCTACCAATTATTTTATAATAGGTACATGGCCTCTTCTACATGTCATATCCAATAAGGTATATTCATGAACCATCATATGTTATCTATTGGGGTGAGTAGGACGAAAAAGTTAGAACTATATGATATATTACATCTGGTAGAGATAAATGCATGGAAGGAGAATACCATTCATTGGTGTGAAATTCCCTTTGTGGGTGTGGTGGAAGCATGGGAATCTACATTAGACTACATGGGAGTGGGAAAACAAGATATGGGATAACTATTCTCTTTTTTTTTTGATATGTTTTTTCTTTTTGGGATGTAAATAAATGAGGTGGTGAGAATTTATTAACACATTATGTCCATGTAATGATTTAGTATATTTAAATGAACATTATTGATGTTAGGAACTAAGTCAGTGTGAGATTTTCGGTCTCACGGAGGCACAACGTTAATACAATTAAAATAAAAAAATATATTATATCATGTTTGTTAATTTTTTTATAAAAAAGAAAGGATGAAATCATAGGAGGAGTCTTATATGATAAATTTGGTAACACTATTTAATATAAATTATGGGTTTTTTCCATGGGAACAACATATCCTTTCCCCGTGTAAAGTGTTTTAGGAATGAGATATCATTGGAGAATTAATACACTTGATAATTTTATTTAATTACTTATTGTTTATTTAATTTTTAAACACCCATAATCCTCTATTAACTCCCCATTAAGGAACATCCCTAGTGTTATTCACATATCTATATGCATTTGATATGATATATTAGAGGATTATTCTTGGATGAATGAAAATGGATCAATGGTTCACAATCAGTCTTCCAAAGGACTTCATTGTTTTAACAAATGAAAATTACATGTAAATTATATTCATTAGAAATTAATTCAAAATAAATGTAGGGAATGGTTTTATTTATAAAATTTCATTTTTTTACAAAATTAAAGTCCTATAAATCCCATAAACAAATAATGTTTTGTTCAATCATCATATTACAATTGATGATATTTCTTCTCAGAATTAGGAATTGAGGTTTAGTGGCCATTTACTATAGATTAATCAATGTCATGATAAAATATTTACGGAAAATATTAATAATGGTCAAGGTTCATTCCTCATGTTTCTATTTTTTTCATTTATCTCACTATGAATCTCATATTCATCACCGATATTTCTTATTGCTGGCAGTAAAAAAACATGGTATCCAATCATTTTGATAAATTTATTTAGCATACAAGATCTATAATGAATGTTTAAGTTTGGGATTGATTACTTGATCAATGTTTATGATATAGGGAGTAATATCAATTAGCTGTTGAATTTTGTGATCAACATTCATTGTTTCTCATTTCAGTAGTAGTATGCAATGTGGATCGATTCTTATGATTATTGGGTGGCTGGAATCTTTCAATTAGAAACAGTATGGATCAATTAATTATAAATTTGGGTTATATTGATAAAATCAAGTAAAAAATGTAGGATACACAATCATGGGGTGATGACACATGAATACCCACTATGTTTTAAAAAAACTAACAAAAATTGTGTACTCTAAAAAATATACGTTGTGTTGTACCCTAGATATGGTGGAATGGGTTATAGAAAATATAAAAGATCTTTGTATGTGGGACCTAGAGAAAACTCTGAGACCTATTATTTGTGACTTGGTGTGAACACCTAGGATACACATGCATGTACATGGCTAGGTACATGGTCATAGCCCATGTACACAAGCATAACCTAGTGCTAACACATATTTAGGTGCCTAAACACAATAAGGTACAAAGTCATAACTAGAGTACACATGCACTACCTGAGGAAAAAAAGGCATGGGGTATAGTACATAGGATTACCTCATGTAGATAAGACACATCGCCTATACCCAATACATTCATTTAATTCTTCCATCGCATGTCGTGGATCATTTTATCTTCAGTTCAAGATAGTTTTCTTAGGATATATTTCCTTTAGTCCATTCTTCATGAGGTTATAGTGAGGTATCAAATCCTGAGAATAGGATGTTATCACCTTAATGGTATTAATGTCAAATAAATTTACAAAATCCATATTTTTTTCCTAGATTGTGATCCAATATCATTTTCTTCTTCCTTATGTGGGGTTTTCAAAATCAGCAAGACCAACATAATCAGGTGTTCAATCACAAATATAAAAGGTTGTTATAGATATGGTCTTGAATTCCCAACACACCCTAGGAAAGAACCCGTATTTTTGAATTGATATATTCTGAGTTCCAAACATAAATTCCACATGGAAACAATATAAAATTATTACCTCACATATAACCACCATCAGTGCTAGAAGATTCATGGAATCAGTTCCCATGGATGAATGTTACCTTGAGGCCTCAAGAAAATTTCTAGGATGGCGGTATGGTTGGGGATTTACCAAGATATATAGTGTATCGATTTATTATATTTGGGATTATATTTTTTATGCTATCTCATATTCTTTTTTATATGTCATTATGATGATGATATGACTTCTCACTCTCTTGATACTTTAGGGTTTTTTATTTCAGGGGGTATTACTAGGTAACATTATACTCACCCATGTATGGTTTTTTCCTTCATAGTTCATGTCTTATAAACATGATATTCCTTATTGTGTAGTCTCTAGGTGGACCACTGTCATATGGATTGTATTTGGGAAATAAATATCATGGGTAATGTTAGGTGTTTCATTTGAAAATATCCCCCTTATTATTTAGCACGTTAAAATATTTTACAATTATAGTGGGATTCTTTTTATCCATCTTATTTTCTAATATATTTTGAACACTAATTATGGGATATAAATGAATGCATGAATTAGATTTTTTATAGTATTTTTATTCTTCATCATGAAATTGGTGGATTTAAAATTTGTCCAATAATATAGGTACCTTAGGATAAGGCCAACCATGTGTGTGTTATTCCTACATTGTGCTTCTCACCATCCCCTAACATATTATAGATTAGATTGGGGAAATCTCACCTTGTCATCTGCTAGTTAGGACTCAATGGTTTAGGTTGTTATAATAATAGTTAGGCACATCACATAAGGGTCACTCAACCTCAACATATGGGTCACAGACTACTGTCTAAGTGTCAACAAACCCATGTAAGGGTAACATATACTCAACTTAATGGTATTCCAAATAACAAGGATTCAAAAAAGTTGTAGAAATAAATATAAGGCATAAGTAAATGTAAACATATCCTTACATAATGATAAATAATGTGGAATAATTGACACATAATTTTATAACAAAATGATTATAACATATAACACATAATGGATATTCGATAAAACTAAGTGATGATGAAAACATGTTAAACAAGTATATAAAATATTCATTTAATTAAAATAATAAAAGGAAAAAAATCAATAAAATGGAATTTCAATATTTCTAAAAATATTAGACATAATAAATATATTTTTATGGGTAAAATTGACTGATGAAATTTAATGTGAATATATTAAGTCATTATAATTTTATTTCATTAATTAATAAATTGGTCATCAGAAAAAAAATCTAATGATATTAGTAGATTTACATCTAGATCAGTCTTATTGTCTATTGATTAAGAAGATAATTACAACAATGACAATGGTCTCTTTTCTATTTATCAGCTGCATATTATTTTAACCCAATTTTTATGATTGAATGTAATTAAATTATGGATAATTTTTTGTAATAATGTTTTTATATTGGATAGGAATAATCATTTTGAAAATACAAGTGTTGTGATTTTTAAATTTTGGTTATGGATATTTATTATAAGGCGTAATATATGACTGTGAATAAATTTATTAATTTTTTTTATTTCTATGAGTTAATTGAATTAATCAAAATATATATTTTTGTTTGAAAGTTCAAAAAGTTATAAAAATTTTATTATTATTATTATTTCAAAAAAAATGGAATCATACACCTATAATTAAAAATTATGCTATATTTAATATATATGGTGGTGAAATTAATAATTGTGATATTAATACTTGTACTAAATAATAGATTTTTTTGGTGGTTAATAAATAGTAATTTACAATTATCTATATTTAATGGAATTTTTTGTTGAAATGTTTAGCATGGTATCAATGGAGGTTATGTAACAATAAAATATTCTCTATCATTATTTTTATATTGGGAAAATATTTTTTGTGTTTGATATATTGAAATATGTATATATATCAGTTAGTATATGTGTGTGTGTGTGTGTCCTAGTGTATATATATATAATGTATTTATTGATAAAATATATATGACTATATATTTGTGTATGTGAGAGAGTTTGTATATGTATATGGTGGATTGTATATATACATGTTACTTCAATATATATGGGTTATATATATATATATTTGGTTGTGTGTGTGTGTGCATAATGTGTATATATATGTTTTATATATATATAGGTGTGTGAATATATATGCATGCGTGTGTGTGTATGATTGTTGGAGTCGGTTCCCTGAAAAAACTACTTATAAATTATATTACTTACATATTCAATGAAGTGAATATTAATATAATTTCCTTATAACTTATTTTTTAGTATTCTGCATAAAATTATTGTAATATTGTTCTAGGGTATTTTTTGTACTGATATGGTTGTAGGTGTACTACATTATGATGAGAACCATGATGTTCCATGACGATATTTCTAAATACAGTTTTATGGATAGATAACACATTATGAGAGGGAACATAGTATCTAGACTACCAGGTGTGAGTTCTCATAAGAAGATGATGATTCATTTAACGAAATCCTTACTCGGTAAACATTAGGGAAGAATATTATGATAATTACCCACCAACCCCTAGTAGGAATTCCTTTTTTTGGTCTCATCATATATCCATATATATAAATTTTTGTAATGTTCTTTTAACATTGATATTATCGTTGATTAACATCATGAATCATTAAATTATCTTTACTAACAAAAACAAACATGAAAATTATTGTTGGTAATTAGGGTATATTGGGGGGTGTAAGGATTTTCATGTCATTAATGATTATGTCGAGGATGGATTTCTCCCTTCCATAATTGTGGATGTTGATATCTTAGCCATTTCATTAGAATAGAAGTATCAAAATTTCAAGGGCATTGGGTGGCAACATTAATTTTATATAGTAAAAGGATGACATGCCAAGTATATAGGTTGATGAAACCATTTTGCAACGTCATTGATGATATATTGTCACAAATGTATTTTATTACATAGTGATAATTCATATGTGGTTGTAGACATTCTGATATTATGTTATTTCCCCTGGTTTCCATTAACCATTTCTGTTTTCTTGGAAATTAGCCAAACTCACCTAATTTAAATGAAAAAGATTACTAGAGGTTTAAAGTCAATTTTTATTATCTCAATTAAATACAATTTGAATTTAATTCATGGAAAAAATATTATTATGAAGTGTGTGGAATAATTTTATTCATGTTTTATTTCTCTCATAATTTAAATAAATATTCGTTCAATGGACCATTAATAAAATAAATATATTTATTTAATAGAATATTTAATAAATATTTATTTACTTGTCTTTGATTAAAATATTTACATATGAGTATGTAATATCTTATCTAGTTATTTTATAAATTCTCTAGGACATCAAATGGATCAAGACTGAGCCTGATGAAAAATATTAATTAAAAATTTGGTTTAATGATTCCTATTATTGATCTATTTAGGATACCACAAATAATAATAATAATTTTATTTTCTTATATGAGATGGAGTTTATTAAATGTTATTATATTATCTAATGATGTGAATGCATTAAATAATAATTTTATCTTAAACTGTAGCTCTATAAATATATGATTACGTATTTTGTTTTGGGTATCAATTAGTTTTCAATCCAAAAATATTGAATTTTTATTTATTGTGATTTCTATTTCATCTATATATTCTCTCCCTCTATTGGAAAAAATGAAATAGATATTTCATAATGACTGAAGACCATGAGATCAAGAAAGAACAATTTAATACATTCAATTTTTTGTTCTAACACCCATACATCAAATGCATTGATTAAACATCATAGGATCACATGGGGATCACTTTATGGGAGATTCTATACATGAATCCCTAAATAGAATGAAGATAATATAAAATTGTATTTTTGGATGATCAACATTCATCAATGAAGAAATTTCATAAGACTGTGTATTAATTTATACCTATATTAAATAAATTAATTATAAATTTGATGTAAAATATATTCAGTCATGGTTTTCATTAAATATAATTAAAAGATATTTTATTATATTTCCCACCACATCACACCTCCACTACACCCAGATCCTACAAGTGGTATCAGAGCATTCATGTTTAAATTTATAATTATGTATTTGATTATTAATCTAGGTAGAATAGTGGTTAAATTTAATTATCATATTAAAAATTCATTTATATGATTTATATTTACATGCTTTGACATATTCATGATGATCCTCTGAATGATTCAATTTCATAGTGGTTTAAAAATAATTGGTTAACACATGATGATTTCTTGAAGAAACTGCCTATTTTTACTAGTGTGATAAGATTACATGACGTCCAATCGGAGGTACATGTTGAGTATCACATTTCACTATATCGTTATGAAATTATGGATACACTGTGTTTAATATTGTAATTATACATAGTTGACACATCATTTTGACTTTCCAACATGGAACACAATTGTTAGATTAAATAGTGTGTATTGGCAATTCCTGTTTGTAGTGTAAATGGGTTTGCAGTGTAACTCATGCATTTAGTGTGGTAATAATAATCCGTAAAACATTCTTAGACTATGAACATATTGTATTTATGATATACATAATGTCTATATAGTGTAAGTGGTATGTGGTTTTTCAATTCCAATGTTCTAACAACACAACAAGTGACTCTGTGAAAAAATAGATACACTGAACAACGAGATACGTGATCTTGAACAAGAATGCAAAGAAACTGTAGTTTTAAAGACACTTGCTGAAGACCCATAAATTCATCCTGAACACATGGGAAGTAGAATACATGGCCTATAGATTGTCTGTACATGTCATGTAGTCCGGATATTATGACACCATAGAACATGGTGTTTACATGAAAAAATATAAATCATTATACATGAAGTGTATCTTGATGTACATGTTGTATTGTCTCCCATTAAGGTAAATAATTAAAAATTACATTATATTAGAAAATTGGTATCATTATAACAATATTTTATTTACTATTATATCATAGAGAGTTTAAAAATTTAATAATGGTTTTATAGATTTATAAAGGATTTAATAATTTATTGTAATCAGGATATCATTATTGGTTTTTCCATTTATTTATTTTGAATACCAATAATTATGGGTATCTAAAAATAAGATGAGATGATCTTTCAAATGAAAAGGAATTAATTATTTAATAAGAATGTGTTCATCTTAATAATATTGAGCAAATAATGTAATTAATTCTAGGCAATTACTTTTTCATATTTGTTAAATTTATAACTAATCATATTCTAGACCAAGACTTGTGTATGTGTTAGATGTTTTAATTTAAATTATTGCGTGGTTTTTCAATTATTTATTTTTAAATTAAATATGATTTCTTATGATTCATACCTCCCACAATTATTATGTAGAACCTAAAAATACAAGAATAATTATGTGATCACCTTTTAACAAATCCTTTAATTTTACTTAATGTTATGTGAGTCATAAATAAATGTAATTAATGGAGTATCCAAAGGCACATGGAGGTGGGTCAAGATATAACAATTATTATTTCATCTTAGTTGATACTCATGTCGATATGTGTAACACTAATATTCATGACTAGACTAAAATCTACATTTTTTCCCATGGTCAATGGTTGATTTTATTTCGACTCATTAAATCAACCCATAGAAAAACATTGTAAATGGTACATTAAATTAATTAGATCTTTCCTTCAATGAAATTATTTTTTTATGGGTGTAAGTCCATGATCACCTAAATAAATAAATTCATTTGGAATGATATGAAATATATTAAATAATAATTCATAAATGTTTTCTCTGATAATGTTAATTTATTATATAAAATTCACTTAATATTATCAAGCTATGTAATGGATAAAATAAGATAATATTTATGCATAAAAAAATAAAAATCCATAAATTAAATTTTATGTTAGACTTTTCATTCAATTAATTGATTATTAATAAAACTATGTATACTAAGTGATTTACCGACCGTTTATGGGACCCATAAATTAATAATTAGAGTTCTTCTAATTTTTAGGCTCGCAAAACCATTTTTAAATTGAAAGGATTATCCCTTTTAATACATGGTTTAATAAGAAGGCAAGTGAATAAGAAATACATGTAAAGATTATAGGATAAGGGAGTCCACTCAATAGATCACATAGTAGCAATCCCATATTTTACAAAGACATACCTACCTAAATACATTCAAGTATCTCAAAAAACACTAGTTAGGATTATGAAAAGGACAATATTGATCCATTATACTAAAATATATTATAAACTAGACATTAAGAATTAAATGTTTGGGGATATTGAGACATGATAAAATAGTGGGAGAATTAATAAAATAAAATATATTTTTATGTCTCACATAATTTTTAAATAGATAATGTATTAATCTGTTGATTTAATAATTATAGAAAATGTACAGAAAAAACTATGAATGTGGTGATATAATTTTACAAGTTAGGGTATATCCATAAAAATAAATGTTTTCAAATTTCATACAATAATTTATTATTTTTACTATTATTTTAATATTTTTATGATGTTTTTGAATTTTTTATCCTTGTTCAACCACCCCAGTATGTGAGATAATTTAAAAAAGGTAGCCTACCATAGATATGTTTTAGGATGTTCCCTATGTCTATTTTATTATATAATCAACTATTTCCAAATAGATAGTGATAAAGCATAAATGCTTGTATTATTACACTGTAATAATACATATGTATTCTCCTCAAATGTAAAAAGATATGTATGAATGAAATAAGATTTTAAATTCACTTTATTTTTGTAACATGGAGGAATGAAATCTTGAAAATCATTGTTCTTTCGAAATTTTGGGGTTATATGGAGCAATTAAAAAATTTGGATTCTAAGTAATAATAAATTATTCTTAAATATTATTTTATTATCCTTTCCATCAATATTATTTTATTTGTCCAATCCCTGAAAATCAACATGGATTAGTCACTTCAGAAACATTTTTCCATACTACAAGAAGAACATATGGAATGGTTTAAACGTATTTATTCACAAATTATGTTAAAAAATTAAAGATATAGATGAAGATCATATAGAAAATATATTTCTAAAATATCATTCACAATATACATTAAAGTGATAAAGGATTAAAAAGAAGAATAATGAATAGAAGGCTATTTTATTCTAATGTGGAAAGAATTCACATTAAAAATAAATTGAAATTGATTGTAGAAGCTTGAAGTCTCATCCAATTTAGGTATATTATTCAAGTTCGAATTACTACCTTCTATATTAAATGAAATATTCTTGCAACATACATGTATTCTAATACAGGTTGTTAGATTGAATAGAAGGGTTAAAATGTGAACTGAAAAGGTGTGGAAAAGGGGGATTCCTATGTCAATGGAGGGGAGATAACTACATTCTATATATCAAGGGATTGATTCATGTTTTAAACAGATATCAATAAAAATTTATCTTAGTTTCCTTCTAGAGACAATGAGCTATTATTTCACATATGAAAAAAATTCTATGGTGCATTAAATACTAAAATATTTGTTCTATGACCCCTAAATCACATATATCTATTGGAATGAATGATGACTGGATATTATAATAATTTTACCTCATTGTGTAAATATAATTATTTATGAAATAAAATTTAATTTTCTTTTATTATTTATTCCATTTATGTTTTTTCAGTTAGAATTGAGCTAAGGTATGGGATATACAGACAAATAATTTATCATGTTTTATAAATAGAATCATTTACATATATAGGTATCTTAAAAATATTATGAAATAATTTCCATATGGAAATTATAACTATTATAAACCTAATAGAGACATCATATATTACATGAGATTATGTTATTATATTTTTGAAATCCTCAGTGAAGTAAATCATTGAACATGGAAGGGATAGTTGAAAATTCGAGCTGGATTTTTAGAGAACATCATATCCATGTAGTCGTTGATTAGAGATATGGAATAAATTTTATCATAAATTCAAATATATATATATATATACTACAATTTTTGGGTGATATTAAAAGTAAGATTAATGAGAATTATTTTATATAGTTTTAATCTTCAACTATATAGTCGAATACATATTTTTCACATATAAGTGATAAAACTAAAAAAATGCCAAATATATTGTCTAATGGAAGAAATATCAATTAGGATTTGATTAGAATATATTTGGACAGTTCCATGATTGTGTTTTAAATATAGTTTGTTAAAATATAGTCATAGTTAAAAATGAACAATATAAAACTATGGTGTATCAATATTAATAATCTTATATCCTCTATAAATATTAACATCTATTCAAGATCAACAATATTTTTAAAAAGTTTGTTTATAAAGTTGAAGATGGTGGGAAAAGACTAATCTTCTATGGTTTAATGATTTAGATGAACATATGATGTCATAAGAATATTGGACTCCACTAAGAATAGTGGTATGATCAGTTCTAGAGATACATAACACATAGGAATTCATAAACAATGATGTTTCTTATGATCACTATGGAGGGTGACACATGTTTGATTATTTAATAATAATGATTCATATAAAGAATCATTAAATATTGATATGCTAATAATAAATGGTAAATATAAATTCTAGTAATGGGCTCCACATATCTAGATTCATGATTCAGGAAATTTAATGATTTATAGACTTAATACCGAAGGATAGTATTCATGAGAATATGGGAATCGATGGTACAAGATAGTACCAATAAAACAAGAGTTATTATCAAATGTTTAGTCAATGAAAAATAATATCACCACTCATCATGAGTAAAATATTTTTTATTATACGTTTTAATTAATACTTTATGAGCATTATATTGGGAATCTAGATTTAATGGCCACCTCATTAGGTGAATCGTTGTAGAATATGTTTATATGACATGACCAAAATGATACCCATTGAGATATTTATAATTGTAATAACTAAAAGGGTAAGTGATGTCAATAAATTTCAATAAGATATATAGATTACATAAATTAATCTATGACTAACCCATTAGAAGTGATAATAGGATATTCATTTAGATGAAAAGAGTGAAAAACATCTTGGACTAGTTAGAAGATTTTCCCTAAGGTTATAATATAAATATGTTATGAACATATAAAAAGTATTTGTTATTTTTTACATGTTTTTTGGGATGAAGTAATGAAATTTCTCCAAGTCAGACTTTATGTAATGATCTGGGGAAACAGATCAACATAAATGGACTTATATGCTTTCTTAATCTAGACATAGTACATATATTAATAATGTATTACAATACACTAGTTGAAAAAATTTCAGACTAAATTTTTATTGGCATATAAACCACCATTATAAAAAATATTAAAATTGGGAGTGATTATAGATTTGAATATAATTATACAAGCTTATGTTCTAGAAATTCATCTCATGT
This sequence comes from Viscum album, assembly GCA_963277665.1. Taxonomy (NCBI): domain Eukaryota; kingdom Viridiplantae; phylum Streptophyta; class Magnoliopsida; order Santalales; family Viscaceae; genus Viscum; species Viscum album. The sequence goes on along the minus strand of OY728161.1, from coordinate 136,533,462 downwards.
TCCATGATATATAATGGCGCATGATATTACTGATTCATAAATTATAATATGTTAATATCAAATAAATCAATCATAAATGCATTGAATTGTATTTATCACTAGCTAAAAGAAAACTAAAAATTAAATAATAGATGAGTTCCTTGTTATTGGATAAGTGATACTTCTAGTGATCAAAGAAATTGAACACTTATATTTATTTATATCATGTTGATCTACTATCACTCCTAAGGATTTAGTAATATTAAAAAGAAACATATTAACAATAATGGTTTCTATATCTAAAATATCTGAGTATTTTATGAATTATAATACAGCTTATATAGTGGTTTAAAAAAATCCTAATATTATTTTGGGTTACACAAAAATAATGTGTTCTATCATTTTAGGATAAATATTGATTATATATTTATTAAAAATAATAGTATTCTTACTTTGGAAAAAGAATTGGAAACTATGTTAAATCACTACATGAAGGATTTTATTGAGATTTTTCTGATATATTAAATTGATTTGTAGGCAAGACTTATGTATTAACGAAACATATGCATGGGAAATTGTATTCCTATCAACTATATCCATACTCTTCATAAGCATGTTTATCATTAGAGAACTAACTTGTTTATTTTTAGTGGGACCTGGTAAAGGATGGAGTCTTTAGGATTTGGTGCCCTGGAACCAACTACATTGAAATTTAAATTAGGCGTATATTGAAAAAAAATCATTATTAATAGAAATATATTTTCATATATTTTTTGTTATTCTATATAAAATTTACATGATAATGTCATAGGGTATCAGTTGAATAGATAAGATCATATTGGATACCCTTTATAATGATAACCCTTAAGTGCTGCGATGATATTACAAATTATTGTTATTCAGTTGGAAACTATAATATTATAGGGAACATATTATAAGAAATGTTAGGTGTAAGTGGTGATAAGTGGTGGAGGATTCTTCTCATGAAGATCGCACATGATAATCTCCAAGAAGGGAGATTATGAGAACAGACTCGCTAGTAGGAATTCAACATGTTTTGGTTTAATCGTAGATTACTATTTGAAAACTTGTTTAATGGTCAAAAACATTATTAATATCACAGATTCATGTCATGAATCACACTCTTATATTTTCTGACTAAAACCATAATGAGGTATGTTGTTAGGAATTAGGGTATGTTGTGTGTGTCATGAATGACATGTCATTAATTTATAAGCTAAGGTAGTTTTTTCCATTCAATATTTAGAGAAGATTATATATAGGCCATTTTATTTGAATAGAACCATCATATTAAATTCCATGTCTATAGTGTAATGACATATATTCCATAGATTCAATGAAATGTATATCCAACATATAGATTGATGACACCATCATGCAACCTTCTAGATGAGATATTGCGAAAAAGGGATTATATGACACAATAAGAGTTTATATTTGGTGTTTAACATTGTCACATTGAATTATTTCTCTTGGGTTACTTCACCAATAAAAATTTAAAAATAATATAGATTAAGAAAACCATCTTAATTCCAATTAGAAATAATCCTAGAAGGTCACACAATAACTATTTCCATTGATCTTGATTAAATTCAATTGGAATTAATTAATGTAAAAAATATTACTCTCAAGATCCAGGACAAATTAAATCATTCTTTGTTGATCACATTTATTAGATAAATACTTATTCAACAACTAGTAAATAAAATATATAATTTATCTTATTGACTATTTGATAAATATTTATTTATTAATATATTTATAAGTTTCTATTTGATAGAATAAAATAATTTTTGGGAATTTAATAAATATTCAAGTGGTTTGAATAGAACATGACTGAGTCTAGTGGAAAGTATAAATTATCAATTCCGTTAATTGAAACTCCTTATTATGGACATTAGAATTCACTACAAAATGTTATTACTATTTTATTAATTGTAACATGGTTTATTAATGGTTTTTATATTATTTTATAGATTCAATACATTAATTGATTATTTTAATAAAAACCCTATCTCTATAAAGAAATGTTTATTTCTATTGTATAGTGGAACAAACAATGTGCAATGGAAAATGGAGAATTATTTAACAAATAAGTATTCCCTTTGGAATCCTCATTCTATCTTCCTCTCATGAACTAGTAACAAAATAGATATTTATTCAGGACTGAATAATGATAGACCGAGAATGAACATCATAATACATTTAATTCATTATTCTATACCATTGAGATTGAGTGGAATTTCTCATAAGTCATATATGTCAATGTGGATCCCAGCTAGAGGAATTCTATTTGTGGTTCCTCATATAACAATAAAGTCAATCAAAATGGTCTATTCGAATGATGATAATTCATAAAACAAATCTCCAAAAATAAGTTATTTATTTTTCAGATATTATATTAATTAATTATAAATTTGATATGAAAGATTATTTCTCATGGTTTTGAATAACAATAACTTAAATAAATTTTTATATATCACCCACAATCAGTTGCATGCAAAAAACATTTAACTAAAAATAATTAATCTATATAATTATATGTGGGTAACATTCAAATAAAAGAGGGAATCTCATGAAGGGGTGGCACATGTCATTTATGAAGAAAGAGAAATAAATAATTTGGTGAAATAATAAATGATATATAATGAAAATAATAAATGATAAATTGAGAAAATGGAGAATTTATAGAAGAAACTCATAAAAATAATATGAAACCCATCCTCATCCGTATATAGATCTCACTCCTTCCTCTATATTATATATTTATTATTATTATTATTCTGAAGTTTTCTCTTCAATATCTTCTTCAACACTAATCAAATTGAAAACTATTATATGCCATTTTTTTCATCCCGATGAGTGGAAAAAAAAATACTATTTTTAATGGAAATTTTATATTTAATTTTATTTAGTATTGTATTTTTTTAATATCAAAAATTGTGATAAATATAAAACATGTTGTATATGGAATGGTCTTTTGATTCGTTGGTGCATTTGAACTTTTACGTCATCTCTTTCCTTAAATCTTCATTAACATGTGAATATATTCCTTGAAATTAGTGCTTGTATTATATGATTCATTAGTATGATTTTTTATGTGTGTGTTTTTTGGCGGTATTGATAAATCTTTTCCGGATTCATAGGCACATGAGCTGTGTCAATGTGTGGGTATCATTTCCTTATGTTTTATTTTCTTGTATATAGATTTTTCATATTATGATAATGTTTAATTAATGTGTTGTTGATCTGTCCTTTGAATCATGTAGCATACTTTTTTCATGTGTCTTCTATATATGAGTCTTTGTTGGGGAATATATGGTCATTCCCTGTGATGGTTGTGTTAGGTGTGAGGTTGTAATGTTTGGTAATATCCATTCATTGGAATGTCTCAACCTTGATTGGGACAACCCTATGTGGGGAATGGGGTAGGATAATGATAAAGTATTCTTTTCATCATAGTGGGAAGAAGGTGGGGCTAGTCTATGAGTCCCCAAAACATGTGTGTATTTGTATGATATTTTTTTTACTATATGTACCATGTTAATTTCAAGACATCAACTAATATATTTTATGAACTAACATTAAGAGATGTTGTCAGTTTAGGAATGAGTATTGTACTTGAAACCTGAATGGGAATTTTGGTGAACATTTTTATCTCATGAATAAGGATATAATCAATGGAAATAGTTGTTTGGTGGACATTTGGGGAGTTAGAGTTGGAGGATACATTTGTTTCTAGATTGGGTTCAAGTGAGACATCTTCTGCTACTAATTTGTATAGGCTTTACATATACCATAGATCCTTGTTGTGTTTTAGTTATAATATCATGTATTTCAAATTTTAGTTTCTATATATACATTGATAATATAGTATTATTATTTTTCTTGTTTGAGTTTTGACATTATATTGGGGGTACAGTCTCTCCGCTAAGGAATATAGACCTTCACTACTAGTTGTCAGCCTCTTGCGCATGCGGAGGATTTCCTAAGGTCATATGGAACTCTAGGTCAGAACTATAGGTTCAAATCATGATGTTTCAAAATGGTACCATATGCTACATGACTTAATAATTTTATATTTTTCACTACAATTATTTGAGATAGGCTATATAGGAGTTAGGATGATTAGGTGTTAGGAAATGGAATAGTGTTAATGTCTAATCAGCAATGTATAGAAGACCACCGAGTTTTCACAGTGTATGGAATTTGGTTTTTCATTTTGACATTACCGAAAACTAAATTCAACATGGATTATTCAACAGATTATGGTAGGTGATTTTTTTTGTTGTCTTTGCATCAATAATGCTAGATTTTAAGGATCAAAATTAATTTATACATGTTTTTTTCATTAGATAAAACCAAAATAATTAAATTCTAATAGAAATTATGATATGTGTATAGTTAATTATTTCATTAATTATTTTATTTTATATATTATTATTCCATTCTAGTGTTTATATGTGCTGATGTGATATTGTGTAGATATTGTTATTATGAACTTATGCCTTGAATAGTCAGTATGATTCTTGTGAGTTCTTTTAATTATATTTCACTTGATGTCGAGCTATATATGATTATTATTTTCAATATTAAGTGTATACCCAGAGTTAAACTACATTTAATAAATAGCATGGATTCAGATATCACATTTTATATGTGGGGGTTTTGATGTGTTCAATATGAAATAAAATGTTCTGATTTTAATGTTTTTTGAAAAAAAATTATTTTTATTTTAAATCTGAAATCACCTATGGTGAATAGTGTTGGTTCAATTATCTAAAATAGATCACAAGGAATTTAATAATTATTTTGGGGGGATTTTTACAACCCCTTTAATTTTTTAAATTATTATACTAAGATATTTATTTCAAGGATGAATATTTAATTTCTTTGAAATTTGTCAAATTATTTTGATTTGTCTAAACTATTAAAATTATTCCATATATATATTTATAGTTGGGATGTTAAAAATAATAATCATAATCAGCACTGTAGTTTTATAATTATTCATTTCAATGAAAAAATGGAAATATACAAGTGTAATTTAAAAAATTTTATTGTTGGAAATAGCTTCCTGTCTATGTAATTAAGGTGATATGGTTACATCTCCTCAATGAATGAAATTTTATATGGTCAATAAAAGATTATTCTCTCTATTAATTATTTAATGGAAATTTTTTGTCAGATATTTATAGTTGTATTAATTGGGGAGATTTAATGATAAAAATATTATTTATGGTTATTATTATTAAATAGGTAATTTAATTTTACTATGAGATAAATTAACATATTTATATATATGTGGATTAAATATGTGTATATGTCTTTGTGTGTGTGGGTTTATATATATATATATTGTTTTATGATATATGTTTATATATATGTGTGGGTTTATATATATTAAATCGGTTTGTATATATGTGGGTTAAATGTATATTTGTTCGTATATGTGATAGTGTGTATATATATATATATATATACGGTTGTGAGAATGTATAATGTGTACATGTATGGGTAATATATATATATATAGATATATATATATATACATTGTGGTGTATATATGTATTTGTGTTTGTGTAAAATGTATACAAATATGTGTTAGATATTTGTGTTTGTGTGTGTGTGTCTGTGGGGGTGTGTGTGTCTATAATACGCATATATATACATATGTATATATTACTTTTATAATATATCTATTGGATGTTTAAATGGGTTTCAGATTGATTTTTTAAAAAAATTTAACAATATGAAGGGGTGGTACATATATTTAATAGAAGGGAGAAATAAATAAGGCGAAAAAATCGTTAATGAAATATATGGGAAATAATAAATGACAAAAGGAAAAAATAAATATATTAATAGTGGAAATTATGGAAGGAATCAATGGTGACCCATACATGACTCCTCCCCCTCACATATATCCCCCTCCCCACCATATATATATATAATGACCGTACCTCTTTAATATAATCTCTAATACTGATCAGATTAACTGCTATTAGTTCCATTGGGTTCATCTCGATGAGTATAAATTAAATCCAATATATTTTCTACGAAAGGAGTTATTTTATAAAAATAAAATTTAATATTTTTTATAATATAAAAATGGTGATTATTCCGAAACATGTAAATCAAAGAATGGTTCGAAGATTTAGTGGTGAAATTGAATCAAGGCATCTTTTTTGTCATCCGTCATTTTCAAACAAAAAGTCAGATTTATTTGAATTTAGTGTATGTCATATATGGGTTACTAGCGTGATTTGATGTTATGTAACTACTATACATATAAACATTAACATCGTGAAAAATGGAATTTAACATCCCATAAAACCAATAAGTTCCTTAGAATATTTAAAGGGAGTGTCCCCTTTATCATCGCTAAAAAGGAGCTAATATAAGCCCATCCTCCTTGAGTGTGTTATTTGTATAACGACACATTGCATCAACCTGTATCCTATAAAGATGATATATAATTTAATTGATATAAATTTTTCATCAAAAACGAAAATAAATAGGTACAATATATATTCAAAAATAAATACATGTTATTAATATATTTACAATTACTATCCACAAACATTTAAAATCATTAACGTCTCATTATTTTTGGCACCTATGATCCACTCTCAAAATAGTCCACCCAATGTGTCAATTACAGAACAACTCACCTCAACCCGAATAAACAAATCCACCAAAATATGTAATCAAATATTATGTTTCAAAAAATATAATTAATGAAATTAAACATTATTAAAAAGAATTCACTAATAAATAGTCAATTTAAAATGAAAATTCACACTTGGAGTTTTACTTTTCAAACCATGCATTGTATTGATGTGAGATTTATTACTTGATTTAAAAATGAGTTTTGGATAATTTTACTAACATATAAAAACAGTAAAAATTCCTCTACATGGTTTTGAGTATGACACTTGTTATTTTTACTAAAATTTATGTCACTTTTAAATTAATACACACTTAATCTTTTATCGGTCACACCGTTCATCAGAATGAGGTGTGGAAAAATCATACACATCAAAATTTTACATGGATCTTTTTGAAAATGTATCTTAAACGTCTGAATGTGTTTTATCTATTTTCAGTATGTCACTTCTAGTTATAACTAAAATTTCATTTCTAATTGGAAACAACCACATTGATTCATTCTAGTCACATCATGTTTCAGTTTGACATGATACTAATACCAAAAAAACAAAAATTACTAATGAATTATAATCCTGCGTTTTCAAGACAATTAGAGTGCATTTTTCTTCTGTGAGTGACACATTATTTGATCTAAAATGTCAATTTATAATTGATAACAAACTGTTTGATTCATTCCGGTCACACTAGGCATCATATTGAGTTGTGTATTTTTCTTACAAATAAATAATGACTTGTAGGTAATTTTTTTAATGTATCAAAAAAATATGATTTTGTTTTCATGGTTATCAATATGTCCATTGTTCTATTTACAAAAATAGTTGTCAATTTTACCTAAAATGAAATACATTTAGTCATATCGGTCATATAGTCCATTATATTGGGGGTTTATTGAGTTCTAAATTTCAAAAATGACTTATCGATCATATTCTTAAACTATTAAAATAATCCAAATATTTTTTCAAGGTATTCAGTATGTCAGTTGTTCTTTTTACTAAAATTAATTTCAATTTTAATCTAAAAGGAAACCATGCACTTATAATGGTGAAACCATGAATCATATTGAGGTTTAGTTTATTCATACATTACAAAAATAACACAAAGTTAATTTTTCTAAATTATCAAAATAATCCAATCCTTTTCTTGGTTTTGAATATGTCACTATTCTTATTAATAAAATTCGTGACAATTTTAAATAAATACACTGGAATGGAATTTTACCAATCCCACCATGCATTTAATTTAAGAGAGGTTGAATATTACACCTAAAAATTTTCATCTCAATGTTTTTTCAAAAAGTATCAAAAAAATCAGAATATATTTTCTAAATTTTGAGGAAGTCACTTATGGTCTAAATTAAAATGTCATTTGAAGTTACAAACATACACATTGAGTTATATCGGTCCCGTAGTTTTTCATTATTATTTGGGACTAATTAGTACATGTCATAACGAAATTATAAATCATTATCATAAATTATAATGGAAATCAGATGATGTTTTTTTGGTTTTCAGTGAGTGACACCCATTTTTAACCCAAATGACAATTTTAAACAGATAACAGACTCTTTGATTCATATTGGTCACACAATGCTTCTTATTGTGGTGATTTTTTTTCCTACCCATCGAAAAATAACATATATATCATTTTTAAGAAGTAGAAAAACAATTATATTGCGTTTTCATGGTTTTTATAACATCTCTTTTTCTTTTTAATAAAATTAATTTTACTTTTAAATAAAAAGACACACATTGAGTCGTACTGAACACACCATGCATCAGATTGAGGTACGATTGATTACTAAACATCCAAAATGACTTTTGGTTAGTTTTCATAAAGTATCAAAAAATATGAATACGTTTTCATGGTTTTAATTATATCATATTCTTTAATTTGTCTAAAATTATTATCAATTTTAATTAAATTGACACACTTGAAATTATACAGTTCACACCATGTGTCAGAATGAGGTGAGGATAATTCCTACATAACAAACAAGTCTAATGGTTAATTTATCTTAACTATGAAAATAATATTAATGTATTCTAATATTTTTGGGTATGTCACTTGTGTTTTATTATTAAAACATCATTTGAAACTCGAAACAATTACTTTGATTCATATCATACGCATCATATGTCGGTTTTATATGAGACTACATCCAAGTCACCAAAACTGAATTTCAAATCATTATACTAATTTTTCAAGACAATCCTTGTAAATTTTATTTACTTTTTTGATGGATAATTTTTTGACTTAAATTACAATTTTAAACTAATAATAGACACATTGAGTCATATAGGTCTTAACAAGCATTTTATTGAGGTTTGGTTGATTCATACACATATAAAATTACATATGGATCATTTTACTAGAGTATGTAAACATGATGAATCATTTTTCTCAAATTTTTGATTGTCACGTGTATTTATTTGTAAAATTAATGTCAATTTAGAATAAAAATTAACAAATTAAGTCATACCGATCACACCATGTGTCATATTGAGGATGGGTTTATTCATACACTTCAAAAATGACATATAAATACTTTTTCAAAAGAATAAAAACAATATTAATGATATTTATTTGTTTTATGTATGTCACATGTTCATTTTACTAAAATTAATGTCACTTATAAATAAATCGACATTATTGGATTTATATCGGTCCCCTAGTGTATCATATTTTGGTGCATCTGATTCCTTCACATTAAAAATGACTAATAAATTTTTCGTCCTATAGTATAAAAATAATTTGAATGTGTTTAATCAGTTTTGATTATATCACTTGTTCTTTTTAAATAAATTAATGATATTTTTAAATAAATAGACACATTTTGAGTAATATTAGACACATCATGTTTTAAATTTATGTGTGGTAGTTTTCGACACATTAAAACATAATTATAGATAATATTTCTAATTTATCAAACCAATATGAATATGTTTGTTCATTTTTGAGTATATGAATTGTCATTTATACTAAAATTAACATCAATTTTAGAATATAAGATGCACATGGAGTCATACCGGTCAAACCATTCTATTTTATTTAATTATAAAAAATATAATACTATAGATTTTTTTTGATCATAGCTAAAATTCCCCCCTCTACTCTTTTGGGTTTCAACAACGAGAATGATTTTTTATCTACGAACATCAATTAAATATGTAGTGTTGGTAATTGAACAAATAAAGAAATGTAAAGTGTAGTAACATTGGTAAAAAAGATCATGTTATCTCATTTTTTGCTTGTTATAGATAGTTAAATGAAAAAATACGATATCCAATAAGATCATTATAAAATGAAATATGCATGAGATTAAAATTATAAGGAAATTAACATATAAATAATATATAAAATGATAACCAAATTAATTAAATAAGTAATAGGAATTCAAATTTTTAGGTTGGTTGTATACATTCTTGACCATTTTCCTTATTTTTCATTATCTCATTTGTGCCCTCAAAGACCACACTCTAATGAACATGATCATCTAAAAAACATCTCAGCTAAAACAAAAAAATTAAACATGTATTAGAAATAAATTATATTGTGGGTTACTCTAATAATAAATAAAATAAAATAATTATGAAATAATCCATTTATTAGTTAGATAATGACTTTACTATGAAAAAAATCATGATTACGTCTATCATTGAGTAGATATAGTGTTGTTTCCCTTGCAATAATGTCAGCGGTGGGAGCTTGAAGGAAAGGGATAAATTCCAACAAAAAAGTGGTAAAGAATTGAGGTAGAAGAAGTCATTATACGTTATGGTGCAGAAAGGCATGGAAGCTTGATATAAATCTACTATAATTAACATGATATATGAGAAATAAATAAAATAAATCCATGTTTCAACATAATATCTTTTGGTAAAATAAATAAAGTATATCATAACATTATGTTAACATCTTATGAATGGGTTTCCTTCATTATAGTCTATCATTCTATATGAATTGGGAAATTGTCATGTGCATAATTCATTGTCTACATGATTAGTCAAACATTAAATTTATGTAATGTTAATGAAGTAGAAAAAATAAAATATTATTTAAAAAAAACAAAATATATTAAAAAACATTTTTACATTGCCATTTAAGAATCTAAATTTTTCTAAATGTATTAGGAATTCCCCATTCCATGATGTTTATATACATTATTGATCAATTACCTTATTGAAAATATTTCAATCGTAGTCTCTATGCCCAATCTCATGTGAGGTATTTTCATCATGATCTATTAGAAATTCATAAATATATATCAAATAAAATTATTGAGTAAAATAAGTAAATTTTTTTGAAAAATAAATTTAACTAAATAAGAATTTGGAAGTCATCTCTTCGTGATATATGTGTACATTCTGCAATTATATATGCTTCTCATTCAGTTCTAAAAAAATATTTTTCATCTTGTGAATATGAGAAATTTTTACAGTCATAGTAATACATAAAATAAAAATACCCCATATATTAATCAATATTTTAAATAAAATAGTAAATATATTTTAAAATAAATTTCGAGGATGATATATTGTTGATGGAATATGACCTATCCCATAAAATTAAAAACCAAACAATCATAACAATTTCAATTTTACTTTTTATGAAACTACCAAAGCATTGATAAAAATATTTAACTTGTCTTGATATTTTTTTGGATAGTTATGTCTATTTATATATACCATAATTAATGTCTACATATAGAAATTTCTAGGCTCATTGTGTGCATGGGTTGTCCTCCTGACATGGTCATCATGACATTTATATATCTCCTTATCAAAATAGAATTCTCATTAAAACATAATATAAAATATATAACATGACATTTATTTATAAAACATTTTTGTTATTGTATTAAATATTGATAAACATTATCATGTGTGGATATTTTGATGGTTATCCATGTAGTGAATCTGGTAAAAAAAATATTGATTATCCAAATTGACCATAATGAGAATCCAATGTATCCAAATAACAAAAAAATAAATAAGTAATAAAGGAAGTAATAATATATTTGATATGATAAATTTATTATGTTTTACCCCTATACAGATGGTATTATGAATATTTTATAATATATTAATTTGTTTACATCTTATTAAGGTAATATTTCCACTATTTCTTTTATTTGTTCTATTCTATTTATTTTTATTCTATAAAAGATATGTGACAGATGTTTATTCCAAATTTATATTCATTCTATAATCACTTCATGGTAATTTTTATTTACCACTTCAATAAATATGAAATTTACTTCATAATAATTACCATATTATATTGACATTTGGGAAAAAATGTTATGAAAACATACCTTATTTATTCATTTTCATTTGAGCCTTCTACCATTCATATTTGATAATTTCAATAACACTCTTGGTAGAAATATAGTCTATAAATTACTCATCATCCTTTTTTTCTTTAATTTCAATTATTTTATTACTAACGCATTGTAATTTTATATATGCATGACCCTTCAATGATAGTAAATGAGGATATTGAACCGATAGGGAAAGTATTATTTCTGATGACATTTTCAATCAGTTGTTTGGTTGATTAAATGGGTTTTATTTTTACTCTCTTTTCACCCCCTCACTTTGTTTATCTCTAATAAAATTTATCAGTTCATATCGTTTTCATTTCATGTTAACAGATCAGCTATAAAAACAAATTCAAAATGAAAACCTCCTTTTCGAAATGTTTTTAATCAATCTGTTATTGATCCTATGAATGTTCGAAAATCATGTTCGGCTATATGAATATATGCATCATCATGTGGAATAGGTAGCACGGCACTCGACTCATGAGATACAGTAATCTCTTCTCCAACTTGACCTATTGAATGTGGTTTGTTTTGTTGAGTGTATTTTTTTGATATTGAGCATTGTATCCCTCAATACAAGTAAATGGGTGGGTGTTGATACATAAAAATAAAACTCATTTTAACCATATATAATATCAGTACATGAATTTTATTATTGTATTTCTGATTAAATATTTTCTAGGAATAATTATTAGAATATTGATTACCTCTTATAAGACATCTCTTTACAGGTAATGTATCACCTAAAAGATTAAGTGGGTTGGATCTTCATGCACTGGTTGTTCATAATTTCTTTTTAATATATTTTTCCCCCATACTATTAACAATAAACGCTTTCTTATAATAATATCTTTCTTCTTGAGAATCTAATTAGGATTTCATTTATCTCATTTCTTTATCATTATCATATTCTTGTTCTTTTTTCAAGAAATGTGTTTGGAGGTGTCACCCTAAAACCCAAACCTTGTACGTGACCATAATATTCTATAATATTAACTTCCACCGATATTAGTTCTTCATATGGTATATGGGTGGATTATTCTTGTGTTTATGTTGGATAGAAAATATGGGAAAAAATTAATCATTTTTATGTAATATCACTTTTTAAGAGAACACATTTTTATTATATCATACTTACACATGTTTCCCACATTCTTTTTGGTGATTTTATCTATTAGTATCTCATCTAATTTTTTGGTTCCTCCTTCAAAAACGCATGAAGTGGGTTTTATGTGTATGTGGATTTTGATTCATCAATATTCTTATAATTATTATAACTTAATTATGACGTTGTTTTATATTAGTCAAAATTAGTATAGTAGATTTAAAATATGTACCATTTATTCCATGTCAACCATACCCCATCCATTATATATGGTTTGATATGTTGGTTTTTCTATCTATTACTTATTTTTAACAATAAGTTTCTATCTCATTCATAAGAAATATCTATCAGTGGGACGAATACTTGTATTTTCGAACATTGTATTTCCAAAAAAATATACCTGAAAATATATCTCTGTATGATAGCCAATAAATGTATCAAACAATTGTTTTATTCTCAGGTGTGTATACATAACGGAAGGGTGAATTTTTATTTTACATTCAACATTTTTAAGATGAAATCATATTATAATTGAATGAATTCCTCAATAAATCCATCTACCGAGCATCAATAAATATTTATAATAGGATTCATCTACTATAAATTCCTTTTGTAAGGTACGATGAAGTGTAATTAAATGATTAATTTTTTTATTTTTTTAGTAAAATAAAAGCAAATTTACAGAATGTTTCCATAATCTCTTCCCAAATTAGTTCTTTAATCATGGGAATAACATGGTTCAAAAAATATACATCAGTACTTAAATGATAACTGAGATGAGCTCGAGCACTAAGTTCATGTATCGAGCTCAAACATGAGAACTCAAATACATGAATTTATTACACCTCTAGTAGAATCCCATTAAGAATCATAGTGTTGTCTCAAGTTCAGGTCCCATCATGAACTTGTCGGTGAATTTGGATTTTCTTGTATTTCTTCACCTTTACTTAACCATTGTAAATATAATATGTTCCAAGCATAAAATCATTCTAAAAAATATTTATAAAAATTTACCATAACAATGTTTGATTAAAATTTATTTAATAATCCCATAAATAAATTAAAACAAAAATAAATGACAATAAATCCAAAAAAAGATATTTATTCTAGTTTCATCATTTTTTTCTAGATTAAAAAATATTCTTGTTTTATTTCAATTAATATATATATATTTTAATATATTCAAAATATCATAGATCCATAATCAATATTCCTAAATATAAAATATTCATGTGAAAGACTCATTAAAATAATGTATAAAAAATATTCTCAAATCAATGCATGAAACATTTATCAATTTTAGTATTCAATAATATATTTTTCATTTGAAATGTATAATAATTACCAAAAAAAATTATCTAAATTCATGGATCATGCCATATAAGTTTGATTTAATTATATAAATGAAATATAAGTTTAAATAATTTGTGGTTTACATATAAAATTTACCATCATGAAATTATATTTCACATAAAATTATTAATTTTCCACAATCAATAAAAAATTCATATTTTTATAAATTGGAAATTAAATATGACACGAGTATGACTGAAATAAATGTGGGTAATTCTAATTTAAAGAAAATAAAAATAAAATCTATCAATTATAAATAGTACTATCAATATCTAGAAGAAAACAAAATGATTGGATAACATTTTCAACATAAAATAATAGTCATGATCCATATTAAGGATATAAATTGAAAATATAAACTCATTATGTCATGTGTTTTATTTAAATACCCCTCTTCATTGTGTCTGAGTATAAAGACCACTGAATATCATAGCCATGATTAATTCAATCAAATATCATAGTTATGTTTAAATATAGTTTTAATGTGTTATTTCAAGCAATAAACAAAATATGATATTAAGATAATCTTCGACAAAAATAAAATATTTATCATTGATATAAACTAGGAATTTTTACTTCATCTCCCATAAATCATGAAAATTTGAATTTGAAATTATGTGTAACATCCCACTCCAACCCCTTGACTTGGGCTATGTAGGTGGTGTCACTAACCTATTGTGACATCCCAAAGACACAAAATTCTAGTAATAAATAATAAGGGTTTGGTAAACCATTTGGGGATTATTTTTCTTGAAGATCAAACATAACATGACAAGATATAATATTAAAAATCAAATAAATATTTGTGATTCATGAGAAATAATGATAAAACTAAAATATAATGAAAATAAATAGAAACATTGTAGTATCTCTGATAAAGAAAAAAAATAAACCAAAGGACATCCAATGCAACAACACTGAGGTGACATCAATATAAAAACACCAAGAGAGAACATAGAGAGATGAAAAATAGACTGAGAAAGAAACATCATGATTCACCACTAATGAAACATTCCACCATTCCCTTATCTATGTCTTAGTATCTAACATCAATAAATACAACAATGTTCTCAATCCGTAGAGGTAGGAGTATAAAAAATAGTGGGGGATATCCAATGCCTTCCCAACACATTACAATGAAACAATAGTATGTTATTAAATTTTACCACATCAAATACACACCCCCCCTTACACACACATGAAATCATTCATTCCATAGTTCTCACTATACTCATGAGTGGGGAGTCATTTGATCATCAATTTATAACTTGGTGACCCCCTTTTAATGCTGGATCTTCTATCCATAAATCATCCCATATTTTATAATTGTGGGGGACACATTATACCTTGATCCTTCCTCATTCACATGAAAAAAATCCAATAACTCTAAACACATTTTCAACAACACTAGTTTCTTTTGAAAACATTTATCTTCATTTTACAAAAAACCAATTGCGCATCATCTCAAATAGATGATTTAGGTACTAAATCCTAGGGTGATTTCCAATAAAATGATAGAGATATTAATTTAAAATAATCCCTTAAAGTTATAGATCCATTATAATCGATGAAAATTCACAACATCTCAATGATTATATAAAATAAGAATGAAACAAGAAACATCTTTGGGCCACCTTGGAACATGTCCCATTTTATAAACCTATGAAAATATCAACAAAATACACCTCAGAAGACATAAATATCTCTATAACATATTATATATATCACCTCAAGAGATATAATATGAGTATATATTAAGAGAATGATTAGTAATGATGAAACTCCATAGATTATGGACATTAAACACACATGGATTCAACAAAATATTCATCCAAATCAAAAAGAATAATCAATGATTTATAATAAAGGTGAGGAGTTTTAGAGAATACTATAATATATTAAAAATTATAGATTAAAACTTCAATCCATGTTAAAATCTAATTTTTAAATCATTTAATTCACATAGCATAGTTTCTCATAACATGCAGCCACTGTGCACATGTTACACAATTCAAACTATATAGATGAACATTTTAGAAAATTGTGCACCAATTGTACAAAAATATTGTCAATTAACCACTGCTCTACATTGTTGTGTTATATGATTTTGAAAATAGTACAGTAATAGTATGCATGCCACTATCCATATGATTTCAATCGATATAATTTATCCTTGGTGAAGGTATTATGTAGAATTGAAATCCGGTGTGCTAGAAATTTTATATTTTTATTATCATGATGATTAAAATATTCATCTTCATTGATTTTAGCACTATTAATTTCTGAAGATCACACATTAATTATAGAATGCACAAATATAAAATTTAAGGCATAAATTTTTTTATATGAAGAAAAACTCCACATCTTATAGTCACCGGAGATCAATGTGTGAAGTATCCAAATACTAATCCCTTTAAATCATTATTTTGTGTATGAAAAATTCATGGAAGTGTCGATCATCCAAATTTGAGGTCACCGCATAATGATCTGACAATGTTGTTGACCACTCGATGATCTTCACATAAAATGGATTTATATTCATGTGGGACAACATAATTAGATCTAATATATCAAGATTTTGACCTTATTGAATGTGGGAGAGGGGGATGTATCAAGAGCTCATCATGAATAGTATGTAGTGAGAACCTATCTCTTAATTTAAATAGTGGAATCTCAAATATCTGGATAGGGTTTCTCATAACCCATGTATAAAATTTCTACTAAATAAGTAATCAATAATAATTATAAGGAACTAAATTTCATCATATATACTATTTATATTTTATCACATACCTATAATATATATTGATTATATTTCATTATAAAACCCTGTCATAAAATGGACCAATAATAATTTATTAATATTAAACGATCTTATAATAATAAAATAAAATTCATAGGATGAATGTTATTAAACTTTTTTATAGAAACATTTTTTAATAATTATAATATATAATTTCAACACAAAATTTCATTACATGAAAAATAATGAATTTATTTTTTATCAGGTATTCCTGAAACATGGAAAAAACTTTGACCCCATGTTGTATCCCCAATGTCATATTTAATAATTCAACAAAATACGGTATCTTCTTGAATAATCTATTGTCTATAACCCTCTTGGTCCTAATATTGATAGTACTGAATAATATCTAGAGGTGATGAGTAGATTTTAGAAACACATCAAGGCCCCTAAAGAGATAAGGAATAATCATAGAAAAAACAACGAACCTGTGGACACATATTGTGTATTATACTCTCTTTGTCACTAGAAATGTCATAAACTATGACATTAACTTGTTAAATATTCTATTATTTTTTTTATTATTGATTGATTTAAGTAGAAGTATATAGACTCAACTACCTTGACAAAAGATTCATGAAGGTACTACCATCCTAATCAAATTATTCTGAGATATATTACTTCCTAAAATCTGGAGTGAAAAATTTATTCTAGATCATTCAACCAATATTATACCACAAATGACACACCCACCATAATTTTCCTCTCTTTAATTTCATTATCGTGGTTTCTTCCATGCATCAAATTCCATGATCAAATGAAACACATTGATAATGATATCATGTTAGGAGACGAATAATCATGTATATGGATTGGAATAACCATTTAAACAAGAAAACATGTTGGATTTCTATTGGGAGTTTTGTCCACATGTTCTCAGAAACTATAAATCACCGAATTCAAACATCATGAGAAGATTTATCAATGCATATCATCCCCCATCACCTTCTATCCAGACATAAACACTGTCCTTTTAGAGTGACGCATCAATACCATAAGATATATATTAAACATTAATTTTATAGTATCTCAGGGTTATCATTATATCTAGTGATATACTAAAACCTTTTGAAACGATAATTAATCCATGGATAATAGCATTTATATAGTGGACCCAGAAATCACTACACATTAAATATAAGAATACATCATGCAGAACATACTATATAAATGACATAGTAATCAAAAGTACTATTGATTTTGTGTGAGTGGAACACACTATTTCAACACTCCCACTTTCACTAGAGCTAAAATGGTAACCATCCATTTCATTTCTAACATGATTAAGCTTTTATTTCAGCTGAGTCATGGCTTTAGTTTCTGGTTCATCCATGTTTCCACTCTGTCGCAATTTTGATATGTATGCCCTCACCTCCTTCAGTAAAACATCTCAAGAGATAATATCCCCAAGCATGTCCTTTTTGATATTCAAAACATGATATAATTTATACAACATGATATAGAATTATCATAATCATAAGAATTTACATACAAGGTGAAATTCAATGTAATGGAATTTTTTTTTGTGTTTACTAAATACTACTTTTCTAAATCAAAATTTTCATCATATTCGATATTTTTAGATGAAGATACCAATAGCTTGTATGAACTTATATCACCCAATATATTTATCCTAACTACTATATTAAATATAAATTATTTAATAATACTAGTTTGTGACCCATCATAACTAGTATCCCTTTATCTCCAAATACTAGGTACATGTCCTTTGTACTCAATTGATTACTATTGGATAATTCTGATTGATTCCCTTACATCTCTCTAGTATATAACTTATATATGAATACCAAAATGTATATATTATCAATATCAATTATTTTACATATCATGTATTACATGATTGTTCCATCTCTACAATTAAAAGCAGTAGTTTAATGTTCTCCTAAGTATACATTGATAGAGTTATGCCATGTGAAATAGACAACAATTGTTTCTTGAATTAATAAAACTTGGGTTTTAGAATACCATGTCTGTACATGTATGATCGACTACATCTAGGAATCAATTAAATATATAGTAGTATATCTTATTTTCTACAACATAGGTTGATACATTATGTAAATCAATGGAGACATTTTATCCTTATGGTTTTAAAAAAAGTGAAGAGAAAAGGATGTTTTCCACATGTTACCAAAATATTCCTCATTGAAAACTATGATACTCTATCATATGGTAGACACATGGATAATAATCATTCCAAATGATCATTATATGAATTAGTTCCATAAATTAATCAAAAACTAGATTTCTATCACTTTCACCCGTATAAGAATTATAAGATGTACCTGTCACATTCTTATTTGATAGGATAGGCGCTTTCCAATATTTGTTTTCATGACATCCAATTCTTGATAAAATGATCATAATATACATATGATAAAAAAATCAAATGGATTAGTGAAGAATGTCATAAAATTACCATCCATCCTTATTGGTACCATTCTTGTAAAATCCATTCAAAATATCACTAGAATAACAACCATATTATTCAAAATAGTAATCCATTTTTCTTTGATACAAGGATTCCATTTTTTATTTTTAATAGATCATGTGAATTTTATCTAATTTCCATATAATTCTTATTTTTTGGATTTATCATTCCCAATAATTACACTATCTGCAGCCCTGGGGATTAAAAAACAATAACCATGGTTTTATCATTCCTATGCAGTATGTTTCACTTGAACATTTTTCATTGACATGGCCTTTTGGAACAGGTTCCTATGATAAATATTTTTTTATCTCTAGAATTTAAAAAACCAAATTCAATATTTCTCCCACTTATATAAAATAAATGTTGACACATTTATTTAAATATATTAAATAACATGACTTTTTATTTTCTATCTTATGGATTTCTATAATATCCTAAGAAACTTTTAGGATAATTAAATTATATACAATTTTTGTTTTTCATTATACATGATGTTTTATATCCGAACTGACTCTTGGAATCTAAACACATGCCTAAAGAAAAAATGAATTTCCATAAATATATGAATCATATGATATACATTTGTAATGTTAGTTATTATATGGTTATGGGATATCACCGAAATTTTCAATGAACATCTAGAAATATAATGGAATTATCTTCGATAGTTTTCTACATTGATGACCCTTCTACAAGTATCATGATTATGTTGTGTAAAAAGAAACATGTATTTGGAAATTTCTCTATAAGATTTTTTATTGATCAATGTTAACATGAATTACTCTTCACAGAACCTCTTTATTAACATCAATTTAGTTATATAGATATGTTAATTTTCATTTCAGAATTACTCTATGAAACATTATAATGATCAATGCATGCTTGGTCCAGATACTCGTCAGTAATAAAGACCAAATAGTCTCATATATTCTAACCATTCATGTACCATACATCACAATCATATTCCTTAAAATCATAAATGAATATTTTGAAGTCTATTATACCAAATGGTAACCCATGGAATTGTTCAGTTCCTCTAGCTGAACTAGTACCAAAATCATTATGGCATAAAAAATTTTCAAACGGTTTTTTGTCCAATAAATAGTATTAATGTCGATAATACCTAGGTAATTTACTTCTATTAGGTCTCAAGGCCACACTAAGAATATCATTATTTTACACTATAGTTTTACTTCATATTGTATTATCATTCCACTACTTGTTATATAAGTCTAGCATTTTATATTCATTATGTATTACATTTGATTCTTGTAATGTTGAAATATTGATTGAGTACAAAACACACTAAACAACATTCATCCCTAACCTAGAGTAATGTATCCTTCTTTCCAATGGACATGTAAAACAATTTTTTTCTTTTTACTAAATAAAAGTTCTACTTGAATCACATAAAAGGAAATTAGAAGTTATGTGCTTCTCAAAAATGAAATAGGAATCACCCTTCCCTACTAACCTAGAGAATAAATCATACTTCTTGTATTTTTTCTATATTTTTTTATTTTATTTCATCACACATATGTAATCAGGATATTGAATATACAGTACAAGTAGTTTTTCAGCATCTATACATAAAATTGATGAATATTCTTAGATAAGAAACAATTATAGGCTTCAATAATTAAATTAATTATGATTAATCATCCACTAAATTAATTAATTATATTAAAATTAAATAACAACCTATTAAATATCACTTTTTTGAAGGAAATAATGAAGGTCCTTTTTTGATATCCATTCCATTAGACCTATCACCTTTCCTTTAAACTTGTTATCTGTTAGAAGTAAATATTAACCTCTCATTGTTGTTATCATTACATAGTGATCCTTTCCTAAAAGTTAATAATGTTTTTTCTCTAAAATTTTCATTTGTTATTCTAAAATGAAACTAGACTAATTGGGTGAAAATAATATGAATAACTTATAATCCATCTTTTTATTTCACATTTCATGTGTAATCATCACAAATCCATATCTTGCGTCACTTTCTCCTTGGATTATTTTGGAGATGAGACACCATGTGACAACATGCATATCTTGATTTATTATCCAAATATCACATTACACATTGATGGAAACATTATGACAAAATAATCATATTCTATAGTAATGAGTCTCATGTAAGAAATTTTAAACCACTTCCTCTTTAAGTGACTTATCAGATATTATGGACTCCACCGCATTAAATTTATGATATGGTAGTATTATTCTCAATTTCTTATATAACACTCATAAATATATGCTAGTTTTTACAATAAAGTTCACCATGATTTTTTGGAGTTGACTAGTGGAATTACATTGATTTTTTTTTAAAAAAATAAAATCATTAAGATTTTACATTAATATTGATTACATACTTAGAAATTACTGATTAGTTTAATCATTAAATGCATCTAACTATTTTATAAAATTTTAGGAACCCTTTTTATTATAATCATAATACTCAGTAGATTGAGTATTCTTGTAAGATCTTTCCATTTTTCCAGTGTGTCTGTCCTTGATTGTTTTTAAACATCTTTCTTTTGAGTTCTGATTTGTCTTCAAACCTCATAGGTTGTATTTTTTTCATGAAATAATTTTTTTTAATAATAATATTCTTGGACTGCCAGGAAACATAACTTAATAAGAGATGGAACATGTGGAGAGTATTTTTTGGAAAATGACTTGACATGAAAGGATGTATATTTTTTTGAATTAATCTATTTTTGGGAATAAATGGGTCATTTAATTCCTTGTGTTCATGTTATGTTGATAATAATTAAAGATGAACTGGGTTTTTAGTAGAGAAATGTCCTAAAAACCATCTATTGAACATTTTCTCATTGTGTAAATTTATTACACATCATGTTATGTTTGGGAGAATTTAACAATTTTCATTCGAGGTGATGGGTTTTTTGGGGTATCCCATTAAAAAATTACATGATATATAACTATATATCATGTCATGTAATTCCCCTTCCTTCTATTTTAATGTATATCAAGAATTTGATTTTTCCATTTATCTCTTTCCAGTCAAATCCTATCGTCCCTTAGTAATCCTCTAGGATATTTTGGAGTCCCATTCTACCTTTAAGATGTTACAATAACATGATCTATCCTCGTTATGTGGCCTTTGTCAAGTTGTTACCTTTACTCTATTGGTTCTCTAAACATTGTGGTGTAATCATTTGACAACGTGCATTTATGGTTTTTAAATTTATCTGTTTTGATTTTGGATCCTCTGGGAGATCATCAACACATTTTTCCTCATTGGTGTTTCCCATTAGATGTTTTACATTGTTAATTGTATAAAGTTAGTAGCTCTAAATAGTAACCCATTTTCTTTGATAATTTTGTTCCATATTAATTATTTTTATTCCTTCAAAATTACATACATTTAAATTAAATAAATAATGAATGAAATTTTACCTTGGAGTCTGTTGGCATCAATTAGTTAATGAACTCTCTTAGGGAAACATATTGGGTGATAAAACCGTTAATTTAATTGAATTGGAAAGTGGATTAAAATATGTTTACCATGACAGAATACCTTATCTAATTTCTAGATATATAGTCCCTATGTTATGTCTTACTTCTTAATGATGTCGATTTTTATCAATTGTGATAAAAATGCGATACATAATTAAAAAGAAAATGGTAATTCAAATGATTAACCATAGTGGATTATGATGTCATATTGTGATATCCAACCAGTCAGTACATGTCTTGTTATCCATTTTGATATGATTATATATAGGGAATTTCCCTACAACATGGAAACTTTTATTATGTAATTATTATAATGAGTTGGATCATCACAAGTCCCATTTTTTAAATCTTATAGTAACTTGTGATAGATGTTGTACTTCTTATATTGAGGGGGATTGACTGATTCCTATGATGTAATGCTTATAGAGATTTTACATGGATGTTGTTATTATTATAGGTCATTGACATAAATTATTTTAATTATGTATTGTTTGTTTTTATTGTTGGTGTGGTTGTGATACATGACCAAATATACTCTCAAAGGTCATAAAGTAGGTTATTTTAACATGATTATGTTTATGGTTGGCATGGGTGTGAAACATGCTCAGATATTTTTCAGCAAGGATCTGAATAAGGGTGTCCTTGAATTTTATTAATTATTGAAGTAATTAGTAGACATACCATTGATTTATTTCATACAACTCTTATTAAAATGATTTTTTAGACATAGTTATATTAACATATTGTGTTATACTCACCCAAAATTTCGGTAGTTGTTTGGTACCAGAGCTGAATACATGGACGCTGGTTTGGAAAATGTTAAATGAAATTTTTGTTTATTTCATTTGATGGGTATGATGATGTTAGGAGATGTTATTGACAAGGGGTATGGTATCAAGGACTGTTGAGTCATTATTTGATTCTTCTAGTCATTTACTAGTATTTTTTCATGAATTACATTTAGTTAAATTCCAACACATCATTAGATTATTCAATTAATATTCATGGGATTGTACATTCAAAATTTATTATTTTTTTTATAGTATTATATTGTTCCAATTATTAATTCACTCAAATATTTAGTTATTATTATTATCTGATATTTTCTTAATTTTTTGTAAACTCTGAATCTGTGGGGTATAGTTGTCCAACTATACTTATCATACCCAGACTATTAGTCAGTATTGTATGGAATATTGGGAGGCATGAATGAGGTCTCATTACCAACAATTTCCAACCATGTGAGAGAGTTCTGTATTACGGGACATTATAATTTGGTATCATAGAACAACATTTTTTTTTTCTATTTCTTAAAAAATTTTGAATGGATGAAAAGAGAATAAAATGTGTTGAGATAGGGTAATGATCTTGTGGATAGGAGTAGTTGATGAGACCCGAGCATGACATACATGGAAAATACATTAATTTTTCATAATTCATAATAAATGACAAAAACATGTGCCCAAATAATGTATAAGTTTAGTGTCTTTGGAAATGCAGAACCATATCTTCTAGTAAGGGTGAATGATATTCAAAATCTTTCATAAATTTATTCCCCTTTATATTTTCTTACCAAAACTCAGTCCTTATATCCTAGGAAAAATAAAACATAGAAATGGAGTAATCAAATTCACATTAAGGGTAAACATGGAGAACATAAAACATTCAATAAACATTTCAACGTAAAAACATGAACATAAATTTTAAACATATAAAATCTCGAGAAATGACATAAATATTGAAAGTTCATATGGCATGAATCATAAAATAAAATTAACCATGATAGAATAGCATTGTAATAAGACATGTAATTGTGGAAAACTAATAATCACATATTATGATTTCCATAGTATCGAAGGAATTGCTTCCAAGACCATCATAGTGGACAAAGTGAATTACTGAACTGAGTTTACATGACATTCTACCCTTATATTACTAAACTAGATTTACTTGTCATTCCAGCCATGTCAATATCATGAGATATAAATCATTAACCAATTAATTGGAGGGATATATAGGTCCCAAAAATATCATAATGAAACCATTCCTACATGTTCCACAACAATAGAAATCAATCATCATATAATAACCCATGAGAAAATGTGTTTTCTTAAGCATAATTCCATCATAACAAAATATAAATAAAAACCTTAAATCATTAACACAATAAAATCATTAAAATAATATTAATAGATTCATAAATTTATTTAAATATTATCTTCATAAATGGAAAATAATTTTTATAAATCACTTGAACTCAGTTCATAAGGAAAATATCTTCTCTTCATCAAAAATGTTTTATTTTCTAAAAATGTCGCAAAATTTTAAATGAAAATATTTTAGTTGAAAATACACTTTAAAACGTGTAGTGTATGATTTATTTATTTAAAGTGTTTTGAATATGTAAAAATCCATTAATTCCATATAAGAAAATCTCCCAACAATTTTAACGGAAAGGTCAAAAATTAACTTGTATGTTAATCAAAAGAAAGAATCCATCCATGCCATGTAGTAAAAGCAAAAAATGGGTAAAATGACTTTAAAAAACACAAGATAATATTAAAAATTTTATAAAAACCTTTTTATAAAACATGGTCATGTATGATGAATATATTTCCAGAAAATACTTATGTTAAACAATCATGGATAAAAATGAGATTTGAAAAATTAACCCTTTCAATCGGTGTGATATGCTTCATATGTATCTGGAACTACTATATAATGGAATTATACATATTATTATCTTGTAACAGAAACCTAATAAAATTTATTATATCATGTATGATTCACATATGACTTTATTTTACCATCTCATTTGTCAATTCCATGTTAAAGGAATGTTTGGGTAAAAACTGTTTTATTTGTTGTACGTGTTTTGGACTTGTTATTATTGATAGTATTACATAGATAATGATTTATATAATTCTATAATATGAAACATGGTTTATATATAATATATAATATGTATATAAATATAAATATTTGATCAATATATGGAATTGAATACACCATTCATGGAGACAGTAGGTCATACGTACGCATGAACACTGTTTTCGTTTCCTTATTAAATTTTATGGATGTAATTAAATGAAATATATATATAAATAAATACAGTATAATTATTATGTCCTATATATAATTATTATTTATTATATATACTTTATAATCATTCATTAAATTTTAACATGGATAATTAATCTCATTGCGTCGTGGAGACGGTAAGTCATGCGTACGCACGAGCACCGATATCCTTCCCATACATGTTGAATGGTATTGAAGTGAATGGTGTATAATATCTTATAATTAGCATCATGTTATAATATTATTATATAGTTATTATTTCAACCATTATACCCATCCATTTAAGGTGGTGGTGAAAAACAGATTACACCACGACGTGGAGATGGTAATTCGTACGTACACATGCTCTGTGATTTCATTTTTTGTTGTATTGATAGAAGGTGAAATGGGGTTTTTTCTTATTTATAATAAAATTTCAGTATATGAGGGATGAATATGATTTTACATTATATTGAAACAACTAAATAAGAGGATGTAGAATAAAAAATAAATTTTAAAGAATCGGTAGATGAGATTACCTCTTCCTCGGCGTGCCTCCTTTAAACTTCTTCTTAGGCCACTAGAGTTGGACTTTTGAGAAGTCAAGAACTAATATAATTTAATTAGGTATTTTTAGAAGATAAATTTATAGAGTTTTTCTGATATTTAAGGCTCGAAATGGAGTGAATTGAAGAGGGAGGAAGTTCCCTTTTATAAAAGATGAGAGGGGCACTTTAGGAAAATCTCCAAAATATTAATTTATAATAAATTCGAAAATAACTCAAAACCCTCCAAAGTGTCCCAAGTTAGAAGATGATATGACATAGTTTTTTAATATCATAAACCTCTAAATATTGGACAACTTATCTTGTCAATATAATCCTTATCCTTTTAATTGACACTTAGGTATTTTATTAATTTTATATTTTGGTAATAACATTATAAATATTTAATGGAAATTAATATTAGCTTATGTGGTGTTAATTGACCATAAATGGATAATTTATGAGATTTTAGACCTTTTAATTATCACATTGTAATATATAAATACTTTTACGAATTTCCAATAATTTAATAAAATGTTATTTTTGTAAAATATCAAAAATGTCAATTTTGATAGTATTCATTTATTTGAATTTAAATAAAATAATCACAAAATATAAATTTGATAAAAAAATACTTAATACACTCCTAATATTTCTTAATAACATATAATATTCTTTTATCACATTAATTATTTAATATGATATTTATTTTAAAAAGTTTAAAACCATTTAGTTGATAATTTTATTAATAAAATAATTTTTACATTACTATTGTGTCATCATTAATGATAATCAATTAAACTCTAAAAATTTATAAATATATTTAAATTATATTGAAATTTTAATAATAGTTTTACTTACTATCTACATTCTTGTTTTTATGAATTTTTCACTAAATTAAAATTATTACACTTATAAGATAAAATGGAGTGACATGTTGCCACTTTCTTTGGTTTTAATAATAATTACCTCATTTTCATGAACAAAAGTCTATGAAAAGAATATATTCCAACACTTAGGTGAAACATGTATATTTATATTCATCCAATAAAATTTTTGTATGTGTTAGGGTACATTAATAATATTATTTTTACCCATAATTAACCAATTTACATTTAACTATGGTCGTAAAATAATTATCTTTGTTACTTTTCATAATGCTCAAAAATAAAAGTAGTATATTAAAATAATTTGGACCTAAAAATTCCAAATATTGAATCCATTTTTCAAAATTCAAAATACATATGTTGTAGTAATTAATTTAAAATTAATCCCATTTTTGATAAATCATGTTTTTAATGTTAAAATATTGCGAAGGATTTAAATATTTTTACCCATGAATTAAATAAAAAATTGATGATAATGAAATAATTTATATTAAATGGTAAAAATATATTCTTTTTATAATTTAAAACCCTTCAAAATTATAATTTAACCATGTAAATTATCGTAATGGAAGAAGTTGATTATAATTAAAATTTAGCATATTTTTAATATTCACCAAAATATGAAAGTTATGAGAAAATTATCAAAAATTTATCCTATGTAAATTTTTATATCCTGACTCCAAAAAAAATATTTATTTGGTCAAATTGAACTTATAAACATGTCAAAAACTAGATTTAACAACAGTGTGCCATCCAATGATGGTAAAACTGCTTTTTTTTTAAAATAATTCTTTTATCCGAAAAAGTAATTTTGTTATCATATCACGTGTTATATAAAATTAAAAATTCAGTTAACACTATTCATAATGGCCATATTATACAGTAATTTAATAATATATCATTTTCTAGTAAAACTCATTATTACATACAACACAAGCTATCGAGGAATGTCTATCTTCCGTGTTATACAAGCCAAGTCAGTGTTCAATGTAGTGCAAGCATCCTTTGGTGTTGCATATAACATAATCCAAACATCAAAAAAATATGGACTCAATGTTTTTTGAAATAAATCCTATCAAAAAAACTGAAAATTGTGCATAACATAAACGAATAATAATGTTGCGTATATTTAAAGCAAATATGGTATTGTGTATAGCACAAGATAATCATTGTTTTAGCATAAAACACAATACATCAATGAAATTAAAAATAATTTGTCTCATAAAATCTCAGGTGGTTTCATTCTACCTCCCTTAAAATGGATTTTTCCCTCAAAATTCATCGGGGTTATAAATGTTTTACTATTTAAGAGTTTCATTCATGGAAACCCACATCGTAAAAGGGGATACTAAGACATAATTTTAAAAATGGAAGATAGAAATGTAAGGTTTAAAAATTTTAACTCATCATTGGGTTTCTACATAAGAGAATATAGGTGGGAAGTGGATACATGGATATGGAAGAGAAATATAATGATGATGTTCTGATGGAAAGTGATAGAAAATAATGTTTGGAGAAATCTAACTACCTGAAAGCTATAAAAATGCAATGATTTAATGGACCATATGATTCATAGGATAAAAATGTTCTAGGATGACATTTTTTATTTTTTAGATCCTTTCCGCAAAGTTGTATAATTTTTCATAAATACCTACCTTATTTTGGTAAAATTTCACTATTTTTTGTGCCCTGAAAATTTTTCACATCATCTATTATTTAAAAAAAATGAAGTCGAATATATCATTCCTGATGTTTTAGTTGATCATGCGATAGAATTATTGGACATTCCATCAGTCTCTATCATGAAAAGGTTAGCATAAGTTATTAATTATACATAAGTCCATATATGGTGAGATTAATATTATATGGTTACTAAAATGGGCTCATAAATCATATATTTTACCGGTTAAATAAAATCAAATTAATTTTTACTAACCAAGGACTTATTATAGGCTAGTGGTTGGTGATACAGGTCGGTCACACTTCAGTTGTGTGTTCGATTCCTGAAGCCTTTTCCGATGCAACGGGTTGTCAAATGTCATATGGGTTGTCCATTTTCTATAAAAATACTATTATAATGTTCCAAAAAAATATCAAAAAAATTTCTAGCCTTCAATAATACTATCTCATGTCAAACATAAACTATTCCAACAGTTAGGCTTTTCCAAAATACATCTGTCCAATCTCACAACATAATGAAAAAAATTACCAAAAGTCATATAACAAGGTCATGAATACCATTATTTTCTCCCATATATCGCAAGATATATCTTGTTGGTCACATTCCAAACATTTTAAGGACTTCTTCATGCATTCCCTTGAAATATTATAATAACATAAATTACTGTATAACCATAATGGAAACATACATGTTATCAAAATTAACTATTTATATACAACAAAAATTCTATATACCGAATCCATGATATAACATTGTACATTTATCATTCTTGAGATAATTAATACTATAGAGCATATTATTTTCTCATTATCCCTTCATTATATGCATAACATCTGTTTTTGAAACATATTTTAAAAAATTTTGATGGTTACAAGTACCATATAATTATGGAAAACTATAATAGACCAATACATAGATGTTATAATATTCCACAATACTATAAATGAGATTCCCAAAACTATTTTTAAGTCCCTTTACATAATCATTTAATCATTCCACCAATTAATTTTCATACTCAACATCGCCAAAAATGATCGCACGTGACATCCCATTGTACTTTTCCTTAAGCAGTTGTTGATGTCGATCATCATTAACCTGTTGCTTAAGTCATTTGTTATCATAATTACCCATTTCCTTGAACCTATAGCACTAAAGGGTTAGAGGTGCGCTCTCTATAGTATTTCCTCCAATCACATCATTAGAAACTTTTTTCCCTTTACATAGGCATTGAACATAACAATAATCTTCTTTTCCACAATTGAAACATTTTGAAGTCCCTACAAGACAATCTCTACCTTTCTTCTTTCCAAACATTGAGCATAAGGAAACATTTATCTTCTTTTCACCGTTGTTTTGAGACTTTCCCTTGGATTCCATATTTTTTTCTTGTCAAAACCATGAGATGGATATATAACACCAACTTCTAGTTCTTCCCTAACAGGACAGTGCATAATCTCCTCATAGCTACTGAAGTCTATAATAGATGATGCCCTTCGAAGACGTTGTTTTAATCCATTAAAGAATCGATCAACTTTACATTCAATATGGATGATATATCTAGAAGAATACATTTAAAGTCTCATAAAATTAACCTAGTTTGTACCAACATATTCATCAAAAATTTGATTAAGCTCAATGAGCTCGTTTTCCATCTTTTTCTAAGAATACAATGGAAGTACTTAATGAAAAATATGTTTTTATACTCGTCCCATTCCATGGATTCAATTTCATCTTGGTTCCTTGTATTCTTAATTAGAATCCCCCAATGTTCTACTTCCCCATCTTAATGATATACTGCCAGAATGTCCTTTTTCGTGTTCCAAATAGTTATGTATGGAAAATATCATTTCAATGGTACTATTTCATTGTTTAGAAATAAGTGGATCAGAATACCGACTGAAATAAGTTGGATGTTTCCTCATGATGGACTCAATAGAATGATTTTAGCTTCTCTTATCTTGTGGGAGTCTATAATGATTCATAGATTGTGTTAATATAGAATTAAGTTTTTTCCTTCCATCTCCCATAACAATTGGTTTTTCAGGAGGATAATCATTACATTTCCCTGTGCATTAATCTTTAACATGGTTCCTTCGGGCTCCAACAATTGTATGAAACACAAAAATAATAGTGTGAGAAGAAAGAATAATACAATACAACAACATAATAAAGTGGTATTACATTAAATTAATAAAATATTTGGTTTAATCCTAGTTTATTCATGATCGTTATCAAAATTAAAGGACTGCAACCAATTCTTATACTTAAACTTATGGACATCCTAAGACACACCATATAAATATCATTGGGGATCTTACTAATGTTTTCGCATCTTAGTTTCCAAAGGTTGACTAAACCTTCACTATGATACCAACTGTAGGGATGTGAGCTTTTTGTTCATGTACATTATATTACTTTTTTAGGAATAATTAATAAATGAAAAAACAGACACCCAAAGACCGAATTAGTTTAGCGTCTTTGGAATCTCAGAACACAATCTTTTAATCATGGTGAAAGATCATCAACATCCCCCATAAAGATTATCCCCTATTTTTTTCCTACCTAATACCTTTTTTATATCATAGGGAAATGAAAACATATAAAGGTTGGTCATAAATTCTCATTAAGGGTAAACATGGAGAATATAAAAAACAATAAACATTTTAATATAAATACATGAACATAAATTTTAATCATCAAAATCTTGAGCAATGAAATAAATCATGGTGGTACGTAAGCCATTGATCATAAAGGAACATTAAAAATGATAGAATAGAATTGGAATAAAAATGTAATTGTGAAAAACTAATAAGCATATATTATGATTTCCATAGTAGACAAGGAATTTCTACCAAGACCATTATAGTGGACTATGTCAGTTACTGAGCTGGGATTATTTGTTGTTTCATCCCAGTATTACTGAACCATATTTACTTTTGGTTCCAACTATGCCTATCTCATGAGATATAAATTTTTACACAACTAATTGGAGCAAGATATAGGTCACACCAATATCATAATGAAATCATTATTACATCTTCCTTAAAAACATAAATCATTCATCATAGCATAACCCATGAAATATAGTTGGTTTTCTTAAACATCATTCCATCATAACATAATCCATATAAATACTATTCCATGACAAACGAAATAAAATAATACTAATTATGGGGATAGAAAAATAACCCTATTTAAAGAGAATCATCTTAGATGTAAAATAATTTTTATAATCTTCTTGAACTCGGTTCTTGAGGAAAATTTCTTCACTTTTTCATAAATGTGTTCTTCTCTAAAAAAGACACGCAATTTTAAAATAAAAGTATATAGTCGAAAATATCCTAAAAAATGTGAAGAGGATGCTTCATGGATTTAAAGACTTATGAATATGTAAAAATCCATTCATTCCATATAAAAATTGATTCTTCTCGTACTATTAATATAAAAGTCAAAAAGTGCCTCATATGGTAAAAAAAGAAAGATTTCTTCCATACCATGTAGTAAACGTCCAAAATGGGTAAAAATGAATTTAAATATACATAGAATAATTTTAAACATTTTATGAAATCGTTTTTATAAAACATGGACATGGATGATGAATATATCCTTAACAAATACTTATGTATAAACAATATTCGATAAAAATGAGATTTTATAAATTATCCCTTACTTTAGGTCTGATATGATTCATATGTATCTAAACCTCCAATATAAAGGGTTTAGACATATTATTAACTTATAACCGAACCATAATAATATTTATGATATCATATATTATTCACTTATGAATTTATATTACGCATTCAATGGTCAATTCAATGTTAAAGAAATGTTTTGGGTAATAACCATGTAATTTATCTTACGTGTTTTGGACATGTTATTATTGATATTATTACATAGTTCATGATGTAAATTATTCTAGAATGTAAAAAATGGTTTATATATCATATAAATTATGTATAAATATATATATATATATATAATAAATCAATAAATGTAATGGGATACACAGATAATGGAGAGAGTAGGTCGTACGTACACATGAACGTAGTTTTCAGTTCCTTATTAACTTAAATGGAAGTAAGTAACTGAAATATATATATATATATATAAATCCAGTTCCATTATTATGTCATAAATTTCCTGAATTTTTATTATATATACTTAACAATAATTCTTGAATGGTTAAACTAGAGAATGAATGACATCGCGTCGTGGAGACGGCAAGCTATACGTACAAACGAGCGACATTGTCATTCTCATAATTATTGAACAGTATTGATGTGGATGGTGTATAATATCTCAGAATTAGTATACTATTAAATTAATCATATATTGTTATTATTTCCACTATTATACTCATCCATGTAAGGTGGTGGTGAAAAATAGATTACACCACGTTGTGGAGACAGTAATGTGTACGTACGCTCGCGTGATGATTTCATTTTTCCTTGGATGGAAACAAGATGAAATTGGTTTGTTTCATATTTATAATAAAAAATCTATATATGATTAATACTGATGTTAATACTATATTATGGAACAACTAAAGATTATTAAGTAGAAGAAGTTATAAATTTGAATGAATCGACAGAAGATATTACCTATTCCTCGCCGTGCATCATTTAAACATCCTCAAAGGGCACTAGAGTTGGTATTTTGACAAGGTTATATCCTCTACAATGTAATTACGGAATATATGAAGATAAATGAGAAGAGTTTATTCAAGCATGAATGCTCAAAATATATTTTATAAGAGAGGTAGGATGTGCCCTTTTATAAGTGAGGAGAGGGGAACATTAGGAAACACACCAAAATATTAATTTATAGTAAAATAAAACCTACCAAAAAACATAAAAAGTGTCCCAAATTCAAATATGAGGTGATATATGTAAAGACAGGAAATTTAAAGGAAATTTTTTTTCTTAATTTTCTTTGGAATTTTACAAGAACGCAGTTTCTGACGGCGCCTGATTCCGAGGTCCGGTGTGCCCGGAATTAATTTCCGAAGTTTCGCTCGGGTACGTTCAGGGAACGAGAGAGCGGGAATTTCTATCTTTTGAACCGGTGCTCATAATTGAAATCCGATTGCACTTATGAACTCGCAACGTCGGTAATCGCTTAAGGGAACCTTTACCATAGTTGCGTTTGTGGGGGAGAAGTAGTTAATTTTTGGGGTTTATTTAAAAAAAGTGAATAAATTGTTGAATCAATTTTATTTCATGTTATGTGGTTAACTTCTCCCATGGGAAGTTGGTGGTGGGACCACATCCATCCAACTTCCCATGTGTGTATATTTGAATGGGTGGGGCCCACACGAACCCCCCACCTTTTCAAATTCCTTAAACTCCCTAACCCCTTTAACCCTTCACTTTCCTAACCCCTCTAAACCCCCCATTTATGTTTTGTTAACTTATCACCTCCTTAATTTTATAACATCTTATGTTAATAACTTAAGTGAGTTAAATGTGGGTTTTGAATTTTCAAACTCTTGAAATTCAAAACCTATATTGGGTTAATAAAATAAGTGGGAGGATTATTTTTATATTGGGGTTAGTTGTTCTTGTGGTGGAGACTTGGGAGAGAAAAGGCTAAGTTTGAAGTCTTCTTCTTCTTCAACATCGACGATGAACACCTCCGACGAAGAACACCGTTCTTCAACGAAGAACATCTCCGCCGAAGAACGCAACATCTTCTTCCAACGACGTTTCCCTTTCGAACGGACCTCGATGACAACGGAATCGACGTTCGTTTTCCAGGACGCTCGACTTATGCGACACTCGTCTTCCGCAACTCGATTCACATGCACCGTATCTGAATCGAGGTAGAGGATTATTATTTTTAATTATTTCCGTTCATGATTCTTGTTTATCGCTCATCGTGGATTTTTTTTCGACTAGATGTTATCGTTTAACGAGAGGGGGGCCGGACCGCACAAACACGGTTGAACCCCCCTCTTATGTTCATGTTTGATTCATGTGGATAGAACTAAATGATGTGGTGTCGTCGCACCACGCGAGAATCACACGGCAAGTATTACGCGACGCCGTCGCGCCGCGCCGTGAAAAGAAAGAACAAGGACGTGATGCCATCACGCCACGTCGGAGGAACCGAAGACATCCGCGGACGGAGTCGGGCCACGGCGAAGGGGCACGGCGCCAGCACGCCGCGCCGGAGAACCACGAAGACAGCGCGTTTCGTTTTGACATGCGGATTGATGGGCGACGACGAAGCAGGCCGTTTGGGCGTTTGAATCCCTTCGCGGTGAAGGTGGGGTCCCGGGGGAACCATAGGCGAAGATGGCAGGAGGAACGGACAACCGGAGCACGTCCGGTGGTCCGCGGAAGGCGGCGGCGGCGCGCCACGCCGACGACCGGCGGCGGCGGCGCGCCGCCGGAAGGGAGGCGGCCGGCGGTTCGCCACCGACCTCATTTAGCGGCGAAGGGCGGCGGAGCTGCGCACCCCGCCCGCGGTGTCCGCTCGGCCGTGCTGGCTGAGCCGCGGCCGGCCGGTCGGGGCGGACCAAGCCGGTCGGACCGGACCGCGCCGGACCGGGCCGGACCGGGTCGACCCGGTTCGGGCCGACCCAGGGGGGGGTCGGGCCGGGCCCAGTCCCCCGTTTTCGGACCACTTTCGGTCAGATGACCATATCTTGAGCTGTAGACCTCCAAACGACTCACCGTCAGCGGAAACACGATCCTTGGATCGAGACGGTCGTTTCTGTATATTACACTCAAGGTTTCAAAGAACTTTGGGTTCGTCCGGGTTGGTTCGTACACGAAACCAACTGGGCCCTCGGAGCGGAAACGCTCGTAACATGAGTTATGGACGTCCGATTGACGTGCCGTTGACTTTGATAGATTCCTATAGGTGAGACAGATCTTTTGGCTGACTCCGCTTGAGGTTTGTATGCCGTCGGAGAGCGGTTGGGTTGGGTTGCTCACGAAACCAACCGAGCCCCTGGAACGAAAAAGCCAATAACTCACAGATCGGGCATCCGATTGTCGCGCCGTCTATTTCGTTGAATTCCTCTTGATGAGACGGAACTTTTGGCATAATTCGCCCGAGTTTTGGATGCAGTTGAGATACGGCCGGGTTGGATTGTACCCGAAATCCAACCGGGCCCCTGGAACGGAAAAGCTGATATCTTTCAGACAGGACGTCCGTTTGACGAACCGTCAACGGTGTTGTTGATCACGTTGAGAAACGGTCCCTATGAGTATACCCTATGACGGTTCGGGATACAGTTGAGATACGGCCGGATTTGGTTCGCTCACGAAACCAACCGGGCCCCTATGACGAAAAGGCTAGTAACTCACAGACCGGACGTCCGATTGACGCGCCATCTGTTGCGTTGAGACCCCTATGACAAGGCAGTCCTTTGAGATACTTCTTCGTTGGAATTTGAGATACTTGGAGTATAGACCTATAGCTCGTGGAGAGGACCCTCCCAGAGACGAGCGTGCGGAGTACGGAGACCGTGTAGCCGACTGAGACCTGACGACTGCTTGACCGACTCGACTTGGAGTGAGTCGACTAGCCCAGTGGACGGAGCACTACTTTCTGAGGTGCAGACCCATGGAGGACGGAGCACTACCTGTGTGATAGTGCAGACCCGTGGTACTCATCCGGAGAGTTTCTCAGCAGGCTACTAGGGGGTGTGCACTACTGTGTTTGGGTGACAAACCTCGGCGGCAACCACTACTGTGTTTGGCTGGCTGACCCACGGTACTCGACAGGAGGAGTACCTCAGCAGTCTTAGGTTAGTGAGCAGTACCTCCGAGTCGTGACAGGACCACTATACACTCTAGAGACGGAGCTCTTCAACAATTACGGTTTCGATAATGAAAATCCTGGTTTGAGCTGAGTCTTTTGACCTTTGTGTTTACCTCATGATTGAGATGGGTCACTTGATAACTTAGGTATATGTATGGGCATATACCTGGGTAGTTGTTATCCGTTGATTTCATGATCCTTGTGTTTCCTCATGATTGAGATGGGTTACTTGATAACTTAGGTATATGTATGGGCATATACCTAAGTAGGGGTTATCTGTTGAGATCTTCCTTGTGGTTAATCATGTTGGTTTTAGTGAGACCTTGAGGGTCTCGGGGTCCCTACTGAGTATCGTTATACTCACCCCTACACGGGCTATGCCCGCACCTCGTTGTGTTGGTTGTAGACGACAGACAGTGCTGATGGAGGCCGAGTGTTCGAGGACTGGATGGTACCCGGAGGTGGACCACATGACGAGTCAGTATCGGAGGAGGTTGATGGGGGAGAGCGTTGTGGAGGCTATATGTACCTACCCATCAGGTAGGATACGTGGTGGACGATCCAGGAGATGCGCCATCTATACCTACCCTTCAGGTAGGATCTGAGGAGGACGACCTAGGAGCCACTTCCGTTTCTCCAGCTGTTGTCTTTTTCTGTTGTACTTTGTTCAGTTGTAGTTTGACCTTCCTTTGGGATTGTATTCTGGCTCATATTCTTTTCAGCACTTCTCTTTGTACTTAGTGTTTACTTCTGCTTGTACTCTGTGGTGTTTTTTTACTTTTATAAAGGCAATGTCTTCCCAGTTATCGGGATTTACGCCTTTGGTGCTAGTCGCCAGCCCCTGGCCTATGGAAGGCGGGCTTGGGGTAGTCACGACACGGGCCCCGAGGACAGGTCGTGACAAATTGGTATCAGAGGAGTCGGTTCTACCGCAGAACATATAACTCTGATATTTTCTTTCTGTGAAGCATTAGTGTTAAGGGTACTGAGTGTGGTTTTCAGTTCAGGGAGTCCACTGTTGGTGCGGGCGGCCGACGTATCCATACACCAGAACCCTGACAACTGATTTCCGACTTTGTGTACGAAAACACTGATTGCGTGTGTGTTTTCAAAGGTTTTCCCTTAAAATAGCTCAAACCAGGTCAGCTCACCAGGTATAATCGTTTGACCATGTTATATTGTTTCTATCAGGAAGCCTTTTCTCAGACGACCAGCTAGAGCCGCGAGAGTGGTTCGTACTAATAGCCCGCCGAGCGACGTGGGCTCAGTACAAGGCCCTTTTTCAGTTGATACACCAGCGGAGGAACCAGAGGTACTACTACCCGTTGGGCCACCGATGCCACCAGCCCCAGCAGCAGAGGGTGCACGTCGCTTAAGCCCAATGCACGAGTTCCAGCACCAGAGGCCACCCAGGTTCCAGGGAGAGACGGACCCGCAGGCGGCTGAGGTTTGACTGGAGGCTATGGTGAGAGTCTTCAGGCTAGTGGGGACGCAGACAGACTTCATGGTGATCTTTGCTGCCAGCCTTCTTCAGGCAGCAGTAGGCATGTGGTGGAGCCACTTGTTTTAGTTTTGCGATGGGATGACCTTCACATGGGAAGACTTCAAGACCTTCTTCAGGGTGGAGTTTGTGCCAGTAGCTCTACAACCCAAGCGTGTACAGGAGCTTCTGCCACTGCCGCATGTTTTTTGATCAGTAGCCGAGTCATCTGTGGGCAGTAGACAGATGATGCAGAGGTCCAGGAGGACCAGACCAGCAGTTGGACGATCTCGGGTTTTAGGACCGGTGGTGCGGGGCACTCGAGGTGGGGTCAGAGCCAGGCATGCCAGAAACGGACAATGTTACTCCTGCGGCGGGAAGGGTCACCTGACACGTGACTGTCCGACTCCTCGTACTGTTGATCAGCAGGTGTTGGAGGAGCCACCGAGACAGAAGCAGCGGCTGGTACTTGAGAAACAACCGAGCAGTGGACAAGGCAGTAGAGCTCCGAGAACAGGTGGACAGGAGAGGAACTATTGGATACACCCTTTGTACTTCTAGTTCCATGTTGCTTTTGTATTCGTGTCTTTGTACTATGAGCTTCAATAATAAAAAGACACTTATCTTGTGATGATTGCTTTCCTGTCCTTTTTTTTGGTTGATACTGAGTGGTCCTGGTTAAGACTGTTGACTTGACCCTCACTTTCAAGATTTCTACTGGAGGAGACCCAGTGACCTCACAATGATGCCGACAGTGTGACTCGACCCTTGGAGGCGAGAGAGACAGTTGGATCTCTTAGTAGTTACGTCGAGGCCTTACGACGTCATCCATGGCATGAATACATCATTAATGTGAGGATTGACTGTATTAGGCAATGGGTGTGGTTCATCCAGGGGATCAGACCGAGTTTCTCTTTTCGGAAAAAGAGAAATTTTAGCAGCTCTTTCAGATCATAGGAAAAGTAGGTACAGATCATCCAAGAGTGGATGAAGACTGCATAGTGCAGTAAGAAACAAGAAACCGGCTCCAGTCTTAGGGACTCGAGCGTGTTAAATGTTAAAGAATAGGAAGCTTAACGTAGAGATGAGTCTGTGAAGCAGCAGACGTAGAGGCAGAGTTAGGAAAGCAGCATGAGGTGGTGTACATCTTAACATGCTACAACCACCCGCCTTAGTTATCGCCGTCAGGCTCAGGGAGCTGGAGGGCGGTGGAAGAGTGCGGCTCCTTGCGGTCAAGGAGTGTGACCCAATGGCTCTAGAAATGATTCAAGGGACAGTACGTGACCACTACTAGCCGTTGTAGTAACAGACATCGATATGAATCATTCCTTCCTTTCACAAATCTTCTTCCAGCCCTAGAGTTTCCAGTAAGCCGTGGACTTGACCCTCAGGTCTAGAGATACCTTGGGAGGAGACTCGATAATCACACTTACGCCGATGGTGTGGTCAGACCCTCGAGGTGAGAGTTCCAGTTGGAATCTCTTGGTGGCAGCGTCGAGGCCTTACGACGTTAGTTTGAGTATGTAATGGGCAATAACTGTTCATACTCAAATTGACGGTTTTAGGAAAACGTCGAGATGGGTTTTCCTTGGTCGGCGAAAAGGAAACCCCAGGCAGCACAGGATAAACTCTTTCACAGGAGGGTGCGACCGATCACTCTTGAGTCGGTCAACTTTACCCTCTTAGCGGAAGTCGTTTCGAGTTCCAGTTCTAAAAGGAATTGGAGACCTCTAGAGTTCGAGGATGATGATCACGTCCTTATACGGGTCTCACCTCGACGAAGTTTACGGAGTTGTGGCCATGGCGGCAAGTAAACTCTGAGGTTCAACGGACCTTTCTAGGTCCAAAGCTGGGAAGGCGAGGTGGTTTACCGCTTGACCCATCCAGCTCAGTTGCACCAGGTGCACGATGACTTCCACGTATCTCAACTGAAGAGATACGTTCTCGACCCCTCGCATATCATCGACCATGAGGAGCTGGACGATGGCGATGAGGTGTTTTTTCATGGAGGTTTCAGTGGGGATCGATGATCGACAGGAGTGGATCCTACTAGGACGATCGATTCCTCGGGTGAGCTTTCTTTGTAAGTATGGAACCTCCAGGTAAGAACATGGGAGCGGAAGGCTCAGATGCGTGCTTTGTACCGCTTTTGTGACCATAGTTTGTGTTGAAGCTTTACGGGGACGTAAATCCCTGAGGTGGGAGTAATGTAAATACCTGGAAATTTCAAGGGAATTTTTTTTATTAATTTTCTTTGAAATTTTACAAGAACGTAGTTTCTAACTACGCCTGATTCCGAGGCCCGGTGTGCCCGGAATTAATTTCCGAAGTTTGTCTCGGGTACGTTCAGTGAATGAGGGAGCATGAATTTCTATCTTTTGAACCAGTGCTCGGAATTGAAATCCGACTGCACTGATGAACTCGCAACACCAGTAATCACTTAAGGGAACCTTTACCGTAGTTTCGTTTGTGGGGGAGAAGAAGTTAATTTTTGGGGTTTATTTAAAAAAAAGTGAATAAATTGTTGAATCAATTTTATTTCATGTTATGTGGTTAACTTCTCCCATGGGAAGTTGGTGGTGGGCCCACATCCATCCAACTTCCCATGTGTGGATATTTGAAAGGGTGGGGCCCACACGAACCCCCCCCCCCACCTTTTCAAATTCCTTAAACACCCTAACCATCTTAACCCTTCACTTTACTAACCCCTCTAAACCCCCCATTTAAGTTTTGTTAACATATCACCTCCTTAATTTTATAACATCTTATGTTAATAACTTAAGTGAGTTAAATGTGGGTTTTGAATTTTCAAACTCTTGAAATTCAAAACCTATATTGGGTGAATAAAATAAGTGGGAGGATTATTTTTATTTTGGAGTTAGTTGTTCTTGTGGTGGAGACTTGGGAGAGAAAAGGCTAAGTTTGAAGTCTTCTTCTTCTTCAACATCGACGAAGAACACCTCCGACGAAGAACACCGTTCATCAACGAAGAACATCTCCGCCGAAGAACGCAACGTCCTCTTCCAACGATGTTTCCCATTCGAACACACCTCGACGACAACGGAGTCGACGTTCGTTTTCCACAACACCCGACTTCCGCGACGCTCATCTTCCCCCAACTCAATTGACGTGCACCGTATCTGAATCGAGGTAGGGGATTATTATTTTTTTAATTATTTCCGTTCATGATTCTAGTTTATCGATCATCGTGGATTTTTTTTTCGATGATATGTTATCGTTTAACAAGAGGGGGGCCGGACCGCACAAACACGGCCGAACCCCCCTCCTATGTTCATGTTTGATTCTTGTGGATGGAACGGAATGACGTGGTGTCGTCACACCACGCGAGAATCACACAGCAAGTATTACGCGACGTCGTCGCGCCATGCAGTGAAAAGAAAGAAGAAGGAATCAACGCCATCACGCCGCGTCGGAGAAACTAAAGACATCCGTGGATGGAGTCGGGCCACGGCGAAGGGGCGCAGTGCCAGCACGCCACGCTGGAGAACCACGAAGACGGCGCGCTTCGTTTTGACATGGGGATTGATGGGCGACGACGAAGCCGACCGTTTGGGCGTTTGAATCCCTTCGCAGTGAAGGTGGGGTCCCGGGGGAACCATAAGCGATGACGGCAGGAGGAACGGAAAACCGGAGCGCGTCCGGTGGTCCGCGGAAGGCGGCGGCTGCACGCCGCCGGAAGGGAGGCGGTCGGCGGTTCGCCGCCGGCCTCATTTAGCGGCGAAGGAAGGGGGAGCCGCGCACCCCGCCCGCGGTGTCCGCTCAGCCGCGCTGGCCGAGCCGCGGCCTACCGGTCGGGCCGGACCAAGCCGGCCGGACCGGACCGCGCCGGACCGGGCCGGATCGGGTCGACCTGGTTCGGGCCGACCCAGGGGGGGGGTCGGCCAGGGTCGGCCCGGGCCCAGACCCCCGTTTTCGGACCACTTTCGGTCAAATGCCCATATCTTGAGTTGTAGACCTCCAAAAAACTCGCCGTCAGCGGCAACACGATCCTTGGATCGATACGATCGTTTCTCTATATTACACTCATGGTTTCGGAGAACTTTGGGTTAGGCTAGGTTGGTTCGTACACGAAACCAACTGGGCCCTCGGAGAGGAAACGCTCTTAACGTGAGTTCTGGACGTCCAATTGACGTTCCATCGACTTTGATGGATTCCTCTAAGTGAGACAGATCTTTTTTCTTACTCCGCTCAAGGTTTGTATGTCGTCAGAGAGTGGTCTGGTTGGTTTGCTCACGAAACCAACCTAGCCCCTGGAACGAAAAAGCCAATAACTCATAGACCGTGCATCTGATTGTCGCACCGTCTGTTTCGTTGAATTCCTCTTGATGAGATGGA
Source organism: Viscum album (assembly GCA_963277665.1). Taxonomy (NCBI): domain Eukaryota; kingdom Viridiplantae; phylum Streptophyta; class Magnoliopsida; order Santalales; family Viscaceae; genus Viscum; species Viscum album. The sequence goes on along the minus strand of OY728161.1, from coordinate 136,490,480 downwards.
ACTTTTGGCATACTTCCCCCGAGTTTTGGATGAGTTGAGATACGTCCGGGTTGGATTGTACTCGAAATCCAACCGGGCCCCTGGAATAGAAGAGCTGATATCTTTCAGACAGGACGTCCGTTTGACGAACCGTCAGCGGCGTTGTTGATCACGTTGAAAAACGGTCCCTATGAGTATACCCTATGAGGATTAGGGGTACAGTTGAGATATGGCCGGATTTGGTTCGCTCACGAAACCAACCGGGCCCCTAGGATGAAAAGGCTAGTAACTCACAGACTGGGCCTCCGATTGACGCGCCGTCTGTTGCGTTGAGACCCCTATGACGAGGCGGTCCTTTGAGATACTTCTTCGTGGGACATTGAGATACTTGGAGTATCGACCTGTAGCTCGTGGAGCGGACCCTCCCAGAGACGAGCGTGCGGAGTACGGAGACCGTGTAGCCGACTGAGACCTGACGACTGCTTGACCGACTCGAATTGGAGTGAGTCGACTAGCCCAGTGGACGGAGCACTACTTTCTGAGGTACAGACCCATGGCGGATGGAGAACTACCTGTGTGACAGTGTAGACCCGCGGTACTCATCCGGAGAGTACATCAGCTGGCTACTAGGGGGTGTGCACTACTGTGTTTTGGTGACATACCTCGGAGGGAAGCACTACTGTGTTTGGGTGGCTGACCCGCGGTACTTGACAGGAGGATTACCTCAGTAGTCTTAGGTTAGTGAGCAGTACCTCGGAGTCGTGACCTGACCACTGTACACTCCAGAGACGGAGCTCTTCAGCAGTTACATTTTCGATAATGAAAATCCTGGTTTGAGCTGAGTCTTTTGACCTTTGTGTTTACCTCATGATTGTGATGGGTCACTTGATAATTTAGGTATATGTACGGGCATATACCTGGGTAGTGGTTATCCGTTGATTTCAAGATCCTTGTGTTTCCTCATGATTGATATGGGTTACTTGATAACTTAGGTATATGTATGGGCATATACCTAAGTAGGGGTTATCTGTGAGATCTTCCTTGTGGTTATTCATGTTGGTTTTAGTGAGACCTTGAGGGTCTCAGGGTCCCTACTGATTATCATTATACTCACCCCTGCACGGGCTATGCCCGCACCTCGTTGTGTTGGTTGCAGAAGACGGGCAGTGCTGACGGAGGCCGAGTGTTCGAGGACTGGACGGTACCTGGAGGTGGACCACACGACGAGTCAGTATCGGAGGAGGTTGACGGGAGAGAGCGTTGTGGAGGCTATCTGTACCTACCCTTCAGGTAGGATCCGTGGTGGATGATCCAGGAGTTGCGCCATCTGTACCTACTCTTTAGGTAGGATCCGAGGAGGACGACCCAGCAGCCGCTCCCGTCGCTCCAGCTGTTGTCTTTTTCTGTTGTACTTTGTTCAGTTGTAGTTGTACTTTCTTTTGGGTTTGTATTCTGGCCCATTCTCCTTTCAGCACTTCCCTTTGTACTTAGTGTTTAATTCCGCTTGTACTCTGTGGTGTTTGTTTACTTTTATAAAGGCAATGTCTTCCCAGTTATCGGGATTTACGCCTTTGGTGCTAGTCGCCATCCCCTGGCCTATGGAAGGCGGGCTTTGGGTAGTCACGACACGGGCCCCGAGGAAGGGTCGTGACTATATATGGTTGTAATATCGTCATCCAATAAATTATGGACAAATTTTTGTTTCAATTTAAACATTATCCTTTTAATTAATACATTGTTATTTTATTAATTTTTTATTTTGGTATTAAAATTATAAATAATTAATGGTAATGTATATTAACATATGTGGTATTAATTAACCATAAATGGATAATTTCTGAAATTTTAGACCTTATAATTATCAATTTTTAATATTAATTTATCTTTAATTTTTAAATAAATTAATAAAATGTTATTTTTATAAAATATCATTAGTGGAAATATTAACACTATTCATATATCTGACATTAAATAAAATCCCGACAAAAGATAAATTCAAAAAAAATATTTAATACACCCCTTATATGACACAGTAACCTATAAAATTCATTTATACCTTTTATTAATTCATATGACATTTATTTTAATATTTTAAAACCAATTATTTGATATTTCAATTAATAAAATAATTTTTACATCACTATTGTGTCATCATTAATGATAAATAATTAATCTCTAAAAATTCTTAATAAATTTAAATGATACAAAAAATTAATTATCTTTATATTTAATATTTATTTTTAATATTTTATGATGTTTATCACTAAATTAAAATTATTACACTTATTTCATATAAGAGAGGGACATGTTGTCACTTTCATTGATATTAATAATAATAATATCATTTTCATGAAAAAAATTCACTGAAATGAATCTATTCAGACCCTTATGAGATATGGGTCGTCAATTATTCATCTAATTGAATTTTTTCTTGTGTTAGGGTAATTTTATAACATTATTTTTACACTTAATTATGCGATTTATGTTTAACTATGGTAATAAAAATAATTTAAAAAATTACTATTCATAATGCCCAAAAATAAAAGTAGTCTATTAACATAAATTTTACCTACTGATTACAAATATGAAATCCATTTTTTCAAATTCAAAACATAAAATCTGTAGTAATTAATTTAAAAGTACACACATTTTTGAGAAAACGGGTTTAATATGTAAAAACATTGCAAATGATAGAAATGTTATTACATATGAATACAATGTAAAATTAATGATAATTACATACATTATATTAAATGGTAAAAATATATTCTATTTATACATAAAAAAAATTCTTCATTGTAATTTAACTATTTAATATATCTTGATGAAAATGTTGTTTTTAATTAAAATTTATCATATTTTTACTATTCATCAAAATATGAATGTTATCAAAAAAATATCCAACATTTATTGAAATTAATTATTTAAATAATTATTTAAAAGAAGAAGTTTATTTTTTCAAATTTTACTTATATACATGTCAAAAACTAGATTTAAAATGGGAGTGCTATCAAATGGTCGTATAACTGTTTTTTTAAATCACTTCTTATATTCGAAAAATTGATTTTGTTCTCATATCATGTGTTATATAAAATAAAAAATGAGTTAATCACAATTAATAATGGTTATTTTATATAATATTTTAATAATATATCATATTTTAGTTAAAATTTCTATTACATAAAACGGTAGCTATCGAAGATGGTCTCTCTTCCGTGTAACACAAGCCAAGTCAGTGTTGTGTGTAGTGAAAGATTCTTTGGTGTTGCATATAACAATATCCAAACATCGACCAAAATCATGACTCAATGTTGCATGAAATAAATCCAATCAAATAAACATGAAATTTTGTGTAATACAATCCAAGAATAGTGTTCCGTATACCCTAAGATAATATGGTGATGAGTATAACACAAACTAATCATTGTTGTAGAGTACCATATAAGACATCAGTGAATGTGAAAAGATTTCATCACATAAGATATTGGGGTGTTACATTATCTAACTCATATATGGATTGAAATCAGAGTTCTCTTGGATCATATTAATTTATATTATATATTTTTTCACAGTTGATGTTATTTAACCTTGGGTGATTCACATGTTATGTGAGGATATTGTTTTACTATGTTATATATTCTTGAAATTTTTACTCATTGCCTGGTATGGTACGATATGTTTCTAAAAGAATCATATTAAGAACATAGGTATATATGGGAATGAATTTTTCCTAATAGGGACATATTTATTTCCTTGTGAAATATTATTTCCTTCTGAAATGTGATATAAGATATCTATTTTATCTAATAATTAATATGAATTAACATGTCATGCTAGTACACATGTAACATATGTTTAGATATACTAAGAGTTAGTGTATCTCTTTTGTAGTCACCTTTTAACATTGACCTTGTTGATACATTATTATCTAAGGTGTTCATTTTTTGTGTAATGAAAATTCATCATCAACACCTCTGTCATGGGAGTTATGATAGTTGAAATACGAATAAAACTAATGTCACTGAACTAGAGTTTTCTACAATTACAAAGTATCAATTGGATATTCAGCTTCTTGAAAGCTTCCATAGGTTCATGAAATCAATGGAAATGGATGTTTTTTACCATACAATCGATATTTGATAAGAAAAGAATGTTTTATTTGAAAAATCTACATATATTAACTAGGGAAGGTGGAATACATGTGGCCGAGTTCTGGATCAAGTCCACCCAGATGATAATTATTTATCTTGAGACACCCGTATATATGAGGGTGGTGGTTTATTCATATATGCTTTGTGGACATAACATGCATTGGTGGGATATTCTAGAGGAACCAATGTAGTAGGATTCACTCTCATTGAAGGACATAGAGCAGAATTTCCTGAGGAATTTATTTCAGGAGATATTGTGAGACAAAATATATCATTAGTTCATTCATCTGATGTAGGATGAAATGTTACTGATGGAATATGTTGGACCTTTTATTGACCTATAGTTATTTGATACATCTTTTTTAGATGATGAAATATCTAGGGAGATATCTTTTCAAGATAGTCTTCATTATTGGATGAAGTAGACAGGGAACTGTTTTTTTATATGTTTTCACGATGTTATGAACCAAGAACTCATCATGGATGGGAATATGAGAGAGTTCATGAGTACAAACCATGATACTTTAGTAGGGAAAACTGAGAGATCTTATTCAGGTAGAATGAAGATTCACTATGACAATTTTAACCAATTAGTAAGGGGAAGAGTGGCCAGGTTAGTGGAATTCCATCTCAAGATCGTATTATATTTCAATAATACCAATGTAAAATGTTTGGCCACATGAACTAATAATATATTTTCCAACTAGCTGAGTTTCCTATCTATTGTAGACGGGGTTATCTTCAGAGGTTCAATGTGAGTATTCAACAATAGAATACTAGCATTCGATAGGGACATGCACATGATTCGAAAAGGGGCTCACATACTCTTCATTAGGTTTGTACCTTGAGTTCCACTAGTCATTCCGGCCGAGGAAGGGGATGTGGTTCACTAGGGAAGGAGAAATAGTACCAGGTAGGGGATGTAGGATTGGGTAGTCTAACTAAACCCATGGAAAAAGGGATAATCTAGATACAAGATATGTATAATACTATAGCTATAATGGTTGTAGGTCTATATACCATCAGAAGTATGATTCATGAATAATATATCATATATTTTGTTTTCTATATAGAAGAATATAATAATTTTATGTTTAGTTTTTTTGAAATCTTTGCCTTCATGGATTTGGAAAACATGGATTGTTCTTTGATCATCGAAACACTGTTTGGAGTGCGATCAGAGAATATGAATCAAGTGTGTTCTACAGATATTAGTGGTTACCATTTCATTTAAGAAATGTTCATGATGGAAATTATTGAATTTGACTTGATTCATGTAATGGATTGGTTAGCTCAATATTAGTCTCATATTGACTATTAATGGAGTGGATTTTACATCCTATATTGTGAAGGATGTTTCTATTTCAACCAAGGCTAGAGGAATATTTTGGCATCACGTGTTTGAAAATTATATTTTGATTGGATTTTATTATATCTTAGATAACGTATGATTCTATAGATGATGGTAGAATGTATCCGGATTATTTTTCCCTAGTCTTGTACCGTTTCAATAATGTTTCACATGATCAGTTCTATGAAATAATATCGACGAAAGAAATCATGTTCATGATTGAGTTTGTTCCAGTAGTAGAGTAAATTTCTATCACTCGTTATATAATGGATCGAGTTGATCATAGGGATTTGAATCCTGAATTATAAAATTTAAAGTCTAATGGATTTATACGACATAGTACACCTCATTGGGGTTCTGTAGTTCTCATCTGCAAGAATATGAATCGGTCATTTGTCTTTTGTGTGGATTATAATAGGATGAACTAGATGAAGGTCAATTACTATTATGATCTTGCAGACATTGACCACATTTTTTTTCAGGTTATTTGTTATATGATCTTCACCATGATTTATTTGAGATCGGGTTACCATCTATTCTAGAAGAGACAAACGTGCATGCCTTAGACTACTTTTAGAAGCAGGTATGAATTTTATGAGTTCATAGTGATGCCCTTTGGTTTGACCAATGCACTAGATATATTTTTGGAATTTATTTTCTTGGAAATTTCATCAATTTTTTTATTAATTTGTGGTGGTTTTTCGATTATAGATTAGTGAATTAATCATCACCAATATCTTGATTTTTTCATGTTAATATTAATAGATAATCATATTTATCCTAAGCTAACCAAGAGATTCCTTTTTTGGATTAATAATGTTAATTTCTACGGAAATGTCATCATAGATGTTGGAGTGTCAGTTGACCCAGAGAATCTTCCATTCATGGTTTCTTGGGAACAACCTAAAAATGTCATCAATATTCAATGATTTCTAGGTTTAGTAGGTTATTAGAAGTGATTTTTCCATGATTTATCCAATTTGGATTAACTGATATCTAGGATGATAATGAAATGGTTCATGTTAGTTTGGTTTAATCCTTGGGGAACTTATTTTTAGGAGCTAAAATGTATGATGAACTCAAAAACTATCTTCTATTTACCTTTTCCCGGTAAATCATACACCATGTTCTTCGATGCATCTTGTTTTGGACATGGATTAGTTGTAATGTAAGATGATCAAGTGGTTTATATGACTCTATGTAGTTGTTACCACTTTATAGGAATTAATACACTCACAAACTAAATTTAGAAATATGGGTACATGCATGGAGATGTTGGAGGAATGACCACATGGTTAAGAGTGGTGTTTTATACACAGACCACAATTTCTTAAGTTATATCATTTCTTAGTTAGAAATGAACCTTTAGTGGTGGAGGTGTCTCAGATATCTGATGTCTTTAATCTATGAGTTGTATTTCATAACAAGAAATGGAAATTTTCATTGAACATTAATTGAGAAATAAGATATGAATAATTATTTTTGTGATTTTTGTGATGAGTGAAAGATAATGGCTCTTAATGAAGATGAGAATTTATAATTTTGGAGTCTTTGGGTTAAGAAGCTCTGATATGTCATTTGTGATATCTATATTCAGGGAATGGTCCAAGATTTAATAGTAATATAATTTTGATTTCTTAGTTGAGAATGAAAACTTATATGGTGGGGAGACGTCATTAGGATAGTCTCCTGACAATAGAAATTATATTCTTTTTTCTGGTCGAGTAAGGGTTATTATGGAATTATGTGAGGGAATGATGAAGAAGTTTCATTCTTCTATATGGGAGGTGAATCTTGGTTTGTCAAATATTTATCAATATATAAATAGATTGTACTGTTTGTCAGAAGTGGAGAAGGAGGTGTCGAGCTTCATGGATAGTTGATTCATATTTCAGTATGTTAATGTTAGCCATCAAATGAAAGCAAGGATTTTATATCCTTTTCCCATTATATAGTGAAATAGGATGATTCCACTATTGATTTTTTTGATAGGATTATCTAGGATAACCAGTTAGAATGAGGATTTATGGTTTATATTTATTGACTATTGATGGTGTCCATCATCATCCCTATTAGGGATACCTTCACACTGGATGATCATTGTAGTCATTACAAGATGGAGATAGTTTTTTTGCACCATTTTATGAGGAGTATTGTTTCAGGTAGATATCCTATGTTCACATCATGTTTCCAAAAGGTAATTATGAAGGCTATCAGACAAAATGATCTTTTGTTACAAGCCTATCATGCTCAGAAAGATTTCCAATCAAAGTGAACTTTTCATGTTTTGGATGATATGTCATAAGATAATGATTCGGATTTTCAAATTTCATTAGAGAAACGTATGAAACTTGTGGAGTTTGAATATAATAATAGATTCTAGAAATCTATAAAAATTGTACCCTTAATGTATTTTTTTTAAAATGTGTTGTTCAACCATCTGTTTCCTAGAATCTGGTGAGTCAATGCTTCTTTGGATTTGTCTCATGTAGGAGTTTTCTAAGTAGGTTCATTTGATTAGATAGTATGTGATGGCCATGTAGAGTAGGAAAAAATCATTTTATGACCATCAAAGACAACCTATGGAATTCGTAGTCAATCATAATGATTTCCATTGGTGGTAAAATTATTATGGCAACACTGTATCAAAAAACAAGGTAAATTAGAAACCAGTTTAGTTAGTCCGTTTGAGATAGTTACTGAGTTAACTCTAGTAGAATACCTTTTAGACCTTATATCATGATATTGTGACATGAATGATGTATTTTATTTTTAGTAGATTTTAGGTTATCTTACAAAACCTTCCCATGAAATAGGTGTGGTAGATATTGAGGTTTGGTCATATGCATCCTTTGAGAAATATAATATTTGGGTTGTGGAGCATAGTGAGATATTTTCTCATGGTGGGACAATTCTATTAATCCATATTTTTTAGAGGCATGGTTGTGATCAAGAGAAGACTTAGTTTATAGAGATCGATATATGAATACAGTGGCCTGATCTGTAACATCCCAAGTAATTAATGAATAATAGGTATTCTTATCTATGTCTATTTATTAAATAGATAGTGTTTTAGAGGAATAAAATGGGAATAAATACAATCATAAGCATAGAAATCTCTAATATTTTTAAAAGATTGTTTTACCGCCTTTTGATGGTGACTGATTTTTGAAATAAATATTTTGACAATTTTATAATCTTTATTTGTCAAAATAAACTTATTCTTTATGATTGGGAAATTGAAATTTACATTGGATAATTTTTTGGTATTTTTCTGAAAATATTCATTTTTAATGAATAGTGAAAATTACTGCATTTTACATCAAAACTGCTTTTTCATATAATTTAATTATATGGTTAGATTATCATTTTAATTGGTTTTAAATGTGTAAATAGAATATATTTTTACCATTTAATCTAATATTGGTAATTATAATTAATTTCACTTTGGAATTGGCATAAACTAATGCCAAACTATTCATAGATACTGTTTCAAAAAAACCAGCTATTTGATTTGACAATGGGAATTATTTTTTAAATTAATTATTACAATTTATGTGTTTGGAATTTGGAAAAATGGATTCCGTATTTGTAATCAGAAGGTCCAAATAATGTAATTAAGACTCTTTTGTTTTTGGAATTTGTAAATAGTAACGACGATAATTATCGTTAATTATCTTCAATAATTAGTAATCGGGTAGTTTAGGATAATAAAATAATATCATAATAATAAAAAATGACACCAACATGTTTCCTAATATGACTAGTTGTTTCATGGCCGCCCATGGGATTCCTTGTGCCAAACTTGGGGACCCCATGGAATCACTTTTGTGTGATAATGACTTTTTATCTTTTTATTTTTTAATGAAAGTAAATATAACAATGAATGTATCACCTGAGTAAAACATTTTTAATTTTGTCTAAATAAATTAACTCTTGAACTATAAATAGTAATTGGAATGCTAAAAAATTTCATACATCATAGTTTTTTTTATAATTTTTGGAAATTAAATAAATTAAATTATATATGAGACCATGATGATGCAGCGATTACCTCATTATTCAACGATTTAAATGAAATGAAAATCTAATGAAAAATATAAGGCCTACACATGTCAAAAACCTTTTGGATGGTAGTATTTAGAACCCCGATCACCTTATCCTAGAAATACATTAATTTGGGACCTTTAAAATCCGAAAATCATTTGAAAATAATGTAACATTTTATACATTTACAAGAGTGCACCTCCTCTCATCTTATAAAAGGCCCCCACCTATACCTCCTTACCCATACCTCTCAAGCCTTTGGCTCGGCCAAGCTCTGCTCATTTTGTCTCTCCACATCCCTCTCTTCATTCTAGAAGCCTTTCCATAGGCAGAAAGCTCTTTAAGAAACCCTTTTGGTTCAAACAAAGAGGAGTTACCCGATTCAAAGGTAATGTATTCTCTAACTTCGTCTCAATCTCCTTTTATTGAGGAATTTTTTTTATACACAACTTTCTTTTATATGGTGTATAAACCCCTTTGACTTTTACATTTATTCAAAAGGAAATTTTTTATACGAAGCGTTTTACTAAACGACAAAAGGGAATGTTTTTGTCGTACGTATGCGGTGACAACGACTTCTCCGCCGCCGTGACCATTATTTGAGTTTCGGCTTCTTGTACAAGCCATAACTTTTTTAAAATGAAAAATGAATACCATGTTTTACATTTCATTTTTTTGGTATTGAAAATGGTTTTAATAATTTTTTTATTATATCAATGTGTTGTATTGATATCTTGTGATTGAAATGTGGAAATGTTATGTTTCCATTATGAATGTCTTATGTGATATGATTATGATATGGTTCATGGGAATTGTTATGAAGAAAGGTGGTTCTGTGATAAACTAAGGGTGGGTGAGCCTGATATAGCTCTCCAATGCATTGGGTAACGCGAAGGAGTGAAACATTAAGGTTTATCCGAAGAAATTTATGGAATATACTGTGATGGGTATTCCAAATGTAACCAAGAGCATTACTCCCTACGTAAGAATTTTATGAATGACCCAAGTTACCTTTATGTCTTATGATTTCTATTATTTATTCATTATTTGATGAGTTATATTAAAATGCTTATGTTTTATGAGTACAATATGATTTCATATATGGACTAATGTTTTCATTTCTTACTTTTATAACCCATACTGAGCTTTTGATTCTCATCCAGAGTTTTTGAAATGTTTTTCACATGTCAAGGGAAAGTTAGAGGATGTGATGATAGTGTCAAGAAAGTGTCACGAAAGAATCCATATTTTATTTTAAATATGTTTCTGTTGATGGGAAAAATGAGTACTATATTTTATGTAACCACTTTATTTAAATGTGGAGTGTAATGCATGATTTATGATCTAATTCTCTAAAACTATAACCCTCAAAATATCCTCAATGTGTAGTCTTGTAATAACTCAAGATTATGTAAGGTTTAAGGCTGGGGCCTTATAGTTGGTATCAAAGGTCGATTTAGATAACATTAGGAGTTAGAATTCTAATTAAATGATCATCCAAAAATATATTTTTTATGGTAAAATTGAAATGATATAGAATTTGAAGATTACCATGTGGCTTCATCTATGACATGTTCGTTCAGAATGGTTTTCCGAAGAGGAAAAAGGGAAGCAGTGCTAGGAAGGCATACAGAAAGAAATAACCTTCTGAATCAGCATCCTGAGATGGTCAGAATTGGAACTGAACAGTTTTTTTCAGTAATAGTGCATTTGACTCAAGCGATAAATAGTGGCGGAATCAATGCACGAGATCAGCCAGATCAAATGCAGAAGAACATGTCATTGGTGGAACATTTCATGAGGCAACATCCCCCATCATTCAGAAGATCATCTGACCCTGTGATAGCTGAAGGGTAGATTAAATCACTAGAGAAGATTTTCGATGTCATGGGGTGTTCAGACAATCAATAGTTTAGTCTTGCAATTTACCATTTGGAGGGTGAAGAAGATCAGTGGTGGTCTATGGTTAAAAATATCAGGGATGCTGATGAGATTGATTCTCTCGACTGGGATGAATTAAAAGGTATGTCTCTTGAGAAGTATTTTCCTAAGGCTGTTCGACTTAGGATGGAAAAACAATTATTGTAATTGAGGAAAGAGGATTACTCAGTGGCTTCTTATGAAGATTGGTTCACTCGATGGGCAAGGTATGCTCCAAATTTTATCCGAGACCTTGATAGTAAAATCATTCATTTTTACTCAGGATTAAATCCAAAATATCGAAGGACATTGGCTTCTCATGAGTTAAGAAGTTATGAAAAGCTTGTTCGATGTGCTGAGAAGGTGGAAATGGAGTTTGCCGATGATAATGTGTTCTATAACAACCAACAGAAGAAGTGATCGAGGTGGAAGGAGGAAGGGATGAATTCTTTAAAAAGGTCTAATGGTAAGAAAACTAAGTTTCCAGTTTGTGATAAATGTGGTAAAAGGCATGCTGCGGAATGTCTTCTGAATTCTGGAAAGTGCTACCGATGTGGTAAGATGGGATATAAGGCTTGTGATTTCACTGAAAAAGAGCAGGGTGATGGCAAGACCAAATTTTATTTACAGTTAGTGAATTTTTTCAAGTGAAATGAGATGGTTAATTATGCAAATGAGTGTACGACAAAGAGCTCGAGTGATGGGAAGTAGTTATGGTACAAGCAGAAAGGGGTGGTGAAATAATTTGCAACTTCTTCAGCAGATGTTGGGCCATCAAATTAAGTGGTATCAAGTAATTTGTTTGTTTTTTCAGATTATGCCAGTGTGTTGTTTTATTCGGGGTATACACATTCTTTCATCTCTGAAAACTTTTCTAGTAAAATGGGAATACCATCTCAAGAAATGACTCCTGAACTTGAGGTAAAAACACCTGGGGGAAATGTTGAGGAAAAAAGAATTTATAAGAATCTTCTTATCCTTATCTGTGGAAAGAACCTACTTGAAAACCTTATTGTTTTAACATCAGTAGAGTTTGATGTTATCCTGTGTATGGATTGGCTCTCTATTTACCATGCTATGATTGATTGTAGAGCTACCAAAGTTTCTTTTCATAAAGGATTTCAGTTTGTGTATAAGAATGAACCCTTACTATTGATAACATATTAAGAGGCCGACAAACTTGTAAAAGATGGAAATGAATGTTACCTTGCACATAATTTTGAAAACAAGGGAACTGTTCAGATTAATGATGTGCCAGTGGTAAATGAGTATCCTGATGTTTTTCCTGATGAGTTTCCTGGAATAATACCAGATCGGGAAGTTGAGTTTATTGTTGACTTAGTTCTTGATGTTAAGCTAATTTCAAAACCCCCTTATCGAATGGCTCAAATTGAACTTTTACAGTTGAAAATGAAATTGCAAGATTTATTAGAGAAAGGTTTCATTCGACCTAGCACATCACACCGGGGTGATCCTGTTTTATTTGTTAAAAAGAAAGATGGTTCTATGAGAATTTTCATTGAATATAGACCCATGAATAACATCACTCTTAAGAACAAATATCATTTTCCTCATATCGATGATTTGATTGATCAGCTCCAGAGAGCTCTGTATTTTTCAAAGATTGACCTGAGATCTGGGTACCATCAGTTGAAGGTAAAGGAAGAATATGTTTCAAAGACCGTGTTTCATACAAGATATGGCCATTATGAACTTGTAGTAATGCCTTTTGGGATAACCAATGCACCTGTTGTATTCATGGACCTTATGAATAGAATTTTCCAAGAGTTCTTGGATAAGTTTGTGGTTATTTTCATTGATGATATTTTGGTGTTTTCTAAAATTAAAGAGCAGCATGAAAGTCATTTAAGGGTTATTTTTCAAACCTTAAATGAAAAGAAATTGTGTGGGAAATTCAGAAAGTGTGAGTTTTGGTTGAAACAAATTTAATTCTTTGGTCATATTGTTTCTAAAGATGGAATAACGGTTGATCATGCAAAAAAAAAGGTTGTGGAGGAATGGCCAAGTCCCACAAATGTAACCGAGATTCGTATTTTTCTTGGTTTGGAAGGATATTACCGAAGGTTTGTTAGAAAATCTTCACGATTATCTAGTCCAATGACTAAGATAACTCAGAAGGGTGTTAAGTTTATCTGGAAAAAAGAATGTGATGATTGTTTTCAGGAGTTGAAAAGAAGATTGGTGAATGCTCCAGTTTTGGAACTACCTTCCAGGAATGGGGAGTTTGTTATCTATAATGACTCTTCACTGAAAGGGCTTGGTTGTGTACTAATGCATAATGATCAGGTAATTGCTTATGCTACACGTCAGTTGAAAACTCATGAGGTAAATTACCCTACACATGATTTGGAATTAGTTGCTGTTTTTTTCGCATTAAAAATTTGGAGGCATCGTTTGTATGGTGTAAAGTGTGAAATATATACTGATCACAAAAGTTTAAAGTATATATTCACTCAAAAAGAATTGAACATGAGATAGAGGAGATGACAAGAATTAATCAAAGATTCTGATTGTACAATTCATTACCATCCCGGAAAAGAAAATAATGTGGATGATGCTTTGAGTCGAAAAATAATGCTTCATTAAAAATGTTGCGTTTGGAACGTGATCCTTTGGTTAAGGATTTGATGAAATTTGGCATAGAAGTTGTTGGTGCAGGATTTCCTTATGTTTTGTTTCAGGTATCAGTGAAATCTTCTCTATCATACATAATTAAGCAAGCACAGAAGCAAGACAGCGAGTTGAAGAAAAAGGTAGAGTTGGTTCAGAAGGGTAAGTTGCTTGAATTCATCATCGATAATGAGTGTGTATTGAGATTTGGGAAGAGATTGTGTGTTCCTTTTGATTCACAGTTGAAGAGAGAGTTGTCATGTGAAGATTATAGTTCTCCGTTTTCAGTTCATCCAGGAAGTACTAAGATGTATAGAGATCTTCAGGAGTATTACTGGTGGGACGGAATGAAAATGGATATTGCTGATTTTTCTGTGAAGTGTTTGACATGTCAACATGTTAAATCAGAGCGGCAGTTACCAAAAGGGATGCTTTAGCCTCTACCAGTACCAGAGTGGAAATGGGAGATTATATCCATGGACTTCGTTGTGGGATTGTCGAAGACACCTCGAGGTAATAATGCAATATGGGTTATTGTTGATCGCTTGACTAAATCTGCTCATTTCCTTTCTATACGAGATAATTTTTCCCAAGATCAACATTCCCGTTTGTATCTTAAAGAGATAGTAAGGTTACATAGATTTACCCTCTCCATTGTATCCGATCGTGATCCTAGGTTTACTTCTAACTTCTGGAAAGCCCTTCAGAAGTCATTGGGTACTGAATTAAATTTTAGTACAGCTTTTCATCCTTAATCAGATGGTCAATTAGAACGAACGATTCAGAATCTGGAAGATATGCTATGTAACAGCCCGAGATTTTATGAAAAATATTCTTTTTAATTTTACTAATGTCTTGTGTTGTACGCTACACCAAAAGGAGCTTGCACAACACGCATCATTGACTTGCCTTGCATTACACGTAATCACAACCTTCCTCGATAGCGTGTGTAGTACGCAATACTCAGTTTCACGAAACAACGATATGCTCTTAAAATATTATTAAAACTAGCCGTTATGAATAGTAATAACCACTTTTTAAATTTTAGAAATTTTAGATCTCAAAATGGACTTCATTTTTGGATTCGGAGTATCGAATTTAGCCTAAGGTGAAATTTTGGTACTTTTCGGATAACTTTCATATTCTGATGAATAGTGAAAATTACTAAATTATAATTAAAAACAACTTTTTTAATAGAAATAATTAATATTGATAAATTATTAATTTGAGTGGTTTTAAAGTATATTTATAATATATTTTTACAATTTAATACAATGTTGGTCATTGAATGTAATTTCACATTTAAACCAGACATAATCAAGTGTCAATCTTTTGATAGATATTGTTTCTTAAAAACACGCTATTTGTTTTAACAGCGGGATTTAATTATAAAATTAATTAATGAAACTTCTATGTTATGAATTTGGTAAAATAGACTTCATTTTTGAATTCGGAATATGAAATATAGCTTAGGATGAAATTTTGGAGTTGTTCTGAAAAACATCAATTTTTGATGAATAGTGAAACTACTAAGTGGTAGATAAAAAAATTAATTTCTACATAAATCATAATTTTACCTCTTATGTGAATGGAATTTCAAAAATCCGAGAGACACGGTTGATGTCAGTAAGTAAAATGTGGTTCAATGAGATGAAAATAATTTTTGGTGAATAGTAACTATTTACTTTTTTTTACCAGGGTTAAAAATAAATAGGATAATTAAGGGTAAAAATGATATTAATATTACCCTAACACATGTCCTAATCCTATTGGACAAGTGTATCTCGACCAAAAACAACCTTAAGTGTAAAATATTATCATTTAGGCCCACTTGGGTTAGATTAGGACATTTATTATTAATTTATTTAAAGAATGGTTAAAATAGTTAAAATTAAAGTTTAATAAGTAAATCATATTTAATATGGGGTTATACATAAGATAAATTCGACTATAAATATTCATTAGAAATCTAAAAATATTTCCTATATAATGGTATTTTAGTTGTAATTTTTAGACATTAAATAATTTAATTTATTTATGACACAATGATGATGCAGTAATTATCTTATTAATGAAATATTGAAATAATTGATGTTATAAACACCAAAATAAATGTAATTTGAGACTTTTTATGAATTCCACTAATTTTCTAGGTTAATATGATATATTAGTGTTGATTTAATCAACTTGGTTAGAACATATAATTATGTTATGACTTTCACAAAAATCATATATCAAATAGTGTCAAAATTGACACAAAATAGTGTTTAAATCAAATATTATATTACTAATTGTAATTTTATTCCTAAAAATCTAAGGTTCGGCCAAATGACTTATATATAGATATATATATTAATAATAAACAATTTGGGGTTCTTTTGGCATGTTATAGAAAGTGTATTAACCATATAGTGTAAGAAAACAAAAAGACACGGTAAAAGTTAAATTATTTAACTTAGAGTTAAATCTAACCGATAAGGTTAAAATAATACCCTAAACTTGTCTAAATACTATTGGATGATATTATTTCGACCCATCCCCACTTTAGCTTCGAAATAAGACCCTTTGTAACTATTATAAACCGATTTTTACTTTAATATAAAATAATATTTTGAGATATTCCTAAGGTGCCCCTCTCCTCCCTTATAAAAGGGCACCTCCTCCCCCTCCTCCTCACACTAATTTGAGAGCTCAAGCTCAGCCAACCCCTGACAAAATACCTTCTCCACTTCCCTAGTATCATCATAGAGGTCCTGGTCTTCTTCAAAGACCATCCTTAGTTCTTTAAGTGGAGGCTAAGAAAAGGCGCGTCAAAAAGAGGTAATATCCATTACCGATCTTTTTCAATTTCTTTCTTCTTCAACTTCTTCTTATTTAGTTGTTTCATGATAAAGTAATAACATCAGTATTTCTTATATACTGATATGTTATTATAAATATGAAACAACTCTAATTAACCTTCTATCCAACCTATGGAAAAAGGAAATCACCGCCCGTGCGTACGTACGGAATACCGTCTCCACGCCGTGGTGTATTCTATTTTCCACCACCACAATAATTGGATGGGTATAAAGGTGTAATGAGTAACTATATATGATTATTATAAAGTGATATTGATACTGAAATAGTATACACACACTTCAACACAATTCCACGACCCTGGGAACGATATCATCGCTCGTGCGTACGTACGGACTACCGTCTCCACGACGCGATGAGATTCATTCTCAATGATTAACCATTCATGAATGATTATAAAGTATATATAATAAGATATAATTCAATATATGACCTAATAATTATACTGGAATTATTTATATTTATATTAATGTCATCTACTTAATTCCATTCAATTCAATAAGGAAACGAAAACAGCGTTCATGCGTACGTACGGACTACCGTCTCCATGAACGGTGTATTTCTTTCCATTTATTGATTTATTATATATGTGTATTATGAATATATATATAAACCATGTTTTATATTCTGGAATTAATTAATCATGATCTAAGTAATCATATAAATAATTACAAGTTAAAAACACGAACGACAAATAAGATGATTCTACCCAAAACGCTACTTTAACATGAATTTACAAAAGAACGGGTAATATAAAGTCATAAGTGGACCATATATGATATAATAACAATGAATATGATTTTGGAATAAGTCAATAACATGATTTAAATCATTATACAGGAGGTTCGGACACTTACAAATCAAGTCGGACCTAAGGTAAGGGAAATATCACAATCTCATTTTTATCCGAGATTTTTTATTCGTAAGTATTTATTGGGGTGTTTTTTATCATCAAAATCCATGTTTAATCAATATTTAATATTATTTCCATCCACCTACAATTTTTTAAATCCATTTTTACTTTTTGGTGAGTTTTTAGTAATATGTATGAAAGGAATCTTTTGTCATTTTTCGTATGAGGTACTTTTTGACTTTTCCGACAAAAGTACGGAGAATGTTTTTTAACTTAAACGGAATGAATGGATTTTTAAAACATTATTTACAAGAATCTTCCTTTACAAGTTTTCAAGTTTATTTTTAATCAACTTCTTTTAGATTAATGTTTTATGACATTTTAATAAAGGAAAAATGTTTTTGAAGTAGGAAGGATATTTTCCTCAAGAATTAAGTTCAAGTGTTTTATCAAAAATATTTTCCATATAAGATAATAAAGGGTTCTGTTTTTATCCCTATTATTACATTGATTTGATTATGTTGTGATGGAATTATTTTTATGAATTCCTTTATCGTATATGAATTGTTTTATGATGTCATGATGTTTAAGATTCCCATTTGTATTACATGGGTTATGAAATGATGTATGATTTATGATTTTGTGGCACACATAAGAATGGTATCATTACGAGATGGGTGGGACCTATATCTCCCTCCAATGCATTGGGTAAAGATTTTATATCTCCTGAGATAGACATGGCTGGAATGGTAGGTTATACCGGTTCAGTGAAACAGGACTGAAACGAGGGTTACTCGATTCAAAAAGGGACTTTGTCCACTAAGATAGTCTTGGAAATGAGTCTTGACTAACAAGAAATGATTCTCTATGATTATGTGTGAATGCCACAAAGTTTCATGTTTTATGTTATCATTATTGTGATTACATTTCACTGCCATGATTTACCCCATGTTATGAAATTATGATCTCTTTTGCAGGTTAAGATTTCCAATAGTTATGTGCTTATGTATATGATGTGATTGATATTTCTTTTGCTTACCCTTACTGAGCATTTGAGCTCACCCTTTTATGTTTTCTTTTCCCCAGGATATAAAGAAATGTTTTAGGTAAGAAAAAAAAGGGGAAGATCTTTATGGGAGATATTGAAGATATTTCACCAGGATTAGAAGATTATATTCTGAGTTTCCAAAAATACTAAACTATTACGGTCCTTGTGTGTGTGTTTTTGTAATGTACTAAGTATTCCGCAAATGTAATGTAATGTCCATGTACGTCAAGCTTCGGGTCTCTAAATGTTACGTGCTTTTTTGATGGATTATAAGGTATTTTGGGACCAACATCATTCTTTGATTGAGTTTTATTATAATAACAGTTTTCATTCTAGTATACAGATGGCACCATTTGAGGCATTATATGGGAAGTGGTGTCGAACTCCAGCTTTCTAGGATGAAGTGGGAAAAAGGATGTTGATGGGGCCGGAATTGGTAGAAGAGTTGGCAGAAAAAGTTCAGCTGATACATAAACAAATGAGAACATCTCAAAGCAGGCAGAAGAGTTATGCAGACAACAATAAGAATTATCTCTCTTTTGAGGTAGGTGATCATGTTCTTCTCAAAGTATCACCATGGTAAAGTGTGATGCGATTTGGTAGGAAAGGAAAGGTAAGTCCAAGGTTCATTGGACCATATGAAATTCTGGAGAGAGTTGGATCAGTTGCATACCGAGTGGCTTTACCTCTGATTTTATATCAGGTAAACAATGTTTTTCATGTTTCAATGTTAAGGAAGTACATGCCAGATCAATCTCATGTTTTGAGTCCAAAGGTGGTTCAGTTGGAAGAGAATCTATCTTATGAGGAACAACCGGTCCATATTCTTGACCACAGGGAGCAAGTGTTTCAGAATAAGGTGATTCATCAAGTAAAGTTTTTGTGGAAAAACCACATGAGTGAAGAGGCAACATGGGAATTTGAAAATGCAATTAGGGATAAATATCCCCACTTATTCGATAAGTAAATAAATTGCGGGGACAAAATTTTCCAAAGGGGGGAAGGATGTAACATCCCATGTAAGTAATTAATAATATGTATTCTTATCTATTTATATTTATGAATTATATAGTGTTTTAGAGGCTTAAAATGGGAATAATTCCAATCTTATGCATCGAATTCTCTAATATTTTTAAAAGATTCTTTTACCACCTTTTGATGGTGAAACATTTTTTAGATCAATATTTGGACAATTTTATAATCTATACTTTTCAAAATAAACTTATTATTTATGATTGGGACATTTAAATTTACATTGGATAATTTTTTGGTATTTTTCTGATAATGATAATTTTTTAATGAAGAGTGAAAAATACTGCATTTTACATCAAAACTGCCTTATCATATAATTTAATTATATGGTTAGATTATATTTTTAAATGTTTTTAAAGTTTATATAGAATATATTTTTACAATTTAATCCAATATTGGTCATCAGAATTAATTTCACTTTGTAATTGGTCATAAACTAATGCCAAACTTTTCATAAATAATTTTTCAAAAAACCCCGCTATTTGTTTTGACAACGGGGTTTATTTTTTAAATTAATTATTGAAATTTATGTGTTTATAATTTGTTAAAATGGATTCAATATTTGGAATCATAAGGTCCAAATTATTTAATTAATACTTATTTGTTTTTGGACTTTGTGAACAGTAACGACGATAATTATCGTTAATTATCTTGATTAATTAGTAATCGGGTAGTTAAGGATAATAAAATAATATCATAATAATAAAAAAATGACACCAACATGTGTCCTGATACTACTTTTTATGTCATGGCCGACTATGGGATTCCTTGTGCCAGACATGGGGACCCCATGGAATCACTTTTGTGTGATAATGACTTTTTATCTTTTTATTTTTTTTAAAGAAAGTAAATATAACAAAGAATGTATCACCTGAGTAAAACATTTTTAATTTTGTCTAAATAAATGATATCTTGGACTATAAATAATAATTGGAAATCTAAAAATATTTCCTACATCATAGTATTTTTTTATAATTTTTGGACATAAAATAAAATAAATTATATATGAGACCATGATGATGCAGCGATTACCTCATTATTTAACGATTTAAATAAAATGAAAATATAATGTAAAATATAAGACCTACACATGTAAAAAACCTATTGGATTGGTGGATTTAGAACACTTATCACCTTATCCTAGAAAAACATCAATGTGGGACCTTTAAAATCCGAAACCCATTTGAAAATAATGTAACATTTTATACCTTTCCAAGAGTGCCCCACCTCTCCTCTTATAAAAGGCCCCACCTCTACCTCCTCACCCACACCTCTAAAGACTTTGGATCGGCCAATCTCTGCTCATATTGTCTTTCCGCATCCCTCTATTCATCCTAGAAAAATTACCTTATGCAGAAATCTCTTAAATAAACCCTTTTGGTTCAAACCAAGAGGTGTTCCCCGATTCTATTTTAAAGTCTTCTCTAATGCTCTTATGTTTTATTTTGCTTCTCCATCCCCCTAAACGCTTTTCTTTAATTTCTTTTGTAACAAAACCAGTATCATTTATATACTAGGATGTTCTTATAAGAAGTATTTGAGCTACACTTACACACACCTACAACTAATTGTTAATGAGCATAATGTTTCCGTGGATGGGGAATTTCTGCCTCACGAAACGATGATTGTTCAATATTATTATAACACCTTAAAAGGTGGACATTAATATGTCACAATATTTATATATGATATATAATATATTTATTTTTTGCTTAAGCTTTTTTATTTTTCATTTATGTCATACCTTTATGGTTTCCATTATGGGTAAACACGATATCTCCATTTTAGGAAGTGCGGACTACCGCCCCCTCAAAGTGATTTGATTCGTTAATGCCATATGTGGGATATATAAAGGCTGGAGTTAATGATATTATATATGATATTATACTGGAATTATAATATATCATTATGTCATTATGATTTCATTCCATTAAATTCTAAATATAAAAGAAAGTAGTGTTAATGCGTACGTACGACTTACCATCTCCATGAATGGTGAATTTCATTTCTTACCTTTAAATGATATTTAATATTATAAATGCATGCATATACTGGATATATATGATATATATGATATCTACATCATGAAT
Source organism: Viscum album (assembly GCA_963277665.1). Taxonomy (NCBI): domain Eukaryota; kingdom Viridiplantae; phylum Streptophyta; class Magnoliopsida; order Santalales; family Viscaceae; genus Viscum; species Viscum album. The sequence continues at coordinate 136,468,519 of OY728161.1, read as the reverse complement.
ATAATTCTGGATATAATGTATACTTTACAACATGAATAACCTGTAATTATAAAGAGTTTATTTTTGACTCAAGTACCAATGATCGACAAAACGACCATTATTAAGTTAAATAATTACATTGTGTTCATAACATGTTAATAAGTGAAATAAAAGAAATAATGAACTTGGAAAAGGTTCTTAAGAAAGTAAAAATTAACTCAAGTTTATTATTCAGGACGTTAAAGAATGATCGAGTCATGTCGGACCCGAGGTATGGGACTTCATCTCAATATCCTTTCATTGAGGCATATTTTGTTTTATACACAACTTTCTTTTATACGGTGTATATAACCCTTTGAATTTTTTGTTTATTCAAAAGGAATCTTTTTACACGAAGCATTTTACTAAAAGAAAAAATGGAATGTTTTTGTCGTATGTATGTGGCGACAACGACTTCTCCACCACCGTGACCATTATTTGAGTTTCGGCTTCCTCTACAAGCCACAACTTTTTTTAAAATGAAAAATAAATATCATGTTATACTTTTCATTTATTTTGGTATTGAAAATGGTTTTCATAATGTTTTTATTATATCAAAGTGTTGTATTGATATCTTGTGATTGAAATGTGGAAATGTTATATTTCCTTTATGCATGTTTTATTTGATACGATTATGTTATGGTTCTTGGGCATTGTTATGAAGACGGGTGGTTCCGTGATAAACTAATGGCGTGTGAGCCCAATATAGCTCTCCAATGCATTGGGTAACATGAAGGAGTTTAACATTATGGTTTCTCTGAAGAGATTTAGGGAATATACTGCGATGGGTATTCCAAATGTAACCAAGAGGGTTACTCCCTACGTAAGAATGTTATGAATGCCTCAAGTTACCTTTTTGTCTTATTATTTCTATGATTTATTCATGATTTGATGAGGTATGTTAAAATTATTATGTTTTATGAGTAATGTATGATTTCATACATGGACTACTGTTTTGATTTCTTACTTTTATATCCCTTACTGAGCTTTTTATGCTCATCTCAAGTTTTTGAAATGTTTTTCACAGGTCAAGGGAAAGGTACATAATCTGATGATAGTGGCAAGGAAGTGTCAAGAAAGAATCCATGTTTTATTTTAAATATTTTTCCATTGATGGGAAAAATGAGTACTATATTTTTTGTAACCACTTTGTTTAAATGTGGAGTGTAATGCATGATTTATGATCTAATTCTCTAAAACTCTAAACATGAAAAGATCCTCAATGTGTAGTCTTGTAATAACTCAAGATTAATTAAGGTTTAAGGATGGGGCCCTATATGATATATTCATTATGACAACACATTTATTCTTGGAGAATCATAGGGATGAGCTATTATATGGTATGGTGGTTATAAGATCCTATCATTTTATAGGTGTCTATATCCATGTGTTTTCTTAAAAATATTTCATTTCCATACTCATCTTAAAACCTTGTTATTTTTGGATAAATTTTGGATGTCTCTCATTTGAATAAACATAGTTTGGGATGTGATGAAACCTGAGAAACTTGAGGACGATTCACGTGCAGAGCCTTAATTGGGTATAATTACATAATGTTCATGGATTTGAGATTGTTTGAATTAATATAGTCTTGGTACAAATGTTTCTAGTGTTATTATGGGGTTTTTTTGCTTATATGACTTAAAAGTGTCCATGACGTTTAATATGGAAATGGGATGACAACACATCTATAGAACATTTACATTTCTTGTAAATTCATTACACATCATGTAATGTTTGGTTAATTTTAATAGATTTAGAAGTGCTGAAATGTTTTTCGACGTATAATATTTTATATTGTTTCACGATGTGTAAATATGTTACACGTCATTTAATTCCCTATCCTTCTATTTTAAATAATGTCATGTAGATGATTTTTCCATCCATATCACTACAGTCCTTTCCTCTTAGTCTTTTGAAATCCTCAAGGTAATTTTGGAGTTCCAACTAATGTTATTGAAATTCCAAGAATGTGATTCGTCCCTTGATGGTGGTTTTTGTTAGTATTATCCCATTCCTCAATTGGCCCTAAAATTATTGCAGTGTAATACCATAACCATGTAGATTTTTGGTTTTGATATTTTCCATTTTAGATCTATAATATTCATGTAAATAATCCACACCTTTTTTCTTCATGGGTTTTTTCCATTGTAAGAACTGGTTTATTCGCTTTGTTAAATTTATGAGTTTTAATCATAAACATTTGTTTTGATTATTATTTTTAATATACATAATTTTGATGTGCCAACGTAACATGTTTTAGAATTAATTGAATAATTAATGGTATTAATCCTTGGAGTTAGTTGGCATCAACTGGTTATTGAGCAGGCATATGGATTTTCATTAGGTGAGAGAAACTTGAATTTTATTATGTTGAATAATGGATTAATGTATTTTTAGAATGAAATAATTCATTAGATTACTTCTTGATATAGAATCCACATGTTATATATTAATGGTTATTGATGTGTTTGTTGATCAATTGTGTTATAAATGAATGAGGTAATTGATAGAAAAATGGAAATTTTCAAAATTAACTATTGAATCTTAGGATTTGATATTGTTATATCCATAATGTTGGTACATGTCTTGTGATCAATGTGGAAATTCATATATTTCAATAATTTCCCTAAAAATTAACACTAATATGTTGTAATTATTATATTGAGAGGGCTCAGCCGAGTCCCATGTTGTAATTCTTATATGACATTGAGTCGTATGTTGTAATGCTTATATTGAGTGAGCTCAACCAAGTAGAATTTTGTAATTATTATAAGAATTTTAACCAAATGATATAATTTTTATTGGGATTTTAAATTTTTTTGTGATAATGTTATGTTTAAGGATTTGGATGGCGTGGTCATGAAATATTCTTAGATATATTCTGGAACGATTCCAAATTCAGTGATTTTACCATGTTTATGGTCATGGTAGGTTTGGTTGTTAGGCATACTGGGATATTTTTCAGCATGGAGTTCATGATTGATTATGTTATGTTTTGTTAATTGTGGAACCAATCAACACACAGGTTTATCACATTATTTCATTCACATCATATCAAAATAGTTTTCTTAGACATGTGGGTGTTGACCTAAAGTGTTAAATTGACAACCTATTATGGATACCATTTGGTACCTGATTATATCACAATGATACATGTTTGGTTATGGTAAAATGACCTTGATTTTTATTTTCGGTGTAGGATGGGATGGATTTTGGAGATTTGTCCGACTTTGGTTTGGGGACCGGGGATTGTGGAGTCATTATTTGACTCTAACTGTCTATTGTTAGTATTGTTTCTAGCTTGACATTTAGTCAAATCCTCGCACATCATTAAATTCTTCCATTAGTATTCAATGGATATTTTAGTTGTATTTTATTGTTTTATTCTTCTATATTATATATATTACATTAATTTTATCGCCCCTTGTACACATAAATTTGTCTTGAGAAATTGACCAACCTATGTTGTTTCTTGATTTAATTTAATTATTTATTTATAATTGTGTAATATTATTTCTAATAATTAATAATGCCTAGAAAAAATACTATTATAACACTAGAAACCCACATGGTTTGAAAAAAATAGTTCATCAACTATGTGTCTTCCATGTGATTCTTAATTTTTTTTACAGGGATTCATTGAGACTGTTCATAACATCCCCTAACAGTGGTCAAACCATGAACCTCTAGAAACACTTTTATGACACTACAACACATCTCCAAAACATATAACACTAAACTAATGTATTATATAATGGAAAAATAAAAAATAAAATTTTAAATTACCTAAGATAATGGTGTCACATTCTCCCCACAATTCGCCTTTCCTTACTCAGAATTCAGGGATATGGCATTACTTTGGAAGCGCTCGGGCAGTTTCTCTGACATTCCCTTCTCCTGATCCTATATGGAATTATAAAATAGTGTTTTTACATTCACCCAATTTATATTTCTAAATAATACCACATCATTAAGGTAATTATTTTATTATGTTTTTTCAAATGTGTGTCCAACCTGTGTGCCCCATTAAAAATATGGGATTCAACCACTTTCCCCATCATGATTTATAAACCATAATCTGATCATCTTATTCATTTATCCTCGAGATACATGTGTGATTAACAAAAATCTTTTATTAAACCCTAGTATTGATCTCCATCATGTCTATGATGATTGGTTCGCTATTGGGTGAGATTCAAAGCGCCAGGTGAGTCTAACACCCCAATTACATCGTTTTTCTAGAATAGGGTTTGTGTAGATGGTACTCTTATTCTAAATCCATATACCATATTTTTCTAGTGGATCTTAGTTTTGGGATCTAAAAGGTGTTCACATCCAAATAAACAACTATGGTTTGAAAGGTGATCATCTTCTGAATTTAGGTAGCTGGTCTGTAAGTTATATCCCATATTCTTGTCGATTATTTATGTGTATGTGTTTGTGATTTGGTTTCATTGAGTTTCCCATTTAGCGTTTGATATAAATAAGGATAAAATGAATGGGTAATTATATATTTTAACCCCATAATTTTTTCAAGGGAAGCATTGTGGTTAATTTTCCTTGGTTAGGGGCCACCCATGGGGTCTTCAGCTCATTGAACCAGGAAATTGTAACGTTAATTGTATTTTTAAATTGTATTGACCTAGTGCTATTGATGAATACATTTAAATGTTATGTTTGGTTATTTAATGAAACCAATGGTGTTATCTCTCTATTATAAACGTATCATAAGGGGTTTGGTATAATTGTTTTGTGTAAAATGAGTGATGGATTATAAAGGAAAATTTGATTATTGGGTTGGGCATGTAAATGGTAAATTAGTTAACTAGAATATGGAAAGTAAATGATAAGGTTTAAATGGGATAAATAATATCTGTAGATTATTTGTGGAATGAAATTATTTTTTAAATGAATAATTTGTTAAATGGTTATGGTTTATGTTTTGTAATTTCCTTATGGTTAAAGAAGAATATGTACATGTCTTGGTAGTGTCTGGGGTAATGACTTGAGGTTCTATACCAATAGGTCAGGTTAGACTAAGTCAATAAACCCCCACCACCCATATAATGAATGGGTTATGTATTAATCAGCCTTATGATCATTAATTCCATAATGTCATTCCCCTAACCCAATCAAGATCATGGCGGTCGGAAATAGTGAAGGCCATGTGAATCTACTATAACAAGGCTAAAAAATTCATATGGAAGAGAACATAAACTATAAAATTAAAAACACTAAACTTTTTGAGTATCCCAGGAGGAAAAAAGTTCTTCAAACATATTATCCACACACCGTCCGTGGAATATTTTTACCCACAACTCCAATATATTTTTACATTTATGAATTTGGTATGTTATGTCTCAATGAATTTGTAGGATTTCTTTAAACAATCCATAAATGATATTCAGTTCCATTTCCAACAACTCCAAATGTATTTTTTTGATCGTGAAAAAGCTCAATACCACACATTTTTGAACATGACTCTTCGCACAAGGATTCCCCATGTCCTTATACCTCTCTAAAATAATGAACACCCATCATTGATGGTCATGAATTATAGCCATTCCATGCCTCATACCTTAATTTATAGATGAATTGATATTCATTTTATATCAATATTTTTGAAGATTATATATCACCCATACTCCATATATTCTACTTTCACATGAATATGGGATTGGATTTCTTCTACCCTAAATATTCTCAATAAGGGGGATCATTAACATTTTTTAACAAGAGGATCCAGAGAAGCCTCCAAACTCTTTATTTGGAAAATGAATCCCATTTGTGAACTAGGAGTTCATTCAATGTGGATATGATTCCTTGCATTCAAAATGGACCAAAGACCAAATTGAGAATTAAATTACATGATGTTCTGATAAAGAAATATGTCACGTTTCCCTTACCCATTTCATGATATACAACATATTCAAATTCAACAGTGTTCCTAATTTGGAGATGGGGGTACGGTGTGTGGGTACATGGGTGGGTATGAAATCAATATGTAATACCCATGGAACTACCAACACATTTCACTAGGATAAGAACATTTTAGCACATTTTATGAAATATAAGTTAATCAACTAAATCAAAAAAATATAGTCCATAATTATGTTCCTTGTATGAATGTCATAAAAAATGTATCACCATTTATTACCACTTTGCATAACCTTCCCACAAACAAACATACTCACTCACACATGCACACATACTATTGATATCCCTACAATCTTGAGGGGTGAGTCATTTGATCATTAAGTCATCACATGGTTCCCCCATTGATGGTGGAACATCAAACAATAACTCATCCCATATATTCTTATTGATGGGGGAACATGATACCATTTTAATACCAACTAAATCTGAACACATTCCCACCACATAGTCTTTATTTCAATTGATACCAATTTTATTTGAATACTATTATCTATATATTATCAATCACCTGGGGTGAAACATTAAAATTGATGAATTTAATTAATAAAACCCATAGATGTTTTTAAATAAAATAGAGTGATGTATTTAAAATCACATAATCATGTTATACAATGACGTAAATGGGGAAAATCCACCCACCTCTCAATGGTTTATGAAAATAAATAATGTAAAAAACAACATATATCCTTCAAACCACTCCTCTTCAATAGATCTAACATGATCTAATAAAAATAAAAATCATATAACATAGATAAATCCATAACAGATAATATCTATTGTTTTATAAGAGACCAGGTGACTAAATTTTGAGTGAAATATTATGGATGAGGACACACCATTGATTAGGATATCCTTGAACCATTCATTAATAAAATACTACTTTTATAAGAAAAAAATTATTTAGGATATCTATTGAGGGAGATGAGTTCATGATAAAGGGATAATATGATATAAGTGAGTGTTTTGGGGACATAATTAAATTCAAATACAAATTTTTAGAACATTTAATACATGTTTTATGGATATGCTATATAGTTTTTCAAATTATATTCCAATCATGTGCATGTTACTGCCTGCAAACTAGGGAGTCACATGGTTGTGTCACAAAGTTTAAAAAATTTGGCCCTGCTATTATCCATCAACTAGAGGGTTGCATGGTTGTTCCAAACTGTTTGGAAAGCCACACACCAACCATGTTAATGAAACCGTATATAGGATCTGAACACCCTTGGTTTCCCATGGGCTCCAAAAAAATATGCCAACCATACTCTTTCATAGTGACTCAAAAAACCATTCTTCATAGTTTCCAAGTGATAGTGTCTGGTTTTCCCTATCCATATTGATACCATTCTCCTCAAGGAAAACTATAATACCATTTTGAAACTTTTGAAACTGAACCCAAGTATGATATAACATCATAATACATTATAAATTAGTAAATTACATAACATAGTGTTTGTTACAATGTGTTTCCCATAAAACAATACTTACATTCCATTTAAAATATGGAGTGTTCTCATATACTTTCAAGATAGATTTATTACTGAGATAATGATATTGAATAATGAATAAAAACCTAATTCCATAATGATAATCAAATAATTAATCACCTAGTATAAAAAAAGTCAACATTTATTACTAGGAAAATAAATTCATCTAAATAACTGTAAAAAATATTAATAAAATGTAACTTTCAAAAATAAGTGAAATTTATTTAATAAAATGAATTTACTGTTCATACATGAATACCCCATTCCCCCAAAAATTAAACCTAACATTATCCTTAATGTTTAATTATAACGTATATTATCATTTTTTAACAGTAATGAATTTTTTTAAACACAACAAAAAATTATTAATTCCTAGAAATCAAGTGAACAATAAGAAAAAGGAATTAATACTCCCTCAATTTAATTCATACATATCATTATAAGATTGATCCAATTAGAATCCAATAACTCTATATTTTATCATTAAAATTCATCCTTTTTAATATAACTTTTTATCTTATAATTTATATAAATAAAATCATCCATAAAAAAAATTAGATGCAATCTGGTTTTATAGATATAATAACGTTTTAAATTTTGTACAAAAAAGACTATCGAAAATAAAATAAAATATAGTCCATGAAGTTTAAAAAATTTATGGATAACCATTCTTAATGATTTATAGACATATTATAATTTATTGTATCTAGTATAGAGGTTTCATTATAAAATAATTTTTAACATATGTATCTTCCATTGATGTCACATATAAGGATAAATCATTCTCCCTTGTTTAATGTTCACCCATTCAAGTGTAATTAATTTACAAGAAATAATATATATATATATATATATATAATTAAACTTATACACTGAATCTAAATTAAAAATAACCCATTTGTCATATATGATGGTGTTTCTAAAAACCATACAGAGTTCTCTTAGTCCTAAAAATGAATTACGAACCTCAACAAGAGTGGTAATAGATGTAGTAAAATGGAAAAAATGAAAATGAATAAAAAACACAAATATTATTATCAAAAGTTATTAGTTTAATCCTATTAAATGTAAATATTATTTTCTTCAACTAGAATCTCCCCAAAACAATGATTAATTTGATTTAGGTTGTTGTTTCTTTGTATTAAAAAAACCTTATTACTTTATTATTCATTGATAATATTATATATTCATGCGTTTATGGGACTATTTGGGAGTAATTATTTCTTTTTTTAGGGAATAATTATCACGATTATCCTCAGGAATAAAAAATATCTACATATCCATATATGATGACTTATGAAATTATTATGTCCGATGTTTTGTTTACAAAAAAATATTAAATAGATTTAAAAAATAGATAAGTTTTCTTCCAAAATATGAATGAAATACTAAGTAGTAAAGGAAAATTAAGATATAAAATTCCTCAAATCAAATTGATCATATGGGCATACTAATAACACCATCCTTGGATTTACCTTATAAATAATATTATTAAGAATGATTTGTATATCGAAAAAATGGACTAGGGAATCTATTATAGGAGGATGGCCTTACAGAAGTAGTTAGAGACAATGAATCCCATTATAAGGAATCCACATTATCCACTCTTGGGGTAACTCATACATACATAGAAACCAATTTATACAACATTAGAAATGATGAAATGGAATGATAATTTTATTACATAGCGATTTTTTTACATTTCAATCTGGTTGTGATGAAATTGGTCATTTCTAGAGCCTTTGATTTTTTGTACCATTATCCATTACCCATGAAAACTATTAATATTAAAAACATCCACTAGAATGAATAATAAATCATAGGGTATTGGAACATCGAAGATCCAGATTGAAATAGGGATAAAAAACATTAGTTTTCCCTTCCACTGAGATGAGATAATTCTATGAAATATAGAGTTCCCTAGTACTACCTCAATAATTAAAACCAAATATATTAAACTATTTGGATTGAATGGATTGTTGTTAATCTACCAATATATCATCATAAATTGGTTAATCATGAATGGGTAATGATGTTGGTGCGGAAAGAGTTCCATGTGGATGAGTTATATCAAAGGTGATGTTCGAAAAATGGAATGTGGGGTAGTTTTCATAACACTGTGGGGGACAATGAAAAATACTTGGGTATGTGGGATGGATCTATGTCAGTAAAAATGAGGTAAAAACAAAACAAATAAATACAATGAACCAACAAGAGGGCAGTCATATTAGCTAATAGTGAGGGTCCTTATTTAAATCAAAACTACATATACATAATAAAAATATGAGGATATTATTTGATTTCAATGAGAAAGAAAATAATCAATACATAAACAGTGGAATAAACAGGAAATTTAAAGAAAAACATATAAAAAAAAATTTATATTACATGAGAAAACCAAATAAAAAAGTCATTTTAAATGCAATAATGAAATTTTGAAATAAATTTAATAAATCAGAACCATGAAATTTAAATAATTTACAGATTTTTTTATTATAAATTATATTATATAACATGGAGAATTTCATCATCTTCAAAAAAATATTTAATGTCAGAAAAATGAACATCCTTAATAAACATGTTTGTTGGGTTGTTCTTTGAGTGTATCATTATGAAATAAATCACCTTATATTCTAAATGTTTTTTAAAAAATTGAATCCAAATATATATATTCTTGGATGTTACATATAAAACATGATTTTTATTCAAATGTAATGAAAATTAGATATCATGATGAACAATTTGGTTATCAGTATATTAGGATAACATGTTAGGAAAACCTCTCAATCATAATGCTTTGTGGATTCCCTTAGTAAATGTTATATATTATTCCATAATGGTGGACTGTACAATTATATATTTCATATTTCACTTCTAGGTTACTAGACTTCAATATAATAGAAACACAAATAAAATGTCTGATTTATGAGTTTCCTTACTTGAAATATAACTATAATCCTCAAATCCATCCCTGTTGTTTCCAAAAATATATATTTTCCCACATTTAATATAGAAATTAGTATGAATATAATCACACCCAAGGATCCAATTTAATGAATAATTTTTTTGAGGATTACCTATTAACATGTTTAAATTAAATACAAATAACTAAATAAATACATGGCCTTTAATACATAATTTCATACCTAAGGCTTTATAAAACAATAACATAATAAATATTATTCATAATGGATGCCTGATATTCTTTACTAGTGGACTAATTTTAGGTTTTCCAGTTATTTTCTAATAAACTGATAACTAGTTTAACGTTATAAATGATATATCATTTGAAAACCCATTTTTATAGAAGAAATTTGATACATAATCATGGTTAGGTAACTCCAATCATAATATATTTAAATACAATGTATTTGTTTTTAATATCCTAGATTTTTCATCTCCATGAAATAATGAACTTGGTCCTTCAAATTGTTTATAAGACTCATATTTTTACATATTAATATTATTTCATCAACATATAAACATAGAAAATTGTAATTATTCATTAAAGGGTTTATGTAAATAAACATGAATCAAACATTATTATGTTAAAATCATTTTCAATATTATATTAATCAAAACTATTATAAAATTTATTCAATGAATGTTTATGTACATTCAAGGACTTATTTAATAGGTAGATTTTATTATCATTGAACTCATATTAAAATTACAAAGGAGGAATCATAAAAATTTGTTCATCGAGGGTGTCATGTGAAAAAATAGTATTAGAATTCAGCTATTCAATTGGAAAATCATTTTTAGGATAAATATAAAAGGGAATTCATATAGATTAATACTAACAACATGGCCGATATGTCACTATACTCGACCCATTCATGTTAAAGGAACAATTTAGAATCTATTTTTTCTTCGTATTTGAATTTAAATTCCACAGTATTATCATCTATCTTTTGAAAATATACCATTAATCATTAATATCTTCATCACTAAGATTAGTTATATGAATAAAATTTTTATTCTAAATAAGTGATTTCATCTAAAAATATATGGTAGATAACCACTTCCTATATTTTGGGAATTTATATATTTTTTAAGGGTTATATTATTCACTATAATTATTAAGTTATATTTAACAAATAGGAATCCAAATATGTATATTGAACTAGGTTAGTGGCCTATTGGACCATATATCTCTCTCTCTTGTAACTTGGCGATCACTAATATTTTCATTTTCATCTACCTTTAGTTCAGAGTCAAAATAAAATCAATACTCACATTGAGTCTATAGAGGTATTTCATTAATGATATTCCTATATCAAGATAGCTCTTTTGAATACAAGGGATCTTCAACACCCAAATGTTGGGTTGTAGGTCCATCCTCACAAAACTCAATAGTGGTGTCTTTAGAAACATTAGTTTCAATAAAATTCACATTAGCCTTACTATACACATGATATTGAATATCATCTCAGATGATGAAAATATTATACGTAGGTATATCTACAAAAAAACCTATAACCCTTAAAACCCACTAGATAACAAACAATGTTACACATGGCAGCCTACAGTTCAATTTTATCATTCCACATGTGTCCATAAGTAGTTGATCCAAATACTCTAAGGCATTCGTGACAAGGAGATATACCTTTAAATACTTATTTTTTTTTTCAAAAAACAATTAGTTGGGGATCAATAGTGATGGATGAAATAGACTTCCATAGTGTTAGCCTCTTCCTAGATGACTTTAATGACACGTGTCTGAGAAATTGTAAAATTCATGTGAATTTAAATTTTGGTATTTACTGTCTTATAAATTTTTTAAATGATATTTGGAATGGAATTCCATGAGTTATAGAACATCAATGTCTTTTATTGATATGGTTCCAGGACTAGGGTGGCCTAGGTGATCCATTAGGTTTCGATAGAATCAGTGTAGATACCCAAGAAATATGTACATGGACATTACATTACTTTTTCAAAATACCTAATAATGAAAAAAACAGATGCCCAAAGATCGTATTAGTTTAGTGTATTTGGAAACTCGGAACATAATATTCTAAACAAGGTGAAATATCTTCAGCATCTCCCATAAATATCTTCCCCTTTTTTCCAAACTAAAACCTTTCTTTGTATCATGGGGATAATAAAAAATATAAATGTTGAGCTCAAATTCCATGTGATGGTCAACATGGATAACTTGAAACAAATAATAAGCATTTTAACCTAATAACATGAACATAAATTTTAAAAATAAAAATCATGAGCAATGACATAAATTTTTTAAGTATGTATGGCTTGATCTTAAAGAAACATTAACCATGATAAAATAAAATTGGAAAAAAGCATGTAATTTTGTAAAACTAATAAGAACATATTACGATTTCCATAGTAGCAAATCCATTTCTTCAAAGACCATCATAGTAGATGATGTCCATTACTGAATCAGGTTGACTTGTCGTTCTAGCCCCATATTACTAAACAAGATTTACATTATATTCCAGCCATGTCTATCACATGATATATAAATCATTACCCAATGAATAGGAGGGATATATAGGTCCTACCCATCTCATAATTAAATCATTATTTCATGTTCCTAAAAACATAAATCATTTATCATAGAATAAGCCATGAATCTAAATATGCTTTCTTAAACATCATTCCATCATAACACAATCAATATAAATACCATTACATCATTAATACAATATAATCATAGTAATAATAGGGATAGAAAAATGAAACTATTTAAATAGAAACATCGTAGAGGGAAACTAATTTTGATAAACCACGTGAACTCAGTTCTTGAGGAAAATATTATATCTTCTTCAAAAACGTTTTCTTTTCTAAAAATGTAGCGTAGTTTTTAGTGCAAAGAATTTAGATAAAAAAGATAGTAAAATGTGTTGATAATAATTCATGGATTTAAAGTGTTATAAATATGTAAAAATATATCCATTCTATAAAAATATCATTATACTCGTACTTTTTTACGAAAAGTCAAAAAGTACCCTGTATGGTAAACAAAAGAAAGATTAATTCCACACCATGTGGTAAAAATAAAAATAGTAAAAATGACTTTAAAAATACACAGAATACTGGTAATAATTTTATGAAAAAATTTATATAATACATGGATATAGATGATGAATATATCCCCAGAAAATACTCACGTATAAACAATCTTGGATAAAAATGAGATTTGAAAAATTATCCCATACCATCGCTCTTATATGTTCCATATGTATCTCAACCGCATGTATAAGTTGTTTAAACATTTTATTTTCATGTAAATGGACTATAATAATATTTATTATATCACATATGATTCAATTACAACGTTATATTACACGTTCATTTTTCAATTCCATGTTAAAGCAACATTTTGGGTAATAACGGTTTTTTATTATACGTGTTTTGGATTTACTATTCTAGTTATTATTACATAGATTCAGATTTACATACTTCAAGAATAAAAAACATGATTTATATATAATATATAATTAGTATATAAATATATATAGTAGATCAATAAATGGAATGGAGTACACCGTTCATGGATATGGTAGGTCATACGTACGCATGAACAATGTTTTTGTTTTCTTATTAAATTTAATGGAAGTAAGTAAATTAAATATATATACACATAAATTCAGTAGAATTATTATTTCCTATATTTCATGATTATTTATTATATATACTTTATAATAATTCATTAATGGTTAACATGTAGAATGAATCTCATCGCGTCGTGGAGACGGTAAGTCATATGTACACACGAGTGACGATATCATTCCCATAGTGGTTGAACGATATTGTATTGGATAATGAATAATATTAAATAATTAGTATCAGGTTATAATAATCATAAATATTTTCTATTTCCACTATTATACCCATCCATGTAAGATGTTGGTGAAAAATAGATTACACCACGATGTGGAGTCGGTAATACTTACATATGCACGGGCGATGATTTTTTTTCATAGGATGGATAAAAAGTGAAATAGAGTTGATACATATTTATAATAAAATATTAGTATAATACTGATACTTATGTCATTACATTATAATATAACAACTAAATAATATAATGTTGAAGAAGAGATAAATTTGAACGAATTGGTAAAATAGATTACCTCTTCCCCGATGTGCATAATTTAAACTTATTCTTAGGGCACTATAGTTGGTGTTTTTATCAGACTAGACCCTCTAGAATGGAATTAGGATCATTTACAAGGGAAATGGGTAGATTTTGGCTATTCTTGATGGCTCAAAATGGAGTGAATAGGATAAAGAGTAGGTGACCATTTATATGAGAGTAGAGGGGCACATTAGGAAACTCTCAAAAATATTAATTTATAATATAATAAATCCCTACCCAAAACCTACAATGTGTCCCAAATTAAAATATGAGATGATATAGGGTTGTAATATCAAAAAACAATAAATTTTTGGCATATTATTGTCTCAATATAAGCATTATACATTTAATTGACACTTAGTTATTCTATTAAATTTTAATTTTGGTAGTAACATTATAAATATTTAATGGTAATGAATATTTACTTATGGGGTGTTAATTGATAATAACTGTATAAATTATGAAATTTTGGACCTTAAAATTATCATTTTTAATTTTTAAATATTTTGATTATTTTTAAATAATTTAATAAAATGTTATTTTTATAAAATATTTATAGTACCAATTTTGAAACTATTCATTTATTGGAATTTAAATAAAATCCATTGAAAGATAAATTTGAAAAAATATATTTAATACACACCTAAAATTTCATAGTCACCTATAAAATTCATGGAAAACTGTATTTAATTCATATGATAAATATTTTCATATTTGTAAAACCATTTATTTGATATTTCTATTAATAAAATAATTTTTACACCATTATTATGTCATTATTAATGATAATTAATTAATCAATAAAAGTCATAAACAAATTTTCCTCACATAGAAAAATTAATTATATTTCTAATGACTATTTAATTTCTATTTTTATGACGTTTATCACAAAATAAAAATTATTACACTTATAAGTTATAAGAGAGTGACATGTAGTCACCTTCTTTGGGATTAATAATATTTACATCATTTTCCTAAACCAAACTCCATGAAATTAATCTATTCTTACCCTAACGTGATATGGGTCAAATTCTATTCATCTAATCTAATTTTTTAGTTGTTAGGGTAATTTTATAATATTATTTATACCATTAATTACCCAATTTTACTTTTACTAAGGTAATAAAATAATTAACAAGGTTACTATTCATAATGCCCAAAAATAAAAGTTGACTATTAAAAAATTTTGGACCTACTGATTCCATATGTGGAATCCCTTTTTCAAAATTCAAAATACAGAAGTTGTAGTAATTAATTTAAAATTAATCCCTTTGTTGAGATAATGCGTTTTTAAAGTTAAAACATTGCAAAAGATTGAAATGATTTTACCTATTAATTGAATGTAATATTAATGATAATGAAATAAATTATATTATATGTAAAAAATATATTCTATTTAATCATTAAAAATATTAAAAAAATATAATTTCAACATATAAATTATCTCTATAAAAATGTTGTTTTTAATTAAAATTTAGTGTATTTTTACTATTCATCGAAATATGAAAGTTATTTGAAAAATATAAAATAATTGTCCAATGTTAATTATTATTTCTTGATTCTAAATAAAAAGTTTATTTTCTCAAATTTAAATTATAAAAATTTAAAAATTATATTTTAAAAGGGTTCCCCATCAAAAGGTGGTAAAATTTCATTTTTTTAAAAAGACATGTTTTACATGAAAAATTGATTATGTTACCATATCATTTTTTATATAAAATTAAAAATGGGGATAAGACTATTCAAAATGGATAGTTAATATAATATTTAATAATATATATTTTTAGTTAAACATGGTATTACGTACAACACAAGCTATCGAGGAATGGCACTCTTACGTGTTACGCAATCCAAGTCAGCATTGAATTTATTTCAAGCTTCCTTTGGTTTTTCGTATAACATTATCTAAAAATAGAACAAAATATAAACTCAAGGTTGGTTTAAATAAATATTATCCAAATAACTTGAGAATTGTGTGTAACAATTACCAAGATTTGTGTTGCGTATACAGCAAGCTAATTCGGTGTTGTGTATATCCCATGAAAATCATTGGTGTAGCAGAAAACAAAAGTAATCAATGAAATTAAAAATAATCTATCTAATAATATTTTGGGGTTTTTCATTCTACCCTCCTTAAATAGAATTTCTCCCTCTAAATTCATCAGTGTTATAATTTTTTTACTACATGAAATTTCATTCGTTGAAACCCACACAGTAAAAAGTGATACTAAGACGTCATTTCAGAAATAAATTCTATAATTTTAATAGTTACCCAAATAAACACATCAATGGGTTTCAACATAGAATAACATAGGTTGTATGTGAAATCATGGATATGTAATATAAATTTAATGATCATGTTCTAATGGATAGTGATAGGTAATGAGTATTGCAGAAAGTTAACTACTGCAAAGCCCAAAATATGATACGATTTAAGAGACCATATGATTTAGCAGATAAGAAATTACTTTGAAACATTTTGGGTTTTTAAAATCGTTTCCCTAAAGTTGAATAATTTTTCATAAATGCTTACTTAATTTTGGTACAATTTCACTTTTGTTCATTCCTTGAACAATTTCCACATCATCTCTTATTTAAATAAATGAAGTCGAATTTTTCATTCATGAAGTGTTAGAAGATCATGTGATATAATGATAGTTCATTCCATCTATCTCTATCACAAAAATGTTAAAACATGTTTTTAAATATACATAACTCCATCTAGGGTGAAATTAATCTTATATGGTTCAAAATAGGACTTATACTTCATCTATCATACCTCTTAATAAAATAAAAATAATTTTTACTAACCAGGTACTTCTTATTGGTCATTGGTAGGCGATACAGGCCAGTCTCACTTTGGATGTTGGTTCTATTCTCGTATCCATTTCTGACGCAAAGGGTTTCCACCACATCCTGTGGGTTGTCCTTTTTTCTAAAACTATACTAATATAAAATTACAAAAATAATATAAAAAAAGATATAGCCTTAAAAAATACTATCTGATGTCATAGTTAATCCATTCCAACCACTACGCTTATCCAAAATTCATTTTTCCAATCTCATAGTATAATGAAAACAATTACCAGAAAGGTAATATGACAAGAATGTGAATACCATAATTTATCCCTTATATATCACTAGATATATCTTGTTGGACACCTTCAGAACATTTGATGGACTTCATCATGAATTTCGTTTAAATATGATATTAACATAAATTACCGTTGAACCATAGGGACAACATGAATTATATCAAAATTAATTCTTTTCATACTCAAAAAATTCTATATAGTCAAACCATGGTATCACATTTTCCATTTACCAATCATGAGCCCATTAATACAGTCAAACATATTATATTCTCTTTATCCCTACTTTATGCATAGAACATCTACTTTCCAAAAATATTTCAATCACTCTTCATGGATACCAGTACCAAATAATAATGGAAACCCATAATTGACCAATAAATAAGTATTCAAATATTCTATAATACTATAAATGTCATTCCCCAATACTATTTTGAAATCCCATTACATAAACACTTAAAAATTCCATTAATTTGTTTTCATACTCCATATTTTTCATAGTGATCGCATGTGACTTCCTGTTGACTTTTTTTAAGTGGTTTTTGATGTCGATCATCGTTAACCCCTGGATTTTTCATTGGTTAGAATAATGACCCATTTCAATTATATTGTATCATTGAAGTGTCAGTGGTGCATTCTCTATAGTATTTTCTCCATTCACATATTTTCCAACCATTTTATCATTACTTCAGCACTCAACTGATCGATTGCCTTTTTTTCCACACAAGAAAAATGTTGTTGTACCTTTAAGACCATATCCACAATGATTATTTCCAAATATTGTGAATAAGGAATCATTTATCTTCATTTCACCATTGTCTTGAGATTTTCCCTTCAACCACATCTTTCATTTCTTGTTAAAACCATGATAAGTATATATAACACTACCATCATGCTCTACCATTATAGCAGAACAAAAAATCTCCTCACAGCTACTGGAGTCTCTTAAATCTAATTCCCTTCAAAATTTGGTTTTATGCCACTGATGAATGGATCAAAATTACTTTTGAATTGGATGATAAAACCACATGCATACCTTGAAAGCCTTATAAAATTCGCTTCGTGTGTACCCAAAGATTAATTATCATTTTTCTTATGCTCAGGAACACCTTTACCATTTTTTATTGAAGAATACAAGGGATGTACATATTGAAATATATGTTCATGAAGTCATCCCATTCCATGAATTAAATTTCATATTCCTACCTTGTATTCTTTATTAGGGTCCATCACTAGTCTGTTTCACCTTTTAAATAATAGATAGCCAAAATAAAATTTTCATGTTCTAATTAATAAATTATAGAAAATATCTTTTCAATGGTACTGATCCATTGTTCAACAACAAGTAGATAAAAAGACCCCCTAAAATAAGGTGAACGTTTCCTCATGAAGGACTCAATAGAATGCTATTCCCTTCTCTACTCATTTGGGAGTCCCGAATTATACACATCTGGTGTAAGAATAGAAATAAGATTTTTTATTCCATCTCCCAAATCATTTGGTTGTTCAAGGGGAAAATCATTTCATTTTTCTATGGATTGATCATTAACACGGTTCTTTCAGGTTATATCCATCGTCTAAAACCCTAAAAGAATAGTTTGAGTGGAAAAAATAATACTATAAAATAACATAATAAAGGGAGAGTACATTAAATCTATAACATATTATTTTTAATACTAGGTTATTCATGATCATTACAATAATTCTAACACTATAAATAATACTTATACTTAACGTTAGGGACATACCTACACATACCTATGAAATATCTATATGGATCTTACTAATGTTATCACAACCTAGTTTCCAAAGGTTGTCTAAGCCTTCACTCTAATACCAACTATAGAGACCCGAGATTTTTCTCATGGAAATGACATTATTTTTTAATAATACTTAATAAATGATAAAAATAAATGCCCAAAGACTGTATTATTTTATTATCTTTGTAAACTCGAAACATAATCTTCTAATCATGGTGAAAGATCATCAACATATCCTTTAAATGTCTTCCCCTTTTTTCCCTACCTAATACCTTTATTAATATCCCTTGGAAAATAGAACATAGGAATGTGATCTCAAATGATCAGTGGGGGTAAACATTGAGATCATAAAACAAACAATAAACATTTAAATGCAAAAACATAAACAAAATTTTAAACATCAAAAATCGTGAGTAATGACAAAAATTATGGAAATATGTAATGAATGGATCATAAATGGAACAATAAATAGGATAAAATAGAATTGGAAAAAAACATTTAATTGTGGAAAACTAATAAGAACATATTTTGATGTCTATAGTAGCCATGTCATTACTTCCAAGACCATCATAGTGGTCGATGTCCTTAGCTAAACTAAGTTTACATGTTGTTCTAGCACTCTATTACGGAATCAGATTACTTTCTTTACCATCCATTTCAATCACACGAGATATAAATCATTACAAAATTCATTCGAAGGAGATATTGGTTTCACTAATTTCATAATGAAATCATTCATACAAGTGACACTAAAACATAAATCATTCATCATAGAATAACCTAAGAAATAAAATGGGTTTTCTTAAACATCATACATCATAACATATTCTATATAAATATCATTATTTAATTAACACAATAATATCATAGTAATAATAGCCATATAAATATAACCATATTTTCAGAGAATCATCTTAGAGGGAAAATAATTATGATAAAACACTTGAACTCAGTTCTTGAGAGAAAAAATTCGTTTTTCTTCAAAAACATTTTATATTCTAAAAATCCTGCGAAATTTTATAAATAATGAATTTAGTTGAAAAAAGACTTGAAAACATGTATAAGATAATTCATGGAGGTAATATGTTATGAATTTTTAAAAATACATTCATTTCATATAATGAAAACATTCTCCTCATACATTTACCGGAAAAGACAAAAATTACCTCGTATGGTAAACAAAAAAAATATTCCTTCCATATCATGTAGTACATGTAAAATGGGTAAAAATGTCTTTTAACATACATATAAGTATGGAAAATATTTCATGAAAACAGTTTTATTAAACATGGACATGTATTATGAATATATCCCCATAAAATAATTACGTATAAACAATGTCGGATAAAAATAATATTTTCAAAATTATCCCTTATCGTAGGTTTGATATGCTTCGTATATATAAAAACATCTAGTATATGGGGTTTAAAAATATTATTAACTTGTAATAGAACCATAATAATATTTATTATATCATCTATGATTCACTTACAACTTTATATTACCCGTTGATTTGTCAATTCCATGTTAAAGAAACATTTTGGGTAATAACCATTTTATTTATCGTAGATATTTTAGACTTATTATTTTTGATATTATTAAATCGATAATGATTTACATACCTAAAAAATGCAACACATGATTTATATATCATATATTTTGAGAAAATAAATATATATAATAGATCGGTAAATTGATGGAATACACCGTTTTTGGAGACGGTAGGTCGTACGTACGTATGAATGTTATTTTTGTTTCCTTATTAAATTGAATGGAAGTAAGTAAATGACACACGCACGCACACACACACACACATATATATATATGTATAAATAATTAAAATAGAAATATAATGTCATATATATCATGATTATTTATGATATATACATTATTATCATTATTTAATTGTTAACATGGAGAATAAATCTCATTTCGTTGTGGAGACGGTAAGCCGTACATATGCACGAGCGACGCGATCGTTCCCATAGTTGTTGAACCATATTAGATTAGATGGTGTATAATATATCTGAATTATTATCATGTTATAATAATCATATATATATATATTATTTCAACTATTATACACATCCATGTATGGTGGTGGTGAAAAACAGATTACACTACGGTGTGGAGATGGTAATATGTACGTACGCACGCATAGTGATTTAATTTTTAATAGGATGTATAGAAGATGAAATAAGTTTTTTTAAGATTTAAAATAAAATATTATCATATTAGTTATCCTAATTTTGTTACTTTATAATGACACAACTATATAAGATGATGTATAAGAAGAAATAAATTTGAATGAATCAGTAATATAGATTACCTCTTCCTTGACATGCCTCTTTTAAACATATTATTAGCGTAATAGAGTCAATCTTTTGAGAATAAAATCACCTATAAAATTGGATTAGGGAAGTTGATAAGAGAAATGGGAAGAAAATGGTTGAGCATGATGGCACAAAATGGATTGAAAAGGAGAGGTAGGTGGTGCCCTTTTATAAGAGAGGATACGGGTACTTTAGGAAGCTCTAAAAAATATCAATTTATATTAAAAATAAAACCCATCCAATAACCCTCCAAAGTGACCCAATTTAGAATATGATATGATATAGGGTTTTAATATCATCATTCAATCTATTTTGGGAAACTTAATTTTTCAATTTAATCTTATCATTTTAGTTGACACATAGTTATTCAATTAATTATCAATTTTGGTAATAACATTCTAAATATTTATTTGTAATTAATATTTACATATCTGGTATTAATTGACTATAAATGGATAATTTAAGGCATTTTAGACATTACGATTATCACTTTGTGATTTTTAATTTTTTTTATTTAAATAATTTAATAAAATGTTATTTTTATAAAATATTAGTAGTGACAATTTTGACACTTTTCATTTATTTGACCATAAATTTAATCCCCACAAAAGATAAAATCTCAAAAAAAATATTTAATAAACTTTTAGTATATAATATTAAACTATGAAATTCATGGATAACTTTAATTACTTCATATGATATTTATTTTATTATTTTTAAAACCTTTTCATTGATATTTACGTTAATAAAATATTTTTTTCATCACTATTGTGTCATCATTGATGATAATTTAGTAATCTATAAATACTATAAATAAATTTAAATAATATATAAAATTTAATTATATTTCTAGTTACTATTTACTTTCAATGTTTTATGATGTTTATCACTAAATTAAAATTATTACTCTTATAAGATATAAGAGAGTGACATGTTGTCACTTTCTTTGGTTTTAATAATAATTACAATAGTTTCTTGAAACCAAAAGTCGATGAAATGAATCTCTTATGACCCTTAAGTGATATGTATCAACATTTATTCATCCAATGAAATTTTGTAAGGTGTTAGTGTAATTTTATACTATATTTTTACCCTTAATTACATGATTTACCTTTAATTATGGTAATAAAATAATTTGCAAAGTTACAATTCATAATTCCCCAAAATAAAAGTAGTATATTAAATTAATTTAAACATAATTATTCTAAATATAGAATCAATTTTTTAAATTTCAAAACACAGAAGTTTCTATAATTAATTTAAATCTGATCCTGTTATTCTGAAAATGGGTTTTAAAAGTCAAAAAATTGTAGAAGATTGAAATGGTTATACCATTGAATCCAATGTAAAATTAATGATAATGACATAAATTATATTACATGGTAAAAATATAATCTATTTATACAATTAAAACCATTCAAAATTATAATTTTACTATATAAATTATATTGATGAAAAAAGTTTTTAATTAAAATTTATATTATTTTTTTTCAAAAAAATAAGAATGTTATAAAAAAATATCAAAAATTTATTAGAAGTAAATTTTGATATCCCTTTTCTGAATAATAATTTTATTTTTTCAAATTTATCTTATAAATGTGTAAAAAACAAGATTTAAAATGGGTGCATCATTAAAATGCTATTAAACTGCATTTTTTTTGAAAAATAGTTCTTTTATCTAAAAAAATTGATTTTTTTCAAAATATAATTTATCGTATAAAATTAGAAATATGGTTAAGACTATTTATAATGGCATTTTTATATAATATTGTAATAATATATAGTTGTTTAGTAAAACTCATTATTACGTACAATGCATGCTTTCAAGGAATGATTCTCTTGCGTGTAACACAAGACAAGTATGTGTTGTCTGTAGTGAAAAATACCATTAGTGTTTCATATAACATAACCCAGATATAAAAAAAATTAGACTCAACATTTAATTAAATAAATCATATCTAAACATCTTGATATTTTTTGTAACACAGACCAATAATAGTGTTGCGTGTACTTCAAGCTGATACAATGTTGTATGTAGTGAAATCTAATATTTAGTGTAGCGTACAGTAGAAGAAATCAATGAAATTAAAAAGAACCTATTTCATAAAATATTGGGTGTGTTACAATCATGCCTCGAAAAAACATTTCAGGAGGACCTATCATGGGCACACGATTAGTCTAAAATTGTGCAGCCCTTAGTAGCAAACTATGTGGCTGTAACAATATAGAATAAAATCCATGTATGTGCTATCGATGATTTTCCCAAACATGTGCTTAGCCCGCATGAATAGTTCCAAATGCATTGTATGATCACAATGTTCATCACACGGTTGGAGCATGGTTCAACTAACCATGCGACCCAAATCGTGGAAGTTTGTTTTTTAATGAAATCAAATTAATTAAATATATACTAAATAAAATATAATAAAAACCCATAATACCCCATACCTTATCCTTCTCATCATCGGCAAAGCTCCTACTCTCATCTATGGACGTGAACCCCTAAATCTATTGAGCTCCCTTTTAACATCATTACACTATGATTCATCCAGTATTCTCAATATATTCCTTGAGGTAAGGCCTTTAGCTCCCTTATCCTCCTTTGGATGGCCAATTTTTCATCAACTCGTTTCTTGGTTACTTTCGGCCAAACCATAGGTCAAATGATAACCAATTATTTTGGACTTCTTCAATTTCTAGGGAATGTAGTAAGACTATTGGGTCTTCTTAAAATATTTTATAGTATCCACTTCTATAGGCGAACCATTTCAGACCATAAACCATCATTTTTGAGTAGGTTTTCATCTAGTCATATTTATTTATCAATTTCAATTTTGGTATTTCATAGTTATAGACATCCTTTTGATTTTATTTACATGCATTCGGACTTTCATTATGGTTGTGGGCTTCCATTTTTAAAATTGGTTTCCTGATTATGAATGGGAAGGCATGTACCTATATTATTTTACCCTCTATTTATATTCTCTAAAGAATGAAAATAGTTTTATAATTTTTCTAGGTGTGCATATATGGTTAGATGAAAAATGAATAGATGTGTATGTAAAAAAGGGTAATATGAACATATAATCATATATGTGAGGATACAGTTGTACATTATTTTCCATGAAAATATATATATAATGAATAATTGTACTTTCATGTAAGAGAAGGTGAATATGAATACATATTGTAAATGGTAGGTTCTTGTTTCCATCATCAACAACTACATTCATTTAAATTGTGTTAGGATCTCTTTCTATTTGGACATTAAATTTATGAATGTGTTAATTTCATTATTTTGTAAGATCCATGGATATTAATTAGAGAAGTATGTTTTATTAGAATAAATTCTTATTTAATATGAATCTTGTTATGAATTTATAATTTGATAAATTTTTATGCCAAAAATATTTGGTTGAGAAGTAATTTCAATATGTTATAATTAAACCACTGAAATGTGTTGTGTGTCTTGTAAACTAGTATAGTGGTGATTGGTTATTTAAATACCTACTGGCCTTATGAAGTTTTTTTCCATAAGCTAGTGTCTCGGTTAGTTTAATTGAATGGTTTGGACTTTTCAATTTACTGATTCATAAATTGGGGGTTTCCTTTCTATATAGTAAATTTTTAATGAACCAAGATCCTTCTATGTGTTTGTAGTATTTTATAGACTGAATAGATTACATTATAAATGGGAATTACACATGTAGGTAATTTCCCCGTCTTCCTATAACACCTTCTATGTTCTCAAATATCATTATAAATTTATTTTCCCCAACATAGTAAATTTATTGGGATGAATTATGTGGCTTGACATGATCATTATGGATTTCCTATATTGAATGAATTAAATAGTTTTAACTTGAATGAAATTTAATGTATAGAAAGGCCACAATATTTAATACTTTCTTAAATTGAATTATTACAAATGGAACACTCATCTTTATGAATTATTTCAAAAAATGTAGCTCATGAGAGGTTATCCCTCGTGGATCCAATTAATATTAATTTAATAATATGATAACCTTATAAGGGATTGATAAATTTATTGAATGAGTGGTGTTTCATAAATGTTTTTTATGATAAATATGATTACACCTCATACAATGAATATGTAAAATGGTGCAGGGCATTGAACTAGGAGGGAAATCAAACTCTCTTACAACATGTGTTCAGTTTAAGGAATCTCACACAAGTGGTTCTATATGAGTTTTGGGATTTCCATGAAACATTCTATTATTAGAGTGATTCTACGATGTATCACTCACTATTTAGATTTTTGTTAAATGGTGTCTCTCACTCTTCATGGGATATAGGGCATGTACACTATCTCATGGGCATATTGGCTCTTCTAAACTATTTATATATGTCTGGGATACACCCTAGTCTAGCCAGAAACTAGTATTCCACATATATGGCCATTAGCATCTGTATTTATTTGGTTCATATAGGTGGATAAAATATATAACTAATATATATATATATATATTATTGATATATTTATATTTAATAGTCATGAATTTTATTCCAATAATGAGATGAGATAGTAGAGATGCCAGGTGTCATTTAGTTACATGAGCAGTCTGATATTTTTCTATTCAGTTCTATTTATTATTCTATATTACATGAACTACATTATTTTATACACATATTGGATTGGGATATATACTATGGGTGTCACCCTACATAGATATTATCTACCATCCCACTCGATAACCATTGGAAACTGAGTAAGCTTTATGTCTACAATTGTTGATACAGAGAAGTAGCCACTTTCCAATGTCTTCATTTACATTGTTTGGATAGCGTTAGGGAAGAGGACCAAGTGTGTTCTCAATTATCTCATGATATATCCATTGAGATATTTTTATTTTATTACATTGTATTTTTATTTTAATTCTTATATAATGATCTTTTAGAATCATTTTTCATATATTCACTAGAGTATACTAGTTTTTTTTACATTTATAGTCAGTTTAAATTACATAAATCTTCCACTGATTTTTTATTTCATTATAATACTTATATTAATATCCGTTTTTTCTTATATTCATTACCATTGTGATACTCTGATATTGGTGTTATAGTCTCCCCAATATACAACTACTGGACCATCACTTCTAGTTGGAATCCTCTAGCATATAAGGAGGTGTTCTAGAGCCCATGTCATCCACTGGTCTGACCACTATCTTTATTGTGAATTGGGCTAGGAAGTTACAATGTGGTATCATAGGATACTTATTATTCTATTTTTATTTTATTTTGGGATGGTGGAAAAGACACTGGGAATGTGTTGGGACTTGGTATATAGTCATTTATATGACTGATCACTCCATCCATGGGGAAATGATGAAGTGGAAAAGTTTGGATTGATGTTCATGTAGTTATCTTTTACAATTTATTATTATTTCACATTTAGTTAATGCTTTACTTTCCCATGCTTATATATTTATGGAAATATATAATTTTTTCCTTGGACCAATTTTGAATGGAAGTGAAATTACATTCATCATCATAGTAACATAGAAAAGTCAAATTCCATGAAAAATATTTTCTATATAGATGTATATATATGCTCTCCTTTTGATTTTTATTATTTTCCTTGAGTGTTATTCCATGATTTTCTTTCCATATCATTCCTTTTTGTGTAACATGTTTTTGTCCATTTTAGCATATTATATTATTTTCATTTTTAGTTGATTATAAACTATTAATTCTGTTAATTTAGAATGAATTACATATGTATTATTCTTATATATTTATAGAATTCCCTGTATGTTTATTGATTTTAATTACATGTTTGTTTTAATTTTTATATATATGGTTTCATGGGATATAATTATTGGTTTCAATTTTAAAAATTTTACAACAATAGGGTGTATGGTCCCCTTATAATCAGGGAAATGTAACAAGTATACTCATACCATATTTGAGCATTAAATATGTTTATAGAATATTCATTAATTCTTTAAAAGGCTTCATAAGTTAAGAGAAAATGTTAATTGGTTTGGATTAATGGGAGCCAATTTTCTATTTTTGGAGTGCGTGGGTGCATTATGAATTGGTAAATGGAAACCCATTTAATTAACCCATTATATAAGATCATAGCATATAATTAGAAATGGGATTCGTTTTTATTAAATGGGATATAGGATTTGGTATAAAATGATTATAAATGTTTTATAGATTAAGGTAGTGAAACCATGTAACCAAGCCTTCGTTTGTATGACCATCCAATATTGTGAAATTCTTATGAATGTAAATTCAGTTAAGTTTTATCTTGTAATGAATTGGATAAATAAAAACTATCAACTGGACCCATGTCAATTAGTTGAGGCATGTTTCTTAGGAGGTGACTAGTTTGGTTGATTCAAATTCTAATTACTAAGAAGCTATTATTGGGTTTCATTATTATGAATCATGGATGTCTTAATATGAACCTTGTACATCAACTTTCTGGTTAAAAGAAAGTTTTCTGGCCATTTCCTATATTCCTTGTTGCTTAATTTAATAAATATTTTAAATGTTTAATTATTAAATGTGAATCAATTTAATAACATTACAATGAAACCCGATATGGTGTCCTTCATTTTATCCCTTCTGTAAGGGTAGTTTAAACTTTTCTTTCAGTTTCTTTGAAACATAATGTGAACATTTCCATAGGATTCATCCGTCCGATGTTTGAATCTAAATTATAATATTTTGACCGAATTGATGATATGTTTGAAAGACCTAGTGATAAGGCTACCATTTTTATCTTGTAAGGGTCTAGCCCATAGTGGGTAGCACCTTCTCTGCATAAATTCCTTTATAATGTAATGATCTTTCTATGGTATAGTGACATTCAAGTTCCATTGTTCATTATTGTATTCATTTATTCAAAATGGTTGCATTTTTCAAATGGATGGTCATGGAATCCTTGACCCTTCTTATAGGTGGGATCATTGAGTACTGCTCTGTTTCAGATATTTAGACATGCTCAGACATGATCATCTCTTTCATAGGTCTCTTGGCTCTTTTTTTCCTCAAAGATTGATGTAAAGGCATTTCATCATCCGAATTGAAGTTCATATGGGAAGTATGACTGTGGGTTAAATTTCATTTATGTTCCTCAAGATACTTGATGGTATATGTATGACTATTTATTGATATTATTTAGGATGGATTGTTTTCTTTTATAATCTCTAGGTACTTTGAATTGAAGTATGTGGTTCATGTCGAGTGTTAAAGAATGTAAAATACCAATTTAGTTTGGTTGAATCATTAAGAATTCTGTTATTGCGTATTTTATCGAGTAATTCAAATAGTATAGTGTCTTACAAGTTAAAGAAGTCAAGTTCATTCAAATTCCATAGATAAATTTCAGGAGAATTGAGTGTTTTGAATAGTCGATCAGTTTGATTTTTCCATTGATGAAAAATGTTTTGATTTTTTGACATGGTTATCATGACTTGGAGGAGTTACACATGTGTGTTAATAATGGTTCATATCTACAATGCTTATGAGTGTCTAGTTTCATACATCTTTTGATATCAAGGAAACTCTTAATTTTGGTAGCATCACAATTGATAAAGAAAATACAATTTTTACAAGTATATTGAACACAACCATTAAGTTTCTTTCAGGAGATTGTCTCTTTTCCTTGAATTCATTTCTGGATATCAATTTTAAATAGTGTTTTTCATTCTCTATAGTTCAAAATTTTCCTATTTAGATTTATTTTCAACCTTGGAAATTACCTTGTCCATTGATGAAATTTGTTGGTTAATATTAAATGATAATGGAAACACCTCAGGTGGTGGAGGTTTGCAATTAGTTGGTGGTGGTTTGTCATTAGGTTATGTCTTGTTTATTATAAAAGATGTCAAGAATGAGAGGTTTTTATATTCATTTTTCTTTTGGATTTATAGTTTTCCTCTTATATTACTCCTTTTAATTAGATGATCATGTACCCTATCTTGAAATCACCTTTGATTCACTAAGAGAGAATTTGTGATACACCATGCTAAAGCATTAAATGTTTTTTGGCTTGATAGGGGGTTTCCCTATGATTCATACTGAACACATGGAATCAATCAATGTTTGGTTATCCTTGAGTTATTCATAGGTACCTAATAAAAAATTTTCGGTGAAACAATTGATAGTAGTCATTATTCCGTAACCTCACCATCATTTGTATACCACAATCGGCTCAATTAATATTTTTATGTGGGGTTTTAGTCTTGTTCGAATATCTCTCTCATAAATATGGTGTATTGACACCCTTGGGATTGTGGCATAGACTATCTATGTAGTAAATATTTGTTCATCCCACACTTATTGTTGAACATAGATGTTATGATAGTAGGGGTGATGATTCTTTTTGTATCTATTTCGGTTACGAACATGTTCATGCTCAGGCATAATAGATCAAAACGTTAGATGATGGTTTTTTCAAAGAACACCATCATAATTTGGGTATCATCCTTCAATGAGCGTCACCATGATAAATAATTTTTGTATTAGAAGAAGGCATTATAATTCATTTTCTAATATTTTGTTTGTCTAAGTTAATCATTTTTTAGAATGGTCATCTGTTGGTGGCATGGTATTTTGTTCTTCATTTTTGTTTTTTTTTCAATGGAATTAATATTAACACATCAGTAATTTATGGTAGGTAAACTGTGAAGGGTAACTATGCACTATAAATAAATGTTGCATGAATATTTTTGGTTTGGTCCCTCTATATTCATCAATTTCATTCAAATGAGGCCCCTATTAGGATATCATATGTAATTGTATTATCTCTAATAAATAATCCATTTTTATTGCATTGTTAGATTTTTTAGTGGCATGATTTTTATGGAAATTCTAATAGTGGAGGTATTGTGGTTCAGAATTGGCTCCTTCGGGTGTAATAACCTATGGTGGGAATCTAATTTGGATTGATAGTTACAGAAACTATGTTGTGAATATGTCCATAACTAGATGTGATTGGGTAAGATATGCTTTGTTATTTCATTGTGATGATTACAGTTGGCTTGGGTTTTGATTTTATATGATTCATGTTCGTATAGAATTATCAGTTGTTTGTTAGCCATTTTGAAAAGAAATATGGTTATCTGAATGTGACTACATGACCCTCCTAGTTCAGGTGATGTTTTTGTTGTTCTTAAAGGATTCTCGGGGATGAAAATTTCATTAATAGGGAGGTTTTAATGACCAGTGTTTTCATCCTTGGTAGAATTATTGGGGAATTTTAATTTTGGTCTTTAATGGATGGTATATTTTTTAAAACAATCATATAAATGGAATTCAAATAGTCGCATGTGTAGGATGAGTTTCACGTGGAAGACCCATCAAAATGGCGTTATTGGAAAAAATGGGTAAAATTTAATAACATATTGTGGATGCCAAAAGGACAATAGGATGTGATATAGATCTACGTCGAGCTATGAGAGGTAAATAATAGAGAAAAAAACATCACCCTACCATGATAACTATTGGATAGCCTATGATTGATGGCATTTATTAAAACTATCTCCCGCTTATATATACAGAAAATCGTGTGATAAAATTCAATAGTAGGGAGACAAAAAATTAGTAAAATGTAACTAGTAGAATAACCATGAAGTGTAACAAAAATCATGTAATCAAATGTAGCCAAATATGATCACAAAAAATTGAAAAAATAAATTTAAATGTTATATAAAACATGTAGAAATAAGTCAACAATATTCCACTATTAACTATATAATACAATTTTAATTCCTCATATTTTCCAAAATCTATATTATTTCCATCACAATTTTCAAGAAAATAAGATTTAAATTTATTCTTCTCAAAATTAAAATGATATATTGTGTTCTTTAAAACCAATGGAGTTTTTTTGCTGTATAACATCAAACTTAACGTGGAACATAACTGATTATTATCTATCAAATATCAGAAGTGAACTTTTTATGTCATCTAGAGTAGAATTATTACAATTTGTTCCTTCTCTATGTCTTCTACCTATATTTTCTCTACATCAAAGTTAAATTCAAAATTACTAGCTTTCAATTTAATAGTTAATACTACACTAAAATTGTGCTTATTGAGAGTTTTATTTGGAATTTAGGGGTTATTTATAAAACTACTAAATGTTTTCTAACAGTTCATAACAAACCTAGATTCCATTGTTTGGAATCATTTCACATTGCATTTAAAACAACTTTGAATAATTTAGATGCGGGGTTTTGAAGGTGGTTAAAACTACCACTAAATGGCCTGTTATTGTTTTTTATTTATATACTTTTTTAAAAAATACATTAAAATATTTTTTTAAAAAATTATATTTTTGTAAATTATTTAATTTTTTTAATTTTATTTTAAATTTATCATATACGTGATATTATATAGATATATATATATATATATATATATATATATTAACAACATCCCAGACGACCTTTCATCTTTAAAACACTCTCACTCATTTTCACATAAATCTATAAGTACTAACCACTCCACCATATGCATTTACATGTATTAATATGTAAATTAATTTTACTTGTCTAACATAATTCATTAAAACTATACACTACATAAAAACTTATAAAGAGTTATGTTTGACTAACATTACTCTAATTCATCTTAACATTACCCTCTATGAAATAATCACTCCTTTAAATGAATTTAGATGTAATAATATTCCAGTAAAATTTATTTGATAGATTTTGGACACATAAATGACATTATATAAATTAATTATGAATCCACTAGATCATTCCATCCAGTATCGACATCTAATGGTTATTGGAGGAGTAGGGGTGATTAAAGATTTTCTATGATCATCTTGTCTTGATTTGATCATATTCAGTAGTGAGCGGCAGTTAACGAGGAACATGGATTAGCATCGATGATGGTGATAGAGGCTGGTAATTATTTCTATAGAAATATGTCATGTTGGACAATGATGGGGGAAAGGGATGTTAGATACATAGATGTATGTGATGAAGTGCTGGTTATAGGATGTATATATATATGGCGATGGATTCTATAGAGGAGAATATCAATGTAGGTGGAACTCCAATGGTGGTGACCAGAAGTATCATGATGAATACTTATACATAGCGGACATTGAAGATTGATGGAGCAGGGGAAATGAAATCAGATAAATTGGAATTTGGGTAGAGGTATCAATCTGTCACTACAATCATGGATCAATATTCAAAATGATTATTATTTCCATAGGTACAATATGCTACTTAGGATAAAACTGTGAAAAAATGTGAAATTACACACATGATTGCCAATAAAGAGGTGATTATTGAAAAATATAAAATTTGTGATAACTCCATAATTTATTGGCTGGTTCATTGTATGTGAGATAAATTTCTGGAAAACTAATGATTTAGTCTAGAATCTATCATATTCCTGGGAATTGTCTCTTTGGAGATTCATTCCCATCGGTTAGGGATTCATTCACATTATTTATCCCTCAGAGGATCTGAAACACATAGATTAGAGAATCAGCTCAATCACATTAAAAATAGGTATGGTGTGATTTCAAGTGTGGGATTTTTATTTAAATAATTTTTACACAAAAACACTAAAGTACAATTTTAGATCAAAATTGTTGGCCGGAATTGGATCTTTTGGGAATCTATGATCTTGTTTGACATTGCTTCCTTTGTGGGTATTCTAATCAAAATGGATAGTAATTCATGGGTTTCCATATTTGGCCACTATTATATGATCTTAGTGGAAATTTATTGGAGATATTTCTGGGTTTATAACATTTTATTGTCATCACAGGATGCTGATATCTCATTGAAAGTGGATTATGATAGGCTTCCAAAATTCATATTAGAGTGTAAAAATATTAGTCGTGTTATGGATAAATTCATCAAGAATGTGGTTTTCTCATTTTTTTCCTTAAATATAAATCATGTATCATCTTGTAGGATGAACATGGGGAAGTAAACTCAACATAATAATGTAACCTCTGTGGGAAAAAACACAATTCCCTTGAAAAGAAAATTGTGCACTTTTCTACTGGTTAAATGGGAATGTCTCTAAAGATGAAACATATGATTCATGGGACAAAGATGACTCTAGTTACTAAGCATGGGTAATGATTCCAAGTGTATGAGGGTAGTCTTACTGCAGGTGTGATTTTGGAAACAATTCATTGTTTTCAAGTCATTGATCAAATTATTGAGGGTAAACAAAGTCTAAATGGGATGGGAATGCTTCAGGGTTTAAATAAAAAATAAATAAATTAATGTAATCTTATTACATTTATGGATGGTGGGAGGATATATATGATTATTCTACAAAAAATCATCCTTTATCCCAATTGTGTCTAAAGGATAAAATGTTGTCGTTTACAATAAAGGGATGAATGGAAATTTTCCCTGATGGCAGTAGACAACGGTGGTCATGCATATTTTAATGATGCATTCTTAAATGTAAAGAAAAACTGTGCATGACACTGAGGGATTCACTCTAACAACTTTGATGAGAAGGCCATAGAAATAATACATCCAAACACCATGGACTATGTCTACTCCACCTTCTTCTAAATTTTAAAAAAAAAGTCCAATGCAGTTTTCCCGAAGATCATCAATCAATTTGTGTCTCAATCTGAGTGGGAAAATGATAATGAATCTAATTATGGACAATACATATTCTTTTTTGATATTTGATTGTTTTTATATTTTTTGAGTGAAAGCACTTTGTTTGACACCACCCATTTTCTCATGAACATTTCATTGATATTATTAATTGGTCAATAGCATTTTGTCTATATTGACTTGTTCGATAAATATATGATAAGTACTATTTAAAAATTAATAAAAAATAATTAATATTTATTAATTAATAATCAATAGCATACAATTTAAAAATTAAAATTTATAACTAATTATTTATAGTTTACTTTCAAAAAAAAATCAATAATTAGAAATTAATAATTAATATTAAAAAATAATAAATTAATATTTTATAAATTGTAAATTGTAAATAGTAAAAAATCACTAATTTATAGTTAATAAACATAAATATTTAACAATAAACAAATAAAAACATACAATTAATAATTATCAATTAACAATTAATTTAGTTTTCAGATAATTATTAACTATTAATTATAAATAATTACTAAATAATAATATTTCACTAATAAATAGTTAAAATTTTAAACAATAATTCATAAAATATTATAAATAATAAATAGTAATCATTAAATAATTATAAAATATTAAATATTAATTAGTTAAATTTATAATTTATTATTAATATTAATTATCATTAAATATTAAATATTAAAAAAATTTAAATTAATTAATAAACTGTAATTTAAAATTTAAAAACATTAATAATAATTAATAACCTATAATTAATAAATATTAATTTTTAATTAAATAATCATCACTATGGTTCGATGGGGTGATGGTAATGTGCATATAGTTTGATTTACATTATGGCGTCCCTATTATTATTGACGATCATTCACTAAATATGTGTTAGATAATGGGAGTTTTGTTGTCGATATGGATGAGTATGAATGATTGGATTGTTGTGAATGCATAAATGGTTGTGTAATGGGATATATTTGGGTTATTTTAGTTTTCATAAAATATTTCTTTCTCTGGATTCATTTGGATCTCACAATTATGTACTGTAACATAATTTGGAAGATTATATGAGTTTGTGTCTTGTTATGGTGGGTAAAATCATCTCACCATAGAGTTGTTGTGTTGGAGTTCTATCCGTTTCAATCAACGCTATCCTATAGAGTCTCATCATAAGGGATTTTATACCTATAATTTCATATTTGTGTCTAGTTGAGATTTCTATCATCTGATTGTTTTAACAAAGAGGATATTTATTGGATTTTTTGACAATAGATATTGGATATGTCGAAAAGTACATGAATAATGATATTTGAATACATGGTGACATAGATGAAGAAGTCGAGATTTTGTTTTGGATGGTGATGTTATAAACATATATATATATATATATATATATATATATATATATTTGATATGATATAAAGGAGCTTATTCAATTAGATTTTGTCTTTATATAAGGATTGATTATGTAT
Source organism: Viscum album (assembly GCA_963277665.1). Lineage (NCBI taxonomy): Eukaryota > Viridiplantae > Streptophyta > Magnoliopsida > Santalales > Viscaceae > Viscum > Viscum album. The sequence goes on along the minus strand of OY728161.1, from coordinate 136,432,704 downwards.
GATGTTGTTTGGAGAATTGTGGGATTATGTTTGGAAGTGATTGATACTTAGTAGACTAGATCTTAAAAATTGGTCATAGTATGAGACAATTATTATGAATGATAGAGTATAAGAGAATTTTTTAATGGTTATTGTACTTTTTATTTAATGATTTATATCCAATTTGTATGATTTGATATGTTCGTATTTTTATCTGCAGTTTATAAGGTTTTGGATTCATTGTGTAATATTTTATCATTAGTATATAGTGAATTCATCATGATATGTTAGATATTTTCCATGGTACATAAGGTATATCAAGATATTCCTTATGATTCAAAAGATATTTTGGATCTTATGAATGGTTTTGTACATATAGATAATTTATTGGAAAAATTAACCAAAGCCTTCCCTTAGATATGTAATGGTACATAACTCGTGTGTAATGAAAGTCAACATGTGTATTAGTTTTTATTTATGATTGAAAAACTTAATGTTATTGTTATTCAGTAAGGGTCATAGTTAAGGGTTACTCAATGATATACAGCTGTATGTAAGGGTCATATTTATGGATTTTCCAGTCCTTAATGATACAAAATTGGCAATGTACCACAGTCAGAATGTCATATGTATGGGTAACAGGCTGATATATGAGTGAAAAGATTGTAATCAGAATAATAAATACAATACATATGATTTATTTTTTTAATAATCAATTTAATTTTAATTATTTACATGGAATATTTGGGTTATGTATGAATATTTTTAATTCATTATGTGAAAGATGTTTGTGTTGTGGAGAGGTTTTTTGGGTTTCTATGGTTATTCCAATTTAGTGATTTACATGCCATTAAAAAACTAGATGATATATATATATATATATTTAACTAGATATTAGTTCTATGAGGGATTGTTTCACTCCACTATAGGTTTGAATATTTATAAGGATGAAACTATCATAGTATGGCCTTTGAATATTTTTAAATGAGTTATTCAATCAGATTTTATGGATATGGTTGTTGAGTTAGCACCATGCCATAATGGAGGAGATCATGCAAAAAAGGATGGAGTGGAGGAATTTCATGTCATAGTGAGGATCATCATATCAATAATATGACATTTTTTTAGTCTATATAAGCATTTGCTGAAATTTAAAATGAAAAATACATGACATCAATTTGAAGGAGTTGACCCATTTAAATTGGAAAATTATAATCATATTAAAACATGTGGACCACCAAGAATAATATCAGGGTATTAGAAAAATTTAATTGATCAAAAATCATCAAATTTTTGGTATATAATTGAATAATCATAATTAAAACATCTTCTAGAATTTTATTTAAATGATTTAAGATCACATGCATAATTATATATATGATTTAGAAAAGTACAATAGTGGGGATCCATAAAGATAGTGACATTGAGCACATCATATTTTTAAATTGAAAATAATAGATAATTACATGGCTAACACTACTAAATTATATTATTGAATTATTATTGAAATACGGTTCTCCCATCCTAAAATAATCATCCCCTAGAAGAATAATGTTTGTTGCTCTAATTTTATCAAACACATAGACGTAACCGTCACATAATGGAATTGATATCATCGAGCATTGAAGAAGAAGAATAAAACAACAAATATCATAGTAGAAAATATATTTAGAGATGATGATCCTGGTGTCCTACCAACTTATTTTTATATAATACAGTACTTCATGTCTATAAATTGCAGATGAGAACCTAAAATCTATAAACTGTTTTTTCCTTCACCAATCTAGTGGATTGAAGAGACAATGATTGATTGACCCTTTTGTTGATGGAGAATCATTCCTAAACCTTGATTGCATTAATATCCTTGGAACTTAGTGATTGTGACTTAAATGAAAAATACATTAAATAGTTTTTGGGATTGTGTTTTCGTTGAATGAAACACTGTTCTATGATTTCTTCATGTAATGTCGCTTATTGGTGAATCAAGAAAAAATCTAATGTGATTGTGATATACATTTCCTCATTTGTATTTTATATTCGTTGTGAAAATTATTTAAATAATGTTATATTGGATATTTTTCATCCAATGGTGGAACCATATAACTTATATTTTAATATTCTATAAATTAGGATTTAGTATATAAAGGTACACATAATAAAATCTATCATTATCATGAGGCCAAGCGTAATTAAAAACATGAAAAAAGGCCATTAAAAGTCCATTTCTCTTCTAAAACTACATCAGTATGAAAACATTATTTAATGAAATTAAAAGACATAAATATTCCCTCAAAACTCGTGTACATAATAAAATAACATGAATCATTGGTCTGAAAAAATTATTTAAAAACAATACAACATGCCATTACCAATCTATTGCACTTCTAAAACTACTTTGGATAACAAAGGAATGTACATATGAATGGGGTGATATATAAATATATGTATGTGAATAATCAAATAATTGAATTATGTAAAATAGTAATTATGAGTTTTTACGTATACCAACGTTATCAAAGAGGGGAGAGAATGTTGAACTTGAACATCGAAGCATTATGTTTGATTATAACATAATGGAAACATGAGAATGTGGAAACAACAGAAAACATTCCATCGTAAACATATGTCAATGCTAACCATGGATACATCAGAACATAGTGTTCCTTGTATAACCTATCATGCACCATACCTGCAATAAAAAGTGAATAAAACATTACCCAATTCATTGGTGATCTATATAATTCCATGTACAGTCATCACATTCATATAATATTTATGCATAAGTGTGCAACATTAATCATAGTAAATAAGGATATATTTCATCCCTTTTAATGATATTATTATGTATTTTGTGCCATATAACTGGATGTGCCAATTAAATTAAGGACATGTATATCTAGTAAAAACCATTTAGTGGATATTTTGATGATTATTCATTATAAAAAAATTTGGCATCCAAAATAACTATATAATTTCAGAAACATATCTAGACAACATAAAGATTCATTAAAGAGTTTAATTAGTGTAAAATGGTTCTCTTATAACATGTAAATCATACTTAATGTTATAGGAATGTTTTAAAAAATATCCCAAAATAAATAATTGAAAATTATATGGTGTAAAATAAATAAGTATCTTCAATAATGAGGAGAAAGTGAAGATCCCAGACCAGGACATGGTACTGGTAAATGCATAAGAGGAGCTTATAAAGTGATTTGGGGAACCTTGGGAAAGATATATAGATGGAAGGATATAGTAAAATTATGTAATTGGTTTTTTTGTTAATATGTATTAGATTTTGGGTGTTGTTTATTGAAAAAGTGAGGGTAATTATTTATTAATTATAAATCTTTGGATTTGAACACTATATAATTAAATAAAAAAACCAGAAACCATTTTCTGATTTCATATGTTGTTTCTCCCTTATAGGAGCGGTAAAAAAATTACTTTTTGGAAAATAACTAAAACCATTATGATAATACCCTTGGTGATGTAGAATTATGTCATTTTAAAAAATAATTAATTTTTGAAACATAAGATATAATATTGGTTTTGGACGATTTATTATGGGCTTATAAAATTAATAAAATAACATCAAAAAATATTATTTTAAATATATGACGAAATTACATTTTCAATATAAGTACGAATTATTCAATAACATTTAACCTTATTAATATTCCTCCTCCAAATATACCATACCAATTAAAATTCAATAAATTTTCATTATTTATATTTTAATATGTTTTTTTGTTTATGTAATGAACATTAATCCCCATTCACCCTTTTTACATAATAAAAAGTAAAATGTCATCTGGAATACGTGCGGACTACATCTCTTATAAGTTACATGATTTATTTTTCGTCAATTCCATAAATGGATTGTTCAAAAGGTGGATTTAATAATATATTATACTATTTATAACAATATTAGTATTCTACAAATATAATCTCTTTCCTACCATCATATAAATCTATGTAAAATGAATACTTTTTTTCTGTATATGTGGACTACCACCTCTACTTAACAGGGCATTTTTTCGAACATAATCATATTAGATGATTATATGTATATATTTAATGAATAAAAATTATATTCCTAACATTAATAATTTTTTATAAGTCTTATATTAATATTTACATTAATAATAGGATATCAATTTTTTCTTCCTAAAAATTAATTGAAACAACCTCTTGATGGATTCCATTATCATTAAACATGTCGATTTTTTTATAAAATGAACATTGAGATTCATAAAGCACTAAAACTGATTTTTACATTTATTAAATATGATAATCATAAATGTTCTAACAATGAATGATATTTTTGTATTGATTATAGAGAAAATTTGAAATGAGCTAAGATATTTGATAATTGAAATAATCATTAACTAGATAATCAATGTGTAATAAATTATGATGAATAAATACTATAAATGGTAATACGATGTGAATTAAAATTTTAAATTAGTTATTAATATGGGTATTAGTATGATACGTGATAATAAAACACATTCATGTAATTTGATACTAATGTTATGGGGTCTTCAAGACTCATCATCTTTTCTTAAGTCATAATTATACCACTTTAACAATGTTTTTACAAGTATATTGAATTTTTTCCTATTATGATATATTATTTCCTTCATTTTTATTTTCTCTGGAATTATATTATGACATAAATATAAAAATCTTCTTCTAATTATTTCTTTCGTTTCAAATTGTGATAATATTATTAATAATTCATATACTTTAAAAATGAAATTTGTTTCCTCTATATATGAATTTTTTCATCGTGATAATGTTATGTATTAAATTTTGAAACAAACTTTATTAATATATCATTTGATCTTCACATTTTCATTTTTTTATATTTTCAAAATGATTTTTTATTTTAACTTTTAAAATGTGAGTTTTCGACAATGGAATTTTGAAATAAAAAAGGATTTTTCCATTTATGATCATAGGTTTTATCTTCCACTCCAAATTTACATCAAAAAAAATTATATCATTTTAAAATATACAATATATAATTTAAATTATTTTATCAGTAAAGGATTGTTTTTAATTATTTTTAACATCATATTTTCAAAAATAACTTTTAAATGTTCCTCAGAAAGATTCCTTTTACACTATAGTTAAAATTATTTTATAAAAATGATTTTACAATTTTGATTAAATATTACTATTATTCTCTAAAGGATCTTTTTTCTTTTGAAATAATTTTTCATGAATCACTCCCTAAATTCCCTTTTAAAAAATATTTTTATGAGATTACATTTTCGGTATCAATAGATTATATTCTTGAAGCCATTTTTTTGATACCTTCATGATATTTAATGAAACCCATTTTCATTTGATATATTTTTTTTGATATAATAAATTGATGATTTCATGTGGCATAAATTTTTACAGATCAATTATCGTTGGGTCATATGTTACCCTCTATTAAATTTATTATGTATTTATATATCATGAGATAATTATATTATGCATGAACATTTTAATTTTTCACAACAGGATACCTGGACATTTTGTTTTCTCAGAAAAGAATGTTTTGAAGTTTTATTTGATCACTAAATGATTTTTTGAAAACAAAAATCATAGTTTTATGATATTCATATAAAGATGTTCATTTCATTGTTCCTTTTAAGGTATTTTCTATAAAATTCCACATTTAATTTCATATGCATGTTATTATACACTATAAATATTGTTAATTGTCTCGCACTCTTATTACGTAGTAAATGATTCTTCATTTGATATTTTATATCCTTCTATCATGACATATGTCCAAATATTATTATTCCATGTTATTTTTAATAATATATTTCTAATATTCTTGTGTTTTTTCATATGATTATGATATAATTCATTAATTATATATTGATGGGGTTTTCAGTTTTTGAGTATTTGAACTCAACCCTTTCTTATGATTTCATTCCCCATGACATGAATATGAGTCTAACATATGATAATTCTACATGGGAGCTTGACATGACTCAGTTATGGAGACATGTTAATAAGTATTGTAAAATATTTTTTATGTAGATAGTCCTCAAATACAATAATCCATTGAATCAATGCTTTTTGAATGTATTTTTGCGATGTAATGTTTAATATATTGTAATGATGTAAAATAAAAATATGTTTAGCACAAGCCACCTCAAAAGATGATATGTAATTCCAATATTAAAATAGAGATCAATTATATAAAATTAATAAGGAAAATTCTTCATAAATATAATATTTAGTATTTAGGAATTATGTGTTGAAATAATTATTGGTGCCTATGAGTAGAGATATCGTGAGAATTATAGAAAAGATGATGTGGAAAAGTGAACTACTTGAAAAAAACACAAAAATTTGTAAAAATTCCCATAAAGAAGTTTCTCAAATCAAATAATATCCATCTAGAAATCAAAAAATTAATATATTAAACAATTATGTAAAAAATAAGGATAATTATTTGAACAATGTCTGACCATTTAGTAGAAAGGGATGATATGATCAACGTGGTTAAGTAAAATCTAATTGGATAAATAGAGAAAGTGGAGATTCTCTACAAGTTAGCCTCAACTAGTGGATTATGCAATGATTCAAATATATAATTTTACAATTAGTGAAATATTCATGATAAATCTAATTGAATGATCTAAAAGGAAGGTAGATAGAAATTTCTATAATTATGCGATCAGAGAACATGCCATGAGTTTCTATCCAGAATCAGAATGACATAATAGAAAAATGAAAATATATTACACTAAAATCTCAATATTTGAATGACTATACTTGGATTGTTTTTAATGGTAGACATTTTATCTATGTGATTCCTAGAAATATGTAAATATATTTTAGTAATACAGGAACTAATGATTTCATAATGAATTCATATATTCCTATAAAAAACTAGAATAATTTTCCAACTAAAATAAAATATGTTGTTTTAGAAAACATATTTTCTAAAATAATGGTAAATAGAGGGTCATAATGATGGGTAAAAAAAGAAATAATAAAGGTTTTCTCTTATCATCCATGTTGGAAATAATAAAAAAATATTGGAGAAAGAAAATTTAAGATGAACATATTTTGAGAAAGACTTTTATGCATGATAATAGATGAATACCGGGAGTGGAAATGTCAATTTTGGATATTATTTCTATAGAAGATGAGAATCCGGAAGTATTCCTATGTTTTTTGGAAAATTATTCCATAATAAAATACAAAAAGACCAGTCAACGATCACTTTTATGGTGGAAGATGCATGATGAAGTATTAAAATACAATTCATTAATATAGGAAACATGAACTAGTGGGATAATCTCAAAATAGATGCCACTCACAAGATATGAAATGATATGAATAAAGGAATAATTAATTAATAAGTGCGTATAAGTGGAATCACTCAAAGGAGAACCTATATAATGTTTGGGAAAAAATTTATATGTAAAGAGTTGGTCCAAAAAAAGTAACCCAATTGCTCAATTTAAGGATTGTTGGGATATACCCATCCACACATGTGTTTAAATTAATTTTTTTTAAAGTGATATGTATTTATAAGTTATATATGTTCCCTGTGGTGAGTTTTTCTGAGATTAATTCCGATAATGACTGTTATTGGAGAAAACACCATTGGATTCAAGGAATATTATAAATCAAAATATCTTTTCAAACAACCACAAATGGATTAAAAATAAGAATATGAAATTTCATGTAGTGGTAAAGAAGATAAAATTATATAGATACTGATCTAGAATCATTGAATACCAAAATCCTTACCTAAAATATAGAGTTGTATAAATCCAAATATATTTATAAATAAATGGTACAAGGCCATATAACAAGTGGAAGTTGACCACACAAAGAATGATATGACCACTGAAGAGAATAATTTGCAACATTCATTCAATTTATAATTATTTGTTTCATGAACTAATAACACAGTATTAACTTCATACTTTTTTGGGATGCCACATTTATTTGGGAATTTAGTTTAAAAAAAACAAGTAGTTTACCATGTAAAAAATTATCTCCATTTTTAGTGTATATAATTAAATTCTTTTAAGAGGTATTAGATTTGTGAATTTGAAGGATATTTATCCATATATAGGACATGATAATCCCTATGAATAATGGATGACCATAGATATCATGTTCCATTATTGTTTTATAATTAATAATTGGTATATATTTCTTCAACATGTGGTATTAACCAAAAAAATTGTAATTTATTCTTTATTCACAAATACTCATTCATATGTGTGGTATAGATCAAATGAAAAATAGTGGGACTTATTTAAATATAAATATGCACATGTTTATAGAATTAAGAAAGTGAAATGGAGATCATAAATGTTATAATATTTTAATCTTTTTTCATACACCAATGTTGGACTTACTATGCTTAGATAATTTTTTAATGAATCATTTCAATGTTGTAAAATCACTTATTGAAATTATTTTTAGTAAAATGAAGATGAAGATAGGAAGAGTATTTAATAATGAAAGGTAAAAAGTGTATAAGTGTTGTTTTGAAAATGTGGTAGCATGGGTGAATGTAAAAATATGGAGTTCCACTAGTGGTGAAGGGTCTAATTGTTCAATTAAAATGTGGTTGCGATATAACCTAATGGATTAAAGGTAAAAAATGATCCAAATGATTAAAATTTTAAGCTAAATTCAAAATCATTGGTGAATCATCATTTAACAAAAGAAACACATGTAATGAAAATGGAGAATATCTATATATGTAATTTAATTGATAAAGAGGCTGTATATTTGAGAATATACACTCATTAATTTCAATTAGTAGGGTGAATAAAATGATAATATAGATATGGGAGTGTGAAGAAACTTTTCATTTTATTTTCAATTCAAGAGTGAGTAGAAAAAAACATAAATACATAAAACATTATGAATTATTTAGTGGTAAAAAGTGTCATAATATTTTTTCAAGTAGTTTCAGTGAAATAAAAATGTGTGGTATGTTATAAAAATGTGGTTTTCTATGGAATTTATTCACTATAACTATTATATTTTTAGACAACTAAATAAATTTTTATATTAGAATATTTAGTGACATTGATGAATAAGCTGAGATTATATTTTTGAGTGTGAAGGTATATATGTATTTGGAGGGTTATAAATTATCTTACTCATGTGTATTCAATCATTAGAATAGGTGTGGGAAAGTTTGAAATTTTTTGTTGAAGAATGGGATGGTGTATAAAATTTATTGATTTTTAGAAGATATGGTTTAGATAATTGTAAAATTCATTGATACCTAAGGGATGATCTGGATGATTTGTAATTTCAAAATTATTTTTACATAATATTTTCTAATTTGATAATTTAATTTTTATCTTTAGTATATAATATTTTATATGTAATTTTTTTATCTTTAGAGTGTAATGTTTAATATTTACCTCCCATGGTTGTATCTATAGTAGGTAAGGAATTCATATTGGTAAATAATTTCATGTCGCAATCCTTTGGGGCTCAACTGGTTGATGATAATCCAAGTGTGACTACACGAAGGAAACCTCAAATAGGAAATGTGATAGTGAATAACACCATGTTGGAATATCACACACATGTGATGACTTATCTTCTGGTACATCGATGCATGAAACACACACACACACATACTATTATCAATTTAATAGTGGATAAATAATAAAAAAATAAATTCCAAAAGCTATAATATATATATAAACCACATTAAAAGTTAATTTTTTTTGAAAACATGAAATGGAAAAATATAATCCCATCCCAAATTGATATATGTTTCAAACGGGGTCACTAAGAGGGGACTTCATTCAATGAAACCATTGGTAAACACCTCAATCATTATATATAAATGTGGTCCACATACTCTAGGGCATCTTAGGACTTCATCAAATGGTTTTTTCTACATAAGATATGTTATGTGTTGGAAGATCCTATAAAGTCGTGTGTACAACAATACCAAGTTGGTTACAAAAAATCCCAAGATATAAATGAAAACACTGAAAGGTAAAAGTTCGATCGATCCATAGAAAATGGGAATAAAAAAACAAGTTTGATACAATTGTAATATTCATCTCCAAACCAATAGCTATACATGTCTAGACAGATCATCACCACCAACTCAATCAATAAAATATGAGTAATTCCAAGAAATGATCCTAGAATTTACAATATATAATCATCTTAGACTCTATGTATCATGGTCTCAAACATACAAGATGCCACATGGTTTTACTTGTAAATAATTTTTATCACTCATCTAAGATTACTCACTCCATGAGCCTTGCAATCCCAGATGGAACTCATCTATGAGATCACACTCATCGGGTAATCTCTACAGCCCTAATGGAACTCATCTAAGAGATCTGTCTCATCCAATATCTTGAAGCCAATGGAACATACCCAAAATCCATAATGGATTACATATGAGACAATACATTAATTGAGTATTGATATAAATATTTTCGTGATAGAACATATCAAATCTTGATAATCAGATATAGGATATCGCCCATTCTACATGGGGGAATTCATAAACCCCACCAGAACTCATATATGTTAACACATAGATAGGGAACCACTATTTGGACAATAGGGGGAAAATATAAACCGAATATAGAGAACTAAAAATCATATCTTTCATATAGTGGATCACACCCAGGGTTAATGGGGGATGCTAAACCACCTTCCAATACATAAAATTATGATACAATGATATGCGATGCAAAAAAGTGCCACTGTGAGATACAACAAAACAAATCTGAAATTATATTCTATATAGTGTATTGTTAAAAAATAATTCCATGAACCCTACCAGAACCACCGTCTAAGTATTAGATCAACACCAATATATGTGGGTTATTTGGATACCCCCAAACACAATATAATAATGTTTTTTGGATCATAGGGGATCCCAACTTGGTATCCTAAATGGATACCAAAGAATATATTGAAACAGATCCTTTAGATAGGGTCACAATAAAATGTTGAGGATGTAATTCCACATTGTACACTCAAGGTGTTGGACAATGGGAATAGACCCTACAAATACTGTCTAATATTAACTAATGAATAACCCCACTATAATCACATTATGTCGTATCGCTAATACCAAACCACCGAAACCATCATGATCTACAAATAAAAAAACTCAAAATGGGATACTCATAGACCTCCAACCGAGTCATAAAGTTAGAGATATGAATGGGTGAAAGCACATATGGGAGTAAAGGGTGTGTACCCACAATACGCTATGTTTCTATTGACACCAAACCATGTCCATTTACCATAAATTTACTTGATGTGTATATAGAAAACACATCTATTGTTCCTCTGGTTACCCAATGTGTAAACTCACTGGATATCCAAGGTGTGTCCTCAAAAAAATGGCCTAGATGGCTCTATCACCATACCCAATTTTCACCCAAGGTACATTGAATGTACCTCGTGGACCAACCCAAGACTATTTCTTTCACTATACTAGTGTATATAAGTGTATTCCCATGTAGCACAGATCATGCTCGTGTACCTGGGAATTTCATATGACCTATAGAGACATAGGGTCTCTCCGTGTACTTCTACACAACCATTCCCCAGCACATGGATTTCCTTCCCAGGACTTCAACCACATAGAAGGACCCACTACAAAATGTGTACCAAAATTAAAAAAAATTTGTTTTCCCCAAAATTTCATTTTACCTAAATGAGAAGAATATATGGTGTGTTCTTGAGCATTACATATCGTTTGATCAGAAATATCAAACCAAAAATCAATTTGAACCCCAGAAATCCCACATTAACACCAAATTCTCACAAATCAACCTCAATGGAATCTTTATTACTTATATAATGTATATAAAACCATAAAAATCACTTATACTAGAATAATGATTTAAAAAGAATCATTTTGTTTAACTCATGGAGAAATTCCAAACATTTAGGTCCTAATATGAACCATGAAGCCACTGCACCATGATCTAAAATCAACCACCTTTATGATCGAAGTCTTGTGTTGTTTTATCTCTATTGATTACTCCTTGGTTAATCTATATCATGAGGAAGAATCATAACTCACCAATTTTTTGTGGGGAAAATAATGGGAAAACGGGTATGTTTATTAATTTAATTATTAAATTTCAAAACCCCTCATCAATATCTCGCATCGTCACCTCCAATTCGGTACCTAAAAATGAAAATATTTTAATCAATCATAGGGTAAAATAAATATTTCAGACTCAACCACGTTCTTATATTACCTATCAATGGCATTGTTTGGGGGTAATTAATCATTTCCAGAAAAAAAAAATTCACATGTTATAAAATACATGTAATATTTTTAATATCACCATTCTGGTTATCATTGGGTGTCGAAATTCCACTTTGAATAATCACTTTAATTTGGAAATATTAATAGAAATATTCCATCTTATTACATGAAAAAACTATAATCATTAAAAATAAGATATTTTTCTTGTTATATAATGATCTTCAAGGGCCTTCATGAGATATTGATGTTATTTTACAACATATATAATGTTTTTTACTATTAGAGAAATGACTTTACAAAGTAACATAAACATTCCCTGAGATAAGTATGTTTAGAAAAATCATGTATAAGTGTAAAATACCAATAAGTAATGGTTCATTTGGAGTTGAAAAAATTTAAATTTATGGTGATATGTACGGATTTTCTATACTATGTGGACATGAAATTGACAATGTACTAGTGCTGCACCATGAGATATAAGTGTCATGATCTAGTATTTAATGTTAAGGATATATAATCTATAGTACCCTTAGAAAAATAAATTCAACATGTATGAGTTATTATACAATAATTTATTTAATTGTTCTGAATTTCTCATTGTAACTATGGTTTGTAGGAATAATTCTTATTTACATGTTCTAGATCCCATGTTTCCATATCAAATTAGGTATTTCGGTACCATGAATGGGTTTAAGTTTATTTTATTGGTTCCACATCTATGAACATTACCATGTCATGTAATAAGTTTACATAATATATTTTTATGTATATAGGTATTTTTTCAAAGAGGGTGTGTCTTATGTAAAAATAATTTGGAATATCAAGAAGATTGAGAATATCACATCATAATCTTTATAGAGTATTAAAAGAGATATTATAAACTTTATAGATCTTTTGATGAATGATTTCCATGATGAATGGGGGTATCACATTGATATATGGATGGATTTGAGGCATGTCACACCACAGTGATGATCGTTATGCCACTAACATGAGATTTCATGCATATTTTGATGATAAGGTGTAATTTTAAAAATTGTAAAATATAACCTATATTTTATGTAGACGGAATAGTATAATTATAATTCTATGAATACACTGAAATATACGGTACACCTAGTACAATATTATGGCGATAGAAGAAGATAATTTACCCCAACCATTATAAAATTTGTTATATATGTGATTATGATTTATAAAAAACTTCTTCTATAAATTTTGAAAATTAGTGAAGAGATTAGAGATTTTGATAAATATAATTAAATGAACAATAATAGAGATTTCGATAGATTATGAGACATTGATAATACCTTTTTTTTAAAGAATATAACTTTTATAGTATAAGGGTCAAACTACTATATCAAGTTGATGATATTATAGTGAAAAAATAATACCCTAATGTGGAATAATCTTCAAATTTAACAAGAAATATTTAATTAATTTATTTCTAGAAGGCATAGACTCAATCATCACGTCAGGAGGAAAATATAATCTGACACTGATTGTGGACAGTATAGTAAATTATATATTAACTACACATCAATTTGGATATAAGGATTCAATATGTCTTAATTGTAGTACCCAAGAATTCCCTAGGAGGGGAGGGGTGAATTAGGGTTTCATGTTTTTCATTTAAATCAATAGATATTGTTTATACATTATTATGTAAATGTAAAATCAATATATTGAAATCATGTAGTCATTAAACATCATATTAAGAGAGAAAAAACTTTTGATTTAATTGGTTCACCACTATCCGAGAAGGGATGAAATTTTGGGGGTACTGTAGCATTACTTTAACAGGTTACTATATCATTCCTATAACAGTGGTGGTACTGTAGTAGTGGTAGCATTGTATCTGTGGAGGCACTATAGCATGAACCATAGTAGTGGTGGTACTATAACAAGGACTATAGCAGCACGAGTACTATAGAAGTACTGTTCACTGTGGGATCGTTTGGGAAAAATAATGGGCTTTAAAATACTTTTATTTAGACCACTTAGCCTTGGACCTTCAGACTATGTAACTTTCACCCTTTTACCTAGAAAAAAGGTGTTCTTTTCTCTAATAATAAACCGAGGCTTCAGACCCAACCATTAAGAAAAGGTAGTACATTTATCATACACATACATTGTATTGTCCATATCTAAATCTACTAAGAGTCTAATGTTATTGTGGATTAGAGAAGATAAAACATAGTCACTCTGTTCAAGGAAAAATTCATTTAAATAAGTTTTAGGAAGAGAACATTGCCTCCCATAGAATACTTTTGACGACTCCCCTAGCTCCCAACCTTGGGTGAAGTCGTAGTCTTTTTAATGATTTGAAGGATTCTTCAGTATAATGGGTATTTATTTAATTATTCCTTATTATAATGAGACACATCATGAACCATAGTCCAGTGTTGATGCACATGAAAAAATAGTTGACATAAAATATATGCTCAAAACTGCTGTTCTAAAATCTACCACCTTTGTGAAACCCCTTTATGTTTCAAATAAATATCATCCCTCAGTAAGCCACACACTTTTTCAATGCTCCCAACCTTGATGAACATCCCATCATTTTTTAAGATCATATACATCAAATAAAAATAATTTTTCCTGAAACTCTCAGTTTTTTTGTAACATCATTTTCTAGAAACCATTAGAATCAATTGAGAATTAACCAGTCTTTTTTGATGCTTAATCTCTCAATGAATTCATAATTAATGAATCTCCCATCATTCATGAATTCATAGAAATTTGTCCATTTTCTCAAATTATCATTGTGACATAAAATAATGGGAGGACCCCTATTTATAGAATGATCTAGTCATGAACCATTCAATCTCAACATAGAAATTTCACAAACCACTGCATTCTTGTTAGACTATATTCTTTTCTTTGTGAATCTCCATTTAAAATATTCACATTCTTGATTCTTCTAGTCATCACATAGTTTCACTATCATCCCATCACACATTAGAAAATCATTAAACTATCTTGACACTGAATTCCATTGAAAATATACAAATCACCACTAAACACTAAATTTCTTGTAACTATTTACATTAAAATAAAAAATTATAGAAATTGTAATAAATCCATTATTTGTTATTCTTTTTCCTTCCACGTGATTTTGAGATCAAATTTTTTTAAAACACTTAGAAATGATTCCAAATTCAATATTAATGTAATTTTTTCCTTAAGATCACATGAGATGAAAAATATATGATCAACCCTCATGTAAGGTAATAAAAAGAACAGTATAAACTCTATATCAACCAAATAAAAACCCTAGTTTTAATAATCTCCCCTTTGGGTTTTTAGGAAATATATAGTTAAATTAAATAAAGAACGATCCTTGACCAAAAACCTGATTTACTTGAAATAACCCATCCATCATTATATGTTTGTATGAGAAGAGATAAATTTCCAAAACATGACTGGTAAAATTGAATTTCATGCCTCAAAATGCCATCGAACAACCCGATAAACCTATAGTTTATGGAATTTTATGTATCTCGCACTTTGGAAATAAACACAAAAAAATCGATAGTTGAACAGTTTGGGATACGAAAACTCCAATTGGATCATATCTACCTTATATAAAACCATAATTTTTACATAAAAATTAAAATAGTTAACACAAACATGTATAGGGGATGAACCATTATAACCTCATGCAATATGGGGTTGTTAAATACCGTGGTTTAACTAATGTTTCACAAACATTGGTGCTACTAAACGATTAGATAAGATGCCAGTCAAATGGTCATAAATTACAAGATTATCCATTTTTTTAACACCATACTCTTATTTTTCATTGATGAAGTGATATCTAACCTCAATATGTAATTTAAGAGTGTTAAACTAGAATCATTTTAAGATATATCATGATCTTTTTTCAACAGTGAATCACCATCAGCTATTTTATCTCATAAACAATATCCATTAATTGTTTCGTTGTCCAAAATACTTTATTTCATGACATTATAGAAGATATATAATCTACATCATCAATACTAATATATGTTCTTTATTATTTATTTCACAACCATCCCACACATTTGCTTCCAATGATGATTGATCCGACACTTGTAGACTCACTATCCAACACATCTATATCCTAGTCACCATAAAATATTTCACATAATTAATTATCTGTTCTTATTGAAATGTAAATCCCAAAATTAGGAGTACATTGAATATACCTCAGGAATATTTTAACAGCTGTAAAATTATCTTCCTTTGGATTACATTGGATGTGACGAGCTAAGCATGTTGTGAAGATGATATATAGCCATATTTAAATCAACTATAATAAGATTCTAATGACCCTTTTATATATAGTAGAATCCACATATTTCCCATCATCTTGATTTATATGTTTTGTTCCACCTCCAAACGGAGTCTTCCTTGGTTCGAAGAAATGCAGGTTGAATTTCTTCAGTAACTCTCTTATATGTTTTTTCTTATAGATGAATGTGTGATCCATCTTTTAAAAACCTTATTGTTAGATAAATAATGTGTTTTGACTTGTAATAGACTTTTCATATTCATATTTCATTTTATTAGAAAATTATTTCACTGATCCATGCATTCTTCAATCAAGAATAATATCATCGACAAGCACAAGCACTATAAATTGATCATTCTCAAAATTCATCTCATAGAGATTATGGTCATAACATCATCTTTTAAATTCAATATTTTTAACATAGAAATCAAATAAAAAATACCATGCTTCTGTAGTCTTGTTTAGTACATATAGATCCTTCCTTAATCTATAAAACTTCATGTCTCATTTACAAACATAAATCTTGATGGTTGGTGAATGAATACTTCATACTCCAGAACTCTAATTATGAATGTTATTTTGACATTAATCTGATAAACTTTTTACCCTCATTCAATGTCCATAGAAAAGAATATCACAATTAAATCTAGACTATATACTATAATAAATGTTTATTTAACATCCTTTCCTTCTATCTATGCGTAGATATTACACACCAAGGATGCCTTTTTTCTGATCACATTTCCATTCCCTTTGAAATTTTTTATCAAGATCCACATTCATAAAATCAGATTATGGTTTTATAGTCTTTTATTGATAGCCCAAATATTTTTTGTATTTATCTTATCCAGTTCTTACTTCATTGCATTAACACATGATTCATCCTTCATAGCTTCTTCAAAAATGATTAGATCCAAAATTGATAGAAAGGAACAATGTGTTGCATTCCACATTCTTCATGTCAATTGAGGATCTATCTAATCCACTATGGTGTAGGATTTTTCAATTTATTCTCTATAAGTTATCATTGTGGGCTCTGATAAAGCTTCTTCACTAATAGTTTCAACTTATAATTTTTTATCATTTTGTGAACCTTAGAAGTTTTTCAATTCTGTACTATTAATCTATTTGAATCTATCCTTTTTTCACTATCTTCTTCATATTCAATCATATCTACATATGATATATTTGATTCATTTAGGGATTTATACTAAATGATTTTTACATAAATTTATTCCAAAATTATTCTAATATGATTATTAAAATATTTGTAGCATTTACTCTTCATTGAGTATCCAACAAATATTGTCTCATAAGAAGCATCACAACAGTTACCTTGATTTTATTATTTGCTGCAGATGAATAATTCACATCCATAAACCTGAAAATTCTTCAGACATGGATTACTTAAATACCCTATATCATATGGTATCCTTGTATCTCTTATAATATTCCATGATCAGTTTTGAGTTTATCCCATCACTTTAACAAAATCTTTCTAGTAAAGATAAGATACAACACTCTCAATCAGCATTGTTCATTCCACAATATTCACCTATCGATTTATACATTCAATACCCACATTTTTTGGGGTTATCACTCTTGAAATATAATTATATATCAAATGTTTTAGAGGTAATTATGAAATTAAATGTATGTGTATTCTCTTCCATTATCTGATCTTGTAATCTTAATTATGAACTGAGTTTCATTATATGAAATATAATGATACTTGTACGTACAATAAATCACATTCCATTACATCTATATTAAACAAAACACAAGCAATTAAACTATAATAATATATAAAAATAACAAATTATATCTTTCCATAAGTGACAACCAATTTCATTGGAACACTTATTTCTTTGTGGATGAGATCAGGAATATTCAATTCTCATTTTGGATGATATGAACTCATAACAATCATTCCTCACTTGCACATGTCACACGGCCTTTTCTCGACCAATATTAATATTGGGAATTTCAACAACATTCTTAATCATAGATATGTTTTCCATAATTTTATGATTAATGCGACCCAACCTATGGTCGACATGTTTTTTTCTTCATAAATTTGTATGAAATAAGTGATATCTTTATTATCAAGCTGGTATAAGTTGGAATATGTTTTGCATCATTTAATGAGGTAATTACCTAACTTGATCTTTATTGTTAATCCATTTTGTTTAAATGTCACTATTAGTCTTGAGTAACATATGGGATTCACATTTAAGATATTTTAATGAAAAACATCTACATAGAGAGCTTCAGTTTTCATTTCCTCTTCACTTCCAAGATTTATTTTCCACTTCATTTGACCTTTAGGGCGTTGTCATTGTAAAACATCATTATTCCCACAACCTTCTTCTAAAAATTATTCAAAAAATATGCATTTCATGTCATATAAGATGAGAATCCATGATTAATAATCCACAAGATACTATTATTTATAGCTATGATATTTATTTCTGCAAGATTGGATTTATTGATCTAATTATTTTCTGTTAGTGATATAAAAAATTGAGTGGAGGATGAATATGTGTATGTAACATCCCAATTAAGTAATGAATAATAGATATTTTTATATATGTCTATTAATGAATTAGATAGTGTTTTAGAGGCTTAAAATGAAAATAAATCCAATCTTAAGCATGGTATACACTAATATTTTTTAAAAGATTATTTTACTGCCTTTTGATGGAAAAGCATTTTTAAATATATCTTTTGACAATTTTATATGCTATGTTTGTCAAAATAAACTTATTCTTTATTATTGGGACATCAAAATTTACTTTGTGTGAATTTTTGGTATTTTTCTGACAATGTTCATTTTTTAATGAATAGTGAAAAATACTGCATTTTACATCAAAACTGCTTTTTAATCTAATTTATTTATATGATTATATTATCTTTTGAATTGGTTTTGAAGTGAAATTAGAATATATTTTTACCATTTAATCCAATGTTGGTCATTGGAATCAATTTCACTTTGAAATTGGACTTAAACTAGTGTCAATCTTTTGATACATTTTGTTTCATAAAAACACGCTATTTGTTTTGACAGTGGGAATTAATTATTAAATTAATTAATGAAACTTATATGTTTTGAATTTTTTAAAATAGAAATCATTTTTGAATTCGGAATATCAAATATTGCTTAGGGTGAATGTTTGGTAATTTTCTGAAAAACATCAATTTTTGATGAATAGTGAACCCACTAAGTGGTACTTATAAAACCTGATTTTTCCGTTTCAATGAAATTTTGCCTTCTTTGTGTTTTTAATTTAAAAAATCCGACATACATGGTTGCCATTAAAAAGTAAAATGTGGTTCAATGAGATTAAAATAATTTTTTGTGAATAGTAACTCTTAAGTTCTTAATCGCGATTAGAGGTAATTAGTGTAGTTCATGGTAAGAATAATGTTTTAAAAAAATTAAATGATCTAGAGATATGTCCTAACCTTATTGGATGTGTCATGGCCGACCAAGACAAGTCGTGGGTCAACTTGGGGACCCCATGGAGCCACTTTGGTTGGGAAATTACATAAATAACTTTTTATTTAATGTTAAAGTAAAAAATGACACACACATGAGATGTTTTACTAAAACAATTTTTACATGGGGTTATAAAGATCAGATTTTTGATTATAAATAGTAATTGGAAATATAAAAATATTTCATACATCATAGTATTTTTTTTATAATTTTTAGACATTAAATAAATTAAATAATTTATGACATCATGATGATGCAGTGATGACCTCATTATTTAACGATTTAAATAAAATGGAAAGATAATGTAAAATATAAGACCTACACAAGTCCAAAACCAATTGTATGAGTGGATTTCAAACCCTTATCACCTTATCCTCGAATTATATCAATGTGGGACCTCTTATATCCGAATACCATTTTAAAATAAAGTGACTTTTCTTTACCTTCTAAGAGTGCCCCTCCTCTCCTCTTATAAAAGGCCCCCAACTCTACCTCCTTACCCACACTCCCAAATCCTTTGGGTCGGCCAAACCCTTCCAATTTTGGCTCTCCAAATCCCTATCTTACTCCTTGAAGCCTAACTTTGGGTAGAAGTCTTCCCAATGAAGCCTTTGAGCTCAAATCTAAGAGAGTTACCCGATTTTAAGGTAATGTCTTCTTTTGAGACCTTTTGTTTGATTTTTCTTCTAAAACCCCCTAAAATCTTTTTATTATTTTCTTTTGTAACAACTCCAGTATAATAAATATACTAGGATTTTTTTATAAGAAGTATTATAGCTAAACTTACACACACCTACATCTAATGTTTAAAGGACATACTGTTTCCGTGGATGGTGAATTTATGCCTCCCGAAACGATGATTGTTCAACATTCTTTTAACACATTCAAAGGTGGCCATTAAAATGTCACTATATTTATATATGATATATAATATGTTTATGTTTTCCTTAAGCTTCTGTATTTTTCATTTTGGGCATACCTTTATGGTTTCCATTATGGGTAAACGCGATATCTTAATTTAAAGTAGTGCGGACTACCACCCCCTCAAAGTGATTTGTTTCGTTAAATACCATATGTGGGACGTATAAAGGATGGAACTATGATATTATATATGATATAATACTGGAATTATAATATACATTTCTATCATTATGATTCCATTCTATAAAATACGAAATAGAAATGAAAGTAGCGTTAATGCGTACGTAAGGCTTACCGTCTCCATGAACGGTGCATTTCATTTCTAACCTCTAAATGATTATGTAATATTATAAATTAATGTATATAATGGATATATATTATATATAAATCATGATTATAATTATGGACATAATGTATACATGAACAACTTGTAATTATAAAGGGTTTATTTTTGACTCAATTACCAATGATCGTTAAAATGACCGTTATTAACTTAAATAATTACAAAGTGTTCATGACATGGCAATAAGTGATATAATAGAAATAATGAACTTGAAAAATGTTCTTAAACAAGTATAAATTAACTCAAGTTTATTATTCAGGACATTAAAGAATTATTGAGTCATGTCGGACATGAGGTATGAGACTTCATCTCAATCTCCTTTCATTGAGGCATATTTTGTTTTATACACAACCTTCTTTTATATGGTGTATAAACCCCTTTGACTTTTATGTTTATTCAAAAGGAATATTTTTTATACAAAGTGTTTACTAAACGACAAAAGGGAATGTTTTTTTTGTACGTATGCGGCGATAACGACTTCTCCGCTGCCATGACCATTATTTGAGTTTCGGCTTCCTCTACAAGCCATCCTTTTTTTAAAAAAGAAAAATAAATACCATGTTTTACTTTTATTTTATTTTGGTATTGAAAATGGTTTTCATAATGTTTTTATATCAATGTGTTGTGTTGATATCTTGTGATTGAAAGGTGGAAATGTTATGTTTCCTTTATACATGTTTTATGTGATAGGATTATGTTGATGTTCTTGGGAATTATTATGAAGACAGTTGGTTCCATGATAAAATAAGGGCGGGTGAGGCCGATATAGCTCTCCAATGCATTGGGTAACGGGAAGGAGTGTAACGTTAAGGTTTCTCCGAAGAGATTTTGTGAATATACTGTGATGGGTATTCCAAACGTAACCAAGAGGGTTACTCCTTACGTAAGAATGTTATGAATGCCTCAAGTTACCTTTATGTCTTATGATTTCTATGATTTATTCATGATTTGATGAGGTATGTTAAAGTGCTTATGTTTTATGGGTAATGTATGATTTCATTCTTATGTATATATGTACCCATGTTTCCTTTCCATATTTTTATATTCCTAACTGAGCTTTTTTATGCTCATCCCAATTTTTTTTGAAATTTTCTTCACAGGTCAAGGGAGAGGTACATGATATGATGATAGTGTCAAGGAAGTGTCAAGAATGAATCCATGTTTTATTTCAAATATGTTTCCATTGATGGGAAAGAAGAATACTATCTTTATGTAACCACTTTGTTTATATCTGGAATGTAATGCATGTTTTATGATCTAATTCTCTAAATCTATAAACCCAAAAAGATCCTAAATGTGTAATCTTGTAATAACTCAAGATTAAGTAAGGTTTAAGGCTGGGGCCTTATAGTTGGTATCAAAGGTCTGTTTAGATAAATTTAGGAGTTATATATCTATTAAATGATTATCCAAAAATATTTTTTTAAGGTCAAATTAAAGTGATATAGTATTTGAAGATTACCATGTTGCTTCATCTAAGACATGTTTGTTCAGAATGGTTTTCCGTAGAGGAAACAGGGAAGCAGTGCTTGGAAGGCATGTAGAAGGAAATAACCTTCCGAATCAGCGTCCTGAGATGGTCAGAATTGGAACTGAACAGTTTGTTGCAGTAATGGCACAGTTCACTCAAGCGATAAATGGCGGTGGTATCCATACATGAGATCAGCCAGATCAACCGCAGAGGAACATGTCAGTGGTGGAACATTTCATGAGGCAACATCCCCCATCATTCAGAGGATCATCTGTCCATGTGCTAGCTGAAGGGTGGATTACAGCACTGGAGAAGATTTTTGATGTCATGGGGTGTTCAGATAATCAAATGGTTAGTCGTGCTATTTACTGTTTGGAGGGCGAAGTAGATCAGTGGTGGTCGATGGTTAAAAATATCAGGGACGCTGATGAGATTGATGCTCTCGACTGGGATGAATTCAAAGGTATGTTTCTTGAAAAGTATTTTCCTAAGGCTGTTTGACTAAGGGCTGAAAAAAAATTATTGGAATTTAGGAAAGGGGAAGACTCAGTGGCTTCCTATGAAGAAAGGTTCACTCGATTTGCATAGTATGCTCCAAATTTTATCTAAGACCTTGATAGTAAAATCAATCGTTTTTACTCAGGATTAAAGCCAAAATATCGAAGGGAATTATTTTCTCGTGAGTTTAAAAGTTATGAAAAGCTTGTTCGATGTGCTTAGAAGGTGGAAATGGAGTTTTCCGATGATCAAGTGTTCTATAACAACCAACAGAAGAAGAGACCGAGGTGGAAGGAGAAATGTAAGAATTCTTCAAAAAAGACTGATGGTAAGAAAACTAAGTTTCCAGTTTGTGATAAATCTAGCAAAAGGCATGCTGGGGAATGTCTTCTGAATTTTGGAAAGTGCTACCAATGTGGCATGATGGGACATAAGGCTTGTGAATGCATTGAAATAGATCAAGGTGAAGGTAAGAACAAATTTGATTTACAGTTAGTGAAATTTTTTAAGTTCAATGAGATGGGTCACTATGCAAATGAGTGTCTGACAAAGATCTTGAGTGATGGGAAGTAGTTAGACTACAGGCAGAAAGGGGTGGTGAAATCCTTTTCAACTTCATCAGTAGATGTCGGGCCATCAAATGAAGTTGTATCGGGTACTTTTTTTGTTTTTTCAGATTATGCCAGTGTGTTTTTTGATTCGGGGTCTACACATTCTTTCATCTCTGAACCCGTTTCTAGTAAAATGGGAATACCATCTCAAGAAATGACTCCTGAACATTTGGTAAAAACACCTTGGGGAAATGTTGAGGCAAAAAGAATTTATAAGACTCTTCCTATCCTTATCTATGGAAAGAAACTACTTGAAAACCTTATTGTTCTACTTCTAGTAGAGTTTGATGTTATACTGGGTATGGATTGGCTCTCTATTTACCATGCTAAGATTGACTGTAGAGATAATGGATTTTCTTTTCAGAAAGACTTTCAGTTTCTGTACAAGAATGAACCCTTACTATTAACAACTTATCAAGATGCCAAGAAACTTGTAAAAGATGGAAATGAATGTTACCTTGCACACATCATTGAAAATAAAGGAACTGTTCAGATTAATGATGTGCCAGTGGTAAATGAGTATCCTGATGTTTTTCCTGATGAGTTGCCTGGAATAATACCAGATCGGGAAGTTGAGTTTACTGTTGACTTAGTTCCTGATGCTAAGCCAATTTCAAAACCCCCTTATCGAATGGCTCAAATTGAACTGTTAGAGTTAAAGGAGCAATTTCAAGAGTTATTAGATAAAGGTTTCATTCGACCTAGCACGTCACCATGGGGTGCTAATGTTTTATTTGTTAAAAATAAAGATGGTTCAATGAGGCTATGCATTGATTATAGAGCCTTAAATAACATCACTGATAAGAACAAATATCCTTTGCCTCATATTGATGATTTGTTTGATCAGATCCAGGTAGCTTAGTATTTTTCAAAGATTGACTTGAGATCGGGGTACCATCAGCTGAAGGTAAAGGATGAAGATGTTTCGAAGACCGCGTTATGTACAAGATATGGCCATTATGAATTTGTAGTAATTCCTTTTGGGCTAACCAATTCACCTTCTATATTCATGGACATAATGAATAGAATTTTCCATGAGTTCTTGGATAAGTTTGTGGTGGTTTTCATTGATGATATTTTGGTGTTTTCTAAAAGTAAAGAAGATCATTAAAGACATTTAAGGGTTATTTTTCAAACCTTAAAGGAAAAGAAATTGTATGAGAAATTCATAAAGTGTGAGTTTTGGTTGCAACAAATTTCTTTCCTTGGTCACATTGTTTCTAAAGATGGGATAACCGTTGATCCAGAAAAAACAAAGGTTGTTGAAGAATGGCCAAGACCCACAAATGTAACTGAGATTCGTAGCTTCCTTGGTTTTGCAGGATATTACCGAAGGTTTTTTAGAAATTTTTCACGGTTATCTATCCAATGACTAAGATTACTCGGATGGGTTTTATGTTTATCTGGACAAAAGAATGTGATGATTGTTTTCAGGAATTGAAAAGAAGACTGGTGAATGCTCCAGTTTTGGAACTACCTTCCAGGAATGGTGAGTTTGTTATATACAGTGATGGTTCATTGAAAGGACTTGGTTGTGTCCTTATGCAGAATGATTAGGTAATTGCTTATGGTTCATGTCAGTTGAAAATTCATGAGGTAAATTACCCTACACATGATTTGGAAATAGAAGTTGTTTTTTTTTTCTTTAAAAATTTGGAGGCATCATTTGTATGGAGTAATGTGTGAAATATATGCTGATCACAAAAGTTTAAAGTATATATTCACTCAGAAAGAATTGAACATGAGACAGAGGAGATGGATGGAATTAATCAAGGATTATGATTGTACAATTCATTACATTTGGGAAAATCAAATAAAGTGGCTGATGCTTTGAGTCGAAAAAGTAATGCTTCACTAGAAATGTTGCATTTGGAACGTGATCCTTTGGTTAAGGATTTGATGAACTTTGGCATAGAAGTTTTTGGTGCAGGATTTTCTTCTGTTTTGTTTCAGGTATCAGTGAGATCATCTCTATCAGATAGAATCAAGCAAGCACAGAAGCAAGACAGTGAGTTTCAGAAAATGGAAGAGCTGGTTCAGAAAGGTATGATTCCTGAATTCAACATTGATAATGATTGCGTTTTGAGATTTGGGAAGAGATTGTGTGTGCCTTATGATTGACAGTTGAAGAGAGAGTTTTTATGTGAAGCTCGTAGTTCTCTGTTTTCAGTTCATCCTGGCAGTACTAAGATGTACAGAGATCTGTGGGAGTATTGATGGTGGGATGGAATGAAAAGAGATATTTCTGATTTTACTGTCAAGTGTTTGAGTTGTCAGTAGGTTAAAGCAGAGCGGCAATTACCGAAAGGGATGCTTCATCCTTTACTAGTTCCAGAGTGGAAATGAGAGAATATATCCATGGACTTTGTTGTGGGATTACCGAAGACATCTCGAGATAATAATGCAATCTGGGTTATTGTTGATCGCTTGACTAAATCTGCTCATTTCTATGCTATACGAGATACTTTTTCCCTAGATCAACTTTCCTGTTTGTATATTAAAGAGATAGTCAGGTTACATGGAGTTCCCCTCTCCATTTTATCTTATCGTGATCCCAGGTTCACTTCTAACTTTTGGAAAGGCCTTCAGAAGTCGTTGGGTACTGAATTAAATTTTAGTACAACTTTTCTTCCTCAATCAGATGGGTAGTCAGAACAAACAATTCAGACATTGGAGGATATTCTACGAGCTTTTTCGATGGATTATCAGGGAAGTTGGGACCAACATCTTTCTTTGGTTGAGTTTTCATATAATAACGGTTTTCATTCCAGTATACAGATGGCTCCGTTTGAGGCATTATATGGGAAGCGGTGTCAAACTCCAGCATTTTGGGATGAAGTCGGTGAAAGGAAGCTGATGGGACCAGAATTGGTAGAAGAGATGGCAGAAAAATTTCAGTTTATTCAGAAACACATGAGAACAGCTCAGAGAAGACATAAAAGTTATGCCTATAACTGGAGCAAGGATATATCTTTCGAGGTAGGTGATCTTGTTTTTCTCAAAGTTTCACCATGGAAATGTATGATGCGATTTGGTAAGAAAGGAAAGTTGAGTCCAAGGTTTATTGAACCATATGAAATTATGGAGAGAGTTGGATCAGTTGCATATCGGGTGGCTTTACCTCCGAGTTTATCTCAGGTACACAATGTTTTTCATGTTTCAATGCTGAGAAAGTATATGCTAGATCTGTCTCATGTTTTGAGTCCAGAAGTAGTTCAGCTGGAAGAAAACCTATCTTATGAGGAACAACAGGTCCAGATTCTTGGCCACAGGGAGAAAGTGTTACGAAATAAGGTGATTAATCAGGTAAAGGTTTTGTGGAAAAACCACATTATGGAAGAGGCAACATGGGAATCTGAAAATGCAATGAGGGATAAGTACCCCCATTTATTCGATAAGTAAACAAATTGAGGGGACACAATTTTCTAAAGGGGGGAAGGATGTAACATCCCAAGTAAGTGATGAATAACAGATATTTTTATCTATGTCTATTAATGAATTATATAGTGTTTTAGAGGCTTAAAATGAAAATAAATCCAATCTTAAGCATGGAATACACTAATATTTTTTAAAAGATTATTTTAATGCCTTTTGATGGCAATCCATTTTTAAATATATCTTTTGACAATTTTATAAGCTATGTTTGTCAAAATGAACTTATTCTTTATGATTGGTACATCAAAATTTACTTTGTGTGAATTTTTGGTATTTTTCTGACAATGTTCATTTTTTAATGAATAGTGAAAAATACTGCATTTTACATCAAAACTGCTTTTTAATATAATTTATTTATATTATTAGACTATCTTTTGAATTGTTTTTGAAGTGAAATAAGAATATATTTTTACCATTTAATCCAATGGTGTTCATTGGAATCAATTTCACTTTGAAATTGGACTTAAACTACTGTCAATCTTTTGATACATTTTGTTTCATAAAAACACACTATTTGTTTTGACAGCGGGAATTAATTATTAAAATAATTAATGAAACTTATATGTTTTGAATTTTTTAAAATAGACATCATTTTTGAATTCAGAATATCAAATATAACTTAGGGTGAATTTTTGGTAATTTTCTGAAAAACTTCAATTTTTGATGAATAGTGAAACCACTAAGTGGTACTTATAAAAACAGATTTTTCCGTTTAAATGAAATTTTACCATATTTGTGTTTTTAATTTCAAAAATACAACATACATGGATTTCATTAAGAAGTAAAATGTGGTTCAATGAGATTAAAAGAATTTTTTTGTGAATAGTAACTCTTAAGTTCTTAATCACGATTAGAGGTAATTAGTGTAGTTTAAGGTAAGAATAATGTTTTAATAAAATGAAATGACCTAGACACATGTCATACCCTTATTGGATGTGTCATGTCCGACCAAGAAAATCCATGGGTCAACTTGGGGACCTCATGGAGCCACTTTGGTTGGGAAATGACATAAATAACTTTTTATTTAATGTTAAAGTAAAAATGACACACACATTAGATGTTTTACTAAAACAATTGTTACATGGGGTTATAAAGATCAGAGTTTTGATTATAAATAGTAATTGGAAAGATGAAAAGATCTCCTACATCATATTAATTTTTTTATAATTTTTAGACATTACATAAATTAAATTATTTATGAAATCATGATGATGCGGCGATGACCTCATTATTTAACGATTTAAATAAAATGGAATGATAATGTAAAATCTAAGACCTACAAATGGCCAAAACCAATTGGATAAGTGGATTTAGAACCCTTATCACATTATCCTAGAATTATATCAATGTGGGACCTCTTAAATCCTAATACCATTTTAAAATAAAGTGACTTTTCTTTACCTTCAAAGAGTGCCCCTCCTCTCCTCTTATAAAAGGCCCCCACCTCTACCTCCTTACCCACACTCCCAAAGCCTTTGGCTCGGCCAAACCCTGCCCATTTTGGCTCTCCAAATCCCTCTATTACTCCTTGAAGCCTCACTTTGTGGAGAAGTCTTCCCAAGGTAGCCTATGAGCTCAAATCTAAGAGAGTTACCCGATTTTAAGGTAATGTCTTCTTTTGAGTCCTTTTGTTTGATTTTTCTTCTCCAACCCCCTAAACTCTTTTTATTCTTTTCTTGTGTAAAAAATACAGTATCTTAAATATACAATGATGTTGTTATAAGATGTATTCTAGATACACTTACACACACCTACATCTAATGGTTATGGGACATATTGTTTCCGTGGATGGTGAATTTATGCCTCCCGAAACGATGATTGTTCAACATTCATTTAACACCTTCAAAGGTGTCCATTAAGATGTCACTATATTTATATATGATATATAATATGTTTATGTTTTCCTTAAGCTTCTGTATTTTTTATTGTGGTCATACCTTTATGGTTTCCATTATGGGTAAACGCGATATCTTCATTTAATGAAGTGCGGACTACTACCCCCTCAAAGTGATTTGATTCGTTAAATACCATATGTGGGACGTATAAAGGATGGAACTATGATATTATATATGATATTATACTGTAATTATAATATACCTTTATATCATTATGATTCCATTGTATAAAATATGAAATAGAAATGAAAGTAGCGTTCATGTGTACGTACGACTTACCGTCTCCATGAACGATGCATTTCATTTCTTACCTATAAATGTTTATGTAATATTATAAATGCATGTATATACTAGATATATATGATATATACATCAAGATTATAATTCTGGATATAATGGATACCTGAACAACTTGTAATTATAAAGGGTTTATTTTTGACTCATGTACCAATGATCGTTAAAATGACCGTTATAAACTTAAATAATTACATAGTGTTCATGACATAGAAATAAGTCATATAAAAGGAATAATGAACTTGAAAAAGGTTCTTAAACAAGTAGAAATTAACTCAAGTTTATTATTTAGGAAATTAAAGAATGATCGAGTCAAGTCGGACCCGAGGTATGAGACTTCGTCTCTATATCCTCTCATTGAGGCATATTTTGTTTTATACACAACCTTATTTTATATGGTGTATAAACCCCTTTGACTTTTATGTTTATTCAAAAGGAATTCTTTTTATACGAAGCGTTTACTAAATGACAAAAGGGAATGTTTTTGTCGTACGTATGCGGCGACAACGACTTCTCCGCCGCCGTGACCATTATTTGAGTTTCGGCTTCCTCTACAAGCCATACGTTTTAAAAAATAAATAAATACCATGTTTTACTTTTCTTCTATTTTGGTATTGAAAATGGTTTTCATAATGTTTTTATATCAATGTGTTTTATTGATATCATGTGATTAAAAGGTGGAAATGTTATGTTTCCATTATGCATGTTTTATGTGATACGATTATGTTGAGGTTCTTGGGCATTATTATGAAGACGGGTGGTTCCGTGATAAACTAAGGGCGGGTGAGCCCGATATAGCTCTCCAATGCATTGGGTAACGCGAAGGAGTGTAACATTAAGGTTTCTCTGAAGAGATTTAGGGAATATATTGTGATGGGTATTTCAAACGTAACCAAGAGGGTTACTCCCTACGTAAGAATGTTATGAATGCCTCAAGTTACCTTTATGTCTTATGATTTCTATGTTTTATTCATGATTTGATGAGGTATGTTAAAGTGCTTATGTTTTATGGGTAAAGTATGATTTCATTCTTATGTATATATGTACCCATGTTTCCTTTCCATATTTTTATATCCCTTACTGAGCTTTTCATGCTCATCCCAAGTTTTTTTGAAATGTTTTTCACAGGTCAAGGGAAAGGTACATGATATGATGATAGTGTCAAGGAAGTGTCAAGAAAGAATCCATGTTTTATTTTAAATTTGTTTCCATTGATGGGAAATATGAAGACTATCTTTATGTAACCACTTTTTTTATATGTGGAATGTAATGCACGTTTTATGATCTAATTCTCTAAAAATCTAAACCCGAAAAGACCCTCAATGTGTAATATTGTAATAACTCAAGATTAAGTAAGGTTTAAGGCTAGGTACTTATTGTATATTCCATTATATTTTAAATATGAATGGGTTCATACAATTTATATTCTTCTTCCATAATATAATTCTTTTTTTAATGATTAATTCCTCTTGGATCATGGGTTTTTCTTGTCTCTTAGTTTGGTAGGTATTTTTTCCTCCATTACCCTACCTAGAATGAATAGATTTATAACTATAGTTATAACAGTTAAAAAAATATAAATAAAAAATATTTCTTCTATACAATTTTGGAAATGATTTCTTTCTGTTTTTGGGTTCCGTGTTTATCCCCATTTAGATAGCTCCATTCATCTTCACAGTAAGACAATGTATGATCAAATGTCTTGTGAATTGACATTTCATAAGGTGAAATATATTCTCGCTTCCCTTCCTCATCATTTCCACTTATTTTGTAATGTTATTTTACCAAAGATCCTATTTAGAAAATTTAGGATTATTATTTTCTCTCTTTTATATTTGGCATGAATGTTTGATTGTTGGGAAAAAGGTGCATTTGTGATATGTGAAATTTTTTTTCTTCCCTTTATTTTGGAACATCTGATTTATGACAGTTGATGTATCTATATAACATCAAATTTCACTTTTTTCTATAATATTTATATCAAATAATTCAAGGCCTTCTCAAAAACATCATAACCTTGATTACATAAATCATATATATCTATATCTAAAAACATTTAAAAATGTAATTTATTTTTTGATTCCATTAATTTTGATTCAGTTTTTATATTATTAGTTAAATTAACTATATCTTCTTCAAGTAACTAAACTATATTATACTTTTCCTCCAGTTTTGATGCAATTTCATTGGTTAATTTTTCAAGTTCTTCAGTCCTGAGTTTAATATCCCTAAAATATTCTTTGAATTGAAATTTTTTTAAATGATATTCTTAATATCCTTTAATTTGATTAATTGATGCTTTAATATGATAAAATTAATATGATTTCTCTTTTAGAGAAACTATCATTGTACGTTTCATTTTCCTTCAATGATAAGGTTATAAAGAGAACACCCAAGTTCCACTTTAAAATTAAAAAACCAATGAAATGATTATATTTATCTATTTTAGGTATAATCATTACAAATATATCCATCACAGGTGATTTGGGATTATATTTAAACTCTAGTTATACATCAATTGAATCTTCATTATACTATTTTCATTCATTGTATATAATAATTTTTCAATATAATTTCATTCATAGTTTTAATTCTAACTTTTTATAGAAACCCTTTTGAGGATTATTCATGATTTCATGTTCACTTTCAAAAAAATATAATTTACTTTAGCATAAAGTGGAAATGTACCCCACTTTACCAATAAGAAAACAAGGGAATAGAATCTTTCCTAAAATTATCCATTTCTATTTCATTAATTTCATGGAAAATTGATAAATAATTTCATTTTATACTTCATCCTTAACTGGTAAAATCCCAATTCTTTTTCATGGATTTTAATTCCATTTCCTTGGTTACTCAAGTGGATGCATCTTCTAGTTTGACTCTCATTTCCTAAGAAACTAGTCTGGCTATTAGATCATAAAGGGAAATCATATAGACCTATCAATATAGAAGTGGTAAAACTATTGGATTTTATAGAGGAGGGACGTGTCTCATGGTTTTATTATGAATTTCAATATCCTTATTTTTCCACCTATTCCATGAATATAACTAAAAACAATATTTATGAAATAAAATAATAAATATCTGTTTTCATTTGGATGAATTTTTTTATCGTTGGATTTATTTTGATAGAATTGTTATTTCACCCCCTTTAAATTGTTATCACCTTAATATATCTTTTCTTGTCTCTCAAACAGGGACTTGACTGTAGTGAAATTGTTCCCATTTATATATATGTTAGAAGATAATTCTATTGTAGGAACATTTTAGGTATTGGGATCAATTTAAATAATATTCTCGTTTTTTCAGTCAAAGAAAGTCATATTACATCACAAACTTGAATCCCATGAGTTGTGGAAAACAGAAATTCCTTCCCAAGGGATCAAAGATGAGATATCATTCAATTCATCTAAATATGATAGTTTCATCTATAAAAAAGAGGAAATAACATAACATTAAATTAATTTCCCACAAAAATAGATGAATCATTTACCACCAACAACATATTCATGATGATACCAAATGTAGGACCCTAGAACACATTTATAAGGGAGGGTTTTATTTGGGTGTCAAATTTTTCATTTAAAGTGACGAGTCTTGTCCCCAATGTGATATGCACTTGTAAACCTATATAATGGAATCATGTTGTTATTTTAAATTCAATATTCATATAGGAAACATAAAATATTAACTTAGTTCACCACTACAATTTTGGTTAAGGAGGATAAGCTGATAGTTTTTCATTCATACCAAATTACACTAATATACAACAGTTATTTTTAGTAATAAACTTGAGACACACCCACTATCTGATAGAAACAATTCTTTTACAGGAATTTTATGAAGAGAACATGAACCCCTCTAAAAACTTTTGAGGATTCCACCTAGATCAATTCCATGGGTGATGTCTAACTCAGTTTCATGGCTTAACGATATCTTTAGAAGATTAGAAATTTAATTATTTTCCCAAATTATCATGAGAATCTAAATACCCCATATTCATTAGATGGGGATTTTGAAATCACTATTCCCATAATAAAATATGTTCCACACAACCTTTTTTGATGCTTCTAGCCTTCAAAAAACCACCATTTTTTTCAAATAAATAACAGTCGTCATGAACCCATACACTTTTATGAAGCACTCGTCCTTCTAAATACCCTATCCTTCATGGAACACTATGTTTTTAACATATTTCATGTTCTTATGTATATTCCTTTTATAGAAATCCATGGCATTTGTTGAGGCATAACCATTATATTCACAATTCTCTAGATGACAAATAATTCTTGATTGACGAATATCTCATCCATATCAAATTTAGAGTAATACATACATTTTAAAAAAACTTATTTTGGATTTCCAATGTGGGGTTGCCACCAATTTAATATGGTTCTGATCATGAGGCTTTCATGTTCACCATGTCCTTTTCATGAACCTCTACATTCAATTTTTTAAATCTCCATGTCTTCATGAATATCTAGTGAAATTTCACCTATTTTTGAAGATTATTATATTCATGTAGATTCAGCTTCATCTCATTATTCTTTTACAACCCTTCATTCCTTCATTACATCAGATTCCTTTATGAAGCCCCACATCTTCTCAAAACACCAATATTTTCAAAACTCGGTATGTTTCTATATTAAAGAATTTGTAGTCAAGGAAATCCAAGTTTCACAAATATTCTTCCATCCTTCTAATTTTTTAAACCAAAAATTTGGAAACCCCTAGAAATGATGTTACAATCAATACTAAATCCATCATCAACCTACAATCACATTCCATATAAACTGGATAATCAACCCATGTGTGGATTGAAAAAAAAAATTGGTTTCCAACAGTTAAAATGCTTGGTTCCAGCAATAAAAACTTATGCTAATATAAAATATACCTTCATTTCAATAAATTTTGAAAGAGACCATAAGGTTTTTAAACTAACATTCTTTTACTGAAGAATAGTCTATAAAATAAGAATAAATTGTACACATTTCAAAAATATTATATCTCTATTAATCCATTTAATGAAAAATTGATTTGGCACATTGTTAGAAAGAAAAATTAGCTATATCCTAATAACAATGTGAGATAATGGATTTTGGTACAACACAATACTATTGTATGTATGAGTATTTTATTATCCCTTAATGGTGAGCCATGTAAAATACATGTTTAATTTTACATTACATTCCTATATATGTTTTTGGAATTTTGTGTGATCCTCAAAGAGCGAAGGATATATTAAACATTTCCCATACAATTTTATGACAAGATACTTAAGACAAATTAGATTCAATTGAAAAAAGTTTAATACTATGTGAACGATGATTCACCCCTCTTTCAGGGTTTGTATATTCAATTTAGTCTAAATAGAGTAATTTTCATTCTGGATTGTAATTGTGTGTTATATAATCACCATGATAAGAATTGGTTTTGATATTAAGAGGTAACATGGGAATTGTTATTGTTGGTATGTTATCTATGGTTAGGGTCTTGTAGTTAAAATTATAAGGTTGTTGAGAATGGAAGGTGAATACTTAAGTGGTGGTGTCTCGTAGATAGAAGAGTCTATTAAGACAAGGGGATATTTTCGAATGTGTTTTGGTTTTCCATTTATTAGGGTTTTCTATCACTATATGGTACTATTAAGGTGTCTAATTGTAATTATCGTTGGGTATTATTAGTCTTAGGGTAGTAGTTTCATTGAAGTGTTGTGATTAGAGTTCGTATTTTATTTTCCTTCTAATTTTGAGTGTTAAGGATTGTCTTATAAATTTAGGGAATATATTATTGTTGAAATTGAGATGGTGTAATCTTAATTATGTTTTGGTCATGATTTAGGATGTTATGTTTTATTAGAGTACATAAAATTAATTAATGTGATAATGGTTTACATTTCATTTATTTTTATTAATGTAAAAACTTATTATTTTAAGACACTGACAAATGATATATTCCTGATATGTTATAATTATTTTTTATTATTATCTGTGCTTATGTTATTTAATTAATTTTATTAGTGTAATATTGTCGTTATGTATTATTGGGTGATGGAGAGTACGATGACCCATTAAAAAACGGATTCAGATTATAGGGATTAAATTTAGGGTTCATGGTGTGGAAATAAACATAAGGAGGGGCAAATGATTTTTATGTCTTTTATGATTCCACACATTAATATTAATATATTGGACAATATAAGGTGATTTGGTTGCGATTTTGATAATGTGGTATGATATCTTCCATTTGTATAGATGATATAAGAATTCACTGGGTAGTGAATGTGTAAGATGTTTGTTATGTCATTCAATCATTCCTGATCATTTATTCAGGGGATTCCCTTCATATATGGATACTTTCTCAAGACATGGATTGATATTTAGATTTTAATTTCATAGTGGTGTTAATGTTATTGGTCATTTTATAATTTTTATTATTTTTAAATTTTTATTTATTAAAATTTAATTAAATGTAAATATTTTATATTTTATATGGACGAGTGAACTTGAAGGATGTAAAGATATATTATGATATTAATTATAGGGTTGTGTTATCTTATACTTATTTCATTATTTTTATGCTATTTATTATTTAGTGATGTTTATTTGTTTCATTTAGAGTTGATTTAATGTATGTTTCCTATTGAATTATTTATTTACATGTATGTATATTTTTTATAAGAATGATCCTATTGAGTAATACCAATTGATAAAATTTTTATATTATCAGGGATTTGTTTAGAAATAAAGTTCATAGAATATTTTAAGGTGTGCTTTAGGTGGTTCAAGTATATGTATAAAATGATTTCATTGCAAGTTGAGGATTTTTGTTATTGTATAAATTATAAATTTCAAAATATATGGGTTATAATAATTATATATTTAGGGGAATCATTTGATATAATTGGGTTTTTTGTTTTAGTTTGGATTTAATTATGTAAATTCCACCCAAAAGTGCATATTATCACCTCAGTTCTAGTGTTAAACATATTAACATTTTGATTTTCACTTCATGGGACATACACATCGTCACTATAAATATGATTTGGGTAATATTGGTGATGAATCATAATATAGTGGTATAAAATATTTTGTTTACGAAATAGAAAGAATATTAGAGATAGTAATAGGAATGGATTCCATAGGTTTAATATAGATATACTGTACTTTGTGAATAAAATATTTTGTAGGACATGAAATATAGTAATGATAGATATTTTTGGTACCCCCTATGACTCAATTAAAGACCTTTATAACCTATAAACTTTTTTGATGAAAATAAAACCTTTAAATGGTAGATTCATAAGTAATACACATGCATCATTATAATTAAATGCTTTATTTTTTTAATATTTATTATGTTTTAATGATTATATTTGTTATAGTTTTTGATAGTTTATATTTTTATTATTAAACATAATTATATTTTCTTAAGGTTGAATTGGACGGTTTCTATTGAAAAAGAATATTTATAAAAATCCTAGTTGTTGTTATAACATGTTTTATTATGAATTTTCCATGATTCCAAAATAGATATTACTATGCTATCATTGACATGGTTTATTCATAACTGAATACTATGTTGATGGCTTAATTGATCATCAATGTTATACATATTATTTTTTGTAAATGATTCCTGGTAAATAATGTAGGGAATTTATTATATGTAATTGGAATTGAATACCTCATTAAAATGTGTATCATGTAATTATTAATTCATGATTTTTTAAATAGTTTTTGAATTATAATTTATTTACAATTTTTGTTTATAAATCAATATGAACCTTCCAAATTATATTAGATTTTAATAAAAATAAATTTTGATAAATCAAAAAGAATTTTTTCAGCATTACATTTTAGGGATTTTGTAATTCCTTTATCAAATTTTCATTCCATGTGTCATTTATTAACATATTTATTTGAACGGGTGAAGATGAATTTTTAGAAATTGAGAATTCATCATGTGACAGAAATAGTGAATATGGATTATTTTTTAGGGAATTATTTAAATTTTATATATTTTTGAATTAATTTTTATATAAACCTGATAAGGTCTATGATATATTATGTATTATTTACAGAAATCATTGTATCTTAATTAATGGTTTCAAATTATGTCGGGATGGGATATCAACGTGAATATAAACATTTGTAAACTGTAAGGAATTATGGAGAATTTGGTATGAGAGGTCATTGAGGCTTGTAAATTACAGGGCAGTTTCATGGACAAGAAAATTAACATAGGAAAATGAGGAACTAATCTGACTTGGTATTTGTTGTATTTTATGGTTTCTTCCCATATAAAATCCCTTCATCACCATACTAGATGGGTTGTGAATAATGGGGTGCTTTCTTTCTGGCATCAAAACTAGGATGGAGCCCCCCTAGGGTTTCTTAGATGATCGGTACCTGACATCACCTTAAATTAGACTAGAAGGTTCCTGGTTATAATAAGTACGATGCTGTATAGGGACCAAAAAATGGTCTTTAATTATATTGTGCTCATAAACGAACTAGATAGATGTGTTTTCAATGCTTCTTCCTCTGGTGCTTTCTCAGCCAAGGACTATTGGGGGTCATTAGTACAACGACTCAATAGGGTTTATGGGAATAGATGTTGTGGATCAAGGAAATCCATTTTAAGATCAATTTTATGGTGTTCTAGGTCTAGAATCATGACCTTCATAGAGACAAGAAAGTTAATAAGACCATTGTTTTCTTTTTTTAAAATATATGTGTTGATAGGGTTATAAAGAGGATTGTTCTGAGCATCTGTGCATCAAAAGAGAATGGAATCTTCATGTTTGGAGAAACATCAAGGATTTAAAAGGGATATCTATTCCAACTATACAGGACTCTTCTTTCATGGACCTCTGGTTCCATGGGGGTGAGAGATTCCAGTTTAGAGAGGAAAGCATGTGCAGTCATTCTGGTGGTTGGATGATGGGTTATATGGATGGAGAGGATCAAGGCAATGCAAGAAAGAATATAGTGGTTGGGTCAATAGATCCTGGAATGAACAAAGATAATTTTGATTGATATGGCTCGATCTTGTAATGATTGATGTAATGAACCCTCTCTCAGACCATTCTATATTGGCATAATTGACAGAAGTGCTAGTAATTCTGGTATTTGGGTAACATGGTTCCTACACCACAATGGCCTAAAACTCAATATTGATGGTACCTACACCTAAAATGAAACAAAAAGTGGTAGTGCGGTTAGGGACTCAGGTGGAAGTGTTTTTCTTGCCTTCCATTACCACTTTTAAGGAGGGAATTCTCTTATGGATGAGGCTTTGGAATAACTTAATGGTCTTCATATTTTCCAGATTTTGTTGAT
Source organism: Viscum album (assembly GCA_963277665.1). Classification (NCBI taxonomy): domain Eukaryota; kingdom Viridiplantae; phylum Streptophyta; class Magnoliopsida; order Santalales; family Viscaceae; genus Viscum; species Viscum album. Next base: position 136,393,858 of record OY728161.1, on the reverse strand, counting down.
TGGGTTGGCTGTAGTGCAAGCAGACACAATCATTATTCATGATTCCATTCTTGGCAGATGAAATACTCCCTGGTCTATATCTAATGTAATGAGAAAGTGTAGATCACTTGTCAGTGACAAAACTGACATCCTAAATACATGGAAGTAGGAAAATATGGTTGTGGATCATCTTGGCTCTTTGACCTCATAGTGTCTCTCTATCTTCTATCCATAGGACCTGAATTCATTCACAAAGGATGGGAAGAGTATCATTATAGGGGACTCCCATTTGCTTCCTCATATTAGGACCCTATAGCCTCTTGTCCATTACCAGTTTTTTTGTTTTAGATGTCCTATTTTTTAGTTAATAATAACATAAAACAATGATTTCTGTATATGAATCCTCAAGAACTTTTTCTTGTTGATCATATTATAATATATAATGTGTAATGAAGTCAACAATATAAGATAATAATACTTACATTATGTTTATTGATTATTACGAATGAGAATAAAATTTTGTCTATCCTTATTCTGATATAAAATTATATTTAAGTAATATTATTTATTTAATGGATATGATGATTACCTAGAATATTTCTCAAATAATAATAGTTTTTGATGTAAGAAATTATTCTTAATGGGTTTTGGGATTATTGATACCATAATTTATTAATATTTCTTTAATAACATGTTTTTATTGAGGGAAAATTTTATTGATTTTGAATATGGATAATGAGATGTTTTCAATTAATGTAATTGATGCCTGAAATCTATATGTGGTTTTGTTTATGATGGTTTATATTTGTTTATTGTGGATTCATAATCATTAATGTTGATATTTCCTAGGGAAATATGTATATGTTTTTTGTGATATATATGTTGTTAGTGGGGTTGTGTGGATATTGTTTTGTGATTTTTTATGGTCGTTTGTTTATATATTGATGATATGGGATGTGTTGATCTATCAATGGTGTGAAAATAAGTTATTTGATGTTATTTTGGTTTAGAATTGTATTAATAAAAATATGGCTACCCGACACCTTCTTTTCATATTATTACATGATTCTGCAATATAAATATCCATTGATACAACACGATGATTGTAAAGGACTAGTTTATTTGGAGGACTTGGTTCATAATACTTTAAAATAATAATAAAATCGATAATTTTTTTTTCTTTATTGTGATATCCCTAAATCCATATGAGATCCAGAAATTTCACAGCATTACATATGGAATACATTAATAATGGGGTGATCCAAAAATCCCAGTAAGGAAATAATTATTATAAGGAAGAATAAATAATGTGATTCAAATTTATAACATGATATCATTAAAGATTATGTATTTGTGTAATCGAGTGCAAGCATAACATAAATATAATGGTATTATATAGTCATGGAAACATAGAAAATGTGGAATATGTATAACATGACATAAACATGAGTCAAGTCTAACTTCGTAGACAACATCACATGGTTGAAAAGGTCCCATACTGGATTAAGTTTACTCCATTATACCATACATGAAGCCTCATGAAACTAAATAATTTCCCAATGAACTGGAATGGTATCTGGGAACACGCATCATAACATTTACATGACCAATGTGTTAAACATAATGTATGTAAAGAATAATTTGTAACATAATAATTAACCATTGAATTAAAATTTGTTACATCATATGGCTTCATATAATGGTGAAATAAAATTTCATAAAAATTACATTTGAGAAATAATCTAAAGGATTGTATTAACAAATAAAAGGAATATAGAATAATCTAGTATTATTTTTTAGAGACATATATACATAATTTTTAAAAATTGTATAACATTAATTGAGATATATTGTGAGTTAGGAGTGAAACATCATAAAATGAAAGAAAATTATGGTTTATAGAGAACCATTTCCTAGAGACTGATTTTTATGGTGTGTTCTTTATATCCAATAATAATAAACATCAGTTAATAGTTTACATTATTATGAATTTTTTTCAAACTTATTATTCTGTTGATTTAATTTTTTACCATGTCATATCAAATAAATTAACCTATTAATTTCACAACAGACGTTTTAACAATAAATATCTCATGTGTCCAACATCACTTTGGCATATTTACTGTGTTGAAGTATATTACTAATTCATCATCTATAAAGTGGTAAACATGAAATAATTATCTTTTTTATAAGTAATATAAAATTTTAATCCAATATTATGCATATTTATGATAAATGAAAAACATTTCAATCCTGGAGATGGTAATCCATATGTTCACATTGTTAACATTTCTATTTTCCAAAGATCATGAAGCGAGGAAGATTAGTGTTATTTTATCTTTAAAAATTTTATTTAGATCATAAATATCATATTATTTCATTAAATAACATTACACATCCCTTGAAGAGACCAATTTTTTCATTATAATAATTTGACATTTTTCAACATATATTTCTAGAGCTTCTTGCTAACACGACATGTGATTCTAAGGACTAATGTACAAATAATAAACTTTAGAAAATAAAAAATATATTTTATAATTATCATGTATTGTTTATTAAAATATATATTATTTATCCTAAATGGAATCATGGATCAATATTCTGAGACCACGTTTCAGTCCAGAACTTGATGTCTTCCCTATGGGTTGCTGGAAATAGGTTAACGTGTGACATTTAATTTCTCTCCACTTAGTAGTACACTAAATAAATAAATTCATTTATTCATTAATTTAAAAAAATTAAATTAATATAATAATTTTTATATTTTATATCCTATTGGGTTATCCAAACTAACCTTGGTTGAATTCAATAGCTTCTTCTCTTCCTTCCATTGGTGAATCTCCTTGGATGATGATGAGATGCAAGATCAGAAAATATTAGTGTATAGTGAATACAATGATTTCATTATTTCATTGGACATTTCATTATTCTATGAAAAAATATCCAATCTCTAGGTAGGACTCATCATTCAATAGTTTGTGTCCTTTTTGATTATATTGATTCAGAAGATCAATCCCCTTCTTTGATATATGCCAATTGTGGCCTAAACATGAGTTTGTGTATAGATATTTTAATTGGTAATTATTATTTTTTCTAACCCAAATAATAATAATAATATTTTTTCCAAAGAAATATTTTCCATTGATTGTTGATATTTTAATCTTGTGAATTTACTTTTCAATTTCTTTGTATTATTCACTAGTATGACCATGTAGTCCGGATTCGGCGTTATTGGGTAGTATCGAGCCTAATAAAAATCCATGAATAATTAAAATACATTTAATGAGTTACTAATCGATAAATATACTGTTGATATTGTATTTCATTCCATTTAGATGATTTTTTTGATTAATGATCTGCTCATCAATCGATGAAGGAGAGGTGGTATGCAGTGCATATTGTGAAACCCAATAGTCAACAAAATCAAATTTTCATTCACTAGATGGCTAGATTCAATGGGTGGTGGCTAGATCCACTAATTTTGGTTAAATTTGATATGGGAATCAACATGTAATTGTTCTATTGGATATTTGTAAGGTGGATCTATATTTGTTAACAACTCCTGATTACACACCGTGTACATTTATAAACACATAGTGTGTATCCTTGTCGATGCGACTACATGAGTCTTAATAAATAATATGGATTAAAAATATTGTAGTCTCCCTAAACACCTTATACCCCCCTTACCCAGGTGTATGACCCACTTTATGGAGAATATATCATGGAAAACCCCATTTTCCAATGTTCATTGACACTATTTTGATACGTGGACATGACCAAGGACCTCGGTGGGACCCCGAGTGCATGGGCATACATCATATATCCCTAAAAAATTTATTTCCCTGTTTAATTGGAGATCCATGTAACTCTATATAAATTTCCAGATGATGGATAGGGTCCCACATTGTGTGGGTCCCCTACATGCTATGTAACCCTTGGCTCTTTTTGAGGACACTTCAAGATTCAATATCAGCATGGTTTGAACATGGATATTATACCAGGAGTAGAAAACCCTTTTTGTTTTTCTACATAGAATGAAATAGTTATATTAGTTGTGAATTTTCAGATATTTTGTGGCATTTTATGGGCACGAGTCCTGGTTCAGAGCAATTTAACGATGAATATGATCACACAAGATCACCAAGGGAATCCCGAATGGAACTCCCCAGCAGGGATGGGCATGGGTCCTCAATGAATTTTTGAGTGGAATCCTCTATATGGGATGTGAAGGGATCCTCTATAGACTCTTAAATTTTATCCATCATATTATAATAATTCCTGGGAACTCTACAGACCTACTGAGTGGTACACTACAAAGAGGATGTTCATGTACCCTCGATGACATGTGTAATAGAGCCGTCTATCTAGGACTAGCATGGGTTTTCTACTGACATCATGTGTAGAATAATCCATCTAGGGAGATGATGGATTCTATACTGATTCCTATAGTTATACCCTCCAGCTATATATGTAATGGGTCCTCTGTCATCTTTTATATTATTACCCTCCAGTTGGCCTAGCTATGAGTCCTCTACTGTCTCATAATGTGTAACCCTCTAGCTATGCTCTGCGTGGATCCTATACCACTGAGTGGAACCGCTGATGTTGTAATTGGTAATGGGTCCTCTACCTAAATATTTTACTTCCTCGTCTATAGTACATCGTGATGAGGAATGACAAGACATAGATTGTTACTTTTTAGAAGATTTAAGAGATACATTTTAACGTAGATTGAGTTTTGAAACTATTTTCAAATCTTCTTTTTGGGATGATATGATATAGGGATCACCTTAATCTATATTCTGGGATTATTTTAATCTAGTATATATTTATATCCATAACCTTTTATTTTTTTATTCTCCTACCATTGGTGGTATAGACGGGAGGGGAATGCAGCATGTTTTCTAATATTATATTCTCTTGGTTGGATGATTTCACTATAATGCAATTGGAAGAAAAGACTCAAAATTTATTATATCCACAAACTATGTTGAGACCCTGTTTCTTCTAGGCAGTTACTCATTATCTTCCTTCTGTTGAGCTACATTATTTTTACTATATACTATCTTCCTATTTCTATTGTATTTATTATTAATTCCATTTTAGAATTCAGGGGGTCCCACTGGGTATGTATATAATCTCCCATACATGGGATTTTCCAACATGTGTTGTGTCTTATGCATAAAATGGATAGGTTGGTGGTTATTAAATTGGGATATAATGTACATTGGACTATGTCCTATGGTCGCATAATTGAGATCAAGATTTGTTCTCTCTCAGTTCTTTACATTCTAGTTTTTTTAGGTAGGTACATCTTTCAGGATTGGAATGAATTTCTCCTCCATTACATTTTAGATTAGACTATCTTACTCTTTTCTTGTGTATAGTTTTTTACAAGAATGGTTCTTTCCTTGGTATTCTACAAATAATTTATTTAATCCTCTCTGATAATGCAACATGATGGCTATGTGTTTGCGTTGAAATTCTTAGAAAATTTCCTTCGCATGATATTTATTCCTTTTCAACTAATATCTAGACACTATCCTATAGAGGTTGGAATAGGGTAATTATAAATTAGACCCTGACTTGGGTCTGGTAGTGAATGATTGGTATCAAAGTTGGTTCGATCATTGGGATATTATTTGGAGTGGTCCCCTTAAGAGGAATTTGTTGGGATTGTGGAAATAGTGTCAAAGTGTTTTGATATCATTTATCTGGCCTGTGAATATAATAATGGTATGGGGGATGATGTATTTGTTCACCAACACATTTACAACATACTTTTCAATAATGCATGCTGAGAAATTAGTTGTAGGGATCAATGTTACATGATTCATCGATATTCCTTCTTGAGTGAGATCCCTATTATTGTTATATATATATATTTTTTCACATCTAACTATGGTTCATAAGCATTAAATTTCAGGATGACTTCATGAATCCATCCATCCAGGATATGAGTTCTGGATCATGATGAAGATCTGAAAAGACATGAGGAAACAATTCATGGTTCATCCCCTGATCATCTTCATCTGAGTGGGTAGGTAGAATCATCACCGCCAATTGTGGTATACGTAATCCTGATAGTGTAGTTTTAGGATGCATGTAGTATTAGTGTGCTCCTAGATTTCTAGGACTAGATACCATAGAGGTTCTATGACAAGACAGATTCTTAGGTAGGAATTTATTGGAATTATTTGATGGAACTTTTTTTAGAGTCATCTGAAATCTGAAGGATCTTGTTCCTGAACTAGTGTTTTCCTTTTTCAAATAGATTATGGGAATTGGTAGAGTCTTGTTATGATGATTCATAATTATTTGAGACACATGTGGCCTGAATTCTAGTAGATGTTCTATGAGGAACACTACCCCTACATTTTCCACTCAGTTCAGAATCAATAGAATATAGAGATATATTAGGGAGGGGTGATCATAAATGAGTATGAAACAAGGTTCACTTACCTTACCCTGATATTACATTGATATGATCCTTGATGTTTACTTCAAATGATTAATGTTTGGGTAGGGACTCTGTAGATATATATGATCCAGCATGGTGACCTTATGAAACCCTACCAATGCTAGGGGAGGATCAGGAACTAGGGATATAGATCTTTATACCTGAGGGATGCCTAATAGATGTGGTTGGTAGTGGTCATCACAGGGCAGAGTCATCTATTCCATCATAAAGGATTAAGTCAGCATGATAATGGGATAGCATATCTTTTCACAATTAGACTCAGTATAGTGTTTTTGCTGTATGAGAACAACATAGAGCACTAGAGAATCCCATTAATGGTTAGTTATTTACTTATGATGGGTGAGATCACATAATGTGGGAACACATGACGAGAAATGATGAGCACCATAACTAGGTAGCTATCATACCCCAATGGTAGAGGCAACACCATGCTCAAGGATCCCTTAGATGAGGGAAGGGTGGTCCCTAGGGAGTCAGAGATAACATAGGAGTTGTCTGAGATATGTGAGGTGGAAGATGCTATAAAATCATTCCCCCAAATAAAACATATAAACCTCATTTGGCTCATGAATCTTTTGGTTTGGGATATAGATAAATGCTTGATCAGGAGGCATATAACCCCACAGTGCATGACATGATTAGATGTGTGCTCTGTACTTATCATACACATGATTTAGTATTATTTGATCTATGTTTTAGTAATTCTTTAATCTTTATACCATAGTATGAGATATGGATAACCTAATTGAGGTTCTTGCTCAATAGTTTTGTACTAAAATTCATAAATGGAACACTTCTTTTGTATATTTTAGCTACCGGTAGTGCGAGAAATCTCTTGGAAGAGAATGGTTCATGTTAGACATTTGGATCATCAAAATTGAACCATATTAGTTAATCTTGGGTATGTATTGGGTTTAAATTTTTTAATCCCATATTGACTATCACTACATATGAGTAATATTCCAATGAACTGATGTGATGTGATTCTTTTTTATGGGTGAGAGAAATCTCATAGAGGGACCATTGAGTTCTGTGAGTTCGAAGCTACATCCCATCACCAATTAGTTTGGATTTATATCCCTTGGAGAAGAAGTATCTTCATGAATCTGTATTACTTTAGTTGTAGGGGATTATATGGATGTCTTCCCCTAGGACGTTTTGGGACTACCTATAAGGTGGGGGATGGAGTTCTATATTGACTTATATCCCATGACTTTTCTGATATCTTCTTCAATATATCCAATGGCCCCTACCATGATATGTGAGATGTGTTTACATTACAAGGACCATAATGAAAATTTTTTCATTAGGACCATTGTGTCCCCCTATGCAACTCCATTATCTTTTTTGAAAATGGAGAAATGGATTTTTTGTATTTTCATGGATTATTGTCACCTGAACCAGGATACAATAAATAAAAAGTACCCCAAGGTGAACATTTTTGACCTCTTTGAACAGTTGTGAGGTGTGATATGGTTCTCAAATATTGGACTCCAGCATGGATTCCACCAGTTGAGGGTTCACAAGGATGATGTTCAAAAGAATTCATTCTGAAATCTTTAGGAACAATATGAGTTCTTAGTGATTCCATTTTGTGGAAAAAATTCACCTATGTGTTATATGGATTTGATGAACCATGTCATCTTGATTTACATGGACCGGTTACATTTTTTCATCATCTAGATCATACTTATCCACTCTATATCGGAGGTGAAGCTTTTCGAGAACAGTGGGATGGATATAGATTTTCTTTAAGAGAACAATATTCATGGAAAACTCTCGATGTGGAAATTTGGGATTCATGAGGTTCGCATTCAAGGTTATATCATTTGTAATAATGTATTAGATATGGAACTTGTGAATATCGATGTTGTTCTTTCTTGTGATAATTCCAGGATCATGTATGATATGAATAGCTTTATTGGTATTATGGGGATTTAGATGATGTTTATAGAAGATTTATCAAGATTTTTATAACCTATATCCTTGATGAAGTGGAAACAGAATTCATTTACTAGGAAAGAGTAGTTCATGGGGTATTTCATGGTGTTGATTATGGGTTTGATGATTGATCTAGTGAAGAGACTAAGAGTGGAGGGCGTAGAGTATGTTTTGTGTTGAGATTCCTCATGAACTGGTCTTGGCTACATATTGATTCAATGATAAGATGATATCGCATATGGGTTGAGGAAATTGAGACCCCATGAGAAAAACTATACAACTCATGACCTAGAGGTGATAGGGTTTGACTTCAAAGTAGGATGTGGAGAAACTGCCTTATAGTGGAGAACTTTCTGGATTACATAGACCATCAGTGCCACATGTATGTCTTCATGTTCAAAGACATATACCTAATATAGCAGCACTTGTTGGATTTCCCACTAGACTATGAATTTCATATTGTCTATTCTCGGGGTAAGGGAAATATCGTACAATAATTCCTTAATAAGAGGTCATAGGATGACATTGTGTATTAGGATTTAGAGTTGATTGTTTCCTTGTAGTTGAATCTAGTGGAGTAGTATGATATAAATATTTTTCAGTCGATGGTGTTGACTCTCATGCTTCTCAAGCATGTGAGAGAGTCATAGATAGGATACATCGATTACAATGTCTTATGAGACACTATATCCATGTTTTAATCAGTATATTTATATTTAAAAGTGATAGAATCATGTTATTCTATTATAAGGACAAATAGTTTTCCCATTCATGATTAGTATGGAGGTCATGTTAGAGTTAAAAATTTCACTAGTAGTTATGAATCCTGGAGTTGGGAAGATGTATAGAGGCCTTCAATGACAATTTTAGTGGTCCGTCATGAGACAGATAATTCATGAATTTGTCTCATGGTGTATCACGTTTCTATAGATGAATGTTGAGAACCATGTTCCAATAAGTTTTTAGCAACCCATTTAGATCCCGGAGTTGATATTGGATGGCATCACCAAGAAATTTTTGACAGGGAATCCACACATAGAAAAGGGGAATGATGCCCTCTAGGTGATGGCTAACTAAATCACAGAGTCATCACACATCCTTTAAATCAAGAATCAGATATAAGTGGAATGTTTTTTGAATAAGAATACACATGATATTGATCACCTTTATGGGGTTATTTCATCGATTGCCTTTGACCATGGCCCATTGTTAATGAAACAATTTTTGAAAATAAAGAATGAGGAATTCAAAACAATGATAATATACAATATATCTTTTGACCACCCTAATAAATGGGAAAACCAAATGAAAAATCCATTTTCTAGGGTATTTATTGAGTTCCTGCATGTTAGAATTCATCCTGAGTTTGGAGGATCACATTCCTTTGGTAGAGTTTTCATACAATAACATCTAACACTATACTATATGCATGAAATATTTTTAATACTTGTAGGGGAGACACTAAAAGACACCCTTTTGTTGGGAAAATATTAGAGGAACATGTCTTGAGGCTCTATTGTTGGCCGTGATAACATAGAGGATGGTCCCGGTCATCCGTGAGAAGATGTGTATGTCATTGACCTAGAAAAAATCTTACATAGATTTCCATCATAGGTCTATAGAGTTTGAGTAGAGAGAAATTTTTTTCCAATGATACTCTTCATAATGATGGTTATAGAGGTTTGGCTAGGGGATGCTATCCTCCTGGTTCACTAGGATATTAGAGATTGTTCATAGGGTTGGTTAGGTTGCATACTGCCTTGACCTATAGCCACAGTAGTAGAGGGAGCATGAAGTCTTCCATTTTTCACAGTTGAGGATATATCTAAAATAAATCACACACGTTATGGATTATAGAGGATTCGATTTCTAGGATGGATCCATCATTATGAAGTAAGTAGTGGCTATCAAGGATCAATAGTAAAGGAACATGTGTGGACCATCCGTCCCCTAGTTATTGATGTTTTAGCAGCATGAAAAATATATATATACTGTATATTGATAGTACATGTTATATTAAACAAAATTATATAACTATAAAATTTAAACTCGGATTACAAATGTAACACCATAGTTGTGTATGGAATGTGATATTTACCTAAATTGTGATGTAATATTGGTCAGTGATGGGTGTTCATATATCTCTCCCATTTGTGGGTTGTTCTATTAAATAATTAATTAATGATTTCATTTAACCTAATAAAATTTCTATATGAATTTCACTATGAAAAATTCTAAAGGTTTATCCACATAATCCATATGAGGATTCAAGAGATTATCCCCCTCCCTCCATGGGAAAATACCCTCGGAATATGACGAAACACTAGATCATAGAATATCTTAGCATAGTGAATAGAACAACATCCCTAGATCATTGGATTGTGAATTCATAAATGATAAACAATAAAGTCACCATTTATGACCTTTAAATATATGTATTACACTCAATTTTATTAAATTTATTTAGAGGATCAGTCCACTTATTTGATATGTGTTAATTCTGTCTTGAGCATGCACCTATGTGTTGAAATTTTGACTTGTTATTCTTGTTTTATTACCCAAATATCCCTATTCTAAATAGTTGGAAAATAAAACATGAAAAATGATTGTTAAATATTTATTATTTATTCTTTTACCGCTCAAATTATTCATTTTATTCAATGGTATGACCACACTGTCTTAGTTTGACATTGTTGGGAAGTACTATGCCCGATCAGACACGTGTAATCTCAATAAAACAAATTAAGAGGGTTGAATCAACAAATAATGGGTAGATTTAGTATATTTATGGGACATGGATTATTTTTTATGAAATTATATCAAATCATTAATGGTTTTAGGACCAGAGGAATGAATTTAATTGGGTGATACCCCTTGTTCAATAAAATCATATTTTCGGCCACAAGATAAAAGGAAATTAATATTGGTGGAAAAATCCAATTATTACATTTTGAATCGAGGATATAAATGATATATAATTTTTCCTCAAAGCGTGATATATAGATAAGTATTTATAAAAAAATCATGACTACATTTCATTTACTATAATGAACAAAAGATGTGTTTCCCCTTCGCTACTCATACATGGGGTTGGAGAAATTATAATGATGAAATTCAATATATAATCCCTACACAACATATAAACCCATCCGTATTTGGATGAGAAATGTGATGGAGTAGAAATATAGGAACAAGCCATGTCCCCAAGTTCATAGACACAGTTTTGGTACATATACCAAGTTGAGAACAAGGGCGGGACCTCGCATGGCAAGGTAATGCAATGTATATATCATACACTCCATGTATCCCTAAATATTTTGAAATATTTATACCTCTAAGGAAACAACTAGTTGATGGAGAAGGACGACATTCCATGTGTACCCCCTACACACTATGTACTCAATGTCTCCTTTTGTGGGAAAATCAAGATTCTAAATCTTCTTCATTTGAACCCATATTTTATAATGTGAATAGACTATCCTATGTGTTTTACCACATAGAGAAAGAAGATAAACTTTGTCTTGTATTTTTGGATATGATTTGTATTTTTGTCGTCCAGTCATTTTTAGGAAATTCTTGACGATAACAGTTATCAGGTGGGATCACCAGAGGAATCTCGGGTGGAACCCTCCAGTTGGAATGGGCATGGGTCCTCAATGATTTTTTCCATGGAACACTGCGTATAAGATATCCATGAGAACTCTATATAATCCTATGGTGGAAAACTCTTATTGGAACCTATTATGTGTTTAATACAGACCTCTTGAGTGGAACCCCTACCAAAAATTGGAATGAGTCCTCGACGAGATCTTGAGTGGAACCCTCTAAATGGGTTCAGAATGGGTCCCCTATAAACTTCTATTATATAAGCATCTAGCTACGCTTGGAATTATTCTTATATATACATCTAGAGTGTAACCCTCCAGCCTAGCAAGGCATGGGATGTCTACTAACTTGTAGAGTGGAACCCTCTATCTAGGTATGGAAATATTCTTATATAGACATCTAGAGTTGAACTCTCCAGCCTGGCAAGGCATGAGATGCTAGAGTGGAACCCACTAACATAGATTGAAATTTATGGTTACTACTGAGTAGATGTTTCAGATGCAGGTTATCATTGATGTACCTTGGGAAATATCAATGACTCTTCTTCTTAGTTTGATATGTTGGTTGGATATCCCCTTATAATCCCATTTTATCAATCATTTGACTGATCATATATATATACACACACATATATTTTTATCCATACCATTAGATTTGGTTACTCTCTTACCCTGGGTTGTGAAATCATATAGGGTATACCTCTTTCTTTATGTGTTTACCTTATCATTGGTGGATGAGTCCACTATCCTACTTCGAGTGGAAAAGACTCAACTGGTTGCCCATATACACACACTGTGATGATATCCTTGTATGTGGATGGGGTTACGTTTTATATTTTATGGGTTTTGAAACACCATGTTAACCATCCACTATCATTATAATCGATTTGTATCTCTTTCTACTCCCTCTTTAGATTTCGAGGTGTCTTAAAGGGTATGCGTATACCAACACCTACACGGTATTTTCCTGTACATGGTTATCATTATGTAGATTGTGTAAAGTTCAGAGATGATTACAGAGGGTCTTAGAGACACCCTATACATTGGACACCATATGGTGGTCCCAACATTGATATTAGGTTAATGGAACCCTTAACATTTTATCTTCTAGTTTTTTATGGTTGAGACATTATTCTAGATGGGAATATATTACCCAAAATTACTTTTCAGTTTACACTATTTTACTCTTATACTATCATGTTTTTCTACAGGCTTGGTTATTTCTTTGATATTCTACATCTTTTACTTTTATTCCTCTAATCCTCTGCATCAAGATGGTTATGTTTCCTATACAGGTATATAGGAATGAAACTCTGCATGTCACTTATTCCATTGACACTAGTCCCTAGACCCTAGCCACTGGGGTAGGGCTTCATGTTATTAAGATTCTATCCCCGGCTAGTGTTGGGTCTGAAAATACCATCCACATGATGTTCTAATAAGAAATAATCACTTTTATTCGCAAGGCGGTTGTCTATTGTACACCCAAATGATGTTTTAATTTATTTAATGGATGATAAGGTAATAAAGTACATATTTTTTCAATTTATAAAATAGTTAATATGTCCTGAATATCACATATATACAAAAAAGAACTCTATATTACCTTCCTCAGAAAATATAACTGAAAAATGAATCACATCACTTCACGGTGTCGTAGGGCATCGTGCACACGAGAAATGGTATCACATTCTCTACAAAATGTAAATTAATAATGTATATTTGATATTACAATTTAAAAAAATTAATTATAAAATGAATATTATTTATAAATATTATATACATAATTATATCATACAACTAGAATCAAATGATAGAAATCAAATTACATTGATTTGTGAGACGGTAGTCTGACTTACACATAGTAAACTATTTAATTTTCCATTTAGGAAAAGAGGAGATAGTTTACATCATTAAAATAACATAACAAAATATCACAATATGGAATAATTTTTTGGTTATTATTTTATCATGATTTAATAACATTTTTAGTATATAAAAGAAGAAGTTAAAAAACATGTTTGGTTAAGGAAATTACCTCTTCATCAAACAACTTCATTTGTTTAAATCAAAATAATTCCTAGGTTGGGTATATATCAAAAGAAATAGTATTCATATATTAGGGGATTGAAATTGAGATTTTTTTGGATAGGTAGTGGCTGATACTATAGGTTTTGGAATTTTTGAAAAGATAGGGGATGGGTGGTCATTTATAAGGAGAGGAGGAAAAAAACTTGTATTTTTGATTAAAATGAATTAAACCCATGTAATTATCATCCTAATAGGATAAAAAATGTAAAATTATTAAATATTAAATATATAATGTCAAACTAATACACCAAAATAGGATTGTACAATTTTTTCATTTTTAATCCTTATCTTTTTTCGATTAACCCACAGTAATGCTTTTTTACCTTAACCACATGAAATAAATATTATTATTTTCTCCATTCATTATAGAAAATAATTAATTTAAAATTATTTAATAATATAAATTATTCTGATTTATAATATTGAATCCAATTTTCTAAATTAAAGTCATATAAATATCATATTTCAATTAAAAATAAAACCCGCGTACGTTTCAAAAAATGTACTTCCCACCAAAAACATTTAAAAGATAAAAATGTTTTTACTTCACTACATAATATTACATTGATTAAAATTAACTAATTAGGATTTAATATAATATAATTTAAATAATTTTACATTTAAAACCATTATATAATATAATTTTCCTCTTATCATTTTAAAGTAAATGGAAAAAATAAATAGAAATCAGTAATTTCCAATGTTCATCAGAAAATTAAAAATTTTAAATAAAAAAACAATTACCATAAGGTAATTTTTATACACTTCTTTAAAAAATAAGGTTCATTTTTAAAAATAAATTTTCTTGGATGGGTAAAAATATATATATTAAATTATGTGCGCAAGGCATGACTTATCCGCTTTTTAGAAAAAATACCATTTTCCCGAAAAAACCATTCTCCATCAAATGGTTATTATTATGATTTTAATAAATATATTTCCATTTATTTTATTTTATATATGTATAAAAATTATGTTTCATAATTTGGATAGATCTATTCATACCCTGTAATTTAACTGATAGTTTATAATTATCATGTTTAAATAATTATATTTTAATATGAAATTGTGTTTTTTACGACCCTGTGTCTCATGAATAATAATACATAAAAGAAATTGATTTTTTTTAAATGAAATATACTATAACTTATAAGGGTGTTACAATTTTTTAGGATTTGATGCGATTTTTTGTGAATAATTATTGTTTATTTATATTATTAAGTGATTTTTTCTCCTCAAAAAATTTATCATTCTTCGTCGTGATGTTGGATTGAATACATGTAAATTAAAAGGCATCATGAATTTTGGAATGAAGAGAATAAAGAGGAACCATGGGATAATGTTTGGATGAAGGTTTATAAGAAACAATTGATGAAGTAATTTAGTATAGTTTCCTTGGTAATTACATTGTTTTTTAAGGTGGATTGATGATAGTAGATGTTGAAGCATGCAAACCTGAAAGGTATTTCATGGGAAGTGTTTCCTAAATTATTTAAGATGAATTATATTTATCCTGATCATGTGGATAAAAATATTAATAATCATAATTAAATATAGTGGGTATAAGATATCACACTTAGATTTTTAAAATTCTTCATGGATATGATTAATTTGTTTTAATGATTTATAACTATAGAAGAAGAATGGGAACAAAATTTTCAGTCTTATTTGAGGTTGGAGATTTATCCATCCATCTAGAACATTTAGTTTAATTCTAGAATAGAGGCATGAAATCCTTTGAAAGTCATAGAGATAGTTTTATCCATTATGTATGGTTCTTATGAAGTACCCTAATGATTTATTAGGATGGTTGAGATGAATGATCTAAATTGTGTGTCTAGAGTTATTCAAATGTGGAGAGTGAGTACAATTACTAGTGTTAGAGAAAGGTTCTAATATGTACATTTCAATAGATTTCTGTTTTAATTATCAGGTGAGTTGATTTTTTTGTAATGTTACAAGGAATCCTCAATTTGTTTGTATTAATGTTTATCAAGTGTCATAGTCCATTGTAGATAGTTACTTTTTTTTATAATTTTTTCTTCATAGATGGTCATTATAATCCTTTAACTAACACCTATAATGTAATTTTCAAATTTATTTTTAATCTTATATAATAGAGTTAGTTGACTTGTGTTTTATCAGTTAAAGTAACTACTTTTTAGATAAATTTTATGAATTATTGTTTTTAAAAAATAATCCAGGAAGGTTTAAAATTGATTAAAACAATTTTTTGTATAAAGGATGATTGTTTCCAAGGGTTGTTAGTTTAGGGAATAATAGTGGTTAGTTGTTAGTCATGGTGAATAGTGTTTTCCTTTTCTCTGGTGGGGTGAACTTCTTATTTGAGAATTATCATGAGTGGTTCTTCAAGCAAGGTAAAGTTTTCATAAGGTAGAGTTGGTGTTGAAGCCCAATATTTTCCATAATAATTTTGGTAATAAATCCTTATATTTGATAGGTATATACCTATAATGTCTAATATTTGACTCTTCTTCATCCTAGTTTAGTTATGGATTTAATAGGAGTAAATAATTAGAGGGTAACTATTGTATTGACATGAGGTTTCTTGATCCCTTGATATTTTATATTTGATTTTGGTGTCATGAGATTGAATTATGTTTTTCATAGGTGAATAGGTTGAGTTTTGGATTCATTAGTGTAAAACCACCCATTTCTGGAATGCCCAAATAATAGTGTCTTCATTTATTGTTGGGATATTAGAGTTTATTTAATATATGTTTTATTCAAGGCCCTACCATTTTGGATTTCATGGTTTTTCCAAGGGAATATTCACATGTATATTTCTTATATACTTGATCCAATAGAGTGATTCATTCTATTTTGGAATATATTAGGTCATTTTCGGGGTTTATGCCATTGTGGGACCTATTTCAATGTATGATTTTATAGGTTAAGGTTAATTCAGGCGTTCAATGATATGTTTTAACATGTATTATCATATAGGTGAGTTAAATAATTATGGTTAAACATGTTAAAGGGTATAGTTTTTTGATGGGATCCCTATGACAATCTGGGATTGGAAAAAATAATTTACTATATTACCTAGAAAATAATGAATTGAAAAGGCCCGATAGGTTGCTTAATGGGGTTTTAGGATTTAATTCAGCAATACAAGATCACAATACCATGTTTAGTAGTCTATGTTTTGGTCAAGGTCAATGTCATGTTAACGGATTAAAAAATCCAATAGATTATAAGGATGTTATAGAATTTGGAATTTTTTTGTTCTTGGTTCTATGTTTGACCATCTCCACCACACCATATTGATATTTTCCCATTTTCACTAGAATTTTCTAAATTTAATTAAAAATTAGGAATTGAAATATTAGTATTCATTATTATTTCTACTCATCCTAAACCCTAGGTTCTCAAGGGTATCCTTTTTGATAAATAATATAAAGTATTTCAGATCTTAATTACCTAGATTCAATGGTTTTCCACCATCAACCCATGGTTCAGATTTTCTTATTATTTTTATTCACTTCTATATTTCTCACTCATACTTTTATTTTTTATCTAATATTTTTCATCACCATTTTTATATTTATTTTTTATGGTTAATGGTTTAAAGTTAATTTATTTTAAAATGGTTGTGAGAAAGTTCATGTATATTCATTAGTGTTCAACTTTGGTCTTTCTTCTTTATTTATATGTGGTGTTATTCAAGATTAATTGAGGTAACATACCTTAAATATATTTTTATATCCCATTGAATTATCTATGTGATTGTATGTGAATAATATTTTTTGAGTTTTCCTTTGATCATTTGGGCCTTATTCTATAATTTTGATTTTTTCTTAAAAGTAATTTTTTTATTATTCATATGTGTTTTCCTTGTGAATTAACTATGATGATCCCAATTATTACCCTCTATCAAATGATAATTTTCATTCATGAATTATTATAAAATAAATATGGGGTTATGTAGGGTAATCATTTATGATTAGACTGAATAAGTGAAATGAATCGATCAATGATTGGTATGGGAAGGGTCTATCATTATTTTCTATTTTCCCCTTTTTCATAATTTTTGTTTAGTACCATATCATGTGGTAAATTGTATAATCACTCCTATAATATATTGAAATAGATTTATCAAAAACATAAAAATGAAAAAAAATTAGTGAAGTAATAATTTTAAAATATTATGTAACGCATTTTTTTTTGAAATATATTATTGATATTTTCTTTTATAATTATTATTCTTATATGTAAATACTATTATGTTTATAGTGTGTTATGTTAGGCTTGTTTTATATAGTTTTATGTGTTTATAAATATTTTTGATAGTTTTATTGTCATTGTTGTCACCCTATATGTTTAGGAGTATGACTTAAATATGTGATGGAGAATGATTGTTTAGTTATCATTTTGATTGATTTGTGTTTTTTTCTTGTTATGAACTATTATTAGGTAATATTTTGGTATGTAGTTATTGTATTTTGTGTTAGTAACGTGGTTCAATCATCAGTTTCATTGGTCTTTTTTAATTTAGGTTTATAATACTCTTTAAAATAAATTGATATTTTGTGTCATATTAGGGATGATGTATTCATCTCACAAGAGGATTGTAATCTTGAACCTGTATCTTATGGGTTTTATTATTTTTATGGAGTCCCATATAGTGGGATTTAATTCCACAGAGTTAAATTTGTTTCTTGTTGAATATTTCTTCATTAGTATTTTATTATCTATGTTGGTTTGAATTCAGTGACATGGAGTTTCTATGGTTTTAAATCTGTTCTAAGATGAATTGAAAAATAATAAATTGTATTTTTTAGGAAATTTTCATCACTTGGGGTAATAGATTTTTATTTATAAGGATTTTTATAATGGAATGAGTAGAATTACAGGTAGGTTTCACTTAGTAGACAAGGAAACTATGTCTACGGGAATAATTTTATAAAGTGTTTTGGTGTGGTATATATTGGGATACTATATCAATTTATAGGGTTTTAAAGGCATTGTATAACTAATGGAGTTGTGATAGAGTTGTTTTAGTGTAGTGTTTGTCTTCAAGTGATCTGATAAGGGTTATTGTTGGAGAACCCATCAAGATTACTCTATCAACTTAAATCATATCATTTTAGGCTAACTATGATCATTGAAGTTGGGAAGGTGACATCTTGAGTAGGGTTCTCTCTTTATTGGGGAAGTTGAGTTATATAGGACAATAGGAAATGAATTTGTTTGTTAATGGGTTGTAGTTAATTTATTCATATTTAGGTAATTTCACATTATAGGAAATGGTTAGTTGAGGATGTATCATTAATATAACATAATTATTGTATGGTATTATTTTTTATTATGTTATTTTTTATATATGTTGAGATGATATTTTGATTATGTACTGATAGGGGATGGATAGTGGGGTAACAGATGATAAAATTTCTCAAGGCTTTTATTCATTCATTGTAATTACATGTTGGAGGAATGCAAGAAATGTAGAGGTAATGATGTTTCTTTCTTCCATGATTATGTACCTTAACATGATGTGAAATGAAATTATGGGATGATTTGGTTGAGGATATAATTATTTCATATGATATTGTGAGTAGTTTTATTTTTCTTGTGAGGTGAATGGATAGTGACAATTGTAGGTGTTTTTTATTCTCATTTACTCGTTCTGGGATAGTTGGTAACATTTTTCATACCATACCTATTTAATAAGACATTATTTAGAATGAACTATAATCCAATATGTATGATATATGTTAAATTTAAATTCCCTTATATGTTTTTTTATTATTTTGAAGAAAAAACGGTGTTTTAATTATGTTTTGATATTAAATATTTCATATATATGACATACTATGAAGGTTATAAGAATGGAGTAAGATGTTAATTTTGGTGTTGTATTATATAATTCAGGTATATTTATTACTGGGCTAAACCATGATCCTTAACGGATATTTCCATCTTGATTATATTAATTCATATATGTTTACACTTGAATAAATATAACATATGAAAGAAATTATTTAAGTAGATGATATTACTGAGTTCTCATAATTGATCACCCCTCTACAATTTCATTGATTTGTTTTTCAATATTTATTTAGGAAAATGATGATCTACTATTCAGGTGTTACATGTTGTGGTCTATGTGGTTTTAATTTCACATCTCAGATTAATTTTGACATTATTACTTTTAATTTAGGTGTTCTTTGGATTTTGGGTATTATGTAATTAATATAATACTCATAGTTGATTAGGGATTTAATTTTTTTTGGGTTTTATGATTTAATTTCCTCCCACACATTTGTTCTAAAACCATTGAAGTGGTTTTTAACTCATGGAATATTAGATGCAACCATCAAGGTCCCCACTTGTCTTTACTACTAACACTCATAAAACCAAAGAAAATCCATAAAGTGGGAGTCTTGTTGGGATTGGTAATAAAAATAAAATTTTGTATATTTCAACCACTTTTCCCAAATTTTAATGATTTTCTACTGGTGGGACGGAATAGGATCAAGTAAAATGGTTCAAATTATTTGTCTATGTTTACATTTCTTTCACACATGAAAATTAGTATTGATATTCATAACACTTTTTATATTTAATATCCTAGTAAAGCTAATAATAAAAATGATCCTAATGAAAATATATTCAAAACAACATATTGGATTTGGATATATATATCAATAACTATATATGGTACTATTATTATATAGAAAAATTCCAAAGGACAATCCATAAAAAAAAACCTTGTATATAAATTGTAATGGACTACATGTTATTGTTTATAATAATATTTACTAATGTATAAATCATGACATAGAGATATTTACCACACAATGGTTTGAATTATCTCATTGAGCGTGATATCAAGTCATGGTCTTTTCGATGAGCATAATATTAATCATTATATCCACTTTATTATTTTTGTTATCATGTTTTATTTGGCATGTACACATAATATTATGATGTGTTAAATAAGTAAATGGAAAAATGTGTTTTATTAATTATTGTAATTTAAAATTCTTCTATATTAAATATTATTATGGTTAAAATATAAAACTATTCATGTTCATAACATATAATTTTTTTTGGAATCAATGAATATCCCTTATTTTCTGAGTTATTTAATATATAAAGGATTTCTTGTACCTTATTTTGAATGAAGTGTTCATTACCAAAATTAAAACCTGAGATATTTACAAATAGTTAATTGTGATGGGATTCTATCATAAATATTCAATGTCTATGGGACCAATTGATGATTGAAAAATGGTAGATAATTGAATTATAAAAACATTTTTTTGCAATGGGAAGGATCATTTTCTTTATAATGAAAACATTCCCCTTCATAAGATGTTTTTTATTCACACAATTGAAAATTAGATGAATTATCACTTGTGATGAAATAATTTTCATGTTTTATGAGGAAATTTGAGATGGATATATGTATCCATCACTAATAACCGATTATGATGTAAATAAAATTCCAATTGAAAAAAATAAATAAAAATAAAATAAATAACATCCAATGTTTTTTTTCAAACCAAAAATATTAAAAAAATAAAATAAATATTAATAATTATATGAAACATAATATGCCCTTCTATAACGTACCATAATATTTTTATTAAAAAAATATCACTAAATGATTTCAAGGTGGATAATCATATAAAAGATTATTTGGCCAACCCCCCCCCCAAAGACCTCACATTTACTCTACCATATACTCATACTACTGATCCTTCCATTGATTCTGCTACCCCTTTGGACACTACTACTGTCGATGAAGCTCTCCTTTGTCTATACATGTGCTCTCTACAAAATCATTCTGATATAAAAAATTCTTATTATTCTCTAATGATGAGAAAAATAGGCCAAATCCCATAAATATATAGAATATGATCACATATTAGTTCATTAATAAATGGTATGTATCAATTGAGAAACAATACCGAACACTCTTCCTTTCTCAATACTATACTATGTTGTTCGAAACCATATACCTCATAAAATATTGGAATATATGTTTCTCAACCCAAAGTCTCAACCTAAATCCCATCATGTGTGTGATAAGTCACAAATTCACATATAATATTCAAATGAAATTATAAATTTTAAATTTATTAAATACTAATTTCTGATAAGTTTTAAAATAAAAAAAAATTCTCACCGCAATCTAATGCTATCAGTCGGTTTCCATCTCTCTAGTAGGAGGATCAGTATAAACCATTAAATAATATATCATCAAATACTGGATATTCTTATCTAAATATATAAATATAAAATAATTTTTTTTCATTTTGATTAAATATTAATAATAAATTTAAATTGTGTATTATATGTGATTGATGAATATAGTATGAAATCCTACCAAATCAATTCATGGCCTATCATCTCATCTGATTCTATTGGCCTCGTGACGATCTCCAGAGAAAAATATCTCATATCCAATATAAGAAAAATACATCTCAAACATGGGATGATATCTAATATGGTAGTTGACTATAGCATGATTTGTAATACATCATGGCTCTAGATCTATATAGGGTTCCTATTCTTTCATTTTGTAAAAATGGATAACAACACTTACACATATAGATCTCCCATGACTCCAAAATAGTGGATGTTATTCTATCTTTAATGGGATATCATATACCTGAAGAATAATTAATAATAGAGTGTTAATAACTAATTAATATTCAAAATAAATATTATTTATTTACATACAATCCAATGATCAAACATGTGAGGATAAAAATCAATTGAAATCTAATCACCTGTGGTCTAGAAAAATAATTAAGTAGAATTTTACCCCAACTATCTAACAACATTATATACAAAAATATGTAAAAAATAACAATTAATTTTACAATTACTACATAAATAAATTATTTATTATTAAACATAATACAAAATTGAACATTCCTTTGATTGTGTGCATCGAAATCAAGGGGTGGACATCGACATGGAATGGGTTTGAGAATCATCCATTTGTATATACAATGACCCATCCAAATATATGATATTTTGTAAAGAAACCATGTGTCTAATGATGAGTGAGTTGGATGATCACTTTGATGAACTACATATATGAAGGTACAAAACAAATCATTGATTTCTTTATCATCCATCTGAGACACAAAAATATTTTTTTCATCATATAATATAAAACTCATATTATATATTAATTACAACTAAAAACAGTTTAATTTAATTATTCATCAACTTCATCCTCATATCTATATTTTATGTTCTCAATATCTTCTTACTCCTCATCATCAACATTTTTTATAGGATATTATGCTTTATAAACCATTTCTATTTAATTTATTTTGTTATATAAGTGGAATTATAAACACTATTATCATATAAATAAGTGGATTAATCATCAATATTTGTATATAATTGATTAAAAAGTATATTTTTTGTTTCCACTTTAAATTTATTAATTTAATTTAAATTAATAAAACCACATATAGTTTTCATAAAAAAATTAATGAGATTAAATTTTTATTTTACTCCACCAGTAAATTAAATCTCTTGAAGATGCACAATAATTTTCATTATATATTTTATGTTTTTGGTGATACAAAAGTAAGGGTTTGTTTTCTATAAGAAGTACTTTAAATTTAAATTCAATGAATCCATTGATTTAATGAATGTGTGACCCAATATTAGAATCAAACCAATGACATCTAAACATTATTACATAATTCTTTCATAAATAATATAAATCATTTATTCAATCCAGCATACCATAAAATTGAACATCATTTTATTTATAATGATTTAATTTATATAAAACACCACTATTATTTGTTATTCTGAATCACCATCTGTGTTTGTTTGAAATAAAAACACATTAAACACATATTTATTATATGATTTAACCAATTTTTATGGTGGGATACTAAACAGTAATAATTGATTAAATTTTTTTTCAACAATTTGTTATAATGAAAAATTTAAAAACATTTAATTACATTACTCATAATAATTTGAATTCATATTTTCATCCATAATACATTAGTTTATGATTCTTTTAAAATAGTTTGAAAATTACATTTCATGGGTCCTTTATGAGCGTGTTGTGTAATTTTTGAATGTTGTTTCCTCATATGATCATCATATAATCTAAAAATTTATTAATATGAATTTACAATAAAAAATAAAAATAATATTTGACTATATCACACAGTATAAAAACCATTTCATTTATTCCAGTTGAGAATGATATATTGATGATATTTTTGGTTTTATTCATCTAAAAGTCAATACTCATAAACTCCACTAATTCCATGTGTAGGATAATAAAATAATGATAATGATGGTTTATTGAATCATCAAAATTTACATTATTAGGACTTATTTGAATATTTTTTTAAGGTTATTTGTGTTGAATATAACATGAGATGAAAAAATCCCATCTTGAAAATTCATTTATTTAATTGAACCGTCTCTCGATGATTTATTACACACCATTTTCTTCAACTGAAAAATGAATATACAATATGGGTATATCAATCCGAACTATAAAGATCCTCCACAATTTTTTTTCAATATTAAAATATAATATTAAATGTCCCATTTAATAAAGCAAAGACGATATTTTTTCCAATGTACATAAAATTTAAACAAATTATTGTTGCAGCGTAATTTATGCATCATAAAAATAGGTCAATACAAAAATACCTAGATACAATAATATATTTCTATAATTATGTCCAATATAAATGAATTTAACGATCCTCTAAGGCCATTTGATAGTTTTATTTTCATTATGATATAACAATAATGACTCTTTAATTTAGTAATATGATAATATCTAAAACATGCATCAAAATTGGAGACATAACCATCTAGTAACCACAAATCAGAAATCCACCAACAAAATGATAAATTATTTTCTATATAAACTAAATAATACACTTTTTGGTTCTTCAAAACATATTATCTTCCATTTCTAAACGAAAAAAATTCTATAGAGAAGAAATTTTTGAACATCATAATTACACCTTTATATTATAAATAGAATTACCTTGAATGTCCAAAACTATATTAAATATGTTATCAAAATATTAGTTCCCAATATGAGTGAAATATAACATGTATTGACTAACAAATCATAGCAATGCGAATGATAAGAAAAAATACTCCTTTTTATCCAATTGTTATTTTTCCAAAATACATTTACTTTTTGTTTGTTTATAATTGGTATAATGATAATAAGAGGTAATGAAGCGACAAAATATATTAAATCAATACAAACTATCTTTTCTAGATCATTATATTTTTCAATTGATCATTTTCTGAAATTATTTTCATTCATTTTAATGGTATGATCTATTTGAATAAATTTACGTTGAGAGTCCAAAAACACCATTTTCATCCTTTAAGAACAATAAATAGTATTATATCACCCATATAATGTATACATTATATTAGACCATGGGTACCCTAGTTAGATAACATCATATGCTAGTACATTACTAATTATCCATAGTAATACAACATTTATTATGAAATTATGATTTCAAACTACATCATATGTACTGACACTATTACACCATAATAAATTTTACACATCTATCAATGGCTTCTAATAAATTTTAGTGTTCTTTTTTTTGGATGTGTTGTAATTAATAATTTTAAAAAAATATATGGTTACATCATCAACTTTTAATGAGGTTTGTTTTATGAATATATAAATAGAGGACAATTAGATTTTTTAATAATGTAAGAACCAAACAGTTAAAAACCATCAGTAGAAGACCCAAATGCACATTATGATCATTGGAAGGAAAACATGGATGCATCAGGTTTAAATCATTCAATGAGTATCCATCATAAGAGTAATTTATGATTTTATAGTTAAAAGTGTTATATTTTTAAAATATCATCAATGATGATGTTTTGTGATACCTAAATAAGAACAAAAATATAGTTGTACATTTGAAATACCTCATCTATTAAAAAAACAAAAAAGTTCAGAATTTTCTTATTTCTAATCTTTGATCTTCGATTTCTCAATGATTAAAACATTATCTAGTGAATCATATTCCGAATAATATAAGATTCATTCATTTGAACAAGAATTGACTATTTGATAACCAAATCCATCTTACTGACCAACCTATTAATTTTATAGAAATTTATAGGGAATATATATCCCCCATGTTAAAATGATTTTTCAAAAGAAAATATTTCACCAAAAAACTATTTTTAATTATAATATAATCATTAATATACATAAATTTAGTAATAGTTTCCAGTTTTTTATCTTGAAAGGAATATATAAGGAATCCCAAAAAGACACCAGGAACTCATAAAATTGGGAAAGATCTAACAAGAGTGTTGAATTATCATTCTAGTTTTTGTTTGTTGAAAAATCATTCCAAAAACCGTTTGTAGAAATGTTTGAATACATAATGGATTTTGATCCAAGTTATTAGTATATTATCCTGAATTTTCTTTTCTATGTTGATAGTAAAAAATACAGTATTTCAAATAATCAAATGCAATAGATTAAAATGTACAATGTTTTAAACTACCCTATATCACATATCATACAAGGACACATAAATTACCCTTCTGAGTTTTTTATGGTTTTGATGATGCAAATGATAAGGATATTTTCGAACACACAATAAATAAAATATCTATTTCAAAACTATTTGGTTTTCATTGATAATTTACTTATTCAAAATATTTTAATATAAAATATTTTCTATTTCCTTATTTCATATTTCTCTAAAAAAGTAGTAAAAAAATATTTCACTTCATTAATCTGATAGAAGAAAGGTATAATTTTAGAAACAAAACATAAAATCATTAAATTATTAATTACATATATTTATTACAATTTATCAATATATACATGAAATTAAAAAAAAATATCATAAATTATTACAAATTATGTGTACCTATTTATTATATATTGATAATTATTACTTATTATTACTAATAATTGACTCTTTAATGGTATTTATTACTAATTATGCACAATTATCATTAATTATTCAATATTATTCCATAAATATTACTAATTATTTCTATTTATCCATAATTATTTATAATTATTATGAATTACTACTAATTATTTTAAATTATTTCTAATTATAAGTGATTATTAATAATTATCAATTATTACATACTATTTATTAGTAATTATTACAAATTATAACTAGTTATTACGTATTATCAGCAATGATTTTCTAAATATTAGAAATTATATCTAATTATTACTATATATTACTAGGTATTGCTATTTATTACTAATTATTAATATTTATTGGTAATTATTACAATTATTTAGGAATTTTGTGCAATTACAACTAATTTAAACTATTTACTATTTTTTTATATTTATTATTATTTATTACAAAATACTACAAATTATAACTAAATTTAACAATTTTTAACTAATTTGTCCTTATTATATCAAAATATTTCTAATTATAACTATTTGTAACACCTTATTACTAATTATAACAAATTATAACAAATTATTTGTAATTATCAGTAATAATATACCTTATATTATCAATTATTACTATTCATTAAGAAATATTACTAATTATAAATAATTACATCTTATAATTACTAATTATAACTAATTATTACTAACTTTCGGTAAATATTATTCATTATTATTAATTTTCTATAAGTATTCTAAATTATAACTAATTATCAGTAATTATTACTAATAATTACTAATTACTGGTAATTATTAATAATTGTTGGTATTTATTAGTAAATATTTTTAATCATTACTAATTGTTACTGATTTGCTCTAATTTTGAATATGTAATACCAATTGTTAATAATTACCAGTAATTGCTATAAATTACTTTTACTTGATTCTATTTACTAATAATTCCAACAAATTATTTGTATATATAAAAAAATGTTATTAACAATAACTAATTATTACTAATTATCAATATTTTATTATTGATAATTAAGGCTATTTGTGAGTAATTTTTTACTATTTATCGGTAATTATTAATAATTATTTCTAATTATTTCTATCTATTACAAATTTTTAATAAATATTAATAAATTATGATAGTTACTTACTAGTTATCAGTTATCTTATGTAACTATTTTAAATTTATAAGTAAGTAATACTTATTTTCATTAGTTATTACTAATTATTACTAATTATATGTAATTATTTGATATTTATCAGCAATTATTACAAATTACAACAAATTTAAAAAAAAATGTTTCAAATTAATACTACGTATTACTATTTAATGATAAATATTACAAATTGCTTCCAATTATTGGTAATTAGTACCGATTGACACTATTTAACAGTATTCATTACCTATTTTTACTATTTTCAATAATTATTACTTATTATTAGTAACTATTATAAATTTTAATTAATTATTTACTAGTTATTGGTAATATTTTAT
Organism: Viscum album; assembly: GCA_963277665.1. Classification (NCBI taxonomy): domain Eukaryota; kingdom Viridiplantae; phylum Streptophyta; class Magnoliopsida; order Santalales; family Viscaceae; genus Viscum; species Viscum album. The sequence goes on along the minus strand of OY728161.1, from coordinate 136,365,344 downwards.
ATTTTATTATTAAGGGTATAATATCAGGTAACACACACACACACACCAACGATCTAAGAAAGATAGGTTATTTCCTCCCATGGGATAATGCATCCACCCAACACCTTATAAATATTTAATGGCCTGAAGACCCACCCATTTGTTTTCTCAAAGGCCCCTTCATTATAGCCCAAAGGCCCTCTATCTTGGTAGATCTAATATGCGGCTCAAAGGACCACTTTTTGCATGAAGGATCCTCTAATGAAAATTACATCAAAATAATCTGGGCTGTTATTGTCCCGCCACAATACTACTTAATATAGTACCCACTGTTGTAATAACATCACTAGTGATATAGTCTCACCACTGCTATAGTACTTCCCTAGTTACATGCATCAATTATGTTCTAATCCTCAACCATGGATGTAATATTATGGGGTGCGTACAAGAAATCCAAACAGAGACTATATTTATTTTTAATTATTACTACTTATTACTAAATATTACCAATTATAACTATTTATTACTAAATAAACCGATTTATTACTAATTATAAATAATTTTGACAAATGTTTACTACTATTAAATAAATATAATTAATACGAACTACTAATCGGTAATTATTTACTATTTTTTTGTTTTAATTACAATTTATTATGAAATATTTCTACTTATTACTAATTATTCCAAAAAATTTACTAATAACCCATAATTACTACCAATTAACAAATATTATTTCTAATTATTAAAAATTATTAGTAACTATTACTAACTGTTATAAAATAATTGTAATTATTATTATTTATTAATAATTAATTCTATTTTTATTTTTTTAGTGATTATTTATAATTAATACCCATTAATACTTATTATTGGTAAATATGACTAATTAATGCTAATTACTAATAAATACTGCAAATTTGCACTAATAAATACAAATTATTTATAAATATTAGTATCTGAACAATAAGTTATTATTATTAGAAATTATTTCAAAATAGAAATAATTAATCACTATTATTAAAACATATTAATACATAATTCTAATAAAAATTAATGTAAGTAAACTAACATGTGAAAAAATTTAATATGAATAACATAAAAATGATTAAACCAATTTAAAAAAATTGTTGCAATTTTGATAGCATACATATAAAAATTTAAAAACTTATAACAGAATATCAAAAAAGATTCTCATAAATCCCAATCATAGGATGTCGATGGGGTTCTTATATAGGTCATATTAGTAGTGTTGGAATTTTTTTTATGGGATTTTCATCACAAATAAAAGTACATGCAATGGGTTCCATTGTAAATAGATCCAAATAATTTTTTTGAAGTTAATGAAATGGAGTTTGTGGTGGATGATAAGATATTTCAAAAATTCAATAGATCATAAATAAACATTATCTGTTCTTCGGGTAGAGTATTTCTGAAAAATTGATAATTATTTTTTTATTTACACATATTTGAGATGGGATCCTCTTCCATCATAGATAAGTTTACTTGTGACAAGAATTCAAATTCCATCACAAATAGTCCTTTCTCGTGATATTGTGCGTGTTTCCACCAAAACTCATTGAAAAAAGACTAATATCCTGCACCAAAATGTCACAAAATATATTTTTATTTCAGACAAGTATGTCATTCGATCTTAAATTAATTGATGTAGTTTTTTAATTTTTTATGGGTGCATGTTCTATCACAAATGACCCATCACAAAATCCTATATTTTTCTAGTGTACTCTAAAGGCCAAATACTCAATATAATTACATTATAATAATTTTCAATTATATTGGATTTCCCAAAAAACCATCAAAAGAGAATGTGTCCTATCAAATAGTATGATGATTGTAGTGGTAGGCGGATTCCTACGGAGGTAGGAAGACAGTAATTATTGTTGAGGGATCCCCATAAAACACAATATTATAGATTATTTGTTATAGACTATGAGGTATTCATTTTTTATGGTATTAATTTTATTTCATTGAATAATCTAATAATTGATCTTATGTATGGATTTTTTGTTTCATTTCACTATATATGGGGAGATATATGTCCCATAAAACCCTTAAGTCATATTAGAACACACATTTGTGATAAACCGATAAAATAAATATTGAAAATATAAAAAATCTTGAGTTTTTCAAGAACTATGGTCATGATTCTTATAACCATGTTGTGGTCTATGAAATATTCCGAGAAAGATGGAATGGGTTATAAAATCACAACTAGGTTTATATAAAATTTTAAAAAATTTATTCTATTTTGTGATGGTATGTCATGGTTTTCTTAACGTTGAATAATGTATCATTTTTTTTATTTCAAGATCATGATTTTTTAACAAAATGATAGTGGATATATAGAAATTAGATTTCCCAAAGGAGAAAACAGGAAGTATAAAATGATATAATGTCATATTTTATCCTATAACCATATAACACAATTACATTATCGTGGTTCAATACATGACCTTGATCAATTATTAGTCCATAATTTATTTTTTTGGAGAAACCAGATCATCGTTTATAGAAACATAAGAAAATTATTTTTCAAAAATTAATCTAAAAAATCTAAAGTATGACAAATCTAACCTTACCACATCACATCATAATGAAAAATAAATAAATGAATTATCCTATATATCCATTAAATATTTTTCTTTAAAATAAAAAAAATAAAAACTAAATGAAAACCATGAAATGAAAAAAACACTATCTCACAAACACTTTGATTATCATTATAATTACCTAAAGCCATTATATTTCATCTTTAATAATTTAATTTTTAATTAATTTAGGAAATAATTATTATTTTATATAGATTTTTTATATTATAACTGATGTCTGATTTTGTCTAAATCATTTGAATTGATTATTATAATTTCTATTCCATTAATATAATAGTTACCTGCTATATATGAGATAAAATATTTGTTTTTCATTCAAAAAAGGCTATATTATTTATTTTTATTTTTAATACAATAATATGTGTTGGTGTTGATATATTCATAGTATGAGTTTGGTTTGTATAGGAATTGAGGTCACTTATGGGTACTGATATATGGAAAGTAGGAAATTCTGTTATACCATAACTTGGACTAGGAGAATATGCATTAATTTTGAATATTAGGGGTCTGAAACATGTCACCTCATTCATGATCTTATGAGTAGTTCCAATAACCCCTCTTTGTAACACTCAATAGACAAGGTAGAGTGCATAAATACATTAGATATTGTGAATTATATTATTTGGACCTTGTAAGAACCTGGATCTTCGTTTTAGGTATGTTTTTCCATTTCTAGTCGTTTTTGAGAAAAATAAGAAAATATGGAAATTTCCAAAGTACACGCCTTGTACTTTATAAGTACACGCCGTGTACTTTAATGTCGCGTGAGGCCGTGGGCAGGCCATGTCCAGGCCACACACATAGTGTGTTGGGGTGATATGGAGGCCGCTTAAAGTGGAGTATGGAAAATACAAGTACATTCCATGTACTCTAGAAGTACACATCGTGAACTTTATGTTTTTTCATTAAACGGACTGGGGTTGCGCCTCATCGACAGAATTGTCTTTTTCTCAAGGTTCTTCGACCAAGAGCACCTATACGGCCGTGAAAATCCTCTGAGCCCCCGAGCCTTTGTCTGTTTTCCGAATCCACCATTGTCGATTGTGTTGGAACCACTGCAGTGAGCTCTTCCTTCTTCTTGAGTTTCATTCCATGATTTTACCTCTTCCTCAAGATATAGTGGGATGAAAATTTTGGGATTTTTTCTCATATATTCGATGTTATAAGGAGAATTGATCATCTTGGTTAAAGTATATCGATCTCATAACATCCAGGATGGTGGTTTGTGCCTTACCATTCGATGTCTTCGAGTTTTATGTAGAAATTTCCACCAATACCCCTAAACGGGGTATTGCGTGTTTACTGTTTTTCCACTGTTATTTTTATTCTTTCGTGTATGCTTGTGTAGAGGTAATTTGATTATGTTGGAGGATAATTTCTATTCGTGTATGTTTTTTCCATGCCTTGTTCTTGTTATAACCATTTGGTTTTTCTATCCATTGGTCATTATACCTGTTTTGCATGCCTTGTGACCGTAGGATGGAATGATATTTTTGACGTGCTTGTTGTTCCGTAGAATGTTTAGTCAATTAGATTTATAGGTGTACCTTGGCCTTATAGCATTATTATGTACTGAATTGCAAAGTACTGTGAGAACCTGGTGCTATAGACTATAAGGGATAGACCAAGTGAGCTTCCCAGAGAGTCTTTGATTTTATAGATTACAGGAGGGTAGACTGAGTGAGCTTTCTTAGAGAGTATTGGTTATTATAGACCATAGGGGATATACAAGTGAGCATCCCAGAGATTATTGGATATTATAGACTACAGGAGGGTAGACTGAGTGAGCTTCCTCAGAGAGTCTTTAATTGTTTAAATTTCCTTTAACCATTCCATGATAGAAGAGGAATTGACCAAGAGAGATTCTTCAGAGAGTCTTTGATAGACCTCAGACTATAGGAGAAATTGATCGAATGAGCTTCCTCAGAGAGTTTCTAGACCTTGGGGCTATAAGAGGGTTAGACTGCGTGATCTTTCTCAGATAGTCCCTAACTACCCTAAACTATAAGGAGAATTGACCGAGCAAGCTTCCCCTGAGAGTCTTATAATTTCATATGAACAAACCAGAGTGGTTAGGCTGAGTGCACTGCCTAGAGTTTTGTTGGTACTTCTTGGATAGGGCCAGAGGGGATGGATGTGATTACTTCCCATAGGAATTCCTATTATGGTAAGCTGTTTTCTTCACTTTTTCTTCTTGTTCTGGGGATTGATTGTTGTTTTATATCATCCAGTTACTACTTAAAATTTACTTCCTGCTATATATTGTTACGGTTTACTGCATACTGTACTATTTCCTGCCATATTCTCACTGACTGATAGGCACAGATCATCGGGTGGCTGACAACTGGGTTTTAGTCTCACACCCATTTTGGGTCATGCTTTGAGGGCCAAACAGACTATGTTGATGAAGGTATAGACAAGGAAAATAACCCTTCGACTTTGTGTACTATATTGCCTTGGACCAGGAGAGCACGGGACCATGCTTAGGCTTGCGATACTAAGGAGATGTTAATCTTTTATTTTGTATGTGTGTTGGTACTGTTTGTATTTCCATCATTATGACCTGTTTGGATGTTTTCCTAGATATATATCATCCATAATTTCATATACACATATGTTCTCCAGTGGTTTATCATTTTAGTCTTCGTCTATTTACTTGTGTATTGTTGTTGGATATTTACTGCTTCCCCTATTGAATGTTTTGTTTACATCCACTGTGTACTCTGTCAATGAGGGCATAGTTTCCCCACTATCAAAACCAAGGCCCTCGCTGCTCATCGGCAGCCTCAGGCGTTTGGGGAAATATGCTTGAGGCCATGTGACCAACCGGGTACAGGGCGCCTCTGGGTGGCTTCCGGAACCAGGACGATACAAAGTGGTATCAAAGGAGGTTATTTTATCTTGATTTACTGTTGGGAGCGTTTATCTAGGGATAGGAGGAATTTGGTACTTGGTAATAAGCTCTTCCTGAGAGTAGATAACCCATGTATAAGGAAAATCTAATTTAACTCATTATTGTAGTTTCTGGTTTAAGATTTTACGGTTCATATGATTTCACCTAGAGTGATTTACATTCCTTTTGATGTCATTGTTGTGCTAGTGTGGTTCTATTTCCGTCGCAACCCAATGAGATGAGGGTATACCATCTCATTCATCGTATCGACACCTGTTAGAGATCACATTCCATGCATTCTTTCCATTCCATCTAGGGTGTATTAGCGATTTCATGTTGTTGTGATAGATGTTTTGTAGATTATGCATGTTGTTGTGATAGATGATTTGATGGAATCCCGCCAGTTTGATAGAGGAATTGTTTGTATTGTGCCTTGCTTAAATGGATGCCAAATTTTGGTTCCTGAGGTGTTATGGGCCCTCATGAATTAAAACCTGGTGGATCATTGACTTATATCCCTAGTACATGATATGTAAGAGATTCCAAGCATTGGTTCTCGGGGAGTATGGGCCCTCACGGATCGGAATTTGTAACCTTCATGTTTTTTTTCAGTGTTTTCTGGGCTTTGGTGTAGTTTCTGAACTACTTCCCAGAAAAAAACCCTAGAATACACGGTGTGTACTTGACTAAACGTCGTGTAGTTTTAAACCATTTCACTGATTGTGTGATCAGAATCAAGGAGTGGTGAAATATATTCAGAAACACACCGTCTATAGTCCTTACACCCCGTGTAGTAGTGAGCCATGTGCCCAGCCGTGTCACTAACAACACGGGTCAGGGAAGCTCATGTAGTACACGCTATGTTGGTTATGAACACGTCGTGTAGTCTTGATCTAGGTACACATCCATGTCACAAACAACATGAGGTGGTGTTATCTCTTCTATACACGCCGTTTTTGTTCAGAACATGTTATGTTATGGTCATCCATGTAGCTGACCATGTGACTAACAACATGGGTCGCAAAAACCATCTCTTATACACGTCATTTCCTTAGTAAACATGTCATGTAGTCTAAGGTTAAGGGGACTGTGTGAGTTAGATTTTTAAAGAGACTTGGGAAGGGGAATGGAGATGAAGTACACAACATGTTTGGGGACAACACGCCGTGTAGTCAGGGGTGTTACACGAAAAAAGGTTACAGAATTACACTCCCATATGAATGACCTTAAGGAGCACACCGTGTAGTTTTTATACATGTTGTGTAGTCATGTTTAGGGAAACTTGAGTTTTTCTTCCTCATGTTCACGTTTTGTACTCTTGTGTTCTCTATCCTTGATAATCCTGATCTAAGGTGTGTTTTTTATCGTTCAGAGTTATGCCTTTGAGACGTCCTCCGGTCATATGTCAGCTACTAGACGGTGATCAGACACCAGATATGGCCGATCAGGGACCTCTTGTAGATCCTCCTTCTATTAAATCCTTGGAACCAGCACTTATACCCATTGCAGGCGCCAATACGCAGTTCGGGGAGGACTTCCTAAAGATGATACAGAACTTTTAGGGAGCGCCGCCTCCTGCCCCACCGATGTTTGAGTTGATGTGGTTTTTTCAGCAGCATCATCCTCCAACTTTCTCAAGGGATATAAGAACTCAGGCTGTCGAGTCATGGCTAGAGGCCACACTGACGATCTTTGAGTATCATGAGATACCTCCAAAGAAAATGGTAATGTTGGATACTTATATTCTCGGAGACACCGCCAAGAGTTGGTGGGAGGTGATATCACAGTCAGGGTGCCAGCTGAGTATGACTTGGGATGAGTTTTGGTGCATCTTCTACGATTACTTATATCTAAATACCTTGAGGGCTGACTAAGCCCAGGAGTTTATGAGTCTCGAGCAGGTTACTCTTTCTGTTATGGAGTACTCGGCTCATTTTACCGAGCTGCAGCACTTCACACCGATTCCAGCAAGTGATGAGTTGTTCGTTTCTAGGAAGTTTGAGGATGGTCTCAGGCAAGAGATTCATTACCTGGTGAATATCTTCAGGTAGATTTCAATATGTGCGCTCGTCAACCATGCACTAATCAAAGAGCGCAATCTAAGGGATTCGGGGGAAGTAAGTCAGGGAGGCTCGACCTCCAGATCTAGTGTTCCTCCTTTCAATAGAAGGAAGCGCCACTGGGATTATGCTCTAGGGGATCAGGGTAGACAGAATGTATCATCTAGTATCTAGGTTTTATGCTACCAGTGTGGTAGAAGTGGGCATACTAGGCCTTAGTGTCAGAGAGACCCGATGGAGTGCCGATCTTGCGGCAAGATGGGCCATATTCAACGTTTTTGTCAGATCTTTTCACCTATAGCTAGTGGTAGGGGTTCTTCTATGACCCCACGTATAGGAGATGTATCGCAAGTTTCTCACCAGTCGGGGAACGTGAGTTCTTCTGGCCGTTCGGGCCGAATTGGGGGTCACGGCGGTGGAGGTCATTCAACAGGTTACCAGAGACAGCAGAGTGGATCAGCTCAGAGTGGTCAGCCATGGGCACAGGGCCGCGGTACAGGCCAGAATTTCACCGTGGAGAAGACCCATCAAGAGCAGGATCATGTCCCTTCTATAGTTTGAGGTAAGATCAAAGTAGCCTCAGTTTTATCTTCAGATATTTTAGATACTGGTTCTTCGCATAGCTTTATCATTTTTACTTTTGTGGAGAGCCTTGGGATCTGTATCTTTTAACCTGCCGACATGTTGACACTTGATACACTGTTGGTAATGAGGACGTATAGCGTACGTCAGTGCAGAGAGTTCCCTTTAGAGGTTGCAGGGTGTCACATCTTATTGGACTTCTATGTCCAAGAGATGACAGTCTATGATGTCATTATCGGTATGGACTGGTTAGTTCCCTTCCATGCATTCATCGATTTCTATTGTCGTAGGGTGAGTTTTGTATCACCAGATGGTGGATCTTTTCACCATAGAGGGGTGTGGGATGTCTAGGCAGGTAGAGATGGACCAGAGCATCATGATCTAGGAGGAGTTACATATTAGATTTCTAATATTTATCTGGATGACCAGGGGACTTCACAGTTTGACTTTCCTCCAGTGGTGGAATGTTTCAGGGATTTCATTCCAGAGGAATTTTCAGGTTTGCCTTCAGAGCATGAGAGAGACATTTCTATTGACCTCGTTCCAAGAGCGGAATCGGTGTCCATTCCTCCTTATAGGATGGCTACACCTGAGTTGCAGGAGCTGAAGAAACAGTTAGAGGAGTTGCAGGAAAAGTGTTTCATCCAACCTAGTACTTATCCTGGGGGTTCTGTTGTCCTATTTGTGAAGAAGGCAGACATAACCCTTAGGCTTTTCGTCGATTATAGGAAACTGAACCAGTTGACGGTCAAGAACTGATATCCCTTGTCAAGGATCGATGACCTCTTTGATCAGCTTCGAGGACCCCAGGTGTTCTGGAATATTGACATAAGATCTGGCTATCATCAATTGCGCATTAGACCATCAGATATACCTCTTACATCCTTCAGGATTGGGTATGGTCTATACGAGTATATGGTCATACCATCCAGTCTCATGAACGCACCAACAGTTTTCATGGCGCTGATGAACTGAGTGTTCCATCCATACATGGATTCCTTCATCGTGGTATTCGTGGATGATATCTTGGTGTAATCTCACACTCGACATGACCATGCTACCCATCTTGAGATCGTTTTGAGTACACCGATAGAGCATAAAAATTATTTTAAACTCTTGAAGTGCCACTTTTGGATTGATAATATTCACTTCTTAGGTCATGTCATCATGGAGGCAGGAGTATCAGTGGACCCAGAGAAAGTGAGAGATGTAGTTTTCCGGGTCTCGGCAGTTGAGGCCACACGAGAGGAACTACCTGACGCACGATCTAGAGTTGAATGTTGTTGTTCATGCCTTACGTTGTTGGTGACATTACCATCCGTGAGAGCAATTTGTAGTGTTTACTGACCACAAGAGTCTCAAGTACATCTTCACTCAGCGTGATCTGAATCTGAGACAGCGTAGGTGGGTCAAGTATCTTCAGTCCTTTGACTTTGAGGTTTCCTATACGCCGGGAAGGGGAAACGTTGTGGCTGATGTGTTGAGCAGAAGAACTAAGAATCAGGATGCTCAGGAGGCTAGAAGTGAGTGGAATCTTATGGATCTGTTCTCTGAGATGCATTTGAAGGTTCAATACAAATAGGGGATGACTTTTCTATCTTTTGTAGCTATTACCACTACCCTTATTGATTGGGTACAGATGAGGCATCTATTAGACTCATAAGGGATAATCTTGTGGGAGAGTGTGTTAGGAGAGGACCCTCATCTAGTATGGACAGTGGGCGTGGATGAGATCTTGCATTTCTGGGGACGCGTATGGGTGCCAGTAGATATACCCGAGGAGCTGATGTGGGATTTTAATTCTTCAGTTTGGGAAGTTCATCCTGGCACCACCAAGATGTATCGTGATCTACACCTCCAGTACCAGTGGCCAGGTATGAAGAGAGATTTTTTTGGGTTCGTCATGAGATGTTAAACTTGTCAGCAGGTGAAAGCGGAGCATCAGTGACTAGCAGTGCTTTTAAAGAAGTTACCCATTCTTGAGTGTAAATGGAACGATGTCTCTATGGACTTCATGACTGTGATACTGAGGTCACCTCAAGGGAGTGATGCAGTTTGGGTTGTCATCGACAATCTTAGGAAGGTTTCTCATTTCTTTTTGATCAAGGAGACCTTCAATGTTGATGAGCTGGGACGGTTGTACATCCGAGAGATTGTACGTCTGAATGGAGTTCCAAACTCCATTATTTCATGCAGGGATGCGCGTTTTACTTCTCGATTCTAGTAGGGGCTTCAAAAGGCATTAGGTACATAGGTACATTTGAGTACAACATACCATCCCCAGACATATGGCCAGTACGAGTGTATGATCCAGGTTCATGAGGATATTCTCCGAGCTTGAATTATAGACTTTGGAGGTTCTTGGGAGAAGCATATTCCTCTTGTGGAGTTTTCCTATAACAACAGTTTTCAGGAGACTATTCAGATGGAACCTTACGAGACATTGTATAGTAGGCTATGCTGATCACCTTTGTGTTGGCTGGAGGTAGGAGAGGGAGATTTTCGGGGACCTCATCTTGTTCAGGAGACCTCAGAGAAAATAGATTTTATTCATAAGAGGATGGCTACATCACAGTCTCGACATAAATCTTATGTTGATCAGCAGAGGTGACCTCTGGGCTTCGATGTCGAGGATCAGGTTTTCCTGTGTGTCACACCAAGGTTGGAAAACATGAGGATTTGGAGACAGGGTTAGTTTTCACCATGGTAGGTTGGGCCAATTGAGGTGTTGGAGAGAGTTGGGTCAGTTTCCTATCGGTTGCATTTACCTCAGAGGTATCGGTCTCTACATGACATCGTCCACAACTCTCAGCTCCAAGGTTACTTTTCAGGCCCGTCTCATGTCTTTCAACCTGAGGAGGTTGAGCTCGAAGCGAATGTGTCATTTGAGGAGCATCCTATCCATGATTTCGATCGTTGTACAAAGGCTCTCTGTGGCTGGTTTGTTCCTCTGGTATGGGTGCTATGGCATCACATGTGAGTACAGGATGATACCTGGGAGAGGGAGGCCGATGTACGATCGCAGTGGCTGGAGCTGTTCAGGGTAACTTCTTCTGTGCCTCGCTAGGGAAATCCGGGGACAAATTTCTGTAAGGGGGAAAGTTTGTAAGAACCCCGATCTGTGTTTCAGTTATGTTTTTCCAATTCTAGTCATTTTTGAGAAATAGAAGAAAATATGGAAATTTCCATAGTACACGTCGTGTACATTATAAGTACACACTGTGTACATTGATGCCGCGCGAGGTCGTGGGATGGTTGTGTCCGGGCTACACACACGGGGTGTGGGGGTAATGTGGAGGCTGCTTAAAGTGGAGTCTAGCAAATCCAAGTACATGTCGTGTACTCCAGAAGTAGACGCCGTGTACATTCTTTTTTTTCATTAAACAAACCATGGTCGCGCCTAATCGAAAGAATTGTCTTCTTCAACCGAGAGCACCCTTACGGTCGCAAACAACCTCTGAGCCCCCGAGCCTCTGTCTGTTTGCCGAATAGACCTCCATCAATTGCATTGGACCAATAGTGGTGAGCTCTTCCTTCATCTTTAGTTTCATTCCATGATTTTCCCTCTTCTTAATGATATCGTGGGTTAAGGGTTTGGGACATTTTCTCAGATATTCAATGTTATAAGGAGAATAGAACTTTTTGGTTCATGTATATCGATCTCCCTCCATCCATGTAGGTGGTTTGTGCCTTAAATTTCGAAGTATTTGAGTTTTATGTGCCAATTTCCACCAATACCTGTGAACAGGTTATTGTGTGTTTACCGTTTTCTCCTGTTGTTTTCCTAGCTTGCTTGTATGCTTGTGTAGAGTTAATTTGATCATGTTGGAGGATAATTTCTATGATTGGATGTTTTCCCATGCCTTGTTCTTGTTATAACCTTTGGCATTATTTATCCTTTGGTCGTTATACATGATTCCCATGCCTTGGGACCGTATGATGGATTGATATTCTTGACGTGCTTGTTATTTCGTAGAATGGTTATCCAAGTATCTTTATAGCTGTACCTTGGCATTATTGCATTATTATGCACTGACTGTCATATGACTGTGAGAACCTGGTGTTGTAGACTATAAGGGATTGACCGAGTGAGATTACCATAGAGTCTTTGATATTATAGACCACCGGAGGGTAGACTGAGTTAGCTTTCTCATAGAGACTTGGTTATTATAGACTATAGGGGATAGACCAAGTGATCATCCATAGAGTCTTGGATATTATAGACTATATGATGGTAGACTGAGTGAGCTTCCTCAGAGAGTCTATACTTGTTTGAATTTCTATAAACCATTCTAGGATAGAGGGGGAATTCACTGAGCAGGCTTTCTCAGAGAGTCTGTGATAGACCTGAGAATATAGGAGGAATTGACCGAGTGATCTTCCTCAGAGTGTTTCTGGAACTTGGAACTATTAGAGGGTTAGACTGCGTGATCTTTCTCAGAGAGTCGCTAACTAACCTGGAAAATAAGGTGAATTGACCATGAGAGATACCCCGGAGAGTCTTATAGTTTCATATGACCAAATCAGAGGGGTTAGGAAGAGTGCACTTCCCAAAGGGTTGTTGGTACTTCTTCGATAAGACCAGAGGGGTTTGCTGCGAGTACTTCCCAGAGGGGTTCCTAATGTGGTTAGTTATTTGATTCACTACTGATTGTTATTCTGTGGATTGATTACTTTTGTATATCATCAAGTTACTGCTTACAGATTACTGCCTGCTATTTACTATTACTATTTACGACTTACTTTATTATTACCTGCCATATGCTCACTTACTGTTAGGCACAGATCATCAGGTGGCTACCTACTGGGATTTTGTCTCACACCCTGTTTGGGTCATGCTTTTGGGCCCTAACAGACTATGTTGTTGCCGGTATAGACAAGGGAATGTTCCCTTTGACTTTGTGTACTTGATATCTCTGGAGAAGGAGGGCATGGGACCGAGCTTTGGATTGCGATGCTGAGGAGTTGTTTATCGTTTCTTTTATATGTGTTTTGGTACTATTTATATTTCCATCATTGTAACCGGTTTTGATGTTTTCCTATATATGTATCATGCATCATGTCATATATACATATGTGCTCTACTGTTTTATCATTTTAGTCTTCCAATGTTTACTTGTGCATTGTTGTTGGATATTTACTACTTCCACTATTTCATGTTTTGTTTACTTATGTTGTGTACTCTACCAATAATGGAATAGTTTCCCCACTACCACATACAAGGCCCTCGCTGCTAGTTGGAAGCCTATGGAATATGGGGTATTGCGCTTGAGGCCATGTGACTAACCAGGTACGGGGCACCTCTTGGTGGCTTTCGGAACCGGGACATTACATATCATGTAGTTTTTCACCAAAATTTTTATAGTTCTTATCCTTTTTGAGAAATTATGCATTATTATGAAAAAATGGAGGATTTTCTCATGCGAAGGAACCAAAGTCTCAACAAAACACAAAACACATCCTCCAACAATACAATAATATTAATGAAATCTTTGAGAGGGGTGACATAAATAATTGCTTGGTGGATATAGTAGAGAAAGTAGTGAATGCATTCAAAAATCCATTAATTTATTAGAATCATGATGGTTATCTAATTTATTTTGGTATTTCAGGAAGGGGTGGATGAATATAGTGGTAATTGTAAATGTAAATATATCCTGGTTTTATAATAAAGGAATTATGAATTTATGATTCAATCATGTATTATTTTTATTTAACCTGAATAGTGTACTGGTATGATCCCCCAAACTATGATATTTATTCATCACTAATATTTAATAATGATTAATTTTTATAGAATGTCATTTTATATTATTATTTGTGTGATTAAATACTTATATATTATACATAGTAGACTCGTGTGATAAAATTTGTAGAATTATTATTTGGAATGAACTTAAAAAGTATATGTCAATGAATTTCATTAGATAATCAATATATTTAAGGGTTTATAGTTAATATCAATCAACATTACATCATGATTAAAATATAATTCTTAATTTAACCTCCATACATTGATATCCTTCTTATACAAACCATGATTATGAGCTAATCTAAGGGTGATTGTTTATGTTTCGGGCCATGAATTCAGATCATTTTCACTAATGTAGGTCAATAACCATGTTTTAAAATCATTATATTTAGTCAATTAGTTTAATTAAACTTATTTAATTCATGTTTTTTCATAGATTAGTGACAAGTGATGTGGTAAATGATATGTATGATTTACTTGATACGTATTCATTTAATATGGTAAATCCATTTTTGAGAATCAGAAATATATGATTTACCCTATAATATATTTTCATCATCCATTTCTATTGGAACATTATGTACTACCCTGGGTTTTTATGAATAAATTTTTAACAAATTAAATTTATCTCATAGGTTTTGTTACATGCAACACTATGTTCAAACAGACCGTAAAATACTATTACAGTTACTATTAAAAGAGGAAAATTATAAACAATATATTAAAATTTGAGGGATGAAGAGGAATAAATAAATTTTAAATGTCAATCATAATGGTTTTATATAAAAAAACAAATTGAAAAAAATTACTATACTTTTTGTAATGTCTTCCTATATTTTGATATTACTATTTTATATGAAACAAATATTTTCATTATTTTTTATCAACAAAAATTATTTTTATTGAAAATATAAAAGTTTAATTGGACAGAATAAACTATATTTTTTAAATCCCCAAAAAAATTATCTGGAGGATAATTTTTAGGATATTACTATAAATATGATTTTTTAATAAATTTTAAAAAAATACATGTTTTTATTAAGAAATAACATTTATTTAAAAATTTAAAAAAATAAAAAATTCATTTAATTTAGTTTTAAATGTTATATTAGTTGAATTATATATCTATTAATACCGTTCAGGTAATTTTATTTTATTTTATATATAATTTTGTTATAAAAGCATTGTAAATTTTTTAACATCATTCTCTTAGAAAAAACTTTTTCTTGTCACATTTGCCGGATTACATTCTAATTAAATTTTATCACATAAATTAGTGGACTTTATAAAAATATATATCATATTTTAAATAATATTAATAAATATTATAATACTTTCAACTTTTTTTTACCATAATAAATAGCGAAAATAGAAAAAAGGTAATAATTTTTTTAAGGTAAAAAGGGTTTTACTGGGGGTTTAAACTATGAATATAAGTGTAAAAATTACTATAAAACATGTCAAATTCACATATTCATGGAATAATTAAATTTTATAATCCAGATGTTCTATAATATGGTAATTTGGAAGCTTTTTAATTGGAATTCCTTTTTATTTTATATTGTTTTGGGAAATATTCAATTATTTTCTTATTGGATTCTTTTACCGCAATTATAGAAGGCTAGTAACAACTTTTAGTTATTAAAAACATTCAAGAAATTTTCGTTCCAAACACTAAAAAAATAATTCTCCAATATCTATAACCAAGATATATACATTCTGGACCTCCCAATATACTCCCACTAATATACTTAACAAGATATTCAAAGGAGGTGCTTCTAAGAGAAGGTAATTTTATGCACTAAAATCTTTATGTTTATCTATTCATTTTCCACCTTAAATTATCTTATAGTTTTGAATATAATGAAAAAATCTATCTTATATACTAGGATTTTATAATGTTAATGTAATAACCTATATCCATCTCCCCTTCTGTAAAATGGAAATGGAAATCATTGATTGAGTGTATGCAGGACTACCACCCTGTGAACTGATATAGTATGTTATTTATAACCCCTAGTTAATGAATGGATATAATGTTGTATATATCAGATTAATTTGATAGTTATTAAAATAAAATACTTATATAATTATTATATCAATTATACCTTCTTACATTAAAATATGTGGGGGATATGATAATGTTTCTTGTGTGTATGGTACAACCTCAAGAAGTAATCTGATTTTTTCTAAAGTGCATTAAATTGAAGGAATTAAGGAAATATTTAATTAATATATATAATATATATTAAATAATAATTATTCTATAATGTTAATTTATTATATAACTTTATTTTTTTTTCTATCCTTCAAGAAAATTTGAACAACATTCATGAGTACATAGGACATATCATCTCTATAAAAATTTTATTATATTTTATCTCCCTACCAATTATAGATTACAATAATTAAAAATAAAATACCTATATATGATATTTATATAATGGTTAAAAATATGAATATTATTGATACTTTGATCAAAGTAAGAGTATAATAAATAAAAAATCAATACATACATAAAAAACAATGTAATTATTACTTGAAACATGAATTTATCACAGAATTGTTAATAATCAAGTAAAAAATATCATAAAAATAATATATTGTGATATATACATATATATATATATAATTATGGTCATTAGTATATTTATAATAATCATAAATTAATTACATAGGAGGTTTCAACATTTTTTATGAATGTTGATATTTAATGTTAGGGATTTGCATCACACTTTTCCCTTATGTGAGAAAAATTCCATATTCACCACCAATTTATATTATGTGGTGGATTTAATACCCATGAATTTATTTTATGATGCTTCAATTTAAAATTATTTTTATTTTAATTTCCATTTTATTATCCCTCTTTCATGGGGTTTATGGTTCAAAATTCACCAAACAGGTAAGGGAAATTTTTTTAATTTTTTCCTAGTATATATGTAATGTTATGTACCAATATTATTTTATAAGGTGTGGTAATAAAACCATTGAAATATAATATCATGAATTTATATATTCTCATGATAACTTGTGTTTCATTTTATATTATAATTTCATAGAGCTTACAATTCAATGTTACAATGATTTAGGGATTTTATATTATAATCTCACTATTTATCAGGATTGCTCATGATTATCTATCTTATGATGAAATATAATGATATATCTCAAAGTAACTATTGAAATTTATTGTCATATATTTCTTTCTAAATAGTAAAATATTTCCCATCACTTTCCCCTCTTTCACTACTCAATATTGAAAAATCATTTTTAAGAAAAGTGTTCTTTATTTCTCTCTTAAGGAAAATAGCTTATTTTACATCCAAAACCATGTTATCTAAAAGTGATTTAATAATGTCGTTTTAACATTTTTAAAAATTATTTATTTAATAAATTTCTACTCATGTTTTTTAAACCATATTTGAATTTAGTATTAATTGTTTTCCAAAAATCCCCATATAGATTTTATTGAAAATATTAAAGGAATATTTATTTTAATGTTTATGAAATTTACCAAATTTCCTACTATAATTAAATAATTTTTTAAACCATTATTTATATGTTCTCAAGATATTTTTTAAATAATTAAATTTCCCAATTTTTTTAAATTTTTTCTTTTAAAAAAATATTTTCAATGAAAATTTGTATTTCTCAATAATCTTTTCATGTGATTTATATTTTCTGATAATTTTCAATCTAAGAAGAAATACTTTGATTTCACTTGAAATTTACTATTTATATTAACCAAGGATACCATTATTATTCTTTCTATGATTTTTTTATGATAAGAATATGTTTATAAAACTTGTTTCCCTTCTATGAGTTATACCAAGATTAAAGTATTATTAAACGTACTAATTTTTCCACAGGTTATGATTCGAAGAAATGGTGACAAGATTATGAAACATATTAATTTTCCATGGTATATTTCATGATAAATGTTTTATGAAACCCAATTTCCAGCAGTAATAATAAGTTTAATAGTTTATAATATATTGACAAATATGTATATTATTTTCATTATTTTATCACTATTACATTATAACTATGGATAGTGGTTATGTTATAACGATGAATAGTGGTTATATTATAACCAAGATGCGTGGAAACTATATCTCATTCTAATTAAATGGGTAAATAATTCTATATCATGAGATAAGAATGGTAAAAAAGTCAACGTACTTCATCCATTATAGTAAAAAGGAGCATCCTAATACATTACGGGAAATAGGTGCTCTGTATTTCATTATGGGAACTACATGCTTTGTAACACATAATGGGAAATGGGTGATAATTCAAGATCTTCTATGTTGATGGAATTGATAGTTATACATAACATATGAAATGTTTTTTCTATATTTACGATGATTCTATACTTTTGTGATTTGATAATACTATTCATGACTGATTTATGATTATTTATCATGCTTGTGGCCCATGTTTTATAAAATGATAAACTTTTATCACATGAATCATGTCTATGATCTATTAAATATTTGTAGTGTCCATAGTCTTCTATGATCAAGATCACATTCCATTATGATGGTTTATTTTTTTTAATATCATATAATGAAATCACTTATGTTTACCATTGCTAATCATCCAATATGATCCTTTTGTTATGTATCGTACCAAAGGATACAAATAATAGTTTTTGTTTGTTATGTGTAAGAGTGGAAATATTTTAGATGTTATTTGTTGGATATGTTGAATATATTCCTTGTAATAAGAAGAATATTTTTAGGCTCCAAAGTAACTAAACTGTTATGGCCATCGTATGGGTTTTTATGAAATAGACTTAATATTAACATAAAAATATGGTATATAATTTTATTAAAATTCTATTTCACTATAATTGGTATAGAAGGAATTATTTTTTAAATATTTTTATATTAGGATTAAAAAACATTAGTGAGATCCCTATGTATAATACAATTTTTATATATAGGGATATATCTACAGATATCTCTAAGGATAAGTCTAAGGTTAATTCAAATTATATGAAGTTATCCTATAATTTTATTTAAGGAATAATAAAGGGGTTTCAACAAAAATAAATCATTTTTTATATATGATAAGAGGATTTGGATATGGCATAGGGCTACATGGGGTAATAAATCTAAAAAGGGAACATTGAGCTAGACTCGACCATCACCTAGTGCATAAAAATGGGAATTTTTTCACACAACATTTGTCACTCATGGGGGATATATTTTAAAAAATCAATAAATATTTGGAAACCATCTGGAATGATTTAATTAATGCCTCTGATTTTCCTAGGTTAGACATAATTTTTCATATATTTAAAATATTATGTCGTTTTTTAGACATCAAAGCAATAATTTTTCATGATTATGTTATTTTCCACAATGGTTAGTGTTTCTCATGATATGATTTAGTTTTTTAGTAATGGGATGAAACCTAAAGGAACTATTTTAATGATGACTGGGATAAAATATGCAGTGATTTTCCTCCTGATAAAACAAACATTTTGGGAGATGAAATGAATAATATTCTATATATGTGCACAAATATTTCACACTCTATAAATCATGTTGAACATCCAGTTTATCTAAGGAGGGAACACTATTATATTGGTTCTTTCATGAGGAAATTACTACAAAAATTTGTGGATCTAATGATCCAAAAGATGATGAGAAAATGAATAGTACCACTAAAAATATTTCTTTCTATTATTTATTATTTAGATAATGAAAATTTCGTTTTTAATGTTTAACTTTTAGAATTTATAGTGGATCAGTGGTTTACTATTAATAAGAAAAAAATAGAGTAAGAAAAAATGTATTCTCTATAAATGGATGAGTTTTAGGGGATATATCTCTTGAGGTACTTCAGTGATATTCTATAAAAAACATGGAGAAGGAATTAATTGATTTTAATATAATGAATTGTTAATCTATTATTACCTATGAAGCTAATTTAACATGTCTTTGAATATACACATATTATTTAATTAGGATCCTTAATAGAAACATTGAATGAGTCTTTGGTGGGGGAAAATTATTATACAGTCCTTGGATATAAAATAATTAATTAGCTATAGAGAATTTGTTCAATATGCACCGAATATAGAAATTAAAATTGGGTATTCCAAAAATTACTATGATTTTGATTAGAAAAGGGCGATCAAGTCTCATGAAATATTAAATAGTGTGATGAAATTTTATCCCATTACAATACATAAATATGGGGTGTATCATCATGGGAATTATGTGAATGGAACAGGGAGGTGAATTAAATATGGAATGGTGGGTCCAAAATCCTTTGATTGTTGAAATGAGATTACCATAATGGTTAATTCAATTGTGGAGGACAATATTAAATTTAATCCACCATACACATTCATCTATTTTATGTTAATGTATATTAGGAATTATGCAATTAAATACACACACTCGAGGAATAATATAGATGATAAGGAAAAAACAGAATAAGAAAAAGGATAATGGGTCATATTATTCCATAAAAATGGTTTTGGCGAATCATGATATATAGGTAACACTTATCCTCCCCACTATAGTCAGTTATTTCATGTATAACTTTGTTTGAATGACCCCTATGAAAATATTTTTTTTAACCTTTGTTGAGATATCATGAGATTATCTCCCTATATATGGATTTTAGAATAATTAAATAAAATTTTCTATTATATTAATAAAAGGATTACCCCAATATTCTTATGAAAAATGTTTTCTTATAATAGGGTATATTAATTAAGTAATAATGGTTGAATTTACTTTTATAGAGATTAACATAATATTCATGGATACTATCATGTGTTTATGTGTTTTGGATGATGATAAGATCAAAGTCATTAAAACTAATTTTGAGGTATTATGTAATGACAATTAATCAGGATTGAGGGAATTTTAATTTACATATATTTAAAATTAACCATTTGGTTTTGTATATATTTTAGTGAAAATTTTATTTAAGGAGAATTAACATTACACATTTTGGAAATAACAGTACATGTTTTAGTATCCTTTATGGTTTTTATTATCATTGATGTTTATGGGTTATAGTTGATTACCTTATAAAGTCCTCACACCACAATGCAATGAAATAAGATTTCTCATTAGATCCACTTTCCATAATATACATTAAAAAAGTGTTATTTTTTCATGGATTAATTTATATATTGTATTTGATTGAGATATTATGATTTTCTCAATTTTTTGGAGAGGTATTTAGTATGATCATAATAAGGAATTGAATTTAAATAATTTTTATCATCCTTGGATGGATGGAAAATCTATGAGACAAATTATAACCCCAGTGGTTATGATAATATTTTTTTTCTATGGAATTTATAATTTTTTGGATATAAAACTCTATCAATTTGATTTTTCATGAAACAGTTTACTTCACTCAAGAATTCAGATGGATCATTATTATTAAGTGAAGAACTCCATTACACATGAATGAAGATGACATTATATAGATATTTGGACATGAGAACTCTGATGAGATTAAATTCAGTGTTAAATCCATTAAATAACATGTAAGTACAATAAAAAATTGAATGAAATTTTACCTTTATAATATTCAATTTTATCTATAATTTGAATTTTGGGACAAAGACTTTCTACAGATTTATCTATGGATGAAATAACAGAAAATATCCCTAGATATATCGAACCCTTTGAAATAAATAATCATACCACTGGAGCATGATATTTCGTATGATGAATAAATAGTGAGTATTTTAGAATATATAAGGAAAATTTTATAAAATAAAACCACTCACTAGAACAATGATTTTTTTGAAAAAACAACAAGTTTGAAAAATCCATGTGGGTACAAAAGGAAATGATGTGGTGGAAGTATCCTCATTTGTTTTTATCAAAGATAAACATTTCATGTGATACAAAAAAACATTGTGAGGTATAATATAACACCGTTATTTTTTATGAATTTATGTTTTTGAATAAATTAAATTTCTTTGATATCCTTCATACATGTGATGTCAAATTTTAATGAACCACAAAAAACTATTAATGTTTTTATGTTAACATGTCCATTATTATCTTGTCTTTAAACATGGTGGTATGATTAAAAATAAACCAAATTTATATAGTAATTATAAGGGTTTTGAATAAATAAGAATTATTGATTAAAATTTACTTAATTTATTATAAAGCCATTATATTTTTTAAAAATATTATTTTCTAAAAAATGTTTATTTTTTTATTATTGTGATAACTAATTAATGTTTTATTAAAATTTAGATAATATATTTGATAAAATAAATTTTATTTGTTAAATAAAAATTTTGAAATTATATTATTTGATATTATTACAATTTTTTGAAAATGATTAATTTTTCGATGAATAGTGAAAAAATGATACTTTTATTAAGAATTATCATTTTCTTAATGCTTGTAAAAACATAAAAATTATTTTATTTATTTATTAAAATAAAAATTTGTTCAATTATTTAGATATTTATAAAATTTAATTCTTTTAAAAAGTTATATTGTTGAATTTTGAAATTAAAAAATTGTAAACTTCTAATAATTTTTATCATTGAAAAACTACTTTATTATCATATATATGGTATTCATTATGCATTAAATATTATCCATTATATGAATATAATTGGTATATATGGATTTATTATTTATAATATTCAAATTTTATATTTAGTAATATGATCAAAATTATTTTTCACTATAATGAATACTGAAAATAGTAAAAAATTAATCCTTATTGTTAAGATACAAATGGGTTTATTGGGGGGGGGGTTAAACAAAAAATATAAGGGTTATAATGAGTATAAAAACATATAATACTTATTTAAATGAAATATTTCAATATTATACACCTTAATATATAGTACATGGCCTTTTAGATGTTTTTATTATTAAAGCCTTTGTTATTTTTTATTCATTTTGGAAATTGTAATGTATTATCCTAGTGGGTTCCTTTCACCCATATGTAAAAGGCCACTACCACCCATTAATTATTCAAAAATATAATGACATATAGTTTATAACACCCATAATAATCCCTCCCAAAAATCAATTTCCATGTTGTATATATTCTAGTCTGCCCAATGACAAAGACTATGGTCATTAATTAGATATCCAAAGAAGTTTCATCTAAGTGGTGAAAATTGTCTTAACTAATATCATTTTTTGTTATTCAATTTCCACAAAAAAAATGAATTAAAAATAAAATGTAATGTAAATTGTATAAAATATTTATGTATAAATTATTATGTTAATGTGTAACGCCCCGACCCCAGCTACCCAGAGTCGGTGCATTAATTACATAACATTGGCATGATCACAAGAAGATCAAATCTCGAAAGACCGATTGGTTTAGTAGCCTTGGAAACACTAGATATAATCATAACGTTTTACATTACATTTCAAAGTGAAAAACTACTACAACAACAAAGTCTTCATATCCACACTATTAACCCCTCATAATATCCCTGCAAGTCATTCATAATTTACTTCTTCACTACCTGGGAAAAATAAAACATAGAAAAGGGGTGAGCTCAAATGCCCAGTAAGGATAACAATATAGCGGAACATTCAAAATAAGCATAAACATTTAAGGCAATGAATTACTAAAACAAAAGCCTTTTAAAATTGAACTTCAACATAGTATGGCAAAAGTAAAATGAAATAATGCCATTTACTTGTTCACATGGATATTCTACTAATCGAATAATCACATGCAAAAATCAATAACCACTTTCATAATGTTGGAATGCATAATGCCAGACTATCATAACCACATAGCCAAGGCCTCGTGCCAAGACTACAAATAAGATTTTGTCAAGGCCTTGTGCCAAGACACTAGTTTGTCTCATGAGACCTACCGATGCATCGAGGAGCTATAGCGGGCTCCACCCGTCACTTATTAAGTCCAATGCAATCCCATATGAAAAGGTTTAAACATAACATAAACATTCGTATTAAAACTAGCATACGAAATGTCAATAATTTCACCATAAACTATGAATGGTATAAAAATAGCACATCCACAGTCAAACATATCACAAAACCTTCAATACAATATAGAAGTTTTGTATCATAATAAATCAACTTCGAATAATCTTAAAATCCATCAAAGGATGTTGACATAGATGAAATCAAAATTCTTTTTAAAGAAGTATCTCCTTTTATTTTGAAATCATTTAAGATCCATATAAAATAAAGCATTTTCTTTGAAAATATTCTTATAAGCTTGTATGGAAAGCTTCGACGATTTTATAACGGCGGAAAATAACCGCACCCGCCGTATAAGTTAAAAAAACATTCTTACCTCAATTCTGTCGAAAAGGTTATAAAGGACCTTGTTTTGAAAACGACGGAAAGATTCCTTTATAAACCTCTTATAAAAAGTCAAACAAGGGTATAAATGACTTTAACCCATATTCTTGTAAATAGTAAAAATGTTTTGAAATACATTTTGAAGAAACATGGATGTGGATGATAACGAGATCCCAGTAGATTATTACGTATAAACAACCTTGGATAAAGAAGAGATTGTGAAATAACCCTTACCTTGTACTTTTCCTTGGTTGGGGTAGGATAACCTCCGGTATAATGGTGAAATAATTGTTATTAAATTATACAAGAATCATATATATTAATATGATATCATATATGATCTTTTAACATTGATTTGTTAATAATATCTTAGAATTATCGTCGTTTCAGGTGTTAACTTACTCATTTTCTTTATATGTTTTGTTACATAAGCCATGGTTGTTGTATCTTATTCATATCCAAAATTATATCTAGTCCTTAAACATCATTTTTAAATCATCAAATGATAATTATACTTGAATGGTTACGATGGAGAATGAATCTCATCGCGTTCGTGGAGACGGTAGTCCGTACGTACGCACGAGCGACAATATCATTCTTTTGATATTAAAATAATATATAAATGAATTGTATATCATATATACAGAATCATTAACATGTTATATTTATTATTTACATGAGTTACACATCATTATTATACCCATACAAATAATATTATATTGAATAACAATTACACCACGACGTGGAGACGGTAAGCCGTACGTACGCACGTATGGTGACATGTTATTCAAAGGGTGGATAGAATACTGAATATGGTTGTACCATACTTATAATAACATAACAGTATATGTGAGATACTGGAGTTATTATTTTATAATGGTAAGAACAAAGGAAGAAGAAGTGGAAGAAGAAATGAACTTAGAAAAGGGTGGTGAAATCATTACCTCTTCTTCGGGTTCTTCCTTTTGATTTGATCAAAAGGGCTCCTTAGGTTGGCTTTCTGATCAAACTAAGGTCTCTAGGTTGTAGTGAGGTATGTTGGGAGAGTATTTGGGCAGAGTTTGGACGAACCAAAAGGCTTTGAAGGTGTGAAGAAATGAGAAGGAGGAGTGCCCTTTTATAAGAGGGGTGAGGGGCACCTTTGGAAAAGTTAGAAATATTAATTTATAATAAATTCATATTCGGTTTCTAGAGGCTCCAAAGTTGATTATTAAAAGGTTAAGGTGGGGATAGGTCGAAAACCACTCAACCAATAGAATTTAGACAGGTTTGGGTACTTATATTAACCTTATCTTTAAGTATTAACTCTAAGTTAATTAGTTTCACTTTTACAATGTCTCTTTGTATTTTTATATAATATGGTTAATAAACTTACTATATACATCCAAGAGACCCCCAAGTGGTCCATTAATGATTAACCTATCATAATATAAGTCTCTTGGCCGAACCATAGATTTTTAGGAATTTAATATCAATTAATAATATAATATTTGTTTTAAGAACTCTTTTATGTCAATTTTGACACTATTCAATAGTTGATTTTTGTGAAACTCATAACAGATTGATTACTTCGAAAAAAGTCAATTAAATCAATACTAATATATCATATTATCCTAGAAAATTAGTTTAATTCATTAAAAGTTTAATATTATATTTATTTGGGTATTTATAATATCAATTATTTTAATTTTTCACTATTATAGTAATTACTGCATCATCATTGTGTCATATATAAAATACATTATTTAATGTCTAAAAATTATAAATAAAATATCATTATGTAGGAAATCGTTTTATCTTTCTAATGAATATTTATAATCTAAAATCCAACATATATAACCCTATGTAAAAATTGTTGTTCTAAAAGATATATGCTTGTGTCATTTTTGTATTCATTTAAACTAAATTAAAATAAAGTGTCATTATCACTTACAAGTGGATCCATGGGGTCCCAAAATAGACCCAAAGATTCCCATGGTCGACCATGTATCAACCAATAGGGTTAAGACACGTTTTAGGGTAATCTATTATTATTATAATATTATTTTTTTAACCCTTATTTACCGGATTTACCCTTAACCATGGTAAATAAAATATTTACCGCAGTAATTATTCAAAATGTCTAAAAATAAAAGTTACCTATTTACATAATTTGGACATCCTGATTCCAAATATGGAATCCATTTTCCTAAATTCAAAACACAGAAGTGGCAGAAATTAATTTAAAATTAATTCCCGCTGTCAAAACAAAAAGCGTGTTTTTTTAAGAGATAATAATTATCAAAAGATTGACACTTGTTTATGTTCGGTTTAATTGTAAAATTATGTCCAATGACCAACATTATATTAAATGGTAAAAATATATTCTAAATATACTTTAAAACCACTCAAAATCACAATTTATCACTATTAATTATTTTGATTAAAAAAGTTGTTTTTAATTAAAATTTAGAAATTTTCACTATTCATCAAAATATGAAAGTTATCCGAAATTTACCAAAATTTCACCCTAGGCTAATTTTGATATCAGAATCTAAAAATGAAGTCCATTTTGTAATATTGAATATATATGATTTCAAAAAGTAGGTATTACTATTCACAACGGCTAGTTTAATTAGTTGTGGTGTGTGTTAGAACTCGAGGTTGCGTACAACACACGCTATCGCATTATTCGAAGGGAAACGTACCATAGAAGCTTGGGGTGTTACATTCTCCCCTCCTTCAAATAATTGCGTCCTCGCAATTTCTAGGGTATTACTGCATAAAAAGACTCGGGTGGTTCTTTATCATAAGTTCCTCGGGTTCCCACGTTGCCTCTTCCATCTTATGGTTTCTCCACAAAACTTTTACCAGACGCGTCGTCCGGTTTCTCAGTACTTGTTCTCTTGTATCAAGAATCCTGACGGGCTCTTCGCAATAAGACAGATCGGGTTCCAGTTCTAATTCCTCATAGGTGAGTACATGCGTTGGGTCAGGCATGTATTTTCTCAACAGAGATACGTGGAACACATCGTGAACATTGGAGAGACTTGGCGGCATTGCCAATCGGTAAGCTACAACCCCAATTCGTTCTAGAATTTCGAAAGGTCCGATGTACCTGGGACTCAATTTGCCTTTCTTACCAAAACGTATGACTCCCTTCCACGGATACCTTCAGGAAAACATGATCACCGACTTGAAATTCCAAATCCTTCCTTCGATTATCGGCATAGCTCTTCTGCCTACTTTGAGATGCTTTGATGTGATTTTGGATTACTTTCACCTTTTCCACCGTTTCCTCCACCAGTTCTGGGCCTACAAGTTTTCTTTCACCAACGTCATCCCAACAGGTTGGTGTACGACATCTCTTTCCATATAATGCTTCATATGGTGCCATCTGAATACTTGAATGGAAGCTATTGTTATAGGAAAATTCTACCAGTGGTAAATATTGATCCCACATACCCTGAAAATCAAGTGAGCAAGATCTCAACATGTCTTCTAAGGTTTGAATAGTCCGTTCTGATTGTCCGTCTGTCTGAGGGTGGTATGCAGTGCTCAAATGAAGTTCAGTATCCAGGGATTTCTGAAGACTTTTCCAGAATCATGAAGTAAAACGGGGATCACGATCAGAAACAATCGATAGGGGTACTCCATGAAGTCTCACAACTTCATTAATGTATAGTCTTGCTAGACGTTCCAGGGGTAGATCTTCTCTTATAGCAAGAAAATGTGCTGACATGGTAAGACGATCAACAATAACCCATATTGCATCGTTCCTTCTAGGAGTCTTTGGTAGCCCCATGACAAAGTCCATCGTAATATTGTCCCATTTCCACTCCGGTATGGGAAGAGGTTGCATGACTCCTCCAGGCTGTTGCCTTCCAGCTTTCACTTGTTGACAAACCATACATCTTGACACAAAATCAGCAATCTCCCTCTTCATGTTGTCCCACCAAAAATGTTCCTTCAAATCTCTATACATTTTGGGGCTCCCAGGGTGTATAGAGAAATTGGAACTATGAGCATCATCCAGCAATTCCCTTTTTAGATCAGGTAAATCGGGAACACAAAGTCTCTTCCCGAATTTCAAAATTCCATCTTCATACACAAAGTCTCTCAATCTCCCATCATTCACAGCTTTAATCTTCTTCTGAAATTCTTCATCATCGGCCTGAGAACTCTTAATCTTTTCTAGTAAAGATGGTTTGGCAACCATTTGAAAAAGCATTGATGTTTCACCTTCCCTGGTTATTCCCATGTCCATCTTCACTAGATCCATGAAAATTGGATCCCTTTCAATTCTCATATTGTTCAAAACTCCATGGTCTTTTCTACTCAAAGCATCTGCTACTTTGTTTGCTTTCCCCGGGTGGTAGTGTATCGTGCAATCATAATCCTTGAGTAATTCAAGCCATCTCCTTTGCCTCATGTTGAGTTCTTTTTGTGAGAAAATATACTTCAAACTCTTGTGATCAGTATAAATCTCACATTTTTCCCCATAGAGGTAGTGCCTCCATATCTTCAAAGCAAAGATCACAGCTGCTAACTCAAGATCATGAGTAGGATAGTTTTGTTCATGAATTTTCAACTGTCGTGATGCATAGGCAATAACTCTATCATTCTGCATAAGGACACAACCAAGTCCTTTCTTCGATGCATCACTATAAATAACGAACCCATCATTCCCCGATGGTAGAGTCAATATAGGAGCATTGACTAATCTTTTCTTCAATTCTTCGAAACATTCTTCACACTCTTTTGTCCAAACAAATTTAACCCCTTTACGTGTGAGCTTCATTAATGGGTTAGCCAATCGGGCAAAATTCTGGACGAAACGTCGATAATAACCTGCCAAGCCAATAAAACTACTTACTTCAGTTATACTCGTAGGTGCTGGCCATTCTTGGATTGCTTTGGTCTTAGAAGGATCAACAGAGATTCCATCTTTAGAGACAATATGGCCAAGAAAAGAAATCTCCTGAAGCCAGAATTCACACTTGCTAAACTTTCCATATAATTCATGCCTCCTCAGAGTCTTCAAGATAATGCGCAAGTGATTTTCATGATCTTCGTAGGTTTTGGAGTATACCAAGATATCATCAATAAATACCACCAAAAATTCATCGAGATACTCCTTGAAAACTCTATTCATCAGATCCATGAATACAGAGGGTGCATTAGTCAATCCAAACGGCATTACAGTAAACTCGTAATGCTCGTACCTGGTTCGAAATGCTGTCTTCGGAATGTCTTCCTTCTTTACACACAACTGATGGTATCCAGATCGAAGGTCAATCATTGAAAAGTATTGAGCTCCATGCAGTTGGTCAAATAAATCATCAATACGAGGTAGGGGATACTTGTTCTTTATCGTTATAGCATTGATCTCCCTGTATTCGATACATAACCTCATAGATCCATCTTTCTTTTTAACAAAAAGAATAGGGGCTCCCCATGGAGAAACACTAGGGCGAATAAATCCCTT
Source organism: Viscum album (assembly GCA_963277665.1). Lineage (NCBI taxonomy): Eukaryota > Viridiplantae > Streptophyta > Magnoliopsida > Santalales > Viscaceae > Viscum > Viscum album. The sequence continues at coordinate 136,335,668 of OY728161.1, read as the reverse complement.
ATTACTCAATTCCTCTAGTTGTTTCTTTAGTTCGACTAACTCTACAGTGGCCATTCTATAAGGAGTCTTCGATATAGGCCTTGATCCAGGAATCAAATCAATGGAAAACTCAACTTCTCGTTCTGGAGGATGTCCAGGTAAATCTTCCGGAAATACATCTACAAATTCTTTCACAACAGGTACATCCTCTATTTGAACATTCCTTTCCTCACCGATAGTTACTTCATTCTCTTCCTCCCCAATAATTGAATTAAGTTGAGCTACTGGGGGTGGATCTAAATAAGAATTAGGTGGTGACGATTCTGCTCTAAAAATAAGGTGCTCCTTATCATTATCATCAAGAATCGTAACCTCTTTCTTCTTACAATAAATCTTCGCATCATAGTCCGAAAGCCAGTCCATACCGAGGATTATATCAAACTCAATCATAGGTATGACGATGAAATCAGCAGATAAAGAAAATTTATGTGCTCTAATGGGGACTGATTCACAAAACTTTGTTGCAACGATACTTCCCTTAGGAGTTTTAACTGACAACTCCCTTATTAAATCAAATTGGAAATATCTAATTTTCTTAGCAAACTGGGAAGATATGAAACAATGCGATGATCCAGAATCAAATAATGCATTTGCTAAACTTGAGGAAACCATTAAATTACCTGCCACCACGTCTTTCGGAGCTTCTACCTCAGCAGTAGTGATAGCATAAGCCTGGCCTTGATCCCTTGGCCTTTTCTGAGGTAAGTTCTCCTGACGCTTAGGACATGAATTTGCATAATGCCCCATCTCCCTACAATTGTAGCACTGAACGTTGGTAGCTTCCTTCTTCCCCTTGCAATTATGAGCTTGGTGGCCTTTTTCACCACACTTGTAACAGACTCCCATTCCCTTCAAGCAAGTACCAGGGTGTTTCTTCCCGCATTTACCACAGGATGGATATTCAACCATTCCCTTCTTCCCCTTATTTCCATTCCCAGATTGATCAGCAGGTCTCTTCTTCTCTTGCTTTGCTTTAAAGTCATAAGACATAGAGAATTCCTTTTCGGTCTTGATAGCACATGAGACAATGTCTTCGTACGATGAAAAGGATTGTGAGACTAATGCTCGACGGAGAAATGGTTTTAACCCATCAAAGAAACGATCAATCTTACTTCTTGGGTTGCGAATATAATCTCCAGCATACCTCGCTAACCTTGTAAAGTTAGCCTCTTACTTTGTGACATTATCATCATCCTTTTGTCTCAGACTCAGAAATTGCCTTTCCATATCTGCTCGATGGTCGCGAGGAAAGTATTTTTCTAAAAACAGATCTTTGAACTCCCTCCATTCCATATTTGATACTTCATCATCTTCCTTCGTATTTTGAATCAATGACCACCATTGATCAGCATCTCCAGTGAGGCGGTAAACTGCCATGATAACTTTTTCCCTTTCACTGCTCCCCAACGCCTGAAATATTTTCTCTAGGGAAAATATCCATTGCTCAGCTACTGAGGGATTTGTATTCCCATTGAACGTTGGTGGTTGTTGCCTCATGAATCGATCTAACATTGATCCTCCACGCTGCGGATCAGGGTGCTCCATACGGGTAAGGTTATTATTCATAACCTGAGTAAGTTGTCCCAGTACGGTGATTAGCTGATCAGCACCAGTTGCATCACCAGCCCCACTATAATTATCTTGAGCAGGAGGGAAATCCCTACATGGAGTGTGTGCATTGATACAGTTTCCATTTCTTCCACTAGGCGCCATTTCTAAACAATGGAATAAACTAGATCAGTTTATAAATCAAAATACATAATCCCATACTTATAAAACACTTAGCATAAATTGAACTATTTATGGATATAATCCATAATCATAAAAATGTTTTCTTTGAGGAAGTATATACTCATAAACCCTTCATAATGATTTTTAAAGATAGTGAGAGTTATCCTAAGCATATCCCCCGGGAGTGTCGTAACCAAGAGTGCAGCAAGGCCCGTTGTCGTGCACCAGTTCCCGTTCGAGTCTAGCTCAAAGCGGTGTTTTCGGGTTTTACCCCTAGGTACATCTGTGCCAGAGCCGCCTCTACCTGCTCGTATCCAGACAGGGATGTATTGCTCGGAAAACTCACAAAATCTCTACAATACCAAAATTCTAGGACGTTCTTCTACACTAATCCTCAAAGTTCATCTTAGGTCTACGTGCTCTAATCAGAGTTTATCTAAATCTAGCTTCCAAGGTTTGTACTAAACTTCCTCTGATACCAACTGTAACGCCCCGACCCCAGCTACCCAGAGTCGGTTCATTAATTACATAACATTGGCATGATCACAAGAAGATCAAATCTCGAAAGACCGATTGGTTTAGTAGCCTTGGAAACACTAGATATAATCATAAAGTTTTACATTACATTTCAAAGTGAAAAACTACTACAACAACAAAGTCTTCATATCCACACTATTAACCCCTCATAATATCCCTGCAAGTCATTCATAATTTACTTCTTCACTACCTGGGAAAAATAAAACATAGAAAAGGGGTGAGCTCAAAGGCCCAGTAAGGATAACAATATAGCGGAACATTCAAAATAAGCATAAACATTTAAGGCAATGAATTACTAAAACAAAAGCCTTTTAAAATTGAACTTCAATATAGTATGGAAAAAGTAAAATGAAATAATGCCATTTACTTGTTCACATGGATATTCTACTAATCGAATAATCACATGCAAAAATCAATAACCACTTTCATAATGTTGGAATGCATAATGCCAGACTATCATAACCACATAGCCAAGGCCTCGTGCCAAGACTACAAATAAGATTTTGTCAAGGCCTTGTGCCAAGACACTAGTTTGTCTCATGAGACCTACTGATGCATCGAGGAGCTATAGCGGGCTCCACCCGTCACTTATTAAGTCCAATGCATTCCCATATGAAAAGGTTTAAACATAACATAAACATTCGTATTAAAACTAGCATACGAAATGTCAATAATTTCACCATAAACTATGAATGGTATAAAAATAGCACATCCACAGTCAAACATATCACAAAACCTTCAATACAATATATAAGTTTTGTATCATAATAAATCAACTTCGAATAATCTTAAAATCCATCAAAGGATGTTGACATAGATGAAATCAAAATTCTTTTTAAAGAAGTATCTCCTTTTATTTTGAAATCATTTAAGATCCATATAAAATAAAGCATTTTCTTTGAAAATATTCTTATAAGCTTGTATGGAAAGCTTCGACGATTTTATAACGGCGGAAAATAACCGCACCCGCCGTATAAGTTAAAAAAACATTCTTACCTCAATTCTGTCGAAAAGGTTAAAAAGGACCTTGTTTTGAAAACGACGGAAAGATTCCTTTATAAACCTCTTATAAAAAGTCAAACAAGGGTATAAATGACTTTAACCCATATTCTTGTAAATAGTAAAAATGTTTTGAAATACATTTTGAAGAAACATGGATGTGGATGATAACGAGATCCCAGTAGATTATTACGTATAAACAACCTCGGATAAAGAAGAGATTGTGAAATAACCCTTACCTTGTACTTTTCCTTGGTCGGGGTAGGTTAACCTCCTGTATAATGGTGAAATAATTGTTATTAAATTATACAAGAATCATATATATTAATATGATATCATATATGATCTTTTAACATTGATTTGTTAATAATATCTTAGAATTATCGTCGTTTCGGGTGTTAACTTACTCATTTTCTTTATATTTTTTGTTACATAAGCCATGGTTGTTGTATCTTATTAATATCCAGAATGATATCTAGTCCTTAAACATCATTTTTAAATCATCAAATGATAATTATACTTGAATGGTTACGATGGAGAATGAATCTCATCGCGTTCATGGAGACAGTAGTCCGTACGTACGCACGAGCGACAATATCATTCTTTTGATATTAAAATAATATATAAATGAATGGTATATCATATATACAGAATCATTAACATGTTATATTTATTATTTACATGAGTTACACATCATTATTATACCCATCCAAATAATATTATATTGAATAACAATTACACCACGACGTGGAGACGGTAAGCCGTACGTACGCACGTATGGTGACATGTTATTCAAAGGGTGGATAGAATACTGAATATGGTTGTACCATACTTATAATAACATCACAGTATATGTGAGATACTGGAGTTATTATTTTAGAATGGTAAGAACAAAGGAAGAAGAAGTGGAAGAAGAAATGAACTTAGAAAAGGGTGGTGAAATCATTACCTCTTCTTCGGGTTCTTCCTTTTGATTTGATCAAAAGGGCTCCTTAGGTTGGCTTTCTGATCAAACTAAGGTCTCTAGGTTGTAGTGAGGGATGTTGGGAGAGTATTTGGGCAGAGTTTTGCCGAACCAAAAGGCTTTGATGGTGTGAAGAAATGAGAAGGAGGAGTGCCCTTTTATAAGAGGGGTGAGGGGCACCTTTGGAAAAGTTAGAAATATTAATTTATAATAAATTCATATTCGGTTTATAAAGGCTCAAAAGTTGATTATTCAAAGGTTAAGGTGGGGATAGGTCGAAAACCACTCAACCAATAGAATTTAGACAGGTTTGGGTACTTATATTAACCTTATCTTTAAGTATTAACTCTAAGTTAATTAGTTTCACTTTTACAATGTCTCTTTGTATTTTTATATAATATGGTTAATAAACTTACTATATACATCCAAGAGACCCCCAAGTGGTCCATTAATGATTAACCTATCATAATATAAGTCTCTTGGCCGAACCTTAGATTTTTAGGAATTTAATATCAATTAATAATATAATATTTGTTTTAAGAACTCTTTTATGTCAATTTTGACACTATTCAATAGTTGATTTTTTTGAAACTCATAACAGATTGATTACTTCGAACAAAGTCAATTAAATCAATCCTAATATATCATATTATCCTAGAAAATTAGTTTAATTCATTAAAAGTTTCATATTATATTTATTTGGGTATTTATAATATCAATTATTTTAATTTTTCACTATTATAGTAATTACTGCATCATCATTGTGTCATATATAAAATACTTTATTTAATGTCTAAAAATTATAAATAAAATATTATTATGTAGGAAATCTTTTTATCTTTCTAATGAATATTTATAATCTAAAATCCAACATATATAACTCTATGTAACAATTGTTGTTCTAAAAGATATATGCTTGTGTCATTTTTGTATTCATTTAAACTAAATTAAAATAAAGTGTCATTATCACTTACAAGTGGATCCATGGGGTCCCAAAATAGACCCAAAGATTCCCATGGTCGACCATGTATCAACCAATAGGGTTAAGACACGTTTTAGGGTAATTTATTATTATTATAATATTATTTTTTTAACCCTTATTTACCGGATTTACCCTTAACCATGGTAAATAAAATATTTACCGCAGTAATTATTCAAAATGTCTAAAAATAAAAGTTACCTATTTACATAATTTGGACATCCTGATTCCAAATATGGAATCCATTTTCCTAAATTCAAAACACAGAAGTGGCAGAAATTAATTTAAAATTAATTCCCGCTGTCAAAACAAAAAGCGTGTTTTTTTTAAGAGATAATAATTATCAAAAGATTGACACTTGTTTATGTTCGGTTTAATTGTAAAATTATGTCCAATGACCAACATTATATTAAATGGTAAAAATATATTCTAAATATACTTTAAAACCACTCAAAATCACAATTTATCACTATTAATTATTTTGATTAAAAAAGTTGTTTTTAATTAAAATTTAGAAATTTTCACTATTCATCAAAATATGAAAGTTATCCGAAATGTACCAAAATTTCACCCTAGGCTAATTTTGATATTCAGAATCTAAAAATGAAGTCCATTTTGAAATATTGAATATATATGATTTCAAAAAGTAGGTATTACTATTCACAACGGCTAGTTTAATTAGTTGTGGTGTGTGTTAGAACTCGAGGTTGCGTACAACACACGCTATCACATTATTCGAAGGGAAACGTACCATAGAAGCTTGGGGTGTTACATAATGTATTAACCTATATTCATCTCTACAACCATATAATAAAAAAAACTTGTCAATCAAGCATATTAAAGACTACAACCTCGTGAACCGATTTAGTTTTTTTTCATAAAAAATGATTCATGTCTAGGTTTAATGAATAAATTAATATATATATATATATATATTATTTTGGACATTAATATACTTATTGTATTATTATATAAAATATTCCTTGTGATTTTCCCTTTTTTGGAGGATACGATAATGTCCCATGTCTGTAAGGTGGACTATCGCCTTGTGAAGAGATGTGTTTTGTCTTATATTATTTATTTCATTCAAGGTCTTATATATATTATTAATGAGTATAAATGATATATAATAAATAATATTAATTATTTAATGGTAATATAGTATTTACATTTAAATTTTTTCAATTTTTCAAGAAAATGGAATCAATGTTCATGCGTATGTTGGGCATACTATCTCCATGAACGATGTATTTCATTATATATATGTATATAAAATTCATGGATTACTATAAATAAATATATAATGAATATATAAAATATTTATATCATTTTTAAAATTTAGTATAATATGGAACCATGATCTAAGTAAGATGGTGAAAAATAACAACTCAAAATATACACATAAACAAAGAAATTATTGCCTGAAACATTACTTTAAAATTAAGATGTTAATAAAAATGATATATGATGTCACAATAAAATTAGATATATTAACACAAACACACACACACACACACATATATATATATATATATATAATTTTATTTTTCTAATATAATTATAAAAATATTATATTTATTATATAGGATGATTGATCATGTATGAGAGAAGACAATAATTAGGGTAATGCATTTCTGTCACACATTTTACATCTTTGAGACACATTCTTTATAAACCACCTATTTATTTTTTTTTGTGGTATAAACTTCTTATGAATATATTTTATTATTATTATCCGATAATTTATACGTATTTACATATCGATTTAGTATTTCTCTTTCATCAGTTTTATAATTCCAATGCTTTCAAAATGGTAAGGGATTTTTGTCTCTGTTTTCATTCCTTGAGATATATGTTATATTAGGCACCTATCTAATATCATGATATGTATATAAATAAACTTTGAAATTTATTATCAAGAATTTATTTATTATACTAATATTCTATGATTCATTTAATGTTATTCCATCATGGGTCAGACAATTAAATATTACCAAAGTGGTAAATATTTTATGTTACATTCTCATAATTTATCAGGATTACTTATGATTTTGAATCTAATGATGAAATATTATGATTTGTATATCAAGAAACACAAGAATTTTTTCATCCAATGGTTATTTCATAATAGTACATTTTTTTCATTAATTTTCTTCTCTTTATGCATTTAATATTTGTAAATAAATTTTTTAAGAATAATTATATGTATTCCTCCATTAATTCAAAAACACATTTTCTTCCAAAACCTAATTTTCTAAATGTGTTTGCCATTTTTTTAATTTATCCAAAGGATTTTTTAATGTAATGTTTACACATGTTTTAATTTTTTCAATCATTTTTTAAAGCAATCATCATTTATTTTTCCTAACATGTAAGTTGGTCTTGTATGTAAAATTTGAATGGAATATTTATATTAACATTTACAACATCTGTAGAATTTTATACCGCAATGACTAAATTTTTTTAAAGATTCATCTTTTATATTAATTGTTTTTTTAATATTTTTTAAATTAAATGAATTCAAATATATGTTTTGATCTTTTTGTTTTTAAAAGAGATTTTTAAATGAAACGTAATCCTCCTTGAGAAATTTTCCATGTTATTTATCAATCATAATAATATTATATATGAGATAACATCCATTTAGGTAACTTAATATTTCCCATGGATATTATCAACTGATACTATTATTAATATTTTTTTGAATATTTTACGATGAAAATATATTTATTAAACTCATTTGTCCTCCGACTAGTTTTACCATGACAACATTCATTTGAAACACACTTCTTCTTCTACAGTTTATACATTTATAAAATAATGAATTGGTTATAAAAAGGATTATTTTCCACATGTAATGCCATGTTGAAATGTTTAAGAAACTCATTTCCTTTCATTGGTGCATATCTGATGAATAATTTATGATCTTGTGGAATATATATATATATATATATATATATATGATATTCATTATGAGTTAATGGTTACATTTAAACTAGGGATGGTGTTATGTTATATCCAACAATGATGTGACCTATATCTCCATATAATTCATTAAGTAAATATTTATATCAATAGAGATAAAAATGGAAAACAATTTTATGGGGTTGATACACAATGGAAAGTATGTGAATCAAAATCAACTCTTAGAAACATCATTGTCCCGATCCACTATGGTAAATAGGAGTATACTAATCCATAATGAGAAATATATGATAATTCATGATCCACTATATTGATGGACCTCATATCCTAACATTTAATATAAAATATTTTTTATATATTTTTGATATTTTTAATTTTTATTATATGATATTATTCTTGATGAATGATTTATTATGATTACATACACTTTTGGCCCATGTTTTCTGAAGTTCTCATGTTTAATTCTAGGAATAATAGTTTTGGTCTATGAAAGTGTTGGTATGAAAATCATAGGTAATGTTCTTGATTGAAAAACTATATTCTTATCTTATGATTTCATATTATCATATATTGATACCTTTTATGTTTACCATTAATGATAATTTTATCTCACACATTTTATGTTTCCTTCCATATGTTAGGAATAATGGTTTAAGTAGGTTATGTATAATAGGAGAACTATACGAAAACATATTTATGGGAGATGTTAAGTATCTTTCTCTTGATAATTATATTATGTTTATAGTATCCAAGTACACTAAACTATTGCATTATTCAGTTGTCTCTTTATTATATTTATTGAATATTAATGTAAAAGAAGTCATATTTATGTATGAAAATCATGGGTTGATATACTTGATGTCTTAGAGAAATGGATTACATGCACATGAATAATATGTATAGACATATATCGTTTGGATGATATGTCTATATGAGTATATGCCTTTGTTTGATCAAGATCATGCCAGAACCCCATTAAATTTGGAGTAATAATGAAATTTTTACATCTGATATATTTAAAATTATGGATTATAGAATTCATAATTGTAATCAATCCTACCATATAACATATGATCACATGGTTGCTCATATATTTAATATTAATTTGGGTGTAATGTTTTTTTTATATTTGAGATATTTCATATGATAATCATTTACAGAACAGTTTTGTTGGATTCATAATGATTTGTAATTTTATGAAAAAATATTTGGGGGATTTAGTTCATGTGTGATATTACTAAAAATATAAATAAATGTATATATAATTATTTTGTGGATACAGGACATCATGTAATGGGTTTTCGCTTGGTTCTTTATAACATTTAATTGTTTTTGTGATGAATTAAAATGGATATACTTTGATGGACTCTACAACTATGATTATCATTATTTATTTAATTTAAGACACATTATAAAATTATACATTGATTAATTGAATTTTAAATTTTTTTTCTATCAAGTTATATTGTTAATGATGTTATTGTGGTATATTTTATATAGGTAGAAATAGAAAATCAATACATTTCATAATATATAGAATTATAAGACTTGAAGGGTATCGTTCATTCAATGAAGGTGTACTTTTTAAGGGAGTTTATAGGAAATATATTTAATTAAGTATTGATTAATCTCGAATCTAAATCCCAATGACTAATTATATTATATTAATTTACATTTTTTGGTGTTTTATTAACACACTATTTAAGAGGAAGTGGTCTTATGAAATATTTGGGAGATTCTAGTGTCTAGTGGATACCAATATATATAGAAATTCATTAGTTAAAACCATGATATCTCTATTATAAATGATTTAAAATGGATACTATGATACGATTAATTGTATATTTTTCAAAAAAATATTGTTTATAATAACGTCATATATGGTTTGTGGGTTTTTTGTTTTAATTTTCAAATTAAGAACATTGATATTTCCTAAAACCCATTCAATGGAATCTACAAATCTCATCCTATAATATGTGTCACTGGCTTGTCATGGCCTATGATATCAACTTTTCACCATCTACCTATCAGTCGTGAATTTTTATTTGATGGTAAAATATCATGTAGTTTATATATTCAATGAAATATGTCCTTTTATCATGTGTAATATTATCCAAATACATGGTTTGACCAACATTATCTATGAATCATTTTCTACTACTCAATCTCCACTTATTTGACATTCTCTGACTATGTATGATAGAAAAATATCCTCATAATGCCCTACACTTATTTTATACATATTTTTGATACATTAGATCAGTAATTATGGTATAATGAATTTATAAATCATCGAATGAAATATTCTATATTTTATAATGTGATATTCATAAATTGGGGTATATGATATATCTATTTACACATTGATTATTCATTATTTAATATTTCAAATAGATGTATGTTCATATAACTATTTAATATAATCCTCATTTAATCATACTACCATATCACTATTAGTGAATTAAATTATATATTTGTATTGTTAATGTCATTTTCTATAAAATAATTCCATCATTTTATATTATACATACATTAGCTATCTTTATCTCCACAACACCCAACCATGGTTATGTAAATATTATATCACCTATTATGATATGTTTACATAATCAAAATTGCATTTATTACGACTTTTAGTTTTCTATTATATACCTAAATTACCTCAAATAATATCATTATGTTCACCATGAAATTTATTGGTCATATTATTTTTTTAAAACATAACCTTAACTCATAATACAAACAATTAAACCAAAAAATATGATAACATGATTTTAATTATGAAAAAACTAAATAATATTCAACCAATAATAATCCAAAGTTCACTAAAATCAAAAAATCCCATTAAATAACCAATAATATCAAATACCATCACACAAGTTTCCAACAATTTCAAACAACATGATTTCAATTTAAAAGGGATCCAACCTGTTATTTACATTAAACCATGTAACATAAAATTTAATGATAAAATAGAATACATAATATTTGAAATAATTATATTACAAACATTTTATTATATATATATGTATTCATGGGTAACTTATAATAAAAAAACATTTATAGTGGTATACTATTTGATGATAAAAGATTTCCCCAAAAAACAATTTATATAACGTTTTGAATCTATGGAAAATTTGAGTAATGAAAAAATATCTCCCTAAACTGAACATATATCTAGATTTTAGTAGAAAAGTATTTGAATCTAGAAAATTTATATTCCACAGAAAATGATATACTATAATATATATATATATATACATAAAATATATTCCATAAATCATTTATCCTTAATAAAACATAACTCAATCACTGAATATGTTATAGACAGAACATAGTGGAACTTTGTATATGATATATCTTAGTATACTATATGTTCTTATATAAAATATTTGACATTGGAAAACAGAATGTTTACTTGGGATTCAAATATATAATTTTGTATGAAATTATAATTTTTAGACATGATCTATTTATTGTAAATTATAGATGGACAATTCAATGAGATATTTGAGAACTACATTTGTGGGGTTTGGAGATGGATGATAAAATTAGTAAAAGTACATTATTTTTTCCATATCAAGGATTTTTTGAATACTTCTGATGGAACTGATAAATGGAACATTACCTTAACATATGAAATCTATGTATAGATTTTGATGGATTTTATATGACTTTAGAGGAACAACATATGAATTCATGTTTTTTATATAACTTAAGAAGTCATAAGTAATTATTGTTAACCCAAAATTTGAAAATTCATGACTCAAATATGAAATTGATTTTAAGTATACAAGTCAATTAATGATTCATATAACTATAATGAATCATGTGTGAATTTATTTCCATTTGATATGATTTATTTTTGGATTAATAATTTTTATTATAGAGTCCATATGTTTTTTGGACAATGTATAAAAAAAAATTAATCTATACTAAATCACAAACACTTAGTGAAATTAAATATTAGGTTGTTCTAATATGTTTTTAATGATCGATAAAAAATTGTAATTATTTTAATGAATTTAGATTCTATCTGAGCTTTTACTATCAAACAAATGGTGAGGTGGAGTGAAGATATGAGTACTCCACACCATAGGGGAGTTTACCACATCATTTTGCTATATTAGAATCAAAAGTATTTCAATTCCTCCATGTTTCATGAATATTTTGAAGGGTATATTTATTTTTAATTTAATATAGATTTGAATATAATATTTTAATTGAAGTCAATAGGAGGAGGATCTGAAAATTTTCAGGTGGATATAAAATTAAATAGTTGAAATAATTCATCCTTGATTCTATATATAGGGAAATCAAGGCAGTTAGTAAGGAACAAATTACACCTTAACATCTATGAAAATTTTTATAATAAATATTTAAATATATATTTGAAAATTATATGAAATATATAAATAAAAAAAATGAAAAAAAATATTAACACATAATAATTGTGACCTAATACTACGTTTCAGAAAATACTATTTAGTGTTATAGATAAGAAAACAAGAATAATATGCCCTCCACTCCTATTAAAAATATATATTTCATGTAATTACATTACTATTTCTTCTAATTAAGGAATTTTGTGCTGAGGATGAATGATATATTTCAATGTATCCTTGATCGCAAATTTGACTTGATCATCCTCAATAACTTTTCAAATAAAGGTTGATCTGCTACTTTTTCACCATAATTTTTCATAAAGTTGTGTAATATGTAAAATAAATATTATTCCTTTATGTTGTTTTATATAATGGTAAAGTGAAGGTATGATTCATCAAAGAAAAAATGAGGAACATTTTATTAACTTGTGGTTCCTAATTAAACCAAATTCTGAATTTAAAAGTTATAAGTTGATTATAGTTTCCTAAAAATATAAGTGGTTTATCCCTACTCAAAAAATATTTTTGCAATTATTATGTATTTGTAATCACTGAAAATTATAGTGATAATAATATCTATGAACTCAATAATTGTGGAACATTCCAAGTAGTAGTCCTTCACAATGATGTTAATCCTTATAAAAACTCATTTTTTGTATCCCTTTCATATTCTTTCATATGGATTATGAACTATTTCCAATAACAGAATCTTGGCATTAATAAGGGATTTGTTTTTAATTGAAATAATTTGTAAAAATAATAAAAATAACTAATACTTCTCCAACATCTTATTATAACACTAATAAAGTGGTTCTTTACAATGGAAATAAAATAAAACATGGGTCCACCTAAATTCATCACATCATGGAGATTCAATGTTCAATCAGTAGAGGGATTTTAAATTTTTATAGAAACCAATTCATGGGGGAAAAATATTTTAAACATTACATACTAACAAAATGATAATATTTTGGTGATTTTTTCATTGTGGTCTACAAACCCATTATATGAGATGGTACTATGGCATTTTCTAACAAGGGAAATCATGAAAGTGATGGCATGGAATGAAAATTCAATTTTATCATATTTATCTGAGAAAATTCGAAATCAATGTTATATGGATGGAAATATATAAATTGATGGGCAATAAATTAAAAAAAATTTATTAAGGAAATATCAAATTCATAGAATAAAAATTTTAAATTAGGAGTGGAAATATGAAGATGTATGAGTTGAGATTTATGAGAATATTGATGACTATTTACCTACATTAAATTAAATACTTAATCATATTATAGGTTTTGGTGACAAGACAAGTGATTCAATTTTTTCACAATAATTATGAAAAAATTTCCAAATAGATTTTACCTAAAGATCCCAGTATTTGAAGTTATTCAAGATATTTATATTAATTCATTTTATAATACATTTTTTAATTATGAGATGATAAAACACCAATTTTTAATTAAAATAAAAAATAGGGATATGAATTTTAAATTCATAATTTAATTGAATCTAAAAATGATAAACGTGAATAATAAATTTTCGCAAGTGGAGATGATGATAAGGATGAATGTCAAAATAATATCATATTTCTCATCTATAAAATCTATAATAAGGGAAAAGGAAAATATAAAGGAAATATTCCACTTAATTTTTTTTTCTGTGGAGGATTTTGATAGTTTTCTATAAACTATCCAATAAATAATTAAAACATTGAATATAATGTGGGAGGAGATGAAGATAAAATTGAATAATGTCTATAAAAAATATAGAAAATGTTATAAAAATGATGATTAATGTGGAAGTAAGGTTTCAAATAAAAATAAAAGTAGTATATTATGTAAAGAGGATGATGAAAAATCACCCTCAAGTAGTGAATGATAAATTGTGTTTGATATAATAGATAATTGATTTATATAACACTTTGAAATTAAAGGAGACATAATAAAGAATGCAAAAAAATTTGATGAATATAATGTCTACAAGGTTCACATAATGAGGAAAAACATGTTGTTTTTGTTGTTATAAATATTCAACTCAATAAGGAGGAAAAATCCCTTATGAAGAACATTATGAAGATTTATAATCGTGATAATTAGTTACACTACATCGATAATTAATAAAATAAGAATGTAAAATATTGTAATGTAAAATATTTTTAATGGAAAATAATTATAACATAATCCCAAATGTAGTTTTACTCTCATGAAGAATATATTATCTAAATATAAATAAGGTGTCATGAGGGAAAAAGGACAATGAGAAAATTCCTGAATGATTAAGATTGGTCAAAAAACTAATATATCTATTATTTTATTCTACTATAAATTCTTGTTATTAAAAATGTGAGAAATAAACACTATTTTTTTTGAAAATATTCAATTTATATTATAAAAAGTTAAAAAGTACTAGTAGCGAGATGAAAAATCATGGGCTGAGGAAAGAATTAAAAAGATGGCCCATTTTTCAATGGAATTTAGCAATAATCATATGAGGAATTTTTAATAATAAAACAAGTAAATAATTTCTGACTATAGAAAAATGAAAAGATAATTTTTTGGTAAAGACTCACTAATTTACTATTAGAACTATATTAAGAGTATAATGTTTATGATTTGGTGACTATGGGAATAAACTCTATAGTTTTTTTTAATAATATGACTCTCTCATGGAAAAAATAATTCTATAACTATGGATGAGATACATTAAATGGATAACTATTATATTTGGAATAAAGAAGACTCTATGTGAGTGGTAATCATGAGTATATATTAAAAATTAGTTTGATAAGATTAAAGATATCTACAAAAGAAGTTTCCAAAAATTTCAACATGAAATTTTTTTTATGTACATTATTTTTTGTTGTAAATTACATTTTTCTAATTAAAATAATAATGAAAAGACATTTATTATATTGGTTTCTCTTTTATCTAGTAAAATTAAAAATATATGGATATTTGATATTGGATACCATAATATATGGGTTGTTATAATGTAGTTATTATAAACACAAAATCACATGATAGAAGTTATACAAGTTTTACCAATGATATTTATTTGAAAATTGTATTCATTTTAATAGTTTGGGTTGATCCTAAATAGAAAAATTCTAATGTTGTTTTAGTTTTTGAAGGTAATACATTATCTCTTAAGTGTAATTCAAATTTTTGATAAATTATATTAAGTGATATTCAATAGATATTAATGTCTCATAAAAATAAATAAGGATAGACAAATCATTATAGTGGGAGAAAGAACTTGTGGGAAATTAATTCAAATTACATATCATATCAATCCCTGGTACCATAGAAGAAGGAAACAAAAAATTATTTTTCTTAAATGGAAACTCCACAATAGATACACATATAAATAAAATATATACAAAAAATGTTTTGAGGTATATTCCCAAATTAATCTATGATATATAAATTGTTTTTTAAAAATATTAAATAAGATAATATTCTTAACAAAAATCACAAAATAGTGATCCATAATCTATAAGTCCACTAGAATTAATTCACTCAATTATTGGTGGGTCAAAGAGACAAAAACCCATAAGTAGTATATTATATTTAATGAAATATATTGACTATTACAAATTAATGAAAAGAGTGTACATTATGAATTATATTTCATAGGATGTGGGCAGGTTTATGTTTTATGTAATATATTTTTAAATAGACCTTGACATTGAAATAAAAAAACAATGAATTGATAATGGGAATAAGCCGAATATAAATTTTTTTGAACATTATCTTATCAATTGTATGATTAAAAATAAATACATTATTATTTACACACCCAAAAAAATGTGTTTTCAATAGAATGAGTTGTATCATTTTGAAAATATAGCAAAATATTTCTTTATATTTTAAAATATCTAATATATTTAGGATAGAATATGTGGGAACCACTCTATACATTCACAATCGTCCATTTCTATGTAAAATATAAAAAATCAAATCATATTAAAATTTATCGAAAAGTAATGTAACAATGAGTTATTTTATTGTTTTTAGTAACCCATTCCATGACAATATAAAAGAGTTAAAACATGGAAAACACAAAGAAATAGACGAGGAAGTAATCTTTAATGGTTACCTATATAGTGAATAAGGCTATAGTTCAGAGAATAAAACACTTCACAAGGTGATTGACTATCAAGATGCGAAATTAATTTTACACTTCCTAAAAAATAATGTTTGATATATTTTATTTCTTGAAGAAACCAGTGAAGGTAATGAGTGAAAAATATGAAAGACAATAGAAAATATGTTTTATTTGAGAGAAAAATAGATGATGCAATTATAACCAAAATGTTGATAAAAAGGTGGTAGCTGAGAGTTAGAAACATATGTTTCAATGGATGAGTATGTATTTTTAGTTATCTAAAATCCATAAATTTTAAATATCACCTATATATACTAAAATATTGATATGACATTAAAATAATAGATTATAACCTACTAAACAAATTACTAGGTTTGAAAATAATACCACCATCATATATTAGGTCAAACCACAATTTACGACATAAGCGTTTAAACATAAAGAGTGTATTTAGGATAAGAACGATGAAGTAAATGGGATAGAAAATAAATCTATATGGGATGTTTTTATAAGACCCAATAATTATTACTTAATTAGAACAAAGTAGATTTTAGGAACAAGCTAAATGATCAAGGAAAGCATGTCAGGAACATGGAGAAATATTTGTAAAAATGGTACTATCAAGTTTAGGGGATCGTTTTTTGGAGAATATTCAATTTATTTTAATGTTTGAATAATATTATTATCTTACATGTTGTGATTAAATTTAGGATGTATAAAATCTATCATTTATATGTCAAATATACATTTTTAAATAGGGATCATGAATAATAGGTATATATTTTTTAGTCTGATGGATTTTTTCATGATAACCATTGTACAAGAGTGTAACAATCGAATTAATATTTGTATGAATTAAAATATGGCCCAAGGGATGGTATTAATGGTTGGATAACTACATAACAATGTTAAAAAACATTAATTGAAAAGTATACAACAACTTTTATATTAAAAAATTAATGATACATACACTTATTTAAATTTATATGTTGATGATAATATTGTTTTTTGGGATTATAATAGTTCTTGTGACTATTATACTTATAAAATGATGTAATAATATGAAATTCTAATGTTTAGTGATCTAAATTACATCCCTATTTTACAAGTGTTTTATGATAATTTTTTTCAATCTTAAGTAATGTATTATAAAGAATTACTGAATAATTTATTGATTTATTAATCAATACATATTTCGACACCAATTCAAGTTGTGATGAAGTTTCCAAGGGGAATTTATGGTAAGATTATTAATCAAGTTGGATTCATGAAATTTAATTATTACCTTGTTATATTTCAGAATATATAGAATGTATATTGTCTATGATGTTACTCATTATACTAGATATCAGAGTGGTCCAATAGAGTCACATATTATGGATTCAAAAAGGGTCCTTAAATATTTCAATGGAACTAGGAGTTTTGGTACATATTATAAGATAAGATAAAATTTAAATATGGTTATATTTAATAATAATGACTGGGCATGTGATTATGATTATACAAGGTGAAATTTATGTGGGAATTTTCACTTATGAGTAAGTTGTCTATGTTTTTAATATATAAAATGAAACTAAATAACAATGAGTACTAAAGAACATAAATATATTTTTTATAATATTTATTATGAATAAATTATTTATATAATGTATTGGTTGAATTATTTTATGGTGAATGTGGAAAACCCACTTGGAATATTACGTGATAAACTAAGTGATATACGCCCTTATAAAAATATAGTTTAATACTCGGATAAAAAGAATATTGATACCATTTTTTTATATAATATAGAATATGGAAATTGGGGATATAAATATTTAATTTTTCTAACCCTAGTTCAACATGTAGATATCTTAACCAAATATCTCTGAAAAGAAAACATTGTGACAATAATTCTTAACATGAATGTTCATCCCCTTCTACATCATTAAGATCCATTGGTAGGGCCCCCACTAAGTGTTGAATTTATTTTCAAATGTGGAGTGTAGGGTCAAAAATATTTACATATATAAGTTCATTTAGTATAATTATTTTTTTTAATTTAGTAGTGAGATTTTTTATAAAAATATAGAGATTATTTAAGAGGTGAGTGCATGGTTAAGGGGGAGATCATATTTTCAGTTGGATAAATTATTTATTTTCGTCTGGAAATGTATTTATTTTATCAACACTACTCCAACCTGTAGTATCATCTCAATAGATTTCTCCTATGAAAAATTATTGGTATTGATATCTTGTGAATGAGATGTTAAATTTCAAGAGTTATTTTCAATACAGTATCATTGGATGATAAAAATTTTAAAGGGTGAGAATGAAGAGACCTTAAAATATTCGAAGAAATTTTAATTTTTATAAATTATTGATGGGTTTTCCATTGAGATGTTTAAGAAGTTTTTTTGTTCTTCTTAGACAATTATTATTATTTTTTGAGAAGTCTCGACTATTATTTCCTTTTTATAAATGTTTTTAAATCATTATCAATAAATGGAAAATAAAAAAACCCATACGATATGATTTTTGTGTATAAATCATGATAGATTTTATCTGATTTCAGAGGATAATTATATGATTTGTAATTTAATTTGTGAATTTAAAAGTTATTAAAACAATTTTAGTGGAAAAAATAGAAATTTTATGAGTCATATATTGATTGGAAGACAAGAATGTAAGCCGTTATAATTTTATTTTGACATTACTGGGTTTCTTAGAAATTTGTTAGTTGTGTTTTATAAATTATATCTAACATGATTATTTTCATCAAGGAGTCTTTAATACCACAGGAACAAAGAATAATATTTTTTAAAGACTTATGTATTGAAAAATAAATTATTGAAACATAAAATAAAGAAATACTATTGTGTTGTTATTCATCAATAAAATATAATTTTGATTTTAATGTCTTGGGATTCATGATATTGTTTCCTTATATATCAAATGAGATTTTAAGAAAAGATAGGAATGATGAATACCATTGGGGAATGTTCCATTTCATGGTGAATTGTAGACATTATTGGTATTTTAATTATATATTATTTTGTGGATATTTTTAAGGGAAATTTAATTTGAGTTTCTTAGGGGATTGATTATAAGTTTTAAATCAGAATAAATATGATAAGTGTATTTTGATGTTATTTTATATTTTTAATTAATTACATTAAATCATCTATTATTGAAGCTACAAGATGTGAAATACTTGTTGTTCAGTCGGGAACTCATTTCATCCTATATTCATAGAGAATTTTCATAATAATTATGGATATATTTTTTGATTAATTTTTGGATGATAAAAAAATTAGAAATAATGAAAATGGCAATGTTTAAGAATTAACACTAGATACTATACTAAATTGACGATTTAACAATGTCATATATAAATAATAAATAAGAACATAGAAATTACTCCATATAGTTATTCTATGAAGGTTGAGGCATGTGATTGTTTCTACAACCCATTCATTAAATTTTTTAAGAGTATTGAGATATTTTAAGGCATGGATTCTATCATGTGTGACATGATAATCTTAGATATTTTTTGAGATAAATGCCAATATATTTATATATAACTATTATTATTTTAGTATTTGATTAATTTCAAGAAGAAGATCTTTTATTTGAGGTTGATTCATCTAGTGGTAATGTAAATAATTGATTCAGTATAGGGAGAATTTTGAAAATTTAATGAATCTATGTTTCTTATATAATCAATACATATCATTCCGAAGTGAGGATTTGATGATACCTATACATAAATACATATCAATGAAACATTATTGAAGGTTACTGGTAAATTATTTAGAATTTATAATCGTTTGAAATTACAGTGGTAAAAACGTAAGTCTACTTTGAAATTTTCAAACACTACAAGGGATATAATCTCATGTTAATGTCAAACCTTGAAAAAACAATTTTGATTTATTTCTTATATATTAATTAATATTATCGAATAATATATTATAATGAGTGAATCTTCACTTTATTTGGTAATAAAGTGGTAAATATAAATGAATGAATTTTTAAAAACAAAAAAATTACTAATTATTCACCCCCTCAGTAGTACCCTGATTTTTCTATGCTCTATAATTTTAATTATTGTATCAAATAATTGTATGTAGGATTAAGAAAAACAATAAAAATTTTATTTTGAGTTTCTTTATAATATAAATATATTCATATATTAATATTCATAAAATAATTATTATCACATTATATATATATATATGTGTGTGTGTGTGTGTGTGTGTTTATGTTAAATTTATATATATGTTCATAGAAAATTTTAAGAGCACATCAAATTTATAATTTATTTTTGGTATGCATTATGTTCAACATATTTATCAAGGTAAATGATTTTTTTGTTAATTATGAAAAAAGTTTTAGAATTCCATAATATGAATTTTTTTAGTATCTAAAAAACATATACGTACAAAAAATATTATTTTTTTCTGAAATGTTCCAAAAATATAAGTATTCAAATGTTATGTGAGTAAATATTTATATATTTATTCTTAGAATATATTTTATTTAATAGAACACATATATGAAATTATTCTATGTTTCAACATAACATATATGTATTCACGTAATACGAAACACATGTATGTAAATATTTATTGTATAATTTTAGGATATTATATTCTGTGCACACATAATATATATTTATTCATTGAAAATAAGATATTTCTATATTATTATTTTCATGATATCTTATATAAAATATTTATTAGACATTTTTTTGGAAATTTTTTTATTTTAATATACATAACACATTACACATATAATTATAATACTGAAAACATCATATTTTCATTCAGTCTTCATATTCATTGAAATAATTGATTTTTTATTAAAATTTAATCAAAATATAGGCCCTAAAATATAACATATTATATTACTCTACATTAAACATAATCCATACACAATAATTAGAAATTTAAAAATAGAAAATGAAATGTTGATCATAAAACTGTTAATATATATAAAAAATATAATACATTTTGAAATAAACAAAAAAATATAAAATAAATAAAATATTAAGAAAAATATTGATATTATTTAAAACAAAAATAATTTGAGATGGCATTTTATAAATACCAGAAATGTTTTAATAAATTTTTTTAAATAAATATTTGGTTCAGTAGCTTTCTTCACATGCCAAACCAACAAAAAAAGAACCATGATATATTAGATGAAAACTATTAAGAAATTATAATTGAATAAAATTTCTTGTAAATGAAATCATAGTAAAAAATTAAAATTTCATTTGTTTATATGATAAATAACAAATATGAGTTTATATTAAAAAATGTTATTCTTTCACAGATAACTATTTAAAATATTAAAAAATTAAATTGAAATATTTTGAAATAATATAATGATAATATATTATGTAAAATAATATTTAACAATATATTTTAAATATATAAAATTGGAAATTAATATGAATAAATATTAAGAACAAAATTTTTTTAAAAACCACATTATTCAATAAAAATAGTTTTCATTATGTTTTGAACTACCATTTTGGTGAATGTTAATAAATTTTAAAATTTAAATTCTACAAAATTATATTCATCTTTAATTCTACATATCTATTTGACTCTAACTTGAATTGTTTTGATTTGTTTTTTTTAAATAGAAATAATTTAAATATTGTAAAACATGTTTTTTCTTAAATCATAACATTTATGACTATATAAAAAATTTATTCTAAATTAAAAATATATGAAACAATATTAATGATAAAACATGTATTTAAACTATAAAAATTTATTTTTAAAAATATAATAATATTTTTTTAATGTTCTTCTTGTCCTTTAATTAACATAAATAATATTTTGAAATAAAAAAAAATGTTTTTTGTTATTTTCCATCAAATAATTTTTTTTTCTAAATTTTTTTTTTCATTTATTTAATTGAAACATAATTTATTTTTATTTTATAATAAACGAATTTATATATTGAAAAAAATTATATTTATAATTTTACACTACACATAAATTTTAAACTTATAATACATTTAAAAAAAATATATTTCTACACATTAAATCGCTAATGATAAAAAAAATTCATACACCTAGAAATTTTTTCTCATAAAATAGTTCACATATTTAGAATTATTAGTTTCAAATAATTGATTAATGCTATTTCTATTTAAGAATTAATTTTAAATTACTTAGTTAAAAATTAGTTAATACAATAAAACCCAAAAATAGTAAAAGTGAAAATTGAAAGACTAAAAGATATAAACAAGTGTTTAAAATGTGTGGAAATGAATGGTTCTGGAATTATATAAAATATATCATTGCTCAATGTATTATTTTTTATTTTTTTAACAACACGAAATGTTTAACATGTTCTCCCTTTATATTAATTGGTTTTAATTATAAACATAGAATTCTTACAACATATAAAAGGGTCTTACACCACCACTTCAAGACTACTCAATGTATTCCATTTATAACTATGAATCTACACATTATACATTATTTATAATACTATTCAATTTATTTGAATCTTGTTTATTAATAAATTATCTTGAGACCCCTATTTTTATAGAGTTATCCTATAGAAATACAAATCTTAAACTTTAGTACTTTTTTCACTTGACTTATTATTATTTTTCTTTCCCAAGGATTGTATTATAAATACTATATAAATATATAAATTTAATTTATACTTAATTTTATTTTTATATGGTAATAACTATTTACCACTTTTCCCCTTTTCCATTATGAAAAATGAAAAAGCGAACCATTGATCTTAAGAAGTACAAACATTACGAAGCGAAGACTAATTTTTTCACCAACACATAAGATCATTTATTATAAATAATAAATTGGAAAATAAATTTGACTTATATAATATAATTTTTTTATTATCTTATAAATTATAATAATCATTTTCCCTATTATTTCTTATGAAATTAAAATGTTAACATTGTGTTATGCAGAAAACTGTCTCCACAATGTAATGATTCATGTTTTTCTACAAGACTCTTTATTATTAATTAATATCTTTTAAAATATGATTCAACACCTTATAATAGTATATTTTATTTCATTATTATTTTATAATAAATATATTTTTCTAAAACTAATTTATTTTAACAATTATAGTCATCAATTAATTATTTAATGTTCATGCATAAATTGTACTAACCACCAACATGAACAATTATATAGAATAAAATACTATATTACTATAAGAAAATAATCACTACAGATATATGGTATAAATACATAAATAATGATCAAAATTTGGATTTTTAATTTTAACATGACTATTAAACTCGTCAATTAAAATACCATCATTCTTTTTTGAAATATCATTAAAATATACATGTCCCCAATTTCAAATTTGAGAACTATGCCAAAACATTATGTAGAATTATATAATACAATTATAAAATATCATTAAACAATAACTATATTATATTATATTATCTGGTAAAGATGATTTTTGGGAGAATAATGAATAAATAACCACTATTATATAACTACATAAAAATGAAAAATACTAGCTACACTTGATAATGAAAATAGAAAATTACTAACTAATATATATGTAATGGAAAATAAAAAATAGAGTTTATGAAAGGGTTACATATATGAATAAGGCAATGTAGTATGTGATTAATTTTGATCTCTTTGTAACTAGAATATTTAGTCCCATTAGTTGATGTGAGGAATTATGGTAAGGATTTATTTGTCTCCTATCAAATCTATAGATAATGATTGATATTGTAAATCAGAATTTGTTGTATAATGTGTTATTAATACCTAATGAATTTATTTTTATATATTAATAAAATTAATTTATTTTTAATATATATATCCTTTTCTTTTAATTAAATAGAAATAAATTCTAAAGATACCTAATTTTTTAAGGTTTTTTATCTCAACACCCTTTATTGAGTTATAATTTATCTCCCTTCACTTATTTATTCTAATATTATATTATTACACAATAATATTTTATTACATGTTACATTGTATTTCAATATTTTGAAAATGAATATTTTTATTCAAATATTTCTCATTGTTTAATTTCTTCCCCCTAAAAATACATCATTGTTGATAATAATTTACATCATCCTTAATGAAAACATTCCCTCAAGGTCCATATTTTCTATTCTCACCAGTATTTTATTTCATATTTATATACACATTTTCTGTTTTATCTAATGTAAACTCCATATTCTCTATTACAAATTCATAGTATATTTTTTACTATATCTTTTTATCATTTGGATTTTCAGAAATAGGCTACTCAAAATATTAAAGAGGTTTTGCATCCTTTCAAATAAAATATTTTATCTTCCATTATACCTTCCTTATAAATAAAATTTATCTATCTATAATGATGTATTATTATGGATTCTTTCTAAATGTGATATTTCTATATAAAAATTTCTTAAATTTGGAAAAGTTATTTTTTAGTTTCATGGATTCATTATTGATTTTATTTTTTCAATGTAAAAATTTTCAAAGTGTTTTCACTTCACATTATTGAAACCATTATATATCTTCCATTCCAAATCTACTGAAAGTTCAATTTAAAAAACATTTCCAAAATTTTTTTCCTTAGAATTTCAAAAAAATAATTTTCAGAGTGATTCTAAATTCATTATTTATTCTAATTATGAATGAATTTTATAAAAAAAATATTTTATGATTTCCCAATAATTTTCTACATTATCTCTAGAGGATTTATTTCCACTTGAAATTTTTAAAATGATTTTGTAATTGTTTTTTCTGAAATAATATTTTTGTTGTCAACTATTCATATTGTTGTTGTAAATTTTGTTGAGACCAACGAGAACTATTATGAAAGTAATTTTCATTACTTAGGTTCTTTAATTTTTCTCATATATGTTTGCATGAATGAATTGTGGGGAATTATATTTTCATTTAATATATTTCTAATATTTATATAATAATGAGTTCAAAAGGGTTTATAAGTGGATTTAATCTAATAAAATTGGAACATGGGATGATTTTACCTAAGATAAATGAAACATGGGTGGATTTATCTAAATCTAATGGGTATATGAGGAGAATTGAACAAAATATAAATGTACACAAGGGGATTTATCCAAACAAAAAGATTATATAATATGATGTATGCAAATCCAGATAGATACCTGAGATGTTTTATCTGATGGCCATGGGAACATTGGAGGATTATGTCCATTATATGATGGTGCATAATTGAAAATCCCAAGCATATAATGTGTTAAATTTCATGGTGGGTATCCATATCACATAATTTATATTATTATATTTGTTTCATAATATTATATCTAAATATTATTCCTTTGATAATTCTTCATATCTCATGTTTATCATCACCTGATTCCAGACTATTTTTTCACTGGTGTTTGTTTGTTCATTTGATATTATGTGTTCTTTAATCACGATTTATGTAAAACTTTTTTTTTTCTAGAAAATGTTTAATAAGAAATTAATCCCCTACTCATGTTTCCTCATGTTATTATAATGTATTCCTTAATGAAATTCTCATATGTAGTCTCTTATTGATCATTTATGATCAACACTTATTATTTTTCATTCCTTAGGATAGAGAAAATTTTTTAACTTGTGTGATGTTTAGAAGGGATTATAGTGGAGTTTTATTGTTGAGAAATGTTCAGATATGTTGCATCATAAATTTTTAATATATAATGTTATCAAAGGAACTAATCTAAATTGTTCTTTGATTTTTTTATATTTTTTTTGATAAGTAATACTATTGTCAAATTTATTATTGTCTATCATAGATCATTTCACTTCTATTGAAATTTATTTTGTAAACGTGTATATTTTTAGCTTCAGACCTAGTAGTGTGGGTCTGGAATGCATAAATTGGTATTACATGACTGTTTAGTTATTTTGTTGATGAGGAAAATTTTGAGTCAATAATAATTCCTTATGACTTCTCTATTCCACTATGTCTTGAAAATAAAAAACACTTTATCTAAAAGAAAAATATAATTTTACTGAGGATTATTTTCATAATGAGAATTTCTAATCTCTAAAAAAATTATAATCTTTCCCATTCTTTTAATTTTTCTTTTTATAATCCCTCTATGTCGAACTCTTTTAATTACAAAGGCTAAATTTTTTTAACATATAAAACCGCATAATGAAATAATTCCTTAGATATATATTGTTCTATTTTCAAATTCTGAATTCTATGAAATCAGGTTCTGAATTCCCTGAATTCAATTTCTACATTCTCTGAAATTTAGGATCTGAATTCTATGGAATTTAGACTCCGAATTCTCTGTAATTTTGGATCGAAATTATTTGAAATTATGGTCCTAAAATTATTAGAATTCAGACTCTGAATTCCTCATTATTTGGACTCCAAATTTCTCATAATTGAGACTCTGAATTCTTGAGAATTCAGACTCGAAATTCCTTAGAATTCTGATTCCAAATTCATTTGAATTCAATCTATTAAATCTATTTAATTCAGATTTTTAATTCCATGAAATAAAGAATCTGAAAATCAATGCCTTATAGACTCTGAAGGTTCATTTGTTTTGATTAGAAAATCTATTTTTCCTTAGACTTCAAAAAATAGATTTGGTTAATAATCCTAATTTTTCTTATATTTGTTATAATTATGAAATGAGATCATACAATCTGTTTCTAACAAACCTTTGTTGGAGTAAGAACTATATGGGTCCCTCTAAGATTCAAGAAAAATATGACTTTTTGAGTAGGCATCCAACCATTGGATAAGTTCCTATAAATAGGAACATATTTGAATGAGCTCAATTCTTGTTCCATCACTCTAGAGATTACATATTGTTGATTGGTTTCTATGGTGAGAGATTCTAATGCATTATGTGGTTCTAAATTTATTGTTCATATAGATTAGTGTGACTACAATGGTTATTTTGTACAATCTAGGGCTTCTAGGGATGTGAATTTAGAGGTGCCAACTACCTTAAAGTTCGTGGAATTCTTGGGATATGAAGATAGAGGTTACAACTACCATGAAGATCAAGGTGTTGTAGGGATATAAAGATACATTTGGATTTTCCAATTGAGGGTTTACCTTGCTGTGGTTAAGATATACATTCATGAAAATATAAATTATGGGACCATTCTCCATTGTTGTTGGATACCCTACTCTCTGGGTTAAAATGTTTCATACATGTCAGTTGTTTTGTTTTAAGTTTAATCCCATTGAATTTTGATAAAAGAAGAAAGTATAACATTATTATACTTTCTTATACTTTTATATAAATTTATAAGTAAGATTCTATATGATTTAAGATATAATATTTTCCTTGTAAACATTCAAAAGGTCCATTTCCAGAACCATATTTCTAGAATCTTGTAAACTTTTCTTATATTTATTTTCTGGAAAAATATTTCTGGAACCTAGAATGTTTTTTTAGTATAACTAAAAGTGGTCTTGTGAATTTACATGGTTTAACATTTTTAAACAAAGTTTTCATTTATGTTAAAAAGAAATTTATTTATACTTAAAATTCACCCCCATCTTGTAATTGGACATCTACATTCATATTTCGATCCTATAATTGGTATAAGAGAAGGTATCTGAAATACTTATATTCACATATATGTTTTTCATCTCATCTTTTTAAAGTTTTAAATTTTTACATGATTAGGTATTTTTATATTTTTTTACAATCTTTTCCTATTAAAAAGTTTTAATGTGATGCCATTTTTTAGAATGGAAGGAATGAATGACAGTTTTAATCACGATGTAAATAAAACTAAACCACCTATATTTTATGGGAATTGTGATTATTATTGGAGATATCATATGAAGACTTTGGTTATTAACATTGGAGTAGAAAAAATTTTCATTCTTACTGGAGATTACAAAATTCATGACAAGGAATTCAAAACCATTACCAATCATGAAAAGTCAGAATATCAACTAAACGACAAGGCATACAATACATTGTTGTGTTCTATGACTAGGAATATATATAGTCATATTTATTCATGTGAAGAAAAATATTTTATCTAGAATAAATTGGAAGTTACACATTTTGGTACATCCAAAGTAATTGAGACTATAAGAACTATGCTAAGAGTATAATATCAGGGATTTCTATTTCCTTATGTAGAACCAGTATGCAATGTACAATAAAGATTTGGGACCATTGTTAATAGTTTAAAATATATGGGATAAAACTTATAAATTATGATGCTCTTGTAGAAAAGATTATCGATATCATAACAAATTAGTGGGAATCTAAGATAATAGCAATTGATGAGAATATGATGGTGTCACAAATCACTCATGATGAGAATTTTGGAACTCTTCATCAACATGAGACAAGAATGAAAAATTATTCTTATATTAATAAGAAGAAAAATGTAAATGGAACATTATCCTTTACTTATACTAAATCCAAGAATCCTAAAAGGGTTACAAGATCGTTGTCTAAGAAAGTAACTATATTATCTGAATCTGGTGAATTTAAACGTACATAGAATGAATTAGTAAATATTTCTCGAAAGATGAAAA
This sequence comes from Viscum album, assembly GCA_963277665.1. NCBI lineage: Eukaryota > Viridiplantae > Streptophyta > Magnoliopsida > Santalales > Viscaceae > Viscum > Viscum album. The sequence goes on along the minus strand of OY728161.1, from coordinate 136,306,477 downwards.
AGATAGTTGAAAATAATGAGTTTTAGTATTGATATGTGAAAAAATAATGAAAATATAAGAAATTCTTTGAAGTTACTTATTATGAATGCAAAATAATAGGGCATATAATACCATATTGTCCAATGCTTAAGATAATGTATAGGAAGGAAACGAATTTTGAGAGTAATAGAAAGATGTATTACAAGGATAAATCCAAAAATGTTTTGAAAGATAATGACAATTAGAGTTACAGTGGTGGGGACTCTTTATATAAATCCTTGGAATATGAATCATCTGGTCAAAATTATTTTTTTCTACAAGCCAGATTACGCAATGATAATCAATGTCTAATGGCCAAGGTACACAATGCCTAATCGATTAGTAATGTGTCTTTAAATACAAATTATAATGATGATATTTATTATGAATTATTAGATGATTAATATTCCTCATCAGAAGGTAATACATTACATTCTTATGAAGAAGTTTCCAGGTTTGCTAAACATCTTGAGAATGAAAATTATAAACTCAAGAAAAATCCGGATAATGCAGATTTGAGAATTCCTATTTTAACCAATGAAGTATCAGATCATTAAAAGATCTGGATATGAAAACTTATTATTTAAAAATTATTTCTAAAAATCCTGAGGATGGTAATTCCGATAAGGATTATGAAAATGTAATTTATATGAAAAACATTTTCGAGACTAACTCTAATTCTAAAATTGATGTTTCTGAGGATAAAAACATGGTTATAAAACTAATTTTGGAAATATTTTAGAGACCCACACTTAACGTACATGGTCATTACATTACTTTTGCAGAATACTTAATACATTAAAAAAACATACTCCCAACCACTGTAACAGTTTAGTGTCTTTGGAAACTCTGAACATAATATTCTAATCATAGTGAATGATCTTAAAAATCTCCCATAAATAACTTTCATTTTTTCCTACCTAAATCCTTTCTTTATACCCTGGGGAAAAAAATAAAAAGGGTGAGCTCAAATTATCAGTTAGGGAAATAATGGAGAAAATAAAACAATAAATCTTGGCAGTACGTAAGGCATAGATCATAAAGGAACATTAATCATAATAAAATAGCATGGGAATAAAACATTTAATTGTGTAAAACCATTAAGAACATGATATGATGTCCATAGTATCCAAGGCATTGCTTCCAATACAATCATTGTGGACAAAGTCCCTTACTAAATCTAGTTCACTCCTCGTTCTGGTCCGGTATCACTGAACTGGATTAACTTGTCATTCCAGACATGTCTATCTCATCAGATATAAATCATTACCCAATGTATTGGAGGGAGAAATATGTCCCACCCATCTCATAATGAAATCATTTTTTTGTGTGCCACAAAATAAACATAAATCATTAATCATATCCCAAATAATAATATGTGTTTCATAAACACTATCCCATCATAATATAACCCATATAAAATAAATGGATATCATTTCATCATAAGAAAAAATGAAAACATATAAATAATAGAGACATTATAATTGAAATATAAACATAATAAATAATTTCATCTTATATGGAAAATGTTTTTGATAAAACACTTGAAATGAATTCTCGAGAAAAAAATCATTTCTTCTTAAAATTATTTTCCTTTCAAAAAATCCCATTCACTGTTAAAAGAAAATTATTTTTTGGAAAATAATCATTAAATATTGTAGAAAAAGATTCATGAAAATTATGCATTATGAAACTGCAACAATCCATTCACTCCATATTAGTTAAAAAAACATTTTCCTCGTACTTTTGCCAGAAAAGTCAAAAAGTACCTTTTATGGTAACCAAAGGAAAGATTCCTTCCACACAATGTTGTAAAAAGTCATGAAAGGGTAAAAATGACATTAAACATACCTGGAATAATATTAAACATTTTATAAAAACATTTTTAGAAAACATGGACATGGATGATAAACATAACCCCAATAAATACTTTTGTATAAGAAATCTCGAATAAAAATAAGATTTGAAAAATTATCCTTTATCTTCGGTCCAATTTCTTTTGTACGTGTCTAAAACTCATGTATAGTGGGTTTAAACATATTATTAACTGGTAAAAGAACCATAATAATATTTAAAATATCCAATATGATTCTCTTAGATCTTTATATTACCTGTTCTTTTGTCAATTCCATGTTAAAGCAACATTTTGGGTAAAATCGTTTCATTTATCGTACATGTTTCATCTTTTTGTTCATGATATTATTACTTATATCATGATTTAATTAATTCCAGAATGTAAAAAATAATTTATATATAATATATATTCCGAATTTAAATATATATGATAGATCGATAAATGGAATGAAATACACCGTTCATAGAGACGGTAGGCCGTATGTACGCATAAACCCTGTTTTCCATTCCTTATTGAATTGAATGAAATTACGTAACTAAAACATATATGTAGATAAATACAGTATCATTATTATTTCATATCATTAATTTTTATTTATTATATATAGTTTATAATCATACTTTAATGGTTAATCATGGAGAATGAATCTCATCACATCGTGGAGACGGTAATCCGTACGTACGCACGAGCGACAATATCATTCTTTTAATATTATCATCATATATAATTGGATGGTATATTGTATATAAAGAATAATAATAATGGTATATTTATTATTTATATCATTTATACTCAATATTATACCCATCCATATGATGAAATGTTTGAATAACAAACTACACCATGACGTGGAAACGGTAAGTCGTACGTACGCACGAGTGGTAGATTATTCATTCATAGGATGGATAAAATATCTAATATGATCATATAATTTATATAATAACATCATAGTATATAGAAGATACTGATATTGGAGTTATTATTTTAGAATGGAAACAACAAATAAGGAGGAAGTGGATGAAGAAAGGAACTTGAAATAGTTGGTGAGATATTTACCTCTTCTTTGGGTTCTTCCTTTTGATTTGATCAAAAGGGCTCATTAGGATGGATTTATGAATAAATTAAGGCCTCTATAATTAAGGTAGGACAGTTTAGAGGGTATATTTGTAGGGTTTGGATGAGAAAAATGGCTTCGGAGGTGTGAAATAGAGGGAAGGGAGAGTGCCCTTTTATGAGAGGGGTGAGGGGCACCTTAGGAAAAACATAAAATATTATATTATAATAAATTTATATTCAGTTTATAATGGCTAAAATGTATCTTATATCGAGGATAGGGTGGGTATGGGTCGACATCCTCTCAACCAATAGGTTTTATAGAAGTTTAGGTTACAATTGTAACCTTATCATTTAGATTTAACTCTTAGTTAAATATTTTAACTTTTATTTTGTCTTCTTGTATTCTTAAAATATATGGTTAATTAACATAAAATAAACTTCAATTAGAACCCCAATTGGTTCCTTAATGTCATATATATTATTATATAAGTATTTTGGCTGAACATTAGATTTTCAAGACCATTATATCAATTAATAATATAAATTTGTTTTAAAACTATTTTATGTCAATTTTGACACTATTTGGTATTTTGTTTTTTCAAAATTTATAAAACCATTATTACTTCTAAAAAACTCATCTAACCAACCATAATATTTAATATTAACCTATAAAATTAATTTAATTCATAAAAAGTCTCATATTACATTTATTTTGGTATTTGTAATATCAATTATGTTAATATTTCATTAATAAGGTAATTACTGCATCATCATTATGTCCAAAATAAATTAATTTATTTATAGTATAAAAATTAAAAATAAAATACCATTATGAAGGAAATATTTTTTTCTTTCTAATGAATATTTATAGTCTAATTTATCTTATGTATAACCCTATCTTAAAATGTGTTTTACTTATTAAACTTTGATATTAACTCTATTAACTTTTCTTTGAATTAAATTATAATAAATGTCCTAATCTAATCCAAGTGGAACTAAAGGGTAATATTTTATTCCTAAGGTTGTTTCTGGTCGAATTAAACTTATCTAATAGAATTAGAACATGTGTTAGGGTAATAATAATATCATTTGTACCCTTAATTACCCTATTTACTTTTAACCGTCGTAAAAAAATATAAAAAGTTACTATTCAAAAAAAATTATTTTTATCTTATTAAACCACATTTTTCTTACTGATATCAACATTATATCTTGGACTTTTAAAATTCCAATCACAAAAGTGGTAAATTTATGTTTTAGGTAAATTTGCAAATTCTCCTAGGAGGTGGGTAATAGGCGGTCACAAGTTCAATAAAATTTTTAAATATCTAAAATTATTATAAAATGACTCCAATGAATTAAATTGAACTTATATAGGTATTATTTATCAATAAATAAATTTAAATAAAATAAATTATTATTTAAATACAAATCCAATTTTAACCAATAACTTAGTGTTTTGTCTATTCATCAAAAAATGAATGTTTTCAGAAAAATACCAAAAATTCACCCCAGGTTAATTTCGATATTCCGAATCCAAAACTGAAATCCATTTTGAAAGATAAAATTTATAAAATTTAAAAAGTGGGTATTAATATTCATAGCGGCTAGTTTATATAATATTTTAATAACATATCGTGGATTAGTGAAACTCGATATTTCGTACAATGCAAGCTATCGAGGAAGGTTGATCATGCATGTAACGCAAGACAAGAATAGTGTTTCATATACTACAAGCTACTACGATGTTGCGTATAGCGCATGATAATCTTGTTGTAGCGTATAACACAAGATATAAAAGAAATTAATAATATAACTCATAAAATCTCGAGGTGTTACATTCTACCCCGTTTAAAAGGAATTTCACCCTCGAAATTCGTCGGGGTTATAAATTGTTTACTACTTGAAAGTTTCATTCATAGAATCCCACATCATAAAAAGGAATACTGTAACTTAATTTTAAAAACTAATGTATGAAATGTAATGGTTACCCAAATTAACTCATCACTAGGTTTCCACATAAGAGAACATAGGTGAAAATATGGATATTGAAGAGAAATCTAACCATCATGTTCTGATGAAAAGTGGTAGATAACATGGATATGAAAATTCCAAAAATCACAAATCCATAAATTTTAGATGATCTAAGGAACCATCTAGGAAAACATTTTTAGTTTTCAAGATCATTCCCCAAAAGTGGAAAAAAATTGGAATTAGAAGAAATACTTATTTGATATTGGTACAATCTCACCATTGGTCATTAATTGTACAATTTCCATTTCATCTCTAAAAGAAATGAAGTTGAATTTGTCATTTTTGAAGTGTTAGTAGATCATGTGACAGAATGATAGGTAATTCCATCTGTCTCAAACAAAAGGTTAGAAAAAGTTATTAAATATACACAAGTCCATCTAGGGTGAGATTAATCGTATATGGTTCCTAAAATGAAATTATACTTCATATATCACACCACATAATGAATTAAAAATAATTTATACTAACCAGGGACTTCCTGTATGCCAGTGGTTGGAAATAAAGGCATGTCACACTTCTGTTGGGGGTTTTATTCCCACAACCTTGTCCGACGTGACGGGTTATTTCCCATCCTGAAGATTTTCCTTTTTCTAAAATTATAATATTATAAAATTTCAGAAATAAAATAAAAAAGTTATATCCTTAAGAAATACTATATGATGTTTAAATTAATCAATTCCAACCATTAGGCTTATCAAAAATACTTCTGTCCGATTACTAGAAATGTCATCTACCGAGCATGTGAATTCCTTCATTTTTCCCCCATATGTCATTAGATATATCTTATTGTTGGTCACATTCCAAACATGTGAATACCTTAATCATGTATTCTTTTGAAAAATTAATACCCATTGAACTTTAGTGAAAGCATGAACGTTGTCAAAAGTTAAATCATTCCACATACAAAAATCCCAAAATTTCTATATACTCAAACCATGATATCACGTTGTCCTTTTATCAGTCATGAGCTCATTAATACTATTTATAATATTATTCTCTCCTTATACCTTCATTATTCACATATCATCTACTTTCCAAAAATATATCAATCACTTTTCATGGTCATTCATACCATTTATCATATACTTTCATATACACAAGGAAAGAAAACAGTGTAACAATCCTTAGATATTTCGTTATTCCATAGTACCATACATTATTCCTGATAAACATGCAATTATTCCACTACCTTCTCAAACCACTGACCAAGCTTCATCATTATATTCCTCAACACTTCTTTCATCTCATATGTCATGTGTAGTGTCTTTATCATCATCAAAATAAATACTACCCATGCAACCGTGCTGATTAACTTCATGAGATTTTCCCTTAGGGCATTGGTTTTCATAATGCCCATACATTCCACATTTAAAACATTTAATCATTGTTGATGTCTTAGAAATACCACTATCCTTGTGCATTTAGTTAACTGGACCTTTTCTTTTTCAATTACTAGATTTGTGTCATTTTTTTCCCCACCCAAATCATCTTCTAGTTCCTTTGATGCATTCTCCTTCATGCCTCATCCCACATGACTTACATGAGAGAAATTGAACTTTCATTCCTCTATGATCGTCATGAAAATCCCTAATTCTCTTATTAGCTGAGTCAGGAATCTTACCAAAGTTCATATTATTGATCATATTTTGTGATTTCTGATCAGGAATAATAATGGTGTTTCACCTTGAAAATATTGTTTAATTTGTTAGCTCATGAAGAATATCATTCCATTGTCCATCATATTCCCCATTTTCATGAATCTTCCTGTTTCCAGCCATTTTCTAAAACCCAAAAAGAATAGTGTGAGAGGCAAAAATCATGCCAGTAAAACAACATAATAAAGGCGGTGTACCTTAAATATCTAAGATCATAGGTTTAATTCTATGATCATTACTGTAATTCTAAAACTATAACCTATACTTATACTTAACATTAAGGATATCCCTATACATACATTAGAAATATCTCTAGGGATCTCATTAATGTTTTCACATCCTAGTTTCCAAAGGTTGACTAAACCTTTCCTCTCATACCAACTGTCGAGACCCACACATGAAATACATGGTCGTTACATTACTTTTGTGTAATACTTAACACATAACAAAAACAGACACCCAAGGACTGTAATAGTTTAGTGTCTTTGGAAACTCAGAACATAATCTTCTAAAAATGGTTAAATATATTCAACATATCCCATAATGATCTTCCCTTTTTTCTTACCTAAAACCTTTCTTTATATCCTATGGAAAAACATTAAAAGGTTGAGCTAAAATTCTCAGTATGGGTAAGCATTGAGAAAATAAAACAATAAATCATGGAAGTACATAAGGCATAGATCATAAAGGAACATTACTCATGATAATATAGCATGGGAATTAAACTTGTAATTATGGAAAACCATTAATCACATGATATTATATCCATTATAGCCACGTCATTTCTACCAAGACCATCATAATGGACAAAGTCCCTTAGGAATCGAGTTCACTCCTCGTTCCAGTCCTATATCACTAAACAAGAATAACTTGTCGTTCCATCAATGTTTATCTCATTAGATATAAATCATTACCCAATGAATTGGCGGGAGGTAGAGGTCCCACCAATCTCATAATGAAACCATTCTTTCATGTGCCACAAAATAATCATAAATCATTCATCATATCCCAAATAATAACTTGGTTTTAATAAACACCATCCCATCATAACATAATCCATATAAAATAAATGGATATCATTTCATCATAAGAAAAAATGGTATCATATAAATAATAGAGACATTATAATTGAAATATAAACATATTAAATAATTTCATATTATATGGAAAATGGTTTAGATAAAACACTTGAAATGTATTCTTGAGGAAAATATCATTTCTTCTTAAAAATCAGTTACTTTTCGAAAAATGCCATTAACTATTAAAATAAAAGGATTTTGTTGAAATTAATCATGAAATCTTGTAGAGGAAGTTTCATTAAAATAAGGCATTATGAAACTGTAAAAATCCGTTCATGCCGTATAAGTTTAAAAAACATCCTCCTTGTACTTTTTCGGTAAAAGACAAAAAGTGCCTTATAGGGTAACCAAAAGAAAGATTTCTTCAATACAATGTGGTAAAAAGTCATCAAAGGATAAAAATGACTTTAAACATACATGGAATAATATTAAACATTTTATTAAAACATGGACATGGATGATAAACATAACCCCAGTAAATACTTACATATCAGAAATCTTGAATAAAAATGATATTTGAAAAATTATCCCTTACCTTAGGTCCAATTTATTCCATACATGTCCAAAACTACTATATAGTGGGATTAAAAATATTATTAGCTAATAACCAAACCATAATAATATTTATGATATCATATATGATTCAATTAGGACTTTATATTACTCGTTCTTTTGTCAATTCAATGTTAAAACAGCGTTTTGGGTAAAATCCTTTCATTTATCGTACGTGTTTCTACTTGTTGTTCTTGATATTATTACATATATACTTATTTACTTAATTCCATAATGTAAAATATTATTTTTATATAATATATATTCAGCATATAAATATATATGATAGATCGATAAATGGAATGAAATACACCGTTCATGGAGAAGGTAGGTCGTACGTACGCATGAATGCTATTTTTGTTTCCTTATTTAATTGAATAAAATTAAGTAACTGAAACATATATGTACATAAATACAGTATCATTAATATGTCATATATTTAATTTTTTTTATTATATATACTTTATAATCATACTGTAATGGTTAATAATGGAGAATGAATCTCATCGCGTCGTGGAGACGGTAACCCGGATGTACGCACGAGCGACTATATCATTCTTTTGATATTAAAATCATATATAATATGATGGTATATAATATATAAAGAATAATTATAATGTTATATTTACTATTTATATCATTTATACTCATTATCATACCTATCCAAATGATGAAATGTTTGAATAACAAACTACACCACGACTTGGAGATGGTAAGCCGTACGTACGCACGTGTGGTGACTTTTTCATTCATAGGATGGATAAAATAACAAATATGGTTGTAAAATTTATGTAATATAATCATATTATATAGAAGATATAGATACTATAATTATTATTTTAGAATGGAAACATCAATGAAGGAGGAAGTGGAAGAAGAAAGGAACTTGAAATATGTGGTGAGATATTTACCTCTTCTTCGGGTTCTTCCTTTTTATTTGATCAATAGGGATCCTTAGGATGGCTTTGTGACTAATGTAAGGAATCTAAGATTAATTTAGGAAAGTTTAGAGGGTATTTGGGAAGGTTTTGGCTGAGCCAAATGTCTTTGGAGGTGTGAATTAGAGGGAATGGGGAGTGACATTTTATAAAAGGGTTGAGGGGAACCTTAGGAAAAACATAAAATATTATTTTATAATAAATTCTTATTCGGTTTATAATGGCTCCAAAGTGACTTATTTTGAGTATAGGGTGTGTATGGGTTTAAATCCTCACAACCAATATGTTTTAGACAAGTTTAGGTTACCATTTTAACCTTATCATTTAGTTTTAACTGTAAGTTAAATATTTTAACTTTTACCCGGTCTTCTTGTATTCTTACACTATATGGTTAATAAACTTACTATAAACTACCAATAGAAGCCCAATTGGTTCATTAATATCATATATATTATTATATAAGTCTTTGTGATTAACCTTATATTTTTATGACCATTATATCAATTAATAATATAATATTTGTTTTAAAAACTATTTTATGTCAATTTTGACACTATTTGGTATTTTGTTTTTTCTAAATTCATAACAGCATTATTACATAGAACCAAATTCATATAACCAACAATAATTTGTTATATTAACCAATAAAATTATTTTAATTCATAAAAAGTCTCAAATTACATTTATTTTTGTATTTATAATAACAATTATGTTAATATTTCATTAATAAGGTAATTACTGCATCATCATTGTGTCATACATAAATTAAATTATTTATTGTCTAAAAATTATAAATAAAATAAAATTATGTCTGAAATATTTTTATATTTATTATTAATATTTATAATCTAATTTATCTTATATATTCCCCTATATTAATAATGTTTTACTTATTAAACTTTGATTTTAACTCTTTGAACTCTTCTTTGAATTAAATATTAATAAATGTCCTAATCTAATCCAGGTGGACCTAAAGGGTAATATTTTATTCTTAAGGTTGTTTTTGGTCAAATTAAACTTATCCAATAGAATTAGTCCCTGTGTTAGGGTAATAATAATATCATTTTTACCCTTAATTACCCTATTTACTTTTAATCGTGGTAAATAAAAGTAAAACGTTTCTATTCAACAAAATTTATTTTTATCTTATTGAACCACATTTTAAGTATTTATATCAACCTTGTCTCTCGTATTTTTTAAATTCAACTCACAGAAGTGGTAAAATAATGTTTTATGTAAATTTTCAAATTCTCCTATAAGGTGGGTAAAAGACAGTCAAAAGATCAATAAAATTTTTATATATCTAAAATTATTATAAAATGATTCTAATGAATTATATTTAACATATATAGGTATTATGTATCTATAAATAAATTTAAATAAAATAAATTATTATTTAAATAAAAATTTGGTTTTGACCAATAACTCAGTCTTTTCACTATTCATCAAAAATTGAATGTTTTCAGAAAAATACCAAAAATTCATCATAGGATAATTTTGATATCACGAATCAAAAAATGAAGTCCATTTGGATAGATAAAATTTATAAAATTTCAAAAATATTGTATTACTATTCATAATGAATAGTTTATATAATATTTTAATAACATATCGTTGTTTAGTGAAACTTGGTATTGCATACAATGCAAGTTATCGAAGAAGATTGCTCTTCCCTATAACGCAAGCCAAGAATAGTGTTGTGTATACTACAAGATAATACAGTGTTGCATATAGTTCAAGATAATCTTGGTGTAGCATACAACAGAAGACATCAATGAAATTAATAATATTTCTCATAAAATCTTGGGGTGTTACAAATATATTTCTGGAGGATGTGTTTGTCAAAATTTACCACTGGTAAGGAAAACATTGAAAATATCTATTCTCAAATTCGTCCTATAAGGAATCGTTCTAGATTTGGTTAAAATTATTCTAAACTAGTTTTCAATAATAACTATTTTTTTCCTCAAAGTGCCCCATTCTGTACTAAAAGTCAGTGTGGTGGACATATGGTTAAAAAAATTATATAAAACTTATTTTTTTGGTTTTCATAAAACTTATTTTTCTATGAAAATGTGAATACCTAATATTTTGCATTATAATATTTCCTGACCCATAGATGTTTATGTTCCAAAATTATAAATTATTCATTTTTAGGAAAATAAAGAAAGTACAAATAGAAAAACATGGTACATGGTTAGTGGATTTTCCTGACATATTACTAGTAACAAAAACATCTTTGAAAATATTATCAAGACATGATGATAAAACGTAACTTTCAGAGATAATGATCAGGGAGAAATGTTTGGTATATGTAACATTGTTCTTCTTGTAAAAACATTAATTTCAAATGTATTATTTTTTAATGGTATTAAGCACAACCTCATTAACAAAAGTAAATTATGGGATTATGGTGGCCTTATGAATATTAATAATGAAAAATTCTAAGTACACAGTTTCAAGGAATTTTTTATTCTTTCTTCCCACAACAAAGAGAACATATATACACTAAACATAGATGGAATTAGGATCCAAGATCTACCTTTACTTAGGGAAATGTAAGACCATTCTTGGTTATGACATAGACGGTTAAGAAACTGTGACCTTAGGATTTTATGTAACTCTTAATGAAAATACTAGTTAAGGATCTACTGAATCAGATATTTTCTTCTTCAAAAGATTTTGATCCTTTTAAATTTGGAATGAAACATAAATCATGTTTTAAATCAATCAGTTAAGTCTCAACTTTTGATTCATTAAAATTAGTGCATATGGATCTTTTTGGTTCAATATAAACTAGAATCATCAGAGGAAAATATTTTTTATTTGTCTTAGTTGATGATTATACAAGATTTACGTTGGTCTATTTTCTAGATAAGATATCTAAAGATTTCTCTTATTTAAAATTTTTTTATCCCAAGTTAAAACTAGAAAATCGATCCATTTATAAATATTAATAGTGGTCATGGAGAAGAATTTCAAAATTCTTATTTTGAAACATATTGTAGTAAAAAATGAATTACTCATAAATGCTCAGCACCAAGTACTCCTCAAGAAAATGGTGTTGTTGAAAAAGGAAATAGAATTCTTAAAGAAATAACTAGAACCTTGTTGAGGGAATATTATATAGCTTAACAAATTTTGGTTAAATCTATATGTACTACTTGTTATACTATAAATCATGTTTTGATTAAAACATTTCATAACAAAACCCCTTACAAATTGTGGAAGTGTAAAAAACCTATACTTTCATACATTTAAGTATTTGGTTGCAAATTATTCAATCTGAATAATGAAGAAAATTTACATAAATTCACACCCAAATATAATGAATGAATTTTCTGAGGATACACCACAACTTATAGGGATTATAGAGTTTCTAATAAAAATACTTGCACTATTGAAGAAACAGTGCATGTTAAATTTAATGAAACTGGTCTTTTTTTTAAACAACCTCAACCTATATCTTCATATGTGTTTTCAAAAACTAATTATCAACCCCTGATAGAAGAACCTTATGATAAGTAAAATGTTCCAGAAAATATTTCTGAAGCTTTTACCCCAGAATATTTCCTATCATATGTTGATGAATGGGTTTTCCAAAACCCAAATCAGTTGTTTCGGAAGAATCTCCCCTATTATATAATCATTGCAGAGGTAAATCAAACTATAAGGACTACAATTTCCTTAATAAATAAAGTAGAACATCTATCATTCCATTAAAATTAGTACCAAAATCACTGATGAAGCATTAGCTGATGATTATTGGAAAAAATCCATGCATGATTAGCTAAAATAATTTGAAAGGAACAATGTCTACACATTCGTTGAATGACCTAATAAAACCACTGTTATTGGAGGAAAATGGGACTTCAAGAATAAATTTGATGAAAATAGAATCCTTGAAATAAATAAGGATAGATTATTTTCTAATGGCTATAATCAATAAGAATGAATAGAATATGAAAAAACATGTTCTCGAGTAGCTAGAATTGAATCTATTAATATTTTACATTCCTTTCCAGCATTCTTTAATTTCAAACATTTTCGGATGGATGTAAAATGTGTGTTTCTTAACAGACATGTTTAAGAGGATGTTTATGTTGAACAACCACCTGGTTATGAAAATAAAAAATATCCTGGAAACGTTTCCAAACATACTAATGATTTAAATGGAATTAAACAAGCCCCTAGAGCATGGTATGATTGAATTAAATGATTTTTGTTACTAAACAATTATGTTAAGGGAACTGATCATGTTACCCTTTTTATAAGAAAAGATATGTAAAATATATTTATTGAATAAATTTATGTTAATGGAATTATATTTGGTTCATCTCAGCAATCTTTAACAGATTTGTTTGGGAATCCAAGGAAATATATGTTTTAAATGAGTATTATGGGTGAGTTAACATTTTCCTAGGTTTTAAAATCTCTCAAAAACCAGAAGGAACTTATATATCTCAAAATAAGTATATTAAACATCTTCTTAAAATGTATGAACATGAAGACACTAAAAAATTTATGTATTCTAATATGTAACTCAAATTACCTTGCTCTTGATGAAGCTAGAAAACATGTATATCAAACATTATTTAGAGGAATGATAGAATGTTTACTATACATGATAACTAGTATTCCCAACTTAATTATTTCAGTATTATTTGTTAAATATATAAAATATATTCCTAAAGAATCTCATTTAAATGTATTGAAATGAATTTTTCGCTCTTTAAAGGGAACCATGGATTTAGGATTCTTTTATACTTCTGAAAATTATTTCTTTTTAAAATGTTTTCCAGATTTTGATTCTGAAGGGTGTAGAATGGATCTAAAAAGTACATCTTTAAATGTTTATTTCATAGAATATTCATTAGTTTCTTGGTTATAAAAAAGCAACTCAGTAGCACTTTCTATAATAGAAGATAAATATGAAGCTGTTGGAAGTTTTTGTGCTCAGGTGTTGTGGGTGGAACACAAACTCATAGATTATGGGATGAATTTTACCAAAAACATATATTTGTTTGAGTAAACTAGTGTGATTTCCCATAGAATAAACCCTACACATCACTCTCATAAAAAACACATATATATTAAGCATTACTTGATTAGGGATCACACACAAAAAATAGATATCATTCTTCAATTTATCAGAATGAAAGATCATATTGATTATATTTTCAAAAAATATCTACCATCCAATAGATTAGAATACATTAAACAGAAGTTAGGAATGATAACTGTAAATTAATCTTCCTTATTAAGTTTTTGTAGAAACCTATCTCTTTACAATAAGAAACACATTTTCATACAGGGATTCCATATTCTTGTTAACCGTAAAATTTTTTCTTAACCAAAATATATTTGTAACAAAATGTTTCATAACCAATATTTTTTCTTAACCATTCATTTTTCCTAACAAACATTTTTCATAGTCAATTTTTTTGTTGTCAAAAATTTTCATAGTCAAAATTTATTTTAGTCACACGTTTTGGTATTCAATTTTTTTTTTAATTAAAAAATTCGTAGTCTAAAAATATTCGATTTGAATATTTTAATTTCTTTAATAAAATTTTCAAGAATCTAAAATTCTTCAAGAATATTTTTCAACATTACTAATAATTTTACTATCAATGCAGAAGGTATTTTTTTAATAAATATTTTGTAATCAATTTATTTCTTATTAGTATTTTATTCTATTTTTCATCAAAAAAATTTTATTCACATTTCCTTAAATAAAAATGTTTTACCTTAATAAGATCAAAAGATCAAAATCTTCCAAAATCATTCATCGGGTTTTATCTCAACTGTCAGATCAGATCATGCTCATTTCAACCATTGGATATTTTTGGGAATATGAACCATCGCCTCGAACGCCTATATAAAGGCCCCATTATTTTTTATCCCACATTGGTTGTCAAAATCATGCATGATGAAGCTCTATTTATTTTCATAAGGGTTATTCCACATTTATTATTATATTAAATATGAATATCGTTAGAAGCGTCTCTGCATAAGAAAATTTGGTCAGTTATGGAAATTTATGAATGACATATCTACAGATAAATGTTAGTAGGTCCAATTTTTTTTATGTATGATTTTATAATTTTGAAAAATATCATGTTGAATGGCTAGGAGAATCATTGTTTATAAAAACTTAAGTGACAGTACTTGGTGTGTTCGCAGTTGTTGATATAATTTTATGAGACCATATTTTTTTTGTATAATCTAGAAAACATAAGTTTCCTATTAAGAGTAATGGGAAAAATATTCTCTTTCTTTCAGTATGGCTATTAATATCTTCGGAAATCAATATGAGGGATATTCTATACTCATCACCCACAAGCTACCAAATGTTTTCTGATATATAAATAAGGAGATTTATATATTGTGTCTTGGTTTTTTAAGAGTTAAGGCACCAAATATCATCCATATTTCTATGAATTTTCATATTCTGGTGTTATGGGATGAAGGATTTATCATTCCACGAAAAATGGATATGGACACATTAATGAAAAGTGAAATTTATATTCTAAATTTCTGGTGAACCTTAGAAGGATTAATCTAGTACAATATATCTAGCTTAAAATTTAAAATATCAAGAATGGAACTACCAAGTCTCATATTATTATGTATCTAGATATTCATTCCAATCTCATAGTTCCCTTTCTTGATTCATTCATTATTCCATGTATCTCTAAGAAACAAATTCCTGGTTATATTTATTTTTGATGATGTGATGAGACGGATTATGGTTGGCTTAAATAGTGAATCCAGATAATTCTACAATTTATGTAAATCTGAAATTGATTCATTATCAAAGGAACTGAAAGTGGCTGAGACATCCAACAATGGTGGGAAGGATAGAATGGTGAAGGAACCAGAAGTGAAAGAAAAAACGTCCTGGATTTCCGGAAACCCAATCCGCACATCGAAAATCTAATAAGAAAAAGACTTGTCCAGTTGAAGTGGTTTTCATGTGGTGGGAAGAATAAAAGTATAAGATGTAAGGGGATACTAGTTTTCTCTTGAACCCAGATGAAGAAAAATATTCAACGTTTAAGGCTTCCAAGGAGCTTGAGAAGTAGGAAAAGCTAAAAAAGTTGAATAAGGAGATGTATGATGCTAAAATTGTTCAAGATCTTCCCAAATACACCGAGAAATCCTCTGAAAATGTCCAGGTACCAGAATCATTTCTACATGAATCACATACAGTTACTTTGGGAATGAAAATGGTGATTCTGGAACCCAATGAAGATGAATAAATTTTGTAGGAATTAGAAGTAGAAGAAGAAGAATAATAAATTAATGAAGAATGGTTTAACAATGATGATTTAATAAGGTAGGTAGATGAATATCATGAGAAAGATAGTCTTTATGAGAAATTGTGGATCTCGAATTCTCAAGATGAATCCTCAAAAACAAGCTACCCCATGAAAAAAAAGAGGGTCATGAAGATGTAAGATACCCATCTTCAGAAGAGATTAGTAATTATGGACTGTTTTAACAAGATGACCTTGTGGTAGATGGTGTGAAAAAAATGTTGACAAAAAAAAGATAGTTCAAATATCAGATAATGAAATTGAATTGAAAAAATTAGTAGAGATTATTATGAGAACTGATAACAGAAAATAGGTGTTTTTTGATACACAGGGGAGAGTCATGGTTGAATAGAAGTATATTTGTGGGTCATCAAAGAGAAAATATGAAGAGATAGAGAATGAATCTGACCAACTAGAGAATATGATTTAGAATATTCTTCTTACGGACATGACTTCAATGTTTAATAATTTAAGAAGATGGTTGATAGAATTCCTTTGTTTTTGAGTATTGAATCGAGGTGACAGATGCTTCAACACTCATTCAATCCGAAATCGGATTCAGTTTCCATGTTTATGGATATGTTAGCCAGGCTTGAGGCTGATTTGAAATCATTATTCATGGGTATGATACTCAAAAGAGGTCATGTATGGAAATTATAATGTTTTCAAGGAAGAAAATTGGATATCTGATAATATTTTATGACTTTAAATACAATGTGAAGGATGCTTCTAATACTGAAGATGTCATGATCAAAGACCTTACATCATGTTTCAATGAGATGCTCAATCTTAAACCAATGGAATGGAAGTATGAATATAAATATATAAATGGGAAAATTTATTTTGTTTCTTTGAATCTGAAAATGAAAGAGATATCAGAATCTAGTTTGAAGAAATTCTCAGAAATGAAGATGAAATTTTAACCACTCGGGATAAAATTATTAAGGCTCAGGAAGAAAATATCAATGTTTTTGAAAAGAAAAATAATGATCAGGATCAGCTGCACAAGTGATTTGAAGAAGATCAAAAAGAGATTAAGATGCTGAAAACTATTTTCAAGAAGCACATTCCAAAGGATAGAGAATGATAACTTTTTAACTCTGATCTTTTGTTGTATTTTCATCCATATACAAATTCATTCAATCGTAATGAAATTTTTGTTATTCTTCATATTTTTCATGTATAGTACTAATATTTCAGGTACAATATTTTGTATCCATTCCCTTTATTTATTTTTTAAAAATACAAAGGGGTAGAAAGGAATGATAAAAATAATACTATGTAAATAAGAGAATTCCCTATGAAATTTGGAGTCTATCTAATAGGGAGTTCTATCTAAGAATATTTCCATATGCATGATATAGATAAATCTCTTAATTGATGTCAATACTACGATCCTTAATGATTTCAAAACTTAAGGGGTATTTAGTTGTATTGACAAAGATTCATTTGTAAAGGGAGATAATTTTTTCTTTTATGTTCATAAATCAAAATCAAATTCCTTATATTCTTTTTTGTAAGGATGTTTGTGCTTTCCAAAAAGGTGGATATTATTGACTCAATAAGTTTTCCTTATGTATTTTCCATTTCTAAATGTTTTGAAAATCACAAACTCATTATCCAAATGAAAATAATATACTTTCCCAAATTATTATTTTCAATATGAAAATTTCCATTATATGAAAAAATAATCCTTACCATTGTTTTCATTCATCGCTTTATAAATCTCTTAATCTAACTCTTTTTATTAATAAGTATAAAACTTTGTTTTACATATAAATTCTTGGAATCCTACAATTACATTGAAATAGATTGTTTTATTTTCAAATTCCTAATTCCTTGAATTTTGGTTCTGAATTCCTTGAAATTAAGAATACGAATTCTCTGAAATTCAGACTCTGAATTCTATGAAATGTTGGTTCCAAAATCGTGGATATTCAGGTTCTAAATTCCTTATAATTCAGACTAATAATTGCTTAGAATTCATATTTCAAATTACTCTGAATTCAGACTCTGAATTCCTCATAATTCAGACTCTTAATTCCCTAGAATTCTGATTTGGATTTCATAGAAATTCAGACTCCAGAATCTATAAAATTTAGATTCTAAATTCTGTGTAAAATTGAATCCAAATATCCATGTCTTATAGATTCCAAATCTTCATTTTCTATATTATGTATTCTATTTTCCATTGTAATATTAAAAAATATTTTTATTTAAGAAACCTATTTTTGTTTAAACATGTTATACTTATAAAATGATATCATACAATCTATTTCTAACTATCCATTTTGTAAGTGACAGATGTATAGTTCCCTCTAAGATTCATGAAAAATATGACCATTGGATGAGGGAGATGACTATTATAGAGGTTCAAATAAAAAGGATCTCATTTTGATGAGATCAATACTTGTTCCATAACTCTAGAGATTACATGCTATTTACGTGATTTCTAGAGAGATACACTCATGTGTTGTGTGGTTCTAAACATCTTGTCCAGATAAATTCGTGCGACTCTGATTGTATCTATATACAATCGAGGGCTTTTGTCGATAAGAAGACAGATGTGCAGACTAACTTAATATTTATAGACTTCTTGAGGATAGGAAGACATAGTTTCAAACTACTTTGATGTTTTACGGCTTGCAGGGATAGTATGATAGATTCTGATATTCCCATTGAGGGATTTATCATGCTGTGGGTAAGACAGGCCTTCTTGAATGTATAAATCAAGGGACCTTTATCAAAGGATTTTGTATGCCCCAATCATTAGGATGAAATATTTCATTCTTGTTACTTATTCTATTTCATGTTTATTTTCACTACATTTTGGTAAAGGAAGAAATTATAAATTTATTATAATTTCATGTACTTTTATATACATTGATAAGTACGATTCTATATGCTTTAAGATAAATTCTTTTCTTTTTAATATTTCCTTAAGATTCATTTCTAGAACCTTATTTCTTGAATCTTATAAACATTCTTTAAGTTTTATTTTCAGTTGCATAATTCTGGAACCACAAAATTTTGCTTAGTATAACTAAAATAGGTCTTCTGAATTTACCTTGTTTGAATTTGTTAAAAATAGTTTTCATTACTGTTAAAAACAAATGTTTTCAATCATACAATTCACCCCCCCCCCTCTTGTAATTGAGCATACACAATAATATTTTAGTCCAATAGATAATATAAATTTTTAAAAACTCCTTGGGATATGTTTTAGGGATAAGTCGATGTATACTATAACATTGAAATGTCTTGGGAATGAATATATATTGTGTTCCTATTTGAAATTAAATACACATCCAGATATTAGAGTTGATGTAGGCTGTGACATAGATATACCATGAGATAATGACCCAAAAAAATGGTGTGTAATGTTTTAAATCACTTTTCACATAATGTATAAAAAAGTAATAAGTGAACAAATAGTTTTACATTCAAATTTCATATGATTTGGTTAATCCATATGATCATTATAAACCTGTATGGATGATTTAAATGCCAAATAAACTTTTTTGAGAACTATGTAGGGTGGTTACCATGGATAACTTATATTGGGCCATAAATTTTCATTAGTTAGTGTATATATTTAGTTTCAATATCATTTATTCTAGGTTCATATTTTTCTTTTTTCCAGTAATAATTTATCATTTCCAACATTACCATATTTAAAATAATTATTGGAATCTAGAGGAACCATTTATAGATTTGGTGTGATATACAATGAGAAGATTAACCTAACATGAAACCTAATGCAATGGAAAATATATTTAAAACATTTATCACAATTTCATCTATAATAAATTAATAATAACATATTCCATGTGGATCTCCCATACACTATATGGAAAGAGAAGCTTGATATCTAATTCTTCATGTGTCATTGACCACTGACATCAGAGAGTTACCCAATCCTCTAATTATTGTGTAATGGATCTATATAGTGATAAATATATTTTCCTTTTTATAAAACATGTAACATTAATAAATTACATTACAAGTCTATTTTTTATAAGGTGATGTTTTAGAATTATAATGTTTATTTATGAACAAGTGGTAAAAGGAAGAAATCAATTAAATTAAATTGAAAGACCTTAAAGAGGGGGTTTCAGTAAATATTTTATTCAATCTGTTTCTAAAAAATGGAGAGACAATTAATTTAGTTCAAAAAAATAAAATATGAATCCAATAGTACATATGAGAAAAACATCATGATATATTAATGTTAAAACAATGGTTTTATCATTAAAAAAAACTAATTTCCATTATTTCATTATTGGTTTAAAGTCGATTATCAAAAAATAAATACTTATAAGTGATTTTCTAATCTATGAAGTTATTTTTTCATGTGAAATTATAGTGTAAATATAATTTTCAGACTCTTATTATTCTCATGGTTTAGGGGATTAGAAAATTAAAGTGTCTTTATATGAAAAAGTGTGTGAGAAAAATCCTAGAGGAAATAAAATACATCATTTAACATGCATTAAATTTGTGAATATTTAAATGGATCTATTAAAAAGAACCAAATAATTTATTTAAGTATGGAAGATAATTTCATCAAGCACATTAATGCGAAAGAGATATCAAGATACCCAAACAATGAAATGGATGGAGGGAGTACCCCTATTAGTGTAAAACCATTAGTCCAATGCTTCAATTGTAATGATTATGAGCATTAAGAAAATAGGTACACTAACCCCATGGTTGATGGAAATAATCAATGTTAACATCCACCCAATCCTAGAGAACAAGGAAAATCACATACAAATAACTATAACTCATGTATATTGTGATAATTAATTATATCATGATAATTATTTAATTCTTATCCCCCTGTCCAGATTAGATTACAATGTGTCAGGTTCTAATTTAAAAACTCCAATAAATCCATGATATTATCTTAAAGAATCAAATGAACACCCTAAAATTTTTATATTATAAAGGGTTTTTTTATTTTTGTATCCCAAGTATATATTTATGGAATATTCTTCATGAATGTATTTTTATCCATCCATAATATAAATTTGATGTTAATTTTGTAAAATATTAGCCATATCGATATAGAATCCATGATAATCAAAAAAAGTAGTTAAATATATTTCATATTTAAAACCAAACTATGGTCAACTATTTGTAAAAGGATGTCTATGAACTCTTTAAAAAAAATTATATTAGTTGATTTATAATAACCAATCATGGTAGATTTATAGCACAAATGAAAAGGGGAAACTCAACATTTGGATTAGCCTATTTTGAAAAAAAAATTATTATTGTTTATAATACACTAGATATTATACCATAAGAGAATTCCATCAATTACATGCATTTATTTTTTTCCAATATTATGTGATAATTAAAAATTCTAGGATGGAATTTATTTAGGGGTGGATAATGTGACACCATCATATTTTGAAAAATATTCATTTAGATAAATTCATTATTCAATAGTCTCCTTTACTCACTAGACTAACACTAAATAAACTAAGATAGATTCAATTATATTTATTTGTGGATTATGTGATAAACAATACATTCGTTAAATGAAAAATTATTATCCAATTAAAATTTGTTGCATTCAGATTATACATAATTAATTGGACATAATATTAAAAAATATTTCTTTATCTACGAATTATTTAAAGTGATAATAATATGAACCTATAAACATTAAAATATTTTGATGAGAATAAATTATTTACAATATTTGAATTAATATATTTACATTATTTAAAATATATATAGATATGAAATAATTTAATGAACAATTATTCTATAAAAATTTCTATTTTCATTAAAATAAATGTTTATTTATATTATTAAATTTAAATTAAAAAATTTATTTAAAAAATTGATAATTTTGAAGTAAAAAGGTAATATTAATTTTATAATTCTATATATAAACATTATACTATGTATAATTGTTTATATATTAAAAAGATAATTAATATTTAGATGAATTGTGAAAAATAAAGTTTTTATTAAAATCGTAGCATTTATAAATATATTAAAAAGTATTTACAACTTGAAAATTATAGATAAAAATGCATGAAAAAATATTAAATTAGCATAACAATATGTTTAAAATTAAAAATATTTATATATTAAGCCTATGTTTAAAAATTTATTTAATAAAGTAAAATTATCTAATAATAGAAACAACTTTTTTCATTTATTTTAATAAAATAATATTTTGAAAAATTACATTTTTTTTACTTTAATGAATTTTGTCTTTTATATGATTCTAATAAACCAGTTAATATACTGAGAATTAATTACTAGTGTGATTTTAACCTATGAATAAATTTTATGTTTAAGAATACACTTTTTCTAAAAACGTATTCTATATGTTAGAGGTGATAATGTTATAATTTATTTTTCTTACACAATGAAATTTTATTTGATTAATTGGATATAATTTATAAAAAAATTTGAATCAGATTTTTTAATATATTAATTTTTTCTGTAGGAATTAACAGTATATTATTTGGGTAAGAATTTCTTCAATCAATAAAACATAAAAAATTGAAAATTATAAGACTAAAGGACTAAACCAATAGTTTAAAACATGTGTTAAATGAATTATTAAGAGATTATAGAAATTAAATCATCTCCCATTCGATTTTAGTCTTTTTTAAGACACGTAACAAATTCACATGTACTCCCTTTATATTAAGTGAAATAATTACACTAATTAAATTATCACTACTAGTTAGGGGGATCTCTCCACACCCCTTCATTAAAATAGAAAATAATTAAATTTCTACCAGAAAATTTCCCTTTTTTATAAATTTATAATAATAATTATTCTCATTAAAACTCTAGTCACAAGAAACTATCATATGACCTCCAATTCCATTGACTCTTCGAAGGAAAAGCCAATGTCCTCAACATGAGTAGTTTTCTTCTAACTTATTTTCATTCATAATTTAAAAAATAATAATTTATATATATATAGAAATAATTATATCGATATGACTAAATTTTAATATTATTATTTAATAACTATTAACCAATATTCCCTATTTCCATTAACAAAAATAAAAACTCCAATCATGCGTTGTGCGGACTACCGCAATCATGAAGCAACGAATTCGATTTTTTTCACAGCCTTCTATAATCACTAATTATATAGAAGAAATTGAGTAATTAATGTGATATATATAAAATAATTATTATTTTGAGTTTAAAAACTATAATTCACCTTCATTACATCTTATTTCTATGAAATAAAAAGATAACTGTGAGTGCTACAGATTACTGCCTCTACGAAGTAATGATTCATATTTTTAAAATAAATTATTTCTGATTAATTAATACCTCTAAAAATATGTTACAAAAAATTTAAATAATATAAAGAATAATATTCTTCTTCTTTAATAAGGATAATATTCCCAAAATAAACCACTTTCAAAATCATAATAATCCATTAATTATGGTATGTTCATGAATAAATTGGTCTAGCCACCATCTAGAAAAATTCTATAACAAAATTTTTTAATGGCCATGAGATAATTATTAATTAATATATATATTATAAATACCTAAATTAATATATTTATTTATTATTTTCATGATCAATATTAAACTCATTAATTAATATTTTGTCGTTGGTTTGTTAAATATCACTGAAACATGCTTGTCGAAATGTTCATATACAAGAGCAATGACGAAAAATACCATAAATTGAAATTATAAATTTATAATCTATCAAAAAATATATATTTTATTGACTTGTATGTTTTTTATATTATTAAAATTGGTATAATAATGAATAAAAAATTGTTACCACAAATCTATTTCAAAATGATAAAAACTATTCAAATCAAATATCGATAATAGGTAATAAATAACTAATATACATACAGAAAATAATTAAAATTATACTATATAAAATGGTTATAGATATGAATAATTTTATGAAATTTTTAATTAAGATAGTTATGTTTTTTTAGATAAGATTAAGGAATTTTAGTGGATATTAAGAATTAAGTAAGGGTCTCTTGGTCTCATTTTCAAATCCACGAGACAAGTTTGATATTATGTACCACACTTTATTTTAAATATATTAATTAAATAATAATGATTTTATTTTTCTATATTGAAGATTTTCACAGAGTTTTAATAGTTGTATCATGTTTTTTCATTAAATGGACTTCGATTTAAAAGATACAAAAGTATTATGGGGATTTGTAAACTATACTCCCTTCAGGATGTTATAACGCATCTTCATGAAAATATTTATTTCAATATAGGTATCATAAAGAATATTAATTTATTTAATGGGTAATTGTATTTATATATATAGAAAATCATACTTTTGATTAAAATTTTAATCCCCTGACAATTTATTTCCTGTAAATATTGTTCCATTATAGAGAATAATTCACGTCCACCTTAACGTTGATCTCATAAAATATTTTATGTTTTAATTTCCCTATAATGAGATCATATATATTTAGAAACCCCAATTATGTGTTATCTCATGTGACCTTGAAATTTTCCCTTACCAATTTACATTTTGAAGTTCAACATCCACTTTTAATGATGTGGGTTTTTAACAATGGTGTCTTGAAATGTCAAGGTGGTTTTCCAGCATTTCATAATCACATGTGTTGTCTCCCACTATTCCTTCCTTATTAGTAACGTTTATATAATTTAAAAACTCAAATATGGAATATTTATTTTGAATTTAAATGTTTAAAAAAATTATATCACATTTTTTAAACCATAGTGTCCTTTTTAAGGCTCTATATTTAATGTTATTTTTAAAAAGTAAAAGTTTTTAAAGGGTTTTCACATTACCTTATATAATAATTTATAAACATTACAAGGATTAAATATTGAATGTAACTTTTAAAAGTAAATTTTCTCCATGAAAATCATTTTATCTTTTCAAAAATTTATTTTCAAGGTGAACGTAGATTCTACTTTTTCCTAAAATATAAAAGTGTTTTTTAGAAAATGTTTTATGATTTCTCTACAACTTTTCACATTATCTATAAATTATTTATTACCATAGAAATTTATTTTTATAATAAAATTATAATTGATATTATTAAATAATATTTTTAATATTTATTAATGAGTATCATCCATTGAAATTATTGATTTTTATTTTTGTGAAACCATTTGAAAATGATAAAAAAACTCATTTTATTTCAATTGATTCTTAAAGAGGAGAAAAATGATCATTCTATTGTGCTAAAATAAATTATATATGAATGATATTTTGGGTAATATATTTCTTTGAAATCTATTACAAATGTTTATATGTCACAATCTTAAAAGGGAATACATCAGGATTTATCCTATGCCCATGTGTACAAAAAAGAGAACTTATCCCAGCACAAAGGGTACAAAATAGGATTTATACTAAGAAAAATGATTTAATGGAAGATTTATCCCAATAAAAAGGCTAAAAATGTGGATCTATCCTATTTTAGAGTTGTGAACATTAGTTTTAATATGAAACTGAGGGGTACGCATTGGTATTATCACATGCCTAATAATGTTCATGAGTGATTCGACCAAGCCTAAAATTTGCTTAAAATCTTAATGGGTAGCTTTAAAATATTATTTATATGATTTTGTTTATTACAAAATCCAATGAAATAATCTGGTACCTATGATTATTCTCCATGGATCATGTTTTCAATCTCAATATTTTGTACTCTTATTTCTGTGATATATGTTTTTTTATTTGTGATTTATTATACTTTTTTCATGATAATGTAAAATATATTTTGGATGAATGATATTTATAATAACTAATATATCCCTATTTCATGTTTTCTCATGTGTTTATAATCTATCCCTTTACGGAATGTTGATAATATTTCTCTTACTGAGTGTTACATATAACTTGTTTCTTATGTTTTTCCTAGGTCATGAACATAATTGTAACATCCTATGTAATTATACAATAACTAATTTTCATATTTATTAATATTTATAATTTGATAGTAATTTTACATTAACATGGATTCTATTATTGATATAATACCTAAGACGCACCAACTGGTTTCTCTGAAATCATATGTTGCACACAAGACTTTGTTATACGGAAAAATAATTTATTATTAATATTAAAATTTAATGTTTTAGAAATCACAATGTTGTTAGAATGTTGGGAATGAACGGAATTTACTTAATTATGATATTATTGGTTAAAAATCTTTATATAATGACTCATTAGAAAAGAAATTAATTAAGAAATTAAAAATAACCAATTGAATATAATGGATGTTTTTTTCTGAAACAAACTATTTAAATGCATATAATTGAGTTTATAAAATAAAAAAATCACCTTGTATGTATTTAATTAAATATATATATATGAAATATATATATATATATATATAATATTTAAATTTCATATTGTATTTTGTATAGACATTATATAATAATAAGTGCCATTTTTTTATAAAAGAAATTTTTTTTAAAAAAAATGCAGTTTTACCACCTTTTTATAGAGAACTTTTTTTAAATCTAATTTTTCTTAATTTTATATGATATTTTTGAAAAAATAATTATTTTCTGAATCAGGAAATCAAAATTTATTTTTGGGTGAATTTTTTTATTTTTCTGATAAAAATCTTTTTTTAAGGATTAGTAAAAAATAATGCATTTTAATTCCAATCTACATTTTTATAAAATTTAATAATGTAGCTATATTATACTATTTAGTGTATTTATGATATATTTATATAATTTTTTTATCATTAAATATAATTTTGGTCCTTGAATGAAATTTTACATTTAAATTGGATATAAACACATGTCAATATTTTGATGTGTTTAACTTTTTAAAAACTAGTTTCTTTAATCCATCACCAGGATTTACAGTAAATTAATTTTAGTCACTTATATGAATTTAATTTTAAATAATTAACATATATGGTTGTAATAAATATAAAAAAAGTAATCTAATATGATCAAAAAGAATTTTGGTGTACAATAATTTTATTATTTTATTTATCACGGTTAAAGTGTATATTAGATAAAAAGGGTTCAAATAATATTATAATAATATAAAAATAACCAAAACCTTTTACTAATATTATTTTATTAGTTATGGAAGACCCATAAATAAATGTGCATAACTTTTGGCCTTTCGATGTCAGTTGGGTGTGACTATAACATTAATAACATTTTATTTAATGTTTAAATGAAAATATAATAAACATATCTATTATTACTTAAATAATTCTAATATGGTGTTTTATATGTGATATATTCGAATATAAATATTAATTTAAAATATAGAAATATTACTTACATCATGGTAATTTATTTATAATTTTCAAGAAATAAATATTTAAATTTTATTATGCAATAATGTGGATGAAATTACATATTTAATAATTAAAGAATCAAATAAATGATATTATAAATATTAAAATATAAATTATTTGACTTAATTTATCCTATAAATGAATTTTGTATGTTAATATGACTTGTTATAAGTCTACTAAATTGTTTTTTTCAATGTTATATTTTTGTTTGAATATTATTTAAATACAATGAAATGAATAGTGTAATAATTGACATAATTGTCATTTTATTAAAATAATAATTTTAATTTATTTTTTTAAAATCCTAATAATCTTATAAAATCACAAATATTCCAGTATAAGTAACAAATTTTTATTAATTGTAAAATTATGGGAAATTTACACCATATATGTAAAATATATAACCTCTACATATTTAAAATATTGTTTCCACAATTAAAATTAAAAGATAATATTTAACGGTAATTTGAAACGATAATGATTAACTTAAATTAAATAAATGTCTAAAATTTATTGGTTGAGGGGATTTTGAAATATAATAATTCTATATTAAACATTTCTAATGTTTGAGTCATTTGAATTCAAAAGATAATTTATATTAATTTAGTATTTCCAGAGTTTTCGTGAGTCCACATCCCCTCTCCAATAAATAGGTATCCGCTCTTCTCATATACTCACACATAAATAAACATTTGGTATTAAAAATAATAAAAATACACATATTAGAATCCCTATCCACTATCTAGAGGCCTCAGTTTGGTCAGAACATCATTTTTAAATGTGCTAAGGTTTTCTTCATAGGTGATAAAGGATGAATGTGTATAATTTTTTAAGTGTTTTTGTTTTTTTCTTACACTTACATTAAGTCACCTTCATCCATGTTAAAATAATAAATCTATTACATTAAATATAATATTTATTAATTATGTTAATATCATCACCTAAATCCATCTCCACGCCCATTAAATAAGAAATGAATTCATCATTCACACTGCGTTTTAACTATCACTGCCTTTAATGGATCTTATTCACATCCCAAAACTGTATCTCATGAATAGTTATAATAAGGAAATTATTTTTATTATATTATTTTAATTAAATATTAATCCTTATATTATAATAATATATTAGTTACGTTCTTACTTTCCATGAACATTAAAATGATAATGATGTTCTTGCGCACATGTAAACTATCTTGTATACGAAGCGATACAATAAATTTTTATTCATTAAATAAATGTTATCATATATTAGTGTATATTTAAATAAATAGTATGATATTAATGTTGTTATGATTATTATGTAATTAGAAAATAATACTTGAATTCTTTCTATAACAGTCAATGACAAATGAAAAATGTTACTCAAGGGTACGTACAGCTTACCATCTCCATGATTATAACATTGTTCATTCTTCATAAACACTATTCAGGGTTTTTTTTAATGGAAACATTATGTAAAAATATGATAATAATATTATTAATATGTTTTTCTTGATGATGAACTTATGACCACATGGACTATTGACATCATACCAAGTTCATTTTCCACTATTGTACTGAATATCGACTAAACGATAGATATGAACAGAAATAATTATGAAATTTTTATGACATTGTAATAAGTCATATAAAATGAATTATAAACCTGGAAATTGTTCTAAAAAATAAAAAAATTATCTATTTTTGTTATTTAGTTATAAAATAATTTATATGTGATGAGTAAGAATCACAGTAATGGACATCATCTAAATGTCCTTTCTTGGATGCATATTTTTATGTTAATCACCACCTCATTTTATAATGTGTATAATCAATCACATTTACATTTAATTTAATTCCATGGTTTACAAAAGGAATTATTTTATATAAGTTATTTTACATTATTTAAAAAAGGAATAAATTAATTTTTTTGACGTATGCAGTAAAAAGAATTCACTACCGCAGTGACCATTATTTGAATTTTCGCTTCCTCTACAACCCTTATTTCATTTTTAAAGAGAATTAAATCTATTATTACATTTTATTATGTTTTTTATATAGAAAATAGTTTTGAATCTAGATTTACTATTTCAATATCTTAATATTATATCATGTGATTTCAAATGAAAATTTAGGAGTGAAATGTTTATAATTGAAATTTTGTATGTGTTATGACAATATAATGATACATGTGAATTTGACAGATTATTACATGATAAACCAAAGATGGGTTATTATTTGATAATCCCAAAATTTATTGTTCAATGATAAAATAATGATGTTTGTATATGTTATAACTTCCAATTCGTTGGGTGTGGTAGTTAGTCATATGGATATTCCATTTGTAAGAGTGGTACCTGTGGTAGTCGACAGTATGGTTATTCCATTTTAGAAGGATTATTTCTCAAGTTATTATCATATTTTATTTGTTCTTTATATGAGTTTTATGGTAATTTCTTGATTAAAAAAGTTTAATGAAGGATAATATATTTTGTAAAGATTATTTTCTTCTTCATAATGGTGAAAAGTATTAACTTATGATAAAGAATTCATGGTACACATGTTTTCGTAAGGCTAAATGTTTTCCTTGATTAGGTATCCCATATTGAGATTTTTATTCTTATCCTATGTTTTGAAATGTTTTCATAGGATTTTATGTAGAATGGAGTCAAGAAAGGGATCATTGAAATGTTATGTGGTTTAGCCATGAAACAAAATCTGGTTTATTTTTTAGTTTTTGTTTTATTAAAAAATGATTGCGTGTAGAAATGTCTACTTTGTAATATTTGAGATGTTATGTAATTGTTATGGGATAATTCTCATAAAAATTAAACATTAAATGATTCTCAATGTTAAAGAATGTAAATTCTTGACATATCTCAAGATTATGAAATTTTTAAGGATGGGGCCTTAAAGATGGAATTTGAGGTTTGTTTAGGAAACTTTAAAGGATAGGGTGATATTTAAGCATAAGTTAAAAGATATATTTAATGAACATGGTAAACAAAATATAAATAGACAAATTTTTTTATATAAATTGAATGAGATTGACATATAATTAATAAGTATATCTTAGTGTGTATATTCCTCAAATGATAGTATATGTCGATTTTAATGATATACTCACACTAGGATTTTTTTAGTAAATGGATACATCCATCATGCACCAATATAATAATGGACGTTAAAGAAAATGTGATAGTTCATTAAATATTATACTAAATGAAATATGAGTTTCATTGAAAACTCATAGGGTTATTAGAAAACAACATTCAAGAGTCGTGATTTACCACTAGAAGTATGGTGAGTTTTCTACTTCATTATGTATACGAGAAATGAATCCCTATGGGTGTTCAGGTAATAATCATATTGATAAGTATTTTCATCTAAATATGTGTCAAATATGTGAAAAAACTCCTAGGAAAATGTTTTAATGTAATGGGAATATGTTTTAAATGTGGTAATGAGGGCCATTAAGCAATAACCTTCCAATGAGAAATGAAGCATTCAATTGACTCCAAGAATGGGAAGGATGTTATATCCAAGTTATCAATATGATTTTTTAAATGTAGGGAGAATAGTCATTATGAAAATCCATGACCTGTGAAGAATTTTGGGAATAAGATTAGAAGTTTTGTATAAATATATGTTTGGAAATACCTAATTTCATTCCCATTGAAGACGAGGAAACATAAAATGACCCAAAAATGTTATGGATTATTTCTTGTATCATGACTTGACATTAATGAATATCAGTACATGATTCATTTTTTTGTCTATAAGAAATATGTATTAAGTAATAATATGGAAATCATGGTTAATGGATCACGAAGAATACAGAGTGATTAAAAAGCCTATATATAAATGAATACAGAGTTATAGTAGAGTGTATGATGAAGAAATGTTTAAATGTATTAAATCTATTTCGATGAGGGGATTAAATTGGAAGAATTATTTTTCTATTATGTGAAACCCTGATGCCTTTATGTGAAAATGTTACTTGATGAATATTTATATTTAATTTTGTCGAAATAATTATAAAGGTATGTATAAACATAAGGGTTTATATGATATTTTATTTTGGGGTAATTACTGGAAATTGAATTTAGGGATTTAAAATTAAACGTAGGAGATACAAATTGAGGAAAAAACATGTTATGGTTATTTTTGATAATTTTATCTCATTTTGGGAATGTTATAAATTCATATAATATTTGTAAATGAGAAACTTGTATGAAGGGTTTCAACCCATCGTGTCAGAAAAGTCGGTAAAAATCAAACCCACAACCAATTTACAACAAGTCTTTATCTCATCCCACTTGCCTACAAGATGTTCTAGGTATGTAATACATTGTAAATTGATTTAACTGAGTATAGTTAATAAGAATAAGTTCATTTTTATAACTTATGTTTCATCAAATGGATATCATTGGTATTGGAAAATGATTTTTGGATTAGGTAATAAATGTTATATTGAAAGATGCTCACTATTTGTTGAGATTTATATGATTAAAGTAAATGTAATATACTGGAATTTTATTTTTTGGAGTAATGGATGAATTTTATTTTGGACGAATGTATTTTTTTATTATATGCTTTTAATTATTTAGGTTATATATGGAAACAATTAGCATATCTTGATGATTACTAGATATCACAATTTTGGGTATGATACATTAAGAGTGATTCATGTTATTTGGATATAATTGTGAAAATTTACCCTAAATGAGTGTGTGATCCAATACATACAAATTTTGTGGTTTAGTATAATTTTTTATTATTTTAGGAATTTTATGGATAATTATTTCTGTAATGGTCTATGTTGATCATTTTGTATTGATGTTTAATTTTGTAGATTAAATGTAGTTTTTCTTCACCAATTGGTTTATTCCCATTGGATAATTATTTTTATCTTATCTTATCCAAATTTATTGTGGTTAATGATTCAAAACAATAGAAATATATAGTTAATCTTTTGGTGGATTATTTCATTCTCATGGTGATTAGTAATGCGTGAAAAACATATCTTGAATAATCATAATTTTAAAAAATTAATGAGTTTCTAAGTATATTTCCTTATGATCTTAGTACAGGTAGTAAAATAATTCCACACATTATGGAATGGATCAATGTAAAATTTTATCCATTTACTTTTCCTACTATAAAATAAATTATTATTTAACCTATCACAAGTTTTTTGTTTTCTGGTTGTTAAATTTCTCTAGATCATATTTTCTATTACTGTCCATCAGAACATGATAGATTGTTTTTCTTCCATATCCGTGTTTTCCAATATGGAATTCTAGTTTTTGTTAACTCAGATGACCATTGTACATCAATTTTTTCCTTTTAATGTGGATGAATTATTGACTCATTTTATGATGTTGCGTTTAAATGAAGTATCTTTGGGATGTGAAACATTAGTTACCGTGTCCCAATTTAAAATTTCGAGGATGCAATTTCCAAAAGGGGTTAAGAGTGTAACATCCTGAAAAATTATAGAATAAAAAATTTTAGTTTTTATTAATATTTATGAATTATATAGTAATTTTAATTTAAAATGGATTCTATGTCTAATAGAATACCTGAATCACAACAAAGGGCTTCTCAGAATTCTCACATTGCACACAAGACTGAGTTATACAGAAAAATATAATATTATTAATATTATTTTTTTAAGTTGTACTAATCAAAATTATGTTATAATGGTTGGAATGAATGATATTAATTGAATTATGATATTATGGTTTACACATGTTTGTATAATTACTAATTGGATTCTAAATTAATTTGGAAATTAAATATCAACTTATTGAATATAAAGGATGTGTTTTTTTGGAAAAAAATTATTTAACTAAAATATGTAAGTTTGTAAAATAATATAATAACTCTTGATGTGTTTTATTAATTAAATATATATTAAATATATATGTAATTTAATTTTTATAATTCATAAAATATGTTTTTTATATAGGATATAAGACAAAATTCAATATTTTAGATAAAATAAGTTTTTTTTAAAAAGCACTTTTACCACCTTCTGATGAAGAACCCTTCTAAAAATTTATCTTTTAATCTTTTATATGTTATATATGAACAAATAAAAATCTTCTATATGAAAGGGATATCTAACTTAAAATTGGATTTTTTTTTTCTAATAAAAATCAATTTTTAACAAATAGTGAAAATATACAGTATTTTAATTCTAAACTACCTTTTAATATAATTTAAATCTATTGTTAGTTTACCCTGTTACACATTTTTATGGTATAATTTTATAATAATTTAATCCAATTTTGGAAATTTCACATAATTTAATATTAAAATAGGATATAAACACATTCAACTCTTTTTATGTTTTGTACTTTGTTAGTACATGTTTCTCAATCTGTTAATGGGGTAAACATTAAATCAATTTTAGTCATATTTATTAATTTAATATTAAAATAATTGAAATAAATGGTTGTAATAATTATGAAAAATGTTATCTAGCATGATCAAAATAAGTTTTGATGAATAGTAACATTATAAAGGTATTTACCACGGTTAAATGTAAAATCAAGTAAATCAAGTATAAAATAATATTATAATAATACAGAAAAATCCTAAAACATGTTGTGTCTATATTGGATGAGTTATTCCTTACCAATAAGATATTGGGTCGAATCTTTTGTCCTTTATAATCCACTTGTGTGTGATTATGACATTAATAACATTTTTATTAAAGTATCTATCAAAATATCATAAACATATCTCTTATTACTAAAAAAAGTTTAATATGGTGATATATAAGTGGTCTCTTTGACTATAAAAATTAATTGTAAATATAAAAAATATTTCCTATAAAATTAAAAGAGTGTATGAAATAATTTATTCCATAAAAAAAATTATTGGGGACTATAACATTATATATGCCTATTAAAAGGTTTATTTATAATTTATCACCTTGTTTTTATTTTATTTAAATTCAACAAAATGAATAGTGTAAAATTGACACAATTGATGATTTATAAAAATATTAATTTATTAAATTATTTAAAAGTCCTAAATATATCTTAAAATTACAATGTGAATATGATAAGGTCTAAAAGATCATTAAGTGTCCAATTATGCAATATTTACCCCATATAATTAAAACATGTTGCCTATTAATATTTAATATTTTGTTACAACAATTAAAATTAAAAGATTATAATTAATGGTAAACAGAAAATATAAAGTTTAAAATAAAATAAATACATATATAAATATTATTATTTGAGATTATTTTTGACTATCCTCATCATATATTCTACATATCTCATGTTTATGTGTTTTGGATTATAAAATTAATTTATACGAGTTTAATATTTTAAGAGTTTCAAAGGGCTCCCCACCCCTATTCTATAGAATGTTACCAAATATTCTCACATACTCACACTTCAAGAAAAATTTATTCTATTAATATATACCCAAATACATTCCTGGAATCCATCCACCCTTTCTGGAGGTCTTATTTGAGGAATAAAATCCCTCTTTGAGTTGTTAATGTGATCTTCAATGGTGATCAACTGCAGAATAGGTATCATTTTTTATGTGTTTCAGTTTTATTTCATATTCCAATTCATTTAAATATTCATAAACCATCATTAAATAATAATAACGATATCTTAAATATATTGATATGTTATTATGATAATTTGGTCACATAATTCTACCTCCACACATATTAAATGTGAATGTAATTAATCGTTTGTGCGAACGTGTGAACTATCACCTCCATGAACCGATCAAATTCATTTTTAATTACTATCTATAAAAAATGTAAAAATAATGTAATTAATGTTAATATGTGATATTAATGAAATATTAATCCTTATATTATAATAATATATCAATTATATTATTTATGTCTATTGCATATTAATACGATAACGTCATTTGTGTGTATGTGTGAACAATCACCTCCACAAAGCAGCATGACTTGTTTTTATTCATTACATAAATTTGATGATATATATTGTAATTTCACATATTTTCTGTGTAAAATTATTTTTAAATATTATATGGAATTATTTTGAGATCATATTTTTTTGCCAGCGTGCAATTTCAGGGCCCAATGTGCCTAGAATAAATGTTTGAAATAAATTGAACTTCTAAACAGCGTGAGCGAGCAGTTTTCCTAAAAAGTATAATAACTTATGAATAGGTGCCCAGATCAGAAATTTGAGGGCATTGTTGTGTTCAGAGCAGCAACATTAATATAGGTCGGGCCTAACATCGACCATCATGGGTTGACTACAAAAGATAGTTTTTGGACCTTTATAAAGGAAATAAAATATATTGGAAATTAATTTAATATAAATTATTCCCCTTTGTGCAGAGACATAAATCCTCCCCATAAATGAATTATTATGGAATTTTTCCAAGGTTAGTTGCATAAACCTATGAATTTATAATCTTCCATAGGAGATTTTGTGGAGAACCCGTTGGCAGACGATGATAATGTGATCGATCGACGCATCTCGAATTCGACGAATCACACCAACAAACACGACTTGGTGAACGTTATTTCACTTAATCGAGGTATGGGTTTGTTATTTTGACTTAGGTCTTCATCGTTATTTTATAATACGATGAACACGGATCCACCCACAAACATGTTGATCAGTGGATCCTACGTTCTTATGGAAGGGATATTATTTTCAATTTTTCTTCGGGGAATTATCACATGCTATTTTTTTCTGTTGTTTTGATTTTTCTCAGTTTCATCCAACTAATGGGGGCAGATAAATGCCATTACGACTGAAGGCGGTGGTGTGTTTATATTTTTTTTATTAATTTTCTTTCTCCTGTTAACTCCACTTTCATTTCACTTTTCGTGGGGGTATGAACAGCAGACTATTGTGAAAACTCTTCACAACGCAACGATCCAAAATTGGAGATCTGATATCATGACATCCTAGTGGAGGTGCAACGACAATGGAAAATGATGAATCGTCTTAGATCAGGAGAGAGTATTTTTCGAGTTTTCTTCTAAAATGTGGATCGATACATTTTTTCGGGGACGATTGGAGGCCCAAAACCATAGAGATTACTTCGAGACGTCGGGAAGAACTTAAAGTTTCATTTTCGTGGGAAAAATATCATCAGATCAATGATCGGAGAAAAAAAAAGTTGCGAAGGAGCAGGTTCGTGTTTCTTGAATTTTCCAAATCTCACGTCGTGTACCCCAAAGAACATGTCATGTGTTACCAACAATGGAGGATAGGGTTTTCATGCGGCACATGATGAAAAACACGACGTGCCTTTGGGAAGACACAGTGTTTGCGTGCCACCCAATGGTGGCTGGAGTCTCGTGTGACAGGAAGCGTAGAAATGGTGTGTGGGTCCTTCCATGGGTATTGGAATGTATCTCGGACAATAAATGGACATGGGGTTGTGTAAATAGCATTTACTCGACCACACGACCATACAAGGCTAGTAATGCAGGTCACCCTATGTTTCGATTACATGTTTTGAAAGACATGGTATGACACCGTGTACATGAACATGTCCTGTGTACAAGGAGCAGACCCCATATACCTTGACATGACTATTGATCCTTCCTACAAATCTTGTAGTTTCGTTTTAGATGACAAGCCTTATGACTCATGACATTGTACACGGGCAATACTGAGGGTCAGAAGACACGACATGTGACACTTCTACAAATAATGTATGTCATAGAACATGGCATTATATTCCTGCCCATCCTTCTATGGATGGGTTCCATTTTGGTTAGTTCCCCTTTTTCTTATTCCATGGAAGGTCAGCTGTTGTTTCCATACACATGATTATGATCCCTTCAGCATGACATTCTAAGATAGAGTCAAGTGTCTCTCTTAGAGTCCTAGAGTGAGATCCTTTATCCATCCATGGCCCTAGGTAGAGTTAGGTATCGAAGTGACTAATCATACACGATGTTGATCCTCTACATAGTATGTGAATTCAGATGAGTTGTGGTGTCTTCCAAGGCCTTGAAAGTGATCCTCATCAGTGTATCATGATATTTTCCCACTAAGTAGTGTGTTTGTCCGAAATGAGTGAATCAATATCTCATAAAAATTCACAATGAATAGTATTTCTCAAATAGATATCATCAAGACTATCAAGATCATGGACTGAGTTCTTCTAGATGAGTGCTTTGTGGAACCTTCGAACTGAATACCTAGAGGTGGTATGCAGTTATGTGACTTGTGTCTAGACAATAGTTCTGAGTTTTGGGTATATATGTATTGTGTTTCTCCTATTATATGTACAGTATACATATACTGTGTAAGGATGAATGAAACTTAAACATTGGGTTTTTCTTTGTGATTTTCGGGATCCCTTTCTGAATATTGTTATTGAAGTGCCCAGATCAGTGTGAATCACTAAGAGGGGGAGGGGGTGAATCAGTGATCCCTTAAAACTTTTTACTAATTGATTCTTAATCAATTAAACCTCTATGGCTGGTTAAAGCCTCGATCCACTCTTCTTGTATCTCTCACCTTTCCACGAATGATGCAGTAAAGGTAAAGGCACTGGACACAAGGATTTACAAGGTTCGGCACCAAAGGCCTACATCCTTGCCATGCTCTCTCAGCATGGATTCTCCATTATAACCTGTTAAAATTACAATGGTCGATACAGAGTCCCACTGTATCTCTCCTGAGTCCCACAGGAGGGTCTTTATACTGCGTCCCACAGTGTTACCAGAGTCCCACTGGCCTGCTCCAGAATCCCACTGAAGACTTCTTCTCCCTGAGTCCCACAGGGTCTTCTCCTGGCTTCTCGAGTCACACGAGTAGCTCTTCATCACTTTATGTTCTTCAAGTATCCTCAGCAGCCTGGGATAAAGGCTGCTGGCCTTGCTCTTCTTCTGATCACTTGTGGTTGATCAGGGCTTCTCATCCAGCTCAGGCTTTATCTCCTTCTTCAGGATTACCTGACTTCTCTCCAACTACTGAATGCTCAGAAAAATGATGTCTTTAACTTCAGTCTGGTCCAGTCTCAGTTCACTTCAACATCATGCACTGAGTGCAAGGCAACTCTTCATCTTCATGCACTCATAGCATGGGTTCTCAAATCTCTTCAAGATCTTCAAGTCTTGGACTCTTCAGATGCACACCACTGATTTAGCACTGTTCACGTGTGCACGTGCATGCATGCATGCATGCACTCCCCTTTCCTGCTTCTTGGTGTGATAAACCCTCAGAGGGTGTAGTCAACTATAGCACACACCTTCTCACTTGAACTTCACACTTTGTTCAATGTGTTTACACACTTAAATGTGTGTTATACTTTGTGTGACTCTTCTTCTTCTTCTAAGTGTGTTCACTCCACTTAGAGCACACACATAGGTTCGGCCTTCTTTGTTACTTGTTCATGTACACATAAATTGTTCTTTTTTTTGCACACACTTGACTTTGGCCTCTTCCCTCTTCTTGTTGCACACCCTTAACCCGTAGGTTGTTCTTCAATTTTGCACACACAAAATGTGTCTTCACTTGGTGCATACACAAGGTCACAACCCTCGGCCTCTTCAAATGCACACACTTAAAGTGTGTTCTTCTTTGTTTAAATGCACAACCAAGACTATGACTTATTTAATTCTTCACACACACAAAGTATGTTCTTTTATTTGTTCTTCAAAGTGTTCACCCATAAGGCTCAGCCTTCTTCAGATACTTAGACACACACACACAACTTAGGTGTGGTCTTCTTGTTTTGCACATACACTACCCGTAGGTGTGTCTTTGGCCTTCACTCCACTTCTTGCACACACACGGCCAAGTGTGCTCTTCCTCTTCACTTAGCACACACAAATAATATTCTTTAATTTGTTCTTCAATGTGTGCACCCACATAAGGGCTACGGCCTTCTTCTTTAAATGCACACACAAAGTGCAAGCCTTGCCTTCCTCCTCTTTGCACACACACACAAGGTGTGGTCTCGGCCACTACTTGCACACACCTGAACACAAACTAGTCGCGCAAGGGGGTGTGTCCTTCTCTACTCCAACACTGCCTGCCGCGCAAGGCTCAAGCCACAAGGGCCGCGCAAGCCACGGGTGCAAGGCAGGTCGCGCAACTGCCAAGGTGCAAGGGGCAGCCGCGCAATGTAACCTCCTGCCACGCAAGTCCACGGTCAGAGAGGGGGTGCACAAGTGATGCGCGACCCAACCTTCTTCCTGCCGCGCAGAGTGCGCGCAAGGGACCTCACCGCGCAAGTGTGCGCGGGGCTTTGTCTTCGCGAGGCAGAGGTGCACTCACGGTTCTCCGGATCTTCAACAAAGGATCAGCAAAACCAAAACCATTGCCTCGGGTGATCCTTTTATAGGCAGAGGCGGCTCAGTCATCCGCGGAGAGATACAACTCAAATCCCCGAGTTATTCGGGTTTTCAAGATTCTGTGAATCTTGTTTTTCTTTTTATTTCACTCGGGTTGCATTTTTATTTTCCTTCGATCTTCTTCACGTGCATGCGACTTAGAACGCATGCACGGCCTTCCTTCGATCCAATCCATGCAGAGCATCAACACCGAATGGCCTCGCACCTTCGGTTTGCTTCGGCCTTCATCGAATTTCCCCATCCATCGTGTGCATGCATATTTTATTGCATCTATATGTTCAGTATGGTCATACGAGCCGAATGGAGGTCTCGGTTTCGAAAATGGTGGCCGGGAACACAAAAACCATCTTCGGAGTGCTCCTGGTTCGACGGAGCTCGCGGGTGGCTTGGGGTGGCCTTCGGCTGAGCTCGAGGAGGGAGATGGACCGGGAGCCGTCGGATCGGGAGATCAAAAGACATCGGACGGCCGGATTAAATCGGGGGCGCGGCGGATGAATCGTGCGGCGCAGATCAAGCGCGCGATGAGACGGACGGCTCAGATCTGTCCCGAGTGAAAAATGTGCGTCCCACATCGAAGTCTCTCGCGGAATTTCTGCGGTATATCAAATAAGCGCTCCCCCAACCGGCTCAGTTGAATTCTCTCCCTCCACGGTGCCGCCCCGCACCGTGTTCTCCCTGCGGGCGCGCTCTGCGCCCACTCTGCTCCTGCGGGCGCGCTCCTTGCGCCCACTCTACATCTCCTGACACTCGCGGGTGCGCTCATGCGTCCCTGCCGCGCTCCTCCGGGCGTGCCCCAGGCACCCATGCGGTGTCTTGGGTGTGCGCCCTGCCGCCCTGGCTCGCCCCACGGGTTCCCCCGGGCGTGGTGCCCTAGTGCCCATGCCTTGGGGTTGAACCCCCAAGGTGCCTTGGCTGGCCAATTTTTTGGCAAAGGAAAATCTAATGACTTTGTTAAAAACAAAGTTCTCCTCCTTATAAAGCATGCCAAGTGCCACTTCTTCCAAGCCATCATTCTCATTTCTCCTTCTTCCTCTCTTCTTCTTCATTTGAAATTCCTCCATTATCTTCAACATGTATTCATTACTTAGGAGTGAATTCTTTGAAGGTTCTCCATCAACTGAATCTCCTGAATCAAATAATTCTTTAATGTTCTTCAATGATCCAATTAGAGGTCAAGTTGGATCACATTCACATTGTCATGCACTAAGGATTAGTACATGTTCTTCTTCAGCTAAATTCATCCACTTAGAAGTTGTGGATGGCTCTCTTCATCTCCTCATGCATTGTGAAGACAATGCATGGTCTTCAATCAATGTTGTGACATTGTATCATCAGGATACAAGTTCTTTGAACTTAAAGAGCAGCTCAACAATCGTCAGATGTACATGGAGAATGTTGCAACCACAATTTCCAATACCACTTAGTGAATCTCCTAAGTGACATGCATCTTAGTACCATGGCCATTCTCCTTCACCACCAACACCATCACAACCTTTGTCATTCACATCATGACATTCCCTGACTTCCATTCATTCCAAGACAACTTCATGCCTCATTGACAACAAATGCAACACAATGCACTTCAATCTCCCCCTTTGTATTTGTTGTCAATACACTCCTTCAGCACATATGAATGGGTCAATATGTGTGCCAATATTTTCTCCCCCTTATTGGCAATCAAATGAAAAGGTGTGGTGTGGTTCACTTTCAAAAATATCTTCCTCCCTTTTAATAGCATTTTCTTCAAAATCACTAAGAGAGGGATGATGTCACATGTTCTCTTGAGCAAGGAACCATTAGTAGATCAACTCTAAGTCTACTTGGGCTAACCCGGTGTAGAAAAAAAGAATGATGTAACCAAGGAACTCAATGCTGTCCAACATTCACTGTACATGTGAAATCATTCTTCAGGGGTTTGAAATTTTTCAGATATAACAATGAATTGCTAAATCCTGCACACACTTCACAAAACTTATTAGAAAGTTCAGTGCAAAGATAAAGCTCCCCCTTTCATCCATTTGTCTTCAATCAATACTCCCCCTTAATTGACATGATGAATGCAATTAAGAAACAAGGGATGAAAGTATGATTGGAATACCTTCACTTTTCTCAAGATGGTATTAATCTCAGAATCCCATCTTCTTCAGATTGGATCCCCCTCAAGGGGTGCACTCCATTCAATCCAAACCATCCTCCAGCTGAGAATGATCATCATCTTCAATTCCCTACAATGTCAGCACATGTAAATACTAATAGTATAAGGGAATAAGATGGAACCTCCTTGGTTCATCAATGTGAACAACAAGGTTGAGAAGATTCTCTCAACCGAGATGTCCCATTTTCACCATTCTTCACACTTGCACATTTGATCTTCTTTGATGTTTGTGCTGGTGTGGATCTCAACACATCTTCATGTGAAATATTCTTCTTCCCTCTTGCCTTAGCAATTGCCAGAACTTCATCTTCAGCTCTTTTCAGATCTTTGGCAAGTTGCAAGTGATTTGGCCATATGACCAGTAAGTCACTTGGAAGTGTGGCCTCAGTTCTGGATATTCCACATGGTTCCTTTGATTCTGTCAAGCTACCTCTCTTAGGCAACTTGTTTTCAATCAATCCCTTCTGCTTCTTTTGGATTGATTGTCTTTTGGAGTTCAGTCTGCCTCTATTGAATTTCATGGCTTCCTTACAGAGATCCATGATGTGTCCTTTCATTCCACAGTAGAAGCATTTCTTGGTGGTCCTACTGGATGCATCACCCTTCTTGGACTCAGACTCCAAGGACTTCTCTTTATTTCTCAACATCTTCTTGGGAGTTTTTTCAGCTTTCTTCTTCTTGCTTCCCAAGGATTCCTTTTTAGCCAGGTTCAGTGATCTTCTCTTCATTCCAGCTTCGGATACATTCGGAGATTGATATGTATCAACTCTTTGACCACTTTTGCAATCATCCCAGATGTTGTCAAGTAATCCAAATCTGTTAGCAGTAAACAGATGTCTCTGGACCTGTGGATGTTGCTTCCTTCCTTCTGGCTTGCTCCCCCTTGGCATGGGCTTCCTCTGTGCTTTGGCATTCAGTGGATTGTACCAACAATCCTTTGCACAATGCCCATACTTGTTACAACACCAGCATTGTCCCACGAATCTTGACCTCTTCAGTCCTTCTGATTGTAGGGTACTTTTCTTGACCTGTTGTGCTGTTTCAGGAGAGCTCTGCTTCTTTACTGTCTTCATCCATATTTATTTGGAATTATTCTTCCATCCTGCACTTTTTGTGGAGACACAATTAGAAGCATTAGTACAAGATGGTATGGATGGTACCTTCTTTCTAGAAGATGTTGACCTTTCATTTGAGGATGTCTTTCTTATAGAATCATCCTTCTCAAAGCTCACTTGAGTGGCAACATTTCTTCTTCCATCTGTCTGGGAGGCTTTGGCTTTGGGTGATTGCTGATTTGTCAATATCACCTCTAGTTCTAAGCACTTCATGTTAAGGGAGTTCTTCTCATCCTCAACAGCTCTTAGCTTTCCTTCCCAACATTATTTCAGCTAATTCATCTGGTCATCATGCACTGTCTTCAATTCAAGCAATGAATTGTCAAGCTCCTTTACCCTTTTTGCTTTGTCTTCAAGTTGAGCATCTTTGAC
Organism: Viscum album; assembly: GCA_963277665.1. Lineage (NCBI taxonomy): Eukaryota > Viridiplantae > Streptophyta > Magnoliopsida > Santalales > Viscaceae > Viscum > Viscum album. The sequence continues at coordinate 136,262,690 of OY728161.1, read as the reverse complement.
AACCATTGAAACGCTGTGTCTCTTTTCCAGTGCATGGAAAACATCTTTGATCATTATCAAAAATATTTCTTTCTCAGAAGAGCTCCTTTGCAATTATTCACAGGTATCTTCATATCTTTCATTGCAAAGGGAAACAGTTTCATCCTTGGCATTCACCAGCTTTCTGAGAGTGTTGGTTATGCCAACCCTTTTTGCCAGCTGATCTTCCATAGCATTGGCTTCTTCTTCTAACTGTTATTTTACTTCTCGAAGATCATGGATGCCAGTAGCTATACACTTTGCCACTTCCATGGGGACAGTCTTCTGATGATATTTGATTGCAATTTGAAGATCTTTCATTGTTCCAACTTCATCACAGCTAGGACATGCTTTCTTCATCTTCTTGGCCTGTTTCTTCTTTCTATTTTTCTGAGTCTTGGCAGATATCTCCATTTGAGGTTGGTCGCTCATTTCCTCAAATCTGCACTTCATGTAGACTCCCTTGGATCTTTTAGAGGGAACCTCGCTCTGATACCAATTGAAGTGCCCAGATCAGTGTGAATCACTGAGAGGGGGAGAGGGTGAATCAGTGATCCCTTAAAACTTTTTACTAATTGATTCTTAATCAATTAAACCTCTATGGCTGGTTAAAGCCTCGATCCACTCTTCTTGTATCTCTCACCTTTCCACGAATGATGCAGTAAATGTAAAGGCACTGGACACAAGGATTTACAAGGTTCGGCACCAAAGGCCTACATCCTTGCCATGCTCTCTCAGCATTGATTCTCCATTATAACCTCTTAAAATTACAATGTTCGATACAGAGTCCCACTGTATCAAATAAGCGCTCCCCCAACCGGCTCAGTTGAATTCTCTCCCTCCACTGTGCCGCCCCGCACCGTGTTCTCCCTGCGGGCGCGCTCTGCGCCCACTCTGCTCCTGCGGGCGCGCTCCTTGCGCCCACTCTACATCTCCTAACACTCGCGGGTGCGCTCATGCGTCCCTGCCGCGCTCCTCCGGGCGTGCCCCAGGCACCCATGCGGTGTCTTGGGTGTGCGCCCTGCCGCCCTGGCTCGCCCCACGGGTTCCCCCGGGCGTGGTGCCCTAGTGCCCATGCCTTGGGGTTGAACCCCCAAGGTGCCTTGGCTTTCCAATTTTTTGGCAAAGGAAAATCTAATGACTTTGTTAAAAACAAAGTTCTCCTCCTTATAAAGCATTCCAAGTGCCACTTCTTCCAAGCCATCATTCTCATTTCTCCTTCTTACTCTCTTCTTCTTCATTTGAAATTCATCCATTATCTTCAACATGTATTCATTACTTAGGAGTGAATTCTTTGAAGGTTCTCCATCAACCGAAGCTCCTGAATCAAATAATTCTTTAATGTTCTTCAATGATCCAATTAGAGGTCAAGTTGGATCACATTCACATTGTCATGCACTAAGGATTAGTACATGTTCTTCTTCAGCTCACTTCATCCACTTAGATGTTGTGGATGGCTCTCTTCATCTCCTCATGCATTGTGAAGAAAATGCATGGTCTTCATTCAATGTTGTGACATTGTATCATCAGGATACAAGTTCTTTGAACTTAAAGAGCAGCTCAACAATCGTCAGATGTACATGGAGAATGTTGCAACCACAATTTCCAATACCACTTAGTGAATCTCCTAAGTGACATGCATCTTAGTACCATGGCCATTCTCCTTCACCACCAACACCATCACAACCTTTGTCATTCACATCTTGACATTCCCTGACTTCCATTCATTCCAAGACAACTTCATGCCTCATTGACAACAAATGCAACACAATGCACTTCAGTTATAATCACCCTTGCATGGTATTTGCTCATACATGTCATTTCTTTTGCAGATGATCTGCATTTTGATAGTGTCTAGTGTGGACCATGACCAGACCGAGGTTTATGAGATCCCTACAAGCTGATGTGCTCCTACGAGTATGATTAGTAGTCCCAATACCTCTTTAAGATTACAAGTTGGACATTGAAGTGTGCAGACCTTTGTTTTCAAGGGAATTTATTCTAGTCCAATTTTACATTCTGCACCTTAAATTTGTTGTACTCTATTGGTTGGGATTAGTTTTTTTATTGTGTTTTTTTTCATTTTTGGTTTTTACTATTTAGCATTTGTGGGCATGGATATGTGTTCCTATGTACATGGACTTAGGCAACACCTCTAATTTTAGTGATATTTCTACTCAGTGCTAGCCACAATACCTTATCCTATTATAGGAGGGCTTGGGGAGTATAAGAATGGGCCCCACCGACATGGGTAATGACATGTTGATTTCAGAGGTGGTCATTTCTAACATGGTACCAAGATTCAATGAGATCAGATTGGGGAAACAATGTAATGTGTTTTTAGCTCGGATTGTAGGCCATAGATTCCAGTGTTGTTGCAAGTGGTGGATGTATCCATACACTAGGACTCTGATAACCTACTTTTCAACTCAGTCCATGAAAACAGTGGTTGTGGGGATGTAAAAGAAATATACAAGAATCATATAATAATGGCTTGTGTTTTCCATGTTCTATGTTTCAGCAATGTAGATATAGTCCTTAACCATGGTAAATTGTGTTTCCTTAAAGGATGCCTCCATTAAACGTTCCCCTAGGATTTTGCAGCTCAATCACGATGATGACCCCCTCAGTGATGAGGCTTCGATACAGGGACCAGTTCCCCAAGTGTACCCTCTAGGTGGTGCACCTGTTATCCCACCACTAGAGGAGTAGCTTTTGGCACCTGTAGTACCGACTGACGAGGCGGATAGGTGGAGCGTGCTCCAGGAGTTCTAGAGACTGAGACCCCTTAGGTTCTGAGGAGAGCCTGACCCTCGGGACTTGGAGGACTGGCATGAGGTGGTGAGCATATTTTTCTATCTAGTTAGGTCACCAACAGACAATGTGGTGATCCTAAGAGTGAAATTTATTTAGGGTTTAGCAAGACAATGGTGAAGCCTTACCATAAAGACTCGCGATGAGGAGATTATTTCATGGTTAGAGTTCGATCGGCTCTTTTGTGCGGAGTTATCACCCGTTACACTGAGATAAGTGCATATCCATGAGCTTATTCGTCTCCAGAAGTGCAGTCTGACAGTAGCGGGCTATTAATCGTGGTTCACCAACCTTGCCAAGTACATAATGGATATATTCAGGGTTCTTTACTTCAGAGATCGGACCATCAATGCATTTTCGATGATGGGAAATCCAATCTAGTGTCGTGCTTCAATGCATTTCGACGTATGATGGAGTGCTCGAGTGGGACATTGTGATAGAGAGCTTCAGGGCATAGCATAGAATGTGCATGAAAGTTAGCAGCATGCAGACAGGTGCAGAGACCATGGAACTAGGAATCCAATGTCAAAGATATGGATCATGATGTGGGAGACATCATAGGAAGACCCAGGAAAGGGATCAATAGTCCAGGGCTATCTAGCTAGATGCAGTCATCCTAGAGAGAGGAGATGTTACTCATTCGATGGTAGGAATATGTCGCTAGAGACTGTCCAGCCTGTCGAGCAGCTTAGAGGCAAGTGATGGATGGACCCCCGTGGCAGAGGCAGAGAGTGGAGCAGACACACCCGCCAGGCTGCAGATGTGACAGTGGAGACGGGAGAGCTATAGGTGGTGGAAGACACTTGGTCCTACTTCCAACTCCTCCTCCCGGAGGTCCGCACCTAGCTTAGGGAGCTAGGGGATAGGGGTTGGGACAACTTCATGCAGTCGAGGTGTATGACCTAGGGACTCCATGGAAGATATGATGTATGATCTGTTTCTTCTCTACCTTTTCCTCCATAGTTATAGATAATGGTTCCAATTAATCTTTCCTCACCACATGTCTTATGAAACACATTGAGATTATGGTAGATCCATTTGCTCGACCCTTAAACTTGGAGAAACCGTTGCGAGGAGACTCTATGATCAAACATTGTTGCAGATAGTGTGATTTTACCCTTGGAGATGAGAGTATCGGTTTGAACCTATTGGTGGAAGCTTCGAGGCCTTAAGACCTCATTCTTAGTTCTGATTTTCTATCTTTGGTCCATGCCCAGATTGACTGCTTTAGGCAAAGAGTGCAGTGTGTCCATAGGGATGGGATGAGGATTTCCTTTTTTGGGGAAAAACAGACACATGCAGCACAGAATGTGGTCATGCATAATAGGGTGCATCTTACCACTCATTATATGGATTAGCCTTTCGCTCAGAGTAGTAGATGTTGAGTGATTCTAGTTCCCAACAGTAGTGGTGGAGTATAGGGACGTCTTTCCCGAAGATGTTCCAAGATGACCTCCCTGTCGGGAGATCGACTTCTGCATCGACTTACACCCTAGGAGATCACCGAATTCATCATCATCATATCTGATGGCTCCCATAGAGCTTCAAGAGTTGATGGTGATAATGATGGATTTTTAAAGAATGTGTTTCATAAGACCTATAATTTCACCTTCGGCATCCCCAGTTTTGTTTTCCAAGAAGGTAGATTTGAGCTTGTGGTTGTGTGTTAATTACCAATTCCTAAACCAGGTGATGGTGAATAGCATGTATCCTCCACCATGGATCAACGACCTATTCGATCAGCTAAGAGGGGAACAATGTTTCTCAATGTTTTAAATTCGATCGGGTTACCACCAGTTATGAGTATGGGTCAAGGATATATCGAAGATGGATTTCAGATGTTGCTACCGTCATTATGAGTACTCGGTGATTCCATTCAGAGTGATGATTTTCCTACAGTGATCATGGGAATTATGAACCGGATCTTCCATTTATATTTAGAATGGTTCATAGTGGCCTTCATCAATGGATTCCTTGTTGTCTTTGCATCAGAGGAGGAGAAGGCGAGAGACCTATAGATGGTTCTAGATGGACTCAGAAAGCACCATATTTATAGAAATCAATCTAATTTGTAGTTCTAGAATTAGGAGGTCCACATTCTAGGACATGTCATCTTGATTGATGGAGTTTCTATGGATCAAGCCATGGTGGAGGCAGTGCTAGCATGGAAACCTCCTTGGAGCGTGACAGTGGTACAATTCTTCCTTGGGTTGGCAGTATATTACTGGAGATTCATTCGGGATTTCTCTCGAATATCAGCATCGATGGAAGCCTTGACTAGGAAGGGGAAACCCTTCTTCTAGATGCAGAATTTCTAGAATTCCTTTGAGTATTAAAGACAGTGTTTTACGAGCACCCCATTTTTAAATTTTTAGGGGAGGGTCTCGATTACGATGTATTCTGTGACGCATCAGGGATCAGGCTTGGTTGTGTCCTGATGCAGAGACAAGCAATGATTGATTATGGTTCATTTCATATTAGGAAACATGAAATGAACTATGAAACCAATGATCTCAAGTTGGTAGCAGGGGTAATTTCATTGAAGATGTGGGGATCGTACTTTCTGGGCGAGTAGTTTATCATCTACTCTAACCATAAGAGCATCATATACATATTCTTGCAGAAGTATCTAAATCTGAGATAGTGGAATTTTCTAGTGTTCCTTATGGAATATGATTTTGATATCATCTATACTCTTGGGATGGGGAACAAGGTGTATGATAATCTCAGTAGTAGATCGAGCTCACAACTATTGAGTGAGTGGGAAGAACAGTTGGCTTCATTACAGTTACCCTTTTTGGATAGAGATGATTTTTCATACCATCCGTTGATGGTTTCCACCAATACACTCTTATAGAGAGTTAGGGAGGCCTAACAACAGGATGTAAACTTTGAAGATTTATTTTCTAAGTTATACATGGGACATGCTCTTGATGGATATTCGCTAGGGGGAGAATTTTATTCTCTTTAGAGGACACGCTGTTATAAAATTGGCATTGTAGGAGAAGGTCCTGATGGAGCTTCATACATCCCCCATGGCGGTACATCCTAGAAGGAAAAAAATGTATCAGGATCTCTGGTGTTAGTTCTGGTGGTCAGGTATGAAGAAGGAAGTAGCAGAGTTCGTTTCTTGCAGTCTTACATTCCTGCAGCTGAAGGTTGAGCACCAGGTTCCTGTAGGGTTATTTTATCCCTGGAAGTTCCAGAGTCGAAGTGGGATGGAATATAAATGGAATTCATGATGTGGATGCCACAAACATCCAATGGACATGATTCCATCTATGTGATTGTTGACCAACTCACCAAGTCGGCCAACATCCAAGCCATTAGGGAGAAGAGTTCTGTAGAGAGCCTTGGATACCTCTATGTGAAGGAAATTGTTCAGATTCAAGGTTTCCCTTATACAATAGTCTCGGATTGAGATTCCCTCATCACATTCTGGTTGAGGAAGGGATTACATGAGGCTTTTGGGACTCAGTTACGCTTGAGAACAACGTTCCATCCCCAAATAAATGATGAGATAGAGAGGACCATTCATGTTCAGGAGGATATGTTGCGGGACAGTATTTTGGACTGTGGTCAGATTTGGGATTACCAACAACCACTGGTGGAGTTTTCGTATAGTAATAGATACCACTCTACCATTGGTATGGAACCCTTAGAGGCTTTATATGAGAGACCCTTCTGGTCACCGCTTTGCTGGTTAGACCCTGGATATTCAGTGCTCATAGGTCCAGAGATGGTGTGAGATACCACTGAGAAGGCATAGATCATCTTTGAGTGGATGAAGTCTTCCCAAAGTAGGAAAAAGTATTATGTTGGCATGTGATAGAGACCTCTAGAGATCGTGGAGGGAGATAATATATTCCTTGGGTATCACCTCGACGAGGATTACAGAGATTTAACCAGGGCAGAAAGCAGTCTCAAAGCGTCATGAGACCTTTCCATATACTATGTAGCGTTGGAGAGGTGGAGTACCTCTTAGTTCCACCACTACATATTTACCGAGTAAATGATGTCTTCCACGTGTCGTAACTAGAGAGGTACATGAATGAACCATCAAATGGAATTTACTGGGGTGAGATAGACATCATGGATAGAGATTCCTTTTCCATGTACCTAGTGGAGATCGAGGATCGACAAGAGCGGTTCCTTCATTGGCAATTGTTTTCCTTGGTGTGCATTTGGTGGTAGCACATGTATCTTCAGTTGAGAACATTGGAGTTGGAGGCTCAGTTCTGTTCCCATTAAACACTTCTTTTTTAGTAGCCTCTTATTTTAGTTTTTTAAGGATGCAAAGCCCTATTCTGGGTAGAATATAAGGTCTCATATTTTATATATATTATTTTTTAAAAATATTATATGGAATTATTTCGAGACTAGAAATTTTGACAGAGTTTGATTATAAGGCCCAAAGTTCGGAGAATAAATTTATGAAATAAATTGAATTTTTATACAGCATAAGCGAGCAATTTTTATGGAAAAGTAAAATTACTTTTAAATGGGGGCCCAGTTTAGAAATCTGAGGGCACCATTGTTTTTAGAGAATAGAGTTTTCCTTATGTGGGTCATAACATTGACTGGCGTGGGTGAGATGAAAAAGTTATTATTTGGTCCTTTTAAGATGAAATAAAATAAATTGGAAATTAATTTATTTTAAATGATTCCTTTTTGCGCAATGACCTAATTCATCCCCTTTTAAATGCATTATTATTGAAATTTTGTATTGTTAGATGCATAACCTTGTGAAACAGATAATTTTCCATTGGAACATTGAAGGGTAACCCGTTGGTGGACGATGATGACACGATCAATCGATGTGTCTCTGATTTAACGAACCTCACAAATGAACGAGACATGGTTATCATTATTCAACATAACTGAGGAAGGGGTTTGTTATTTTGAATGTTTTATTCCCCATTATTTGATTAATTGATGAACACAGTTCAACCCATGAACAGGTTGATCCGTAGATCGTATTTTCTTGTGGAAGGGTTGTTATTTCTTATTTGTATGGGGAATTAATCCAAGTATTTTTTGTTCTTTTGTTTTTATTTTTCATTGTTAGATCCTACTAATAGGATTGGATCAACTTCATGATGAATGATAGAAGTGGTGCACTCTTGTTTTGTGTATTGATTTTCTTCCTCCTTTTAACATCACGTTATTCACGTTCTTCATGGGGTTATGAACAACAAATCATTGTGCATACGCTTCACAACACAACAATCAAAAATTAGTGATCTGTTATCCCAATGACCTCGAGGGATACCTTCATCGTGGCTAAATGATCTATCACCTCACTCAGTAGCATCAACCTAGTCCCCATGCTATGCGCACCTGCCACTACGTTCCCCTTTCCAGGAGTATAGACTATCTCAAAATCGTAGTCCTAGTGAAACTGTAGCCATCACCACTATATTAGGCTCAGGTCCTTATGGGGGAAGATATAAATGAGACTCTTGTGGTCAGAGTAAACATTAAACTACTCACTCATCAAGTAGTACAACCATATATTCAATGAAAATACCACTACTACCAACTCTAGGTCATGGGTCACGTAGTTATGCTCATGCTGCCTCAACTATCATGAGACATAGGTGATCACTCCTCCCTCCTGCATTAGGAAACAACCAAGTCTGGTCCCTGATGAATTTTCGTAAACTACATACCCCACACCCTCATCGGTTAGTCTCAAGATGGGGGCACTAGTCAGTCTCCACCCTTGCTCATGGAAACCCATCTGGAATTTCTCTGTCCACAGAAAGGGTTGTCCCTTCCACGTAAAATCTAAAAAGGGTGATGCTACTCTTGAGAAGTAAAGCACAATACTCTAATAGTAGCCAGCCAGCTACAAGAATCTCTGCACCTCAATCACGCTCCTAGGTAGATCCCAAGAAAGTACCACCTCTATCATTTCCAGATCTACCGTAACTCCACCCTCTCAGATGATGTGTCCCAGAATATGGACCTCTTGTATCCAGAACTAACACTTCAAGAGCTTTCCATAAATGTGGTGATCTCAGAGTGTATCATGGACTATATGATTTTGTGTATCCTGACTCTCCTTTGATGCTAAAGAAACCAAGATTTCATTGATGAATACCCCAACGAACCGGTCGAGGTAGGACTGGAAGATCCAATTCATGCGGCCCATGAACACTATAGGGGTGTTGGTCACGCCGAAAGGCATCACCAAGTAATCATAGTGACCATACCAGCACCTAATGTTTTTCTTCAGTACATCCTCATCCCTTACCCAAATCTAGAGAGATTTCATAGAGAGTTCTCTGCATTGGTGGATCGATACATGTTTTTAGGGATTATCGGAGGCTTGAAAAACAATAGAGAAGTCTTAGAGGCATCAGAGTGACCATAAAATTCGATTTTTGTGGAAAAAAGATCATCAGATCGATGATCATAGCAACACTGAGGCACGACAAAGCATGTTCATGTATCTGGAATTTTTCAGAACACATGGCTTGTGCCCCGAAGAACTCACTATGTGGTACCGACATTGGAATCTAGGATTTGCGTTCGGCATGCGATGAAGAACACGATGTGCCTCGGGAATACACAACGTGTGGGCACCACCCAGTGGGGGAAATAGTTTCAGGAAATAGGAACCATAGACACGTTGTGTTACCTCTGTCACACGAAATTTGGGTTCTTACATGGGGCTTAGTGTGTATCTTGGATGATACATAGACACTGGGTGGAGTGCTCAATGTGTACTCCACCACACCACCATAGGAGGCCAGGAATGCGGGTCACCCCTTGTATAGTTTACAAGGTTTGGAAAAAAAGGGTAGAGGCCGTGTACGGGAACATGGACATCATACATAGAGTATACCCAGATACCTTGACATGACGTGTGATCCTTCCTACATGTCATATCGTTTTGTTTCACATGACAAGCCTTACCACATGGGCCACTTTTCATAGGAAGTACCCTGGGTTAGAAGTCCCAATGTTTGACACTTCTACACGTCGTTTACGTCTCAGTATAGGGCTTGATCTTATTTTACACCATTGCATGGATATATCCCATTTGGTTTAGTGACCCTTTTTCCCATTCCTCTGATGGTCATGTGTCATTTCCATCCACAGGAGTATGATCCCTTCAGCAGGACTCTCCAAGATAGAGTATGGTATTTCTCTAAGAGGCTCGGAGTGAGATCCTCTATCCATGTAAGGACCATGACCGGAATAGCCACTCGAACACTACTAAATAGTCGCGTGTAACTATCATTGGGAAACTCCCCGAAAACCAAAGGCCTCGGACTAGAGGTGATGATCTGATGGGTATAGTGGGGTGGTTATACCATCTCGAAGTATAATAATGGTATCGGTACAAGTAATGATAAATGACATGCAACTAAAGTAATCGACTCAATACACTTGAGCCAAAACCCGTATAGTGGAAGCATATTCGATATCCATAAATAGTGGAGGTAATATATAAAGAAGTGCAGTAAAAATTAAACAGAATATCATCATGAACCACTTGTAGCAACAACTGAACAACCAAGCATGCATCCATAGTAGGTCAGTACAAAAAAGGGCTCTAATGGGTAACCAACTGTAGTTACAATAAACAAGGTAACAATATGATATAAGAAATAAAGAAAAACAATGTAAACACAAGCAGGGCAAGACCTCGAGGTCCATACCTTCTCTAAATGACAACTAATTTCATCCAACTCTAGATGATAGTCTCTTTCCTGCACATAAATGCGTAAAGTCTACACGATCTGGAAGGTCCCATTAAAGGTCTGATAAGCGTATTAGTAGGATACCACTAAACGGTGCATACCAAATATTAGTGTTTAAGTAGGCATGGAGTTATGATGGAAAATAATAAACAATACGACTCACAAATAAACATAAACTCCATTGGTGCTCAGTAGCCACCATGAAGTGATACCTGCTTCAGCCAATGTCAGAATCTATGCCAAGAAACATGGAACCATGTGCCATGTAAAACATTGTGTCTTAAGTACCAACATCTTGATGGCACCCCTAAATAGTAGTAACATAGAGGAACAACAATGTCTACCATCAAATAATTAACCAGGGGGACATCGATATTTGCCCTCAAGTAATGTAACCAAATGGATTGCGATATCTACCCTCAAATCAAGTAACCATAGGGGAAGTGATGTATGAGCTCAAATCAGGAAGAGCCTCTACCCCAACCTGATAGCGTAAATGTTATCCCTTGAAGGATCTCCACATTCCACAAGTCTTCCTATAGAAAGCACCCCCAAACCAATAGTCACGAAACTGCAACTAACGGGGGCCACTACCCACAAAAGTGGTCAGAACAACCTCATCCTGTAGTCTCTCTATGTTAACACTACCCAGTGTTCCGGGTTAGAATTAATAAACAAATTAAGTTCCCCTTCCACAACCTCTCTGACACCTCATGCCCCTACAACCTTGCCGATCAAGTATAATGGCATTTCAATCCATGTAAAATGGGCCATTCCTAACCTGACAGTGAAAATTACTCAAGACAATGTCCATGATGTCCAATACCTTGGTCAGAACCACACAATGTATCATAGGCCAAGCCCAACCTGTGATTAGCATCACTCAAGAATATTCGGGCCACTCCCAACCCAACCTGAAGGTTCCCGCAAATGCAATATCACACATCACATATATATTTAATAAAATGAAATACATAAAACATGAAAACAACTACACAGTTGAATTTCACAAATTATGTGTTGTCCCATTACATCCCCATGGTCTTGGAAGCTTCTATTAATTCATATATAGACATAACTAATTAAACTCAATAGTTTAATAAAATAAAATCAACTTATACCATTTTCGAATTCCTGGATAAAATTCCCCAAATGAGAAATAGCCCCTCGCCTGGTCTAACTCATGAAAAACTGGAAGCATTGCATACCTAATTGTATCCATTAGGTAAAATAATAAATTTAATTCTCAATGGAAGTTATAATAGAGTCACACATAAAATACTAAAATATGCACTAAAAGCTACGAAACCAAAATGAAAACGAAAAAAAGAGGTTTGAACTACCTACATGAGACTCATAGACCAAGGCACGTATGTTATAGATCTCTAATTCGATGATGATCTTCGTAGATCTAAATTTCAATAAAATCATCATAATTCCACTAGGATGGAATCTCTGACGTATGAGGAAAAGGATCAAGAACATAACAGGGTGAGCGAGTTTAGCCTTGCTGTTGCAATCCCACAACCACTGATTGATTGAAGAACAAAATCTGGTTAGAGATTCTAGGGAAAGGTATATAATACAGGTTTTTAGAATGGACATGTTATGAATTTGGGGAAGAAGAAGGTGTTTCCAAGAATTATAAGCAATAGTCTTTCATTGAAGTGAATAAAAATAAAAGTACACAGAATGTATAAATTACTACACGTCGTGTAGTAGCCTTTACCATACTCCGACTTATGAGGAGCTAGCCTCATGGCTTGAATGTGCCACACGGGTTGACACATAGCTTGAACTCAGTCCGAACGTAGAAAGAAGGATACATGGTGTGTCAAGCAACACTACCTGCCTTGTAGTAGAAAATTACATCACAGTCATCACATAACATGTACTTGGTGAGCACATGGTCGGTACACGCCTGTCCCATACATGGTATCTAATTCATAGAACATGGCGTGTAGTCTGGAAAATTCTAAAACATCTAAAATTTTCCATGTTTTCTCATAAAAAATTTAAAATTACAAGGAGGGTTGGGTTTTTGACACATTCTAAAATCCATGGATCCTACAATCTCCCCACCTTAACATAGCTAATCCCTGAGCAATCAAACGAAACCTGAAGATGGAACTGAACATACCACCCTGATCAAAATAACTCGGACTCCCCCGTTCATAATGATTTTGGATAAATTCTTCAAGGGGATCCCAACCATATGATTTTCCTAACATAGTCTAAACCCAACAACACTCAAATCAAAAAATGATTCACTAACCTGTTTCCAGACTCACGGTCCTTTCATGACACATCACCACTCATTCATGTCAGGGGTGCACTTTTTTCATTTCTGGAACCCAATCATATCCTGCACCACATCGGTGTCCGCCTCCATGAGGTCATTCATACCATGTATGATCATAACGAACCTGGTTCCTAGAACCTCATGTAACATGCATCCTCAATGCCTCGATGCCCACAAATCCTCAAGTAACCTCCATCATCGATGCTCATGAAACTACACATGTCATATATATATATATAATTATATCACGCACCTGATATGGTTCCAATCCACCTGAAAAATATCTGGTTAGTCCACATAAATCATGTGCACCACTTGCACTCAAAGAAGAAATACCCCAAAAGGCCAAGACAAAACAAGTATAAACAAAAAAGATCATATCCACAACCACGATGTACCACTAAATTCCATCGGCTCGCCAGCCTGATCATCCTCTAGTGGCTCCCTAACATGCACCAGGCATGATGTACAAATGCTAGATGCTAGTGTTTGTCCTAATCCCTACATGTCGGTCTTCAGAGAAGGATTCTTGTAGAACCTCTCCATATGCCCGACCTCTCCACATGCCTGACACTCCATTGGAGGCCTATCACACTTATTCCAAACATTAGATGGTTGTCCAAACTGAATGAAATCCACTAGAGATCTACTAAGTGGTGTTCTAGCTAAGTCATTGGCCTATTTTCCCTATTTAAACTCATCTTGTCCTCTCTTCCTTCTATCTAATCCATCCCCTGAAGCCATCACCCAACCAACCTAGGGTTTATCCCTATGTTTTCCCTCCCCTATGAGAACCTGATTCACCTCCTTTGAGAGATAACCCACCTTGATGATATACACCATGATCCATATGGAGTGTCATAAGACGTCCTCAAAGTGTTTCACCCTTATGGAGTCATCACATTACATGACAAGTTCAAAGTGAGACAGCTTAGTGAATGTAGCTGCATAGTCCATGACAAGAATGTCTCCCTAAAAAAGGCTCAAGAACTCCTGATCTCTCTCTTCCATCAGTGTCTCTAGGAAATAGTTCATCAAGAACCTATACTCGATGTATTTTCATGCTAGCAATTCGTGTATGCGACCCTGGACCTTCACATCCAACCGATGCTTTGTCATTACTCACAGAATGTATTTTTCCATAATCACCCTTCTCCCTGGAGGCATCTCGAGCTACTCAATGATCATATGCATTCTCTCTATCCAGATCTCAGTCTCCTGATGACCACCCTCACCCTGAAAAAGTGGCAGGTGCTGCAATTGGAACTATGGCGTTAGATATGCTATAGATGGCTTTGTACCCTGCACACCTCTGTCAATACCCTGCAAGATGTGTACCAGTTCATCTCGGAGCTGCTCATAAATCCACATCCCAAATGCTGGAAAACCCAGCTGCTGCCCAATCTGTAGTAGATCCCAAACCTGATCCTATCCTTGTGCATGTACCTACAGCTCAATCTCTACCTACACCAAATCATGAACCTGATATCGTACATGCGGCACTGTTTCATCATCCTCCTAATTCTCCATCGAGGCTTACAAGAGGAACCCGTTAAATACCATAAATTGTCTAACATCCCATACATATAACAATATATATATATAACGCAGATAAAGAAAGTTGTAAAAGGAACCGCATGACAACTACCAATACTCTACCCCATCACAACCCATGCCCATGACATCTCGGCCTCATTACCTCCTTAACTGCTCTCAACAAAGTCATATATCAAAATTACCTTGGGCTATGCCTATTCTGACAACCAATGTTGCCTCAAACCAATGACCCAGTAGCACAATCATGGTGATGAAAACCACCTCAACCATACCTACTCGCACAAGAGTCAGACCCAAATTCCCTACCACATGCAGTTCTACACATATATGAAGCTTGGAATAACACATTACAATAAACGATAAATTTTATCAGGAAGTTCACCTATCACAATTTAAAATCATTCAAAATATGAAATTTTATATTTTTCACATGGTATTATCACTTCACAAAGTATACATGCAGTTATGAAATTGAAATACCCTAAAAAAATGTGCCTACCAAAATCCAAGAAAACAAGCCTTGCCATACCGAGCCAGAGTGAAATTCTCCTTTACTTCACCGGGTCAATGGTCACATATCACAATCAATAACATCACACACCATGTAAGTGACAAATGTGGGAGTCAAATAAACTGTAACTTGAGAAAAAGAAAAAAAATCCCACCCAAGGAAACATGGTCGTGTTGGAACTAGGCGTGCATCGGAAGCCACAAACATGTGGGTTCTAAAACAAATTCCCATCGACAATCAACGTAATCTTTTAAAAATCGGTGAATAGCGGCCCAATTAAATATGAAGATCTCGTATGATGGTTTTTAATCACACAACTAAACCGTAAAAATACATGGTTTAATTCTGATGATGTGCATGATGTCTTCTCATCGTTGGTGATCGTTGCTAAAAAAATATGAAGTCGAATTCCTCTAGATCATCCACACACGCTTCAAGGAATTTGTGGGGGTTTCGTTCATCGTAATTCGAGTGATAACACGAAATTGCGATGAAACCTTCGATGTTGTAACAACCTCCACACTGATTCGCTAGAAATGACTGAGAGAGGGCTTGATCCATACTCCTTGGAACCAGAGAATATCTCTCTAGATTATGGGAGAGAGGATAGGAGATAGATTCTCCATGAATAGTAATTATAAATCTCCTCTCCTCTAATATTTATAGTGGTTAATTAATTACCTTGAAATGCCAAACCGGCCCCTTGATTAATCAACGTAGTATTAACAACCTATTATGGCTACTATATTGAGTAATAAATATTATTATCATTTACTTGTAATATATTGAAATATATTACATGATAATAATTTAGTCATTAACTGAACTCATTGCTCTTATAAATATTAATCGAACCGTGAATAATTTAATATTCATCAATTAATATTTTTCATGTATTTATAAAAACTCGGAAATAAATATAATTAATAAATTCAATAATCATTATTCTAAACTCAAATATTGTTAATTTATTTAATTCTTTGGTGATCATTTTAAGTTTGGGCAAATCCTAGACCCTTGTGGTGGGGCCCACTATGTCCATAACTCTTATTCAACTGAATATGGAAGATTCTTGAATATGTTATTGTGTGTGACCCTCTAGGACCTTATTTCAATAGTAGTGAATTGTATTCAAAGACCAGGAGTATGATCTAGAAACTCATCATGTCCCCTGATGAAATAAGGTTTGTCACAATAGCACCAACCAACCTACAAACACGTACTGTGTAATATAATCTATTTGTCAATAAAATCCCATAAATCAGGACACACTCTCGTGTTATCGCCCTTTTTCTTGTTGTATTGCTTATTGATGTAACTGGATGGATTTACCCTCGACTACAATGGCCATGGTCTTATAAGGGTACTATCATCCATATCAACATGCCCTGAGAAATATTACTTCCATGACCAGGAATCGAAAAATCATTTCTTGACCATTCAACCAATGGCATGCCACCAATGACGCAGCAAACACAAACTACCTCACCATGGATTCATTACCATGGTTTTTGTCTTTAATCAAGGTGTGAAATCAAATGACCTGAATTTGTAATGATCTAAAGTCAGGATTCCATTACACATGATCGTAGATAGAAATGTACAATGACACCAGAAACATGTGGTGTTTCTATTGGTTGGTCTGTCCTTGGGATCTCACTACTAGATATCACCAAGTGCGAATTTCATGAGAAGTCAGAAATGCTTATGAGCCCCAGCCCAGATGGTCCGACATCTACTGTGTCCAATCAATAATATGTATCTAGACCAGAGAACATATATTTAAAAATAATTTCATAGTTTCTATAGGTTCTAATTATAGCTTGGGAACTATTATAAACTTTAGATACGACAATTAATCTTTAGACATTACCATTTGAATAGTGGATGAAAAACAGTGTACACTATAATGGTAAGATGACATCGTGCATAGCTAAATGTATACACGATATTGGAATCAAAAGCACTTAATAGTTTGGTCTAGGGAACCCACTATTTCAACAATACCACTAGCAATAGAGCTAACTTGCTAACCAAACTTGTTAGCTACTCACATGATGAACAACATGTTTCTATGGAGTAACGATTTAATCTATCGGGCCCGCCACGATTTCACCTCATGGATATTCTACTATTGCGACCTTATCTCATAGAGTAAAACTTTTCAAGAGATGGTATCCCGAGTATATTCCCTTTTTTCCACTATCATAAATTGACATCATGGCTCATAAGAATATCATAATCTACATTATGATAATACTTTTCACACCATGTGTGATTCCAAGAACTAGACCAAATCATTGCATTTAACTTCTTCTTAGATATCATTGAAGCTGCAATATGCTCGGTCTTGTAGGTATGGCCACCACCGGCTGATATGAGTTTGACCCTCTAATCTCTTTTAGCATAACTGCAATACTAGATCACATTGATCTAGGGAGGACTAGTTTGTATCCCCAAAAACTAGTGTCCTATATTCTCCATATACCAGGTGCATATCATTTTTACTTTTTGAAGTACAATTAGATAGTTCTGACTACACCCCTTGTAGTTCTCTTAGATATAACTGATATTTACCTACTATAAAATATTCCTTAGCAATATCGGTTCTTGTACATATTATGGAATGTGTGATTGATCTGTCATTACGATGTATAGATTTTAATTCACCATGTTTGTCTCCTCCCATGTCATGGATAAATCAACCTGGGGAGATTATACCCTGTGACATAGGGAACAATTCATCTTATGAATTGTTCAAACTTGTATTTTTCAATACAATTTCACTATACGTACTATTTACTAGAACCAAGCAAACTATAGATCTAACTTACTAGATCCTCTTCCCTAGAACATAGGTTGATACATTAAGTCGATCATTGGAGATTAAATTTCCTTTTGGTCATAACTAACTATGAGACCAATGTCTGTTTTCCATATGTTTCTGAATATATTTTTCTTTAGTAAAAAATTGATTCTCCCACTAACCTCACATAGACACGTGGGAATTTTTTTTTACAAATGTA
Organism: Viscum album; assembly: GCA_963277665.1. Taxonomy (NCBI): domain Eukaryota; kingdom Viridiplantae; phylum Streptophyta; class Magnoliopsida; order Santalales; family Viscaceae; genus Viscum; species Viscum album. Next base: position 136,244,747 of record OY728161.1, on the reverse strand, counting down.
TTTTCTATTATCATTTTACTTACATTAATCGTAAATCAGATTTTAGTTACTTGCAACCTTTATTAGAATTTTTTGGCATGACCATCCCTTTGTGGTTATGTCATATAGACACCATCCACGATTGTTGGTCATGAAATCCAATGCTAAATAAATTGTTCATAGATTTTAGCTATGATAAGTAAAATTATAAAAAATTTAGGCATAAAATCATGGTCAAATCAGTCAAGACTTATTGGTACTAAGCTCATACTATCCATGTATCAACTCAATTGAATACCCACCACAGTATTAAAAATAATTTCCCCTTTTCAATTTGTTACATGGAATTCTTTAACTGAGTTTTAGTTGGTCTTTTCAAATTAAGCTAATTGTCATATACTGCCTAATTGTAGGAAATATTATTCACATTGAATAATAGGTGACCGACTATAGTGAATATAAAAACCATCACCATGGTTTTATCCTTCCAATGTAGTATGTGTCCCAAGAACATACTTTGTTCCACATCCACTTGTGGAACTAGTTCCTATGAAAACTATTTTATGCATCTTGAGCATTGACTAAACAAAAGTCAACATAGCTCCCACCATCTCTAATAATGATGTGCACCCTTATAGAGATATGTAGTCCGTTATTTGACTAAAAATTTTCTACCTTAGGGGTTTATGTAACATCATAATCAATCATTAGGATAATTACCATATATGCACAATGTGTTTATCATGATAAAATTTTGTTTGTATCCGAACAAACTATTTTCATTCAAACACATGTCATTGTGACATAATGGATTTATATTATACTATGAATCATATGATATACCATTTTCATTATATTTGGCAGATAGTTGTGGGATATCAATGTTATTTTCAATTCATTTCATGAAATATAATATAAGTTTCTACTAGTTGCAAAATTGATATTACTTATATAAATTATTTGATGTAAAAAATTTTCTTTTAAGAATTACTCGACGCAACATCTTTTTTATCAATGTTGAAATGAAATAATTCATCATCAATCCTCTTCCATAACATCAAGTTTGTGATGTCGATAAGGTAATGTGCGTTTAGGAATTGCTCCACACAACATTATCATGATTGATGAATGATTGGTCGAGATATTCTTCGGTATCCCAACCCGTAGAAACTCATATCTTTTGACTATGCATATTCTTCACTTTGATATTACTTAATTACATAAAGGAATCATATGAAGTATATAGACCACTAAATTATACTAGGAATAGTTCATGCTTCCTAGTTGAACTATTTCCAAAGGCTTTGTGACATACCTTTATTTCTAAAGACTCAATTGTCCAAACTAAATATATCGATAATACCCCATGTACTTAGTTGTGCCGAGCCTAAATAAAGTACTTGGTATATTCATGAAGTCCATTTTTAGTATTACCTGACAAATAATTATCCTACCACAACTGGGTATAAGTATTACATTTATATTCATCAGTAATTGCCTATGATTCATGTATTACTGAACTAGTGATTGAGTTTACCAAAAACAAAACTCATTCCAGAAACTGAAAGAATGTATCCTTTCATCCAATGACACTTGAGATTAATGTTTGTGGTTATACTCAATCAATAGTTCAAAACGAATCTTTCACTTGACAGTTAAAGAAGTCATGTACTTCTCACTATTGGCCTAGGCATCACCCTTTCGTAGCGACTTAAAGAATACTCCTGACTTCCAGTAAAGATTCTATAATATGTTCATTATTGTTTTTAAATACACATATGTAAAAATAATATAGAATTAAATATCCAAGTAGTAAAAGGAAACATTACATTGATGAATATACCTAATGTAGAAGTAGAAACATGCTTCATTAAATCATTTTATGGCTTTTAAACTTCCATAGTATTATTTTACAATATTCAATGCAAATAACTATTGATAATACCTCATTAATTGAAGGACGTCATGAATGTGTCATTGGAATTAAATACCAATGAACTTTACACATTTTCTTTCAATTTATCCTCCATAATAATTAAATCTTATTTGTATTTTATTTTTATTATATTGGAAAGTATTACTTAAATTATTAATGAAGCCTTTACTCAATACATGTTCGTTTTGAAACATAAAACGAGACTTGAGTAATGTGGTGAAAATGATTTTTAAAGATCATGATCAATAATTCAATTTATACATGCCGGTGTACACTTCCTCTTGTTCATATTATTGCTTCGCTTTCTCCTTGAAATCTTCTCAGATATTAGATTTATGTTATATCACCTATGTCCTGGTGTCGTGGACACAACTGACCAAGAAAATACATCACATTGATATTCCTTAATTTCTTAAAGGAATCATATGACGAATATTTACTTCTACTATATACTTGGAATTGATCATTCTTTATAGTTGAACTATTTCTAAATTCATTGTGACATACCTTAATTTGTAATGTCTCTTTTGTACAAACTAAAGATGTCGATAATACCCAAATTATTTAGCTTTTCTGAGCCTAAATACCTTACTTGTTATATTCATGACATCAATTTTTTTGTATTACTTGACAATGAATTATATTGCCACAACTGTGTATAAGTCTTTCATTTATATTCATCACTAATTGCCGATGATTCATGTATTACTGAACAAGTGATTGAGTTTACCAAAAACAATATTCTTTCTAGAAACTAAAAGAATGTATCCTTGCATCCATGCAAACATTATATTAATGTTTATGGTAATGACCAATCCATAGTTCAACATGAATCAATCACTCTACAGTTAAAGAAGTCATGTACTTCTCACCATTGGCCTAGGCATCACAATTTCGCTGCCACATAGAGAATACACCTGACATTGTAGAGACCCGTATCTTGACGTACATGGACATTACATTTCATTTGCGGAATACTTAGTACATAACAAAAACACAAACTAAAGGATCGTAATAGTTTAGTGTCTTTGGAAACTCGGAACGTAATCTTCTAATCGTGGTAAAAGATCTTCAATATCTCCCATAAAGATCTTCCCTTTTTTTTTACCTAAAACCTTTATTTATATCCTGGGGAAAAGAAAACATAAAAGGGTGAGCTCAAATGCTCAGTAAGGGTATACAAAAGAAATAAAAAATCATATAATATTTTTTTGAAAATCATAACCTGCAAAAGAGATCATAATATCTTAACATGGAACAAATCATAGAAGTGAAAATGAGATAACCATAATCATAACATGAAACTTGAAACTTTGTGGCATGCACACATAATCATGGAAATCATTTCTTGTTAGTCATGACTCATTGCCAAGACTATCTTAGTGGACAAAGTCCCTTTCTGAACCGAGTTCACTCCTCGTTTCAGTCCTGTATCACTGAACCGAAATAACCTTCCGTTCCAGCCATGTCTATCTCATGAGATATAAAATCTTTACCCAATGCATTGGAGGGAGATATAGGTCCCACCCATCTTATAATGAATCCTTTCTTATGTGTGCCACATAATCATACATCATCGCATAACACATGTAACAAAAATGGGATTCTTGAAACATCATGACATCATAAATCAATTCATATAAAGGAATTCATAAACATAATTCCATCACAACATAGTCAAACCAATGTAAAAATATGGATAGAAACAGAACCCTTTATTATCTTAGATGGAAAATAATTTTGATAAAACACTTGAATTGAATTCTTGAGGAAAATATCCTTTCTTCTTCAAAAAACATTTTTCCTTTCATAACATGTCATACAACTTTAAAATAAAAGAAGTTGATTAAAAATAAACTTGAAAACTTGTAAAGGAAGCTTCTTTGAAGTAATGTTTTAAAAATCCATTCATGTCGTATAAGTTAAAAAAAACATTCTTCGTACTTTTGTCGGAAAAGTCAAAAAGTACCTCGTACGAAAAAAACGACAAAAGATTCCTTTCATATTCTTTACTAAAAACTCACCGAAGGGTAAAAATGGATTTAAACAATTTTAGGTGGATGGAAGTAATATTAAATATTGATGAAACATGGATTTGGATGATAAAATACAACCCAGTAAATACTTACGAATAAACAATCTCAGATAAAAATGAGATTGTGATATTTCCCTTACCTTAGGTCCAATTTGCTTCGTATGTGTCTGAACCTCCTGTATAATGATTTAAATAATGTCATTGACTTATTACAGAATCATATTCATTGTTATGATATCATATATGGTTCACTTATGACATTATATTACCCGTTCTTTTGTAAATTCCATGTTAAAGAAGCGTTTTGGGTAAAATCGTTTCATTTATCGTAGGTGTTTTGACTTGTTGTTCTTGACATCATTATTACTTATATCATGATTTACTTACTTCCAGAATATAAAATATGATTTATATATATCATATATATTCAGTATATATATATATATAATAGATAGATAAATAAAATGAAAAACACCGTTCATGGAGACGGTAGTCCGTACGTACGCATGAACGCTGTTTTTCTTTCCTTATTGTCTTGAAATGGGAGTAAGTAGATGACATACATATGTATATATATACATAAATCCAGTAGCTTTATAATGTCATATATTTCATTATTATTTCTTGTATATACATTATAATCATTCTTAAATGGTTAACATGGAGAATGAATCTCATCGCGTCGTGGAGACGGTATTCCGTACGTACGCACGAGCGATGATATCATTTCTATAAATATTGAATTGAATTGGAGTGGATTATACAATATATCAGAATCAATATGATGTTGTAATAACTATATATAGTTATTCGTTACACCATTATACCCATCCATGTAAGGTGGTGGTGGAAAATAGATTACACCACGGCGTGGAGACGGTATTCCGTACGTACGCACGCGCGGTGATTTCTTTTTCCGTAGGATGGATAGATGGTGAAATAGGGTTGTTTCATACTTATAATAACATATCAGTATATGAGTGATACTGATGTTATTACTTCATAATGAAACAACCTAAGAAGAAGAAGTGGAAGAAGAAATAAAGATGAAAGAATTGGTAATGGTAATTACCTCTTCTTTGAAGTGCCTCTTTGAGACCTCCTCTTAGGGCACTAGAATTGGTCTTTGAGGAAGACCAGAACCTCTAGGATGTTTCTAGGGAAGTGGAGAAGAGATTTTGGCAGGGGTTGGCCGAGCTTGAGTGCTCAAATTGGTGTGAGGAGGAGGGGGGGAGGTGTCCTTTTATAGGGGAGGAGAGGGGCACCTTAGGAATTCTTAAAAATATTAATTTATAATAAATCTAACCCCACTTAAAAACCTCCAAAAATGACTCATATTCGAAGATTAGATGAGATAGGGTTTTAATCTCATCAACCAATCAAATTTAGACATGTTTGGATATTATTTTAAACCTTATCAATTAGATTTAACTCTAAGTTAAATAATTTAACTTTTACCGTGTCTTTTTGTTTTCTTTCACTATATGGTTAATAAACTTACTATAACATGCCAAACGAACCCCAAATTGTTTATTATTAATACATATATCCTTATCTAAGTCATTTGGCCGAACCTTAGATTTTTAGGAATAAAATAACAATTAATAATATAATATTTGATTTAAAAACTATTTTGTGTCAATTTTGACACTATTTGATACATGATTTTTGTGAAAGTCATAACAGAATTATATGTTCGAACCAAGTTGATTAAATCCACACTAATATGTCATAGTAACCTAGAAAATTAGTGGAATTCATAAAAAGTCTCAAATTATATTTAGTTTGGTGTTTATAACATCAATTATGTCAATATTTCATTAATAAGATAATTACTGCATCATCTTTGTGTCATAAATAAATTAACTTATTTGATGTTTAAAAATTACAAATAAAATACCATTATGTAGGAAATATTTTTAGCTTTCTAATGAATATTTACAATCGAATTTATCTTATGTATAACCCCATATTAAAAATGATTTACTTATTAAACTTTGATTTTAACTATTTTAACCTTTCTTTAAATAAATTAATAATAAATGTCCTAATCTAATCCAAGTGGGCCTAAATGGTCATATTTTATTCCTAAGTTTGTTTTTGGTCGAATTACACTTGTCCAATAGAATTAGGACATGTGTTAGGGTAATATTAATATCATATTTACCCTTAGTTACCCTATTTACTATTAACCGCGGTAAAAAAAGTAAAAAGTTACTATTCACCAAAAAATTATTTTCATCTCATTGAACCACATTTTAGTCCTTGATATTAACCGTGTCTCTCGGATTTTCGAAATTCCAATCACAGAAGCGGTAAAATTAAGTTTTATGCAAAATTCAGTTTTTAACCTACCACTTAGTAGTTTCACTATTCATCAAAAATTGATGTTTTTTCAGAACAATGCCAAAATTTCATCCCAAGCTATATTTCATATTCCGAATTCAAAAATGAAGTCTATTTTACCAAATTCATAACATAAAAGTTGCATTAATTAATTTTATAATTAAATCCCGCTGTTAAAACAAATAGCGTGTTTTTTAAGAAACAATATCTATCAAAAGATTGACACTGGTTTATGTCTAGTTTAAATGTGAAATTACATCCAATGACCAACATTGTATTAAATTGTAAAAATATATTCTAAATATACTTTAAAACCACTCAAATTAATGATTTATCACTATTAACTATTTCGATTAAAAAAGTTGTTTTTAATTAAAATTTAGTAATTTTCACTATTCATCAAAATATGAAAGTTATCCGAAAATCACCAAAATTTCAACCTAAGCTAATTTCGATATTCCGAATCCATAAATGATGTCCATTTTGAAAAATAAAATTTACAAAATTTCAAAAAGTGGTTATTAATATTCATAACGGCTAGTTTTAATAATATCTTAATAGCATATCGTTGTTTAATGAAACTCAGTATTGCGTACTACACACGCTATCGAGGAAGGTCGCGATTGCGTGTAATGCAAGTCAAGTCAAGGATGTGTGTTGTGCAAGATCCTTTTGGTGTAGCGTACAACACAAGACATTAATAAAATTAAAAAGAATATTTTTTTATAAAATCTTGGGCTGTTACATTCTACCCCCCTTAAAATGAATTTCGCCCTCGAAATTCGTCGGGGTTATAAATGGTTTACTATTTGAAAGTTTCTTTTATAGAAACCCACATCGTAAAAAGGAATATCAAAACCAATCTTTAAAAACAAAAGTATGAAACGTAACGGTTACCCAAATAAACTAATCATTGGGTTTCCACATAGGTGAAAATATGGATATGGAAGAGAAATCTAACCATCATGTTCTGATAGAGAGTGGTAGAGAACATGGCTATGGAAAATCCAGTAATCACAAATCCATAGAATTGTGATGATATAAGGTAACATCTGATTCATCAGGTATAAGATCACTAGGACAACATTTTTGGTTTTCAAGATCATTTCCCCTAAAGTTGAAAATTTGAATTTTAATAAATACTTACTTTATTTTGGTACAATCTCACTGTTGTTCGTGCCTTGAACAATTTCCACTTCATCTCTTAAATAAATGAAGTTGAATTTGTTATTCGTGAAGTGTTAGGAGATCATGTGATAGAATGACGGGTCATTCCATCTGTCTCAAACAAAAGGTTAGAAAAAATTATATGCATAAATCGATCTATAGTGAGATTAATCATATATGGTTCCTAAAATGGACTTATACTTCATATATCATACTGCTTAATATAATAAAACTAGTTTCTACTAAACAGGGACTTCCTGTAGGTCAGTGGTAGGCGATAAAGGCCAGTCGCACTTCGGTTGTGGGTTCGATTCCTACAGCCTTGTCCGAAGCGATGGGCTGTCGCCCGTCCTGCAGGTTGTCCTTTTTTCTAAAACTACGTTACTATAACATCCCATCAATAATATCGAAAATCTTCTATCCTTAAACAATACTAACTTATGTCCAACATAATCCAGTCTAATCTTTAGGCTTATACATAATACTGCAGTCCACTCTCATAATATAGTGACAACTATTACCAGAGATTTAATATTGTCGTTGATCCCCACATATCATAAGATATGTCTTGTTGGTCACATTCCAAACATTCAAAGTCCTTAATCGTGTATTCTCTTGAATACCTTAGTGAAATCATGAGTGCAGTTAAAAGTTAACACTTTCCACATACCAAAATCCTCAAAATTCTATATACTCAAACCATGATATCACTTAGTCCTTATATCAATCATGAGCTCATGAATACTATCAAACATTTAATTTTCTCCTTATCCCTTCATTATGCGCATATCATCTACATTCCAAAAATATCTGAATAACCTTTCATGGATACTGGTAACATTAATCATACACTTTCAAAACACAAGGAAAGACAACAATGTAACAATCCATAAATGTCTCTTTATTCCAAAATTACACATGATAAACATGTAATCATTCCACTACATTCTCAAACCATTGACCGAGCCTCAAAAATTCTTTCATCTCACATATCATTTGTAGTCTCTTCATCATCATCCACATAAATACTACCCATATGACCATACTGATTCTCTTCATGAGTCTTTCCCTTAGGGCATTTGTTTGCATAATGCCCATACATTCCACATTTAAAACACTTAACCATTTTTGATGTCGTAGCAATACCATTATCCTCATCCATGGTGTTAACCGACCCTTTTCCTTTGCACTTACTTGCTTTGTGTCCTTCTTTTCCACACCCAAAGCATCTTCCAGTTCCCTTGAAACATTCTCCTTGATGCCTCTTCCCACAAGATTTACATACGGGAAATTGAACTTTCTTTCCTCTATGATCATCATGGAACTCTATCTTTCTCTTATTAGTCGAGTCAGGAAACTTACCAAATTTTACTTTATTGATCATATTGTGAGATTGCTGATTCGGCATAATAATGATGTTTGGACATCCAAATCCCATTTCATTTGGTTGCTCATGAAGAATATCATTCCATTGTCCATCATATCCTCCATTATTGTGAATCATCTTGTTTCCAGCCATTTTCTAAAACCCAAACAGAATAGTGTTAGATGCAAAAATCATAATAAAGGGGGAGTACCTTCAATATCCAACATCTTAGGTTTAGTTCTATGATCGTTAGTGTAATTCTATTACTATAACCTATACGTATACTTATCCCTAGGGACATCCCTAGACATACCTTAGAAATATCTCTAGGGATCTCACTAACGTTTTCGCATCCTAGTTTCCAAAGGTTGACTAAACCTTTCCTCTGATACCAACTGTAGCGGTCTAGAATTACTTCCAGTGGACTACAATTGATACCTATCAGGGCACTCCATGGGCGGCTACACCCCCTGGGCGGGACACACCACCATCCCCAGTGGCAGCCATTTCCTCATGAAGCCCTTGGGCGGAGAGCCATGCTTCGTCCAACGCTCACATGTGAGAGTTCCCAAGGATCGGATACATTCCTACCTCCTTTGCCTCTGATACCAACTGTAGAGACCCGTATCTTGACGTACATGGACATTACATTTCATTTGCGGAATACTTAGTACATAACAAAAACACAAACTAAAGGATCGTAATAGTTTAGTGTCTTTGGAAACTCGGAACGTAATCTTCTAATCGTGGTAAAAGATCTTCAATATCTCCCATAAAGATCTTCCCTTTTTTTTACCTAAAACCTTTATTTATATCCTGGGGAAAAGAAAACATAAAAGGGTGAGCTCAAATGCTCAGTAAGGGTATACAAAAGAAATAAAAAATCATATAATATTTTTTTGAAAATCATAACCTGCAAAAGAGATCATAATATCTTAACATGGAACAAATCATAGAAGTGAAAATGAGATAACCATAATCATAACATGAAACTTGAAACTTTGTGGCATGCACACATAATCATGGAAATCATTTCTTGTTAGTCATGACTCATTGCCAAGACTATCTTAGTGGACAAAGTCCCTTTCTGAACCGAGTTCACTCCTCGTTTCAGTCCTGTATCACTGAACCGAAATAACCTTCCGTTCCAGCCATGTCTATCTCATGAGATATAAAATCTTTACCCAATGCATTGGAGGGAGATATAGGTCCCACCCATCTTATAATGAATCCTTTCTTATGTGTGCCACATAATCATACATCATCGCATAACACATGTAACAAAAATGGGATTCTTGAAACATCATGACATCATAAATCAATTCATATAAAGGAATTCATAAACATAATTCCATCACAACATAGTCAAACCAATGTAAAAATATGGATAGAAACAGAACCCTTTATTATCTTAGATGGAAAATAATTTTGATAAAACACTTGAATTGAATTCTTGAGGAAAATATCCTTTCTTCTTCAAAAAACATTTTTCCTTTCATAACATGTCATACAACTCTAAAATAAAAGAAGTTGATTAAAAATAAACTTGAAAACTTGTAAAGGAAGCTTCTTTGAAGTAATGTTTTAAAAATCCATTCATGCCGTATAAGTTAAAAAAAACATTCTTCGTACTTTTGTCGGAAAAGTCAAAAAGTACCTCGTACGAAAAAAACGACAAAAGATTCCTTTCATATTCTTTACTAAAAACTCACCGAAGGGTAAAAATGGATTTAAACAATTTTAGGTGGATGGAAGTAATATTAAATATTGATGAAACATGGATTTGGATGATAAAATACACCCCAGTAAATACTTACGAATAAACAATCTCGGATAAAAATGAGATTGTGATATTTCCCTTACCTTAGGTCCAATTTGCTTCGTATGTGTCCGAACCTCCTGTATAATGATTTAAATAATGTCATTGACTTATTACAGAATCATATGCATTGTTATGATATCATATATGGTTCACTTATGACATTATATTACCCGTTCTTTTGTAAATTCCATGTTAAAGAAGCGTTTTGGGTAAAATCGTTTCATTTATCGTAGGTGTTTTGACTTGTTGTTCTTGACATCATTATTACTTATATCATGATTTACTTACTTCCAGAATATAAAATATGATTTATATATATCATATATATTCAGTATATATATATATATAATAGATAGATAAATAAAATGAAAAACACCGTTCATGGAGACGGTAGTCCGTACGTACGCATGAACGCTGTTTTTCTTTCCTTATTGTCTTGAAATGGGAGTAAGTAGATGACATACATATGTATATATATACATAAATCCAGTAGCTTTATAATGTCATATATTTCATTATTATTTCTTGTATATACATTATAATCATTCTTAAATGGTTAACATGGAGAATGAATCTCATCGCGTCGTGGAGACGGTATTCCGTACGTACGCACGAGCGATGATATCATTTCTATAAATATTGAATTGAATTGGAGTGGATTATACAATATATCAGAATCAATATGATGTTGTAATAACTATATATAGTTATTCTTTACACCATTATACCCATCCATGTAAGGTGGTGGTGGAAAATAGATTACACCACGGCGTGGAGACGGTATTCCGTACGTACGCACGCGCGGTGATTTCTTTTTCCGTAGGATGGATAGATGGTGAAATAGGGTTGTTTCATACTTATAATAACATATCAGTATATGAGTGATACTGATGTTATTACTTCATAATGAAACAACCTAAGAAGAAGAAGTGGAAGAAGAAATAAAGATGAAAGAATTGGTATCGGTAATTACCTCTTCTTTGAAGTGCCTCTTTGAGACCTCCTCTTAGGGCACTAGAATTGGTCTTTGAGGAAGACCAGAACCTCTAGGATGTTTCTAGGGAAGTGGAGAAGAGATTTTGGCAGGGGTTGGCCGAGCTTGAGTGCTCAAATTGGTGTGAGGAGGAGGGGGAGGAGGTGTCCTTTTATAGGGGAGGAGAGGGGCACCTTAGGAATTCTTAAAAATATTAATTTATAATAAATCTAACCCCACTTAAAAACCTCCAAAAATGACTCATATTCGAAGCTTAGATGAGATAGGGTTGTAATCTCATCAACCAATCAAATTTAGACATGTTTGGATATTATTTTAAACCTTATCAATTAGATTTAACTCTAAGTTAAATAATTTAACTTTTACCGTGTCTTTTTGTTTTCTTTCACTATATGGTTAATAAACTAACTATAACATGCCAAACGAACCCCAAATTGTTTATTATTAATACATATATCCTTATCTAAGTCATTTGGCCGAACCTTAGATTTTTAGGAATAAAATAACAATTAATAATATAATATTTGATTTAAAAACTATTTTGTGTCAATTTTGACACTATTTGATACATGATTTTTGTGAAAGTCATAACAGAATTATATGTTCGAACCAAGTTGATTAAATCCACACTAATATGTCATAGTAACCTATAAAATTAGTGGAATTCATAAAAAGTCTCAAATTATATTTAGTTTGGTGTTTATAACATCAATTATGTCAATATTTCATTAATAAGATAATTACTGCATCATCTTTGTGTCATAAATAAATTAACTTATTTGATGTTTAAAAATTACAAATAAAATACCATTATATATGAAATTTTTTTAGCTTTCTAATGAATATTTACAATCGAATTTATCTTATGTATAACCCCATATTAAAAATGATTTACTTATTAAACTTTGATTTTAACTATTTTAACCTTTCTTTAAATAAATTAATAATAAATGTCCTAATCTAATCCAAGTGGGCCTAAATGGTCATATTTTATTCCTAAGTTTGTTTTTGGTCGAATTACACTTGTCCAATAGAATTAGGACATGTGTTAGGGTAATATTAATATCATATTTACCCTTAGTTACCCTATTTACTATTAACCGCGGTAAAAAAAGTAAAAAGTTACTATTCACCAAAAAATTATTTTCATCTCATTGAACCACATTTTAGTCCTTGATATTAACCGTGTCTCTCGGATTTTCGAAATTCCAATCACAGAAGCGGTAAAATTAAGTTTTATGCCAAATTCAGTTTTTAACCTACCACTTAGTAGTTTCACTATTCATCAAAAATTGATGTTTTTTCAGAACAATGCCAAAATTTCATCCCAAGCTATATTTCATATTCCGAATTCAAAAATGAAGTCTATTTTACCAAATTCATAACATAAAAGTTGCATTAATTAATTTTATAATTAAATCCCACTGTTAAAACAAATAGCGTGTTTTTTAAGAAACAATATCTATCAAAAGATTGACACTGGTTTATGTCTAGTTTAAATGTGAAATTACATCCAATGACCAACATTGTATTAAATTGTAAAAATATATTCTAAATATACTTTAAAACCACTCAAATTAATGATTTATCACTATTAACTATTTCGATTAAAAAAGTTGTTTTTAATTAAAATTTAGTAATTTTCACTATTCATCAAAATATGAAAGTTATCCGAAAATCACCAAAATTTCAACCTAAGCTAATTTCGATATTCCGAATCCATAAATGATGTCCATTTTGAAAAATAAAATTTACAAAATTTCAAAAAGTGGTTATTAATATTCATAACGGCTAGTTTTAATAATATCTTAATAGCATATCGTTGTTTAATGAAACTCAGTATTGCGTACTACACACGCTATCGAGGAAGGTCGCGATTGCGTGTAATGCAAGTCAAGTCAAGGATGTGTGTTGTGCAAGCTCCTTTTGGTGTAGCATACAACACAAGACATTAATAAAATTAAAAAGAATATTTTTTTATAAAATCTTGGGCTGTTACAGACATCTAGTAAGGATTCTATACTAACTTGGATATTGTATTTAAATACACATATGAGAAAATCACAGAGTATTAAATATACGAGTAGTAAAAGGAAACATTACATTGATGAATGTGCCTGATGTAGAAGTGTAAACTTGTTTCTTTAAATAAGTTTATGGCTTCTAAACAAATATAGTATTATTTATTATATGAAATGGAAATAACCATTGTTAATACCTCATTAATTGATGTTTTTCGTGAATGTGTCATTGGAATTAAATAAATTTGACATTTACACATTTTCTTTAAATGTATTCGCCATAATAATTAAAGCATACTTGTATTTTATTCTTATTGTCTTGGAAAATATTACCTAAATTGGTAATGAAGTGTCAACTCAATACCTGTTCGTTTTGTAACATAAATCGAGACATGAGTAATGTGGTGAAAATGATATTTAACAATCATGATAAATATTTACATTTACACATTCCGGTGTACACTTCACCTTGTTCATATTATTTCTTCGCATTCCCTTTGAAAACTTCTCGGAGATTTGATTTATGTTATATCACCTATTTCCTGGTGTCGTAACCACAACTGACACCTTTAGTTTCCAATATCATATTACTCTACGCACATGCCTGTAATATTCATGGATACTCGTGTCAGTATAGAAATTCAATTTGTCAAATATTTATCGCATTTTAAAATGGTGGTAGAACATGCCATTTTTCTACAAAAATTAATTTTAGCAGATGAATGCCTTTTATCTCGATTACCATTGAGAAATTTATGATGAATTACTTAACTTATTATATGTGTCCCACTATTTTATCGTATTCTAGGAACCCTCTTTACTAGAATCCAAATAATATACCGCTTGAGTATTCTAGTGGAAAGGATCTCAGAACCACCCCTCATAGTCAACAAGATATGGCTATGCCACCACTTGGAGGGTTCTAGGTAGCCTTTTGGCTGGCCAACCGCTTTAACATGCAACTCCTTGATCTGTTGAGTGAAGTCTCAACTTCTTAAAATCAAAACATGATTTACTCAACTCTTGCCACTAAAATTTCAACAAGCTAGAAAAGGATATTTTATTACTACAATTTTAGTTAAGTCAATCCATTATTCTTATAAGGACTCCCTAGTAGTAAAAGGCACCCTCAACTATGGAATAACATGCACCTGAAATAGCCGGTTTTCTCCAAATTTGATTGACGAAAGGCTATTTGTAATTAATATATATTTGAGGGTATTATTATTTTTAGTGTGAGAAAAGAAGTCCTTTTCTATTTTTATAAGCACATACTAAGTTATCGCACTCACAACTGACCATGAAAGAAATAGAAATTTCATCATGTCACATGTTCATTTTATCTTGAATGCTAGTTTATTATTATACTATGTGATCATGCAATAAATTAAACATGAAAAAATAATAATAAACCATGAAGAAATAAAATGAAAATTTGATCATGAGAAGTAACTATTGGTTGATCCGTTGAGTGAATAACGGACCAACCAAATGCTTAGGGGTAAGTACCTTTTAGTCGCGTGTCTTGCAACTTGAAAAACAAATTTTTCTCATCTGATGCATCCGACTTTTGTTTGGTGTGTCGCCGTAACTCGACGAGAAGTGCGTCACTGGTCATCTTTTCAATATACAATTGTACTCACACGCAGGCAAGGGGGTCTGAGGGTATAAAATATACAACACTGAGAATGGATGTGCATTCCTTTATACATATAATGACCCTTGAGAGGACACACATATCATCTTTTTTTATTAAAAAAATTATCACAAACCATAAAATAATTAAATAAATAAATTAAATAAACGCACCAAACATACATTGGTAGGTCTAGGGCTCATGGCTTGCCTATATGCATTAAACTAGCGTATATATAAACTAAATGCAGAATAAAAATTAAACTTGCATTAAAATAAAATCTATGGTCATTTAATCGAATTAAAAACCACACTATTATTATTAATAATTTATCATCAATTTGTCCCAATTAATTAATTTAATTTTAAAAACTAAAAATTAAATTAATTAATTAATTAAATTAAATTACATATTAAATTAATAATGCATCATTCTTTATTAAATAAAAAATTATTATTAAATCAATTTAATTATCAACCATAATTAAAATAATTATCTTAATAATTTTTTATTAATTTAATTGTATTTGGGCACTGAAAACTGGGCATGGCCTATCTGGGTTGTGGAAAACCAGCACATGCCCAGTCGAGGTAGTACTGACCCCATGCATGGGTTACCTCATGGTGGTGTGCACCACATGGTGGGGAGGCGGTCATGGATTCCTTTAGCCAAATCAGTCCGCGTCGATGGTGAGGTGGGGGCAAAGGGTTTCAGGGGGGGCTCTTGGTGGCTGGTCTAGAGAGGCCAACATGGAGGTCTGTCGGTGAGATCGAGCACCATGGCGGTGCGCTACTGCAGGCGAGCGCTGTGGTGGTGCGCCGCTGTGCGGGTGTCTGTGGGAGAGTGCAGAGGAGGATGGAAGCTGTCGGCCAGGGCACTAGAGCAGAGGTGGAGTGGCATGGGGCTGTTCTACTGCAGCACGGCGGGGTAAGGCAACTTGATACGCCGCACCTGGTGAAGGGAGAAGAAGCTAGATTGGATGGATAGGTAACATGGTGCGAGACGGAGCCGGATGGTACTAGAGGAAGGGACCACAGTGGTGGCTGCGCTTGCTAGTGTCGGCTTGCACCTGGTCACTTTTTGGTGCATTGTGCGCTGCTTTTGGGAGGACAACCATGAGGCTTGGTGTTGCCCTACTATTTTAGCGGGAGGGATCTTGGTGTTCCACTGAGTGAGGTTTTCTACTGATCCTGGTAGAGGTGGTGCTTGGGTGCACTGCTGCACGACGAGGAGTGGGAGGCATATCGGGTGCAGCTACATTGGAAGATGAGTACGCAATTGGCTTGGTTGAGGCTTGCCTCCATAGTAAAGGAAAAGATGTATGGCGCGCTTCAGGAGACCTATGAGGCTGGTTTAACTAAGGGAGGTGGCAAGGATGGTATGCCATATCCACGGGTAAGACTGGAGGGAGAGAGTGGGGCAAGCATCTCAACATCCCAGCCAAAAAACAATTTCACAACCTTCACATGCAGGTCGTCACCGATAGAGTTTTTTTTTACATTTTTTCAAGAGAATATTTTTTAAAATACCACCAGGGTAAAAAAATTATTTTTTTACCTCCCAAAGGCGGCACCTGGTGTGCCGGCTTTGGGGGTTTTTCCGCCCAGGGTAAGGCGGCACACGGCGTACCGCCTTTGCCCAAAAACTAACCGCAAAGCCGGCACACCAGGTGCCGCCTTGGCATAATTTTTTTTTAAATTTTTTTTTATTTTTTTGGTTTGTTTTGTTATATATATATATATATATATAACAAAACTTTTCAGAATAATTTTTCTACTATTTAATATCCAGTGGTTCTACCATTACAACAATCTGGATTCTGACTGATACCCTCACCCAGGACTCCCTTTTATAAGGGGGTTTTCCCTGAAAATCAAACGGCATTTCTGATGTGGGATTCTGGTTCTTCTTTTCTTGTGCAGTACATTCTGTGTTTCCGATGTGTGATTCTATTTCAAGTACGTGACTTTGGAAGACTATAAAACATAAATTATAAGACCAATATAAATGAAACTTTAAACACTAATTAAACTTATAAGAAATAGTTGAAAAAATAATAATTTCATAAAAATGTTGATACAAATTAAATTATAAGCTTTCAAAACTACCTACTTGAAACTTAAACATATTTCATGTACGTGACTTTGAAAGCTTATAAAAGATAAACT
Organism: Viscum album; assembly: GCA_963277665.1. Taxonomy (NCBI): domain Eukaryota; kingdom Viridiplantae; phylum Streptophyta; class Magnoliopsida; order Santalales; family Viscaceae; genus Viscum; species Viscum album. The sequence goes on along the minus strand of OY728161.1, from coordinate 136,227,277 downwards.
ATAACACCAATATAAATTAAACTTTAAAAATTGATTAAAAATATAAGAAATAGTTGAAAACAAAAAGAATTCCATTAAAAATGTTGAACAAAAATAATTTATAAGCTTTTAAAACCATCAACTTGAAACTTAAAAATGTTTCAAGTTCCTGAATTTGAAAGACTATAAAACATAAACTATAAGACCAATACAAATGAAACGTTAAAAATTTATTAAGCATATAAGAAATATAGCATTTAAGGATCAAATTTTTATTCAAATGTTGTAAATAAGTATATTTAGAAATATTTCCAAAGGAGTGGTGGATCTTCGAGCTGCCAATGGCGCGGGGTAGGCTGCGTTGGCCATTGGAGATTACCATCTCTCATTGCCAAGTGGAATGCTTCTGGTTTTATATAAATATTATTATGTACCTAGTGTTACCAAGAACATAATTTCTTTATCATGTTTTGATATGGATGGATTTATTTTCATGTTTGGAAATAAGGGTAGTTTCTTTTATAAGAACAACGTATGTTATGATATGACACATTTAAATAACATTTTGTATGTATTATATTATGAAAACCAAGTGTTGAAAATTGCTAAAGAAACAAACTAAACTGATTCATACAACACCCAGTTGTGGAATCATCATCTTAGTCATGTAAATGGGAAGCATTTGACAAAGCTATCACTACTACAAAAAACGAGCAAGGGAAGCACCACTTTATATCACCGCTAAGAAAAAACTGATGATGAAGAAGCCATGTATCAGTGCTAAAATTTTAGCACTGATGTAGGGTAATCTTTATCATCACTGAAAAAGCTCTCATAAAAATCCCCATTATCAATACAAAAAATGTGCTGATAAAGAAAGCATGTATCACTGCTAAAATGTTAGCGCTGATACAGGAAGGTTTTATGAGTGATTTTTTAGCGCTGATAAACCCGTAGTTCCATATTTTTAATAAATGGTTAATGATAGAATAAATCTTATTAATGATTAATGAATGAATTATAATGGGTAGTGATTTAATGATTATTTTTACATTAAAATGGTTAACAATTGAAATTCATATGGTAATAAAAATACAAGAAATTATAATGTTAAATGCAATAAGAATTTGGTAATGTTGATATGGATGCTTATGTGATTTGTTGGGGATTATTTGTGTCATTATAATGGAATTGGTTATAAGAGGGTGGTAGTAACAAGGCAATGGTTGAAGAGGGTGTTTGGAGTGTTAGTTTGGTGTAAACCCTTAGGAAAGATTTATGTGTGACTATATACTTATTATATTTTCTTATTATTTCTTACACACAACCACTTGAGTCAAGAAACGTGATTGAAATCCATATGGGTACTTTAGTTCTGAGTGTTTTTCTCAATATCTAGGTTATAGAGGGAACACATATAGAACCACTCCCTATTCCCTTTCCCCCTTCACACTTAATATGCGTTGTAATGGATCACAGTGGGTGTATATATAAGACCTATAATTATTTTAGGTTTTGGTGTATATATATTCTTTTTTACATGATTATGTGTATTTGGTCTGGATACAAAGTGGGGGTTGTGCATTGTAGGAGGAGAGTATCATTTTTATGTCCTTCATGTTCACAATATCATACTGTGATTTGGATGTGATGTGTGGTTGTTATGTGGATATGGTTTTTTATGTGTTTGTGACATGTGTATGTGTGGATATATGGTTTTGGGATTATATAGAAGTGGTTTAAGTATAATAAATATTCCATTAGATTGTGATAATGACCATATTAGTGGGGATGTTGATGTAGGGTAATTTATTAATATATACTCATTTGATATTACACTTAGGATGGAGTTTGGAATTAGACACTAATAGGGATATAATGGGATGCTAGGTAAGTAATATTTGTTAAAATTGTCATATGGAATAACATGGGAGACCATCTATGACACAAGTGATTACCCCCCTATGATTTAAATTAAGTAACTTGAGCTTACCAAAAATAGTAGGCATGATTATATTGAATGTAGGGCAGAGACCTATGAGTGGTAGATTTATCATTCTTGATTATTCTTGTGTTTGGACTAGGGTGATTTGAGGAAACTATACTGAATATAAAGTAATTATATTTTCTGAATTCCATATTATAGAGATTATGATAATCCTTTCTTTACAAATTGAGTTGGCTACTGGTTTTCATCCATATGTACTTTAGGTTTGGGAGGTATAAAAGGATGTACTAGTTGACCATAGAAGGGTTGACCCAATAGAGGAGGATGAGTCATAGAGGATGATGACGTGTGTGTTTTACCATCCATGTTTACATTGTTGTTATTCTAGACTACTTACTCCATAGGAGTTGGAAGAACATTTTATATGTCATGGAATAGATCGGAGTTATAAATGTTGGAATAAACATGGAGAAAGAGAGAATATAGTTACTGTCTAGGATAAAACTACATTTTATGTATCATCATATATGAATAAAAATATGGATAATGAAGAATACCGTATGGAGGATTTGATTATAGATGTCAATGCTGATGATGATCCTATTGAGTGAATGAAAAATAAAATTGAAGATAAACTCTGTGATTTCCAAAAATTGTTTGAGAAGTTAAAGAGTTGTGAAATGATTCCATTGTATACTAGTTGCACTAAATATTCAGCATTTTCAACTATACTGATATTGTATAAATTGAAAGTATGCAATGGAGGGAGTGATATCAGTTTTACGGAACTACTTGCTCTCTTGAATGACATACTCCCGGAAGAAAATGAGCTCCCAAGCTGGGCATATGAAGCTAAAAGAAATAAAGATGGGAAATTATATCATCTGGACGACTCTCCAGCTATAAGGCCCCAGCCTTAAACCTTACTTAATCTTGAGTTATTACAAGATTACACATTGATGATCTTTTCGGGTTTAGAGTTTTAGAGAATTAGATCATAAAACAGGCATTACATTCCACATATAATCAAAGTGGTTACATAAAGATGGTATTCTTCATTCCCATCAATGTAAGCATATTTAAAATAAAACATGGATTCTTTCTTGACACTTCCTTGACACTATCATCATATCATGTACCTTTCCCTTGACCTGTGAAAAACATTTTAAAAAAACATGGGATGAGCATAAAAAGCTCAGTAAGGGATATAAAAATCTGGAAAGGAAACATGGGTACATATATACATAAGAATGAAATCATACATTAGCCATAAAACATAAGAACTTTAACATACCTCATCAAATCATGAATAAATCATTGAAATCATAAGACATAATGGAAACTTGAGGCATTCATAACATTCTTACGTAGGGAGTAACCCTCTTGGCTACGTTTGGAATACCCATAACAGTATATTCCCTAAATCTCTTCAGAGAAACCTTAACGTTTCACTCCTTCATGTTACTCAATGCATTGGAGAGCTACATCAGGCTCACCCGCCCTTAGTTTATCACGGAACCACCCGTCTTCATAATAATGCCCAAGAACCTCAACATAATCGTATCACATAAAATATGCATAAAGGAAACATAACATTTACACCTTTCAATCACAAGATATCAATACAACACATTGATATAAAAACATTATCAAAACCACTTTCAATACCAAAATAATAGAAAAGTAAAACATGGTATTTATTTTTCTTTAAAAAAAAGGTATGGCTTGTAGAGGAAGCCGACACACAAATAATGGTCATGGCAGCGGAGAAGTCGTTGTCGCCACATACGTATGAAAAAAAACATTCCCTTTTGTCATTTAGTAAATGATTCGTATAAAAAATATTCCTTTTGGATAAATGTAAAAGTCATAGGGGTTTATACACCATATAAAAGAGGGTTGTGTATAAAACAAAATATGCCTCAATGAAAGGAGATTGAGACGAAGTCCCATACCTCGGGTCCGACTTGACTCGGTCGTTCTTTAATATCCTGAATAATAAACTTGAGTTAATTTATACATGATTAAAAACGTTTTTCAGGTTCATTATTCCTTTTATATCACTTATTTCCATGTCATGAACACTATGTAATTATTTAAGTTAATAATCGTCGTTTTAACGATCATTGGTACTTTATTAAAAAATAAGCCCTTTGTAATTACAATTTTTTCATGTATCCTTTATGTCCAGAATCGTATTCATGATGTAGATATCATATATGTCATATATATCCAGTACGTGCATGCATTTATAATATTACATAATCATTTAGAGGTAAGAAATGAAATGCACCGCTCATGGAGACGGTAAGCCGTACGTACGCATGAATGCAACTTTCATTTCTATTTCGTATTTTATAGAATGGAATCATAATGATATAAAGGTATATTATAATTCCAGTGTAATATCATATATAATATCATAACTCCATCCTTTATACGTCCCACATATGGTATTTAATGAATCAAATCACTTTGAGGGGGCGGTAGTCCACACTTCCTTAAATGAAGATATCGCGTTTACCCATAATGGAAACCATAAAGGTATGCCAAAAAAGAAAAATAAAGAATCTTAAGGAAAACATAAACATATTATATATCATATATAAATATAGTGACATCTTAATGGCCACCTTTAAAGGTGTTAAAAGAATTTTGAACAATCATCGTTTCGGGAGGCATAAATTCCCCATCCACGGAAACAGTATGTCCTTTAACCATTAGATGTAGGTGTGTGTAAGTGTTGCTCGAATACTTATTATAAAAACATCCTAGTATATTTAAGATACTGTAGTTTTTACAAAATAAATTAATAAAAAGAGTTTAGGGGGTTTGAGAATCAAAATAAAACAAAAGGACTCAAGTGAAGACATTACCTTAAAATCGGGTAACTCCCATTGGTTTGAGCTCAAAGGCTTCCTTGGGAAAACTTCTTCCCAAATTGAGGCTTCAAGGAGTAAGATAGGTATGTGGAGAGACAAAATGGGCAGGGGTTGGCCGAGAAAAAGGATTTGGAAGTGTGGGGAAGTAGGTAGGGGTGGGGGCCTTTTATAAGAGGAGAGGAGGGGCACTCTTGGAAAGTAAGGAAATGCTCCTTTATTTTAAAATGAGTTTCAGATTTTAAAGGTCCAAAATTGAAATAATTCTAGGATAAGGTGATAAGGGTTCGAAATATACCTACCCAATAGGTTTTGGACATGTGTAGGTTGTATATTTTACATTATCATTCCATTTTATTTAAATCATCAAATAATGAGGTCATCGATGCATCATTATGATGTCATAAATATTTTAATTTATTTAAAGTCTAAAAATTATAAAAAAAATACTATGATGTAGGAAATATTTTTAGCTTTCCAATGACTATTTATAATCAAAACCCTGACTTTTATAACCCCATTTAAAAATTGTTTTAGTAAAACATATCATGTTTGTGTCATTTTTACTTTATCATTAAATAAAAAGACATTTATGTCATTTCCCAACCAAAGTGGCTCCATGAGGTCCCCAAGCTGACCCATGGATTTTCTTGGTCGGACATGACACATCCAATAAGTGTAGGACATGTATCAAGCTCATCTCATATTATTAAAACAATATTTTTTCCTAAAACTACACTAATTACCTTTAATCGCGATTATGAACATAAAAGTTAATATTCACCAAAAAATTATTTTAATCTCATTGAACCACGTTTTACTTCTTAATGACAACCATGTATGTCGGATTTTTTAAAATCAAATAACATAAGTGACAAAGTTTCATTTAAACGAAAAATCAGTTTCTTTAACTACCACTTAGTGGTTTTACTATTCAATAAAAATTGAAGTTTTTCAGAAAAAAACCAAAACTTCACCCTAATCTATATTTGATATTATGAATTCAAAAATTATGCCTATTTTACAAAATTCAAATCATATAAGTCACGTTAATTAATTTAATAAATAATTCCCACTGTCATGAAAAAAAACGTGTTTTTATGGAACAATAAGTATCAAAAGATTGACATCAGTTTAAGTCCTATTTCAAAGTGAAATTGATTCCAATGACCACCATTGGATTAAATGGTAAAAATATATTCAGATTACAATTTAATAACACTTAAAAGTATAATCTAACCATATAATTAAATTAAATGAAAACGCAGTTTTGATGTAAAATGCAGTATTTTCACTATTCATTAAAAAATGAACATTGTCAGAAAAATACCAAAAATTTATCCAATTTAAATTTCAAAGTCCCAATCATGATGAATATGTTTAGTTTGACAAATTTAGATTATAAAATTGTCGAAAATTTGAATGAGAAAGGGTTTTCCATCAAAAGGCAGTAAAACAATCTTTTAAGAATATTTGTGTATTCCATGCATAAGGTTGTATATATTATCATTTTAAGCCTCTAAAACATTATATTAATCATTAATAGACATAGGTAAAAATGTAAATTATTCATTACTTACTTTGGATGTTACATCCTTCCCCCCTTTAGAAAATTGCGTCCCCGCAATTTATTTACTTATCAAATAAATGGGCGTACTTATCCCTCATTGCATTTTCAGATTCCCATGTTGCCTCTTACATCATGTGGTTTTTCCACAAAACCTTTACCTGATTAATCACCTTATTTCGTAACACTTTCACCCTGTGGTCCAGAATCTGGACCGGTTGTTCCTCATAAGATAGGTTCTCTTCCAGTTGAACTACCTATGGACTCAAAACATGAGATGGATCTGGCATATACTTTCTCAACATAGAAAAATGAAAAACATTGTGTACCTGAGATAAACTCAGAGGTAAAGCCACCTGGTATTCAACTGATCCAACACTCTCCAGAATTTCATATGGTCCAATGATCCTTGGACTCATCTTTCCGTTCTTACCAAATAACATCACACTTTTCCATGGGGAAACCTTGAGAAAAACATGATCACCTACCTCAAAAGATAGATCCTTCCTCCTGTTGTCTGCATAACTTTTTTTCCTGCTCTGAGCTGTTCTCATGTGTTTCTGAATCAGCTGAACTTTTTCTGCCATCTCTTCTACCAATTCTGGTCCCATCAACTTCCTTTCGCCCACTTCATCCCAGAAATCTGGAGTTCGGCACCGCTTCCCATATAATGCCTGAAATGGTGCCATCTGTATACTAGAATGAAAACTGTAATTATATGAACATTCAACCAAAGAAAGATGTTGGTCCCAACTTCCCTGATAATCCATTGAACAAGATCATAGAATATCCTCCAAGGCCTGAATTGTTCGTTCCGACTGCCCATCTGATTGAGGATGAAATGATGTAATAAAATTTAATTCAGTACCCAACGACTTATGAAGGCCTTTCCAAAAGTTATAAGTGAACCTGGGATCACGATCAGATACAATGGAGAGGGGAACTCCATGTAACCTGACAATCTCTTTAAGATACAAACGAGAAAGTTTATCTAGGGAAAAAGTATCTTGTATAGCAAGGAAATGAGCAGATTTAGTCAAGCGATCAACAATAACCCATATTGTATTATTACCTTGAGATGTCTTCGGTAATCCCACAACAAAGTCCATGGTTATATTCTCCCATTTCCACTCTGGCACTGGTAAAGGCTGAAGCATCCCTTTCGGTAACTGCTGCTCTGCTTTAACCTGTTGACAAGTCAAACACTTCACAGTAAAATCAGTAATATCTCTTTTCATTCCATCCCACCAGTAATACTCCCACAGATCATTGTACATCTTAGTACTGCCAGGATGAACTGAAAACGGAGAACTATGAGCTTCACATAACAACTCTCTCTTCAACTGTAAATCACAAGGCACACACAATCTCTTCCCAAATCTCAAAACACAATCACTATCAATGTTGAATTCATGCAACTTACCTTTCTGAACCAGCACTACCTTTTTCTGCAACTCACTGTCTTGATTCTGTGCTTGCTTGATTCTATCCGATAGAGATGATCTCACTAATACCTGAAACAAAACAGAAGAACTTCCTACACCAACAACTTCTATTCCAAATTTCATCAAATCCTTAACCAAATGATCATGTTCCAAATGCAGCATTGCTAATGAATAATTTCTTTTTCGACTCAAAGCATCAGCCACTTTATTTTCTTTTCCCTGATGGTAATGAATTGTACAATCATAATCCATGATTAATTCCATCCATCTCCTCTGTCTCATGTTTATCTCTTTCTAAGTGAATATAAACTTTAAACTTTTGTGATCAGTATATATTTCACACATTACTCCATACAAATGATGCCTCCAAATTTTTAAAGAAAAAACAACAGTAGCTAATTCCAAATAATGTGTAGGGTAATTTACCTCATCAGTTTTCAACTGTCGTGAAGCATAAGCAATTACCTGATCATTCTTCATTAGGATGCAACCAAGTCCTTTCAATGAAGAATCACTGTATATAACAAACTCACCATTCCTAGAAGGTAGTTCTGAAACTGGAGCATTCATCAATCTTCTTTTCAATTACTAAAAACAATCATCACATTCTTCTGTCTAGATAAACTTAACACCCTTCCGAGTTAGCTTAGTCATTGGAATAGAAAACTGTGAATAAATTCTAACAAACCTTTGGTAATAGCCTTCCAAACCAAGGAAGCTACGAATTTCAGTTACATTTGTGGGTCTTGGCTAGTATTCCACAACTTTTGTTTTTACAGGATCAACAGTTATCACATCTTTAGAAAAAATGTGACCAAGGAAAGAAATTTGTTGCAACAAAAACTCACACTTGCTGAATTTTCCATATAGTTTCTTTTCTTTTAAGGTTTGCAAGATAACCCTTAAATGTATTTCATACTCCTCTTTACTTTTAGAAAACACAAAAATATCATCAATGAAAACCACCCCAAACTTATCCAAGAACTCATGGAAAATTATATTCATTAAGTCCATGAATACAACAGGAGCATTGGTTATCCCAAAAGGCATTACTACAAATTCATAATGGCCATATCTTGTACGGAACACGGTCTTCGGAACATCTGCTTCCTTTACCTTCAGCTGATGGTACCCCGATCTCAAGTCAATCTTTGAAAAATAATGATCTCCCTGGAGTTGATCAAACAAATCATCGATATGAGGAAAAGGATACTTGTTCTTAACAGTAATATTATTCAAGGCCCTATAATCAATGCAAAGTCTCATTGAACCATATTTCTTTTTAACAAATAAGACAGGAGCACCCCATGGTGATGTGCTGGGTCGAATGAATCCTTTACCTAATAAATCTTGCAATTTCTCCTTAAACTATAAAAGTTCAATTTGAGTCATTCAATAAGGGGGTTTTGAAATTGGCTTAGCATCAGGAACTAAGTCAACAATAAAATCAACTTCCCGATCTGGTACTATTCCAGGCTACTCATCAGGAAAAACATTAGGATACTCATTTACCACTGGCACATCATTAATCTGAACAGTTCCTTTATTTTCAACGATGTCTGCAAGGTAACATTCATTTCCATCTTTTACAAGTTTCTTGGCCTCTTGATAAGTTATAAATAGTAAGGGTTCATTCTTGTACACAAACTGAAAGTGTTTTTGAAATGAAAATTCATTAGCTCTACAGTCAATCTTAGCATGGTAAATAGAGAGCCAATCCATACCCAGGATAACATCAAACTCTACTAGAGGTAGAAAAATAAGGTTTTCAAGTAGGTTCTTTCCACAGATAAGGATAGGAAGATTCTTATAAATTCGTTTTGCCTCAACATTTCCCCTAGGTGTTTTTACCAAAAGTTCAGGAGTCATTTCTTGAGATGGTATTCCGATTTTACTAGGAAAGGTTTCAGAGATGAAAAAATGTGTAGACCTCGAATCAAACAACACACTGTCATAATCTGAAAAAACAAACAAAGTAACTAGTACAACTTCATATGATGGCCCGACATCCGCTGAAGTAGTTGCAAAGGATTTCACCACCCCTTTCTACTTGTAGTCTAACTGCTTACCATCACTCAATCTCTTTGTTAGACACTTGTTTTCATAGTGACCCATCTCATTGCACTTATAACATATCACTAACTGTAAATAAAATTTGGTCTTGCCATCACCTTGATTCTTTTCAGTGCAACCACGAGCCTTATGTCCCATCTTACCACATCGGTAGCACTTTCCAGAATTCAGAAGACATTCCCCAGCATGCCTTTTTCCACATTTATCACAAACTGGAAACTTAGTTTTCTTACCATCAGACTTTTTTGAAAAATTCTTACCTTTCTCCTGCCACCTTGGTCTCTTCTTCTGTTGGTTGTTATAGAACACTTGATCATTGGAAAACTCCATTTCCACCTTCTCAGCACATCGAACAAGCTTTTCATAACTTTTAAACTTAGAAGAAGTTAATGCCCTTCGATATTTTGGCTTTAATCCTGAGTAAAAACGATTGATTATACTATCAAGGTCTCGGATAAAATTTGGAGCATACCTTGCCAATCGAGTGAACCTTTCTTCATAGGCAGCCACTGAGTCTTCCTCTTTCCTCAATTCCAAGAATTTTTTTCCATCCTATGTCAAACAGCCTTAGGAAAATACTTCTCAAGAAACATACCTTTGAATTAATCCCAGTCAAGAGCATCAATCTCATCAGCGTCCCTGATATTTTTAACCATCGACCACCACTGATCTGCTTCACCCTCCAAACAGTAAATAGCAGGACAAACCTTTTGATTGTCTGAACACCCCATGACCTCGACAATCTTCTCCAGTGCTTTAATCCACCCTTCAGCTAACACAGGGTCAGATGATCCTATGAATGATGGGGGATGTTGCCTCATTAAATGTTCCACCACTGACATGTTCCTTTGCGGTTGATCTGGATGATCTCGTGCATGGATACCACCACCATTTATCGCTTGAGTCAACTGTGCCATTACTGCAAAAAACGGTTTAGTTCCAATTCATACCATCTCAAGATGCTGATTCGAAAGGTTATTTCCTTCGGAATGCCTTCCTAGCATTGCTTCCTCGTTTCCTCTGTGGAAAACCATTTTGAAAAAACATGTATTAGATGAAGCAACATGGTAATCTTCAAATGCTATATCATTTCAGTCATATCATAAATTACCTTATAATTTAACAATTTTATAACTCCTAATGTTTTCTAAACCGACCTTTGATACTAACTATAAGGCCCCGACCTTAAACCTTACTTAATCTTGAGTTATTACAAGATTACACATTGAGGATCTTTTCAGGTTTAGAGTTTTAGAGAATTAGATCATAAAACTTACATTACATTCCAAATATAAACAAAGTGGTTACATAAAGATAGTATTCTTCTTTCCCATCAATGGAAGCATATTTAAAATAAAACATGGATTCTTTCTTGACACTTCTTTGACACTATCATCATATCATGTACCTTTCCCTTGACCTATGAAAAACATTTCAAAAAAACTTGGGATGAGCATAAAAAAGCTCAGTAAGGGATATAAAAATATGGAAAGGAAACATGGGTATATATATACATAAGAATGAAATGATAGTTTACCCATAAAACATAAGCACTTTAACATACCACATGAAATCATGAATAAATCATAGAAATCATAATACATAAAGGAAACTTGAGGTATTCATAACATTCTTACGTAGGGAGTAACTCTCGTGGTTATGTTTGTAATACCCATCACAGTATATTCCATAAATCTCTTCGGAGAAACCTTAAGGTTTCACTCCTTCATATTACCCAATGCATTGGAGAGCTATATCGGGCTCACCCGCCATTAGTTTATCACGGAACCACTCGTCTTTATAATAATGCCCAAGAACCTCAACATAATCGTATAACATAAAACATGCATAAAGGAAACATTACATTTCCACCTTTCAATCACAAGATATCAATTCAACACATTGATATAAAAACGTTATGAAAACCATATTCAATACCAAAATAAAAGAAAAGTAAAACATGGTATTTATTTTTCTTTTAAAAAAAGTCATGGCTTGTAGAGGAAGCCGACACACTAATAATGGTCACGGCGGCGGAGAAGTCGTTGTCGCCGCATACGTATGGAAAAAAAACATTCCCTTTTTTCGTTTAGTAAACGCTTCATATAAAAAATATTCCTTTTGGATAAACATAAAAGTCAAAGGGGTTTATAAACCATATAAATGAAGGTTGTGTATAAAACAAAATATGCCTCAATGAAAGGAGATTGAGACGAAGTCCCATACCTCGGGTCCGACATGACTTGGTCATTCTTTAATATCCTTAATAACAAACTTGAGTTAATTTATAATTGTTTAAGAAACTTTTTAAAGTTCATTATTCCTTTTATATCACTTATTGCCATGTCATGAACACTATGTAATTATTTAAGTTAATAACGGTCATTTTAACGATCATTGGTACTTGAGTAAAAAAAATCCCTTTATAATTACAAGTTGTTCATGTATCCATTATGTCCAGAATGGTATTCATTATGTAGATATCATATATGTCATATATATCCAGTACATGCATGAATTTATAATATTACATAATCATTTAGAGTTAAGATATGAAATGCACCCCTCATGGAGACGGTAAGCCGTACGTATGCATGAACGCTACTTTCATTTCTATTTCGTATTTTATAGAATGGAATCATAAGGATATAAAGGTATATTATAATTCCATTGTTATATCATATATAATATCATAACTCCATCCTTTATACGTCCCACATATGGTATGTAAAGAATCAAATCACTTTGAGGGGGCGGTAGTCCGCACTTCCTTAAATGAAGATATCGCGTTTACCCATAATGGAAACCATAATGGTATGGAAAAAACGAAAAATACAGAAGCTTAAGGAAAACATAAACATATCATATATCATATATAAATATATTGATATCTTAATGGCCACCTTTGAAGGTGTTAAAAGAATGTTGAACAATCATCGTTTCGGGAGGCATAAATTCACCATCCACGGAAACAGTATGTCCGTTAAACATTAGATGTAGGTGTGTGTAAGTGTTTCTCTAATCCTTCTTATAAAAACATCATAGTATATTTAAGATACTGTAGTTTTTACAAAATAAATGAATAAAAAGTTTTTAGGGGGTTGGAGAAGCAAAATAAAACAAAAGGACTCAAGTGAAGATATTACCTTAAAATCGGGTAACTCCCTTTGGTTTGAACTCAAAGGCTTCCATGGGAAGAATTATGCCCAAAGTGAGGCTTCAAGGAGTAATATAGGGATGTGGAGAGATGAAATGGGTAGGTTTTGGCCAGGCCAAAGTCTTTGGAAGTGTGGGTAAGGCAGTAGAGGTGGGGGCCTTTTATAAGAGGAGAGGAGGGGCACTCTTGGAAAGTAAGGAAATGTTACTTCATTTTAAAATGTGTTTCTCATTTTAAAGGTCCCACATTGATATAATTCTAGGATAAGGTGATAAGGGTTCTCAGTATACCCACCCAATAGGTTTTGTACATGTGTAGGTCTTAGATTTTACATTATCTTTCCATTTTATTTAAATCGTCAAATAATGAGGTCATCGCTGCATCATTATGATGTCATAAATAATTTAATTTATATAAAGTCTAAAAATTATAAAAAAACTACTATGATGTAGTAAATCTTTTTATCTTTCCAATGACTATTTATAATCAAAAATCTTACTTGTATATCCTCATTTAAAATTTTTTTTTGTAAAACATTTCATGTTTGTGTCATTTTTACATTATCATTAAATAAAAAGATATTTATATCATTTCCCAACCAAAGTGGCTCCATGGGGTCACCAAGTTTACCCATGGATTTTCTTGGTTGGAAATGACACATCCAACAAGGGTAGGACATGTTTCAAGCTCATCTCATATTATTAAAACATTATTTTTACCTTAAACTACACTAATTACATCTAATCGCGATTAAGAACATAAAAGTTACTACTCAATAGAAAATTATTTTAATCTCATTGAACCACATTTTATTTCTTAATGACAACCAGGTATGTCAGATTTTTTAAAATAAAATCACAGAAGTGAAAAAGTTTCATTTAAACGAAAAATCACTTTCATTAACTACCACTTAGTGGTTTCACTATTAATCAAAAATTGAAGTTTTTCAGAAAAAAAAACCAAAACTTCACCCTAAGCTATATTTGATATTCTGAATTCAAAAATGATGTTTATTTTAAAAAATTCAAATCATATAAGTCACATTAATTAATTTAATAATTAATTCCAGTTGTCATGACAAAAAGCGTGTTTTTACGAAACAATAAGTATCAAAAGATTGACACCAGTTTAAGTCCAATTTCAAACATAAATTGATTCCAATGACCACCATTGGATTAAATGGTAAAAATATATTCAGATTACACTTTAAGACCACTTAATACAATAATCTAACCATATAAATAAATTAAATGAAAAAACAGTTTTGATGTAAAATGTAGTATTTTTCACTATTCATTAAAAATTGAACATTGTCAGAAAAATACCAAAAATTTATCCAATGTAAATTTCAATGTCCCAAACATAATTAATATGTTTATTTTGATAAATATAGATTATAAAATTGTGAAAACTTTGATTTAAAAAGGGTTTTCCATCAAAAGGCAGTAAAACAATCTTTTAAGAATATTATTGTATTCCACACATAAGATTGTATTTATTTTCATTTTATGCCTCTAAAACTCTATATTAATAATTAATAGAAATAGAAAAAAATATCTATTATTCATTACTTACATGGGATGTTACATCAGCACTCATAGTACATGGTCTGTTATGTTGGTAAATTATAACTTTCCACCCTGGTTATGCATGAAGTAGAAATTCATCATGTTATCTACAGTTATATCAGGACCAAAATTACCAGGTAATGATATTGATGTTTATCTGGCTCCTTTTATTGTGGATTTGATGTTATTTTGGGATTCAGGTGTTATGATGTATGATTCTTATAAAAGTGAATACTTCATGTTAAGAGAGATGTTGTATGGGACAACAAATGATTTCCCTTCTTATATAAATTTGTCAGGCTATAGCATTAAAAGAACTCAAGGTTGTCCCATGTGAGATGAAAATAAAGAATCAATTAGGTTGAAACATTCATCTAAATCTGTGTTTCTAGGACATCGTAGATTCCTACCTCATCGGCATAAGTACCGATCTTGGACAACATCATTCAATGGATGTTCATAACGACATGCAACACCGTCTCCACTGACAGGTGATCAGCTGTTTGAGAAAGTAAAAGATTTGAACACTCTTTTTGGTAAACCATTTTCGAAAAACCTTACAAAAATCGGTTGAAAAAAGAGACTAGTTTTTTTTTGAATTACCACACTGGAATTGTTTTGTATG
This sequence comes from Viscum album, assembly GCA_963277665.1. NCBI lineage: Eukaryota > Viridiplantae > Streptophyta > Magnoliopsida > Santalales > Viscaceae > Viscum > Viscum album. The sequence goes on along the minus strand of OY728161.1, from coordinate 136,212,036 downwards.
TAAGACATTTTCTTGATGTGATGCATGTGTAATAAAATGCATGTGACGGTGTTATAGGAACATTGCTAAATTCCCCTAAAAACAAAGGATGGAATTGAGGCATGGTTAGACATGGTTGAAATGGGAATATGAGAAGAGTTGTCTCCTGTGAAGGGTGAAAATCCAATGTTTCTTCCTCATGCTGCTTATACTCTTTCTAGGGAGGAGAGATATATCTGTTTTTCAACTTGTTCAATGATGTAAAGGTTCTATAGGGGTATTCATCAAATATCAATAACATTGTGTCAATGAATTGTATTAAGTTAAAAGGATTCAATTCACATGACTTCCATGTTTTGATAAAAAAATATAATTCCTACAGATTTATGTTGCATTTTTCCAAAGAATTTTCATCATATGTTAACCAAACATTGTTTCTTTTTCAAAGCTATATGTAGAATTTTTTTTTCAAATCTATATGTAGCAATGTTTTAATCAACTTTTAATTTTTCATTTATGTCGTTCCTATATTTTATGTTTTATAGTCTTTCAAATTCGCGTACTTGATACATTTTTAAGTTTCAAGTAGACGGTTTTGAAAGATTATAAATTAATTTTTATAGACATTTTTTATGAAGTTTTTTTGTTTTAAACTATTTCTTATATGTTTAATCAATGGTTAACGTTTCATTTGTATTGGTCTTATAGTTTATGTTTTATAGTCTTTAAAATTCGGGAACATGAAACATTTTTAAGATTCAAGTTGATGGTTTTGAAAGCTTATAAATTCTTTTTGGTCAAAATTTTTAATGAAATTATTTTTGTTTTAAACTATTTATTATATGATTAATCAATGTTTAATGTTTAATTTGTATTGGTTTTATAGTTTATCTTTTATAAGCTTTCAATGTGACGTACTTGAAATATGTTTAAGTTCCAAGTAGGTGGTTTTGAAAGCTTATAAATTAATCTGTATCAACATTTTTTATGAAATTATTTTTGTTTTCAACTATTTCTTATATGTTTAATCAGTGTTTAAATTTTCATTTATATTGGTCTTATAGTTTATGTTTTATAGTCTTTCAAAGTCGTGTACTTGAAACAGAATCACACATCGGAAACGCAGAATGTAATGTGCAGGAAAAGGATAACCAGAATCCCACATCGGAAATGTAGTATTGTTTTCAAGGCAAACCCTCTTATAAAAGGGAGTCCTGGGTGAGGGTATCAGTCAGAATCCAGACTGCTGTAATGGCAGAACTGCTGGATATTAAATAGGAGAAAAATTATGCTGAAAAGTTTTGTTATATATATATATATAACGAAAAAAAACAAAAAAGAAAAATAATTTTTTTTAAAAAAATATTTATGTAAAGGCGGCACCTGGTGTGCCGCTTTTGCGGTTAATTTTTGGGAAAAGGCGGCACAGCATGTGCCGCCTTGCCCTGGGCAGAAAAACCCCCAATGGCGGCACACCACATGCCGCCTTTGGGGGGTAAGAAAATAATTTTTTTTAACCTAGATGTATTTTCAAAATTATTTTTTTGAAAAAATTTATAAAAAAAACTCTCACCCATACTTTGCCATTTTTTTATTTTTTTGATGACCTGCTTTGAGTCTACCATGTTCTTTCCATTTCATTTAATATAGGACACAAAATAATGTGTTCTTCTTTGTTTGTATAATGACATGAACCACAAATTTGAGTCAACATTTTTTTTAAACATTCCTAAACATATATAGGTTTAGATAAACAATAATAATATTAAAATATTTAAATAATATTATAACAAAATTATTATAATAATCAAATTATTATTATAATTTAACTATTATTATATTACAATGAAATTATTATTATAATTATTATTATGAAATCTCAACGGATGAAATTGAGGTTCGTATATCTAAATCCTTGTATTTATTAACCAATGTTAAATCTGAATAAAAACATCGATTAACCGCAGATTGACCATCGGAAGTCATATTAACACACGGTTTGTGGCATTGGGACCGTATTGACGCCCTTAATTATATTTTATGAAAATTTAATTTATTTGGATGAAAATCAAAACCTGCACGCTCTGATACCACTTGTTGGAACTGGGCGTGCCGCGGAAGTCCCAAACAGGTGGGTTGTAAAATTTTTCACACCGACGATCGATGTAAAATTGTCAAAATCGGTGAATATCAACTCGATTAATTCTGAGGATCTCGCATGAAGGGTTTTAAGAAAAAACAGGACCGTAAAAATTCATGGTTTAATTCTAAAGTGGAACATGATGTCTGCTTGTCGTTGGCGATCGTTGCTTGATAAAATCCAAAGTCTAATTCCTCTAGATTGTCCACACACACTTCAGGTAATCTGTGGGAGTGTCATTCGTCGTAATCTAGGTTCTACCACTGAATTGCGATGATTCCTTCGATGCTCCAACAATCACCACACTGATTCGGTAGTGATACCTAAGGGAGTGCTTGATCCATGCTCCATGGATCCAGAGCATCTCTCTCTAGATTATGGGAGAGAGGATAAGAGAGATAACCACCATGAATAGTCATTAGAAATAACCTCCCCTCTAATATTCATAGTGTCTAATCAATTACCTAAAAGTTCAAACCCCCCTGAATAATCAACACACTATTAACGACATTTTATGACTATTAAACTATGTCATAAATATTATTATCATTTACTGGTAATATATTAAAATATATTACACGATAATAATTGAGTCCTTAACTTAACTTTTTGCTCCCATAAATATTAATTGAACCATGAATAATTTAATATTCGTCCATTAATATTGTTAATGTATTTACTAAAACTCTTAAATACATTTAAAAAATAAGTTTAATACACATTATTCTAAATTATGAATTATATGAATTTAGTTATTACAGTGGTGATCATTTTAACTTTGAAAAAATCTCGAACCCCTGTGGCGGGGACCACTATGTTCACATATTCAACTGAATAGGGATGATTCATGAATACTGTATTGTGTGTGACCCTCTTGGGCATTATTTCAAAAACAGGGAATAGTATTCACAGACCAAGAGTGAGATCTAGCAACCCATCATGGCCCTTGAAGAAATAAGAATTTTTATAGTAGCAACAAACAACCTACAAACACGAACTGTGTAATATAATCTCTTTGTCAATAATATCTCATAAAGCAAGATGCACTCTCATGTCATGACCCTTTTTCTTACTTTATTGTTTATTGATATAACTGGATGGATTTACCCTCGAATTCCTTGGACATGGTCTTATAAGGGTACTGCCATCCATATCAACATGGCGTAAATTAAATTACTTTCATGACTCGGAAGAGACAAAACCTTTCTTGACCATTTAACCAATGACATGCCACAAATGAAGCACCCAACACAAACTAGATCACCACGACTTCATTGCCATGATTTTCGTCCTGCATCAAGGTGCACAACAAAATAACATGCATTGGTAATGATCACAAGTCAAGAGACCATTACACATGATCGTAGATAAGAACATCCAATCACACCTGAAACATGTGGTGTTCATATTGGCAGGTCACTCCTTATGATTTCACTACTAGAGATCACCTAATGCGAACTTCATGAGAAGAAGTCTCAATGCTTATGAGCCCCCAGAAACTGATGGTTAGAAATCTACTGTGTCCAATCAGTATGATGTATCTATATCATAGAACATATATGTAAGATTAATTTCATAGTATCTAGAGGTTCTCATTATATCCTAGGAACTATTATAACATTTCGTTAAGATAATTAATCATTGGACATTGCTATTTCAATAGTGTATGAAAAATTGTCTACACTATAACGGAAAGATGATATCATTCATAGATAACTGTATACACGATATGGTAATCAAAAGAACTGAATAGTTGGGTATAATGAACCCACTTTTTCAATAGGTCCATCCCTCATACACGGGGCTTTAGGAACCCAAGAACAAACTAGAAATATTGTTCCAGTGAGAACCTATCCCAAGTCTACCATAACAAAAAAAGTAAAACCAGTAGAAATAAAAAGGGATGTCTCACTCTCATTTGTGGCCAGCAAGATACTGCTACTAAATCACTATGAAGAACTCCACTGATACCACTTTGTAAGGACCCGGACCCAAACAACCACCCGAACATTGCTAAACGGGCCGGGGGTTACTACCATAGGTGAACCTCCCAGAATGCCAAATTTTTCTGACTATCACCGAGGGTCTGATGTTATATTGGGGATGCTATACCCTCTTGGATGATAGTAATTGTACTAGTACGAGTAATGATAAATGACATACAACATAAATAAATGACTCGATAGACTCGAACCACATACGAAGAGCGGAAGAATATCCAATATCAATAAATAGTGGAAGAAATATATAAACAAGTGTAGCGGAAAGTAATCAAACAACATGATGAACCACTTGTAGAAACAACAAAACAACTAAGCATGCATCCAGTGAAGGTCATAAAATATAAGGGAGCCAATGGATAACCAATAGTAGCTTCAATAAATAAAGTCACATGATGATACATGAAAGAAAGAAAAACGAATTAAACTCTATATAGGGAAGAACTCATGGTCCACACCATCTCAAAGCGATAGCTAATCCAATCCAGCTCATGAAGCTGGTATCTTTCTTGCACATAAATCTATAAAGTCTACATGCGTTTCAAAGGGCCCATGTAGGGTGTGAGACGAATATCAGTAAGATACCACCCAAGAGTGCGTACCTAATATATGTTTCTAAACAGGCATGCAGTTATGAAAAAAATTGTAAACAGTACGATGCACAAATAAACATAAACTCCAAGGGTTCTCAGTAGCCACCACGAAGTGTCACCTACTTCGGAAAACACCAAAATCTATGTCCTGCAACCCGACACCATGTTTTGCCTGACACCTCAAGTATAAAGTACCATCGTCTTGAAGGAACCCCAAATTAGTAGTAACCTGGAGGAACAATGATGTTTGTCCCCAAATAAGTAACTGGAGGGGCAACGATGTCTTCCCTCAAATCACATAACTACAGGGGCAGTGATGTCATGCCTCAAATCCTGGGGATCCTCTTACCCTATCCTGAAAGCCTCAAAGCTTTCCCCTAAAGTCTCCTCACCTCCCACGTGGATTCCTATGGAAAGCACCACAAACCAATTGTACCTAAACCATTACTAATGGGGGCCTCTACCAACAAGAGTGATCAAAAACACCCCATCATGGAGTCTTTCTTTGTGAACACTAATAAATGTTTTGGGTGAGCGGTAATCACCAAATAATGTTCCCAAGACACAACCTCTTGGACACCTCATGCCCCTGGGACTTTCCCACTCAAGTCTGAGGGGATTCCCAACAAAGTAACCCAGTCTATGTCCATCCTGGCATCACACCAACTCAAGCTGAAATCCATGACGTCCAATCCCATTGTCAGAACCACCCAATGTAATTTGGGCATTTCCCAACCTATTATCAGCATCACTCAAGAGTATTTGGGTCGTTCACAACTAAACCCAAAGGTTTTAGCATACACAATATTACAGATCACATATATATTTAACCAAATGAAATACTTAAAATTGGAAAACAACTACACAGTTGAATTTCAATAACTATGTGTTGTCCCATACCAGCACCATGGTCTTGGAAGCCTTAAATAATTCATATCATGAACTAACTAATGAAACTCAACAATTTAATCAAATAAAATCAACGTATATCAATTTGGAACCCCTGAAAAAATGCCCCAATTAAGAAACAACAAATTTCCAAGACCCTATCAATCCAAAAATGATTAAAGGAATAGAAAAAGGCATCCCCTAGGTCCAATAAACAATTAAATATTCTATGGATGGTAAAACAAGGTCACAGTAAAAATACCCAAATACACGCTAAATTCGCATGACCCAAATGACAAAAAAACACAGAAAGTGGTACAAACCACCTTCCTAGGACTTGCAGACATATGAAAGTCCAATATCAAGCTCCAATTCGATGAAAATATTCGTAGATCTATGTTTCCGTCAAATCCCAGTAATTCCACTCAGATGGAAACTACGATGTGTGAGGCAAAGGATTAATAACGAAACAGGGTGTGCAGATTTATCCTCATTGTTATGATCTAGAAGTCACTTATTGATTGAATAATGGACTTTGGTTGGTGAATCTATGGAAGGTTATATAATTTGGTTTTTCGGAATTGAAATGTTCTGAAGTTGGGGAAGAAGGAATTTACCAAAATTAGACGTGAAACTCATTCATTTAAGGTTATAAACATAAAACAACCCAACATGTATTAGGGACTACACGTTGTGTAGTAACCTTGTCTGTACTCCGACATAATCAGGGGTAGTCCAAAGGGTTGAACGTGCCACATGAGTCTACACACAGATTGAACTCAACCAGTAAGTAGAATGAAGGATACACGACATGTCGTGTGACACTACACACCGTGTAGTAAGAGATTCCTAAATGGTATTCACATATCATGTACAAGGGGATAACCCGTCTGGTACATGCCTAACCCATACACTGTGTATAATTTATAGTACATGTCATGTAGTCTAGAAATTTCCAGAACATCCCAAATTTTCGCACTTTTCTCAGAAAAAATTCAAAAATTCAAAGAGGGTTGGGATTTTGACCCGTTCTAAAAACCCAGGTTCTTATAATCCATTCTTGACCCTAGTAAAAGTTAGGTATTGGCTTGACTTATCCTACAAGACATCGATCCTCTACTTAGTTGGTGAATCCGAATGAGTCGCATTATCCACCAAGGACCTAGTTGTGATCCTTATCTGTGTATCATGATCATTTTCAACTCTGGAGTGAGTTCTGCTAAAATGATTTTATCTATCTCCTGTTACCTTTCAGGACGAACATTACTTAAAGGATAGTTGTCATTAAAACCATCAGTCTCGTGGATTGTGTTCCCCTAGACATGTTCTTCATGGATCCTATGAACTAAATCTCGAGTAGCAGTATGCAATTGAGTTACATGTCTCTAGACTATGGGTCTGTGTTTTGAGTGCATCTGGATTGTGTTTCTCTTATATTATGTTCAGTAGACATATACTATGTAGAGATGACTGTACCATTACTTTGGGTACTGATTTTTGGTTTTTGGGGCCCTCTATTATGTATTCTTATACTCACCCCTGCATGGGTTTTTCCCACAAGGGGCATGTCTTGTGTAGACGGGTGGCCTTTTGATGGAGTACAGGGCCGACCGTGATTGGACTGGGCTTGTTGTGTTTTGTACAGGATGATTTGTTCCTACTTCTATGAGAAGTAGTCCTTTTACCTCTTTGTGTATACAGGTTGGAAATTATATTTTTCAGACTCTTGTTTTTGGGTGATTGTATTCTAATCCAATTTTACTTTCCTCACATTACTTCCATTGTAATCTGTTGGTTGTTCTTAGTTGTATACATACATTTTATTCCTTTGTAGTTTTTCCATTTCGACATTTATTCTCTGTAAGATGTGTGTGTGTGTACAAGGACTTAGGAAATGATTCCCATGTCATTGATATTCCTACTCGGTGGTAGTCACCAGCCCCTGGATTATTTGAGGCAGGCATGGGGAGTCACGGCATAGGCCCCAATGGGATGGGTCAGGAAATATAAGTATATTTAAATTATTAATATGATATTATTTTAAGATCATTATGTAAATTTAAAATAATCATTATCTTCATTCCATTTCGATCAATGAAAAATGAATAACATTACTCATGCGTAAATATGGCTTACTGTCTCCATGACTATAATGTTGTTCATTTTTCATAACCACAACTCATGGATTGATATAAAATGTTAATTTTAGTATAAATTTTATAATATTTTCATAAATATTATTATTTAGATTATATGCATACTACCTAATGGATGTATAAAGTCATACCTAGTTCGTTGGAATTGAAATATAAAAATTACAACACCTCCATCAAAACCCAATGTATGGAATTATATCTTCACCAATAATTTTTTGGATCTCTATGATACTCTACACAACCAATGTGTAACTCACTAACCCTTAAACTAGAATTATCATTTCATCTATGAGAAATATTATATAATGTTTCATACACCACATGCATATTTTTTAGGATCAGCTTTATATTTTGTAAAAATATTGGATGTTCATTAAATTAATTTTTTATAACTGGACTAATATTTTCGGCACAAATTCCACTTGGATTGATATCAAGTTTATCAAATAATAAACTTAAAAAATAATAATAACCATGTTAATTATCATGACATATCATCATTTCCCCATTCATTCGATATTTTCATTGTCCTCTATGACATGTTAAACACCATCAGTAATTCTCCTCAATTAAAAAACAAACCAATATTTAAAAATTTAATATATTAGCATTAATATTCAAAATTATAGTTCCATGCTTTACAAATTTTATCCCAAAAAAATCATAATGCTATTCAAAATCATTTTAAATAATTAGATAAATGTTTTATTCTACTATATATTATTATCAGTTCAATGTATAAATCATTATCATGAATTATTTTAAATTACAATCCTATAATATATGGATAAAATCATGCAAATTTATTTTTGATATAAATAAATTAGATTCTAGAGTCACGTACATCAATATTCTTGAATATAATCTATCTACAAGCCCAATTCCATATACAATATTATTTTTATTGATCCATAATTCTTTAATATTCCCAAAAATATAAATAAAACAGTACTATTTTTAATTGGATTTATATTAATTAGAGAAACGTTATCAATGAAAAAATATATAAAATTTGAGTCAAAGATCTATTTCCAATAGAATAGAATATTAAAAACATTACCAAATCACTATCAACTATCTAATTGAAAAATACCATCATAAATCTCGTTATTGGATAATACATCATGTCAATTTTATATAGACAAAATATTATTCATATCCTCTATTTTTTTAATCCAAATTCTACCACTCAAATAATATTATCTATTTTATAAAAATAATATATTTAAAAATGATTTATTAAAATAAATATTTCATTTAATATTTTTTTTAATACCCATCATTAACTAAAATATCCATATATCATTCATTAAATTCCACCTGATTAAAAACTCTACATCCCTAATAAAACATCCCACCCAAACATTCATTCATAGACTTAACAAATTATCATTAAAACATTTATGTTATAAAAAAATAAGATCAAAAATTTAGAAACTACAAGATATAAAATTTTTCGGTGTCTACATTATACAATCCATTAAAAAAATTTATTGTAAAATGTTTGTCTATTCAGGTATATATAAAATATAATCATAAGAAATATTATTAATTTATCAATCATAATTTAAATTAAATTACACATTATATTCAATAAGGAAATGTATAATAATTTGGGATATTTCATTTTCATCTTTGATTCCATCTCATTAGCTATATTCCTTAACACTCAATACATCAGAAGAACTCGCACTATGTAAAAAACTAGCATACACAAGTATTTATATCTGTGATTCAAAATATCACATATACAAAAAAATAGTATCCTTATTGATATAAACCACGTCAATATTATGTGAAAGGTAACTATAATACATATATATTATGTATACATGGAAAATATCATGAATACTCAATAGAAACATCGGTATACTAAATATATACGAAAAATCGTCACCACACTCAAACCCCTTAAATGATCTTATAAATCTGGGTTAGGTAATACTTCCCATAACAACACCCCAATATCAATGTTAATGATAAATTCATAAGAAGACATGATTCCTAATAAGAAAATACAATGATCTCCTCTTCTAATTTGTGTTGGATTTTTTCTACTGTTTGAAATTATCATATGACATCAAATGAAGGACACACATTTCCGTATATTCTATATTATCTCTATTTTCATTATATATAACTATTAAAAAATACCCAATACAGTATTTAATTTAATGAACTATATTATATGGGATTCTATGGTGACATAATAAAGGAGTACTAATAGTTATTTTCTTAAAAAAATTATACAAATCGAATTAATCCACTCTTTCTCCTCCAAAGTATATTATATATTCTCTATGTATATCCTTTATTGTTTAGAATTATGAATTTTTCTAACCATTGTTATATAAGATGAATATGATAATTTAGAACAACAAGGTTCCAAGGGAATATTGTAATACCCTTCACATCCATGTTGTTAGAAGCGTATTGTGATTGGATTCAATTTTTCTTGTAACTCCATGAGGTTTAACCATGTCATTCACATTATGATTTTAAAAACAATAAAATTAGATCTTATAAATAATTGATAATAATTTAGATAACTTTTTTAATAATTTAATTATAACTCAAACATAATTAAACCCTCTTAAGGTCTAGGGTAGTCCTATAGAAAGACAAATTGAAATGTTTGGATATTTTTATTATGGAACAACCATTGGATTTAATAGCCTAACCAAAACAAGAAGTTAAAAATTCACTTTCAAGATAAAGACTCCTTTATATAAAATCTACCAAAAAGTTATTCTTAATATATATAAAAAATATTCATTATAGAATATTATTACATTGAGATACCCATATCTGATTCCAAATATGAACTATATACCAAAAAAAACTACATCTTGTAAATTTTGAGGAATAAAAAACATTGGATAAAACAGAAAAATATTTTCCATACCCTCTATCCAAAAATTAAAAACATGACCATAAATTATTTGATATCTCTACACATATACCTCAATGTCTCTACGATATGACTCATGTACCTTGAATAAGATAAAGATGAAACCATCATCTAATGATGACAATATCCTTTAATAATATCATCATTTTCAAGATAATATTATATATAAATTTTTATAACTATCAATTTCATATAATACTAATGAGAAAAACAAAAATATAATTTTTAGATCACAAAATATTCCACTATAATACCCTTCCTAGTGGTGTATATGATCCTAATGTAATAATCCTTTAATGATCACACCCACACTATCTAATACAATTTAAAATTATTTTGGGAAAAGATATATATCATAATATAATACCACATTGATTATTACACCCATGGATAATACCATATGGACTTAAGTGTTTTTATCAATAACCAGTTGCTAAATAATAGTATTGAGGGACCCAATAAATCACTATAGATAGAATTACCCAAAATGTCCCGTCACCTAAGAAAATAAAATTTAACCAACCCAATAATCCTAAGCATTAAAATAAAATGATAAAATCAATAATAACCTATAAAATAGTATCCCAATAATAAAAAAGGGTTATATGAATCTAATAGAATACCAATACATCCCATGTATATAAAAAAAATCATTCAACTGAATGATATTTGTAAATAGTATTTATAAATTACATCATTAAGGCATTAAAATCAGAATAAAATCAATCCTAAGATATAAATTGATATAAAATCCATCTAAAAGTTTTACATGAATTTTTCAACACCACCACATATTTAATATATATTAAGATGGTGTTTGTATATACTATGTGTGAAAAATAATGTCAATATAATCTTACATGACATCAATAATCAACCAAAGTTTAAAAAGTCATTGTATGGTTTTTCTACTAACATTAAATGATGTAAAAAAGAAATATAAATACGATTATACCATTTTTAACATTAAACAAGCGACCTAGAAACACACATATACCTTATTTGAAAAATATAAATGCATACACAAAATGTTGGTTAAATATTTCAATGACACACTCATGCCATAAAAAATAAATAGAAAATTAAATGAAAGAATTATATATGTATGTATCTCTACCAATCCCATGTATTAAATTTTTTTTATGAATATCCAATGATATTGTATGTATCATGAAAAAATTTATCATCAAGAAAATATCACAGATCTCACACTATTTTATCAAACCCAAGGCTCTGTAAAATGTTAATTGAACAAGTAATATTTAAATTTTAAAATATTAATATATCACAATCACGTAAATGGAATCTCAATTCCACCAAGTGGTTTATCCCTTTAAAAGAAAAATTAAATTCTATAAATAATTATATCTACAATTAATATTTAATAACATACTTATTATTCTCAATCCCATTATTTTTTATTGATATACATTTTCATGAAAAAAAAATTAGTTGTCCATCATATATAAATGATTCGTAAAAATATAATCCTTATCACTTCACTTCTAATAAATCATAAAAATTAACATAACCTTATAGAAAATTTAATCATCAAAATCATTAATTTTACAACATCACTCAAACACCTAAAAATGTTTTTTATTAATATAATGATCATTATTATAATAAAAATTTATAATAACAATTATTCCTTTTTTCTAGCAAAAATTTATCCATGAATGTAACATTATAAAATATATAGAGAATAATTAAATTAATAAAATATTAGAAAAAAACATATTCATAACTAATTAATCAAATATTTATCTCATTAATTTTATTTCAATATAAAACCCCTTCAACACTTATATTTATAAAAATAAAAATAATAATTAATAAATTACATTAAAAAAAGTAATTATTCATAAAGTTATTATGATCGGTAACCTACCATTTGTTTAACAAACAAAACCAGAAAATATATAATAATATAATTAAACCAATATCATTTGAAATTAAATAATGCACAAATCTATAAGAGTAAAATATTAATACAAGGAAGAAATATTAAAACATTATATCCTTATAAGAAAATTGGTCTACCAAATATATCATGTTCTTGATAATAACACCTTTTATGATAAAAAAATATCATTATTAAATGATGAAGACACACTCAATAGAATCTAATGTGATACAAAGATTTTGCGAAGAATAAATAATATAACAATGCATTCCTGATGATTGTTTTATGACTAAATTACCCAAACACATAAAACTATAAATAAAAAAATATCCTTTTTTAATATGTCATGAAAACTCATTTATTGCCATATAGATTACAATCATACACCAGATGGATGTGTAAAAACATCATGATGGTCTTTCTGGGAAATCCCAACCACACTTCCCAATATAATGGGGACCTAATAGACTATAAATATGTACCCAAATTTATTTCCTTCTACATAACATAAAAAACCAACACATATCCCCATGATATTTTCCTCTCTTCACGAAAAAATAAATAATACCCCAACTTAATTAACTAAAATAAACACAAATTCAACTTAAACAGAATACAATAAATTATATGGAGTCCCTTATTTGTTAAAAAAATTACACCATAGAGTTTCCCATGTAGGACATGAATTATTGAGAGACTCCAATGAATAAATCTTTCCATTGAGTCCTCATTCTAACATATTTCATACAAGTCTCATTTTGTACATGAATTTGTTTTGAAAACAAACAAAAACATAGTTAAACCTTTTCTAATAAAGAATTTTGACTATGATTATTTATGTTCACTACATTTTTTGTAAAATAATAATTTTTATATACTTCCACATCATCATGGGATTGATTTAGTTCATGTTTTGACAACTGAATCTAGTACAATAAATTATAATTCTACTATGATTTTGTGGTAATTCAAAATGACGACTAACTTCCACAACATTCTCTCATTCTAAAAAGATAATAAATAATGTATTCAATTTATATTGTATACCTGAACATTTATATCCATATATAGGTGGGACATGAAGACACACATGACCACCAAGTGAAAAATAAATGGGTTTCATTCTTCTATATAATAATATTTTTTCCATTTTGATCATATAATGACAAAATAGTTTCCAAATAAAATTTCATTTTTATTAAGTTAATTTCTCACAGTTATAAAAAATAGAAGTAATAGTTGGTTATTTTGGACCCATATAAAATATTACATGTGTTATTTAAATGATCATTATTAATACTAACTATATATAATATAATTTTTGTATAGTGAGAGTAATTATTAGTATATATTTATAGTTATGATAATGTATAATTGAAACATATTTATGATGTGATGACCACAACCAGTAGGATCATAGCCAATGAGGCACATATATAGGATTTTTATGAGAGATAGAATCAATATACTTTTCCATTAACTGAGACCAAGATGATATCCAACAACCTAAACTCAAATTAATCTATTTATGGGTGATATTCATGTCATAGAGATCACAACTCAAACCATTTTTTCCAATCCACACCAATATAGAACAACTATCATACACCTTACCCTTATGTTGTATTCTAATGTAATAAGTGGTTGTGTGTCTTGACTATCATAATATGACTTTTTATATTAATGAAATAATTATTATAATTATACTTATTTATTATAATATTATAAATTATTATACAATGAGTCTGAAAAAATATATATTTTGATACTAATAAATCAAAATTAATTTTTTTGGGAAATAAAATGATTTAATTTAGAATATATTTTGATAAATATAGGAATATTTAAAATAATAATCATGTAAAAAAATATTCCAACACAAATTTATTTATTTAAGTATAAATGATGAAATTATTTAATTTAGTATAATGCTATTTTTATTTTGATCATAAAGATGACACTATCGGAAAACCTTGTATTTTTAATAAAAAAAATATTACTAAAAATTGAAAATTTTAATATTTAAGAAAATGTTTTTATAAAATAAATATTTTTTAAAATAATCATTCCAAAATTATATAATGGTTATTTTTTCATAATTTTCGAAGAATGCCAAATAATTGGGTAAAATTTTACTATAATAAAATATATTGTTTGTAATATGACATCATAATATCTCAAAAATGGTGTAATAAATGTTATAAAATGAATTAAAGAACAAATATATATTTAAATATAAAAAAAATATGTTTTTAAAGCAATTTTATTATTTTATAATCCTCTAATAAATCCTCTAAAAGCATTATTATATTTTATTTATTTGAAATTGATTCATTAAAAACATTGATAACTTCCACAAACTGAAATAATTGTTTTAAGATGTTTTGTTCTTTTAGTTATAAAATATTTAAAACAATAAATATTTGGTATAATTACTAGGAAAAATCCATGGGAGTGTTTATTGTATTAATAATTTTATTATATAGAGTCCATAACCAATGTTTAGAAAATACTAATAAAATGACCTCTTTTCTCTATAAATAACAACCTAAATTCCATGTCCTCTTCACTCAATAAAAACTGAGTAATAATTTACCCTCCCTTCCCCATCTAACTCAATTCCAATTTTTTCCTTTCCCATTAGAATCAACTCCCAATATTTTAAATGTTCCCTCTCACGGTAAGGGATCCTCTCCTCTAAAATTTTATTTCAAGAAAAATATTTAAACTAAGACATATAATTAAAAAATGTTCATGTTATACTATTTTTTACACATAAATTTTTTTACCTTATTATTCACATGTAATGAAAGGATACATTTCACTCATATTAAACCCTCTCTTAAAACTTTATGCGAACACATTATGATGCAGAAATTATCCTACGACTTTTCCATAGAGAAACATTTGTGCATTGAATATACATCATCATTTCTAATCATTGATATTCAGTAACATATAATTATAATATAATGATTTGGTAATTAAATTTATACAACCTAGACTGCTATATTATGTGATTAAAATTGATTAGAGGAATTATTATGTTGTACGGTCTATATAAGACAAAAATGCATGTACATGATATAAATGTGTTGGGTTGGCCTTAAATTATTTTTCTCTACAATGAATTGGTTATTGTTTTTATCTCATTATATTATATGTATGGTTTATGGTAGATTATCCTATGAATATTATTTTATTATGTCTTGGTAGTTAGCTTCGAATTGTGCTTATAATGTCATTTTTTATATTGTTTCCACAATCCTTTATTTTCATGTTGTCAAAATCCTATATCAATCATTAATTTTAATATCTTTTATTCTCACTCCTTTTATGTCACCTTTATATTTCTCTTTTCCAACATGTATTATATACATTATTTTATTAATTTATTATTCCTTTATTATTCTTTAAATCTCACCACTTTTTAATGAACAACCCTAGGTTATCTTGTGCAGTTTTAGAAGTGTGATGGAAATTTAAGATCATGTTATGGAGTTTTAAATCGTTTGTTTATATTAATATTTCAAGTTAATGTGATGTGTGACTAATTTCGTAAATACACTAGTCCTTTCAATGTTCTGGGATTGTATTATGAGTATCATAAAATAATAAATAATGAAATAATGTTTATAAAAGATATGGTTTTTTATATTTGGTATTAGAGAAATCTCTAGTTGTTTTTGGGAATAGGATTAAAAAACTCTCTAGAATTACTTTGGGATAAGAATAAAAAAAGAAAATCTTCGAAAAATTATGACAATGTACAAATTAAGTGGTTTTTAAGATACAAAATACCTAACTAGATAATACAATGATATGGATCATTGATACATATACCTATGGGTAATATCCCAAAAGGGGGAATATTGTGCATTGAATAAATACTAACCTAGAGCATAACAAATAATCCTTACTACACACATTTTTTCTACCCCTCATAGGGCCTATTGGTTGGTAGATTAACACTATTTTTATAACCCATTATTAATCGAAGATAAATTCCCATAAAATTTAATGTTGGAAAATATACCATGTATAACATTGATTGAATCCTATGAATTAATAAGTTATGTAATATATATAATTTTGGAGTTATCATATCAATGTTAATATTTTCCCTTTTATGTGTTTAATAGTTTAATAATTCCTATCGAATAATTTTTTTTAGTCAATGGATGGAGAAACTATGTCAATGAACAATTTGATGGGAAATTATCAAATGAAATGCCCACACAATTGTAGTAGGATTAAAGTGCTTCAATATAATACCTAAACCAATAAATAATGTTATAAATAGAAATATTAATCATGAGGAAAACCCAAATCCACCTAAGAATGATGAAGGATCAATTGAGATATTAATGTGACAACAGCCTCTGACTTTCAGTGAAGCTTTGAATAAATTAATCATTGAACAATGAATTAACTCCCTTTAAAAGATAGTATCTACCCTATAATTGTCCTTATTGGAAAAGATATTACTTATTGTTTATTATATAGTAGTTGAAAAAGATTATTGGTAGATGCTGATCAAAAATACAAATATCAAGTAAGATATCAAAGTAATAGAGTGGAAGGAGTTCCAAAAATATTTGATACATATTTTACTAACAAAACCTTATATAAATATTATATGTATTTCTTTAGCCTAATGAATAATGATGAAAAATTCATTGAGTTATATGAGGATAAATTCATAAAACATGCATTATATGACTTTTTTCTTCATTGATCTCAAAATTAATAATATCCAATATTTGTGGCCCAAATTTACATCTATAGAGAGATCTGGTGATTCATGACATTGACATCTCTCTGGAAATTTGTAAATGTTCCCTTAAAGTAGAAATAGAGACCAATTAATCTCAATGATATCATGTGCTTAGATATTGGATGTTAAGAATTTAGTTTAATTCAAGTGTAAAAATTGAGAAATCGCCCACCAAAAAAGTTCAATATCCCACTTCTAAAAAGTAAGGGAAGAATCATCCAATAAATTTCATGAAGGGGACAATGAGATTATTTTGGTGTATGAAAGATGGAATCATATCAACTGAATTTTTATTTGAAAAACCTATCAATGTAATGGAATAATGGAATTATCTAGTCCAGCCTAATCCTACTGTACATAGTTTCAATTTCATGGAAATGAAAAATATGTGTATCAATGCACCAATACTATAGTTTATGAAAATTATAAATGAGGAAACCTCCAATTCCTATAGATAAATGAAGACCTTATAAACTATATATATTGAGGTAGACACTGAAAATTATGTCCTAAGAGGTAAAAGATTCTAGAATAGAAAACTAAGTTTTTGAATTTTGATCTACACATTCATTAATATCAAACATGTAAATAAAATAATTCAAACAACACATTAAAACATAGATATTTACATATTAGTTAAAATTATTAATTTTAATATTATGTCATCCCAAGTATATAACATGTCCCCTATCAATATTTGTGTTCTAAACATCCCAGTTATCCCTAAGGCTCAACTTTTAAGTGAATATGATTCAATTCATTATACGTTTTGGATTTCATTTTATAGAGAAATTATAAATTTTTGGTAGAAGGAAATCATGATATGTATCGTGAATAGCCCTATGTTTTTATACATGTTCATGGAAGAGGATGAATGTCATATGGTATCACCATCTCAATAATATATATTATTTCTTCATAATAAAGCATATATTGGTCAAATTATTGAGGCAATGGAAAATATTGTCAGTAATAATATTCCCATTGTAATGGAGTAAACTAATGTGTTTCATAGTTAATTTGTCTGTCTTCCACATAAATGAGAGGTTGAGTTATTTATTGATATTATACCTAGAAACATTCAAAAATATAAGAGTACTTATTTAATTAACACTATTGAACATGAATATATGAATAAAAACAATAATGTAATAATAATAAAGGGTTTAAACACCCAAGTGATTAACTATGGGGTCTGAAAGTCCTATACACCAAGAGGAATGATGATTTATTGAACATATACATTAATTAACATGTGATAAATAAGATTACATTAAATAACATGTATATTATTACATAAATTAAAAAATTATTTTATCATCTCTATGGATTATGTTTTTTTATATAATGGATCATTGGTCAGGATATTATCATTTAAAAGGTCAATAAGGTATATATATTAATGGATTATTTTCAAACAATGTATTTTCAGCATGATTTCTTAGTGTTTTCATTGGGACTCAATAATTCTCCATTTATCTTCATTGACATCATATATTGTGTATTTAGGGATTACCTTGATATATTTTTTGTAGTATTTATAGATGATATTAAATTTTACCTAAAAAGGAAGGAGGAACATGTCCGTCATTTGACTATTGTAATAAAGGGATTTTGAAGTATAGAAAATATGGGGTTTGGATTGATAATGTAACACTCCTCTGATACGTTATCACCAATAAATCATATATTTGTATCCCTATTAAATAACTACAATTGAAGGATTTCCTAGACCAATATCTTGGATAGATATGTGTAGTTTATTTGGAAAAAATATGTACTATAATCAATTTATGATAAATTACTCATGATTTTCATTCCCCATAACCACGTTCACTCATAAGAGAGTAAATATTTACAATACCGATGAATACGATTAGAAAGATAATCAGATAAAGTTCACGATGATCCGTACTCCTTTAAAACCACAATATTTTATGATATATTAATAAATTTTATTCCATTGATAACATGGGATATACACATCCCCGAGTAAAAATGAACTACATTATGACATACAATTTAAACTAGAAGTTAAATTCATGAAAATATTTTTTATATCCACATTATTAAAAAATGTATATTTTTTTAGATAGAAATAAACTATTTTAGTATAGTCAATATAATATTTTGGAAAAAAATTTCACTCAAAAATTGTTGTTATTGATATTTGTGATCAAATAATATAAATAAAATCTTCCAGAGCAAGAAAATTTAATTTGAAAATTATCTTTATTTGGGAATTTATAATTTAAATATTATCATAGATTGATTTTCAATAATTTTTTTGTTAAAGAATGTTTTTTATGTATGATGTTGAATAATTATTAAAATCCTTCTTTTCATTTCAATCATTTGGAAATATTTAGTTCATTTTTAAAATTGATTTTAAAAGTTATATTATTTCTTTACTTTTACAAATAGTTTAATTAAGGTCATTTGGATTAATTTTATGTTGTATTTTTGTATAAAAACCAATACTATTTTAAAAAATTGAAAATTAATATTTTTAATGTTTTTTCGGATTTAATTATATATTTAATTATATTTCTATTATTAATTTAATATTTTAAAATCGATTACATATTTAGAATATGAGGTTCAAAATTATTTAAATATGACCATTTTATTTTTTGACTATATGAATAATAACCAAATAAATGTTTTACCCCTATAAATGTAAAATGGGATAGTTAGTATTAAAACTCATATGAAAAGGACTAAAATTTAAGGAAACACATTCAATTATCCATTTTAATGATTATAAATTAGAAATTTCTATCCATCTCTTGAATATATAGGCACATTGTGCTCCTTTTTCATATAATATAATATTTAACTAATTTAATAAAAGAAGAAATAAAAAATGTCAGTCTCTAGACATTAGTACCTCTAAAAATATCATTGAAAGAGAAAAAGAGGATACATTTAGTTATAAATTATTATCTAAAATATTAATTAATTTTTCTAAGCATGGTAATTTAATTATATTTTTTAGTGATTGAATAATTTCCATAAATTCTTATACTACCCCAACATAGTTATAATTTAATTAGTAGTAAAATTAAATAAATTATTTAAAAAATATAAAAACCAATAAATGATTGGTGAAATATTATATTCAATGAATGTTTAAGATAAATATAACATGTTACATATTTTTAATGGATTATATTCAAAATCTATTACTCTGATGATGTTTTCATTGTTAAATTATTTGTATAGTTCTTAAAATTAAATTACTAGCATTTGATGATATAAATATTATATTAAATTTAATAAAAAGCATAAAAAAATTTGAATGATAAACAACATAGTTAAAAATGGTCCAAAATATCATTTTATGGTTATTTATGAGATACTTGTTAACTTATAAGTAAAATTATAACCCTTTAAGACTATAAAAAGTTATTGGCCAAATTTAGGTTAAAATCTACTAACATAGGGGTTAAACCAGAATAGAAGCTTTAAAATGACTTCATGAATAATAAAATTTCATTTTATGGTTATATTTTTATCATATTTTCTCTACATAAAAAATATCATTATTTTGAATCATTTTTATCGAGGTTGAGTTAATTATATTTAAATATTTGTAGTAGTTCCACCTGTGTCCATATCCTCCCTAGTAAAAGGAAACCACTTATCAATTTTATATATAAAACTTTAAGCCATATAACTGAAAAAATATTAAGAGTTATCCAAAAGAATTAACTATCCCCGAATTATTAGTTCTATTATTCTTGAAAGACAATTAAAAGTGTCTTTAAAAAAGGACATAAAGGAGGCATACCAAATAAGTTATAATCATCTTACCTAACTTCTCTTAATTGTTTTAATTTTTTGAATCCTATAAATATATGGTATTAATCATTCACTAATAGATTCAATAACTTATGTTTACCAAAATTCTACTTTAATTATGTTACAAATAGTAGCCACCATATATTCCATCAAATGATATTTGAATGTAATGTTCATCCGTACATGTGGAATACCATATCCACATAATAATACAATTCTTTTCCCATCACCAATATTCATGGATTCTTATTATGAAGTATTTAATTTTTTTAATTATATCTTTTTATATTGTTATTATTATATACTTATGAAATCATATCAACTTTATTAACTTCACATCCATTGGAAAACTATAATGTCACTTTTGCGTATGTGTGGACTACCACATCTAAAAAGTCATGCAATTTGTTTTTCATTTAATCTTTATATGAATGGTTATAACTAAAAATTTGATGAATATAGACAATATATATGATATAATAATTATTTTATAAATTTTAAATGTTATTATCCATTCTTTATCTCAATCTATAAAGAAATGAAGGCATTGGTATACATATGTATGGCCTACCATATCCATTAATGGTGTTATTAATTGTTATATATATTCCTTTTATTGATGATTATAAATATATATCAAATTAATTTATATTGAATTTTTATTATTATCAACATTTTAAGATGATGTAACATTGATAAAAATTAAATACATTGGACTACATAAACAAATCATTCACGATAAACGAAGCATTTATCTCATAGAATAATGGTTTTAATAAAAAATTGCTAAAAAGGGTTAAAATATGTTATATATTAATCATATATTCTATGTTATATTTGATTACGGGTCGGGAATATATATATATATATATATGTATAATAAATAAATATTTAATATTATAAATGTTTCAACACATAAGAAGAAATTAAATATGTTCTTTCAGGGAATTTTGATTCAATCCCATTTTAATATTGGTTGATTTTATTCATGATACATTGGGGATATTTTATGATGTAAAACTAATAAATTGATATATTATTTTTTATCAATAGGTTATTTCAGTTTAATAAATTTTTTCCATTCAATTTCTTTACTTTATGTTCTCATGTGATCAACACAATTTTATAAATGAAAATTGATGACATTGACTATTTGGTTAGGACGAATTTTCCTCAATTTCCATGTTTTATTTATAATGATTAAATGAATGGTTTATATTAATCTATGACATTTTTTATAATTAGTTTTTGAACTAGGATGTAATTTCATATATTTATTTTCAAATAACTATTAATTTCATTTTTCTTATGATGTGATTTTATATTTTTTCTAATATTATGAAAGGAATCATTGTTTTAAAATACACTGCATGAGCATTATTTCTTGTCATATAAACTATTCATTGAATTAAATCTTCATTTTCATATTTGAAATTTTCTTTTCAAATAATGTTTTCCTTAGTAATTGTGAATTTTTTATATTTTAAAGAATTTATTTCCAAATGAAATGTGTATTTTCCTCATGAAATTTATTATTGATCTTTTAACAAGATTATCATGTATGATAGAGTCCTTTGAAGTTAATTAATATTTAATAGTGATATGATCTAATGGTTTCAAACATTTTTTTCATTAAATTTTTTATGATTATTATGATGATATTTTTACAAACCCCCTTTATTTTCAAATGGTTATGCTATGAGAAAATAATTAAATATTTATAAAACCCATATTCTTTACATGGGTTATCTTATGATGATGTGATAAATATATTTTGATCCAGATGAAAATATATTTATGGTTTTCATTATGTGATGGGTGGTCCATGAATTATATAGACCATATAGTAAATGGTTTATTTTTAAAATATATTAGGTTCTCAATTGTATAATAACATTCAAAAATTCCCACACCGCACACACACACACAGGTCATAATGACTAGTCATATCCCCACAAAGGGATAAAATACCAGTATGTCCCTAGTTATCCATATATTAAAGGACTGAAATCCAAAAATTAACTTTCTCAAAGGTCGCTTCATTGTGATGTCCCAATGGTTGTGATCCACTATGATTTGATGGTCTTCATAGCTAACCCTGACATGTGGATAATTACTTAAGTAATAAATTCCTCGATTGATTAACCAAAATGAAGATTGAAATAGATTCAATAATTCTGCATTTTTAGAAGATGGATCATGACAGTTAATGGAAAGGGGATATGTTCTAGTTTTCAAAAAAGAATGTTCAACTATCAATTCATGTTTTTATTAGAGAGGAACATAATGAAGTTATGTATCATCATATGATGGTCGGAAATGTCCTATAATTATATAATTGTTTTGATGGAATTATATAGTTTAAGAAACATGTATGTGTCCCATTAATACCGCAATTTAAGATTTAATTATTAGATGAAGCTCACATTTTATCATTATATATTCATTTATAATGAATATAGATATAAAAGGATTTGAAAGTGTATTTTTAGTGATACAACACGTAAAGGGATACTATAGAGTATGTATCTCTATTCTTGGTATGTCAGCAACATAAATCCGGAATATAAATTACTCTAAGGTGGTTGTTAAAATGTTTACCCATACCTAAATGAAAATGGAAAATCATTACCGTAGGCTTCATGGTCAAATTTTTTAAAACATATACAAATATTAATGTCATTTTGGTTTTAGTATATCTTCTTATAAACATAGAACAATAAATTTTCCTTAAATAGGATTTTTCTATTGATCATCATTCTATTTTATACATTAGGGAGTGGTAAGATTTTATGGAATAACACATTATATTCTTTCTGATTGAGATATGTGGATTAACATAAAAATATGGAGAATTATTCAACATGATCTAGATTCATTGTTGTGTTTCAACAATGTATGTCAACCAAAAAATTATTGATAGTCAGATATAACCAATCAAACCATGAATGATTTTTTAGGATCTTATTCTCATGATTTTAATGGTGGTTGGGAGAGACACAATCCTCTAGTAAAGTTATCATAAAAATATATGATTCACTCTAAAATATACATGTTTTTATATGAAGTTCTCCACTGAAAGAAGTAAATAATGTCAATGTGTGGTGATGTGGATTGTAAAATAAATCTATTCGGAGTTTAAATGGATGAGGATATGGAATAAAATGTTATATTCATTTTTCAACCACTATGGACTACATATATATGAACGAAATTTTATATAGACAATCATCAATGATATTTAAAGTTTTAATTTCGTGAAAAGGTATTACTATAAATATATCCTTGGGGGAGGGTTATGTGATTTGAAAATAAGGTTAAGTTGACCACTAGATTTATTGATCCCCATGAAATTATTGGTCATAATATGATATCAAAATATCCTTTGGAACTACCCCAAAATCTATATAAATATAAGGATGTGTTTCATATATCTTCCATAAGGATGTACACACATACTAAATTATAATTACTAATCTCAATGGTCATACGTCTCGATGTAGATATCTATTATGTGTAACAACTGTAAATTATTTAGGATCATAGAAAGAATTTTTTTGAAACAAAATCACTCACTTGGTTAATGATTTTTAGAAAAAATAAATTAGATAACACTGTTTAGAAACTGGAAAATGTGATGAGGTAGACAGATTCTCAATGTTTTTGTAATTGTGAGGAATATTTTAGGTAAAAATTGTTATAAGGGATGTAGAATGTAGCATCCCATGATTTTAATACATATTAATAATTTTTTTTGATAAATAGTGATACAAAAAACTACGAGTATAAATGAACCATAAAATAATATACTTTTATTACATAGTAGTTAAATTGGAGGAATAAATAGGAATAACCACATTTTTAGAAAATTATATTCTGTTTTTAGATAAATAAAATATAATTTTGTAAATTTATTATATGCTTAAAAATACATTTTTATTCAATAATGGGGTTTTTATTAATTTTGTGGGGAAATAATATAAATAATTACTTCCACAATTACAAAATTAAATTTAAAAAGGGAATTAATTTTTAAAAGTAGAATGTAATAATTATAATATAATTCCTTTTTAATATTTCTCAAAAAGTAATGAATTTTTCATGAATATTGTAAAATAATTATTGAAAACCATATATTCATTTCATGAATATAAAAAGATGCATTTTTTATAAAATGGGTCTGAAAGAAAAAGATTTTATTTATCTTTTTATTAATCAAATTGTTTTCATCAAAATTATTTTTAGGGTTTATATTGGTTTAAAAAAATTATATTTCAAATTAAATTTTAGAAGACTAATTTATGTATGCTTTTAATGGTATAAAATTGAATTAAATTCAAAAGTGTATTTGAATTTAATATTGAAAATTGGATCCCACATTATGTATCGGGAGGAACAATAAATTTTTAATAGTTCCCCATTATTTTCTACCAATATGACTTATAACCATATTAAAGTTTTTGGCCCCATAAAAAGTAATGGTGGATAATTTGGATTACAATTTTTATTGTAAGGATTAAAATTCTTTCAAAATCTTAACATTACCCTGTTGGAAAATTATTGTTTTTAAATATCCTCCCAATTCTTGATTATATGGTCAATTGGTTACTTGTTTCGTCAATTACGAACTTTATCTTTTTATTATTGAAATGGGTAAATACAAAATGTGAGTATCCAGACATTAATATATGAGGTATTTTTACATAATGTTAAAAATAGAATATGTACCATTATAAATGATTTTAAAAATATGTATTATTTTTTAATGATAATTTATTTATAATTTTTAATTATTGAATAATTACATTAAATTATTATGTATCACCGATTTAATATTAATTCAATTAACAGTGAAGAATGATAATTTATTTTCAAAATATTAAAAGTAATATTATTTAGGTGGATTACTATGATATAAAAATTTTCTTAATAAATATAACATATTAAGATGAAATTAATATATATATATATATATATATTATTGGATAAAATGACATTAATATCATATTTCATGTGATTAATTTTTTCAATTATTTTAAAAGAAAAAAATTAATATTGGGAAATTATAATGATAAATGATCTAATTTTTTTTCCTATTGTAATTTTTATCTTATAAATAATATTGTAACCCTTTAATATTGAAATAGTCATAATCACTATTAAGGTTAAAATTTGTTAACATAAGGGCTAAAATAAATCATAATATTTAGAACAACATAAAAACTAGTATAAATTTAATTTGGTCGTAATATTTTAAACTTATTATAGTTTTGTAATCTATACCCATTTGGAATAATTTTTCATAATAATGTCGTAATTATATTTTAATATTTTTTTATTCTATGTTTTTCATTTCCAACTATTATAAAATGAAACTCTTTATGTCTTTTATTATCACCAATTTGAGAAATCAATCTCCAAAAACCACTGCCAAATTATTATATGGACTTCCCTATAACTAATTTTGGGTTTTTGTCATCATGAAATACCATTCCTAATATCCTTATAAAGGGGTCTATATGAGGCATACCGAAGAAAATGCAATCATGTTACCCAACCACTTTTAAATTATTTATTCTTCTACATCACATAAATATGTGATATTAATCGTGAAATAAAAAATATAGAATCAATAATATAATTTTTTTTCTTATTATTGATCCACAAATATCCACCCTATATTCCATAAACTGGGAAGTTAATCTATCCATTCTTGGAATGTGTGGACTACCTCCACCTTGTAGCAATATAAATTATTTTCAATCACCATTTTTATAAATCATTATTATGATAGATTGAATTTTAATATATTTTACTTGTGATATATTTATTCTTTTTAAATTAAATTATCACAACTAACAATTCTCCCTCACTTTCATTGGAAAACAATAACGTCATTTATGTATACAGGTGGAATAAACCATCCATAAAGTGTTTTTATTTTTTATCATTTCCAATATACATGGATAGAAATTAGGTTATATTTATTGAATATATAAGATGTATATTATTTTATAATAATATTGGATTTTTGAATTACTTTTTTCCTTTCATTTTTCTACCCTTCAAAAAACGAAAACAACGCTCATGCATACGTGTGACATTCTATCTCCATGAAATATGTAATTAATTTTTATATATATAAAATTTATTTAAAACAATAATTACACATATATAGTGAATATAAATTTTATTTATATTCTGATTGAAGTTTCTAATATGATGCCACCATGTTCAATGCACATGAACTAGGAATACAGAATTGAAACATGCAAGAGAAACTAAGTATTAATCATCTCAAACAATGATTTTAACAAAAAAATTAATAAAATAATGATATGATGTTATAAGAAAAAAAATGTATGATATATATAATTATGTTTTGGGAATAAAATTATTATCAATCAAAATTTATTTTACAATATGTTCTAATGCATATAACAAAATTTGATACTGGTGGTATGGGATTTTTTTTTCAACCCTTTTTTAATCGGGTGTTATTATTCTTGAAATTATATTAAATAAATAGTATGCCCATTATTTGATAAGCCCATTTAATATTTCTTATCCTATGGTTATTTCTATATAATAAATGTTTCCATTTCATTTTTCTTATTATTATTTAAGGATATTTATAATTCATTTTTACTCATGTTTGAATTTCCATAAAAATATTCCAAGGAAACTTCATGTCATTTTATGAATGATATACATTTTACATTTTATAAAAAAAAATGAATATTTTTTTAAATTCAAATTGAATGAATATAATTTCTCATCATCCTGACCACACAATTATTTGATACATTTTCATTAATCTTTAACTGTTCGTTTTATATAAAATTTTTCCTTTAATATTTTGAAATTTTTTATATTTAAAAGAATAGATTTATAAATGAATAAGATATTTTCCCGATGAAATAATACTATTATATTTTAAATGAATTTTCATATATTATAATATATATTTATGTTAATTATTCTTTAATAAGAATATAATATAATGATAAAATCCATGTTCATTCTCATGAATATCAGTTATTATGATGACAATATTTTTACAGAGCATTTTTTTTTCTATGTGTCATGATATGATGAAATAATGAAATGATTAAATGTTTAAGAAACAACTCATATTTCAAAAGGTTATGGATTTATGTTATAATGACTTTTTATGATCTTGGGGCATAGATATATATGGTTTTTGTTATGTGGCATGTGGGATATGATTTATACTACCCAAAAATGTATTGGTTAATTTTTTATATATCATGAGATGATTATGGGATGTAAATTGATATACATTATACATTATGGGATGGATGTTGATAAAATTAATCCCCTATGGGAAACAATTGATGATGCCTTATCCATTATGATATTGATTACATGTGTTGATACCTAATTCACTATGATTTGAGGGTCTTGATAAATTAACTTGACATAAGAAATGGTTTTCATATATTTGATAGTGTCATTCAATTATAACAAATTTTCATGATTATTACCTAAATTTATCGATCTTGGTTTATTTATGATGATTCCTCACTCATAGGATATATGAATTTTTAAATAATATGCATTTATTTTTTGATTCATTTTTATGAAATATGATATATTGTGTATGATATTATTAAATTATTATCATGCTAGTATACACTTATTCATATATTGTCATTTCATATGATCATATATTGATATCTCACATGTATACCTTTATTAATAATATGAGATTGCCATTTATTTGGATTCTTTTTCCCATGTTATGAAGAATGTTTTTATTTAGGGATGTTATGAAGGCTACAGAGTGAAAAAGACGTTATAATATATGATGAATAAGGTAGATAAATATTATTTTTAGGTATCTTGTCTCTAATTAAACTAAACCAATATGTATTTCATGTGGATAATATATTTATATATTGAATATTTATTAAATTTTTTAATATTTATTTATAAATTTTTTTGGTCCATATAACACATTATGTCACATTACCCACTAGTGGGGAATGACTTGTGATATATAATGATTTATCAAAAACAATCATGGATTGTATATTAAATAATAATGAAAATTTTACATCCTATTCGTGTAAATAATTATATATTCATGAATATAACTACCCAACACATGATCTAGAATTTGTTGTGGTGATCTTCTTAAAGAATATATTCAAAAATTATCTCTCCAATGAGAAGTGTGAAATTTATATAGACAATAAAATTATCAAGTACATATTATAAAAATGGATATTAATATCTTCCAAAGAAGTTGGATTTATCTAATAAGGGACTATGATTTTTTAATCATTTACCATCCATTGTATGAAAACAAATTAAAATATTTTCTAAGTAGAAATGATCATTGAACCCTCTATGTGATGAGGATTAAATGTTATCCAAAATTTATATACATGAAAAATATATACATGGGAACAATAAAAGAATATTCACCTTATAAATCACAATTTTTTTTATCAACAACCCATTATTAAGATAATCTTGGAGGCCCTAAATGATGAGGCGGTACTACAAAAAAACATAGTGAATATTTCAAATATAAATATTTCTAATGATTGATTTTTAAAGATTCTTTTGGTCGTAGTGTATTATTATAGAGGTGAATTTAAATTTGTAACCTGTTAACAATTTTTATGAAGAATAATTAATAAATATATCCCCTAATTATTAGAAAATATACCCAGTTAACTAAAATATAATAGATATATAATTTGATAGTTTAATAATGTTCTTAGAAGTTTTCTCACAACTTATTAAATAATATTTAAATTTATTATTAATTTTTTAAACAAATTTACTCAAATTGAACACTGTACATAAAACACATGTTAATGTCAACTATAATTGTCATGTTTTTCTATAAATTTTTGAAATATATGTAGTAGTTTGTTTTAAAATCATAGTAAACAAAATTGATAAAAACAAATATAAGAATTAAACAATGAGTTTTTTTATCAAGATGAGATTAAGTAAATACTACTTAGAAATCACCAGTTTTGATGAATTTTATTATTAAATAAGATGATTTATACCCTATATCAGTTTTCACAAAATACCCCACAAGGTTGTATATGATTCAAAAAACTTCATACATAGTTTCTCAAGCACTAATCAAATGTATTAAAACAATATGTTGGTAGTCCCAGCAAGACAACATATTCCACAATTTTATGTCGGAGTACATATGAATAGAAATGAAAGAGAGTCTACATAACTATAAAATATAGTATGAGAGCCTATTCCTATAGATAAAAGGTGTAAAAAATTATCTGAAGGACAAGCTAAAGAGGAAAGGGAAAAAATTAGATGATTGAATATTTGGCGAATCTTAGTCTTTTTTTCATCATTTTCTTATGATTCCGTGAATTTGTCATTGAATGTTCTCAAGTAAGAATCACTAGATGGTAAATTAAAATAGATTGTCATAAAATGTATATAATGGGTCTTCTATTAACCATAGGCACACACGTATATCCCAATTTTATTCTCTATATGTTATTATTTATTCCCTAAGTGGTTATCATTTTTAAAGAGATTCCATATCAGATGAATATTTGTAGATTGATAATATTAATATATATATATATATATATATATTGGAATTACTTATTTGAGTTTTTAACATGTTCTTTACATTGATATTTTTTTTTGGATGAAATTTGAAGGAAATTAAAGTTAAAGTTGAAAAAAGGGGAACTACAATTAATGATTTTAATTTCAGTCATTTTACCCCATAAAATGAAATTTATTATTTACATACGTCAAAAAATGTCAACTCCACACTCTGAGTATATAGTACATTAAATTTATAAAAAAATCCTTTTAAAAAATAACATACAGTGTTGATACAATGATTACATCGTAAAACACTCTGGGCCCAAATACCCGATTTTTTTTTCTCAAGTAATAATCTTGTAAGATATAGGATTTTTAATGATATAAAAACTAAAACAAAAGTTTAAAACATTTAATTTCTGTGTAAAAATACTGGGTAGAGAGAGACTAATAATGTAATATGATTTAATTTGTTTCCCCATAAGATAATTTTACTTGTTTATATTGAAGGTATTTGAAGTAATAAGGGAATTTTCAATTATCATTTTGTATGTTCTTTCTAACATATTTATATACTTCTCACTCCCATATGTTGCTACTCTCATTCCATTGGAATAATTTTCAATTCTCTTTTGGTGTTTCAACATGTGTAGTATCCATTATTCTTTATCTATAGTGATACAAACATTATTTCCTCTATTGTTGAAGTTATTTTCCTATTTAAATTAATAAAAATTCAATTTCTATATTTTTCCATGACTCTTATACTAAATCCATGACTAAATAATTTTCATTGATTTTCTATATGTTAAATCCTACTTCTTTATGCATTGGTAAACCTCATGGGGATAGAGAAGTGAGAGTAGGGGTATCAATGCCTTAATGAATATATATATATATATATAAATGTTTTTTTAGATACAAAATTTGGTTGTTTATAAAATCATATCACATTTCCTTACATGTTCTAGACTAATTGATTGTAATAGAAATACCCCATCCTAATTGTAATGACCTAAACAATGGCCAGTTGATTGAGTTTTTATTCTATTATAGTGTAACTTAATGAATCTATATTTAAATACAAAACTATACCAAATAGTGTTAGCTTATCTAGTTATATCAATCTTGTTAGACCGTGGATAAATTGGTTAATTTTGAACAACAACATAGTTTATGTAAATAGTCCCACCATTGTTATATATAGGGTAATCATTTGTGTAGGCTGCAAAAAATTATTCCCATACCCTAATGTTAAATTAATATATTTATGTTACAATCCATCATCTTAAATATTCACATGAGGAATCCTTATTTACCGTCAATTTTCTAGGTCACATCTTGTTTCCATCATTTCCCTATAGGTTTTATAAAAGTTTTTTATTGTTCAGTTAACCTTGTTTTTAATTCTATTTGGATTAATGTACTTTTATAATCTTATCCCACTAGTTTGTATTTAATAATGCTTCATGGGATGTTCAAATTTTAGCACTATTTTCAGGGGCTCTATTTTCTTTAGTATAGTATACTTTGACATGAATCTAGGATATCCTCAAACCCTTTCATTTTCCCTTTTCCTGTTACTAGTTTCACGAATGGATTAATTTCTTCCTATTTCATATTATTTTAGTTCTTTATTTGGGCCCCTATGACAATTTCGAGGATCCTGAACACTAAATTACCACTTTATTTACATCATTTTAATTGGTGATATATAAATACATGGAGATGATCAATCATGATTGAGTGAAACAATACTTCAATTCTCATACCCACTAATTCCCAATTTTTGTCACTTGAATATCCAGGAGAGAGACTTATACAAAAAAAAACACCATCATTGATTATTGATTTCAACCAATTAGTGATTTTTCACCCAACATCGTTTTTCCTTCCATTAAAAAACATTCCATTTAAATTATACATGCACTCATTCATATAATCCAGATCATGGTCTATTTTAGCATACTTCTAATTGATGATCCACACCAACATATCTCAAATTTACATATTGTTTTTGAAACCATATTTAACCAAGAAGTATCTTCTGATTCCATTGGTCTTAGGGTCGTTAACTTCTCCTTTCACAAGACATCAATGGATTGGATATGGATTTTGGTTTATGCATCCATTATGAAATAGGACAGAATATAAAAAAATTCGTAGTAATATATTTCCCACCCATATGTACATGGAAGCTCTAGAATGACATCAAAAAATATCCCTGATATATGGGGATTCATATTTAAAATAATGGGATCACATTAATGAATTTACTCAAAAGTGACCACATAATGTACTTGATATATGTATTTAACATCAAAAGATTTATCATCTCCTACAAACCATTTCATAGAATATGGTATATGTCTCACCTTAGAGAGAACACATTCTAAAGACATTAGAAGATGGTAGAACACTTCAGGATGAGGTCTCAAACAATTCCTGTATATCGAAGAGTGATCGTGGGACACCTAAATTGGATTATACCATATAGAAAAAACCACCCATGTATTTGCAAAGTCAATGACCTTACTAAAATGTTTTAAAAAATTTATATTCCTTCTCCACTGCTACCACCACCTACATTGGATTTGGATGTTCAATTCAATGAGATATGTGGAGGCCTACATTTGTATAATTACTTCCAATCTTTAATAGAATAATAAAAAATTATAGATTTCAATTCCGTTAATTAAATAAAACCCCCCAAAATAATTTTAAATCTTTTTACCAACAAAGATCAATTAAATGATATTAATAACCAAATTATGGTTAATATCAATTGATAAGTGGATAAGCATCACCATGAAATAAAGGACCACCTGGGTACCAACATCAAAATCAAGATCATCTACCATAAAAACATTTCAATCCATTAACATTTTCCCCTAGTATCAATAGTTCTCAACCCCTCATTAACAAAATTTCAATCAATCATTCTATATAAAAAAGAATCCCCACCTTAGAAATCAAACCATGGTAAGATTCTCAATCTATATGTCAAAAAATAATACTAGATAATGACTTCTCCAATAATACTGAGAAAAAATTAAAGGTATGATCTTTGTAACCTTGATAATGAACCCAGGTAGATCAATAAGACCTTTTCAAACAAGATAACCAATATATTGCCTGTTAATACCAAAAAATATCCCTTAAAAAGTAATAAATCTATAGTTATTCATATAAAAATTATACTGAGCATTCAAAAATCAGTAAAGTGAGAGTAAATTATTATTGAATAACCTAAATAACATGCAACAATCACCAATAATGACAATCATGAGAG
The DNA here is from genome assembly GCA_963277665.1 of Viscum album. NCBI lineage: Eukaryota > Viridiplantae > Streptophyta > Magnoliopsida > Santalales > Viscaceae > Viscum > Viscum album. Next base: position 136,178,014 of record OY728161.1, on the reverse strand, counting down.
CACACAGAAATATGATGAAGAAGAATACCATGAAATAGAGAAAAATAAAACAACTATCGCAAAAGAGTAAATCATAAAGGAATATTTCTATGTATCTTGTCCACCATAAAAATTCCCACATCCATTTCAAGAGAATATGAGATGATAAATGATATAAGAAAAATATAAAATATTTCTGAAATTTTCAGACAACTCCATATTAATATCCATTTCACTAATGCTATTTATCAGATTCCCACCTATTAAAAATTATTAAAGGATCTACTCTTCAATAAAGGGAATATAATGGAAAAATGATTTCTCTCCACCTATACACAAGATTTTTTGACCAAACCTATAATAGGATTTGGAAAACATTCACCAATGGGAAATGCAACGAAATGCCTGAAAACCCTATCCCTGAGGTAAAGATATTTGAAATTTTGGTATTTATTTCATCTTTATATTTTCCAATTACTATATATTATTTTACATTTTTATACTATGGACTATGTTTCAAATCCTTTAGTAGTACAATCTACAACAATTGAAATATCCATCTTGTTCGTGAATATTTAAGAGAAATAAATCATTACTGATTCATATTTACCATATTACTAATTATTAATAAAGGTAAAAATTTCAATAAAAATTTCATAATATTTATATATTAAAATTATAGGATTCAATAAAATAATTGAACTCATTTCCACTAAAAACAAGTGGGTAGGTGGAACTCACCAATCATGAGATCAAGAATACTCTAGAAAAGATTATCAAAACAGATAGGAATGTTTGGATTTTCATGCATGATGAAAAACTGTGGGAATAACACATAGCTTATAAAACCCCCTCAAGAATAACTCCTTTCAAAATTTCCAATGAAATACCCCTTGATATGAAATTTTACTTAGAAATTTAATGCATATGCAAATCAAAAAGTAATGCATGGATGTACCAAAATCTAGGAAACACAAACTGTAACAATTGGATGAGATGGCAGAAATAAAAATTAAAACATTTCGTAATTCCAAAATTTATAAAGATAATAAAGGAAATGGCATGAAAGATGCATCATGCAATATGTTTTCACATTGGGGGAAAAATATTATTGTTCAATTTGTGACTGAAAATATTCCATTGAAAACTATATCTCTAATGTTTGGACCTTTTTGAAATTGTTAATGCCTTCCCTTATGGCACTATCAAAAATAAAATTTGAAATGGACGACACATAAATGTAAATAAAAAATATATGAAACATTACCAAGATCCATTAAATGAAGAATTTTTATGATATTTGAAATCCATTTGAATCCGGGGATGTCTAGTGATACACATAAAATGAAACACTGATAGGGAGGCAACCCAGGTTTGATATCGGTAGGTTATGATTATTGATTCTTTTTTAAACAATTTGAGTTGATTAAATTATAGTTGTATAATAAAAAAATTATTATCACATATGATTACATTTCATGATATAAATTCTCATCCGTAAAAACCCTTCAAGAACATTTTACATACTAAAAATAAAATTGATGTCCTATATATCACATTTTTTTAACCACAACCCTAGTGATTTTACTGTTCACCCCTCCCCCCTCCAATGTTTATCACCAATACCCATACTTACCTACATCTTCCTCCCTCCTCTCCTAAAATCCTCATTTTCTTGACCTATCAATCTATATTCCAAACTACCACCATATTCTAAATGAATGTCAACAGAATCCCCCTTCCATGTGTTTCTCTCAAGGCTTGCGGTCATCCATGGATAAATTCTAGGACCAGACCTTGACAAAAAAAATCTCTTTTTACACCTCTTTCTGATAAACCACTAGAAAATACAATCCCTTTAGTTTTTTTAATCTGTATCCCAATAATCATATGGTGAAACACTTCCAACCTATGTCGTTCCTTTTTTCACATTGAGGATCCAAAACACCAGTTCATCATTCTCTGTTTTTAGGTCATATTAATGTGCACTAAAAAGTCCTTGGATTTTTTATTACCTCATAAAATCTCTGTGGACGAGGAGGCCATAAATTCCAATGGATGTATGAATTTCTCAAACATTTTAATGGAGCATAAGCTCATTCTTTATGAGTTATTTTTACAGTTCCTAATCAAAACATAGTTGGACATCATCCAAACAACCATTCGGTTGGAGGCTTTGATTTTGAGCTCACGTTGGGAAAATTTATTTTCTTCTTTAGGTTTATTACTATAATTTTATTTCTTCTCCCACCTACACCACTTTATATCATGATCTGAATTGGATAAATATAATGTATATCTATGCACAAATAGACCAAGACACCCCCCCCAAATTCCAGATGCAACTATTTCCAAGAGCAATAAACTAAAGGGTGCTTATGTGTGGATTATCTATCAATAATTATCTCCTTTATGGATAAAATTGGGTGACTCCCACATATCCTTAAATTAGTCCATGGTTTACATAATCACAACCACCATGGGTTCCCCATAAACCAACACGGATAACATGTTTTCCCTATACTAGGACTGTCCTAATTAGAGGTGAAATTAAACTCTTATGGGTTGACCATTTATCAGCCACCAAGAAAAAAATTACTATATTTGAAACCATTCTACCACTCTCATCCATTGGTCTCATATAGTCCATAGACCATCCCATGTTCCATATAATAGAGCTACGTTGGAAAGAGGTAATACAATATGATTGGGAACCTGACAATGTTGAGGCCACTGCAGATACCCCTACTTCTGAGGATTCAGCTTCCCCTTCTTTTCCATATGATTCACCAATACCTACTAGACCAAATGTGCTGTAACATTGTTCGACTCATCCTTATCTTTTAAATATTTTTGTGGTGGGTCTTAGCTATGATCAGCATCTCAAATTGATTCTAGATATCCATAGGAAGATCATTCTCCAATTTAGCATCTCATTCCCTAAACCTTCCTCTATTTCACCCCAACCACTACATATACCCACCCTTCACCTAAAATGGAAGATACATGTCCAGAAAAAACATACATCCCTCCCCTATCAATCTTAGAACCATTTTCCAACTCGTTTTAGGAAACTCTTGAGATAACTTACCCCTCTCCTATGTATGACTTATTAGAATAGAACAGTTGATGGGGTAAGGGCCCTAATTCCCAATAACCTATGAGGTTCCTTTCAAAGATATTACTTATTAATATATGAACTCTCAAGGGGTCAGTATCCCACCACAACCTGTAATTATCGATCCTACTACAAATAATACAAAATCCACATCAGAGGTTACTTCACCATTCCCTAGAAGTATCAATGATGTTGACATGGAGGGGATGATCCAAATATTCAACATTGGAGAGGGGACTTCATTTGGTGATGGAGGAGAGTCTTCCAAGACTATTTAGTCTATCCCTACTGTACCCCACCCCTATTTTTCTCTTATTGGGTGTTTTACTATTTTACATATATTCCATATTCCTTTGTTTAACATTTATATTATCTAAATGAATGGATATAATAATATTGTCTGAAAATAATTCTCTTAAACTCAATATTTATTTTATATCCACCTACCATTTCTAGATGATTGGATTCTTCTGATAAAAATGATAGGCCTACTAGGATACCATATTCACTTCCCCATGAGATGTTTCCTCATTCCACTCTGAAATTGGGACCACCATATGATATTTGTACATTAACATCATAGATGGTCCTGTAACCTAATGAAATGTTTGGTAGGACTATTTATTTGTTGGTCAACCCCAAAAAGTGACCACATGAGAATGAGGGAACCACCTATTATTACATCAACATGTATATGAATGTTTAGCCTATGGATTACTATGATTGATCTTCCTTTTAATATTATTCATGATTATTTAATTTTTATCAACTTATTATGGGAAATTCATATTTGGATATTTTTATAATTTACCTATTTTATGTATCTATTTTCATTTATTTATCTAGTTTTTTATTCAATGCATAATTATAAATCACAGTTATTATTAGTTTATAATAATTTATATCTAATTTGATACCAAATAATTTTTTTTCCACATGTCCATTTTTTACCTACATATTTGATATATCATATGAACTGATAATTTCTTTAGTCGAGTTATATTTTGTTTTTAACATTATTATGTGCTCAGTTTCACAAAAAAACATGATTAATTTTCCCTCATGACATGTTATTTAATCCAAGAATATCTTGATTATATGCTTTCTTTCATCATTTCCATTTAAAAAAAAATTTATTCTTTAATTTGTATCTCTCCAACATCACATTAACCAAAAATATAGACAGTATTTCATATTAACAATCTGTGTATGGGGGAGATTATTAGGATTTTTTGTATATAAACCTATATTTTATCTTTTTCTATTCAAAAAGGATAAATTTGACTCTATAAAAATTCATTTACATGAAATCACATTACAAGAATGTATATAAAAAAATATGTTTATATGGATATTGTTAACATTATTTATTTATTTATATAAGAATCATATGATGATTGAATAGTTGAGTAATGTACTTTTGATTTTAATTTATATACTTGTTTTTGATTGTCCTATTACTGAATATTATACCCTGAGTGAGTACCACTATAACATATATTTTAATTATTTATAGGATTTATAACATAATTTTTTCTATTAATCATTGAGAATATTTACAGAGTGATGCTATGAGTTTATAACCGTATCAGAACATTCATTAGAATACTTTCAAGGATATTACTAAAAAAATACATTATTAAATTTATTGTGTCATTTTTCATAGATTAATCACATATTACCAGAGACCCAACTAAACATTTTTCCTTCTTATTCTTTTAGAAGCCATGAATGACCTTATAATTATTTATACATGTTATAAGAACATTTTATCTATTTATACCCTTCAAATTTATATGATTATGTTATATTCACCTAAATAAGTGTGGGGGAATAATCATTTCTAATTGATATGGGATTCTTGATATAGAGGATATGAGTGGTTTCATATTCACCTAATTTGATGGATGTGGTCGATTTTTAATTATGATATACCATTAATGATCATCCTACTTATATAAAAACATGTGTTTGTTATTAGGAAAATAAAATATCACCATTACCAAACTGAAAAAACTCATAGATGATAATAAGTGTAAAAGTGGTGGATGTAAGATATCTCCTAACCATGTCCTTTAAATAAATAGATAAAAAGTAGAAACACGAAAAATTATTTTTAATTTTTTGGAATATACTTATACCTACCTTGGGATTTTGGGAGTGTGTAGATTTTCATTCACAGAGGAGGGTCTTTATTTCACTATTTCAGATTATATTGTATTGTACATTGAACTAAAACCTCATTTATGGGCTTCAATTTTATAATTTACCCACCTACCCCATCCTCATATTCATTTTAAACATATTGGAAAGACCTAATGATTAATTGTGTTAATTTCATATAAATAGTAGATATGTTAGAACTGATATGAGCCTATGTTTTGGATTGTGTATTTAGAGTATAGTCATAGATCCAATTTCAATTTACCCTAATTAATGAGTGAAAATACTTGTTAATGTAAATTGAAACATGGTTATAGTTATCTACAAAATAGTTTAAAAATAAAAATTTAATGGAATCATAATCTGATTAACAAACATTATTATGAGAGAAGATTGGTTTTCTCTATTAGGGTGATTTTGGAGGAGTATAGTTTTCTCCTAAATGTTGGTTTTAATTTAATGGTAGTAATACTTGTTTCATGTTATAGATAGTTCACTTTGGAACACTTGTTTTTATGATTTTTACATGAGGATTATAAATTTTTCAAGTGTTTGGTAATTTGAAAAGTTTAAATTATATATTTTTTGGAATTATTTATTCGGGTTATGATCCTATTTTTCAAATTTCAATTGTGGTGTTTGTGGAAATTTTTAGGAAATCCGAGATGTTTTTAAAAATAGAGATCTACTATTAAAGATTCTGATTTGAGTCTTTTTACATTGTAAAAGTTTATTTATAATGAAAATCCATCGATATTGGTCAACTCTAGACCTAGGGCATAAAATAATTTCAATTTGTAAAACCATCCTTCTAAAGAAGAAACAATGCTGGTAATGTTTTACACCATAAACCCCTTGCGTACTAAAGACCATGAAATTTTGGACAAGCCATATTTTTGAGATATTCAAGATTCATGATACCACAAAGCTATAATTTTTTATGAAATAAAATAACATATTCCATATAAGGGTTCTGAAGAGTGCTATAAAATTATTTCATTTCTATAAAAGGTGTGTATTCTATAAGTTACTTTTGGGTATATATATTCTACACATTGAACATTTTATTGGTTTGTATATATCATTACTTTTATACAATTTCTCATATTTTCAAATTTTTTTCATTCCCTTACATTTATATTGTGATTTCATTATAAGAAGCCTCAATTCTATTTTGGTGTTTTAATGTGTTATTCTTTCATTATTCTTCAACAACGATTATATGATCAATATTTAATATATAATTTTGGTTTCTTTTGTTGTTTATATTCATTAATATATTTATTTAATTATGTTCCATGACTATTTCTCTAAATCCATATCTTCTTTAACTTCATTAATTCCCTTTATGATTAATCCTGGTTTTTTCATGCATGTCTAAAACACATAGGGTTCGGAATGAGTGTTGGGGAAGAAATACATTAGTGAATTTCAAAATCAAAATCTTGGTTATTTAAATCATATTAAATTTGGTTGTTTATAAAATCATATCACATTACCTTACATTATGTAGACAAGGAGATTTCAATAGAAGGACCCTGATCTAATTTAAATAAAATAAACTAGGACTAATAGTTTAAATTTTTTTAAACTAAATTAGTTTCACAAAATTCATATTGATTAGTATTAATTTATATAATATGTAGTTGTTGGTTAAATGGGTAGATCGAATATTTCAGACCAAGTCTAAATTGGCATCTTTTGATCAACTTTTCTTCCTAGGTCAATCGACATATCATTGTCAAATTTAGTGTTATCCTACATGTAGGCATCCCAGATAAGATCCAAAACCCATATATAAATAACTTATTATAAATAAATTGATTTATTTTTTAATATATATTCTTAAATATTTGTATGATGAATCCATGTTTATGTTCAATTTTCTAAGTCACTTTATTCATTCCATTTTGAACATGAGAGTTCAATCCTGGACATCCATAGATCTATATACAATCATAATAATCCTAGTTTGGGAACAATATTTTTCAAATTTTATCACACTCTTATGGAATTATAATATTTGTGTGAGACATTTAGAGAATACTTATTACTGCATTATTTTCAGAAATTCTATAATTGATTCTCTAAAAATTATAAATTTGATATTTGAAAAAAAATATTACTACATAAGTTAGACACAGTATGTTGTCTTTATTTTGGAATGGTTACATATGCTCGTATCTTCTATTAATATTCCGTTGGAATAAAAACTAAGCCACATAATGAGGCATGAAAACTAGGTATAATCACATCATTCCTTTATGTGTTAGGTATACTTCCTCTCACGGTAGGTATTCTTATTCATGCGGTTACATGACTTGTTTTGGAGTTACGTGATTTATTCTCACAATCACGTCATTTGGTTCTTGATGTGGGTACATCATTTCTTATGGTCACAATAATTACTCTTGTAGTTAATAAAACATATAGATATGTGTTCCATACCATTTCATGGAAAATGTGATTCATTAGGTGGTAGGTAGGTTAATTCATGATATTACATGAAATTTAATATATTAAAGTATCATTACACACAAGGTCACTAAATCATTAACACTTGGTCAGTACAAGACATTGATAGAATTTTCACATGGTAGGAATTATGTTCACCTGGTCATTATTATATGGTCACATGTTCTTCAAGGTCAGTATGTTGTCTTCATACAATAGGTAATTACTGTCAATTCTAGATTTATTAATTTGTGTAGTTTTGTCTGATAATAGTTAACAAACATAAAATATGAAATTAATTTTAAATATTATAAACATGAGTTGGGAACATTAAAAAATTTATCTATTCTAATCAAACAAATATCCTACTCTTTTATGATTAAACATCATGAAATTACAAATTTAATGAATTGAATGTGTTATAATTAAATTTTCTATAAATATAAAAAAATAGTATTTTAATAAGTTATTCAATTACATAATTCAATCATTGAATTAAATTAATTTCCAATATTTCACTCCACCTTTTGGGAATATCAAATATGGAAATATCATTACAAATGATAAATGATGAAAAAATTTCTTTTTCATTACTATGGAAATATATTAACAATAATATTATAAAGAATACAAATATAGAATTATACTTAGACTATGATATCTGGTATATCTCTAAAATATATGGAATGGATAAGATAATTTACAGTGGATGAAATGGAATGAACTTATTGAATTGGATGAGGAGTTTGTGCTTCAGAGGAAGAGGGAGGATCTTGGATGACCATAAACTACGAAATAGGTTGGATGCTTAGAAATACATGCTCAGATGGTAAACCAAAGGGGTTAGTAGAAGAGGTGTTAGAAATAGGGGAAAGATTAAATATTTTTAAACCACTGATAAAATTACCATGTATGGAAATTTTTTTATGTTCCTACAAAAAATTGAGTTGTTATATTTATTCTCTAAATAAGATAGTGGTTCATCATGGTTTTTCATCAATATGTGATGTAATAGCCCAATTGAACTTAAAAAGTGTATCTATTAATACTTGAAGATGAAATACAGGATAATTATTCAAGTTGAAAGTCATATAAATATCCATAATATTTATTTCAATTCATTATTGATTAAGGACAATATTATGATAAATTAGTTTATTTTTTTAAGTAGTATTGAGAAAAGAAATAATTTTTGATGGACTGACCCTTGGGAAGTAGTGATTCATTCCAAAACATGTAATGCATTGAGAATTGGAATATCAGTTACCTATTCTAATGTAATAATATGTGTGTCTTTTATTTCTTGTACATCATACCAATGTTGTTAGGGTAATCCTTGTACTAGAATTTCATGGTGAACCAAGAAAATAATCTTTTCCATTTTTAATTTATTCACGAACACAGAAAATTAATAGGTAAATTTAAGCTTATCTGGCTAAAGAGAATCTAAAATAGATACTCAAAATTGATTTTTCTTGATTCAATAGGGAACATAAGGAATTTAATAGTGTATGTGTATAAATTTTGATTGAAAATTCAAACCTATATTTACTCCCCCTTATGGTAATATCACTATAAATCCCTTGAATAATGTCAAAACGTAGTAATAGTGTCGGTCTAATTTTGGATTTGTTATGTCATTAAGTTGAAATTTAATTGTGTTAAAGATAATATCTAAAATAAATGACACTTTTATTGATATAATGTTTTTCTGAACATAGAAATTGGAGATCATCTTTTTCATTAATGATTCTCGTAGAGTTTATTGAGAAGTGGTGGATAATGGAATTGTTTTTTTATTCTTCCATGATGTCATATTTGAGATAGATGATTGAAAAATGTAACTGATTCTTGTGTAAAATAGGAACGAAATGGGGATCTCAAGGAATACAATCACAAAATAATGAATTATTTCATGTTTTCTAAAAATATGTGGATTCAATTCAAAGAATTTTTTACATTGTTGGAGAATCCAAATGAGAATTTCCTTATAAAAAATTAAGAACATTAAGAGTAAGAAGAAGTCAAAAAATAAGTTGGGTTATCAAGATGAGGAAAATAATGAATTGATCATCCTGATTTTAACCCTCATGTAGAGAAATATTCTTAAATTTCAAACACCCACATAGGGATGAAAATGATATGTGGTTATGGAGATGATATGATAGTAACATCAACTTTCTATTCATGGGAATGATCATTCAATGATAAAGAATACAAATAAAGAATCAGGCATGGAGTGTACATCTCAATGATTGAAGATTTATCCTTATAATACAATAGTTTAAAGGATATATATGTTGTCTCATATTTTAGCATGAATAAAATCGAGAATAAGAAGAAACAAATTGATACAATTTATGATCTTTCTGATGATGATACAAACCAAATGGTTACAAAGGAGGAATGAAATTAACTTTTACATTAATTAAGAACACAATATAATGATATTAAATTAGATCTGAGAGATTACAAATTAGAGATGATATTTTTTTCTTGTAAATTTGAAAAAAGAAGATAAAAATAAATTAGAGATTATGTAGGGGTCAACACATCTGATGAGAATGTGAGCATCAATCTAGAAGCCAACCAATTTTTTTCATTAATAATGAATATTATAGATTTTAAATATGAAAAATAGTTTTATTACTTGAGAAATATTCAAGAGTGTTTCCATATACAATGGTGGCGCCAAAATTATTTTATTTTAGAAAATTTGTGAGCATCATGGTTAGAATATTCAAATTCTGTAATCCCAAATATGTAATAAGAATTCATGTAGTTCTAACATCTTAATTAAGGATATACGCAATGAGTTACCCTTTTTTAGATTTTTTATTTTTTCTAACCATAGATAGATAAAATGGGGTTTTATATCTTTAAATTAATTAAATGGTAATGAATCCATACATAGATACTCTACTCATATTTATTATATCAAAATGGATTAACCTATAAAACTAAATATTAATATGGTGAATATGTTCTATGATCTAGATATTGAAAAAAACATCAACTGTGGGTGTATAAAGAATGAAACTTTTTGCACTCACAACACTCTCATGTAGGGAAGGAAGAAAAAACTAGAAGAAAAAAATAGGTTCATCCATCTATGAAGAATGTGGAAGATAATGGTAATTCGACTCTAAAAAAGAAGATATATTCCATGATGGATATTTTGGACATCATCTAAAAGGTTTTCCATGTTATTACAACACTAATCACTAGCTGCAAGAAGTGGGAGATACAAAATATATGAATTTCAGATGTGGGATACATTTGTGATGTAACCGAAGAATATAATAGTTCAAGTGTTAAATATTCAGGATTTTTTAATAACACATCCCATTTAAGGAAGAAAATATTCAAATACATTAAAATAAGTGTTCATGTGGTATAAATTAGTGAATATCCTTCGAAAAGAATTTGATTTAACCAACTAAAATTTATTGTCAAGAACATAAATTGATGATTACATTCCATTCATGAAATCTAAAAAGTGATAAGAAAATTTATTTGGTCTTGGGTTGGTTCCTCATAAACAATAATATTGTTCAAATTTAGGAAGTTATAGAGACTACTATCACCATATACACTATTATTTCTTACTATTTATAAATTTATTTTGAATTATGATGGAGATGTGATTTATGGGGTATGGGTTTTTGAAATGAACATATAATAGGATTTAATAATATGATATGATAATGATAAAAACAATGTTGTCTCAATCATATATAAATGTATGGAATATAAAAGGATACATGCCATAATAATTAATTTAATATCCATACATTTTCATTCATAAAAGTGTATTCGATTTTAGGTTGTTTGGATGTTTTCATGATATATAAAATATGATTAATTGGAACAGTTATTCTAATGGTAGTTACCCCCATTTCATACAAAAATAAGTTATATAAAAAATTGGTGTCAAGTGAAAAGGAATTGGTTTGTGGGTTGTGCTGATCATGAAAGGAAATTAATACATGATAAAAAAATTGATGCATAAAATCTAAGAGTCATGGTGTTCAAATGGTTTTATTTTTTCAACTTGAACCACTCATACGACAAGTGGTGTCCATTTATTTAAATTGGAATCAATTAATAAATCATATAATATGGTTATCACAACCATGTAATGTAATATTATGTATTAATGGTTTCTTGTGATGTGACAGACATTACATGTTATATTTTTAAAATAGAAAATCCATTGTTGTTATTTTATTCGAAATATAAATGAGTAAAAATGAGAATCTATGACTTTTTTATTAAAAAATATTGTTTCTTGCACTAAGATCCAACATTTTTAGATTTTAGTATTTATTAACATCACACATTTCAATTACTAAATCCAGTAAGTGAAATTCATGTAAATAAAATACAACAGAAAATGAGAATAACTTTTATAACATGAGGTTTTAGAGGTCTTGGCTTATCATTGTGTGATTTATTCCACTCCATCATTGGCCGAACCAAAAGGTCCCATACCACAACTCCCCAATCATTCCACCAACAGTCTTGGGGATGGAAATTAGCACTATGTATTCATATCACCCAAATGGTAGGCCTTCTCCAAAAGAAATTATATTAATGCACCAATAGACACCTCCATGCAATATTTCATAGGTATAAAAATCATGAAACATAAATTAATGGAAAAATATATCCCAAACTAAAATAAAATAATATTAATAAAATCATAAGAATGAAAATTAATTTCCCACCAAAACCATATAAATATCCAACCTTCTCCTAAGGAGGTGATCACTATCAAAAGAAACTACTGAAAATCTCCTTGGCCCTATTATGGTAAACACCTTGGTTGATATGTCTCACTAGGCTCCACCTATCATAGGTCCCTCGAGGACTCCATAAAAATTACTATAGACTGAAAAAGCCACAACACAAAAGGGAAAATCCAGTGTAGTTTTGATTATGACAATACACATTATGTTACCGAAAAACCCATACGAATATAGAACAAATGAAAGGAAATAGTCTTCTTGGCCGTGCCAACAGAAACCCAATTTAGATAGATATGATACCTAAAACCATCCTTGTATATATAAGACTATACATAATATTCCATATGATGTTTCATCCTAGATATGTGATAAAAATGTAAGGACTCTCAGAAACACCTAGATATAAACATCTCATTGTGAAAGTGTTATGAGCTTCTAACCTCATAACCAGCTTCACAATTCTACTCTAGGCTCGAAGGTAAAAAAAATAACTCACTCCATAAGCTCTAGAATCCGAGATGGAACTCAACCAAGAGATACACTCCATTAGAAATAAACACACTAGGTTAAACATTAATTCCAAACACAAGAGGTCCGGTTATAAATAAACTACAATCTCTACAAGGCCATAAGAACCCAACTGGAGGGGCCTACCATTCACCACTACACATAGATGAGGGACCACATATTTTGAATATGAACCACATGAATTATCTCCAATGAGCTATTGGAGGGACCCACTCCTCACCACCTCCATTCAGTTGAGGGAGTAATAAGTCCTATCTAAATTGAGAAACCATTATACATCCTGTATATAGTGTCCCACACCATACTATGTCGATGGAGTTGTAAATCCCAACGATTTTTCGCATGTACAAAATAGAGGGTCCTTCTCCCCAAAACTATAAAAAACAGTAGTGGGAGATCCAACCCCAATAGTGGATCCACACTCAACTACAACTCATAGTTAAGGGAATACTAATCCGTAGATGTGGTCTCACAACCTCATTTGAAATGGGAGTACCACTCTACAGTTGAGAACGTACACCCCAGTCCGAATTAGGAGTAATAATTATAGGATAGTGGGCCAATAACCTGATATGAAAGGGTATTATAACTCTGTAGATAGACTTCCACACCCAAGAATTATAGGGGAGTACCACTCTACCAGAATGATTACTATGGAAGACCCACACCCTAGCACGACAGTGGAGTACTAGCCCTATGCTATTTACCCACACCATTTAATGATAAATGGGTTCTAACTCCAAGGATATGGGTCCCTAGCTGTAACATGATAGGGGAGAACAAAATCCATCTATATATCACATATAGAGGACTCATTCTCTGATATAAAAGCGGTGTACCAACTTCCCAGATAGAAAATCAAAACCCTTGTACTATAGGAGAGTACCTATTATATCCATCCATTGAGTTTGGAGGGCCCACAAACTAGCATGATTGTGGAAAACTATCACCAAATACATGAACAATGTATAGAACCCACTTCTTAGTATGATAGGGGATTACCAAGTGTGAGAGAACCACCACATGGATAGAGACCCTCACAAACCACATGGGGAGTCCCATATCTACCAAAGAAGATGTGTAAGGTAATCTCAGGTACATAATCTTTATGGGGGTACTATTACTAATGTATCTCATTATGTAACACAATGATCTAAAAAATTATCCAAGAACCACTAAAATGAGAATCACACTTCTCATACCTCGCCTTAAAAGACATCCTTGCCTATGAGACTCGTGCCCTACTAATATAGGGGAGCACCACTCTATCAGCCTAAGAATTCTAGGGTACCAACATCATAATGTGAAAAGTGAATGGTACTGAAATTGATGTCAACCCTGTGATCAACCATAATCACTACCTATGGTTAAAAATGTCTACTACGACATCATGCTCGAATTATACCACCCTCTATCTTGTAGTCAACAACCGAGGCCACCATTAAGTTCTATGTGGAGAACATCTCAATACAGTTTACTCGCAATCATGAATCCAAGTTTAAGGGTTTGAGATACATAAGGAAAATAAATTGAGGAAGATCTTATGAAAGTACACATTATGAATTTGGGTCCACCTGACTTGTGAACACAAAAATTCACATTACAATGTCTCATGTTTCCATGGATGTCTTGGATCTGTATCTATACATGATGTGTAAATCTCATAAATGGATTGCCTTTCCTCACTCATCCTCCGACCTTGTGTTTTCTCCAGAAGGATCCCCAACCTTTCCTCACACAGGGCGAATACCACCATGTACATGTAATGTCCAGGAAAAATTCCCACTTCACTATATTTCTTTCATGTTCTCTTTTATAAAACCTTTTGTTTGTTTAATTTGGTCATTTATCTATACTTGGCCATGTAAAGTCACATTTCTATGCTATCTACATCCTCTTGCCACATGTCATGGAGTCACTACATGGTGTGCAACCTTGGTACATGATGTGTAGTCATTAAAATCGATCATTCATGAATTGGAATAACACAGTACATTTACCACCAGTATACAAGTCGTGTAGACAATAATTGTTATGGGAATTACATTTAAATTCTCTGTATTCACCTCGGGTTTCCCTGAAACTAGAAGATCGACCTACAGATGATCTCTTGTAATAATAATAAGGCTTTACAACATTAAAACATCACATATCCAAGGGGATTCAGACTAAAACTAAAATAAACCTCTGTTGAGGGAGAAAGTATATTTCTTATGCTATATAATGATGTCTAGATCATGCATCTCCTCGATATGATAATGATCAGTGGCATGAATTGGGATTCGAAGAACCTCTCCACTTCGATTCTCTGTGATTTCCTCTGTCAAAAAAGGGAGACGAAGTGCATCTCCTCTTATGTCTTTTTTCACCCATGGGTATGGGGTGGGTTGTGTATAGGTGACCAGCCTCCAAAATGAATCTTTAATTACATAAGACATGTGTCAAATTAGAAATATATATGTTCCCCAAACATTACTGACTAATATGGAATTGTATGGTAGATTTTAGGGGTCAATCCAATGAGGATTATTTTGTTATATCAGGAGAATATATATGGTCTTGACTCCTTTGAAAGAGTACTTAATACTTGAGTAATGTTTTAGAGTTTTCTAACTAATTTTGCGTTTGAATTCAAGTTATTAAATAGGTGTCGATATCATATCTCATCATCTTGATAAAAGAGATCTTAATTCTAATCATGGAAAGGTACTAAGTTATTCTACTGTGAAGTAAGTAGTAACTAGTAGTCAAACATGGCCTAGTCTTTTAATTCAACCTAATATGTAACTATTCCATGGTCATGAGGCTAGCTATAGTCCTTGATGCATTATGTTCAGCTTCTATTGACGAAATATCCCTAAACTACAAGTCATAGTCATAGATTACCTCAATTAGGATAGGGTCGTTTTCTAGACGGTCTGATGGTCTTGGTACAGTCACATAAATGGGTTTTTACTATTAGTTTATATCATAATTAATAATACATTTAGGTTTTCCATGTATATAAGTATAGATTTAATTAAGAGTCTATATTCATCAACTCTTGATCCCTTACCCAATGTGTTTAGCTACTCATTATGGAATTTACAACAATAAAAGGGGTCAAGGAGATCATAACTATAATAATAAAATTGAATAAATGTGTTACT
Organism: Viscum album; assembly: GCA_963277665.1. Lineage (NCBI taxonomy): Eukaryota > Viridiplantae > Streptophyta > Magnoliopsida > Santalales > Viscaceae > Viscum > Viscum album. Next base: position 136,161,872 of record OY728161.1, on the reverse strand, counting down.
AATATGAAAGAAAAATTATATAAAACCTTAGTTGAATGAAATATAACTAAAATAGAGCAATGCTGGAATTTAATATGTTGATGAAAAAGGAATCCCCAGATATTTTATTGCAAACGAAAAAGAATTACAATGAACTAAAGTTTCTAGAGAGGTAAAAGGGAATGATATCATGAAATGAGTCTAAAAGGGAGAGATAGAAAATCCAATCATGTTTTAATGTGCTGTCGAGCTTCACCTTATATATGTGGAAATGGTAATGGTTTGTACATAATCATCACATTGTGAACCCTTAATCCACATTATTTTGACGTGGATCTCCAGCGTGGCATGAATATCATCTGTTGATTAATGACATTTGACCATGGTCATGTAGTGTAAATGTGGTTCAAGATGTGTTACCCATGTCGAGTTGGTTTTTTGCATTGAATCACCACAAATTTCATAGCATCTAGTTTTTCTAGTGTCACAACATGTAGGAGGTATTCACAATGTGAAAAAAAAATTTCTTCATTCATCGTTGATGGTCACAACATGGCATCACGGATTGATTAAGGCTGTTATCATTATGTACATGATGTGAACATGGACATCACAATGTGTACTTGGCCATTTTTAGCTTTTCTACCATTCTTCCTTGGAACCTTGTGGCGCCCAGTTTCCTTCAAAATTGTACATTTCCAACCTGAATAATTTTGTATATGAATGAAAAACAATATAAAAGTGATAGAAAAATATATATAACACTCATGCTTATCAAATACCCCCAAACTTGAATCATTTCATGTCCTCAAGAAAAATATCTCAACAATGATTTCAAAAAGGATCTGAAATTTATAATGAATAAAATGTACATTATTTCTATGAAATTAAATTAAGAGTAAGAAGAAAAGTATTCAAGTTACAGTTTTGATCCATCCTTGTAAATTATCCATGACTCATAATTGAGATTTGCAATACAAATTCTATTCTTTTAATCATAATCTTTTAATTATACCTTAATCTATATGTATAGTTGTAATTTTCATCACCATGCTTTTTTCTCATCAATTTGATTAAAATCTAAGTATGTTAAGCTCATACCATGAGTCCATGTTCCTAATCATAGTCTTGATTTGGATTTATCATCTCTAATATATAAATACAAGTAGAATAATAATATTGATGACTTTTAGAAACAAGGTTCTCATAACTCTAAGGCTGTAGGTAGGTATGTAAAATGTGAATAGAAGGCTCAAATGGAGGGTAACCTTTAATGTACAATGAATATATAATAAGATAAGTGTGAAAAATTTCCTCCTTTTAGAGAGTTAGGTCCATACTCTATCATCTTATGATGGATCCATATGTACCACATGTAAGAAGATAATGAAATGATTTTGTTCCTTTAATTTTTCTTTTTCTTTTTTTTTGAATGTTATGCATAGGATAGATCTCTCATCCATCAGCTAACCACATATGATCCTTTGAGAGATTCATCTATCAGGAATAAAGTGATTTTTTACCCTCATAGTACACAACCCATACCAATTTTTTCTTTCCTTTCAAATTTTATCAAGGAATAGAATACAAATGAGATACAACAAAAAATGGATATGGATAAGAACCATATAGTCATGTGAGTTCACCATACATCTTTGAAAGTGAAAGAATCTCATTATATATAAATGTATCCCCCATAGTTGTTCAAAAATAATATTTAACCATTGTACAAAGTGTATGGTTGGTAGGGATATAGGATTGAAATATCATTTCTTCTCACAAGTCATTCAGGGAATCAATGGGCTAAAAAAAGTATAGATGTCATGTGGGACTCAGGAAAAATGGCTATCAAAGTCTTACTTAATCATTTTAAATTTACACTTGTTCAGTAATCATTTTGATAAGATCACATTGAATGTTATAGTATGTTCCCATGTCCTATGTATCTCTCAAGAATTATACATAGAACAGAAAATTTGATTTAATGCTTAGAATCCTCTCAAGTAATGAGAATAAAAATAAAAACTAAAAATTGGAAAGAGAATTAATCCTAATTACTAAGTCAATTAATTATGATTTCAATGATTTTAAAAATGAACTGAACTACTAAAATCCACAATCATTCTAAATTTTTTTAGGGATGATACTTTATTTGTAACATATATCTTTTTAAAATTATATTTAATTTAAATGGTTGTAATGGTTTTCAAATTTGCAGCCTAATTATTAATTAGAAAAATTTCTCCTAAAATAGTTAGAAGAAACAAAAATTCAAGAGTATATCTTTGAAAATATGAGAACCCCCCCCCACACAAACACATTTAGTAAGAGACAATGTCCCCAGTGTCTATAAAATTATTGGTGGGAGTGGTGTGGAAGTGAATTTTTTATAATTAATTTGACATTGCAGTGATGAAAAAATTTAAAAAGAGGGAATATTGGGCTCCTTCAGATGAAGTGTTATGCAATAGGGAGTTTTTGAGAAATAATATCATTGATGTCTTGTGCACCTCCAAAATATGTTCCCAGAGAAAAATCATTCACTATTGAATAGATGATAATCCATAAGTTTAAACATTTGAATAGATAAAAAAAAAGCAGGTGTAAAAAAAAGGAATAATGGTAACCATTTTATTTATTGAATGAATGTTTTTACATAGTACAACATTGAAACACTCAAAAAATCCAAAACACAAATAAAACCCAAAAACCACTACGGGTTGCCTCTAATAATGTAATATCTTTAAAGTCATCAGCCAGACTTTCTTAGAGATTAGTTGAACGTGAGATTTAGTCCATATCCCTCACGGAATGGTTCTGGGAAATTCATCAACCATTGACCATTCACATTGAATAGTGTCTCTCCATATCCTTGAATTTCAATTTCTCTATATGAAAAAATATGGATAACATCATAAGTACCAGACCATCTTGATTGCATATTTCATAGAAAAACATTCAATCATCAGTTGAATAGTAGATAATTATTCTCTGGGGTGAAGGTGCATCTTGAAATCTGTCTATCATTCAATTCTATAGTTTTTCCTTGCTAATTCATGTGTTCTTGTACAAATGTTTCTTTAGTTCTTCCAATTGTGGTTAATTGGAATAACTGAATATCTTCAGCTTTGCCTAACTCCAAATTTATTTTTTATGGCCTAAATTGATTAGTGCTCTAGCTCCACCAGAAGATGATATGGTTTTCCATAAACCCTTCAAAATGGGGTGGTGTCGACTGGTGTTTTATAAGATGTTCTATACACCCATGACACATCATCCAATTTCTGACTCGAATCATTTTTGATTGTATTGACTACTTTTTTAAGGATCTACTTTACTTCAGAATTTGATAGTTTGACGTGCCAAATTGTTTATGGTTGATATGGGGTTCTAGTATTGTAGTGAATCCCATATCTTTATAGAATTTTTCTTACTGATTGATTGGATAAATGCATTCCGTGAACGCTAATGATCTATCGTGGAAACCCAAAACATGCAAACACATTTTTTATAAAAGAATTTTATTACCATGTTGGACGTATCATGATTCATTTCTTCAATTTTGACCCATTAAGAAATGTAGTCCACATAAACTAGAATGAATTTATTTCCATGTGATGTGGGGAACAATCCGATAATGGAAATTCCCAAAACATGAAAACTTCAACTTACAGCAAAGGGTTTTGTGGCATTTCATTCCTTTCAGTGATTATCCTTATACTTGGGCACCTATCACTGTGGTGGAATAATCTCTTAGTGTCATGATGTAATGTGGGAAAGAAAAATACGGTTTATAGGATCTAAGCCATTGTGTGCTCAGGAACATGATATCTGCTAGTCAGAGAAGTGTGAAACAGTCTGATTACATTAAACGACTCTTCTTCTGGAATGAAACGTGATAAAAGGCCATCATCACAATGCTTGAAAAGATGAGGTTCATCCTGAAATAAGTGCAAACCATACTAAAGAAACATCATCCATTGTCGATAAGATAACTCTTGAGGTAAGATCATGTTTCCAAAAAAAATTCAATGTTAAGGAACCACGGCTGGGTATAGATTTTAAATAGGGTCTCATCAGGAAAGTATTCATCAATATCATTATTTTTCTCTTCGATGATGTTACCTGGTTGTCAAGATAGGTGATTTGAAATGACATTTTTGTTCCCTTCATATATTTTATTATTACGTATAAATATTTCAATAAGATAATTCAACATATAATCCTTGGTTTTTCATCTTTCGTGGTCATCAAGTATAGAAGGGAAGTATGATATGTATAACTAATAGCTTTTGATAGAACAATGCAAGAACAAAATTTTACAAAGGAAAACAGGATGGGTTGGAGAGTTTTCTTTGTAGTCTTATAATTAATTTGAGAATCATTTAAGGCGTGACTTGAATAATATATTAGGTGGGTGATGTTATTTGTATGTTTTTCTAGAAAAAATCTTACTATACGGTCTCCATCATCACACATAAGATCGAAATAACATTCAATGATTGGTATAATGATGACTGTAGAATTCATATGGTTGTTTTTCATAGTATCAAATGCTTTTTAGCATTCGAAATTGAATTATAAAAGAATATCTTTTGAAACAATGTGTATCATAGGATGTGCGACTTCAGAAAAATAATTTATGAAGTGTCTGTAGAATCCAGCATGCCCAAGGAAACATTTGATACTCATAATAGTGGATGGATCAAGTAGATCATTGATTACATTGATCATGGATGGTTCTATAATGATTTATTTTTTGGATATGTTGTGGATGAGTATTATTCTTCATTTCACAATGAAGTAACATTTTTCCCATGTCAACCCCAAGAATTTTTCTTCACAGTTTTGAAGAAATAGTTCTAGATTGCTGAGATGGACATCGAATGATCTTCCATAAACTGAGAAATAATCCATGAAAATTTTGAGAAATTATTCATCCATATCATGAATCATGTGTGTAATATATCTTTGTAAATTTTATGGAGCATTACACATACCTAACGACATGCTTCTATACATAAAAGTAAAAAATTATTGGTGGATGTGTTTTTTGTCTAGTCAATGGGGTCGACTGCATTTTGATTATATCCTGAATAGCCAACCGGAAAATACTTGAAATCTTGACCCACTAGTCTTTCTAAAATTTGGTCCATAATAAGTATGGGAAAATTCTGTTTTATTATGTATTATTTTAAACATTTTTAATCCACACAGACTCTCCATCCAGTGATGGTGCGGGTTGAAATGAGCTCATTTCCATTTGTTCTTATTACTGTAAGTCCTCCTTTCGTGGGAATTACTTAGAGGGGTCTTACTTATTTAATTTTTGAGATATGAAATATTATACCCTAATCCATTAGTTTCATCACCTCTTTCTAGACATCTTCGTTCAGGGTATTGGGATTCGCCTCTAAGGTTTCCGTTTTGGTTATTCATCCTTTTCGAGTAAGATTGTTTGAGTGCATTCATTGGGATTGATCCCATTAATGTCTTCCAATCCCCATGCGATAGAATAATTGTGTCTTTTGTGTATATAAAACATTTTTTCTTATTGAACCTAGGATATTTTAGAGTTTACTATAATAGAAAAATATGATTATTTCCCTATAAATGAGTACATTAATGTAATATTCAATGGTTTCAAGTCTAACTGAGGAAGCTAGATGATGGATGAGATAAAAGATGGCACACCATCTCTAGTGAGTGGTTCAATAATTTTGACATCCTCGAATTCATATTCTCCTTCTTCTTCAATAAGATAATTACTAAATTCTTCCTCGATGGGAATATATTCTTCTCTAATCTAGATGGTTGAAATTGTGTGACAATATATAGTTGCATATGAGTATTTCACAGCTCAAATTAAGTTGAAAAAAACAAGTTCTTCTCCTACTATGAATATGATACATCATTGGTTCACATAAATCAGTGCCATTAATGTACCTAGGAATGGTATTCCATGTATAATGGGCATGTCACCTTCTTCTTCCATGTACAATATCTGGATATCAGTTGGGGAAATGAACATTCCATCTTTTACTAGAACATCTTCTAGAATTCCTTGGGTGTACAAGTTTGAGAGATTTTCTAATTAAAAAGCTACCATATTTTCATTGAGTTCCTTGAGTCCATGTTTTTGGAATGTAATCATTCAAATAAGGTTAATTATTTCTCCAATATCACAGATTACTCTACCAAATTATAATGTGCCTATCTCACAAGGGATTGAGAAGATTTCAGGATCTCTTATCTTCAGTGGAATTTTTTGTTTTACAAAGTAGAGGATTCCTCATTTAAAGGGATGACTCCTAGGTCTTGTATTTTTTTGGATAATAAAAGTTCTTTTAGGAACATGGCATAACTGGGAATATGGGAAATAGCTTTAGAAAAAGTGATGTTGATATGTAATTGCATGAACATATCTTGGAACTTATTATATTCTGTCCTTGGACTAAGTTTCCTTTCTCTCTCCAAATAGGGAAGAGGACGTTGGTATGGTGGTGGGGAAACATACACAGGTTCCTTGTTCTCCTTAGGTATATTTTCCTTTTCAATTGGTAATTCATCATGATTTAATGTGTGATTGAATTCATCAACTATTTCATCATGCACTAGATGGTTTCACAACTCTTCATCTTGAATAATTTCTTCATTGGGTTGTAGGAAGTCTACAATCTTTCTTCTCCTCATCACTAATTCCATAGCTTCCTCTCGTGAGTATGCATATGTGTTACTAGGTAGAGTACCTGGTAATATCTCAAATATTTTTTTGTGATATTTGATGCATTTTCACTTCAACATTTCTTATAGAAGATCTCTGGGTTTTCAAATCTATCTTATTAGTTGTCATTCTTTGAACAGCCTTGTGCACTGACGATGCCATGATGTTTTCAAGATTACTTTTCATAGGTAATTGATGAGGTCATTGCTGAGGTGGAAATTTTTTTTATTCCCTTTGAGGGAATGGGTTTTTTTTATCTTTTGGTCTTGGTACAGGGTTCATTGGAGTGTATAATGGTGGTCCTTGAGCTCTGAAATGGTTCGGTCCTCCTCTCGGTTGAAAATAACCCCAATTTCTCTAAGGTTTCTTCTGAACTGGCATCTTCTAATAATATTGTTTTTATAAAATGGTTATTTTGATTTATTGAAATTTTTGTAATTAAAATCTTTTTGATGTTCTCCATATCCATCTTTTTAGTCTGGATATAGATGTGGTCGACCACACATCTCGCTTGGTTGTAATTGAATGATTGGAGGGGGAGGGGTCTGAGTATTTTTTATCTGAAAGGATTATAACTTTATAGTGAGTGGTTCCACATGTGATGAAAGCCTTGTCTTCCAATAAATTTTATGGATACAACAATGTGTTAGTCCATGATCACTCTTCCACATTCAAGAATTGTGAGAGTCTTTATCATGAATGTCTCTTCTATCTTCAGGGGTCTTGAACCTGAGACCTCCATCAGTGGCTGCATCGACAACATTCTATGTCGCTAGCTGGATTCCTTTATAAAATTTTTAGTTGTATCCACATATCCAGTCCATGATGTGGGAAATTACTTATTAACAATTTCATGTGGTTCCAAGATGGGTGGGAAGTACTTATCCAGAATCATTTTGGCCAGTTCATCCCAATTAATAATTTACTCGCGAACATTACTCTTTATCCAGTCTGTGGCTCTATATTATATGAAAAATGTGAATATGTAGAGTCATACTGCATCAGATGAAACCCCCTAGGTGCGAAAGTTACCATAGATCTCCAGGAAGATGGCAATATTTTCATCTGTATCTTCGCTCTGAAGACTTCTAAATTAACACATGTCATAGATCATATGAATGAGTCTAGGTTTTATCTCCAATGTGTGGTATTGGATAGGTGGATGAACAATACTAGGAGTCACACCAGGGATTGATGGCAAGCCTTATTCCATTATTGTTTTCTACTAGTTCAAATATTTGGTGCCCAAACGGAATGATTTGATGGTTGGGGTTTCGCGGTTTAAGTCCCAAATGGTAGAATTTCATAGACATTGCTGATTGGAAATGTTAATAGATATTCCTTTCGATATCAAGATCAATGGAAGAAAGAGATTGTGTGTCAAGAGACCTTGAACGATTTAGTTTACCGTTTTACAAGCTGACGGTGAACAAAAAGTCGAAAGGGTGTCTTGAAGAAAGGGAAAGGGGATGAAGGAAAGGTATTCATAGATATATACCAGAGTCCAAATCATAATGAAATAGTGTTTATTCCCATAAATGGAACCAAGATATGATCTTCCACCCAAATTAATCTTTAATTCCTCATGGTATGAGTCAAATTAGAAATTCATAGGTGTCCCAAGAATTACTAATTACTTGGTCGTTGTATAGTAGAAGTCTGGGGTTTATCCTCCCAGGAGGATGTTGTTCAATAAGTAGAAAAAATATTGTTTTGAATCATTTTTAGGAGTCCTTGCTAGTTAGCAAATGTTTTTTTGTTTACTAACTAATTTTTTGTTCGACTTCAATTAATTAAAGAGGGGTTAGGATCAAGTCAGAGTATCTAGATAATGTTGATACTAGTTCTAATCTTTGTATGGTCCTAAGTGCTTAGTCTGTGAAGCAAGAAATTAGAACTAGTAATCCTTAGTCCAATCGTCTAGTTCTACCTAGGATTTAACTATTCGATGGTTCGGAGGCTTGCTACGGTCATAGAAGCATTATTTTCAGCTTCAATTACAGAATGTTACCAATGCTAATGTTAATAGTACTAATTTTCATCAATTGTGATAGGGTCGTTTTCATGATTTTCTGATGGTCAAGTTATCATCGCACAAATGGAATTTGACCGTTGGGTTATAACCAAATTACTAATACATTTATGTTTTCTTATATTTGAACAAGATTTTTAATTAAGCATCTTGATACATTGAATCTTTATCTGTTTCCTGATGTGTTTAGCTACTCATGATGGTATTTAAAATAACAAAGTGGTAAAGGAAATCATAACTATGAAAATGTAATTGAATAAATATGTGAAAAACATGCAATAAAATATTAAATAAAACATTACTTGAATGTAATGAAACGGAAATGGAGCGATGATGGAATTGAAGGTGTTGAGGAAAAAGGAATTAATATCTCTTTAATTGAAAATTTAAAATAATTAAAAATAACTAAAGTGTTTAGAGAGGGAAAAGAGAAGAAAATGTATTAAGACCACAATGGACATTTTATGCAAGGTGCTACCCCCTCCCTTCCACTTCCATGGAATCCCCCAACGGGCGGGACCCTTCAGATTAACGTAGATGCGTCACTCCAAAAGGATGGGCTTGTCTCCTTCGGCTTCCTTGCTAGAAACCAGCTAGGGAAAATCCTTACTACAAAATACGAACCACATCAGGCTTGCTGGGAGCCTGCAGTTGCTGAGGCCATGGCCATCCTTTCCAGTATGATGCTCGATGTGGATCGTGGATGGGTTGATATCATCATTGAATCTGACTGCCTCATCGTAATATATGTTATCAACAACAATGATGGAAGACTCTATTCATTAGGCTCCATCCCCAGGAGAATCTGCGTGCTTCCCCAAGGCTTTTCTTACTATTCAATCTCCTTTACCAAAAAAGAATGAAATAATGCGGCCCACCAGCTAGTGGCCTCAGGCCCCTTCGATGTCAACCAGCTCTGGCTGGACAATTTCCCTCCATGGATTTTTCGCTTGTACGGCTGCTGATCTTCAACATTAATGTTATTTGTCCTTCTTTTCAAAAAAAAAGTGCTACCGATCTAATCCTTATATAGGCACAAATGGCCAAAATTTGTACATAAACAGTCCTTCAAAAACCCTTAATCTACGTTATTTTGACTAGGATCTCCATCATTGCATGTGGATATTCTATGAATTAATGAATTTTGACCATGGTCACATTGTGTATAAGTGGTTCATGATGTGTCCTCCATGGCTAGTTGGCTTTTTGCATTGAATTCTCATGGCTTTCTCAGCATCCGGTTTGACTAATGTCATGACTTTTTGGAGGGATACTCAATGTGAACTGGAAATCTCTTTAGTCATCGTGGTTTTTCTTGGCTTGGATTCATGGCTTGATGGAGGTTGTTATCATCAAGTACACAATGTGAACTTGTCCATCATGACATGTACATATCCATTTTTTCATCTTTTCTTCATTTCATCGTTGGAACCTCGAGAGGCCCTTTTTACTCTAAAACTAGACAGCTACCATGTGAATTGTATAGTATAAGAATGAAAACAATTGAAATGTGACGTAGAAATATTTATAACATTTAGAATTTTCAAAAGGATAATTTATTAATGAAAATTTTATGTAATTAATAATCATGCTTTTTAATTCCCCACCAACTCACCCACGATTATGCTTCTAGCATAGACAACATTATGTTATATCTAGGGTAAACATGATATAATAAACTCAACCATGGTCTCTTACTTTTAATTGAGGAATCCACTTTGTATTTATTCAATGTTTCTTGAGAAATGGTGTGAATGTGATAAAATCTATTTAATATTTTTAAAATCACTACGCTGAGTATCATTTTTCCTTAGAATCCCATGATGGCTCCACACCATGTTTTAGGAATATTTTTATAAATTTTCCAAATTCATGAAGGTCAAAACCCGGGTCATTAAATATATAAAAATTTATTGATTAATATTAATAAACTGGTTGAGGTTTGGATTAATTAATCAAAATTTGGTAATAAGAGAAAAATAATCTTGTGTAGTGGGTCATAATTTGTTGAGATATATCATAATGCTAAAGGATATCATATCATTAAGTAACCAATAAATTACTTGACCAAATATTTATTAAATTTTAAAATTAAATTCATCAATAAATCATTTCTCAATATCTATAGAAAAAACCCAACCCCTATTTCAATATGAAAAAACAAAACTAATTGTCTTGTAAATATAGTAATATGGTCAAATATGTGACCTCTGTGACACTATAAACATTATAATAGGGAACAATATATTATAAGGATTGATAGGTGAAAATCAACCAATGGTAAAATTTTGTCGTTCCTAGGGATGGATCAGTTTTTTGTTGATTTTTTTTATTTTTTTAAAAAAAATAAAAACAATTAGAAATGTGAAAATAAAAAAAACCTTTATGAAAAACTATCATTTAAATAAAAATTACTAAAACAAAATAACATAAGAAAAAACCCTCTATCCAAATACATTCATAATATATATGAATATCACATAGGCACCAAAACAATAATTATGATTTGATTGGCCATAAAATCAAGAAAACTCTTCACCGACTAAAGAGGATCATTTGAGATATTCATATCAAACACAGACTATTTATTACACACCTAATTAATTTATTTTAGTCCAATCATTGGGATAAAAACCTTAAATAAAATACATCCCCGGATATGAACTTCAAACTACATTGTATTGAATATCCCATTATTGAATAAAATTTCACAATCAAATCATTATTGATTCATCTTTTACCTCATTTATATGTGCAAGACTACAGTGATCCCCAATTTCACCTCAAATGCATTCCGAGTCATGTGATGTGTAATAAAGCCTTAGGGTGTTTCATAAAATCATGTAAAACTTAGAGATTTTCCATTCCCCCTATACAACTTTACCTTGTCAAGTATTTACTAACTCCCTACTGTTTCCTCAAATTCATGGTATTATATGAAGAAAGTCTCCCTCGAAGAATTTTTCCCCACATCTAACACTACTTAAGTCAAAAAATTGAATTGTGTGTATCCATTAATTCCATAATGAATCACTTCCTATATACTAGGAGAGGATAAAAAAATGTTTTTCCACATTTCCACACCACCAAATACATGACCAACACTTGATCCACTGGCTCTCTGATGGTTTATTTGATATCGATCGATATCTGAACGATGTCTCATGTGGTGTTGTACTTGTTTATAAATATATATCAGATGTAAAATATTTCAAAAGAAACATGGATGAAAACATGAAACAATTATAAAGACCCATACTTTAAATACATTTTTATTGCTTCAAAATTTAAGCACACTTATTAAAACATATAAAACCCATGAAAGGACCATATAGGTATAATATCTTTAGAAACTAGGAAACATAAATAACTGGTTCATAAAGCATCTACATTTTCTCCCATTTATTTCATCATATCTAGAGTCATTTTTGGCATATCCTATTTAATAACCTTGTTCTTGACCTGGGGAAAGAAAAAATACAAAAGGGTGAGGTCAAATGCTCAGTAAGGGAAAACAAAAGAAATATCAATCACATCATATTCATAAGAACATAACATTTTAGAAATCGTAACCTGCAAAAGAGATCATAATTTCATAACATGGGATAAATCATAGTGGTGAAATGTAATCCTAATAATCATAACATAAAACATGAAACTTTATGGAATACACACATAATCATAGAGAATAATTTCTTATTAGTTAAGACTCATTGACAAGACTATCTTAGCGGACAAATTCCATTTCTAAACCGAGTTCACTCCTCGTTTCAGTATGGTTTCACGGAACCATATTAACCTGCCGTTCTAGCCATATCTATCTCAGGAGATATAAATCTAAACCCAATTAATTGGAGGTATATATAGGTCCCACCCATCTCATAATGATACCATTCTTATGTGTTCCACCAGATCATAAATCATACATCATATCATAACCCATGTAATAAAAAAGGGATTCTTAAACATCATACCATCATAACACAATCCATATAAGGTAAAATGACATCATAAAAATAATTCCATCATAACATAATCAAATCAATGTAAAAATAGTGATATAAATAGAACCCTATATTATCTTAGATGGAAAATAATTTTGATAAAACGCTTGAACTCCATTCTTAAGAAAAATATCTTTTATGCTTCAATTTTTTTCATTTCTTAACATGTCTAACAATTTTAAACTAAAACAAGTTGATTACAAATAAACATGAAAACTTTTAAAGGATGATTAATGTAAATAATGTTCTATGAAATCATAAAAATCCATTCATGCCGTATAAGTTAAAAAAACATTCTTCTCGTATTTGGCCGAAAAAATCAAAAAGTATCTCATACTAAAAACGACAAAAGATTCCTTTCATATCATTTAATAAAAACTCAGAAATGGGTAAAATTGGATTTAAACAATTATAGGAGGATAGAAATAATATTAAATATTTATGAAACATGGATGTGGATGATAAATATTCCCCATTAAATTCTGAAGTATAAACAATCTCGGTTAAAAATGAGATTGCGAGATTTTCCATTACCATAGGTCTGATTTGCTTCGTACGTGTCCGAAACTCCGGTTTAATGATATAAATAATGTCATTGACTTATTCCAGAGTCATAATCATTGTTATAATATCATTTATGGTCATATTCATATCTTATTATTAGTAATATTTCATTCATACTTGTTATCCAGGTGTTTATTGCTTTTTGTTCTTATGCGTGTTTTGTCGAATAAATTCATATTAATCATTTAGGTTATAGATAACACATTTAATAAATGGTATTAGTGTAATATATATCATATTTATTCATTCAATTCATTTATATAATCATTATGAAATGAATATCATGTAGAACGAGTCACATCATATCGTGGAGACGGCAGGCCGTACGTACGCACGAGCGTTGATATCGATCCCATGATCATGGAATTGTATTGAAGTGTATGTATACTATTTCAGAATCAATATCACATTAAAATAATCATATATAGTTATTATTTACACCATTATACATGTCCAAGTATTGTGGTGGTGGAAAATAGATTACACCACGGCGTGGAGACGGTATTCTGTACATACGCACGCGTGGTGATTTTATTTTCCATAGGATGGATAAATGGTGAAATAGGGTTGTTTCATACTTATAATAAAATATCAGTATATTAGTGATAATGATGTTATTACTTAAAAATGAAACAACTAAAGAAGAACAAGTAGAAGAAGAAATAAAGTTGAAATAATCGATAATGGACATTACCTCTTATTTGAAGCGCCTCTTCTTAACCTCATATAAGGGCACTAAAGATTGTCTTTAAAGAATACTAGTACCTCTTGGATGTTTCTAGGGAAGTGGAGAAAATAAATTTTTAGGGGTTGGCCGAGATTGAAGGCTCAATGTGGTGTGAGGAAGTGAGGGAGGAGGTGCCCTTTTATAAGGGAGGAGAGTGGCACCTTCAGAAAAGCTAAAAATATTATTTTATTATAAAGTCATATTTGGTTTTTAATAGCTCCAAAAATATTTATTTCGAAGCTAAGGTGGGGATGAGTCGAAATTCTCTCATCCAATAGAATTTAGACTGGTTTAGGTTTCTATTTTAACATTATCATTTAGAATTAACTTTATGTTAAATAATTTTACTTTTACTGTGTCTTCTTGTTTTCTTACACTATAAGGTTAATAAATTTACAATAACAAGCCAAACGAACCCCAAGTTGTTTATTAATAATATATATAACCTTATCTAAGTCATTTTTCCGAATCTTAGATTTTTAAAAATAGAATAACAATTAATAATATAATATTTGTTTTAAAAACTATTATATGTCAATTTTGACACTATTTGGTAATTGATATTTGTGAAACTCATAACAGCATGATTAGTTCGAACAATGTTAATTAAATCAATACTAACATGTCATATTAACATATGAAATTATTGTAATTCATAAAAAGTCTAAAATTACATTTATTTGGGTATTTATAACATCAATTATTTTCATATTTCATTATTTAGGTAATTACTACATCACCATTGTGTCATAAATAACATAAATTATTTAATATCTAAAAATTATAAATAAAATAAAATTTGGTAGGAAATCATTTTTTCTTTCTAGTGAATATATATAGACAAATTTATCTTATGTATAACCCTATATTAAAAATGATTTAGTTATTAAACATTGATTTTAACTATTTTAACCCTTCTTTAAATAAAATAATAATAATGGTCCTAATCTAATCCAAGTGGACCAAAATGGTCATATTTTATTCCTAATATTTTTTTGGTCGAATTACACTTATCCAATAGAATTATGACATGTGTTAGGGTAATAATAATATCATTTTTACCCTTAATTACCCTATTTACTTTTAACCATGGTAAATAAAAATAAAAAGCTACAATTCACCAAAATTATTTTTATCTCAATGAACCACATTTTAGACCTTGATATTAACTGTGTCTCCCAGATTTTAAAAATTCCACTAACAGATGCCGTAAAATTAAGTTTTATGTAAATTTGCAAAAATCTCCTAGGAGGTAGGTAAAAGACGGTGAAAAATTTTTTATATATCGAAAATTTTTATAAAATAACTCCAATTAATTACATTGAACTTATATAGGTATTATGTATCAATTTTGACCTAAAATAAAAAATTATAAAAATAAAAATTTAGTTTTTAAATAGTAACCCAGTGTTTTCACTATTCATTAAAAATTGAATGTTTTCAGAAAAATACCAAAAAATCACCCTAGGCTAATTTCGATATTCCGAATCCAAAAATGAAGTCCATTTTGGAAGGTAAAATTTATAAAATTTCAAAAAGTGGGTATTACTATTCATAAATGCTAGTTTTAAAAATATTTTAATAGCATATTGTTGTTTAGTGAAACTCGGTATTGTGTACGATGCAAGCTATCGAGGAAGGTTGAGATTGCATGTAAAGCAAGACAAGATAGTGTTGTGTGTAGTGAAAGATTCCTTGGATGATGTATATAACATAAAAAACAAAAAATTTCTCATAAAAATATCGGGTGTTACATTCTACCACCCTTAAAATGAATTTCACCATCGAAATTCGTCACATTGTAACAAACAGATGAGGATACCTCTCTATAATCATATCCTCAAGCTCCCATATAGCTTCATATAATTGGTGGTTCCTCCATAAAACATTCACCAAGCCAGTGGTCTTATTCTATAGTACTTTTTCGCTACGATCTAGAATCCCTATCGGCAGTTCTTCATAAGAAAGATCTTGCTCCAGTGGTACAACTTCTGAGTTGAGTACATGTGAAGGATCGGGTATGTACTTTATCAGGAGAGATACATGGTACACATAATGAACTTGAGAGAGATTCGGTGCAAGCGCCAATCCGTAAGCTACCTTCCCAACACGATCCATTATTTCGAAAGGACCGATATACCTAGGTCACAAATTTCCCTTCTTTCCAAATCACATTAATCTCTTCCAAAGAGATATTCTTAAGAACACTTTATCACCCCCTTCATACTCGAGGCCTTTTCATCGGTTATCGACATAACTTTTCTGTCGACTCTGAGCTACTCTAATGTGTTGTTTAATAGATCTGACCTTTTCTGCCATCTCATCAACAAGATCAGGTCCTAATAGCTTCCTTCCCCAACTTCATCCCAGCATGTTGGAGTTCGGCATTTCTTTCCATAGAGATCTTCATAAGGAGCCATCTGAATATTGGAGTGAAAGATATTTTTATAAGAAAATTCCACCAAAGGTATGTGTTGATCCAAACCACCTTTGAAATCTATAGAGCAAGCTCTTAACATAACTTCTAGAGTTTGAATTTTTTTTCTCATACTGAGCGTTTGTCTGAGGATGAAAAGCAGTGCTGAAACTGATCTCTGTATCCAGAGTATGCTGAGGACGTTTCCAAAACGTTGAGGTATACCTCGGATCCCGATCAGATATAATGGAAAGTGGGACTCCATGAAATCTTACCACTTCCTTTACATGTATCCTGGCAAGCTGATTCAGAGAGAAATCCTCTCTAATAGAAATGAAGTGTGCAGACTTTGTAAGAAAGTCAACTATGACCCAGATATCATTATTGCCTTTGGATGTTTTAGGAAGTCTAGTGACAAAGTCCATAGTGATGTTTTCCAATTTCCATTGAGTTACGGTAATGGATGTAACATCCCCTTAGACTTCTGCCTCTCAGATTTAACTTGATGACAAACCAAGCATCAAGAGACATATTCAATAATATATCTTTTCATGCCATCTCACCAGAAGTACTCTGTCAGGTCCCTATACATCTTCGTGCTTCCAGGATGAATAGAGAATGAAAAACTATGAGTCTCATCTAGTATCTACTTCTTTAATTTTTGGATGGGAGGAACACAAACCCGATTCCTGAACTTTATTATCCCATCACAATCAAGCTTGATTTTAGGAACATTTCTCACCTTCTTTTTTAACTCTACATTTTCTTTTTGTGCCTCTTTAATCTTAAAATGTATAGATGGTTGAACCTTTATTTAAAAAAGATAATATTTTTCCCCTTCCATTATAATTCCATGATCCATCCTTTGTAATTCCATAAATATTGTATCTTTTGTGATCCTCATCATGGATAAGCTAGCATGGTCTTGTCGACATAATGCATCTGCCACCTTGTTTGAATTCCCTGGGTGGTAATAAATTGAGCAGTCGTAATCCTTAATCAACTCCAACCATCTTCTTTGGCACATATTCATTTCATCTTGTGTGAAAATATACTTTAAACTTTTATGATCAGTATAAATATCACACCTTTCACCATAAATACAATGCCTCCAAATCATTAATGCAATGATTTCCACAGCTAACTCCAAATAATGAGTTGGGTAATTTTGCTCATGTATATTCAACTGTCGTGAGGCATAAGCTATCACCGTATCATTTTTCATGAGAACAAACCCTAGCGCTTTCTTGGATGCATCACTGTAGATCACAAACCATTCTCCAATGCAAGGAAGTGTGAGAACAGGTGCACCAGATAACCTTCTTTTCAAATCATTGAAATTCTCTTCACATTCCTCCATCCACGCGAACTTAACTCCTTTTTGAGTCAACCTAGTGAGTGGATTAGATAATTGTGAAAAATATTTCAAAAAATGTCGATAATATCCAGCCAAACCAAGAAAACTTCGGATCTCAGTTACCGTTGTTGGTCTCGACCATCTTTCGATAACCTCTATTTTTGC
This sequence comes from Viscum album, assembly GCA_963277665.1. Lineage (NCBI taxonomy): Eukaryota > Viridiplantae > Streptophyta > Magnoliopsida > Santalales > Viscaceae > Viscum > Viscum album. The sequence continues at coordinate 136,143,904 of OY728161.1, read as the reverse complement.
TGGATCCATAGATATACCCTCTTTTGAGATTATGTAACCCAAAAATGAAACTTTTTGAAGCCAAAATTCACACTTGGTAAATTTGGAATAAAGCTTCAGCTTTCTCAGGGACTTCAATACAATTCTCATGTGATCTTCCTGTTCTTCCTTTCTATTTGAATAGACAAGAATATCATCTATAAAGACTACAACAAACTGATCAAAATTGTCTCTAAAGACTCTATTAATTAGATACATGAAGATAGAAGGAGAATTAATAAGACCAAATGGAATCACTATAATTTCAAAGTGTCCATACCTTGTACGGAAAGTCGTATTTGGTATATCCTCCCTTTGGACCCTTAATTGATGATACCCTGAATGAAGATAAATCATGGAAAAGTATTGAGCTCTGCGTAGTTGGTCAAATAAGTCATCAATGCGTGGACGAGGATATTTGCTCTTGATAGTGATATTGTTAAGTTCACGATAATCAATACAGAGTCTCATTGATCCATATTTCTTCTTAACAAACAGAATAGGAACTCCCCAAGGTGACGCACTAGGGCTTATGAATCCATTATCAATATTCTCTTGGAGTTTCTTCTTCAATTCCTACAACTCAATTGGGTCCATTCTATAAGGTGTCTTTGAAATATGCAAATCACACGGTACGAGTTCTATTGAAAACTCAACTTCCCGATTTGGTGGAAGACCTGGAAATTCCTTCGGAAATACATCATCAAACTCTCATACAATGGGAATATTCTTAATCGTGAGTTTCTCACCAACCATTTGAGACAAATAACCTTCATTTGGTGGAATCAAGACCCATAACAAGGAAGAAATTTCCACTGGAAGGTTATGTTCATCCTGGCATCGATAGATGATCATAGATTGATCTGGAATATGAAATGTGACTTCCCTTCATTGGGAATTGATATGAGCTCCATATAAAAAAGCCAATCCTTACCAAGAATCACATCAAATTCCACTATAGGAAGGATCACAAGATTTAAAGGAAGCACTTTCCCATAAAATTAAATTAGAGAATAATTGTAAACTTTTGATGCGACTGTTATTCCATTAGGGGTTGTCACAGCTAACTCAACATCTAATTATTAAGGTAATACTGTGATACCCTTAGAAAATTCTTCAGAAATAAAATACTAGGTGGATCCAGAATCAAATAAAACATTTGCTACTTTAGATAGTATGGTAAGTGTACCTTTCACAACTTCATTATCGTACTCCACATCACTGATAGAAATTGCATGTGACTTTCCTTTGTATATAGCCTTAAGAGTTTGTTGACATCGATCATCATCATCAACCCTTGGATTAGGGCATTGAATAGAATAATTCCCCATTTCCTTGCACTTGTAACATTGAAGTGTAGGAGGTGCACTCTATGTATCCTTTTCATTGTTCACATCACTAGACATCTTCTTCCCATCATTGCGGCATTCGAATTCCTGATGACATTCTTTTCCAAATTTGAAACATTTACTTGTCCCTTTATGAAAAATCCCTCCATGTTTCTTTCCAAACTTTGAGCATAAGGAAAAACTCATCTTCTTTTCAGTGTGCTATTTAGATTTCCCGTTGAATTCCAATTTCCTCTTCTTATCAAACACATATGACAGATGGGTTACTCCAATCTCCATCTCAACTTTGAGAGCACATCAAACGATTTCCTCAGACCTATTGAAGTCCCTTATGTCTATCGCCCTTCAAAGACTTGGTTTTAAGCCACAAAAGAATTGATTGATCTTTCTCTCAGGTTGGATAATAATCCTAGAAGCGTACCTTGTAAGTCTTGTAAAATTTGCATCGTAGTTACCAACAGATTCATCATCCTTTTTCTTTAGTTCAAGAAACTCCTTCTCCATCTTTGTTCGAATAATATTAGGTAAGTACTTATTGAAAAATAAGTTCATGAACTCGTCCCATTCCTTGGAAACAATTTCATCCATTTTCCTCATATTATTGATATGATTCCACCATTTTTCAGCATCACCTTCCAAACGATACACTGCTAAGATGACTTATTGATGTTCAGAACATTGAAGAACTGAAAATAACATTTTAGTAGTACTTATCCATTTTTCAGCAACTAATGGATCAGTAGACCCGCTGAATGAGGGTGGATGCTACCTCATGAAGGATTCAACAGAATGTTGCTCCTTCCTTTGCTCGTTTGTAAGTCTTGTATGATTAATTAGTTGAGAATGTTGTGTGAGCATGGCTACAAGATTTTTCACTTTAGCTCCCATAACGTTTGGTTGCTCACGGGGACAATCATTGCATTTCCCGTCGCATTCCACATTAACACGGTTCTTTCGTGTTCCAGCCATTGACTAAAAAAAGAAGAATAGTGTGAGAAACACTAATTATAATAGGAAAACCACATAATAAAGAATAAAATTTTACACTTAAAGTCTTATCAAAGGTTGTTCATGGCCATTTCTAAGACACTAAGGTTGTGTTCTATGCTTAGACTTATCCTTAGGGTTCTTACTATGGCTTTCACATCCTAGTTTCCAAAAGGTTGACTATACCTTTCCTCTAATACCAACTATTACGACCCATACTTTACCTAAATTGTTATTGCTTAAAAATTTAACCACACTTATTACAACATATAACAAAACCATGAAAGGGCTGTATAGGTATAGTGTCTTTAGAAATTGGGAAACATAAACAACTGGTTCATAAAGCATCTACATTTTCTCCCATTTATTTCATCCTATCTAGAGTCCCTTTTGGCATATCCTACATAATAACCTTCTTCCTGGCCTAGGGAAAGAAAACATAAAAAAGGGTGAGCTCAAATTCTCAGTAAGGGTAAACAAACGAAATATTAATCACATCATATTCATAGGAACATAACATTTTTGAAATCTTAACCTGCAAAAGAGATAATAATTTCATAACATGGGATAAATCATAGTAGTGAAATGTAATCCTAATAATCAGAACATAAAACATGAAACTTTGTGAAATACACACATAATAATAGAGAATAAATTCATTGTATTCAAGACTCATTTCCAAGACTATATTAGTGGACAAAGTCCATTTCTGAACTGAGTTCACTCCTCATTTCAGTCCTGTTTCACTCAATCAGATTAACCTGATTTTCCAGCCAAGTCTATCTCATGATATATAAATCTTTACCCAATTCATTGGAGGGTGATATAGGTCCCACCCATCTCATAATGATACCATTCTTATGTGTTCCATAAGATCATAAATCATACATCATAGCGTAACCCATGTAATAAAAATGGGATTCTTAAACATTATTCCATCATAACATAATCCATATAAGATAAAAGGACATAATAAAAATAATTCCATCATAACATAATTACATTAATGTAAAAATAGGGATATAAACAGAACCCTATATTATCTTAGATGGAAAATAATTTTGATAAAATGCTTGAACTCCATTCTAGAGGAAAATATCCATTCTACTTCAAAAACATTTTTCCTTTCTTAACATGTCTTACAATTTTAAACTAAAAGAAGTTGACTAAAATTAAATGTGAAAACATGTAAAGGAATATTCATGGAAATAATGTTCTATGAAATCATAAAAATCCATTCATGTCATATAAGTTAAAAAATCATTCTTCTCGTATTTGGCCGAAAAGGTCAAAAAATATCTCATACTAAAAACGACAAAAGATTACTTTCATATCTTTTACTAAAAACTCAAAAATCGGTAAAATTGGATTTAAAAAAATGTAGGAGGATATAAATAATATTACATATTGATGAAACATGGATGTGGATGATAAATATTCCCCAGTAAATTCGGAAGTATAAACAATCTCAGATAAAAATGAGATTGTAAGATTTTCCCTTACCATAGGTCTGATTTGCTTCGTACGTGTCCGAACCTATTATATAATTATTTAAATAATGTAATTGAATTATTAAATTGTCATAATCATTGTTATTATATCATTTATTGTCATATTATTAGCTTCTTATTAGTAATATTTCATTGCTACTTGTTATTCGGGTGTTTATTTCTTTTTGTTCTTATGCGTGTTTTGTCGAATAAATTCTTATTATTTTTTAGGTTATAGATACCTCATTTAAAGAATGGTATTAGTGTAATATATATCATATTTATTCATTCAATTCATTTATATAATCATTATGCAATTAAGATCATGTAGAACGAGTCGAATCACATCATGGAGACGGTAGGCTGTACGTATGCACGAGCGATGATATCATTCCAATGATCGTGGAATTGTATTGAAGTGTATGTATACTATTTCAGAATCAATATCACTTTACAATAATTATATATAGATATTATTTACACCATTATACCCATAAAATTATGGTGGTGGTGGAAAATATATTACACCACGGCGTGGAGACGGTATTCCGTACGTACGCACGCGCGGTGATTTCATTTTCCGTAGGATGGATAGATGGTGAAATAGGGTTGTTTCATTATTATAATAACATATCAGTATATGATTGGTACTGATGTTATTACTTGATAATGATACAACTAAAGAATAAGCAGTAGAATATGAAATAAAGTTGAAATAATCAGTAATGGACATTACCTCTTGTTTGAAGCGCCTCTTTTTAACCTCCTCTTAGGGCACTAAAGATGGTCTTTGAATAAGACCACGACCTCTAGGATGTTTCTAGGGAAGTGGAGAAGATAAATTGGAAGTCTTTGTCAGATCGTGAAGGCTCAATGTTGTGTGAGGAAGAGAGGGAGGAGGGTCCCTTTTATAAGGGAGGAGAGGGGCACCTTTGGAAAAACTAAAAATATTATTTTATTATAATGTCATATTCAGTTTTTAATATCTCCAAATTGATTTATTTCGAAGCTAAGGTGGGGATGGGTAGAAATAATCTCATCCAATAGAATTTAGACAACTTTAGGATTCTATTTTAACCTTATCATTTAGATTTAACTTTAATTCAAATAATTTCACTTTTACCGTGTCTTCTTGTTTTCTTAAACTATAAGGTAAATAAATTTACAATAACAAGGAAAACGAACCCCATGTTGTTTATTATTAATATATATAACCTTATATAAGTCATTTGGAAGAATATTATATTTTTACGAATAAAATAACAATTAATAATATAATCTTTTTTTTAAAATATATTTTATGTCAATTTTGAAACTATTTGGTAATTGATTTTTTTTGAAATTCATAACAGCATGATTAGTTCAAAAAATGTTATTTAAATGAATAATATCATGCATATTAACCTAGAAAATTAGTGTAATTCATTAAAAGTCTAAAATTACATTTATTTGGGTATTTATAACATCAATTATTTTAATATTTAATTATTTAGGTAATTACTGCATCACCATTGTGTTATAAATAACATACATTATATAATGTATAAAAATTATAAATAAAATACCATTAGGTTGGAAATGTTTTTATATTTATAATGAATATTTATAATCGAATTTATCTTATGTATAACCTTATATTAAAAATTATTTAGTTATTAAACTTTGATTTTAACTATTTTAACCCTTCTTTAAATAAATTAATAATAAATGTCGTAATCTAATCCATGTGGACCTAAATGGACATATGTTATTCCTAATGTTGTTTCTGGTTGAATTACACATATCCAATCGAAATAAGACATGTTTTAGGGTAATAATAATATCATTTTTACCCTTAATTACCCTATTTACTTTTAACCGTGGTAAATAAAAGTAAAAAGTTACTGTTCACCAAAAATTATTTTTATCTCATTGATCCACATTTTAGTCCTTGATATTAACCATGTCTCCCATATTTTCAAAATTCCACTTAGAGAAGTGGTAAAATTAAGTTTTATGTAAATTTTCAAAAAGCTCCTAGGAGGTTGGTAAATAACGGTGAAAAATTTTTATATATCGATAATTATTATAAAATGACTCAAATGAATTACATTGAACTTATATAGGTATTATGTAATAATTTTGATCTAAAATGAATAATTATTTAGATAAAAATTTGGTTTTTAAATAGTAACCCAGTGTTTTCAATATTCATAAAAAATTGAAAGTTTTCAGAAAAATACCAAAAATTCACCCTAGGCTAATTTCGATATTCCAAATCCAAAAATGAAGTCCATTTTGAAAGATAAAATTTATAAAATTTCAAAATGTGTGTATTACTATTTATAACGGCTAGTTTTAATAATATTTTAATAGCATATCATTGTTTCTTGAAACTCGGTATTGCGAATGACGCAAGCTATCGAGGAAGTTCGTGATTACGTGTAAAGCTAGCCAATATAGTGTTGTGTGTAGTGAAAGATTCCTTTGATGATGTATATAACATAAAACCAAAACATTTCTCATAAAAATCTCGGGTGTTACATCAATACCATACTCTAGAACACACTAAGGTCTAAAATTTCATGATAATCAATCCATAGATACCAATAAGATGATTGAATGGACAAGTGAGCTTATTTATTATACACAACAAATTTTTGTCACTACCAATCCCCCAATATTATCATATTACTTATATTTGTAAAGTGGGTATATTTGACACTATATAATATATAGCATAATATATCATAAAATTTACATATAATTATAAATACAACACGATCCCTCATTTTTTTCCAGTCCAAGAGAGCTCAATGAGAAATTTTCTCATAGGAACACTATCCCTCAACAACCAGTTCTTTATTTAATCCTCCAACCAACCCCATAATAATCTCATCACTTCTAGGTAAAACCCATGATAGAAAGAACCTCATGGATAGAGGTATTGCAATAATCTCTCCAAACCCCACAAATTATTCCTCAAATCAAAAAATAATTTAAATAGGTCAGGGTGGTAGTAGTTTCGATCAACCATATCATTTTTTACATCAACATCAAAGGATAAATCCTAATCTACCTAGTTTACACTATCCAGGTAATAATTCTCAATTTTAAACCAAATAAAATGGTCTTCCAAGGAACCTAGATCATGTTAATACCAATTTGGGTCCTTCCCCAACTTCTACGAAACCATGGGAGTGTTCTATGGATTATCTCTCCCCCCTCCAATTCTAGACAGAAAAAAATAAAAATCATATTGGACATATTTCATCCCATATAAGCCAGTATAAATTATACATTTCATCCCAACTCCCAGATCAATTATTTCCCAACCGTAATAGTAATGTACGTTCATAATCATTTAAAATTAGAATGAAAATTTATACCCCTCATCATGAATCCTATAATCTCCAAATGATTTAAAGATGTAGAAATGGAAAAAAAATCCATACATAAAACATTAAGAAACTCCCTCACCTCCTTCAATATTTCTTTGGTACCAAATTCATTTTAGTCATGTCATATATAAGATTAATTATCCCTTTAAATAGGATTGGAAAATTTTATACATCTTTAAATGTGTGGAATTCATCATTACCCTCTTGGATTCCATCATAAAATATATGTGTATGCAATGTTTGTTAAGGAATAGTGAACCCATAATTAGAATTTTATGACAACAAAGAATGTTTTAAACCAACATTACATTCCCATAATGTATAAATAACCAAGTTACATAACTATTTAATTCCAAATAGGGAGTTATAACCTTAATAATGCACTCATATAACGAGAATACTTGATAAATTTCATTCCCAAATATATCCTCTCCAAAATTTCTCTAGCCCCCCTAAACCCAAGAAGTTTTCTCATCTGATTATCTAATCATAAAAACACCAATCTAGAAGGAATAATCAAAGACGACATTTTCTGGGTCAATGATCAAGTCTGGCCTGTTGATTTCTGTGTCCTGGTCATGAAAAGTGACATGTCTCCTTATTTATCTCCCTTTATTATTGGATGAAAACTCTTCATGACATATAGAAAAAAAATTTAAGTACACTATGTTATCAAATTATTGAAATTTTGTGACCAACTACTCAAGGTCAATATTTTTCAATCCCTCTAATTCCCATCATAGAATCACTTGGTATTTCCTATCGAGACTTTTGAAAGTATCTATGAGAGTGTTTTGAACAAAAATTCATCATGTTTTTCATGTTCCAATGATAACGGAGTTTCTAAATTTTCATTCACAATATCTAATTAATAAAATGATAAATTTAGGTTCAGCATTCATTGTTAAACAAGACCTAGCTTCATGTTCGTGAATATGGTCATGATTTCCATGTAACCTCTAATATCCACAACCACTATGGAAATTAGGAACAAAATTTCACTTAATAGATTTGATTTACAATTCTCTTACTTAATACAGTCTATCCCACATTCATTATATTTTTTTCATGTTTCAAAAAAGCCTCTCATTGTGAATATTTTACCAATGTTCTTATTTCATGAAAATGGAATTGAAGTTAGATATTATTTTCCTCATTAATAATTTGATCATGAGTGTGTTTTAAATTGATTATTATATGAATTTGTTTTTATATAAATGATATTGTAAAATATAAAGAGTCTTATGAACTCCTTAATAATCATTACTATACATTAGAAAATGATGAAACAGTGAACTAAAATCAATCAGGATCTCGTAATATGATTTCATGATATCTGAACCACAATGTAATACACCATTAGAATTAAAAAATAATTCTAAAATTACATGAATATAAAACCAAAACTAGGTGAACTACATAATTCCTCTTATTGACGACCAAAGGTTTAATACCCACATTCTCATTCCATCATCATTGAATTGTTATAATATCGATACAGAATGATAGAAATTATCAAATGAACAAATGGGCCTTTCAAAGGAGAAGTTGTTCTAGAACCATATAGGAGAAAAAAATATAATGCTCATAATTAGTCAATGGGAAATCCACTACAATTTTAATGTTGTAGATAAAATAAATGAAATCATATTTGGGATAAAACCCACATTTTCAATTAGTTAATATTTTATTTTGTAATTTATTTTTATTTTTCATCAATGGAATAATGATTTTTAGTTTTTATTTTCTTATAGGTAATGAAAATTGTCTAACAAATAACTATGAGTAGAAACTAGCTCAATAAACCACATAGACATCCATTGGGTCCCCAAATGTTAGAGGAGGACCACTATTGGATGGAGATTATGACACACGTAATCCAAACCAAGGGGAAACTCATTACATTTAACTCTAATATCTTCCTCATCATACCCAATATCAATATCTTTATAAATATCTATCTTTATTTTTCTTATATTTATTCATACCATATATCTCATTTTTTACCACTTTCATCATCTCCCATTTCAATTTTTCCATCTCCTTAATTTTGGGGTGTTTTTCGAAATCCAGAAAACCAAAACCCCCCCAAAAGAAAAGAAGAATAATAAAAAAAAGATTCATAATTACTGAATATAAAATTTTTAAAAATTTTCCAACATTTTTTGGGATTAAAAATAATTGTATTCGTCTTATCCATTCTATATTTCCAACATAAACATGGATATTTTTTTCCAAGATCAATATGTTATGAACGGAGAATTTTATGTTGGAAATTTGTTTCCCCAACCTATGATAAATAATGTAAACTATAATTAAAAAGGATAATATGCATATCCCTTCCTATTTTCAATTTTCACCCATGTTTTGTATTATTGTGTTTGTGGAACATCGAGATGAATTTCATACTTTGGTGTACATTATTATAATATGGGAATTTTCTTTAAAAAATGTGAATCCAAATGGCCAAATTACATCATATTACCATTACATTTATCCTTATTTTAAATTTTCCTTCTAGCCTATGAAAAATTTTTTTGATAAAAACATTACCAATGAAAAAATGTATCCCACCCAACATGTATATGGATTTTCAATGAAACATTTGCTTTGTAATATCATTATAGTTGATGGATTCCATTTTTTGTATCGTTTCCGGAATTTTAAAAGTGTCATTATATTATTAAGGGATAACATATTTTTATTTTTTAGGGAGAGGTTGTCATTCAGGGAGGATTTTCCAGGATTTAGTTTGAATTTATTTTTATTACATTTAAAAAAATTCATTTAAAAGTGGTAAAGAAATTAATAAATGTGGGAGAAAAAATAAATATAATATAAAAATGAGATGTGTCCTATATTGGTCTATAATAATAATTTTTTTTCATTGATCTTATTATAACTATTACAATTAGTGTTTTGGGGATATCAAAGAAGGGAAGGGATATGAATGTGATATTTTTTATAAGTAAAACATCCATGAAAAGAAAATAAATGACCCTTTGATTGAGGTTTTATCAAGTAAATGGGGGATTTGTTGTACATGTTTCATCATTTCATCGTCAGATAATTCTATATATCTCTCTTTATATATTTTTATTATCACTTTTTTTCCATTGAAAATATGTGTTTACATTTTCTACCATTTTTTATTTCAAAAAATATGTAAAGAATTTTTCCTTTTATTGTTTCCCGCCTATTTTCCTATAATTTTCATATTATATTCATTATATCCCAGAAAAATTTAAAATCAAAAAATATAAAACATTATTATTATAGACATTAGAATAGGGAATCAGTTTTTGGTGAACATGAAAACTTTATAATTTTCATTTTTGGAAATCGAATGAGTTAAATTCATTGAATAAATATTCATATTCATGAGAGGAGTGAGTTTTGAATGCCCAAACTTCCCAAGTAAAATTTTGAACATGAAAAATAAATTCTATTGACACAAGATTCATGTAACAATTATTTACCTATTTCTTTTTGTATGGGAAAAGTAGTCTTGATCACCCATAATTAGTGAATAAAATTAATTTTTGTTGGTGAGTAAAAATGATGTTGTTTTGTTCTTCAGTTTTTAATTCATAAGGACATAAACATGCTTATGTGTGTCACTGTTTATGTTATTAAATTATTCATAATTATTTATACCCCTTACCTATTATCAATTAATAATGTATAATTGATGTGAAATTCCATATTTTATTATTTAATATAATTGGTAAGAATTATTTAAATTAATCTTGATATAATTCAGTTTAGTATTTTTTTTCAAAAAAACTAAATATATCGATCAAAATTATGATATTATTGTTTTTCGCATTCATGATTCAAATTATATCAAATTATTAATCTAATTAATTGGATATTTTTTCCATCATATGGTCTATATTGACCCCATAAGAAGGCCCACCGAATCTAGGGAGAAAACTATACTATCCATGATGCTTAAATTTATAGGATCAATATACGATCTAATTTTTTATGAAAATAGAAAATATTTTCTAGGATTTTTAAAAATATGTCTAATAAAAATTTGATATCCCAACTCAACCAATACGTGGCCAAATTTATGCATGAATTTATAGCCCACAATTTTATTTGGGATTTCAAAATAAACCCCAACTATTAAATTTACCCCCATGCAATGGCTCGGTAAAGATGATGTTTTTTTAGTATAAATTAAATATATAGAAACCAAAAAATTTAAAAGAAATGTTTTATGTTTGAAGGAATATTCCTGTTCAAAAATCCATTCACATTCATGACAAAGAAAAAACCTATATAATTCATGAAAACATCACATTGATTGTGGACACAACCATATATTATGATTAAAAAGTCCAATGGACTCATAATTCGTATGGTGACCTATTCTCATATATATATCTACAAATTTAGGAATAAAATTTCTTAGTATTTATCTTTCTTCAAGGTCAAATTATTGATCTCACATGATGGTTGATTTGGAAGCCAAATTTACTACCCCCTTTGTCTATATATAGATACTCTTATTTACATTGATTGGGGATGGAACATCATCACTTAGGACTATACACTAGCATAACCAAAACATAGAATAATTTCTGGGAGGACATTAAAACTCATGTTTATTCTTGTGAAACCTCTTTTAAACCCATTTTTTAATGTTCATTTTTATCAACATTCAATTGTAACATCGTAAGTACTAGAGTTGTAATTTTGTTTAAATATTACTGAAATTATCTTCATCATCTGTTATCCTTATCCACCATATGTTGTGTAATATTAATTTTCCAAAAAAAATTATGTCTATTTGAAAACCCTTCCTTTTATACATTCTCTCATTCTATCTATAGTGGAGGCTTTACTATCTTCATCATTCATGGGGGTGTTAAGAACAAAACATTTTTATTGTACCATTAATTTTTTTATTAAATAATCACTATATAAACCATGAAAATATTATTAATTATATAAATGGATGATTAAATCATCCTTTTTGGTGGGTCAAATTTGGGGTATCTCAAGTGATTGTGAGGTTCTGGTCATTAAATACTATTTAAGCTAACATTGTGTTAGTTAAAACATAAAATGTCATTGATTAATGACCTGATTGGTTTAGCTTATGGATTTCATTGATTATTGTATATATAAATACAATTACATAAACAAGTATTGATTGATATCAGTACCCTATTTGAGTCTTGTATTAATGTTTTAATATTTGGGAATTCTGATCAAAATAATATTATCATGGGGTTGTCAATTTATTGTGATATATTTGAAATATTAAGGATTTCATAAGATTATATCCATAATATCGACCCAACTATAGTATTTAATAAAATTTTAAATTCAATGAATTAATTTATAATTTTACCTATTCTATAGAAACAATACACCCCCACATTTCAAGATGATAAATAAAAAACAATTAGCTCCAAAATATATTAACATTATTAAGGATTCAACCTGAGTATCGCTATACAAATTATTATAGCACAACATAAATTATAACATTTCATACACTATAATTTTACACTCTATAATCATCAGAAACATGATCATAACATATTATAAATGGATTTATTACCACATAATATATTTTAACTCCCACCATGTTCATCAAAATATTTAATGTTCTTGTGCAATACAATCGAATAACATAAATATATTAAGAACCATTATAGGACCACCATAAATAACTCCTACAAATTAAATAACCATAACATACATTTTTTATAAACACTATATTAGTTATACCATATTCAATAATCTAGGGATTTAATCACATCATTTTTATGATTCGTTATATATCATAATTTTACAATTTTTACAACATTTCCACTAGACATGTCCTATTTAACAACCCTTTTCAATCATAATCTCATTATCAACAACATTAGTTTACTTTCAAACCTCCATATAATAACATGAGATATCCAACTATGATGTTATTAGATTTTACAATGTTATCACCACTACAATCTCATCTCATAAACTCTACAATACACATAATAGAAAATATATGAATATTACAGGCAATACCAGCCATGAGGAATATCAGGTGGACCCTGGTATAATATAGTATAACATTTGTAAAAATTACACAGTTGTTATGTAACTTAGTGTGTTAAAGTATATCATCATTATGTATGGGAAAAACCATGATAAAATATTCATTACAGTCATGAAACTCACTAGCCTCACCCAAATTCATAGAATCACATATGAGAAATGTTATATAAAGTATCATGGTCCCCATGATGATATAGAATTGACCATTAAAAATTTCCTAAAAATATTGTCCACCTCACAAATAATGTTATAACCGTATTTCAATATTTTAGAATTAGATATCTCATTAGTGATTAACATAATAATAAAATTACAATAATAAAAAAGTATCAACACAAAATTCCTCATAGTGATATATCATCAATTTTCACTTCATTATATATTTTTATCCTTCTCTATAATATATTAAATAGCACATTTAATTCAATAGAATTACGAAAAAATTAATTCTATTCCAATAAAATATATTCAAATAATAATTTATAATTATATTTCGGAAATTAATTAATTTCACCGAAAAATATTATATAACTCTATTTATATTCATTTTAAATAATCTCATTAATGATATAGTATAAATTCCCTTACATTAAATTCATTATTTTAAAATTTACTTCAAATAATCATGAATTATTCATCCATCACAAAATAAAAATATCCTGATAAATTCACATCACAATAAATATATATGAAACTCAATTCACATACATCAATAATTATGATGATATAAATTATTATATAATTATTCCATGGTTATTAATTCTTTACATCCATATAACTCTATTTTATCTACAATAAAATATAGATTCCATGGAATTATTTATAGATTGAATTGATAGATTTTTTTTGTTAGTAAGATAATTTTAATTGAATTTAATGATTTAATTCTCATAAAATGGTTTATTAAGAAAATACAAAGTCAAAATGAATTTTCAGATCATAAATATTCTAACATGATAAAACATCATTCCATATAAATGATAAAATAATTATATTATCTATTTTATCAATTATTTTCAGGATAATTCCTCCACTTAAACCATATAATTTATTTTATATAAATAATACATTAAAAATTAAATTTCATAAATAAATTAATAATTCCATAGTCACCTGAGATTAATAAAATTTAACTATCATGTAAAATTACCAAAATAACTTCTTAATTTTTTAAATTGTTATTTTAAAATAAATATTTTATAACAATTTTATTACAAGACTAGAAAATTTATAATTTAATCCTTCAAAAATTAAAAACAAGAGTAAGACTAAAAGTTTCAGAAACTCTTAAGTATCAAATTTCAAGGTCTCTACATAGATTTATTCAGATCATGAATAAAACTTTAGTAGGCCATTAGTAATTGATATATGAACTAAAAGGTCAATCATAACATTTTGTTTTATAATAGAACACGGTCAACCCGTATGTGGACCGATATGTTATATGAGATTCTATGTTGTGGATTATAGGAATGAGAATTACCATACTACCTGATGATGCTTAGTTTGGAATCCATATTACAAAACAACTATCATACATAGATAACATCATCTTAACATAATTAATATGAGTAGTATATCATTCTATATGTTCATTTAATCAGTAGAATAATTGATTATGTATTAGTTTTAGCGTTAATAAATAGTGGTAACAATAATAGATGTTTAAGAAATTCCCATTAAGTAAAAGTTAGTAATTTGAATATATTTGGAATCTATATATGTTAACTCGATCATTGTTTAACTGGTTGAATGCATGAGAAATTATCAGGGATAAATATTGTTTCATTCTATCTCTCCCACACATAACTATGGTTATAACTGATCGTGGTTTTGAGATATGTACCATCTATTTTATGGGTGATTCCAATTAATTATGAGTACCTCCATAGAAAGGAATATTTTTCCCAATAAACAATGATCTTAATCAAAATCTTGTAAAAATATTCAATAGGATATATCAATTAAATTAAAGGTAAACCATCCATGTTTTTTTTATTATATTAATTCCATATGCATAAATATATTATGGGTTTGGTCAAGATTTGGAGTTGTCCTTATGTTGTGTTTTAGATGTTACAAATACTTATAAAACCTATCACCGGTATCAACGTTGATATATTAATGTATGGTTTTAATTTCAACTAGATGAAAATTTGAAAATTAGTTGTTCTTGTACCATGACATGGATTGAAGAAAAATGATCTTTTTGGTTTCTCATTTTAAAGTGAAATGGAAAACATGTTTTTCAAAATATATATTTTTTTCTCAATTCACTATAACCATGAAATAGTCTAATGGATAGTAGGATTTATAGGCATCTAATAAAATGAAAGAAAAATCCATCATATGGAAATTCTCTTTGACATTATTTTCTCTTCACCATTTTCGGGTCGTGGTCCAAAATTATTAGGAATTCCATACTATGGATTTAGAAATCCAAATTCTAGAAATAAATTTTCCCAAATAAATTTTATTGTTCAAGTAAATAAGCTCATTGAAATATTAAATATCATACTACAACCATGACTGAAATGACATCTAAAATGGTTGAAACCCATGGTGTTTCAGATAAACAAAATGTATTTCACACTATAGTAGTAAAATTTATTTTAGATAAACATTCAAATAGATATTATTTAGATTAAATTACAAAATTTATTCTCAAAACGAGCCTAGTGGGGGTTAAACCATATGAAAAACATATTTGGAAGATTTTATTTAACTGTAATTTTTATAATGTTGTTTTATAATTTGTAAAATATTTCTAAATTAAATGGAAAAATATATAATTTATTATATTTACTTAGGAATAGTTCTTGCATGTAAATATAAAATATATAAATTAAGGCTTTGTTATAAAAAAATATTTAATCCATTCCCAAACGAGTTTGGGAAGTTTCTATTATTAACGGTTTAAATAAAATCAAATTTGATATATTTTATTTATGTATATTTACTACATCAATATGGACTAATTATTATTAACAAATATAAATTTTGGGAAATTATATATTAATTTTCATATTAATGATTTTATATTAACATCGTGTAATTCATAATATGATATTTTATTATTAGATAAAACCAAATCGTCAAAGATTACTAATTCCTAAATTGTAATGACTTTAGAGTTTATTTATAAATAGTTCATAAATGTTTATCTCATATTTAATTACATAAGTCATTGTTTTATATAGTTCATTAATTATCTTATTCATGAATATAATTGTTATATTTTGAATTTTGGTGTATTTTATAGATTAAAAATTTAAATTCATTTTATATATTCTCATACATGAATATATAGAATAAAATTATAGGTAT
Organism: Viscum album; assembly: GCA_963277665.1. NCBI lineage: Eukaryota > Viridiplantae > Streptophyta > Magnoliopsida > Santalales > Viscaceae > Viscum > Viscum album. The sequence continues at coordinate 136,127,287 of OY728161.1, read as the reverse complement.
GATAATGGATTCAATTGTTTTCCTCAAGGACATATCCATATTCATAGGTTATGAACTTGAATTTAAAATTTGATCTTTCTTTTATACATATTGTGTGTAATAATTGTTATTGAATAAAAATATATCTTGATTAATGTATCCCTATGAAGAGGGATTTTGATTGAACTACTCACGGGATTGCAGGACAACAATTTTCCAGATGAGCTAAGGTTGGATTCCCATTAATTCATGAATAATATAATGGGGATTATTTATTTCATATGTATCTAATCATTTACATTCTATTGTTTCATATAGCTTATATGTGTGATAAATTTATATATTCAAAATTGATTTTGACATTTAATTTGGGTTAGAAACATATGATTTAAGGTATATAATTTGTTACACATAAATATGTTTTAATATATTGATTTCCTAAAAATGAATATAATTCCAATCTAAATATTTATAAAAATTCTTACATATAACAGGATTACATGAGATTTGATAGTGATATAAATCTCCCTCAAAATTCCAAGTATTTTATTCCATCCAAAGAAAAAACACGTCCATACCGTGATCATGCAAACAAGTATGTGAACTATAAAACTCGGTTCCCATGGATTATCTAGTGTAAAAATGGTTTAAATGCATAACCCTAAGGGTTAGGTACCCAAATCACAATGTTTTCTTTTGGTTACATTTATTTAGAAAACCTTAATAGTCACTATTCCTATGTAATAGCTTTTACTAAATCCATATAATAGATTGTGAAAATAGTTTTCTATATAACCATTTAAGAGTCATATATAATACGATATGGATGATTTCCTACCTAAATAATCATGTTATGATATAAATGATAAAGATAAGTCATAGTAAAATAATTATCATGGAACAATAATGTATATGATTAAATATAAAATGGGTATCATCTTAGTGGGATTGAAAGTAATAAAAGACTTTATTAAATCAATATATATTATTTTACTCATCTAATGAAAGATTATATTATTGAAATTTAGGGCATCATCAACAAATATTATAGTGAGATCATCCAATGATATAATGGTTGATTATTGAAGTAATCATTTTAGACTGGTAAATAAATTAAGGATCATTCATAAATCAGATTTAATATTCCACCTATTGAATTTGATTCATTAATGAATAACAAAATATTGAAACTCTTCAATATGTTATTATATATTCATATGTGAAACATAAAAAAAATTATTGTTTAAATTTAATTATATTTAATATGGCCAACATAATAGTAGTCTCCACTCAAGTACTCAATATGATAGAGTGTGGTAAATGACTCAAAAAATTGAATATTTATTTTATACATTATACTGGATATAAAATATATTCATTTGGAAATTATTTTTTATGGTGAATGATTTTTACAAAATATTACCATGTTTTCAAAACATTTTGAGATTAATTGAGATCAATACATAATTTATAGACTCATGTTTTGTATTAGTAGTATAGATAGCTTAAATATCTAGCAAGACAAGTAGATTAGATATTTCTAATAGTTATCATTGTTCATCAAAACTATAATATGTGTCAAGAAGGTTGTGAAATTAGATCATATGATATTGAATTTTTTTAAATACCTAAATCAATATATCAAACTATATGGATATTTTGTATACAATGTTAATATTTCTGAATCAATTAATGGATTTAAAGGGTACATAATACAAAATGTGTACATTCAAAATTATATTAAAAAATAAGTGTTCAAAATCAAAGAAATACTTGATATAGTTATTAATTTTCATTAATAAGATAATAAAAGTGGATTTTGTATCGTTGATTTGAATTCAATGTAATTTATCATGTATTTATGGATTTATTTAATGTATGTTCATTTAAATATTTTTTATTTTTTATTTTATAAGTTTTTTATTAAGAAGTATTTATTTTTAAAAACTGATACTATTGATTTTATATACATGGTTTATGATTTATTTTATTCTATAAAATACTTGGATGGATGAAAAGGATAATACCTTAATTCTATTTATTAATTGAAATTATCAAATATTTTTGTTAAAATATGAGGAATTGAGATTCCACAAACCATTTGTGGAAAATTTTAAATAATAAAATATTTTTTGTATATTAATGTTCTATATATTAAAAATAACATATACCATATACATATTAATAATCTACTTATAAAATTTCACCACTAAAAAATAAGTGTTATTAATATACATAAAATAGTGTATTTTACCTAGAGTCATACTCTGGTGAGAGTATAGTTTTCATATACCATGTTGTTAATTAATATTTTTTGATAGTAATATATGTAATTAATCCACATTTATCTTTATTTTAATATTTAATGAAAATGAGTAATTTGTGATTGAATTTGTAAATTCTATGAAAATTGTTTTTTTAATACTAGTATTATAATTTTATCACAATTATTTTGGAATCAAATTTTATCTTAATGTTATAAGATACAATATTTCAATTATTTGGATATTTTATTTATTTATTCCATGGTAGATAGATACCACTACTTAAGGGTGAAAATATTCTATGAAACTAAATAAGGATTCAATTCCACATAATGGACATCACCTCAATATTTGGACCATAAATTGTTCTTCATTTATAATAATGAGACGATTGTTTTAAAAGTAGTTATTGGGTAAAATTAAAGGAAATTTATTAAATTGGAGTGATATCAAGTTCAATATATAACTTAGTATTAAATTTACCTCAATCAAGAATAAATTTTAGAGGAAAATCCATATGAACCTATGTTTCCATTTCAAACACCAGACCTCGAACAATATATTAATTGGAATTTTTCAGACATTTTATGTTTTGGATGATTTTTTAAGAGGTTTCAGACATAGATATTTATTCATCTCCACCACTCAATCCATTTTAATTAGGATGGATTATCAAAAGGATATCTTACAAGAAGACTCTCCTCATATTGTTGAACTTTTTTATTTCATTTATTTTCTGACTGTATTTTGACTTCAACATCAATAAATATTCATTAAATCTCCCTTTTCAATTTTTTATACTTCATAGTGTTCAAATATAATGGTGTAGAAATAATTCTGTTATACCCTACCAAATTTTTTCTCCTGAAAATTGAATCAATGATGAAAATTCCACTCTCTAGAGAGAAGTTATTTTTATGGTCAATCTAATTCAAAAATATATAAAAATTTATTTTTTAATCCATGTGCTCACATAAATTCATAAATTATATTTTAAAAATTTATTTATCTAATTTTTTAATCCATAAAATTATTAAACCATAGAATGGGAGGCCATTCATGTTTTATTTATGAGATAAACACATTTATTCCAAATTATTATCAACATATGATTGATTATTAGAGTTCTAATGAAATCCACATACATAAAATTTTCTCATTTTTTGGTGGGTGTGCTACCTTAATTTTTCATTGATCAATATGTTTCTTTGGAATAAAATAAATTTATGGTTTAATGATGGAAAATACTGAAATTAATTTAGTGTCCATTTGTGGAATCTATGTTGCAATATATTCATTGAAATGATTTGGTGGTTAAAAAATTGGGTCAACAAAACATAATTGATCTAAATATAATAAGTAACGATAAATGACTAATGATGGTGTGGATTCGATCTGTCACAATCAATCATATAGTTTCATTTAATTAATTTTGATACCGATCACCCTGATATGTTCTTAAATCACTCAATAAGACTCCCTTATGTTATCCCACATTTTAATTTATTTTATTTTTTCATCAAAAATGTTGAGGGATGTTTAATTAATTTTTTTCTTAATAGATTTACCTATGATATCCCCTATTTTTTAAATAGTAAATATCACAAAATTATTAGTTTTTTTAATAATTCTCATTAAATTTGCATCATTATTGAGGAGACATTAGTTTTCTTCCACCATAAATTTGGTATGTTATTTTTCATTATTCAGTATTTTCATTTCTTCTTCATCAAATTCCTATATATTATAAATTATACTCCACTTATTTTTGACACCATTAATTTACACCACATTTTATGATATTATGGTCCACATAATTTCTTTCATTTTTCCTCTCTTATTGAAGACATGATCCAACCCTGATGTACAATTTCAAGAAGAACATGTAATTGAACAACTCATTTTGGGATATGATGATACAATATCTAAAAGATGTCCAAAAATTCCACCATTACATTATTTAAATATTTATAATATATGTGATCCTGGTACATCATTTAAATCTAAATCTCAATATCATTAAGTTGATGAAAAAATGTACCTGAAAAAACAATTCGAGAGTTGATTTCACATGAAGTTAATTAGAAACCCATATTAATTTCATATATAACTCATATGGAAGTATTTGAGTGAAAATTTTAGTTAATTAAAATTCTCCCATAATTTCATTTCCATTCATTTGGGGATACAATCAAACATCATAAATAATTAAATGTTGGTTACCCAACCTTGAACGTAAGGAATTTCTCTAATAATTAAATTAAATTATGAAAATTTCTATTATAACTTGATGTAACTATAAAATATAACATATAATAATAGTAACATGTAATTGTTAGTTTTTGTAATTATTTGAAATGTATTTTTAATAAAGGATTTTTTCATCATCATGAAAATAATTATAAAGGATATCTCATGAATCAAGAAAACACGTGAATTATTGATTTTTGACTATTAGGAGTGTCTCAAAAATTAATGTGTGAGCTTTCTAGATAACCAAATTAGTGTGAAAATCCAAATATAGTTTTTATATGAAGTCATCAATCCAATTAATAGACATATAGTGGATGCTATGGTAGAAGGAATTTTTTTTGAAAAAAACCAAATGGCCACTCAAGTATTGATTCTCAAGATGGTGAAAGACTCCAAAAAAGATATTTATTGCGGAATAATAACTATAAAGAGAGTATATTGGGTTAGTCATTCATTTCATGTAAATTGTATATTATATTCTAAGATAGATTAATTAAACCTCATGGCTAGACATATCTTCTTATCTCAAAATGATTCACCACCAATTTTATTAATTCATTGGAGAATTTTTACTGCACCAAACCCTCCATCCGATTGATAACCATAATTGAAATTGAGAGATGATTGCGTAGCATCATTCCCATGAAAAACATTTAAGTACAAAAAAATATCACCCCAAATAATATGTATGAATTACATAAAATAACAAATATCTAAGAATATAATGGTCCCATTTACATATGGTATAGATCTGCATAACAAAAAACGTATAATTTTCAATACACTTTCATAATATTATTCCTTATCAAGATAGTTTTCAAAGACAAAACTAAATGATATTTTATAACCAATTCTAAATAATTCAAAAAAAAAATTAATGTAAAAATAAAAGGTATATTATAACACCGATGATATTTTGAATTAAATTGTTCATTAGGGACAATATAGAATTATGGGATTTGAATACAAAAATGTGTCTGATATACATCACCCTTAATGAAATGGTTTGTATAATCCCTATAAATATTCCAAACTAATACACTCTCAATCCATAAAAAAATTAAAAATAATAACATTAATAAGTGGGATGATAAAAAGTGATGAAGTTTCCACAGCGATCAAAAAGGATTTACCCCACCTAATGAGATTCCACCAACAACCTAGGATAAATATAAACATAAGGAGAAACTTGTAGATCTGATATTAGTTGGGTTACTATTGTGGTGTGTGTAATATGTATCCATTTTTATTTTTCATTTTAAAATAATCTCCCATGTATAGTTAAATTTGTGATCCACTCTTTAAATTATCTTCCCTACTTATATATAAAAATAAGAAGGGTAAACATCAAAAACAAAATATTTACAAGATTCACCCAAAATGTCCTATCATTCTCTTTATTGTGTAAAAAATCTTGTCGATCCATGTATTTTATTATCACATTAAATTTTTAGTGATAAAAATTATAGTAATATTTAAATACATTATTTGGGATAGAATCACCCACTTCTCGAAAGGGGCACGTATTGTCAACATCCCATAAATGATATATAGCAATTTTTAGACAGAAATCCATAGTTCTTTATGGATATTTTATCATTCATGAATATGTATTAAATACTAAATACTCAAATGGATTCCTCAAAAAAAATATCTTCTTCCATGACTACATTGTCTGCCATATTGATGTCAAAATTATAACATACACATTATATCCTCGTTGATATTCTATGAGATGATATTATTACACATGAGTACATGCATGCATGATAATTATATCTATCCTCGTTATTATATAGTATTTATAAAAATAATACAATAAATCCTAATACTTTTAATTCCATATAATTATATGATTGAGTGAATGTCATATTCCTCAGTTCTTCTCACTCGTGGATAATAATGATCTTTCATGGAGCATGGAATCAATTTCTCAATTCCAGAACACATTTAACTTATTTATTTTTAATTTTATATTAAAATAGGACTCAATGAATAAATATTCCATATTATAAAAATTTAAACCCTCATAATTATGAATTATACAATATCTGGAATTTAAATTGTCTATTAGAATTATTTGATTTAATTTTCTTATTCTATCACATTTTATACAACTCAATAATTCCCATTTAAACCTCACAATTACAAGGATTATTGTTATCATAATAAATATCCAAAAATATCATGATTAATTTAAATTCTACTAAGATATCATATTGGTACGAATGTATATAGTTTTATGGTTTTATAGCTCAACTCATGAAACAATATTATTTGATCTCCCAACTCAACCATAATGATTTCTCCATAGTAACCTTGAATCAATAAACATTTAACTGTTTTTATTTTTAATCAATGAAGAGAAGTGATAAAATATATTATGAATTAATTTCTATTTATTAATATTTTACATGATATTTTTCATTTATTCTGCACATTGATTTTTTGTTATGAGGTTCCATGACCAATTATTTCTATTAATATTTTAATCATCAGAATGACTCATAAAAAATATTGATAACATATAGATATCTCTGAATTATTAATAAAAAATTCATAATGAGTCATAAATATATAAAAATTAACATTATGTTATCTAGAACTCTATGATTGAGACGCAATGTGGAATCACTCATATGTAATCTATAATGACCCATACAATGCCTATGATTTTGATATTTTCATCGCATTCGATTAAATGAATTATATAATGATCTATCAGGATCATATCTTTTGTGAGAAAATGAATCATATATATATATATATATAAATGAGCCATACCTTCCAAATAACATTATCACTCACTAAATTTCCCTAGTATTAAAATGAATCATATGAAGATATTCTTGGAAAAACAATATACATCAACCCTAATTCTAAATAATTGGTCATATAAACATAGAATCATCCCAAAAAACTCAGAAAATCCACATTTACATTATAAAACATCCAATATAATTAATTAAAAAAATAAAACATCTACAAAAATCCTAAGTATATTTCAGTATTTCCATTTTGATTTTTTTTCAACCTCATGAAACTATTTGTAAAAAAATTATCAATGATCCGATTCCAAATCACATCCTTTTCATATGAAAAAAATCATGACCTCATATTATATGTTAAATTAAATTTTTATCTTAATACATATCTCAGTAAAAAGAATATATTTATCTAATTTATAAGATTCTCTGAACCTCAATAAGTGAAATCACTTTTCCATTTCATTCTCATTTACACTGTAAATATAGCTACTAGATTAAAGATAAAAAAATTGATTTATTATATTACTTTATGAATGTTTTTCAAATACTCTACCCCTCTAAAAACACAATCTAAATATTTGTGGGGGTTGGTATCCAAAATATTTTATTAAAATGGTAATGTTTAGAAATTAATGTTTGTTTATGTGTCTCAAATATATGTTTTTTTCCTTCCATGGTGAAAATTTTAAAATTTCATCACAAATAAATATGAATTCTAATTTTATTTTTCAATTTTATTCGATATTTTAGATTAAATAAAACATTATGAATGTATTCATAGATATTTAGTATTGCATAAGATTTTTTTAAATGTTAAATATTAATTTAATTTTCCTAGGATATCTTGAAATGTCTTTCAGTAAGCACCCTCAATTCAACAAGCTGACCGTTCTTCCAAAAAACTATGTATATGAACTAGTTATAGAAATGTATTATTATGTTTTAATAAATAGTTTCATTATGTTATATTAATATTAATTATAACATAAACAACATCTTTCAATTATAAATAATCTCGTCAAGGAAGAATTTATGTAATCATAATCTCCTACCCAATCAAAATTATTGAATCTAAACTGATTTAAGAATTCACCATTCATGTCCTCTGGAACAATTATCAAAATCTATTTTATGTATTTACAGCAACTCATGGAATACAATAATTAGGATTCCTTTGGATTAGATAGATACATTAAACACAATATCACTAAAACACAATTTAAATTCTAGATCTAGTATGATTGATTTATATACCAATTTTTTATCTAAAAACATTATTATTTAATTTTTTTCTTTTATATAATTGGATAACATTAAGAGAAAATTTATTGTTGTGGATAATGGTTATAAGCCCTACTTTTGAAAATTTTTTCTTATAACATTTATAATCTCTTAAGAAATCATATCCTCAGCATATATTTTTGTAATATGTGTTCCAGACTATATTTCCCTAATGTATTAGGTTTTTTTACACTATTCCATTATTGAATATAATGTATTTCAAGTTGTTATCCATCCTTGAGTACTAGGAAATTTGGTCATACATCAACCCATTTAAATAAATATTTAATTTTAACTCATTAGAACTATCATTAACAATCATAAAACCATTAGTCTACTCAATATACACTCCTTCCTCTAGTTCACCAGTGTTGATGGTAAATTTAAATTACATTTGGAAAATTTTATACTACCCATGAGATGAAATTACGAAGAATATTTTGATATACTATAATATTTTATCATTATAATATTCCTCCAAAATTTCAAACCCTTAAATTTTAAATTATTCAATATATATAATTATGGAATTTTTCTTTACAACTTCCTCTTATCGTTTAATTTGATCATAAACATCAGCTTAGTTCCAATAATGATCATATAATTGGGTCTATGGACAAGATCCAATGTGAAATTATATTCAATTTCATCAAAATCCATATTTAAAACTCCAATAAACTATTCATAATTTCTAACATCATCTTTATAAAATGGTTTAAATTTAAATATTAAATCTACATATTTGGAACACCAAATCATTTTTTTTGTTTGAATAGGTGCAGACTGACCCCAATGGTATTTTCATATTCCTCGTGATTCTTCATCCTTTGGATCTTATGTAATTAATTCATATTAAACTCATCTTCATCACTAATTATTATTGAATAAATTTTATCAAGTTTTCACAAAGTTCCATTTTTTCCATTTTTCTCAGAAATATAACCACCTTTATTATAAAACACTATTTTTTTTACTTATAGAACACTATTTTTTGTTCCATTATCTGTGATTTTCACATCATAATAGTCAACCAATGGTGAATTATTTTATATTATAATATGTTTCCTTTTTCTATATTTAGTCATTGTAGAATTATACCCTCCACAACATTTACATAAATATATAAAAAATTTGAGTCTTTAATTTTAATGGTGCAAGGGCCACCAAAACCAGAAAATAGATCACTATTTCCCTTTTTTATAAATTATTTCATATGATGTACGATTTCAATTTGGATGTAGTATTTTGTGATTTTGAAGGTGTATAATAGTGTACAAATCTTCCCTCTAGTAAAATTTTGATCTTTCATAGTCACTTGTATTGAACTACCCATTTCAATAATAGGTATATTCATTATCTTTGTAAATATATTCTGTTGACATGTATGGGGATTAATATATTGTTTTTATCAAAAAACAAAAAAATAATATTAAAAATTAATTCTATTTAACACATTACTTTTATGGTCGTATGTTTTTTTATTTGAACCCCATGTTATATTTCATTTTCACTTATAATGAGTTTAATCATTTCCATTGTCCATGACATGTGTTCCAAGAATGACACAATTTTATTTATTTCATATTCTTATATGAATGTAATGAAATTTAAATCAGCTATAGAGTACCCATTTCTCATGGTTTTATATATATAACCTTGTGAATCAACACAACTGGATCAGATGTTTGTATCTCATCTCATTGAAGATTTATAACAATCACCCAACTCATCTGATAAGTTGTACAAATAGAAAATCTATATCAGCTCAATTTGGATAGTTATATCCAAATATATTTTTTTAACATTTCACATGTTATTTTTTTTATATTTATTTTAAGTTAGAGTTTATTTTTATTTACGGAACTGAAATAGAAGGATTTATATGGGCCACTTTTTAAAAAATGTTTCCCAAAGTTTCTCTCAACTTTTATAATTATTTATCATAATAAGGAATTTATATTTCTTCAAAATAACCAAATGTTGAATCACACTCATTAAATTATTCTTTAGTCCAACCAAAAAATAAAACATGCATTGAATTCAACCAATATATCTGAATTCTAATCATTCCAATTCCATGTATCTATTAAGATCTCCAATTTCCAAATTATCTAAAAAAATCATCATGGTCATCAATATTTTGGATTACTTGGAATCCCTAGTCATTTTTGATGAGAAATCACAACCACGTATCCATTTCATTTTCTACATGCTGGATTTGATGTTGAAATCAACTACAAGCGACTTCTCATCCATGTGTTTGTGTTATATCTTCCATGATTTCCAAAATATGTTGACTTTATTGTTAATATATTCTATATATTTACTGAATCCTAGAAAACCTATTCTATATAGGTATCATAAGTGGTTTCACATTAAAATTCAATTTCCAGAGAGTATTTTTGCTACCATTTTTAGGGTAGCTACCCATGAATCTAGGATTTAATTGGTTCAATGGAATATAAATAAAATACTAGTAACAAAATGATTTGTATCCATAATAGCCACAATTAAAAAACAATTCTTCTAGAAAAGTGTTGTCTGTATTTATAAAATTATGTTTTTGTCTCTACAAATTTAATAACATTTTTACCTAGGTTTTGAAGTGTTTTCCTCACTTAGGGTACTCTCCACTTCCTTGGATTCAGATTCCATCTTCAGAGGGTTGTTGTCAACCTATGTTTTATCAGTTTGGAATATAAGACCTCCACTATTAGATGGTATATGTTTTTTATTTTCATATAGAAACATTTAAAATATTATAGGAGTATAAGTACAATATTCTCCATTAAATTTAATTGTCACAACCATCACATCATGGCATTTCAAATAATACACATTTATTTTCCTATATTTATTCTGTTTATTAAGTCACCATAACTCCGCCAAATTACATTCTTATTCATTATTACAACTTATTTTCTCAAACACCTTGATTATTATTTAATGTTCAACTACATTCAATTTGAGAAAATTGATCTCTTGAATGATATAATTTTCAATAATGTGAATCAACTACAAATTTCATCATCTTATTTAATTATATAATAAGTGTTTTTACATGATTTTTAATGATGAGGGTTTCGATTAAGAAAAACTCAAAACACAATTTTTATTATGTCATTTATATAGGATTATTCTAATCATTATTATTCACTGATTGATAAATCATATTTTCTCTCAAAATGTGCTATAAAGTATCATCTATTTTAATATAATCATTATATGATTTACTTCATGAACTAGATATATATTATTCCTCATTACCATGAAACATTATTTTATTTATTTTTTTCATTCATCTTTTTCATTCTTCAGACCTCTTGCACTATTTTGATTTTTTTTTATTTGTATATTCACTAAATATATGCATTATATTATTTTGATTCATACTGAACTTTATGCATTCTTATTTTTGTTTTGGACATATATTTCCCAATTACACCATAATTGAATCATTTGAGTTTGATTTTTTCCATCGTATTTTCCCTTACCCCTTTAACCATTTTTAGAGATAAAATCTATGATCCTATTGATATTTTTATCACTCTAGTTTTATTATTTAGAGCCTTGAGAAAATTCAACAACCGCATGTTTAATTATCATCATATTTATGGATATCAATTACATCTTTTATTTAAATAAATTCTTATAAACATGAGGTTTTAACATTTAACAATTAAGAAGGGTATTGGAACAATCATCCAGTGGTAGGAATTATATATCTTGAATATTTAAAAAACTCTTGATCATATTTATCTAAAAATATTCCCATTAATTTTTTAAAATATTATAATCTTAGATCATGTCTCTAAATAGACTAATATAACAAACTAATTCATTCAACTAGGTGAAATATTAATCAGCATTATCATCATTATCCATATTGATTTCCTTATATATTTTCCTAAAAATTATATATTGGATTCTTATATCATGAAATTTCCCCCATACATGTTATAATTTTCACCGAATTTATTTAATTGGTTTCAAAACAGTTGATTTTTTGCATTATTTTTAAAATAAATAATATTGAATTGAAATCCTAGAATTCCAGTATTTGATTATATTCAAATTGTTTGAAAAGGTCATCAAATAATTTTTCCCAATTAGATGGAAGCTAAGAATTAAAATGATACTCTCCTCTGTTCCTTATGATAACATATCTGGAATCATTATATTTTTTCATCCATGAAAACATTTCCTATAATAAATCAAAACTCTTACACCTCATAGTTTGATTAAAATATCCATTATATACTTAATTAAATAAACTATCAAGGGAGCATAGTTTTATTGAATAGTAATTATAAATACCAGATCTGTTAGAGTGTATCTAAAAGGGAGGGGTCAATATTAAGTTCTAATTTTAATAAATTCACCCTTCTATATTAATCCACAGCGGTTGGACAAATATGTGATCCACTCTTCATATTCGATTACATTATAGTTAAAAAAGAAAAATAGTATCCATAAGATTTTTATAAGGTCCATCCTCAGTGTGAGACCGCAGTCCTTGTCGCTTCCAAAATTTTATTGAGATAAATAAATTATTATCACTATAAAATTATAGTGATAAAAAATATATAACATGTCACATACAAGGTTTGAGTTGGAATAATCCACTTCTCCAAGGGATAATGTAACATCAAATTCAATCAAATGATGTAAAACTTTTTTTAGAGGGGAGCAATTGTTCATTAGAATTCCACCTACACATTTTTATATTAATATGATATTAAATCTACAAGTAGATTCGTCAACTTTAAACAATAAATTTTTTCACTGAGGACTTTGAATACCAAAATGATGTGAAAATAATAATATGCACATTGGCTCCTCTGAGTTGTTTAATAGAATGATTTGGTTATGAATTAGTCCAGGAATATTAGAATGGTATATTTAAACCTAAATTGAAGGAAATTTTATTATAACCAATATAATTTACTATCTTTTAATTATTTTTAATTATCTGATAGAGTGATGTTCTTAATCTATATTTATTCTATCTCCTCGAAAAAAATGTTATTTAATAGATCAAGGTACCCTCATATGAGTACTCAACCAAATATCCATTTTTGTTTTTCTATTTCATAATCATAGAGGATTCCATGAATAATTTTCCACATTTAAAATGTGGAATCCCTCATAATTCTCAGTCATGTTATATCATAATTTTAAATTGGTCAATAGAATTCCATGATTTTATTTTTTTTATTCATGATTTTTTACCATGATCATGAATTACCAAATTAATTGACAAAAGAATAAAGATATTTTTTCCCATGAAAATATTGACAAATATCATGTCTAATTTTACTTCTTCAGTGTTTTCATGTATGTTATCATACACAGAGATTCCCATCATGATAGATCTACTTGTGATACAACATGCTTTCATCTCGCATGTCATCCTTGATCCATTATCCATTCTCTATGTAGATCCCATGTAATTTCCATGTGAATTTCTAGGATTGTGTTGGAATAACATGAGTACGATGATGGTTGTCTTTCTTAGTGTAAATTTGTGTCACGACAACTTTATAGAGGGTCATGAAATGGTTGTGAATTTTTCTAGTAAAACCTATCATGTTTTTAGGGTCAGATGTCAATGAGAGGTTGGTGAGAATAAAATCCCCAGAAATTCAACAGGTCAATACCTCCACATATTGGGAGGTGACATCAGGGATGGATATTTTGTGGTGGTTTTCATCACTGAATTCTTAGCATAATTTTTTCTAGTGATGATCCTAACTAATATATTTACAACATCCCAGTTAAATTGAGAATGCTTTATATTTCCACCCAAAAACATGAAGATGTTTTGTTTTTATGTGGTAAATCATGAAGGTGACACTATTGGTGTGGAATATGTATATTTTGATGGTGAGAAGTTCAAAAATATACATTTAAAGGTGAGGTCCATGAGATGGACAAAGTGTTAATGGAATTTGTTGGTGTCATTATTGAACTATGTGAATGGGTGGTGGTTGATGATGTTTGGTTGTTCTAGAATAATCTAGATGGACACGTCCTTGTTTTGGGGTAAAAGAAATTATCGAAGCGTGAACCATGGTTGTCAAAATTTTATGGGTGATGTATTAATAATTTACCACCTATAGTGGTTACTGTTATATAGGTTATTACTTTTAAGGTATGACCACGATGTGGTTGCTGTGGAACTCAGATTCTAATGATAAACCTGAGAGGAACATTTTTTGGATTCATTAAAAAGAGATAGGTGGGACATGTATATGGGAGTGGGTAATTGAACGTATAAATGGTTTTGGGTTTGTTGATGTCTTAAAAGAAATCTGATATGACTATATTGGAGCTATGGATGTGGGAAGTAAATCCAAATGATGAATTCTAACCGCAGTATAATACCTTGATGGAGGATTTTTATCGAAATACATGGAATGAGACCACTTTGGCATCAGATGATTGTTTTATTTATTATGTGAGATGGCTCCATGGGAAGTTGAATAAGGGGTATCTTGTTAACGATAGAAGATAGTTGTTTCATACATGCCAGTCGGAGATGGGATAATATGATATGGTAAAAGGGACTGATGTCATATGTTATATTTCAACTCTTGTTTGATTTTTTTAATGGAATGTTAATTTCATAAATGAAGTTGATCTTGAGAGAGGTCAATCTATTATTATTTTTATAGTGGATGGTTTATTCATTTCCATTCTAGGTGTTTTCAATGGTATGGATATAAGATAAATTTTTAGGTGTTTTTGTGGGTGTTTGGGCATATGATATGGGAAGAGTTATTGTATGTTACAAGATGTGAGTTCAGGCGTTAGAGATATTTTCGATGGTGTAGTCGAGAACCACCAAAATCTGGTCATGGTGAGGTAATGTGTATTGTGGGGAGACCCATAATGGGAAAGTGTTAATTCGATTATGGGATTATTTTTATAGTTTAGATGGACATGGGAAAGATTCATCATGGAGTTTCAGTAACAGTGATGGGTGTTGGGTCATGTTTTGACTTTTTGAGTACCTTGAGATGAAGGTTATGGTTTTCTAATTTTATACATGTTTATTAATGGCATGGGGAAATTGGGCCTCATGTTATGGGTTGATGTAGGTTTTGGTATATGGTTGGAAAAATTGTATTATTCAGTGATTCCCGGTTTGGGTTGCATTAGAATTATTGAAAATGTTGTAAGGTGGATCCAAGTGATTTGTGAAATGAGTTCTAGAGAGGATCATACTGATAGTGTTTTGATTATATCTACATGGTTAGTGTAAGTACTTTTCAATATCCTACTTTGTTTTGGTTCAATAAAATTACCAACACATTTCTATTTTACTTCATTTTAAAAATTTATGAGTTGAGATGGATGCAACTTCAAGGAGTATAGGGTTGTGATAGTGATTCACAGTGTGGGGAAAAGTTTTTTTGGTAAGATTGTTTCCATAGTTAGGTTGTTATTTCAGAATGACTAATTCCTAGGAGAAACATGGAATATAGAAACTGATAGGTGGGAATGTAGCCAGACCATTGGATTATTGGAATAATGATGCTTGGTAATTGCAGCTCTAGGACGAGTCATTTTATGGTTTGGAGGTTGTACAATTTTGACATTGTGTGTTGGAACATCCCTATTTAAATATTATTTAATCTTCATTTTTTGTAGATAAATTTTTTTAAAATGGGTTTATGTGATGTTTTAGGGTGTTCCAAGGTTTTGGGAAAAAAATGGAGGAGAATCCAACCATTGTGCAACACATGGTTGGAACAATGTTAGTACAAAGCGTGCACCTAACTAGGTAAATCATGCATCCAAACTACCTTTCTAATAATGTTTTTCTCATTGTTAAAACATGGTTTACCAAAATTTATATGTTTTTATTAGAGACCATGTTTCATAGCCTCTCTTGAATATAGGGAGTCTCACGGTTGGTGCATGATTTTGCATACTGTGCTTCCAAACTGCGCATATCATAAAAAGTAAAAAACCCCAATTTTATTATCTCTTTAATTAATGGTTATACCCCTAATTTCGTCAATGTGATTATTCTAGAGGCGTGGGTGATGAAAAAAACCTTCTAAGAATCTATGTTATGATTTTCCTTTGAATGTTGACCATTTAGAGAGAATTTTAAATTAAATCCAAGATCTAGGTGGGTTTAACCCTCCCCTCACATTATTTTTCTATATTTGGGGTCATATAATTATTATAGTTATTATAAAACCTTAAAACCTTAAATTTTATTTTATATTCTTTGTTGGGTATTTAATAGGTGTTTGAGATAGAATCATCGGTGGATTTTAATCATGTTTTCATCAACATACAAGAGGTATGTGGTCTTAAAGCTCTTTTCTATAAACCTAATGTTTTATTTCTGTATGTAGTTGTTCAAATGAATTTACCTGATGGGTTTTAAATTATTTTATTTAATGAAAGTGATTTGTAACCTATATTGTTGTTTAAAACCTTTCAATGACCTCTTTGTGACTTTTGGTTAAGTGATATTGAACCTAGGGTTTCCTATGGGGTATGTCAAACCCTTGTAAATAGTGAGAGTTTCAAAAGACACTAAGATATGGGAATTATGAGAGTTTTGGGATGTAATATTTTAATTAGGTGTGTGTTCATGGTTAAAGAGGTAATTTAAATGATTATAAGTTGGATTTTTTGAAATGTAATGATGTTTTTTTAAATTTTTTAAATGATCAATTTTTCAGTTCTAACCTGACCACATATTTCAATTAAGAAATTGATGTTCTAATAGTGATTAATTTTTTGATTGGAGGTTTTGACCTAAAAATTATTTAAAAACGTGGTTCTCATTATTTAATTTATATTTATGTTTCTAATTTTTTGAGTTTTCCATTTTTAGTGAAAAATACTTAATGATTGTTTGATAATTGGAAAGAAACCTATCGACATGTACTTGATTTTATTATAAGATAAAGTCCCTTGTATTAAATGGTAGATTCAACATGATTTAAAATTTCCAATTTTATTTTTGTGATATCATTGAATTTTGAAATTAATTTTACATTAATTTCTTTCGAGTGTATAATATAGCATAATGGGATGTTTTGAATAATGTTATATTTTTTAATGGGTTATTACTTATATGTG
Source organism: Viscum album (assembly GCA_963277665.1). Lineage (NCBI taxonomy): Eukaryota > Viridiplantae > Streptophyta > Magnoliopsida > Santalales > Viscaceae > Viscum > Viscum album. The sequence goes on along the minus strand of OY728161.1, from coordinate 136,109,631 downwards.
GGACATCTATAATAATTTATGATTATAAGGGATGAATAGTTTTAATTTTTATGGTTTGTGTTTAATAAATGGGTTATGGTTAATGAAGGATATTTTCATGGATTAGTGGTACATGGGGTATTTTCTTGATGTTTTATACACACATGTCGGGGAGGACTGAGGCTCTATACTCCAACCCTATGATTCAAGGAAAAAAGAGTTAAACTTTGGCTCTTTGACGCTAATAGTAAAATTATATGAGACAATTCATAATGAAACTATATGGAATATTTTCTATATATGTTCGGTATGTTGTATTGAGGCTATTTTATATCTATCATGTGGACATAGTGTGGTTTGAGATTTTGGACTAAAGATATACTCTTCCCAAACATATGAACATGGCTTCATTACCAGATTGAGTTTTTATGGAATTTTGATAATTTATTATTAGGTAATTCCATTTTTAATAATTGTATATAACCCCCTTTTCTGTGTATTTGGTATTAGATGAGACCATATAATGCCGAGTTAGTTGGTTACCACATGATTAATTAAAGAATAAATTGGTTATTTGTTAGTGATATAATGTTGAGAAACAATTATATTTATTTAGTTTCCTTATTAATTTTTTAACATTTATTATCTACATACATTATTTTATAGACTAATTATTTCATTATAAATAATTATTCGTGGACTATATAGTGGTACTCCCATCTTGATCAGCTTATCATGGATCTATGATACCTGAGCAGACGCTACATCATTTATGATATAGGTTTAGGAAAGGGACTTAGTGTTTTGTTTTGCATGAGACGATGGGTTGGATCATGGTAGGTTTAAAACTAGTTGGGACTCGGTTTCTTGTGTGTGTTCTTTTTTTAGTTTTGTCTATGAATTTCTTTTTTATCACTTCCTAACATGTAGGGTATACAGAACATTCTTTTGTCAGGTCAATTTAGTTATAGTTGGAATTGGTCACATGCAATACATTTTCCCCTGCTATTTATTGCAACTTTTGATATTATTTAATTTATGCCATTACTATGACAAGAGGTTATAATATCTTCAATTATTCTTTATTGACTCGTGCTATAAGAAGATAGCCTCTAGTGTACGGGGAGGTGCTCCTAGGTTCATGTGGTGACCAGGCTCAAGTCACCGATGATAGTGGCCAATGGGAAGGGGCTGTTAAGAAGTGGTTTTAGAGTCATGTATATTGTCTTAATATATGTGTACTTGTATATAAGATTCCATGATATTTTCGGGGCTTTATAATGAGATCATTATAGGGTTGTAGGAACTCCACGTATGAGGGAAACCCCATGTTTCCAAGGGAGGGAATTTATGTTTTTTTAATATTACATTTAATTGATACTTCCACCTTGAGTGGTTAACTTCGATGTAATGTAGTATATTTTAGATATTTTTCTAATGGCCTAATATGCTAATATATGGTGTGTTAGTTCTTGCATAATGATTGGAACATAAGATTTTATTTCATCCATATGTTTCTTTTGATTGTAAATTATTTAAAACTCACATGTTAGTAGTGTTATTCCTCTATGTGGTTTTGCCTCCTTGATCTCTCCTTGATAAGGATTTTAATAAATGATGTCTCTAAAATAATGTCGAATAAATCCTTGATTTTTGACATGTTTGTAGTATAACGGTTTTTTAATTTAAATCCTTGTATTTTAAAATTAAAATGTCATGAAATGTGGAATGATGGGTTTAAATTGTAATGATATGTAAATAAAGGAAATGGTAAAACAATGGGACACATGGGGACACTAGAAATGAGCATCCTAAATTTTTTGTTTTAGAACCTGTGTATGGGTGGTATAGGGAGTGAAAGGATCTTAGTTTGAGTACTTGGATTTTGATTGTGGGGATTTTTTGAGTTTTGATGCATGGTAAGTGTGATTATTTTTTCATTCTCCCATTGGGGTTGTATCATTTTGGGTTTTTATAAGTTTCCCAGTAATGTGGTTGTATTAACCCTCAGAGGTTGTCATTATGTGAGTCTTGTTTCCAAACCTATTTTGGGTGTGTGGATCATAGTACCATGGTTATGTAAAAGTATCCTTGGTTGGAACTATAGGGTAAATTGTTTATTTTTGTGTTTGACTTGTGTTTTTTTGGAACTAGGGAACGAGGGCCACTTGTGAGATGTGAGTATTTTTAGGATTGATGTGTATGGATTAAGGAGAGATCTAGTGTACATTTCTACTCATGTAGACACTTTATAGAGTTTGAATCATTTGACTTTTGAGGTTCCCTATGAGAGGGGCCAATTGGGGTTGCTAATTCCTTTAGGTGGTTATTGTAAAGACCCATAAAATTCAAGATAAATTATTTTCTTAATTTTCTTTGGGACTTTACAAGATCGCAGTTTCTGACAGCACCTGATTCTGAGGCCCTGTGTGCTCGGAATCATTTTCCGAAGATTAGCTCGGGTACGTTCAGTGAACGAACGAGCTGGTTTTCCTAACGTTTTAACCGGTGCTCGGAATCGAAATCTGAGGACACCGATGGAATCGCAGCGCCGGTAATTGCTTAGAAACACCTTTTCCGGAGATGCGTTTTCTCGGGTGTGGTTATTAAATTTTTGGTTAAGTAAAGGAATAAAATAAAAATGGTGCGACCAATTTTTATTTTATTTAAAGTTTTTTAACCTAAGCTAAGTGGTCGCAGTGGGACCCACTATATCCTACTCCACTATGTAGGATATTTGTGGGGTGGGGCCCACATGAGCCCCACCTTTTTCAACCCCCCTCCTTTAATTATGTAACGCACTTGCACCTCCTTTAAATGAATTCAACTCTTTTGTTTATCTAGATAATAAACACCTCCTTTAATTGGGCGGTTATAACGTTTTAATTAATTCAGTTAATTGATTGAATCAATTTTGAATTTGAAGAACGTTTGGCTTGTGTGTTAATAAAATAAGAAAAGTATTATTTTTATTAAGGGGTTCGTTGTGCGTAAGGTATTGGGATAATTTTCTCAATGTATTGAAGTTCTTCTTCCTCGACGAAAAACGCGAAGAACGCTGACCTCCGACGACGGACGACGGTGAGAGACACCTTCCTCAGAGATCGACGACCCGACACGCATTCCTTCATTCCTTATTCCAGTGTCAAAGGAAGGGAGACACCATTCCTCCTCGGACGATCTCCGTTAATGTGTGCGGAACCTTCTTATGTGACGCCTTCTTCCGAGACGTTAAATTCTGCGACGAGCCTTCGTTCAACAAACACTCGAGGTAGGGGATTTATTTCTTTTTGTTCCTGATTACTTTCATCAATGATTCTCGTCTTATTTGAGCCTCCTGATATCGCAATAACAAGAGGAGGTCGGACCGCAAGAACATGGCCGACCCTCCTCCCCCCTTTATTGTTGATTTGTTGCAGCGTGAGTAAGGAGGCGCGGTGCCGTTGCGCTGCGCTGAAACTATGGGAATGGGCGAAGAAGTGCGGCGTCGTCACGCCGCGCCATTGAAGTCGAACAAACCGCAGCACTGTCGCGTCGCGCCGGAGAACCTGGAAGAGACCGCGGCCAGAGTGGGGCCACGACGGAGGGGCGCGGTGCCGTCGCGCCGCGCAGGATGGACCAAGGCCGCGGCGGAGCAGGGAGTGGTGGCTGGCTACCGGCCGCCGGCGCCAGAGTAGGAGGGCGGGACCGCGGGGTCCCACAGCAGCAGCACGGCCGGCCAGCCGGGTCGGGCGGCTTCTGAGAAGGGCCAGGGGTCGTAACCCTCGGCTGGTCAAAGGAGCGTTCCCCCACATGGGGGCCGCGGTTAGACAAACAGGGGGCAGTGCCCCCCTCCCCTCATCCGCTCGCACGTTACGGCCGAGCTTCCTGGCCACACGGGCCAGGCCGATCGCGCCAGGCCGGGCCACCCAAGCCAGCCTGCCCACAGGCGGGGCCAGGCTGCTCCCAGGACGGGCCGGGCTGGGCCAGCCGGGCCACGCCCAAGCGGGCCGGACCCGGAACCGGGTCGGGCTGACCCGGTTCGGGCCGACCCAGGGGGTATCGGGCCGGGTCGGACGGGGTCCGAACCCCCTATTTCCGGACCTCTTTCAGTCTTTTTCCCATAACATGGGATGAGGACCTCTGATCGACGCACCTTCAACTGCGATGCGATCCTTGGACCGAGATGGTCATTTCGGTATAATACACTCAAGGTTTTGGAGAACTTTGGGTTCGGCCGGGTTTGTTCGTACACGAAACCAACCGAGCCCTCGAAGGGGAAATGCTTATAACTTGACCTCTGGACGTCTGATTGACATGTCGTCAACTTTATTGGATTTATCTTAGTGAGACGGACCTTTTGGCTTACTCCTCTTGAGGTTTGGATGCAGTTGGAGTACGGTCGGGTTGGTTTTGACTTAAAAACCAACTGTGCCCCTGGAACGAAAAAGCCAATAACTCACGGACCGGACGTCCGATTGACGCGCCGTCTATGAAGTTGAGTTCCTATTGACGATATGGAACTTATGGATACTTTAACTCCAGAAATCGTGTCAGTTAAAGTATCAGCCCCTTGGATTGTGGAGAGGATCCTCCCGAACGAGCTTACTGTGTGCAGGAACCCTAGAGCTGGCTGCGACTGCGACAACGATGAAGACAGTTCGGGAATCCTCCGTGGGTTCGACAGCGACGACTACAGCACTCACCGATCCTTAGTGGATCAGTGCTACCGATCTTGTGTGGATCTGATCCTGTGTGGGTTAGTGGTCAGCGGTCCTATGTGCGCCAGTGCACTTCGATCCTATGTGGGTTAGATCCTGTGTGGGTATTTGCGGGGTTTAGTTACCTATCGAACCTTTGTGGGTCATTGTGGAGGTTTTTTACCTATCGGTCCTTTGTGGGCCATTGTGGGGGTTAGTTACCTGTCGACCCTTTGGGGGTTATTGCGGGGGTTAGTACATATCGATCATGTGTGGGTCCGATGACTTAGATGAATCAGTGGATACATCTGATCATCTCTATCGTCATTTGAAGAAATATATCCTATGTGAGCTGAGACTTGACTTACAATCATTATCTTAGATATTATTTTCTTGCTTTCCATTATGGATTGTGTTGCTCTATCCTGTGTGGATGTGATCGAACTTGGGCTCGGATGCTGGAGCCGAACTGGAATCGATGACTTAGGTATATGTATGGGCATATACCTAAGTAGTGTCGGATGTTACTTTGTGATCGTATCTTTCCATTGTGGTTTATCCTTTGTGGATTCTGGGAGACCTTCGGGGGTCTCAGGGTCCTTACTGAGTATCATATACTCACCCCTACACGGGCTATTCCCGCACTACGTTGTGTTGGTTGCAGACGACGGACAATGCTGATCGTGGTTGAGGCTTGCGGAGCAGGCCGGTACCTGGAGGTGGACCACTAGGCGGGACGTACTCGGAGCGGACGGCTGGACCCGAGGAGATGTGGAGGCTATCTATACCCACCCTTCAGGTGGGACTTCCAGTGGACGGCTCGACATTGCGGATTTAATTTTCAGTTGATGTACTCCCTTTTTCCATTGTACTTTACTTTCAGTTTGGGTTTGTATTCTGGCCCACATACTTTTCCGCACTTACTATTTTACCCAGTTTTACTTAGTGTTTACTTCTGATTGATTACTCTGTGAGTTTTTTTACTTTATAAAGGAAATTCCTTTCCTTTTTATCAGGAATTACGCCTTGGTTCTAGATGTCAGCCCCTGGCCTATGGGAGGCAGGATTGGGGTAGTCACGGCACGGGCCCCGAGGGCGGGTCGTGACAAATTGGTATCAGAGGAGTTCGGTTCTACCACAGAATTGAGTGTCGTTATTAGTCCAGGGAGTCCAGTGTTGGTGTGGTGTTCGACGTATCCGTACACCCGGACCCTGACTTCTAATTTCTGACTTAGTGAACGAAAACATTGATTGCATGTGTGTTTCATGTTTTCATTGTGATTACTTTGTGTCAGCTCAGCAGTTATACTATTTGACCATGGTGCACCTGTTTCTTTTCAGGATGTCCCCATGACGGCATCCAGCTAGGGTTCCGAGTGTTGTGCGGGACGACAACCCACTGAGCGATGAGGCCTCGGTATAAGGCCCTTTGACAGCAGAGGCACCGGCGGTACCTCTACCCGCCGAGCCACCGATGCTACCAGCCCTAGGCGCTGGCATTGCACGTCGCCTTGGTGCACTGCATGAGTTTCAGCATTAGCGACCACCCAGGTTCCGTGGGGAGATGGACCCTCAGCCAGCAGAGGATTGGTTGGAGGCAGTTGTACGAGTTTTCTGTTTGGTAGGGACACCAGCATACCTCATGGTGATCCTTTCATTGAGTCTCATGCATGCGGCAGTAGGCAGATGGTGGAGCTTGATGCTCCAGGTGCACGACGAGGCAGCACTCCTCTGGACGGACTTTGAGAGCATCTTCCGCTCGGAGTTCGTCCCAGCCACCCTCCGTGTGGTGCGCATCTAGGAGCTTCTACAGCTGCGGCAGGGCAGCATGATGGTCGCCCAGTACTCGGCGAGATTTACAGACCTCTCGTGCTATTCGACGGACATTGTGCGGGACCCATTCTTCTGGGCCCGGACCTTCGAGCAGGGATTGAGGCATGAGATCAGGTCATCGTTGATCTCCCTCAGCATTCCGACACATGCATGAGTACTGGAGTGATCCCTTCTCATCGAGAGCTTCCTTGCTGAGCCTTCATCAGCAACGAGACCTATTGCATGGTGGCACGTAGCAGAGTCTTCTACAGCTGGCAGTCAACGGATGACACATGGGTCAAGGCGGACCAGACCCTCAGGCGGACGACCTCAGGACACTGGCTCAGAGGTGCAGGACACATAGCGCAGAGCTAGACTTACGAGAGGCATACAGTGCTACGCATGCGGCGGGCAGGGCCACATGGCTCGTGACTACCCGACCAGCTGTGCGGAGGAGCACCAGATGGTTGATGGACCACCCAGGAAGAGGTAGAGGGTTGACTGTGGCGGTCCTCAGGGAGCAGGCGGATGAGGCAGAGGAGCTGACTGAGCACCAGGTGGTGGGAGACGCTTTGAGGCTCTACCACCACCACCACCACCAAGAGGCCCACCCCGACCATAGGGATCTGGCGGGCAGAGACATGCTCAGCTTCAGGCAGCGGAGGCCTACGAGCACTGTGCGCCCGAGATGATTCAAGGTACTATCTGTGTCTACTCCACCCTTGATAAAGTTTTTATAGACACATGAGTGAGTAATTCTTTCATTTTCGCTGCCCTTGTTCGGAGCTCAGAGATTCTGACGGAGCTATAGGCTCGATCCTTACGGCTAGAGACTCCTATGGGTGCTGACTCGACAATTACGCACTGGTGCCGGTAGTGTGAGTATACTCTAGGAGGCGAGAGCTTCAGCTGGGATCATCTTGTAGCGGCGTCGAGGCCTTACAACATTATCTTGGGCATGGATTGGTTATCTACAGTCCATGCTCAGATTGACTGTATTAGGCGCAAGGTGCGATGTGTACGCACCGATGGGAGCAGGTTCACCTTTACCAGCGAGAAGGGATCCTTTTCATCACATGATGGACTCACGCAACGGAGAGAACAGCCCATCACTCCTCAGTTGGATTGCCTCATCCTAGGAGTAGTTGAAGTGCGGAGTCCTGGTTTTCCTGCAGTGGTGGATCAGTATGCGGACGTTTTCCCCGTTGACGTCCCAGGGCTACCTCCTCGCAGAGAGGTAGGGTTCTATATTGACATGTACCCCGGGATAGCCCTGATATCCACTCCAGCATATCGGATGGCCCCCGCTGAGCTTCGAGAGCTACGGGTACAGTTGGAGGACATGCAGGTCAAGGGATTCATCTGACCCAGTGTTTCACCCTGGGCTTCCCCAATATTGTTCGCCAAGAAGGCGGACGGGAGCCTGTGACTGTGTGTCGATTACCGTCGCCTAAACTAGGTGACCTTGAGGAACAAGTATCTGCTACCAAGGATTGATGACCACTTCGATCATATCAAGGGACCACGATGGTTTTCAAAGATAGTCCTTAGATCAGGTTATGATCATCTCAGAGTTCGAGATGAGGACATGTAGAAGACGGCCTTCAGATGTCGGTATGGCCACTATGAGTTCATGGTTATGCCTTTCGGCGTGACCAACGCTCCAGCAGAGTTCACGGGTCTCATGAATAGGATCTTTCAGCCATACCCTGATCTATTTTTTATTGTCTTCATCAATGACATATTGATATACTCGACGACTGTGGAAGAGCACGCCTACCACTTGCGGGTTGTACTGGACACACTCCGAGAGCACTAGAATTATGGTATTCTCTTTAAGTGTCAGTTCTAGATACGTGCGGCCCACTTCTTGGGAAACGTCATCTCTGAGGCGGGATTTGCGGTGGATCCTGCGAAGATCGAGGCAGTGCTAGCTTGAGAGCCACCAGGAGCGTGACAGAGGTATGTAGTTTCTTGGTGCTATTTGGGTACTACCGGAGATTCGTGTCGGACTTCTCCAGAGTAACGACACCACTCTTATATTTGAAAAAGAAGGGGAAACCCATTGTGTGGTCAGAAAGTTGTTAGCAGAGCATCCAGGAGATAAGGTAAGATTGAAAAGCGCACCTATCTTGAGGCTACCGGAGGAGGGAGTAGGATACGTAGTCTACTACGATGCATCAGGGACCGGACTCAGATGTGTCCTGATATAGGAACGGGCCGTCATCGCCTATGGATCACATCATTTGAGGAAAAATGAGCTAAACTATGCTACCCATGACCTAGATCTAGCAGTAGTGGTCTTCGCTCTGAAGATGTGGCGACACTATCTGATGGTCGAGCACTTTACATTCTACTCTGACCACCAGAGTCTCAGGTACGTCTTCTCGCAGAAGGACCTAGACCTGAGACAATGGCGATGGCTCGAGTTCCTCCAGGACTATGAATTTGAAAGAGTCTATACTCTTTGGAAGGTGAACGTAGTAGTTGATGCTCTCATAAGGAGGAATGGCATCCAGCTACTCGGGGAGGCAACAGAGAAGTTAGCCACTTTGCATATATCCTTCATGGATAGAGATGGAGAAGCCTTTCTTCAGTCACCCACAGTCACTCCTCCACTGCTGCAGTGGGTCAGAGAGTCACAATGTGGGGACGCAGAATGTGAGATGCAGTGTGCACTGATATCCTCAGGACAGGGACCTAATGGATTCCTTGTGGGAGGAGAGCACATCATCCCTTTTAGAGGGAGTAACATGGTACTAGCTTCTTTATAGGAGGAGGTGTTGAGGTAGTTTCACACTTCCCATTTAACGGTGCATCCAGGAGTCGCGAAGATGTACCAGGACCTCAGACGACAACACTGGTGGCCGGGTATAAAGAAGGATGTGGCAGAGTTCGTTTCTCGATGCCTCACCTGTCAGCGGTGAAGGTAGAGCACTAGGTACCAGCAGGCTTGGTACAGCCTTTGAAGGTCACGGAGTGGAAGTGGGATGGGATATCTATGGACTTGGTGACTGGACTTCCACGCACTTCCAGTTGTTACAACTCCATTTGCGTGATTATTGACCGACTCACCAAGTCAACTCACTTCTTACCCATCAGAGAGAAGGTCTCAGTGGAGATCTTGGGACGTCTCTACATTCAGGAGATTGTAAGACTTCATGGTGTTACATCATCTATCAACTCCGATTGAGATGCCCACTTTACTTCCCGACTTAGGAAGAGGATGCAGGAGACATTCGGGATACAGCTACATCTAAGCACCGCCTTTCACCCTCAGATGGATGCTCAGACGGAGATGGCCATTCAGAATCTCAAGGACATGCTCCACGCAGGTGTCCTCATCTTTGGTCGCAGCTGGGAGGACCACCTACCCTTGGTGCAGTTCGCGTAAAACAAAAGCCACCACTTCACCATCAGGATGGCACCATACGAGGCGTTGTACGGCTGACCTTGCAGGTCACCTCTATGTTGGATAGGCCCTGGGGAGTCAGCACTTGTGGGACGGAAGATTTTCCAGGCCATGACGGAGAAGGTCCAGGTCATCTAGGAGCAGATGAGGACAGCTCAGAGCCAGCAGATGTCTTATGTTGACAGGAGGTGGAGGCCACTAGAGTTCGAGGATGGCGACCACATTTTCTTACGGTTCTCACCTCGACGTGGTTTACGAAGATTTGGCTGAGGCGGCAAGTTGTCTTCGCACTTCATCGGACCATTCCAGGTCCTCACCAGGATTGGATAGGTGGCTTACAGCCTGGCTCTACCACCTCAGTTGCACAGGGTGCACGACATCTTCCACATATCTCAGCTGAGGAGATACGTGCACGACCCAACACATATCATTAACCATGGGGAGCTAGACATTGATGATGGGGAGACTTTTGCAGAGGTCCCAGTGGAGATCGAGGATCGACAGGAGTGGGTCCTATGTGGATGGTCGATTCCTCTAGTACGCATCAGATGGAAATAAGGAATCCTCTAGGAGAGTAGTTGGGAGCAGGAGTCAGATGCGTGCATAGTACCCACATTTGTTTCCCTAGTTTATGATGTATCTTTTCGGGGACGTAAATCCCTGAGGATGGAGTAATTTAACGACCTGTAAAATTCAAGGGAATTTTTTTTATTAATTTTCTTTGGGATTTTACAAGATCGCAGTTTCTGACAGCACCTAATTCTGAGGCCCGGTGTGCCCAGAATAATTTTCCGTAGTTTAGCTCGAGTACTTTCAGTGAACGAATGAGTGGGATTTCATAACTTTTGAACCGGTGCTCGAAATCGAAATTCGAGGACATCGATGGAATCGAAGTGCCAGTAATTGATTAGAAACACCTTTTCTGGAGTTTCGTTTGCTCGGGTGTGGTTATTAAGTTTTTGGTTATGTAAACGAATAAAATAAAAATGGTGCGACCGATTTTTATTTTATTTAAAGTTTTTTAAGATAAGCTAAGTGGTTGGAGTGGGACCCACTAAATCCTACTCCACTAGTTAGGATATTTGTCGGGTGGGTCCCACATGAGACCCACCTTTTTCAACCCCCTCCTTTAATGAAGTAACACACATGCACCTCTTTTAAATGAAGTCACCTCTTACGTTTATCTAGATACTAAACGCCTCTTTTAATTGGGCGGTTAAAACGTTTCGATTAATTCAATTAATTGATTGATTCAATTTTTATTTTCAAAAACGTTTGGATTGTGTGTTAATAATATATGACAAGTCTTATTTTTATTAAGGGGTTCGTTGTACGTAAGGGCTTGGGAGAATTTTCTCAAAGTCTTGAAGTTATTCTTCCTCGATGAAGAACGCGAAGAATGTCGACCTCCGACGACGGATGACGGTGAGAGACACCTTCCACGGAGATCAACGACCAAAAGGGAATCCTTTCGTTCCTTCTTCCTGCGTCAAAAGAAGGGTGACACCGTTCCTCCTCAGACGATCTCCGTCAACGTGTGCAGAACCTTCTTCTGCGACTCCTTCTTCCGCGTCGTTCAATTCTGAGACGAGCCTTCGTTCAAAAAATGCTCGAGGTAGGGGGTTTATTTCTTTTTGTTCCGGATTACTTTCATCGCTGATTATCATCTTATTTGAGCCTCCTGATATCGCAATAACGAGAGGAGGCCGGACAGCACGATCACGGCCGACCCTCCTCCCCCCTTGAATGTTGATTTGTTGCGGCGTGTGTAAGGAGGCGTGGTGCTGTTGCACCGTGCTGAAACTATGGGAATGGGAGAAGAAGCGTGGCGCCGTCGCGTCGCGCCATTGAAGTCGAAGAAACCGCAGCGCCGTCGCACCGTGATGGAGAACCTGGAAGAGACTGCGGCCGGAGTGGGGCTGCGGCGGACGGTAGCGGCGTCGTCGCGCCGGGCCGGACGGACCAGGGCCGCAACCTTTGGCCGTGGCGGAGCTGGGAGCGGCGACCGGCTACCGACCGCCAGCACTGGAGCAAGAGGGTGAGACCGCGGGGTCCCGTGGCAGCAGCACGGCCGGCCATCCGGGCCGACCGACTTCCGAGAAGGGCCGGGGGTCGTGACCCCCGGCCGGCCGAAGGAGCGTCCCCCCACATGGGGGCCACTGTTTGACAAACAGGCGGTCAGCCCCCCCCCCCCCCACATCCGCTCGGCCGTTTCGGGTGAGCCGCCTGGCCACGCAGGCCTGGCTGAGCGCGCCACGGTGGGCCGGCAGGCCAGGCCACGCCGCGCCCAGGCCGGGCCGGGCCACGCCCAAGAGGGCCGAACCAGGACCCGGGTCGGGTCGACCCAGTTCAGGACGACCCAGGGGGTATCGGGCCAGGTCGGACCGGGCCCGAACCCCCTATTTCCGGACATCATTCGGTCTTTTTCCCATAACATGGGAAGCGGACCTCTGATCGACGCACGTACAGCTGCAATGCGATCCTTGGATCGAGAAGGTCATTTCGGTATAATAAACTCAAGGTTTCGAAGAACTTTCGGTTCAGCCGGGTTGGTTCGTACACGAAACCAACCAGGCCCTCAGAGTGGAAACACTTATAACATGAGCTCAGGATGTCCGATTGATGTGTCATCGACTTTGTTGGATCCCTGTTAGTGAGACGGACCTTTTGTCTTACTCTGCTCGAGGTTTGGACACAGTTGGAGTACGGTCAGGTTGGTTTTGACGTAAAAACCAACCGGGCCCCTGGGACGAAAAAGCCAATAACTCACAGACCGGACGTCCGATTGACGCGCCGTCTGTGACGTTGAGTTCCTGTTGATGATACGGAACTTTTGGATACTTCAACTCCGGACTTCGTGTCAGTTGAAGTATCAACCCCTCGGCTCGTGGATCAGATCCTCCCTAATGAGCTTTCTGTGTGCGGGACCCCTAGAGCTGGCTGCGACTGTGACAACGATGAAGACAGTACGGGAATCCTCCGTGGGTTCTACAACGACGACTACAACACTCAGCGATCCTCAGTGGATCAGTGCTACTGATCCTGTGTGGGTCAGTGCTCAGCATTCCTGTGTGGGCCAACACACTTCATTCCTATGTGGGTCAAATCCTGTGTGGTTCATTGTGGGGATTAGTTAACTATCGATACTTTGTGGGTCATTGCGGGGGTTAGTTACCTATAGATCTTTTTTGGGTCATTTCGGGGGTTAGTACCTATCGTTCCTGTGTGGGTCCGATGACATAGATGAATCAGTGGCTACATCTGATCATCTCTATCGTCATTCGAAGAAGTATATCTTGTGTGAGCTGAGTCTTGACATTCAATCATTATCTTCGATATGATTGTCTTGCTTTCCTATATGGATTGTGTCATGATATCCTGTGTGGATGTGATCGAACTTGGGCACGGATGCTGGAGCTGAACTGGAATTGATGACTTAGGTATATGTATGGGCATATACCTAATTAGTGTCGGATGTTACTTCATGATTGTATATTTCCTTTGTGGTTTATCCTTTGTGGATTCTGGGAGACCTCCGGGGGTCTCGGGGTCCCTACTGAGTAGCGTATACTCACCCCTTCATGGGATATGCCCACACTACGTTGTGTTGGTTGCAGAAGATGGACATCACTGATCGTGGTTGAGACTTGCGGAGCAGGTTGGTACCTGGAAGTGGCCCACTGGGCGGGACGTACTCGGAGCGGACTACTGGACCCGAGGAGCTGTGGAGGATATTTGTACCCACCCTTCAGGTAGGACATCCAGTGGATGGCTCGACATTGTGGCTTTACTTATCAGTTGTTGTACTCCCTTTTTCAGTTGTACATTACTTTCAGTTTGGGTTTGTATTCTGTCCCACTTACTTTTCTGCACTTACTATTGTACCCGGTTTTACTTAGTGTTTAATTCTTCTTGCTTACTCTCTGTGTTTGTTTACTTTATAAAGGCAATGCCTTCCTTTTTTTCAAGAATTACGCCTCGGTGCTAGACGCCATCCCCTGGCCTATGGGAGGCGGGCTTGGGGTAGTCACAGCATGGGCCCCGATGGTGGGTCGTGACAGTTATGGCACAAGTAGAAAATTAAGACCATGTTTGTGGAACATAGATAGTGTTTCCTAGTACAATTCTAGCCTCGATGTGTATGTGAGAATGGTTAATGGTTTTTTATATATATCTCAAGTTGTGGTTATGAATTATAGTCTTGTGAAATTGTGGGTATCCTCATAAGAGGTTGTCCCACACATATGGGTTCTATAGAAATTGAAGCACGATTGGTTTCTTCAGAGGTGGAATTGAGTCATGGTGGGTTCCAACGTGTTTTTCTATAAGTGAATGGTTATTACTTGGTTCCATTATCATATATTAACTTGAGTGTGTGTGGATGGTTGTAATGATAGTGTTGTTTTTAGGGAACATTAGGGTACCCAACCGGAGAGAGTTGAAAATGTATAACTGAGGAATCTGAATGATTTTTGATGTTCATGGAAACTATGACCTAATCGTAGAGGGATGGTTTTGATTGGGGAGTGATTCTAGCATTGAGGGTGGTAATGTGGTTGGGCCCATTGTATTATTATATTTCATGTTGGATTAGAATGTTGAGAATTAATTTTTTGTGATGACGTTGAAAACCCACAGGGCCTAAAAGGTTTTTAGCATATGTTTGGGCATGGTGATGTTTCAATCATAGATTATAGATTTAGCTTCAGTGATAAGTAATAGAAAATAATATGACCTTGGGGGTCCTAATGTGGTTAGAATTTTGGGAAATTAGTTAGGGACTCATGAATTCATTTGGGAACTGTAAAAATGGTTTTCACGATGATATCATATTACATTTGATATGATCACAGTGGATGGTGTTGTTTATGAGTGAAATTGTTTTGCTCTTGATCAATGTAGTGTATATTGTGTGTCATTGTAAATTACTAGGTTTATTATGGAAGAACATGACTAAAATGATAGAAAATGTGACAAGGAGGATATTGGTTCACTATCGATTAGTTGAGGTTCATGAAATGGTTGTGTGTTCCATTGGAAGCTACACTTTATTCTTGACGGTCAGGTATCAATGAGATGTTGGCGGGTATGAAAGATGTAAAATTTCCGTTGTTCGGAGTGTCCCTACTGTGGTAGGTGACATTAGTGTTAGATATTTTTGTGTTGTATTCATTGATGAATTGTTTTCATAGAATTATCTGGTGATTTTCGATCCAAATATATTTGTATCATCCCGTATATGTGGATAAAGGTAAGGATTTATCCCTAGATACATAAAGGATTTTTGGTTCAATTTGTGACATATACTAGTTTTATTTTTGGGAGTAATTTGTGGAGATGTATGGTGAGAAGTACATAATTTTACATTTACTGGTGATGTCTTTTAGATGGATTGGACATTGATGAAAAGTGTGGTTGTTTTTTCCAAATTCTTGGAATTTGTAGTCATAGATGATGTTTTTTGTTATTGAAATTTAGATATCCATGTCCAAATATTTGGGTTCAGCATGTAGTCATAAAATGTGTTGTATTGGTATAAAATTCATGGGTAAATACATAATAATGACACTCTAAAGGTGCGGAGCATTATGTAGGTTAGTGTGGTGAATGAAAGATCAACAAGTGGTTTTAGTGGCACTAGGATGCCGATGAGAAACCTTTGAGGACTGTGTTCGGATTCCATAGGAAGATGTAATTGGAAGCGATAAATATTAGTATTGTCTTTATAGTCAAAGGATTTTAAAAAAAATTATATTCCTGAGTTATAGATGTTGATGAGTGTAGTGAAGAATGATGATAGATTGGAAGGGTAGTGGAGTACCCTGATGGAAGAGTTTTACGGAATGTCTTTGAATGAATAAAGATAGAAATTTGGATTATGGGGTTATGTATTATGTAAGAGGAAATCATGGGTAGGTGATGAAGTTGTTGTGTGAGAAAAGATTAAGAGGGGTGATTTTGGACAATCTAATCAGACATATTCTGCCATGATATGGTTAAAGGGATGAACGTGAAAAGTTTTAATTCACCTCTGGATTAAGTTTGTTAACAGAAAATGAAATTTTGAAATGAAATCTAACTTGATAGAGGTCATGTTGTTATAAATCCACAATGGTATGGTTTATTATTGTCCTTTCATATTGGTTTCTATAGTAATAAAGGATTTGATTGTTCGGGGGTGTTCTTTTGGGTGTTCGAGCATGTTAGATAGGAACATGATATGTATGTTGTTAAAGTTGAGTTATGGTTATACTATACTAGTTTAAGGGAAAACCATCATAAGATTTTTGTGGTGATAAAATGTGTATGGTAGGGAGCACCATAGTGGAAAATTTGTCGGATGTTGAGGTTTTGATTCATAGTTTACAAAAGTTGTAAGTGTCTTTCATCTCAATTTTTTAAGACATGTTTGATGTAGTGAACTCAAATATGTTTATTTGATGTATGTACTAATAATTAAAAATATTATATCTTAAATCTAATTATGTTCATTATATTTAATTTATCAAAAAAAGTATTATTTTTGGATTTTAGGATATAAATTATAATAAAGTGGTAAGGGTTTATGTTACAATTTCATTTCTTTTTTCCATTATCAAGACTAAATTTACATTGAGGGAAATATATTACATATTTTCCTATAAACAACATATAATTTATTCTCCTATGGTTATTATTATAACATTAATTTATTATTACAATTTTTTAATTTTTCACTTAAAATTATTGAGAATATCATTTTATCGTAATGCATATATAATTTACTCTTCGATTGATGATCATTTACTTCCCAGACTATTCTCTTCAAAATAATTATATGAAATTCGTTACCTATAATTTAAATATTTTAAAAAGATCATTTTCACTACTATTCATGGTGTTTATAATATGTTTAAATGTATTCCTTCTAAATGTTTTCCTAACAAACCGTTTTTTTCTTTTATCAAATGTGTGAAAGGAATGTTTTCTTTTATGTTATATGGAATGAAAATATTTTTCAGCTTCCGGGACCATTCATATTGAAGAATATATATTTAATTGTTTTCATGTTTCTTTTCAAGTAATATATTTTTATCAACATTCTATAATTTTTTTAATGATATTAAACAAAAATGATGGTTTCCATGTTTTCAAATAAACTTGTTAAATGTTATTGTAATTTAATTTTTCATCTAATTCAATATTCTTCGATTTTTTTTATACTCCACTAGGTATATTTTCTTGTGATAATATAATTATTGTTTCTTTATATGGGTTATTATGAGGTGGGAGTTGATTTCATGGTTTTTCCTTCCATGTGATAATTAATCCAAGATAAATAATATTATGATTTTCAGGATTAGATGATTACAAATCCCATTGATTTTAAATGGTCGATGTTATGATGCTATGATTAATGTTTTATGATCTTTTCTTATATATATGAATTTTTTATAATTACTTATGTGACGGTCCATTATATCCCCAAATGAATTTAGGGGATAGTGATGTTTTACGAGCTCAATGTGTATACAATAAGTTATCCCAATCCTAAAAGAGGGTACTTGGGATGTAATCCCATCCCCAAATTAGGTTCATGGGGAGGCTTAACTAGTCCCTAATAAGTTACACTTGTGGTTTTCATGTGACCAACTTGTGATGAATGTATTTTGGGGTAGCCTTGAAATAATATTTTTTTATCATCATTATGCCACACATTATTCCACTCTTATGACTTGATCATAAGCCAATGTAATGTTGTTTTGGATAATGTTCATTGACTCCATTATGATTCATATATTATGATTGTCCATGATTTTTTCCATGAATCTGGATTTTCATCTATGAAATTATGGGTATTGTTTTCAAATGTTACGATTATATCCCCATATCCTTATGGTTATGCTATGCTCAAATGATCACTGAAATCTCCCTGGGTTACCCAAAAAAATAATCAAATATCACCATTTATTATTATTCATTTTCCAAATATATTAATAATGGTTTTAATATAACAATTCTAATAAGTGTGACAATTTTGAATAAATTTGTGGGATATGATTTATTTCTTTTTTGTACCAATTATTTATGTATCATGGTTTCCAAATAAACTAAACATTTCTATTATGTCTTGAATTTTAATGATATGTAATGAATATTAATATAATCATAATTATTATTAATATATGTATTTTTTAGTCTCTTCAAATATAGTTATTGAAAATTTTAGTTATTTTTGAAATCTATGATTAGGAAACATTAGTGAGGACCATTTTGATAATTCAATATATCAGAGAATATCCTTTGTTATGTTAAATAAGTGATTATAGTTTCCCTTGAAAATACATCTTGGTATTTATACTATAAACTAGATGATTATATGAAAAACAATTCATTGGGTTAATAAATATGAATGGGAAGGGTGGGGTATAAACATGACTTTCATTGATGCATGATGAGTGGGATGAACACTATACAAATGACTGGACACTTCTAGATAAGCATGTGGAAATTAACATTTTCATTATTTATCATTCTGAAATATTTATATTGAAAACGAAAATTGATGTCTTCAGTTAAAATTAATAATTAAACCATTGAAAGAAGGTGTCATCATTTTTTCAACCTATGAAATATTTTTCATTATTATATTATTACAGACTATAATATTATTTTAGCACATTATATTTTTTAATTTTAGTTAATGGATGGAAGAAGAAGGAAAATGTTAATTCAAGATTTGATGAATTATTAAATGATTCTCTCCACAAAAAACAAAAATTAGTGGGATATGGAATACATATGATTATTATTATTCATATCTATATATATCAATTTTTTATTAACAATATAAACATAGGTGAGTTTCTAGATGAAAAACATAATAAAAAATAGTTTTTAATATAGGACATGGAGGAAATAAGATTTATTTCTCAACATGTAAAAAATATGATAATAGTCACCAATAGAAATGTAAAAAAGGAATGATATTGTGATTAATTTGTAGAAAATAAGGACATAGAGAAATTACGTATATTCTAAAATGATGTGCTCAATGAGGGGAATGAATTAAATCCTAAGGTTACAATTGTAGTTGAATTTCATATGTGTGGTGAACTAGGTGATTATACTGGTCAGTTATCTAATCCAAGGATTAAATACTAGAACTTGGAAGGACATATTTTATAGAAATCATATGACTGTCTTGATTTAATCGTTTATATATTAGGATTTGGGAATTAAATTGTGCAAGTATCTTATCGATGAAATTCAATTAGAAATAAACATTAAATATCTAAGGATTACTATGTTGATGATTTTATTTAAGGGTTTCCTAACATATATTGAATGGTACCAACAAACTAGAAAATTGATTTAATAGTAAGGTGAAATTTAATGGAAAACACTTGATTTTGGGATAAATAAAAATAAATTTGTTCATGATGTTGATATTATAATGTGTATTTAGGAAAAATAAATTTTTTCTATTGATAATATTAGTTTCTATTGGTGACCTATAAATTTGATAGTGATTTGAAAACAAAGTGATTAATGTTATATTTGATGAAGTTTATTTAAATTTATTTATTTATGGAATATTTGGAATTATTTATGTTTATATTTAGGTTTAATAGGACTTCAAACCATTTTAGGATAGGAGTAACATTTTGTAAGATAATATACGACCATGGTATTCTTGTGTCTGGTGAATAATTTAATGAGATACATTATATTGATTTTGGAACTATAGTTAATATGATTTTTCAAGTTTAGTGACCTTTTTTCCTAAACATTTGGGTTTTGAATTTGGATATACATGTTTTGGAGGAGTACTATGGTAATCTTCTTAATGGAATTATTTGTTTTGAACTTTCACGGTTATGTTAATCATTTTATAAATTAATATTTTGTTTTATCATATGAAAATTTATCCATATTGGGTAAAATATATTTACAATTTTGGATTAACTAAATATATGGAGATAGTTGTACCTAATTTTATGACTTTCATGGATATTATGAAATATTAATAATTAATTTTATTGTTTAAAAAATGAAATTTTTATCTTTAATATTAATATCATATTGTAAGATATGAAATTGAGATTCACCAAAGCACAAAAAATTAATGAAATTGTGATTATAAAATGGTATGAAAAAAGTAAGTGTTTTTTATTTTCTTCAATATTATTATAGTAAAATATTCACTCTAATTTAGTAAAAGGATCTTGAAATAGAATTTGTTTTCTTTTACCTTCATTTCTAATGAATTGATGGTATTCTCATCTCTCGTTGATTTGTGGTTTTTTGGGATTTAACATTCTCATTAACATCATCTCTATCATTATCTATTAGTAATGGGAACTTTTTTTTCTAACATGTTTATATTTTTACTTTAATAAAATTTTATAATAATCTATAAACTAGATTTTTTGTTATGTCATGTAATCTTATTTTACCTCTCCCCATTTTGAAAGTATATTTTATTGCCCCTTTTTAGGATGGGGGTTTTGGAAAGGTATATTTCAATATTTAACTTGTTATGATTAAGTTAAAAATGAATGGATTCAATTTATTTGGTGTGCGATATAATTAAATAGACCATGAATGTTGTTTAAAGTGTAATAATTTTGATGGATTTATAAATATGAAACACAAATATTTACATGAATCAAAATGCCCCATAGAAATATTATTATTTAAATATGACCATTTTAACCTAGTTAATTATTTTGGGAGTATGAATAGTGTGAACATCATTGTTAAATATATTCGAAATATTCATACTCAAAACAAATATATTTATTATTTCATATGAAATTAGAACTAGATTTTTAGTAAAGTTGTTTTCTGATTCATAATTATGCTTTCGTCAAAAATGGGTTTTATTTTTTTCATTGATTGAATTTTATATTATAAAAGTATAACACTTTTAAAATTTTTTAGGAAAATTATCATAGGTTGAAATTTTGGAATTTTTCTAAAACATTTAATTTTTTATTTCATTTAAAGCCCCATTTTTGACAATATATTTTATAAGTTCATGAGTTTTGTATGATTTAAGATAATAAAATTAATTTAATCACAACATAATTTTTCTTAAATATTGGTATAGAAAACATTTTTATACATTAAAAACAATTTTTTATTGAGAACAGTTATTTTTGAGTTTTGTGAAAATGTTATAAAATTGAATAATGACACTTATATGGAATGAATTTGAAACATTGGATAATATATTTTCAATCACAATACAAAAATTAATTATGATATTTTATTTATTTTTATACATGATAAAATATTATCGTGGTAAATATTTATGGTAAAAAATAATGAGATAATGCATTAAAATTATATATAGAAAAAAAATAATTACTATTGGATTAGTTTATTACAACAATCCTCATCAAATATTCTATGATATGGAATCTTGGATGCATTTTTTAATAAATACCTTAAAATTATTTCATGTAATGAATAAATGAAAAACATCACTCTCTTTGTTTTAATATCTCTAATATTTCATAATCCGGAAAAAAGATGTTATGTTTTAATATAAAATGGTTCATAAAAATTAGAATGTATATTCTAATAATGGTAATTTATTTTTTATATTTTTAGTGATGATATAAAAACCTTTAATTATTATGCATTGTCGGCACAATTATTGTGCAAGTAGAAAAAAAATCATACAAATGATGTAAATAATCACAATGTAATATTTTTTTAATTAAATTTTTATAAATGAATAAATAAATTATCTTATAAAAATTTAATGGGATATGGTCTTTAATATAAAACAATTGACACTTTTGGTCGAAATATTCATATATAATAACAATAATAGCCATTAATGTGTAAAAAAAAAATTATATCCCAGTAATCAATTAAATTGATGACATTCTTGTTAAAACTGCAAGATAAAGATTAAAATTCACATAATATTGCATAAATATTATTTTATTATTTTATTTAGATTTATGTACATATTTAATTCTAAATATATCAATTTGGATCCACATGGACATGAGAAATAATTTTTATTAGTTTAATTATTTAAGCAATTCATTAGGTTCCCCTATCTTATATTAGATAAGGATCCAACCTCTCATCTCTAACTATCAATTCATGAGAAATTATTTAGACCAGAATAAAAATGAAATATTCTCTTCGTTAAATGTGTAATGTAGGTTTTGATATTCTTAAAATATGATTCTTATTGTCATTACTGAGATATCCAAATGTGGTTTATCAAAGATGTTGTAGTAATTTTAACCGAGTGTTTTCACTATTGATCTTCTTCAACCACATTCATATTTTTTATAAATATTACAATATAATAACATCAGTATCTCTCTTATAATTACATGTTATTATATTAATTTAATAACATTATTCATCAAATTATTTGGTAAAATGAGAAATTAATGTGTCATCCATGAATACTTGTGGACTACCACCTCCACCAATCGATATGATTAGTTTTCTATCACAATAGCTCACAATTGTTTATAATTATGGATTTAATAAATACATATAATATCTATTACATGAATACTCTTATTTAAATTATATTTCTTATTTACAATCCTTTTGTTAATTCCTTTAAAAAATTGAAATATAACTCGTGTGTGTATACAGACTACCATCACCATGAATTGTGTTTAATACTTTTTCATCACTAAATTTCATTAATATTTATAAAATTGTATATAATTATTATATATGATAATAATTAAATGATTAAAACAATTGCTATTATAGTTCCGTGATAAAATTATATGTAATATAACTTCCAAGTCAAAACATACATGAAAATCCAAAAACATTACATCAAGAAACTATGAATCATTTAAGAAATTGTTAATAAATCCATGTGTAAATATTATAATTGGATCTAAAATGATATTATATTGATTTATATTTTTATTTTATATAATTATAATTACTTCTAATTTATTATATATGTGTTTCTAGTGCATTCAATTAAATTCAAATATGAGTTAAGGTTTTATCATCTCACTTTTATTTCTATGAGACATTTCAATGATAAAAATGTGTTTCGTTTATATTTTCCATATAATTGACATGAGTATATTTTATTGATATTTTAATTTAAGTTATTGGAATTTAAAAATATATATAAGGTTCTCTATTTAATGAGGTTTTTATTGAGATTTTTCCAGATTTGTTATTTTCCATTATCTAAATATTGTTTCATTGGGACTTGTTTAGTGTTTTTCAATTCTTATATTTATGATGTGTATAGAATCCTCCATTCACATGTTATATCATGATTCTATTTATGTCCATAGAATATAAATTCTAAATTGATGTTATATTTTCATGGGTCTTATGATTTAGTATTTACACAACTAATAAGGATTAATTTAAAAATATCCTTCCTTTTCAAGATTACCTTTGCTAAGATTTAATTTAGGGCAATATTGTAGATATTTATCTTTAAAAATATATATAATTTAATATAATTTGGATAATTATCAATGTTTTAAGTATTATATATATTTTTATCTCATTTTCACAAAATAATAATAGATAAATGTTTCTAAACAAAGAGCCTATCTTATTTCATATTTAGTATAAGGACTCTGCCTTAAACAGTACATAATATTGAATTAAATGAATAATTCACATTGAGGATATTTTTAGGTTTAGAGTATTAGAGAATTAGGTCATTACAATTACATAACAACATGAATATCACATGTAGATAATTCTACCTAGTATCCATTTTTTCATAAAATAAAAAACTCCAAAAAAAGAGTCATGTCTAGTTCCAGGTTTTAGACAGCATGTCTTTTCCTTGATCTCAGCCTTGACCCTATTCTTCTTTAGGTTCTGTGAAAACATTTAAAAACATGGGATGCACATAAAAAGAACAGTAATGGTAATAATACAATGGATGAAAACATTTATTATAAATACATATAAAACATGATTTGTCTTACTTACCTCATGAAATCATAAGATTTATGAAAGACACATAAAAATCATATATCATAAAGGTAACTTGTGGCATCCAAATCATACTTGCATTGTAGATATCACAGCTACATAGGGAGTTATTTTGGAATACCCATCACTTTATATTCCCAAAATATATTAGGAGAAACATTCAAGTTTACCTCCTTCATGTTTTCCAATTTATTGGAGAGAAATATCAGGCTCACCCACCTTAGGTTTATCACAGAACCACCCGTATACGTAAATAATGCCCAAGAACTATAACATGATCATAACACATCACATAAGCATAAAGGAAGGATAGATTTTCCACATTGTAATAATAAAATATAATTTCAAGATATTGAAATAATAAATCCATTCTAAAAATCATTTTCAATACAAAAAATACATAAAAATAGTATATGGTATTTATTTTTCCTTTTAAAAACATTCCGGTTTGTTAAGGAAGCAACAAATCAAATAATACTCGTTGTAGTGGAAAGGTTGTTGTCCCCAATTACGTAAATAAAGATTCCTTTTTTTCATTTAGAAAAACACTTTGTATAAAAATATTTCCTTTGAACGAATTGAAAATTCAAATGTGTTTATACAACGTATAATAGAAAATCGCGTATTAAAACAAAATATGCCTCAATGAAAGGAGATTGGGACGAAGTCCCTTACCTCGTGTCCGACATGACTCAATCATTCTTTAATCTCCTGAATAATAAACTAAATTTAATTTCTACTTTCATGAGAACCTTTTTCAAGTTTATTATTCCTTTTATATCAATTATTACCATGTTATATACATTATGTAATCATTTAAGTTAATAACGTTCATTTTGTCGATATTTGGTACTTGAGTCAATAATGAACACCTTATATTTACAAGTTGTCCATGGGGTCAATAGTCCATTATATCCAGAATTATATTAATTATTTATATATCATATATATCATATATATCTAGTATATACATTTATTTATAGTAGTATATAACATTTTGATGTAAGAAATGAAATGCACCGTTCATGGAGATGGTAAGCTGTACGTACGCATGGACGCTACTTTCCATTCTATTTCTTATTTGTATGAAATTAAATCATAATAGTACATAGATATATTATAATTATAGTATAATATCATATATAATATCATTAACTCTATCCATTATAATCCCACACAAGGCATTAACGATTCACATCACTTTGAGGGGGCAGTAGTCCGCACTTCCTCAAATGAGATTATCGTATTTACCCACTATGAAAACCATAATGGCGTGCTATAAATGGAAATTACAGAAGAATAAATAAAATATAAACACAATATATATCATATATAAATACAGTTCCATCAATATGGCCACCATGAGAGGTGGTAGGAGATAATCGAATAATCGTCATTTCCTGAGGCGTTAGTTTTCCATCCACAAAAACATTATGTTCCTCACCCATTAGATGGAGGTGTGTGTAAGTGTAGTTAAAATTCTTCTCATAAATAAAACTAGTATATTTAAGATTCTTTTGTTCTTACAAAGGAAAGGAATTAAAAGATCTTAGGGGTTGGAGAAGTAATATAAAATAAACAATTTAAGAGAAATTGTTACCATTAATTTGGTTAACTCCCTTTGGTTTGAACCAAAGGACTTCTTAAAGTGCCTTATGCCTAAGGTAAGGTTTCTAAGAGTAAGAGAGGTATGTATGGAGCTTAATTGGAAAGAGGTTTGACGATCCAAATGGCTTGAGAGGTGTGAGTAATTTGTAAGAAGTGGTCTCCTTTTATAAGTGAGAGGAGGGGCACTTTTGGAAAGTGTCAAACTATTATTTCATTATAAACATATATTCAATTTAAAAAGGTCAAAAAATAATTAAAGTAGAATACAAGATGACTAATATTCGAAATAAAATAATCCAATAATAATTGGACTATTTTTTTTTTAATATTTATAATCTTATTTATTTAAATGATTTATTAATGATTTAAACAATGCATCATTATTGTGTGATAAATAATTTAATTTATTTGTTGTCTAAAAATTATAAAAAAAATACCATGATGTAGAAAATATTTTTACCCTTCCAATTAATATCTATAGTCTAAATGATAATCTATATTACACCTTGTAAAAATTAATTTACTAAAAGATATTTATTATTTTCATTTTTGCCTTTACTATAAGTTAATTAATCTAAATTGTCATTATCACTTACAAGTGCTTCAAAGGGGTCCCCAAATCCACCCAAAGATGCAAATATTCGTAAATGACTCATAAAATAAGGTTTCGATAGGTGTTAGGGAAATTTTGAATTATTATAATATTATTTTTACCTTGAATTACCTTATTTACCTTTACCGGGTTAAATAAAAGTCAAAAGTTACTATTCACCAAAAATTATTTTCATCTTATTAAACCACATTTTACTTATTAATAACAACCATGTATTTCAGATTTTTTTAATTCAATTCACAGAAGTGGTAAAATTTCCATTAAATGAAAAAGTAAGTTTTTCTAACTACTACTAAGTGGTTTCACTATTCATCAAAAATTGAAGTTTTTCAGAATAATACCAAAAAATCAGCATAAGCTATAATTGATATTCCAAATTCAAAAATTATGTCTATTCTACCAAATTCTAAAAATAAAAGTGGAATTAATTAATTTAAAGTTAAATCTCATTGTTAATACAAATAGCGTGTTTTTATGAAATAATAACTAGAAAAAGTTTGATAATTGTTTATGTCCAATTAAAAAATAAAAATAATTCCAATAAACAACATTGGATTAAATGGTAAAAATATATTCTAATTAAACATTAAAACCAATTAAAAAGATAATATAATCATATAAATAAATTAGATTAAAACGCAGTTTTGAATTAAAATACAATATTTTCACTATTCATTAAAACTGAACGTTATCAGAAAAATCCCAAAAATTTACACAAAGTAAATTTTAATGTCACCATTCTAAAGAAAGATTATATTTGGTCTAATAGAATTTATTAAAGTGAAAAAATATATTTAAACAGGGTTTTCCATTAAACGACGTCAAATGGAACTTTTATTGTAAATTATGCTTGAATTAAATTAATTCATATTTTAAGCCTCTATATTTTTATTGGAAAAATGTAAATACATTTTTAAAAAACATGTGTAATCATATTGTAGTTAGTTTTGTTCATTCTCACTAATACAATGGCTAGGAGTTAACTACCTTTTAAAACAATAATATTATTTTAATAGAGTGCAATGTAAGATTTCAAAGAAACTTGTTGTTCGTATCAGGTACGCTATTGAACATAGAAACCCTTTTAAAGTAAAATTAACATTTAATTCACTATTATTAATAAATATGAAATATTTCTTATTCATTATTTATCTGGGATGTTACATCATTCTCTCTATTGGGAATTGCATCCTCGTAATTTAAATTCACTTATCAAAATAAGTGGGGGTATTTATCCCTCCTAGCATTTTCAGATTCCCACATTGCCTCTTCAATCATATTGATTTTCAACCAAAACTTTACCTAGTTAATTACCTTATTCAGCAACACTTTCTCTCTACGGTCAATATTCTGCACTG
This sequence comes from Viscum album, assembly GCA_963277665.1. Taxonomy (NCBI): domain Eukaryota; kingdom Viridiplantae; phylum Streptophyta; class Magnoliopsida; order Santalales; family Viscaceae; genus Viscum; species Viscum album. Next base: position 136,082,214 of record OY728161.1, on the reverse strand, counting down.
TTTGTTCATCATAAGAGAGATTCTCTTCCAACTGAACTACCTCTGGGCTCAAAACATGAGATCGATCTGGCATATACTTTATCAACATCGAAACATGAAAACAATTGTGTAACTAAGATAAAATTTGAAGAAAATCCACTCTTTATGAAACTGATCCAACTTTCTCAAGAATTTCTTACGGTCCAATGATCCTCAGACTCATCTTTCCCTTATTACCAAAATTCATCACAATTTTCCTTGGAGAAACTTTGAGAAAGACATGATCACCTACCTTAAAAGAAAGATCCTTCTTCCGGTTTTCTGCATAATTTTTATGTCTACTCTGAGCTATTCTCATGTGCTTCTGAATCAACTGAACTTTCTCTGCCAACTCTTCTACCAATTCTAGTCCCATCAGCTTCCTTTCACCAACTCCATCAGCTAGAGTTCGACAACACTTTCCATATAAAACCTCAAATGGATCCATCTGTACACTGGTATGAAAACTGTTTTTATAAGAAAATTCAACCAAAGAAAGATGTTGGTCCCAATTTCCATGATTATCCAGTGATCAAGCATGTAGAATATCATCCATGTTATGACTTTTTCATTCTGATTTCCTATCTTATTGAGGATGAAAAGATGTACTAAAATTTAATTCAGTACCCAATGACTTCTGAAGGCCTTTCTGAAAGTTAGAAGTAAACCTGGGATCATGATCAGATACAATTGAGAGTATAACACCATGAAACATGACTATCTCTTTAACATACAACCGAGCATGTTGATCTAGATACAAAGTATCTCAAATAGGAAGTAAATGATCAGGTTTAGTCAATCGATCAACAATAACCGAGATTTAATTATTACCTCGATATATCATTGGTAATCCCACAACAAGGTCCATGGATATATTTTCCCATTTCCACTATGGCACTGATAAAGGATTAAGTATCCCTTTCGGTAACTACTACTCATCATTAACCTACAAACAAGTCAAACACTTCACAGTAAAATCAGAAATATCTCTTTTCATTACATCCCACTAGTAATACTCACGAAGATCTCTGTATATCTTAGTACTACTAGGATGAACTAAAAATAGAGAACTATGAGATTCACCTAAAAATTCTTTCTGCCACTGTGAATCACAAGGAACACATAATCTCTTTCCAGACCTCAAAACACATTCATTGTAAAAGTTAAATTCAGAAAACATACCCTTCTGAACCAACTCTACCTTTTTCTGTAACTCAGTGTCTTCTTTCTGCACTTTCTTTATTCTATCTAATAGAGATGATCTCACTGACATCTGATACAAAAAAGAACAACTTCATGCACCAACAACTTCAATGCCAAAGTTTATCAACTCTAAAAACAACGGATCTCATTCCAAACTTAACATGGTTAATAAGACATTGCTTTTTAGACTCAATGAATTGGCCACATTATTGGCATTCCTATATGTTAATGGACCGTGCAATCATAATCCTTGATTAATTCAAGCCATCTACTTTGTCTCATGTTCCATTATTTTTTAGTGAATATATACTTTAAACATTTGTGATTAGTATATATTTCACAATTCAATCAATACAAATGATTCCTAAAAATTTATAAAGCAAATACAACAGTAGCTAACTCTAAATCATGTGTAGGGTAATTTAACTCATCTGTTTTCAACTGGAGTGATGCATAAGCAATTACCTAATCATTCTGCATTAGGACACAACCAAGTATTTTCAATGAAGCATCATTGTAGATAACAAATTCACCATTTCTGGATGGTAGTGCAAAAAATGGAGCATTCATGAATCTTCATTTCAATTCATGAAAAAAATCATCACATTCTTTTTTCCAAATAAACCTAACACCATTTCTAGTTTACTTTGTCATTGGACTAGATAACCGTTCAAAATTTTCAACAAACCTCCAGTAATAACCTTACAAACCAAGAAAACTACGAATATAGGTTATATTTGTGGGTCTTGTCCATTCTTCAACAACTTTTGTTTTAGAAGCATCAACAATTATTCCATTTTTTGAAACAATGTGACCAAGGGAATAAATTTGTTGTAACCAAAACTCACACTTTCTGAATTTCCCATATATTTTATTTTCTTTTATGTTTTTCAAGACAACCCTTAAATGACTTTAACAATTTTCTTTACTTTTGGAATAATCCAAAATATCATCAATAAACACAACTACAATTTATCACCTGAGTCAACTGATCCATAACTGCAAAAAACTGTTCAAATATGATTCTGTCTTCTCAGGATGCTGATTTGGAAGGTCATTTCCCTCTATATTCCTTCCTAGAAAAGTTGTTATGTTTCCTCTACAAAAAATATTCTTAACATAGAAAAATATTACAAGAAGCAACATGGTAATATGTAAATACTATATCATTTCAATTTTTCCATAAATTAATTTAGGGACATTAATTTAAAAATAACCTAACTCATAAAGTTATCTAAAGCGACCTCTGATACCAACTATAAGGACATGGACTTAAACATTACATAGTATTCAATTAAATGAATAATTCACATTGAGGATCTTTTCAGGTTTAGAGTTTAAGAGAATTAGGTCATTAAAATTACATAACAACATCAATATTACCCGTTGACAATTCTACCCAGTATAAGTTTTTTTCATTAAATAAAAACTCTTAAAAAAAGTGTCAGGTCTAGTTCCAGGTTTTAGACAGCATGACATTTTTTTCATCCCATTCTCGACCCTATTCTTCTTTAAGTCCTCTGAAAACATTTCAGAATACGGGATGAGCATAAAAAACTCAGTAAGGGTTATAATACAAAGGATGAAAACATTTGTTTATAAATACATACAAAACATGAAATATCTTACTTACCTCATGAAATCATAAGATTTATGAATGACACATAAAAATCATATATCATAAATGTAACTTGTGGAATCCAAATCATACTTACATTGTAGTTATCACAGCTACATAGGGAGTTACTTTGGAATACACATCACAGTATGTTCCATAAATATATTAGGAGAAACATTCACGTTTACCTCTGTCACGTTACCCAATGAATTGGAGAGCTATTTCAGGCTCACCCGCCCTAGTTTTATCATGGAACCACCCATATACATAAATAATTCCCAATAACCATAACATGATTATAACACATAACATAAGCATAAAAAAAGATAACATTTACACATTGGAAAAATAAAATATCATTTCAAGATATTTAAATAATAAATACATTCCCAAAATCATATTCAATATCAAAAATACATAAAAAAATAATATGGAATTTAATTTTTCTTTTGAAAACATTCTGGCCTGTTAAGGAATCCAATGATCAAACAATACTCGCGTCGGTGGAAAGATCATTGTCACTGCTTACATAAAAAACGAAACATTACTTTTTGTCTTTTAGTAAAACAATTTGTATAAAAATAATCCCTTTGAATGAAATTAAAAGTCAAAGGTGTTTATATAGTTTATAAAATAAAATCACGTATTAAAAAAATGCCTCAATGAAAGGAGATTGAGACGTAGTCCCTTACTTTGTGTCTGACTTGACTCGATCATTATTTAATCTCCTGAATAATAAACTAAAGTTAATTTCTACATTCCTAAGAACCTTTTTCAAGTTTATTATTCCTTTTATATCACTTATTACAATGTTATATGCATTATGTAATCATTTAAGTTAATAACGTTCATTTTGTCGATATTTGGTACTTGAATAAATAATGATCACCTTATATTTACAATATTTCCACGTGGTCAATAGTCCATTATATCCAGAATGAAATTCATTATTTAGATATCTTATATATCATATATATCCAGTATATACATGTATTATAATAGTACATAACATTTGGAGGTAAGAAATGAAATTCACCGTTCATGGAGATGTTAAGCCGTACGTACGCATGAACGCTGCATTCATTTCTATTTATTATTTGAATGGAATTAAAGTATAATTATACATTGGTATATTATAATTACAGAATAATATCATATATAATATCATTAAATCCATCCATTATACATCCCACATAAGGCATTAATGAGTCACATCACTTTGAGGGGGTGGTAGTCCGCACTTCCTCAAATGAGATTATCCTATTTACCCACAATGGAAACCATAAAGGTGTTATATAAATTGAAATTAAAGAATCATAAAGAAAACATAAACATAATATATATCATATATAAATATATTTTCATTATAATGGACACCATGAGAGGTGGTAGGAGATAGTCGAACAATCATCGTTTCGTGAGGTGTTAGTTTTCCAACCAGAGAATCATTATGTTCTTCACCCATTAGATGGTGGTGTGTGTAATTGTAGTTCAAATAATTCTCATAAAAACAACATAATATATTGAGGATAAATTTTTTGTTACAAAATATAGGATTAAAAATATTTTATGGGTTGGAGAAGTAAAATAAAAGAAATCAATTTAAGAGAAATTGTTACCTTTAATTTGGGTAACTCCCATTGGTTTGAACTAATAGACTTCTTGAAGTGCCTTATTTCTAAGTTAAGGTTTCTAAGAGGAAGAGAGGTATGTAGGGAGATTAATTGATCAGAGTTTAGACGATCCAAATTGCTTTAGAGGTGCGAGGAAGTGGTTAGAAGTGGTCTTCTTTTATAAGGGATAGGAGGGGCTCTCTTGAAAAGTGTGAAAATATTATTTTATTAAAAACATATATTGGGTTCCAAAAGGTCCAAAAATCATTAAAATCATAGATAACATGAATAATATTCGAAATAAAATCATCCTGTAAAAATTGGACATGTTTTGTGTATTAGTTTAATATTTATAATCTTATTTATTTAAATGATTTATTAATGAGGTAAACAGTGCATCCTTATTGTGTTATAAATAATTTAATTTTTTTGTTATCTAAAAATTATAAAACAAAATACCATGTTATAGGAAATATTTTTAACTTTCCAATTATTATTTATAGTCGAAATTATAATCTATATAACCCCTTGTAAAAACTAATTTACTAAAAGATATTTCTTTTTGTCATTTTTGCCTTTACTTTAAGTTTATTAATCTAAATTGCCATTATCACTTCCATGTGGTTCAAAGTGGTACCAAAATCGACCCAAATATCCCCATGGTTGTAAATGACTCAACCAATAATGTTTTGACAAGTGTTATGGTAATTGTTAATTATTATAATATTCTTTTTACATTGAATTACCTTATTTACCTTTACCGTGGTAAATAATAGTCAAAAGTTACAATTCACCAAAAATTATTTTCATCTTATTGAACAACATTTTACTCACTAATAAAAACCATGTATGTGGGTATTTTGAAATTAAATTCACAATTTTTTGTAATATTTCTTCTAAATGAAAAAGTCAGTTTTTTTACTACTACTAAGTGGTTTCACTATTCATCAAAAATTGATGTTTTTCAGAATAATACCACAAATTCAGCCTAAGCTATAATTGATATTCCAAATTAATAAATGATTTCTATTCTACCGAATTCTAAACATAAATGTGGAATTAATTATTTTAAAATTAAATCTCGTTGTTAAAACAAATAACGTGTTTTTATGAAACAATAACAATTAAAATATTGATACTTGTTTATGTCCAATTTCAAAAAGAAATTAATTCCAATAAACAACATTGGATTAAATTATGAAGATTTATTATAATTACCCTTTAAAACCAATTAAAAAGATAAAATAACCATATAAATAAATTATATTAAAACACAGTTTTGAATTAATATACAATGTTCTTCACTGTTCATCAAAAATAAAATTTATCAGAAAAATACCAAAACTTTACACAAAGTAAATTGTAATGCCACCATTATAAAAAAAACATTTTATTTTGTCCAATAGAATGTATTAAAGTGACAAAAACTAGATATAAAGACGGTTCACCATTAAAAGGTGGAAAATCAACCTTTTAATGTAAATTATTCTTAAATTAGATTCATTCACATTTTAAGCCTCTAACTTTTTATTGGATAAATGTAAATAAATTTTAAAAAAACAAGTGTAATCATATTGTAGTTAGTTTTTTTCATTCCCGCTAATACAATGGATAGGAGTTAACTACCATCTAAAATAATAATATTATATTATTAGTGTGCAACATAAGATTTCAAAGAAACCAGTTGTTGCCTATCGGGTATTCTATCGAACATTGCATCCATTTTAAAGTAAAATTAATATTTAATTCACAAATATTAATAAATTTGAAATATTTATTATTCTTTATTTACTTGGGATGTTATATTTAGTCAATAATTTTTCTTTTCTTGTCCATGCACTTTAAATTTTTTAATTTTATTAAATATAATTTAATTTTTTTCATTACAAAAATCATCTTCCATACCTTATAAATTATTTATAATGATTTAGAATGGAGTGTTCCTAATTTATTTCCAGACAATTAAATTTTTTATTTTTACAAAATTTTCAAAATATTTATTTCTTATAATATATATACTTTGAATTGATTTTCCATCCATCAGGAATGTTATTTGTGTTGAATAAACAATTATAATTTTCCATATCTATTTTAATATATATATATATTTCTAAATATTTTTGATATTTGTTATTTTATATATATTTAAAAAAATGTTATTTTTCATCTTTTAAAATAACTTTTTTAAATGTTATTTTAAATTAATTTTTCATCTAATTCAAAAAACATTGATGATTATTTTTATATATTTGGAATATGTTCTTATAATACAACCTAAATTCCATATCATTATGGTTTATGATTATGTGGTAATAAGCATGGAACCCATTTTTTCCATGGATTGATTAAGCCATGAGGGAATATTTTATTATTATGAAGACGATAAGTGTTTGAAACTAGTTTATTTTCCATGGATGATGTTATTATGTTATGATGAACGTATTATGATATTATGGAATACTTATGGATATATTATTATTATGTTTTGGGAGGGTTTGTTATATTCCTAAAATAAATTGGTTAAATATTAATATTTTTTCCATTTAAAGGGTACATGTGAGGTTATCCCAATCTTAAAAGAGGTTACCCAAGATGGTATACAAATACTATAATAGGTTATAATTAAGATTATTCCAAGCCAAATTTGGAAAACACCAGGTTATCCAAATCCCCACATGTGAAGAATTTTCTAGTGGATAACCATGACATATATTTTTATAATTATAATTATGCCACAAATTATTCCATGATTTAATGATTTTATCATAATTCAATGTTAATACCTCTTGGATATTATTATTTTATTTCCATATGATTCATGTCATATCATTTTAAAATTTTTTTTATTTGATTCATTATTTTGATATATGAATTACTAGGTATGATTCTAAAATTTTAATATTATTTTATCATACCCTTATTCTCATGTTTTTCTTATATGATCCTTGATATCTCCCTTGTTTACTATAAATATGAATTTGGACTCACTTATTATTATGTATAATTTTCCATCAGACATGAAGAATGTTTTTATTTATGATGTGTCTATGAAGGTATCTAGTTGTAATGAAAATAATGGGAGATGATGTAGTATTTTTTATGTACTAGTTGTTTATGTGTCTATGTTATCAAATACACAAAACCATTAAAATTATGGTATTTATTGTAATGATATGTAATGAATATTAGTATAATAATAAGAAATATTTATGTTTGTGTCAATTTTTTCACCTAAAAGGATCCCAGTAACCTATTCATCTATTATATTTTTATTCTTCATGTGGTTCCTTCATTTATATATTCCAAATTGGATACCAATATTACATCGTAGTTTTCGAATACCTTTAAGAGATTATAGGAACCATATTAAAGGTGAGGGTGGAATATATTCCATAGGAGGATGGTCAGAATATGTGGGCCATCAATATTCTTTAGGATATGGTTCAAGTTTTAATTATTGACATAAATGTTTTATGAAATAATAATTTTTCACAAGTTGAATTAGACAAATATAATTGATATTAGGCATCGATAAAGATGCTCCCATTTGAGGAATTATATTGTTGGTTGTGCTGGTCCACATCATTTTGGGATTTGTTGTGTGAGTGTTACATATTGTGACATGGTCTCATCCATGAGGTGATGTAGAAAGTAAATATAATTTCATAGTGGATAGTGATATCAAAGAGTCTCCATGATTGATATTACAATTGTAATTATCTCCCTTAAAAGATTGAGTTTTGTTATTAGGTGTTTATATATGAATCTATTCTATTAGGAAATATTCCCTTTGTAAATAATGGTAATTTGGAATCATCTTATATCTGTCCATTTCAGATTGTGGAGAATCTTGGTAAGGAACCTTTTTAGTTGAACAATGCACTTAAATTGACCAATATTCCTAATATCTATCATATATACCAGTTGAAGTAGGTCCATCTAGACATATATCATATAATATAATGGAATGATTTATTCTTATAACCTGAAACCACTGTTTAAGAAAATCTTGTTTATATCATGGACTATCAAAATAAATTTGTCTACGTAATGTCCAACAAGTTGATCTGTGTGTTGTGGTATTGTGGTGGTTATAACTATTAGACTTAATAGAATGATGTTTTAGTGAAGGAATAATGTCCTAAAAAAATTTATTCTAAAGAGACATACTGAATTTATATACGAAGAATGTGACCTGGTGGCTATAATTGTGACACATTTCAGGTAATTGGTATGCATTATTTTGAGTTTTAATATTACAATTTTCTATTAAATGAGATTCTAGAAATTTAATGTTGAAAAACAATCATTTTTTAGAAAAACATTATTAGTTACTAGTAAGAGTATAGTAAGTAGTAATCATACAGCTGACCATAAGAATGGGATTATCATGGGATAGTGTTTTTTGGAATTGTTTTAACATAGTTATTCGAACAATGTAGTGGATTTCAGAAACTGTGATTCTTTGTTTTTGGGATTCAATAGATTCCACATGGCTAGTACATTGTTTTAATATTCATGTGTCTTATCTAGATCATTAGTATTTATTGGAAATAACCAAACAACCCTTTCATGATTTCCTTAAAAACACTACACTTCCTCTAACTCACATGTGCAACTCTCCCAATTTCCATGAAGCTTCATCCCCTTGGATCTTGGTGGACTATTCTATGATTAATGACGTTTTATCATGATGTTATCTTTTTTATTATTTATTTCTCCTCCATAGATTCATGATTTTCAATACTTAATTTAATTCCATGTATTTTTTGAACCCCATAATGTAATTTTTTAATACCTAAGGAAGTGTATAAGGTATTTATGTTCCATCCTAATGATTTAAGTGTGTGAGTACCTATGCCCTTATATTCATGTGATTTTTTGTGATGTTGACACATTTTTATTTGGTATCTGATAGTTATATCTAATTAAGGGTAATTTCCATTTAATGCAATTTAGTCATTGTTTCCAATGAGTTTTATTTAGAAAATTTTCCATTATGTTTTATTATTATTTATGTTTTATATGTTCTTTTTTAGGATTTAATATATGGGAATGATGTTTGATGGTATAACGTGTATTTTAGACGGAAATTGATTGGAATATATATAATTTATTTGAAAATATTACCAATGGAGTATTTATGGTTTTAAATAAAATTCTAAATGGGATTTGGAAATGTTTTAACATGATAATAGAATTTGATTATTATGAGAATGTATGCTTTATTAAATTTTCAATTTAAATAGATTTATTTTCTTTGGAAATGTATGAAAATTGGGATACCATATTTGTGTCCGTGAACTAGGGAATTGATCCTTAGCCTATGTCATAGATAAGAAAGGGATGTAAACTAACAAATAAAAGGATACCATGGATGCATATTGTTCATGTGGACTTAGTTTACCCATTTGATGAATTTTCCCTAAGGGAATGAGTATGATCATGAAGGGATGTTCATATGGATGACTGAGAGAGATTCCAGAATATTATATACACTTACTGATCATGTGAACCAGGTCTTAAATTATGTTACATTACACTACATTGTTTATATCCCATGATGTTTAATTTTTTTCCTTGTTTGATTATGAATTAACATGTGTTTATATATTAAATGTTTTTATATATATGATTTTACATATGATTATGCCATATTTTCTATAAGTTTATAATATTCCTATTATGTAGCTTCAATTACTTTTTTACATTATCCTTGTTTATTTATATTTTTTTTATTGAAAGTTTTGATATATAAGTAAATAAGGTTTAAAAATCATTGCATTCAGAACAACTTGTTTTCATTGTGAATGTGTTTTAGATATGGTTTCAAAATTAGAGTGATCTATTTTCCTATATAAATTCCTAATATATATTTATTGATTTATATTTCTAGGCTTTATGCCTGGCCCCTTCACATTTCCTTTGTTGTATGGAATTCTTTTTTTTCTAGGATACTTATAAATTTAAGGGGACCATGTCGTTTGATGGGTCATCATGATTACCATGTCTAGTTTTTTGGGGTGTGGGTTGTTATGATTGCATGGATTTTTGCTCATGATATGTAGTTACATTGTTTTCCCTCAATTTGATCATTTTATTTTCATTTTTTTGAGTCTCGATTCTTGATTTTTTGATTTTTATACTACATCTATAAGATATCATGAAATTGGATTTTTTATATACATTATTGTGTGATGTGGTTTATGATATCTTGTTTGGAAAATTATTTATTATAATAAATATATATACATTATTCTTATTAATTTGTGGTTTGGACATCAAATTCAAGGATATGTGATGTCATATTTTTAAGGGAGTATCCATTCCCAATTACTAATACTTATTTCCTATTGCTTTTTTCCAGAAGATGATGATTAGAATCATGCCCCATGCCTTTTTTTGAGACAACTATGGTGATGAGTTTGGTTTATCCAATTTAGTTCAATATAATAAAATAGATTTTAAACCATATTCACATATAGGGTTATATATTTTAATTACCATAAATGTGAACTAACATGTGATAATTTTGAAATCATTAACATATCAACATGAAAATCCCCTTAAATCATTGTCATATTGAATAATCATTGCATTAGGTACACTTTTTTTGAACTAGATGGATTACAATATTATTTTAGAACATTCATCAAACCAACTATTGTATTCTTCACTTTGATGTTAAACTCAATGTTTATTACCACCATAATTTCAAGAACTCCCAAAACCCATTATTCGAGACACTCCCACAATGTCTTCTCCAAATATTTAGGTTTAACACATAGAAATCGTGAGGTTAAACCTTTATAATAAATGTAATATCTGATATGAATCATTAATTAACTAAATTCATATCCATCATAATGATATACCCTTGACCTTCTTTCTTCAATAGTCATCATTCAGTTTGAGAAGTTATTCCTCGATCCTCAAAACATAGTATTTTAAACCATTTTTCATAGAAACACCTAGAGAACCACGGATATTCATTTTCATATGAATATATATTGGGATAAAAATATTAATTAATGAATAATAATAATAAAAATGTTTTATATGGTTCAAGAATAATCCCTATATTTATAGTGGGTTTAAATAATTTTCCCAGGTTTAGGATAATATTACATGGAGGAAACTCTGTGTCCAAAAACCGTAGATAAAAATCACCTCTTAAAGAAACATGGGGAAAAATTAACCCACATTTCTAGTATTCCAAAAATACATATTTAGTATAAAGTGGTACATTAATTATGGAAATCATTTTTCTAGTTTACAGTACCCTGTCTGGGTTTTTGACCGCTCTACTAGAGTTGTGATTTTTTTATAGTATAATCCACTGGAAACCGACCCAAATTTAACTAATATATTATGATTCACTATTCAAATAAATTATATAATAGATATAGAAAATGGAGGATGAACCTATAGTTCATATGATGGAATTCAATGAAACCCATTGGATTTTCCACCTATTGTAGTGTTTTTAGGAAATCATGTCATCTCTCTATGGAAGTTGAGTATCGGTGAAATTGGGTTATCAATAAATGAATCATGTATTATGAATAAGATATATATATATAAATTATAAAACATATATAGATTTATGAGATACTATTTTCATCATTTTGGAACACAATTCTCTATAAGGTAATAATACAACAATCCCTTAACATAGTGATCAAAATGGAGGTTTCATGTGGTAAAAGTAATCATTATCTATATTTTATGATTGAGTTTCAAGCCTAGTAAGTTGAGGTAAATATTTTTTTTTCCCTATGTTTTAACTCATTTCTTTCCTTATGGTGATGATTAGGTAACACAAGCGTCTATAAGAAGGATCTTAATAGTCAATAGTAATCAATTGAATCAATACTTCAAGGGATTTCCCATTAATGTAACTAATATCATTACACTAAAATACCATTTCTTCACTTAGGAACAACAGATTATCTATTATCATCTCATTTCAATGTTACTTTTGTAATTTTAACTTCTAATTTCATGATTTTATATGATTTCAAAGGGCTAAATTAAAAAAATGTACATTTTAATTGTGGCTAATGAGGTGAATTTTTGGGTAGCTTCAAGTGAATTTTTTTGGGGTGTTTTCCATTCCTGATTTTTCAAAAATGAAAAATTTATATAAAATAATTAAATAAATCATTCCACGTGTTAATTTATTCTATGGAAAATATTGAAAGAGAACGAGTTTTCCAATATCATTAGTATTGTTTGAAGCATGGTAAATTTGTCAAGAAAGGTGGTTATTTATGGTGTAAATAGAAGATAGCCAATGAAATTGATGATTTTTTATTTATGTATCATTTTGATATTTTATCCCCCTTACTTTTTAATCAATTATTGGAATATGTTATTTATTTTCTTCAATCTACATCACACATTATCATGAATTCTATGTTTTTTTAATTAATTAATTGTATAATTGTGTTAAATAGTCTTTTATAGCCTAGCAAAATATATTTTCATACAAAAAAATGATAATGATTAATTTATTTACATTACCGTATTAATCCTTGTGTGTGACTAGAAATTAAAACTATTGTACACTATAAATAACAATAATGTTTGGATTGATTAAATGGTCAAAATATAGGGATATCACAGTCAAATGAATACGATTTTACTTCAATGAGTCCATAAGTTAGTGGGATTTAGAATTATTTAGAGTAATATGTTGAACATGATAAATGGAAAACAACTAGGTAAGAATAAATTTTGTGTGTGATCAGATTATACATAATAAATGGTGGAAAGAGCATATTGAAATTGTTGAAACACTCATGTGTGGGAACTTTTGTCATTGTGTATTCATAACTAGATTCCACATGATTAGTGTGATGGATTTAATTGGATTGTATTGGATATAATTTATGACAAAAATAAATTAAAACTTATTATAGTGGACACCCTTTTTCATTCATTACTTCCTCAAATTGCTATCATGGATTCAAAAAATGTCATTACGTTTAATTTTATATCATTTATGACTTGTAAAATTAATTAGGAGTGGAAATGAGTAGATTTTGTGGATTTAATAAGGTCTGTTTTTCAATATTATTTTAGACAATAATTGATATATTTTCTCTACATTGAATTTTATTTAAATATTTTAAAATAAAATTTGATATTATATTTGAGAAATCAATGAAAATTATCATTTTTGTATTAAAGTAAACACTCATATATGTATCAGAACATTTTAATATTATAATTTTATAATTTTAAATTTTATAAATCATTTCAAAACACATTGTGATACATTATTAATTTCAATCGTGACAGTGATATCTCGGGTTTGAATGACGGTAACTTTCTATGAAGTCATAGTCAAACTACTCTCAATATGATTGACATTACCTCTTTATTTGTGTCATAAAATTTTAATTCATGGTTTAATTTAGTATAAGTATTTATATAATTTAATGGAATAATGTTATATAATCATATTAAATTGGAATGATAGTTTTTAAACATGTGATCACAATCTAAAAGGAAGCTTAAAATTATGTAAATTTTGGAAGCAGAATTCACCATGTTCCCTTATTTAAATTTCAAACAATCACCCTCCCCCAATGCATTTAATAGTATTTTTATCTCACAGATATGGTACTTATTTGATTTAAAATTATCTTCACAATGATATTGGTATCTACCCACAACTTCATTAATTAGTAAAAAAAGGAAGTCATGTGACAATCATTTATTCCAAGAAGGCTCTTTTCCTCATCTTCTACTTTTAGTTTCATTTCTTGTGTTCTAATAGCTTCACATAATAGTAAATAAAAAATATTTCTTTCAATATTTAAATCATTGTTTTTTTATTCTTTGGGATGTAATATAAGTTTGGAAATGATATTTGGTTATACCCTTTCAACCATTTTCTTTTGTAAATCGTCTCCATATAGAACATTTCACCCATGTTATAATAGTTCCAATTGTTGTTTGTTTAATTATTACCTAATTGATAATTTTTTTTTAAAATTCATGTTACCAATGTAATTCATCATATTATAGTTAAATAATATGTTTATAATTTCCAAACAAATCAATAATTTCACACATAACATGTGAGTCATGGGTTTTTTTATTTGTGAGTGAAGCAATTTAGTATGTCAATCGAATAAATATGGGATCTATTCATATTGTTTGAAACAATACCCAACATTAAATTAAAATTTATATATTAGTAGTGATTTAATAACATTCTACTGATCAAAAAATTTCTTTGGGACTAGAATCAATGTAGGGTGTCGTTATTTGAAATCCCTAAGTCGAGTTAAGACTGATTTCTTCCAATCATAATGTTCATATCCACATCTATAGGGATGAGGAGTTAAAAAATTATGGAATCATATTTAAATGATTTTTTACATAATTTATAATCATAAATTATAAATATATAGTTTTTCAGATGAATAAAAATCATTTATATTGATTTTAAATGAAATTGTATTATTATACTCAGTGTTTTCTCCGAAAAACACCCACAAAACGCCCCAATAGGTTGTACCTTTTATAATTTAAATTTTTTGATTATTCAAAACTATTATAAAATTTTTAATTTACTTCCACGATTAAGGATTACCCTAGGTCAACTGATGTGTTGTTCTTAGTATTAATCACATATCTTTTAAAAGTGTGCATGGAATCCATCATATAGTTTCTAAGAGGAAAGCAGGAGTATGGTTCAGAATTATATAATATAAAATATAAGACATAAATTCATTTTCATAATAGTATTAAATTTGAATATTAATTAATATTCTAAAATATTTTCTGGTATCCCAATAATGGTAAATGTGTTGAGATACAATTAGTTACATTAAATATAACAAAACTATTTAATATTCTAAAGGATTTTTGAGTTTTTTGGTAAATATATAATGTAAAGTGTTATTTTTTTTACCAAACTGATCTAATATAAAATGTTTAGATATATTGGTTTAATTAATTACTATGTCTATGAACATAGAAAATGTTATAAATAGACAATAAATTATACTAACATCATAATAGTGGATGTTGTTATGTAAGGTGAATTTATTACCTATTCAAGAATTTAAATATTGAGAATATAATTCCTATGTTTCTTTATTAACAAAATTCTATTTATTTAAAAAATTTACTCACAATATATTTTTAGTGGGAGGTTATTATCATCAGGACACATATATTTGTTTTCAAAATTATATAGAGATATGGTGAGTTTAACAAAATTTGAGAAGTGATACAAAAATAAGGATGGTATGGTAATTTATAATATATATATATATAAATATATATATTTACATCTTCTTATGTATAGTTTTGATGATGATTCTAAAAGTATTTTGAGAATATAAAATGTATGATGTTAATAAAAGGAATTTCCACATTATTATTCATTAAAATTAGAAATATATATATATAGTGAAGTCAAATGATAATTTAACCACACAAATTAAGACTTGTAATTATCCTTAACTGATGTTTATATTGAATTATTATAGTTTGTGGAAAACACATATGGTTAACATGATTAACATATCATATAAAGACACAAAATATTCTCATGAGGTATAAAATGAGTTTTTTTGGATAATCCCAAAACTATATACCCCATGACGTGTCAAACACTTTATATTTGGTATAGTAATAGTGTATCTATCATATTTTAATTTCACAGTTATTTAGGTCAGATAGAAACCAAAAATTAGAACCTTTATACTTTAATCCCTTTCTAATCCAAGCCTTGGGGATTAATAGTTCAGTGCGTTGTTTGGAATGTATCTACTCATGTCGTCGGTTGTAGCTTAACCAAGATGTGATTTGTCCACTAATGTTATTATTATGACATTTATACCTGGGATAAATCATGATTATGAAGATCATGGGTGTACCATTATAATTATTATGTTGTTCATATATATTTGGTTGAGGTATATATGAAGTTATCATCCAATTATAATAAATGACATGTGATTTATTTATTAACCTATATATTCTATTATTATAGAATCATGAACATTTGTGTAACTATCAAAAATTTATATACACCATGTATGGTGGTTACATTTTGTCTTGGATAGGGGGATCAAATGAAAGTGCACACATGAATATAATATAGCTTGTGGACATAGAGACATATATACTTGTGTTCAATAGGGATCTTGTCAAACCCATTAAATATTTAGTATCATTGATTATTTTCTAGTGGTTGACATTTGATTAGAATTATAGAATACATGATTTATGATTATTTACAATATTCACCTCTAAAGAAGGTTTTATATCCATAGTCGATGACTATCGATATAGGTTATAATCACATTCAGGTAATCTATGGATGACATATTCATGGAAATAGATTCCATTCTTGTAACAACAATAATTAATGATAGATATTTTAAATATATTATGGGTCTTTTTTGACTCACTTGTAGATAGGGATAGATAGCCATGGAAATATATTTTCTAGAGAAATGGTACACCTGATGATTTGATCTCAAGTCTAAGAAATTTTGATTAAAGGGAATTATCCCTCTCCTAAAATGATCATGTGATTTATGTAGAAATTTAGAAATATATTAAATTTATTTATATAATGGTTCAATTTATAATATTATTATTTAATTAATTATTAACCTAGATCCACAGTCTTAAACCATGGATATATCTCACATGCCCATAAAATATGGTCTTAGTCGGTCTTGCATCTGGACATAAACTATGGGATTGTGGGATATAACCACTGTTAGATTCTAAGCATTTCTACAGATGTTGTGACCATAATATATGGTGACGGTTATAGTCTGGCCCTAGATTTAATGTTATTCCATGGAATATTTGCATCATTCATATGAAGAAAGATTTCCCACACTTTAGGGAGTTAAACCTATATATACGATTAATAAATGCATATGGATATAGGTCACTTATAATCAATGTAAATGTCAATCATCGTTATAAGGTTACAGATTAAGGCTGATATTATAGTAGTAGTTATAAATCCTCGAGCTGTAATAATTTTTCTTCATAAAAATGATGATTTTTTTTAAACATTGAACAATACACCAAAAATTATTTTAATTATATATAAGAGATGTTTTGGATAGATTTTAATTTTTTTTTTCATATGATATAACGTGTTATGGAAATAAATGATTGATTTTACAATAGGTGATTATAATAAATTCAAAATTTATTTTGTATATGGTTTCAAGTTTTATTTTTAAATGATCTGAACTAAGGTGAAATAACATTATGTCTATATGGAATTTAGTGAAACTGGGTGATTTACATGTGTATTCACTAAAAGGCCAACCATGATGAAGTGGTTTTGAACATTCCATGGTGTAAATATATGTTCATCATGAAGTATTGTGATACACTGTTTCATAGAGTCTATCAGTGAGAATTGATCTATTGTACTATGTTTCTTGGTTTTCTCGACATCTTCTTCCACATTTATCATACATGATTCTAGTAATCATAAATTTATTATTATAAGGATATTAACAATCAATATCATTATTTAAACATTATAATAAGTTATAAATGATAAATTTTAGTGTTACAAATATTTTTAAAATTAAGATACATTTATGAAATTCCTCATAAACAAAGGTTATATTTTGAATCTCTTAGGTGCCAATATATGTTTACTCAATACCCATGACAGTGGTTCCATTTTTGGTACTATTCGAGGACTAAAATTATTTTTCTCTCATTTTACACCCCCATGAGATATGGATTTAATATTCTTTAATATTGAGAGTGGAATTTCCATAGTGATGGGTGATTCCCATGATCCATGGAAAACAAAAGAGGAACTACTCTTCTAACTAATTATTTTTATCTCTATCAAGAACTTTTGATAATATTCAATGTGAAACATCATCTATGGGAATGGTGTGCAATTTTGTAAATTTATAATCATTTCAAATGTATATATACATTCTATGTCTAATTAGGTTTTGGAATTATTGTTATGAATCACCCACTACCGGTACCCATCCTGGTCTAGTGGTGAGAGAATTGAATGTATGATAAGAGATTTCCTCCTCTAAAAAACCATGAGTTGGTATCAATCATTGAGTATATATCACAACAAAATATGGGAGGAATTCCTCAATACTATATTCGAAATGGGATATATTATGGAAACACTAAACAATTCTTAATGAAGAAATAATTAATGGAGGAACCCAAATACATGAAGGAAATGTAATACTACTAAAAAACTATATTAAAACAACATGTACATAAATATTTTCTTCGATAGAGACCAAAAAATCACAACATATTCTAAACAACATATTATCATGTAATTTCAGGTCATATAACCATATTTATCATTCTAACATGAAATTTTTTTATATATACATAGGTTGAGAATAACAGGTATACACAATATGATGTTTCCAAAATCCCTTCCTGAAAAAGGTAAACCCTAAATACTAAATATGGGGGAATGAAAAGTGAATATAGCTCAGAAAATAAATATTCATGGTATTTTCCTAGCCTCACCATGGATATCTCTCCCTGAATATCTTCTAAAAGAGGTTATATAATATAATATTAAGGTAAGATCCTCACTACCAATTCCCCATTGGTGTCATTCCCTACCCCAGCATCATACATCCAGAGCCATATCTCCCCAAATTTGATAAAAACCAATGAAAACTAGGTTAAATTATAATAACATTCATCATGTTCATCACATCATCTCATCCCATACAATACATCTTGAGTATCACACCATCAAATCATCCCATTCCACATATTCAAATAATAATGGTGTAGTTTCTTGAATCCACTACACCTTGAATTCCATGTTATATACCTCAATACATCACATCTCATTCATGTAATTCCAATAATAATCCATTTGATATTATATCCAACGAAACATGTGTGTGATGATACTATTAATTCTTGACATTGTAGAAGTGTGTGGTGGTGGGAGAGATATTAAAATATCATTTAATCATTGTTAGATGATACCATGAGAGATGATATTGAAAAAAAATTATAATACATTTATATAATATCATAATGAATAAATACCTTGTCCTGTTTTTTAATTCTGATTTTAAAAAAATACCCTTTCAGATGGCCTTCGTTGTGCTGTGAGGATCTAAGGATAGAATCCCTTTAGTGATGATCCATACATTCACTAATGATATCTATGGAGAAAAACATTATCACTTTATGACAACACATCAAATCATATTTGAAATGTTGTTCATTCACTATCAACCGTTCCCTTTTCTTTAAAATTATCATATTGAACTTCTCGTTACTGAGAGCGAGATAGAAGGATGAGTGGAGAGGGACATAAGTGTCCGTAATGATTCTCTATTCTGAATTTTTTGATGTAGTATAAAATATAAAAAATATTATATTTATAAATGTATGGTTTGGTCTATAATAACATAACGGGGAAACAAAAATTAAATATCATTTACCACATTTAATAAAACCCATTCTATAAAATAATAATATCATTATTATTATTTAATGGTATGCTCCCACTGGTACAATGACAAAAATTATGTAATGCTCTTTTTAATTATTATGTGTCTCCAAAAATGGACTTCGCCCATTAAAACTCCTCAATCATTTGTTTTAAATAATAATCAATATTGTATTCATAAAAAAAATTATTCACAATCTAGTGAATAAGTATTTTTAAAACACGATTCAATAAAAACAATAACCGTTTTAATCATAATTTGGTCAATAAATATTTTATAAATACTCTTGTCATCAAATAAGGTTTTTTTTAATAAAATAATAATTATTTATTATATTTTTAATATTATATATCAATAAAAATTGAATAAAATTGTTCTTAATTATATAGAATAATTTGTATTCCAATAATTAAATTCAAAGAGAACGTAATCGACATGAATAAAAAAACATTGTCTGTGACCTTCTATAATAATTATCATTAGAATTATGTGGGACTATATAAAGACAAAGATTACTATCAAGAAACAGTAAAGGAACGTAAGAGAAAGAACATTATATTTCAATAATGAAAAACATAGACAAATTCTCACTATGTAATATAGTCCCTTAATCACAATTTCTCACCTCATGGGTTTCAAACAATAGAACAAACCTATATTATCCATATATATTTCTTTTATAATATAAAATATACTCATAGTTACATGAAGATAATGGAATTTCGGGTGATGGTTCCATTCCAATTAAAGAGATAGGATATTATCTTCATTAAAATTGTAGGGGAAAATGTATTCCTCAAATTATAAATTAATGACATGTCCATCATGACACACCCAACATATCCAACATCGACATAAACTGTCATAATCATGGATTAGGAAATGATTATAAGTTTCTAAGTGATAACATGAATTAATAATACTATTAATGTCTATGGACCATAACCCATGCTCCAAGATAGGAATTGTTTATGATACCAATACATTTAAAATTCCAACCACTGGGGTTGTTCTCATAATCTCCCGTATTTGAGACTACATACTGAAATTTTCTTGAGAGGAAGCCTCTTATTATTTAGAGTAACAAAACATGACATTCAATGTAATATGTGTCCCATAATACTATATCATCAAAGAAAAGTACATTATTTAATTATATAGTAATATCATATCAAGGTCATCATTATAGTGGGGAACTACTACGGCCATATCAATATAACATATACTCTAGGAAAATATTACATTAGTATCATGTAAAACAAATATCCACATATAATAATCATGTTTACAGACGTTCAATTAATATAATAATCATGGAATCAAAGTAAAAAATAATTGGTCCTAGGACACCAACTCCAAAAAACGCTATCTTAGACTATAGACAATTGCAAACAACCATCAATCCACAAGAACAATAATGAAAGTCATGATTATACAGTGTTAAGGATATTGTCAAGGGGGCATCCATATTGAATTATGTCGATATAAAACTATCTGTAAATTCCACTCTGTGAAAAACCATTCAAGAGATGATACGTCTAATGTATGTGCTTCATCCGTAGACGTGACCTTGTCTATCTTACAAGATCAACCATTGTTTTATTGTAGGAATATAGTGTGATAAGATATTTACTTATGGATACCACATCAATATCATGGATTATTTTTCACATCCATATTTGTTCTTTAGTTAATTTAAAATCTGAAAAATAGTCGGACTCTATTGTAGAAACATCTACCGTAGCCGGATTTGAGCTCTTCCATCTCACATCACATTCATTTAAGGTGAATTTTTATACTATTTGTGAACTCATTTCATATTTATCAGATTGAAAACTAGAATATGTATATCCTTTGATGACTAGTTCTTTATCTACTCTATAAACTAGAAACATATCCTTAGAAAAAATTAGATAACTAAGGATATTTTTGATGGACATCCATTGGTTGTTACCTTGATCAGCTTGATATCTTCCTATCATACAAAATGCATAGACACCATCTAGCCTAGTAAATTGAAGAACATACTTGAGTGATCCAATAACCAGATCATATTGAATCATTTCAATTATATTTCATTTTACATTTATATATGGACGCATTTTCCTTGAAATATGAATTCCATGTGATACTGGAAAAAATTACCATTATGGATTTTTTCATACTTCATATTTTTTATATCTTATAAATTTATGTACTTTAGAATAGTCCCAAAATCCTCAATGATCTATTACGATGAATCCTGATCCCAATAATATATGAATAATTTCCCACATCCTTCGTAGAGAATAATTTATTATGCCACACATTAAGAGTCTGTAAGATTGGTATTTCATTTCAAATGAGTAATAGTTCATCGACATATACTATTAATAAAAAGACTACACTTCCACAAAAATTATTATAGATGCATGGTTCACATTAAATATTTATGAAACCAACTTTTATTATGGACTTATCAAAATAATTTTTCCATGACTTGTATGTTTTCTTTATTCTATAAATGAATCTTTGAAAAATGCATACCTTTTTGGAATCCTATTGAGTCAAAAACCATTGGGTTTGTGTCTTATATACCTCTTCCTAAAGATTCCCATATTGGAAGAATACTTTGAAATCGAGTTTTTTAATCATAAAATCATGGAAATGCATAATGGAAAGTATAATTTTGATAGATTTAAGCAATACAACTTCTAACAACCGTAGTGTTTATAGAATAATATTTTTTCATTTTTATTAATATTTATGAATAAGATATTAATTTTATGATAAAGGTAACTCTATGTCTAGTAGTGTACTCAACACTCAACAACCTATTTCTCTGAAATCCAACGTTGCACACAATGTTGATATATACCAAAAAATAATATAAGATTATTATTATTTTAAATGGTTGTTAACGCATAGCTGTTGTATTGATGAGAATGAAAAAAACTAAATAAAATATAATTATACATGTTTTTTAAATTCCATTACATATATACAATAAATTTTAGAGGCAAAAAATAATAATGAAAATAATTTTAAGCATTAAAATACTATGATATTATTAAAATGTTGTTTTACTGCCTTTTGATAGAGAACCCTTTTTAAATATAGTTTTTTTCAATTTTATGTGTTCTATTTAAAATAATAAAATTAATCTTTATAAGTGGAAGATAAAAAATTACATTTTAGGAAATTTTGGTATTATTCTAATAATGTTCATTTGTAATGAATAGTAAACAATACTGCATTTTAAGTCAAAACTATCTTTTCATCTAATTTATTTATATAGATATATTGTTATTTTAATTGGATTCAATTTTTAATTTGATTATATTATTATCATTTAAAAAAAAACATTAATCATTTGATGTTATTTCACATTGAAATTGATACATGTCAATATTTTGGTAGTTTTTACTTATTAAAAACATGCTTTTTGTTTTGACAATGAGAAATAATTTATAATTAATTTCTTCAATTTTTTTATTTTTCAATTGGAAAAATGGATTCCATTTTTGGAATAAGCGGGTCCAAGTTGTTTATGTATGAGCCTCTTATTTTTAGATTTTATGAATACTATCTTCGGTAAATATTTTATTTAACATGGTTAAAAGGTAAATCTAGTAAATAATGGTAAAAAGTAATATTATAATAATATTAAATTACCCTAACACAAGTCCAAACCATATTGAAGGAGAGTTTTCTACTATTGGGTATACTTGGTTAAATTTTAGTACCTAATGCAGCCACTTGTGTGTGAAAATGAAATTTAATTACTTCTAATTCAATGTTAATGGAAATTTAACATAAACATATATCTTTTAATAAAAAAAATTTTATTTGAGGTTATATAAGTTATCTCTTCAACTATAAATATTAATTAGAAAGATAAAAATATTTCCTAAATCAGGTTATTTTATATATAATTTTTAAACATAATATAATTAAATAAATATTTGAGACAATGAAGATTTAGTGATTACCTAATTAATGAAAGATTTAAATTAATGAGATTATAAATATTAAAATAGATTGTTTTTGAAACTCTATATTCCATAAAAAATTATGGTTGATTAAGAATTATTATCTTTGAATTAATGATTCTTTTTCGAATGAATCAAGTAGGTTTTTATTTGTTAAAAATTCATGATATGAATAGTATAACAAATTACATAAATGAGTTTTTAACACCAATAAAATTTTATTAAATGATATAATTGTCCTAAAAATCTAAGATTAGTCCAAATGAATTAAATAATTTCATTAATATCATTACTGAAGAACTTGAGTTTCTGTTATAATTTTATAGTTATTACATTAACAATATTGTATGAATACAGAAGAAGACACGGTTGGAGTTAAATTAGTTAAATAAGGGTTAAAGCTAAATTATAAGGTCAAATTTGTGACCTAGACATGTCTAAAACCTATTGGTTGTGAGTTGTTCAACCCAAATTTATATTATATTTGAAATAAATGACATTGGGGCCATTTGAACCTGAATGTTATTTTATAAAAAAATAATATTTCAATCCCATCCTAAAGTGCCCCTCCACCCCTATATATTAAGCATCACATCTATCCCTTACTCACAAATCTCAAGCCCCTTGTATAGTCCAACCACTGCCAAATTAAGATCCCAATATCCATCTCTTACTCCTAGAATCCTTACCTTAGGTTGAAAGAATTTCAAGAAACCCTTTCATCATAAATCAAAAGACTTACCCAATTTGAGATAATGTCTTCTCTCAAGAATCATTCATTTATTTTCCTTATCCAACCCCCTAAACCTTATTTATTCCATATTCTATAACTACCCTAGTATATTAATTATACTATGACCATATAATGGATACAAACAAATTGTTTCTATGTGTGGAAAACTACATCCTCACAAAAATATAATTGTTTTATTTTCCCTACCAACTCTCATGGTGGCCATTTTTATTGAACTATATTTATATTGATATATATTTTATTTATATTTCCTCTATTATTCTGTTTTTTTTATTTATATCATTTTTATGCTATTCATAATGTTTAAAGATGATAATTTCATTTGAGGAAGTGTGGAATAACACCCCCTCAATGAGATATGAATCGTTCATGCCATATATGGAACATATAAATGATGGAGTTAATGAACTCATATATATGATATTATATAGTAATTATAATATATTTATGTAACATTTAGTTATAATTCCTTTAAATATGAAAAATAAATGAATATAGCATTTATGTGTACGTACAGCTTACCATCTCCATGAACGGTGCATTTCATTTCTTATCACCAAATGTTATGTACTATTATAAATACATATTTATTGGATTATATGATATATAAATCATTAATATAATTATAGAGATATTGGAATTTGGTCCACATGGAAAATTTGAAATTATATCACGTTCATTTTTGACTCAAGTACAAAATATTGATAAATTGACCGATATTATTATAAATAATTATTTAATTTTTATAATATGGTAATGAGTTATATAAAAAGAATAATAATCATGAAAAGGTTTCTAAATAAAGTAAAAATAAAATTAACATTATTATTCAAGAATAATAAGGAACATACGTGACGAGTTAGATTCAAAGTAAGGGACTTTGTCTCAATATCCTTTTATTGAAGAATATTTTCATTTATACCAGACTTGCTTTTATACGGTGTATAAACCCCTTTGAATTTTAATATAATTAAAATGGAATATTTTTTCAATTAATAATTTTTCTAAACAAAAAAAAGAATGATTCTTTTTTACGTACCTGGAAACAATGACATTTTCCTCGCCGCAAACATTTTTTGATATTTAGATTCCTCTGTAAGACTTGGTGTCTTTAAAATGAAAATTAAATATCATACAAAATATTTAATGTATTTAGTAATTGAAAATTCTTTTCATAATTGATTGATTCAGTCAATATCATGACCTGATATCTTGTGATTGTAATGGGGAAGTGTTACCTTTCCTTTATGCTTGCTCATGTCTCATGATTATGTTATGGTATTTGAATGTTTTTTATGTATACGGTTGGTTTCATGATAAAACTAGGGAAGGTGAGCCTGTGAAATCTCTTCAATGCATTGGGTAATGTGACAGTGGTAAACGATAATGTTTCTCCTTAGAGATTGATGTAATATATTTTAATGTGACTTCCAAATGTAACTCCCTATATAGCTGTGAAAGCTAAAATGTTAGAATGTTATCGATACTACAAGATACATTTATGATTTATGATTTTTATGTGTTATTCATAAATACTATGATTTTTTGATTTATTTCAAAGATATTATGTTTTATTATTGAAAATTATTATTTCAATGATTTGTATGTTCTAATGGACTAATGTTTTCTTTCATTGTTTTATAATGTATATTGAGATTTTTATGATTATCCCATGTTTCTAAAATGTTTTTCATAGGTTATAAGGAAGGGTATGATAATGGAATAATTGAAAAATATTTTTATCAAGAAAATAATTATTATTTTATTTAACAATTTTTATTATTGTGATAAAAATTGGGTATTATAGTAGTGTCTACATTGTAATATTAGAGATGAAATTTAACATTTATGGAATAATTATATAAAACTATAAACCTAAAAATATTCTTATTGAAAAATTAATGATATAACTCAAGATTATGTAAAATATAGGTGTGAGGCAATATAGTTGGTATCATAGGTTATTTAGACAACATTATGAGTTAAGATATTGTTCAATTAATATCCATAAATTAATTTTTTGTAAGATTGAAATGATATTGCATTTGAAGATTATCATGTTTCTTCGCCAAATATATGTCAGTGTTCAGAATGGTTTCCCATAGAGGAAAAGGGCTACTATTATGTGACGAAATCAGGATGAAAACAAATTTCCAAATCAACAGCCTGATATGGTTCGAATCTGAAATGAATAGTTTTTCTATAGTGATGGAATATGTGACTGAAGAAATAATTTTTTGTGATATCCATGCACAAGATTAACCAGATCAACCACATAGGAACATGTTAGTAGGGGAACATTCCATGTTGCAACATCCCTCACCATTTAGAGGATCATCTCACCATGTACTAGTGGAAGGGTGGATTAATTACTACTTTAGATTTTCTATGACATGGGGTCTTCAAAACATAACAAGGATAGTCTTGCTGTTTATCATTTTGAAGTTGAAGTTGATAAGTGGTGGTTAGTAGTTAAAAATATCAGGGGTAGAGAGGAGATTTATGCTCTTAATTGGGTGAATTAAAAGGTATGTTTCTTGAAAAATATTTTCCTAAGGTTATTAGACTTCGTATGGATAAAAATTCATAGAATAGAGGCAAGAGAATGAATTAGTGGCTTCTCGTGGAGAAAAATTCACTTGGCTCTCAAGGAATCCTCCATAATTCATATAGGATCTTGATAGTAAAATCAATTATTTTTACTCATGATTAAATCCAACGTATAACATGTATTTTTATTCTCATGAGTTCAAAAGTTATGAAAAGCATATCCGATGCGCGAAGAAGGTGGAAATGGAATTTTATGTTGATCAGGTGTTCTTTGAAAAAAAAATAGAATAAGAGGATGACGAGGCAGATGAAATGGAAGAGCTCTTCAAAAAACTATAATGGTAGGAAAATTATGTTTATATTTTGTAAAAAATGTGGTAAAAATCAAACTGGGTAATGCATTTTGAATTGTAGTATGTTCTTCTGATGTGGTAAAATTTAACATAAAGCTCATAACATCGCTGAAATAGATCAAAGTAATGGAAAGAATAATTCTAATTTACAGTCATTAAATTTATTATTAATTAATGAAATGGGACATTATGAAAATGAGTGATTGACGAAGAACTCAAATGATAGAAAGCAGTCAGAATAAATGAAAAAAGGGTGGTGAAATCCTTAGAAACTATTTTTGTAGATGTTGGGACATCAAATGAAGTTTTTTCTGGTACAATATTTTTTTTATGATTATAACAATGTGTTGTTTGATTCAGGGTCTCCACATTCTTTCATTTCTGAAAAAATTTCATGTAAATTATGAATTCCATTATAAGATATGAATCTTTAACTTGTGGTAAAAACACTGGGAAGAAATGTAGAGATAAAAATAAATTATAAGAACCTTCATGTAGTTGTGTGCAGAAGGAATATACCTAAAAACCTTATTATTTTATCTCTAGTTGAGTTAGATGTTATTTTGGGTATGTATTGGCTTTCTGTTTATCATGATATGATTTACTTTAGAGCTAAGGGGTTTCATTCTAGAAAGACATTCAATTCATGTAAAATAATGAACCCTTAACTCTAATAACATATTAGTAAGCTGAGAAACTAGTGAAAGATGGAAGAAAATGTTACCTTGAAAATATTGTTGAAAAAATATAACTTTTCATATTAATGATTTTCCAATGGTAAATGTGTATCTTGATGTTATTTCTTATTAGTTTCCTAGTACAATACCTTACCAAGAAGTTTAATTTATAGTTGACTTAGTTCCTAATGCTAATCCAATTTCATAACCCCATTATAGCAA
Organism: Viscum album; assembly: GCA_963277665.1. Lineage (NCBI taxonomy): Eukaryota > Viridiplantae > Streptophyta > Magnoliopsida > Santalales > Viscaceae > Viscum > Viscum album. Next base: position 136,053,753 of record OY728161.1, on the reverse strand, counting down.
GTATCAAATTGAACATTTAATGTTAAAGAATCTATTGAAGGAGTTATTATATAATAGTTTCATTTGACCTAGAAAATCACCATGGGGTGCTCTAATATTTTTTGTTAAAAAGAAACAGGGTTCAATGAGACTTTTCATTGATTATAGATCCTTTTATAATATCACTATTAAAAAAAAAGTATCTATTAACTCATATTGATGATTTTTTTGTTTATCTCTAGGGAGCACAATATTTCTCGATGATAGACTTGTGGACGGGGTTCTATTAGTTGAAATTAAAGGAATTAAACATTCCAAATAATGTTTTTCATACTAGATATGTCCATTATGAATGTGTTATTATTCCTGTTTGGTTACCAAATGCACCTACTATATTAATAGATCTTATGAATAGAATTTTCATGGGTTCTTTGATATGTTTGTGGTTGTGTTCACTGGGGACAGTTTTTATATTCCAAATATAAATATTAGAATGAATGTCATTTAAAGGTTGTCTTTCAAACCTTAAATGAAATTAAACTATTTGAGAAATTTAGCGAGAGTGAGTTTTTGTTACAAAAAATTCTCATCCTTGGTCACATTGTTTCTAAAGATGACATAACTATTGATCCGGTTAAAATAAATTTGTTAAGTAATGGACAATACCCACAAATATAATCAATATTCATAGTTTTCATGGTTTATCTTATTATTACCATAGGAGTTTTGAAAATTTTTCATGATCATCCAGCCTATGGACTAATTTAACTCCAAAAGGTGTTAAATTTTTCTTGAAAAATGAATGTGGTGATTGATTTCAGGTATTGAAGAGGAGATTTTTTTATGATACAATATAAGAATTACCTTCCATAAATAAAGAGTTTTTTATTTATTGTGTTGCATAGTTGAAAGGACATGGCCTTGTACTAATGTATAATGAGGAGGTACTTGATTATGGTTCACGTCAGTTGAAACCTCATGAGTTAAATTAAACTAAAAATGATTTGGAATTAAGTGATGTTGTTTTTGAATTAAAAATATGGAGGAATAATTCTTATGGAATGAAGTTTGAAATATATACTAATCACAAAATTTAAAAATATATATCCACTCAGAAAAAATTAAACACACGACATAGGAAAAGTCTAGAATTAATCCAGGATTATGATTGCACGATCTATTTCCCTTAGAGAAAGGAAAATAAAGTGTGTGATGCTTTGAGATGAAATAGTAATGCAACATAAACCATGAAACATTAGTAACATTACCCTTTTGTTAATGATTTTATGAACATTATTATAGAATTAATTGGTGTAGGAAATTCCACTGTTTTTCGTTAGGTATTATTATAATCTCCATTGGAAAAAAAATCAAGCACAGAAAAAAAGATAGTAAGTTGAAAAAAAGATATAATAGGTCAAGAATGGTAATATACATGAATTTAACATTAATAAAGAGTGCGTTTTGAGGTTTTCAATGAGTTTATGTGTGTCCTGGGATTCAAATTTGAAGAATTATTTTTTATGTAAAGCACATAGTTATCTATTTTTATTTCATCCTAATCGTACTAAAATGTACAGAGGACTTTTGGAGTATTACTAGTGATATGGAATGAAAAAAGATATTGTTTACATTACTATGAAGTGTTTAAATGTTCAAATGGTTAAAGTAGAATGATAGTTACCAAAAGGGTTGAATCATCATTTTCCAGTTCCATAGTGGAAAAGGGAAAATTGTGTCCATGTATTTCCTCATCAAAATACCAATGAATTCTAATGTTAATAATGGAATCTTGGTTATTTTTTATCTATTGACTAATTCTATTCATTTAATTTCTATTTTAGATACTCTGTCTCTAGAAAAATTTCATGATTGTATATTAACGAGATATTCAGTATATATGGAGTTACACTCTCAATTATATCTGATCTTGATCTCAGGTTCACTTAAAAATTTTGGAAGGGCCTTCTTTCGGTAATGAATTAAATTTTAGAATAGCTTTTTATCTGTAATCATATGGGAAGTCATAATTAACAATTCAGAACTTGGAAGACATTCTATATGATTGTTCAATGGATTACTGGGATGTTATGAACATCAACATTCTTAGGTGGAGTTTTCTTATAATATCAGTTTTCATTCATGTATATATATGGAACCTTTTGAATCATTTTTGGGAAATTGGTGTCGAAAACTATATTTTTGGGGATGAGGTTGGTCAAAGGAAGTTGATGAGACCAGAATTGGTAAAAGGGAACATATAAAATGTTCTGTTGATTCATAAGTACAAGAGAACAGCTCAGAGTAGGAAGAAAATTTATGTATATTACCAAAGGAAGGATAATGTATTTAAGGTATGTGACCATGTCTTTCCCAATGTTTCTCCATGTAAAAGTGTGATGTGATTTATTAAAAAATAATGTTGAGTCCATGGTTCATTATACCCAATGGAATCCTATAGAACATTGGATTAGTTCCCCATATAGTGGCATTACCTCCATGTTTTTCCTAGGTACAAAATGTTTATCTTGTTCAATGTTGAGAAAGTATATACGAGATCCATCTCATGTTTTGAGTCCATAGGTAGTTAAGTTGGAAAAGAATCATTCATATGAGGAAATACCAGTCTTTAATTTTGATTGAAGAGAGATAGTGTTGCGGAATAAAGTAATCCATCAGGTAATGGTTTTTCAGAAAACCCATATGGTTGAAAATACAACATGGGAATTTGAAAATTATATAAGGGATAAATACCCCAACTTATTTTATATGTGAATAGAAATGTGGGGATGCAATTCCTAAAATGGGAAAGGACGTAACAAACGAGGTTACTATACAATAATTTTTTTTTCATTTCTGTTTAAATTTATGAATAAGGTATTAATTTTATGATAAATGGGATTTTATGTTAGATTGAGTACTCCACACACTGCAACTGAATTCTCTAAAATCTTTCATTTCACACTATGTTATTTTATACTGAAAAATAATATCATAATATTATTATTATAAATGGTAGTTAATGCATAGATGTTGTATTGGGAGAAGTTAAAAAACTTACTAAAATATTATTATACTTTTTTTTAAATTTCTAATAAATTCGGGAGGATTAAAATAAGAATGAATCTGATATTAAGAATGAAATACTCTAATATTCCTTAAAAGGTTGTTTTATAGCCTTTTGATGGATAACCCGTTAAAATTAGAGTTTTTTTTCAGTTTTATTTTTTCTATTAGAAAACAAATTTAATAAATTAATGTGGAACATCAATGTTTACTTTTTATGAAATTTTGGTATTTTTTGATAAATTTCCCTTATTGTTGAATAGTAATTAATACTTCAATTTAAGTCAAAACTGTCTTTTCCTATAATTTATTTATATAGTTATATTGTCCTTTTAATTGTTTATAATGTTTAAATGGATTATTTTTTTATTATTTTACACAATGATGGTCATTAAAAGAAATTTCACATTTAAATTGGACATAAACACCTTTCAATCATTTGGTAGTTGTTAATTCTTCAAAACACGCTTTTGGTTTTGAAGAAGATAATTAATTTTAAACTAATTTCTCAAATTTATTTGTTTTTAATTGGGAAAAATGGATTCCATAATTGGAATTAGGAGGATCAAATTGACTAAATAGGTTCATTTTATTTTTAGACATTATGAATCGTAATTTTAGTAAATATTTTATTAACTATGGCTAAAGGGTAAATATGGTAAATAACGGTAAAAATTAATATTATAATATAATTAAATTACCATTACACCTGCTTTAACTCAATCAGAGAATATATTTCTGATCATGGGCATACTTGGGTAGATTTTATGACCCCATAGAGCCACTAGTGTGTGAAAATGACATTTAATTACTTTTAATTTAATGTTACGCAAAATATAACAAAAACATTTATCTTTTACTAAAACCATATTTATATAGGCATATATAAAATATCTCTACTACTATAAATATTCCATAGAAATATAAGTACAATTCCAACATCGTGGTATTTAATTTTTAATTTGTAGGCATAAAATGAATTAATATACGTATGGCACAATGATGATGTTGTGATTACCTTATTAGTAAATGATTTAAATAAATGAGATTATAAATATTAAAATAAATTTATTTTGAAACATTTTATTCCATACACGAATTTCAGGGATGTCTGTGACTTTTTATCTTTTAATTAATGTTGTTTTTCTAAATAATCATGTTTTTTTTGTTCAAAAAAACGACATCATATGAATAGTATAAAAAATGACATAAATGAGTAATTAAAACAAATAATATTTTATTTAATTATATAATAGTCATAAAAATCTAGGATTCATCCAAATGAATTAAAAAATTATTAAAATGTCTATAATTAACAACTTGAGGTTCTATTGGAATTTTATATTATGTATATTAACCATATAGTATGAATACACTAGAAGACCTGGTAAGAGTAAAATTAGTTAACTATGGGATAATTCTAAAATATATGGTTGAATTTGTGACATATTTTTTTATAAAACTTATTGGTTGATAGTTTTCGACCCACATTTAACTTATATTTAAAATAAATGTCCTTGGGGACTTTTTAAACCAAAAATAATTTTATAATAAAATAATATTTCAATACCTTCATAAAGTGCCCCTCCTCTCTCTTATAAAAGGGAATCACCTATAACCTTTAATCACACCTCTCAAGCCCCATGTATCATCCAATATATTCCCAAATAATCCCATAATATCCCACTTTTCCTACTATATGCATTATCTTAGGGATAAGGAAATTACGGAAAGCCTTTTAGCATAAATAAAAAGGAATTGCCTGATTTGAAGTAATGTCTTCTCCAAAGCTTCTTTCATTTATTTTCCTTCTCAAACCCCCTAAACTCTTTTTATTCTATTATTTTATAAAAAAATCAGTATATAAAATATACAAATATTTTTTTATGATTTGGATTCTAACTACAATTCTACACACCTCCCTCTAATTGACACAAACATATTGTTTCTTTGAACGGTGAACTACAGCCTCACGAAATGATGGTTGTTTGATTTATCCCTAACACCTATGATGGTGACCATTATGATGGAATTATATTTATATGTGATATATATTAAATTTTAATTTTCTCAATGATTCATTATTTTTCATTTATTTCATACCTTTTTTCTTTCTAAAATGTGTAAATAATATAATTTCATTTCAGGGAGTGTTGTCTACCAACCCCACTAAGTTATATGAATCATTCATTCCATACGTGGAATGTATAAAGGATATAGTTAATTATTTTATATATGATATTATACATTTATTATAATATACATATATATCATTTAGTTTTCATTTAATTAAATATAGAAAAATAAATGAATATAGCGTTTATGAGTACGTACGGTTTACCATCCCCCTGAATAGTGATTTTCATTTCTTATATCCTAATGTTATGTACTATTAATAATACATATATATAATAAATTTATATGAAATTTAAATCATGAATATAATTTTTGGGATAAAAAACTTTTAACCTCATGGAAAATTTCTAATTATTACATGTTCATTTTTTACTCAAGTACCAAATACTGACAAAATGACCAATATTACCTTAAATAATTATGTAATGTTTATAATGTGGTAATAAGTGATATAAAATGAATAATAAATTTGAAAAATATTCTGATTAAAGTATAAATTAATATAAGTTTATTATTCATGAATAACAAAGAACATATCTAATGAGTCAAATTCAAGGTAAAGGACTTTATCTAAATTTCCTTTCATTCAGGAATATTTTTTATTTATACATGACTTGATTTTATACAGTTTATAGACTCATTTTACTTTAAATTTCATTCAAAGTGAATCTTATTTCTATTAATAATTATTCAAAATTACAAAAAGAATGTTTCTTTTTAATTTATGTGATTAAAATGACCTTTCTGCCACTCTGAACATTATTTGATATTTGGATTCCTATACAAGTCGTAGTTTATAAAAGTGGAAAATAAAATACCTTATACCATTTATTACGTATTTTAGTATTGAAAATAGTTTTGATAATTGATTGATTATGTCAATATCTAAAATTGATATCTTGTGATTGTAATGCAGAAATGTAATCTATCCTTTAAACATGTTCATGTGTTATGATTATGTTTTGGTTCTTGGGCATTGTTTACATATATGGGTGGTTCCGTGATAATCCTACTAAAGGTGAGCCTGATATAGCTCTCCAATTCATTAGGTAACATGCCTGAGGTAAACGTTAATGTATCTTTTAAGAGATTTAGTTAATGTACTATGATGTGTATTCCAAACATAAATCCCATTATAGCTGTGAAAGCTACAATGTAAGTATGTTATTGATCGTACAAGTTACCTTTATAGTTTAAGATTTTTATGAGTTATTCAAAAATCTTATGATTTTGTGAGGTATGTTAAACTGCATATGTTTTATTATTCAAAATTATAATTTAATTCATTTGTATGTATTGATGGACTAATGTATTCATTCCTTGTTTTATAATCCTTACTGAGCTTTTTATTCTCATACCATGTTTTTTAAATGTTTTAAATAGTGTATAGGAATGTTTAAGGGAATTGAAAAGTTCAAGAATATGTTTATCATGAAAACAAATCTAATTTTATTTAATAAGATTTGTTATTTTGAAAAAATTGTTTAGAGTAGATGTGTTTACAATGTAATATTTTAGATGTAATTTAAATGTTATGGACAAATTCTCTAAAACTCTAAACCCAAAATGATCCTCAATTTCAAATTCTGGACATAACTCAAGATTATGTATTTTTTATGTCAGGGGGTATCTAGTTGGTATCAGAGGCCGGTTTAGACAACGTTAGGGGTTATGATATTGTTAAATTAATATCCATAAATTAATATATGGTACCATTGAAATTATATTTGTAACACACCAAGATTTCATAGTACGTTGTTTTTTCAAAGTAATTCAATAACTTTCACTACACGCAACTCCGAGTTCTAGCGCACCATGACTTACCAAACAAGCCGTTCAAAAGCAGTTATGAATAGTTTTAACATAATTTTGACATTTATATAATCCTTATAAATTTATAATCCATATTATGAGTTTATTAGAAATAATTTAAGAACAAATACATTTTTTCAGATAAAAAATGTATTTTTCAAAAAATACAATTTTATCACCTTTTAATGGCGATGCATTTTTAAATCCAATATTTGAAAATTTTATATATTTAATTTGAAAAAAATAAAATTCTTATTTAGAATCGGGACATAATAATTATGTTTCAAATATGTTTTGGTGTTTTTTTGATAACTTTCATATTTGGGTGAATAGTGAAAATAATATATTTTAACTTAAAACAACTTTTTTTAATCAAAATAATTTATATTATTAAATTATACATTTTAATGGTATGGGAGTATAAATATATTATATTTTTACAATTTAATTAAATGATGGTCATTGTAAGTAATTTCACTTTGAAATTGGACATAAACAAGTGTCAATCTTTTGATAGTTATTAAATATACGCCTTTTGGTTTTAATAGCGGGAATTAATTTTAAATTAATAAATTCAAATTTTAAGTTTTGAATTTAGTAAAATAGAATTTATTTTTGGATTCTGAATATAAAAATTATATAAGGGTAAAATTTTGTTACTTTTTTGATAAATATTATATTTTGATGAATAGTGAAAATTACTAAATTATAATTGAAAACAACTTTTTTAATTGAAATAATTAATAATGATAAATTATGAATTTGAGTAATTATAATGTATAATTAGATTATAATTTTACCATTTAATATAATTTTTGTCATTAGACAAAATTTCATATTTAAACTGGACATAAGAAAGTGTCAATCTTTTGATAGTTATTATTTTTTAAAAACACGCTTTTTGTTTCGACAATGGGAATTAATTTTAAATTAATTTCTGCCACTTCAGTATTTTGAATTTGGAAAAAATGGATTCCATATTTGGAATCAGGATGTCCAAATTGTTAAAATAGGTATCTGTTATTTTTAGGATTTTTAAATAATTTAATTCGGTAAATATTTTATTTACGATGGTTAAAGGGTAAATCCGGTAAATAAGGATAAAAAAATAATATTATAATAATATTAATTTACCCTAAAACATGTCCTAACCCTATTTGTTGATACATGTCGGACCATGGGCGTCTTTGGGTCGATTTTGGGACCCCATGGAGCCACATGTAGGTGATAAGGGTACGTTATGTTAATTAAGTTAAAGTAAATACAAAAATGACATAAGCATATATCTTTTAGAAAATCATTTTTTAAATAATGCTAAATATGTCTAATTTTCGACTATAAATATTCATCAGAAATAAAAAAGTATTTCCTACATAATTTTATTTTATTTACAATTTTTAGACATTGAATAAGTAAATTTATTTTTGACACAATAATGATACAATATTTTCCTCATTAATGAAAGAAATAATTAATTAGTATTATAAATGTTAAAATAAATATAATTTGAAACTTTTTATATAATAAAAGAGTTTTATTCGTTAATATTCCATGTTAGGATTGAATAAATGAATTTTGTTCGAATTAATAAAGTTGTTAAGACTTTATCAAAAATAAATTATTAAATATTTTCAAAATTGACATAAATGAGTTTTTAAAACAAATATTATTTTATTAATTGATATTATATTCTTAAAAATAAAAGGATCGGCCAAAGGTCTTATATCATGATATCTATATCATTAATGGACCACTTGGGGGAGTCTTGGATGTATATAATATTTTTATTAATTATATAATATAAAATACAAAGTGACATGGAAAATGTCAATCTAATTAACAAAGAGTTAAAACTGAAAGATAAGGTTAATATTATGACCCAAGCCTATATAATTTTTTTTTATTGAATGGATTTAGACCCCTACCCCCTTGTAATTTTAATAATCCACATTGGAGCCATTAGAAACTGAATATGAATTTATTATAAATTAATACTTTATGTTTTTTCTAAAGAGCCCTTCCTCCCCTTATAAAAGGGAACAACTTCTAACCAATTATACACACCTTCAAAGCCTTTTTGATCGGCAAAAACCTACAAAAATACTCTCCCAACATCCCTCACTTCAACCTTGAGGCCTTAGTTTGATCAGAAAGCCCACCAATGGATCCCTTTTCATCGAATCAAAGGAAGAACCTGAAGAAGAGGTAATGTTTTCACCACCCTTTTTCAAGTTCCTTTCTTCTACAACTTGTTCTTTCTTTTTTATTTCCTTTTTAAAATAATAGCTCCAGTATTTTATATATACTGTGATGTTATTATAAATATGGTACAACCATATTCAGTATTCTATCCATCCTTTGAATGACATGTCACCATCCGTGCATACGTACGACTTACCGTCTCCACGTCGTGGTTTAATTTTTATTCAAAAACATTATTATTTTGATGAGTATGATAATGATATGTAATTGATGTAAATAATAAATATAACATGATAATTATTATGTATATATGATATACCATCTAATTATATGTTATTTTAATGTCAAAAAAATGATATTGTCGCTCATGCGTACGTACAGACTACCGTATCCACGAACGCAGTTAGATTCATTCTCCATTGTGTCCATGCAATTATAATTCTCATTTGATTATTAAAAATAATTTTTATGGACTTGATATCAATCTGGATATGAATAAGATAAAACCTATCCATAAAAAATATGGCTTATGAACCAAAATATATAAAATAAAACGAGTAAGTTAACACCCGAAATGATGATAATACTAAGATATTATTATCAAATCAATGTTAAAAGATCATATATGATAACATATTAATGTATATGATTCTTTTATGATTTAATAACAATTATTTCTCCATTATACAGGAGGTTAACCTACCCTCAACCAATGAAAAGTACAAGGTAAGGGTTTATTTCACAATCTCTTCATTATCTGAGGTTGATTATACATAATTATCTACCGGGACCTCTTTATCATCCACACCCATGTTTCTCAAAAATGTATTTCAAATAATTTTACTATTTTATTGACTATGGTTTAAAGTAATTTATACCCTTGTTTAATTTTTAGAGGTTGTTTATAAAGGAATCATTCCATCATTTTCCAAACATGGTCCTTTTTATCCTTTTCGACAAAATTAAGGTAAGAATGTTTTTTTAACTTATACTGCGAGTGCGGCTATTTTCTACCGTTATAAACTCATCAAAGCATTCCTTACAATCTTATAAGTATATTTTCAAAGTAAATGTTTTATTTTATAATTATGTGACTCTTAAATTATTTCAAAATAGAAAGAGATATTTCTCTAAAAAGGGTTTGTATTTCATCTATGTCAACATCCTTTGATGGATTTTAAGTTTATTTGGAGTTGATTTATTATGATACAAAACATCAACATTATATTGAAGGTTTTGTGATATGATTGACTGTGGATGTGATATTTTTACACCATTCATGATTTATGGTAAAAGTATTGACATTTCGTATGCTAGTTTTAATACGAATGTTTATGATATGTTTAAACCTTTTCATATGAGGAAAGTATTGGACTTAGTAAGTGATTGGTGGAGGCCCTATAGCTCCTCGATCCATCGGTAGGTCTCATGATACAAATAGATGTGGAATTGGCTGAGGCCCTTTCCCAATTTGATTTATGGTTTTGGCTGAGGCCTTAATCATTTTTAGACGTCTTGGCCGAGGCCTTGACAAAATGTTTCAGAATGTCCGGCATTATATATTCCCTCATTATGGAAATAATATTGATGGTTCATGCAGTCATTCGACTAGTATAATACCCATTATTATGTTTTAATATGGCATTATTTACTCATCTCATATTTTTTCCATAAAAGTATTCATTTTTATTATTGGTAAAGGCATGTGGTTTCAATTATTTACCATATTTAGTATTTATGTCATTTTCTGTTGTATTTCTTACCCTTACTCAGCATTTGAGATCACCCCTATCTAATATTTCATTTTCCCAAGATATGAAGAAGTTATTTATGAGTGACCTGAAGGAATAATTTAGGTGGCTTGGATGTTCATAATCAAATTTATTTGTGTTGTATTTCTCTTCAAGATGTAAAGTTGAACATATATATGAATCTTGTTTCCAATAATACTAAACTGATCTGTCATTAGAGATATGATTTCCTTGTGATCATTCCAATGTTATGTAATAAAGCACCGACTCTGGGTAAATGGGGTCGGGGCGTTACATTTGGTATCAGAGAAATTTTAGTACAAACTGTGGAAGCTAGATTTAGATAAACTATGATTAGAGCATGTATCCCTAAGATAGATATTGAGGATTAGTATAGAATAACTTCCTAGAATTTTGGTATTGTAGAGATTTTGTGATTTTTCCAAGAAATACATCCATGTCTGGATACGAGGAGGTAGAGGCGGCTCTGGCACAGATGTACCTAGGTGTAAAACCTGAAAACACCGCTTTGATCTAGACTTGAATGGGAACTAGTGCACAACAACAGGCCTTGCTACACTCTTGGTTACAACACTACTTGGGGATATGCTTAGGATAGTTCTCAGTTTCATTACAAAACATTATGAAGGGTTTATGAGTATATACATCTTCAAAGAATAAATTTTTATGATTATTGATTATATACATAAACTGTTTAATTTATGTTATGTGTTTTAAAAGTGTGGGATTTGGTATTTCTATTCATAAACTAATCTAGTGTATGCCATTTTTTAGAAATGGTGCCTAGTAGAAGGAATGAGAACTCCAGCAATACACATGATCCAAAGAGTAAGAAGGATCATATCTTTCATTCTCTAAATCCAGAATTTAGAAGGGAAATAGTCTCCCATGTGTTATCATCATATGAAGAAATAATATCATGTGATGATAAGATAATTAAAGAGTTCTCAGAGTCCTATGGAATTGAAAGGATGCCAGAGAGGAAATGGATGGTAGGGAGAAAGACATATAAAGGGAATAAGGTAAGGAAAGATTTTCTCATATGTGATAACGTTGTAAAGAATTACCTTGGAAAATGCTTGAAGGGAATGGGATTGTGTTATTAGTGTGGAGAAAAAGGACACCACATTCGTGATTGTGAGGGTAAGAAAAAGGTTTCAATTGTATAATGCTTCATCGACAAAGAGTGGGGACACTACATGAATCAATGATCAAATCATAAGATTATATCCCAAATGATGATATTGGATAATAATAAATTTATGATACTACCACATATTAAGAAGAATGACTAGTGTTCTTATGTTGTTATTAAAGAATTATTCCATTTGATTGTTGTATCAATGATGTACTGGTTATATGAATTATGGAGATAAAAAATGATTATACTACAGTACTATTTCATTGAGGATTTGAGATTATATGGTACTATGAAAAACGACTCAACTCCATGTTAAACATTTTTTTTGAAAATACATGGTTGAAGGAAAGGTAATTTTTAATATGGTCTTGATACTAAGGTAGTAATTTTGGAATAAGAGATTGTTGATTTGGATAAATTATATTGGATATTTCTCACTACCTTGGCACTGATTAATGCTTTTTTTATTTCATCATTGTTGTAATATTAAATGTTTTTGGATATTAGGATTATATCCAATATTATATAAGTAATAAGGGATCATAAATGTAATCAATAAGGTTTTACGTTATTTTATGATGTCACAGTGTTTTAAAAGAATACATGATTAAGGTGTTCATATTCTATTATGTGGGAAAATTGATCTTCATTGTGTTTACCTACTTTATAAATTTTGGACTGTGAGTTGGAAATAAGTATTTTGGTTATGTCTAGTTCGAGATTATTTTTTTATTTCCATAAAAAGGACAAATCGGAGGTCAGGGGGCAACCCTTCACGTCTGGAAAGGCCGTGAGACTTGAACCCACAACCGAAGGGCGACAAGGGTGAATCACGTAACACTGACCCACGTGATGTCCTGGATTGAATAATTTATTTTTTAATGGTTCTTCTAGATGTATTATAAATTATTATTTTTACCCCTATACGAATAGGATAAATAGAATATTATGTTAAATTTCTATTATATTTTATAGGGAAAGATGAGTTTGTGGTAGTACTTAGTTAAAGGATAGGAATCTACTTTTCAAGTATATATTTTTCTTCTTCTCTTATTCAATGAAGAAATTAATTCTTATACTTTAGTGAAGGGGATATTAAAACAAAAAATGTGTTATCCTAATACCATATGTTTTTTTGAACCGATGGTATTTTAAATCATCATAGATTGATGAATTTAAGGCCCTCAATTTTACAATTGTTTGTGATAGATGACCTCAATCACTAACTATAAATATTTAAATTTTTCCTCCAATTATATGTCTCTAATTGCCACCAATGTTCTCTTAATCGAGATCATAATTCGGTGGTGACCCTTTCATTTCCCTTTTCCTCATATTAAGATAAAATTTTAATAACATAATTTTCGATGTGGGTTTTCCCAAAGGTAATTTCTATTTTCAACCTTTTATTTTCGAAAAATAATTTCAAATTGTGAGGACCCAATTTATTGAAGGAGGGGAATAATTTAACACCCCAAGATTTCATAGTACGTTATTTCTTCAATGTAATTAAATTACTTTCACTACACGCAACACCGAGTTCTAGCGCACCATGACTTACCAAACAAGTCGTTCAAAAGCGGTTATGAATAGTATTAACTGAATTTTGAACTTTATATAATCTTTATGATTTTTGAATCCATATTATGAGTTTATTAGACATAATTTAAGAACAAATACATTTTTTCAAATAAAAGAAGTATTTTTAAAAAAATTAAATTTTACCACCTTTTAATGGCGAAGACTTTTTAAATCAAATATTTAAAAATTATATATATTCAATTTGACAAAATAAACTTATTCTTTAGAATTGGGACATAAGAATTTAGTTTCAATAATGTTTTGGTGTTTTCCTCATAACTTTCACATTTGGGTGAATAGTGAAAAATAATTATTTTAATTGAAATTTTTTTTTAAAAATAAAATAATTTATATTGTTAAATTATACATTTTATTGGTATGGAAGTATAAATAGATTATATTTTTACCATTTAATCCAATGATGGTCATTGAAAATAATTTATCTTTGATATTGGACATAAACAAGTGTCAAACCTTTGATAGTTATTAAAAATAAGCCTTTTGGTTTTAGTAGCGGGAATTAATTTTAAATTAATAAATGCAACCTTTATGGTTTGAATTTAGTAAAATAGACATTATTTTTGGATTAGAATATCTAAATTATCATAGGGTGAAATTTTGGTACTTTTCTAAAAACATTCATATTTTGATGAATAGTGAAAATTACTAAATTATAATAAAAAAACGTTTTTAATTGAAATAATTAATAGTGATAAATTATGAATTTGAGTGATTTTAAAATATAATTAGATTATAATTTTACCATTTAATCCAATTTTGGTCATTGAACATAATTTCATATTTAAACTGGACATAAGAAAGTGTCAATCTTTTGATAGTTATTATTTGTTGAAAACACGTTTTTTGTTTCGACAACGGGAATTAATTTTAAATTAATTTCATCAACTTCTGTGTTTTGAATTTGAAAAAATGGATTAAATTTTTGGAATCAGGATTTCCAAATTGTGAAAACAGGTAACTCTTATTTTTAGACATTTTGAATAATTACTTCGGTAAATATTTTATTTACCATGGTTAAAGGGTAAATCCGGTAAAAAAGGATAAAAAATAATATTATAATAATATTAATTTTCCCTAAAACGTGTCCTAACTCTATTGGTTGATACATTTCCGACCATGGGCGTATTTCGGTTGATTTTCGGACACCATGGAGCCACTTATAGGTGATAAGGACACTTCATATTAATTAAGTTAAAGTAAATACAAAAATGACATAAGAAAATATAAATTAGAAAAAAAATTACATAGGGTTATATATGCATTATTTTCGACTATAAATATTCTATAGAAAGATGAAACTATTTCCTAAATAATGGTATTTTATTTATAATTTTTATACATTGAATAAGTAAATTTATTTATGACACAATTAAGATGCAATATTTTCCTCATTAATGAATGAATCAAATAATCAGTATTATAAATGTTAAAATAAAAATAATTTGAAAGTTTTGATTTCATAAACTAATTTTATTGGTTAATATGACATTTTAGGATTTATTAAATGAATATGGTTCTAATTAATAATGTTTTTATGACTTTAACAAAAAAAATTATTAAATATTGTCAAAATTGACATAACTGAGTTTTTAAAACAAATATTATATTATTAAATGATATTATATTCCTAAAAATATAAGGTTCTGCCAAAAGACTTATATCGTTATAGGTGCATCATTAATGGACCACTTGGGGTTCTATTGGATGTATATAGTATGTTTATTAACTATATAATATAAAATACAAAGTGACATGACAAATGACAATCTAATTAACTAAGAGTTAAAACTAAAAGATAAGGTTAGTATAATAACCCAAACCTATATAAAATCTATTGGTTGAAAGGATATAGAACCATACCCACCTTATAATTCAAATAATCCAATTTTTAGACATTTGAAACTGAATATGAATTTATTATAAATTAATACATTATGTTTTTCTTAAAGTGCCCCCCCCCCTTATAAAAGGAAACAACATATAACCAATTATTCACACCTAAAAAGCCTTTTGGTTCGGCCAAACCCTACCGAAATACACTATAAAATTCCCTCAATTCAACCTTGAGGCCTTATTTTGATCATAAAACCATCCTAAGGATCTCTTTTGATCAAATAAAAAGCAAGAACCCGAAGAAGAGTTAATGTTTTCACCACCATTTTTCAAGTTCCTTTCTTGTTCAACAACATAATTATTTGTTATTTCCTTTTTAAAATAATAAATCCAGTATCTTCTATATGCTGTGATGTTATTATAAATATGGTACAACCATATTCAGTATTCTATCCATCCTTTGAATGACATGTCACCATATGTGCGTACGTACGGCTTACCGTCTCCAGGTCGTGGTGTAATTGTTTTTCAAAAACATAGTTATTTGGATGAGTGTGGTAATGAAATTTAATTGATGTAAATAATAAATATAACATGATAATTATTCTGTATATATGATATACCATCCAATTATATATTATTTTAATATCAAAAGAATGATATTGTCCCTCGTGCATACGTACGGACTACCGTCTCCACGAATGCGATGAGATTCATTCCCCATCGTGTCCATGCAATTATAATTCTCATTTTATGATAAAAAACAATGTTTAAGTACATGATAGAATTATATATATGAATATGATACAACCTATCCATAACAAACATAGCTTATGTAAAAAAATATATAAAAGAAAATGAGTAAGTTAACACCCGAAATGATGATAATACTTATATATTATTAACAAATCAATGTTAAAATATCATATATGATAACATATTAATGTATATTATTTATGTATAATTTAATAACAATTATTTCTCTATTATACAGGAGGTTAACCTACCCTCAACAAAGGAAAAGTGCAAGATAAGGGTTTATTTCACAATCTCTTTATTATCTGAGGTTTTTTATACGTAATTATCTACTGGGGCCTCTTTATCATCCACATCCATGTTTCTTAAAAATGTATTTCAAATCATTCTTACTATTTTATAGAATATGTGTTAAAGTCATTTATACCCTTTTTTAATTTTTATAAGATTTTTATAAAGGAATTTTTCGTCATTTTCCAAACAAGTTCCTTTTTAACATTTTCGACAAAATTAAGGTAAGAATGTTTTTTAACTTATACCGTGGGTGAGGCTATTTTCTAGCATTATAAACTCTTCAAAGCTTCTCTTACATGATTATAGTAATATTTTCAAACTAAATGTTTTATTTTATAATTATATGACTCTTAAATGATTTCACAATAGAAATATATATTTCTCTAAAAAGGGTTTTGATTTCATCTATGTCAACATCCTTTGATAGATTTTAAGTTTATTTGGAGTGGATTTATTATGATACAAGAAATCTATATTATATTGAAGGTTTTGTGATATTTTTGACTATAGATGTGTTATTTTTACACCATTCCTGATTTATGGTTAATGTATTGACATTTTGTATGCTAGTTTTAATATGAATGTTTATGACATTTTTAAAACTTTTCATATAAGGAATGTATTTGACTTAGTATGTGACATGTGGAGACCACTATAGCTCCTAGATGCATCGGTTGGTCTCATGAGACAAATAGACGTGGAATTGGTCGGGGCCCATTCCCAATTTTATTTATGGTTTTGGCCGAGGCCTTAATCATTTTTAGACATCTTGTCTGAGGCCTTGACAAAATGTTTCAAAATCTCTGGCATTAAACATTCCCTCATTATGGAAATAATATTGATGGTTTATAGGGTCATCTGAATAGTAGAATACCCATGATTATATTTTAATATGGCATTTTTTACTCGGCTCATATTCTTTCCATAAAAGTATTCATGATTATTATTGGTAAAGGCATGTGGTTTCAATTATTTACCATACTTTATATTTATGTTATTTTCTGCTGTATTACTTACCATTAAATAGTTTTTGAGCTCACCCATATCTTATGTTTCATTTTCCCAGGATATGAAGAAGTTAGTTATGAGTGTCCTGAAAGCATGATATTAGAGGATTGGATGTTCCTAATGAAATATATTTGTGTTTTATTTCTCTTCAAGCTATAAAGTTGAACATATGTATGAATCTTGTTTCCAATAATACTAAACTGGTCGGTCTTTCGAGAAATGATTTCCTTTTGACCATGAAAATTTTATGTAATAATGCACCGTCTCTGGGTAACTGGGGTTTGGGCATTACAATATTGAATTTGAAGATTACCATGTTGCATCGCCTAAAATATTTCTATGTTTGGAATGGTTTTCAGTAGAGAAAACTGGGAAACTATGATGAGATGAAAGCAACATAAAAAAACCATCCTAATTAGCAAACTAAGATGGTCGAAATCTCAACAAAATAGGTTGTTTTAGTGATTGAACATGTTACTCGGGCTATAAATGGTGGTGATATCCATGAATGATATCGCTCAAATCAACCACAGAGTAACATGTCAGTAGTGGAGCATTTCACGAGGCAACATCCCCCTTCATTCAAGGGATAATCTTACCATGTTCATGTTGAAGGGTGAATTAAAGCACAGTAAAATATTTTTGATGTCATTGTGTGTTAATAACATCAAAAGGATAGTCTTGTTGTTTATTGTTTTGAAGGTAAAGCTGATTAGTTGTGTTCGATGGTTAAAAATAACAGGTCTTGTGAGGAGATTGATGCTCTTGATTTGGATGAATTAAAATGTATTTTTCTTGAGAAATATTTTCTTAAGGTTGTTTGACATAGGATGGGAAACAATTCATGGAATTGGGGAAGGAGTATGACTCAATGGCTACTTAAGAAGAAAAATTAACTCGATTGTAAAGGTATGCCCTAAATTTCACATGGGATCTTGATAATAAAATGAATCGTTTTAACTCATGATTAAAGGCAATTTATCTATGGGATTTATCATATTGTGAGTTAAAAAGTTATGAAAAAATTGTTCAATGTGCAAAGAAGGTGAAAATAGATTTTGTCAATGATCAAGTCTTCATTGGAAAACAATATAATAAGTGGTCAATGTGGAGGAATAAAGAGAATAACTCTTCAAAAAATATTGTTGGTAATAAACATATGTTTATGTTTTGTGAAATATGTGTAAAAATAAAAATGGGGAATAACTATTTAATTACGGCAATTTCATCTGATGTGTCAAAATGGGATATAAGGCTAGTAATTGCACTGAAAAAGTATGGGTAATGTAATGATAAAATATTATATACAGTCCATAAAATTATTTAAGTGAAATGAAATTGGTAGTTATGAAAATGAGTGTCCGGTGAAAAACTTAAATGATGGAAATCATCTTGACTATATGCATAAATGGGTGGTGAAGTCCATTTCAATTACTTCTGCATATATAGGGCCATAAAATGAAGTAGTTTCATGACCACTATTTATGTATTATTATTATTCCAATGTGTTCTTTTCTTCAGGGCCTACCTATTCTTTCAATTATGTGAATTTTTCTTTTAAATTGGAAATTCCATCTCAAAATATGAATCTTGAACTTGTCGTAAAAACTCTAGAAAGAAATGTTGGGACAAAAAAATTATAATAACCTTATGGAAACTGAGTGTAGAATGAATCTATGGGAAAACCTTATTGTTTTTCCTCTAGTAGAGTTTAATGTTATTTTGGGTTTGGATTTTCTTTCCGTTTATCATGCAAATATTGACTGTAGAGCTAAAGAGGATTATTTTTAGAAGAAAATTCAATTTGTGTACAAGAATGAACCCTTTACTTTAATAACATATTTGGTAGATGAGAAACTAGTGAAATATGGAAATGAATTTTACCTTTCACATATTGTTTAAAATAAATGAACAATTCAGATTAATGATGTGCCAGTGGTAAGTTTGTATCTTGATTTTTTTCGTGATGAGTTTCCTAGTATAATACCAGACTGGGAAGTTGAATTTATAGTTGACTTCGTTCCGGATGCAAATAAAATTTCAAAACCCCCCTTATCGAATGGCTCAAATTGAAAATTTGGAATTAAAGAATAAATTGAATGAGTTATTAGACAAATGTTTCATTTTACCTAGCACATCAACCTAGGGTGGTCTAGACATGTTTGTTAAAATTAAATATATTTCAATTATACTTTTCAATGATTATAGAGGCTTGGATAATATCGTTATTTTAAAAAAGTTACCTTTTCGTTTTATTAATGATTTGTTTGATCATCTCCGTGGAGTTAATTATTTTTCAATGATTCAATTGAGGTCAGCATACCATCAATTGAAATTAATGGAAGCAGACATTATGAAGACTTTGTTTTATACTAGATATGACAATTATGTATTTGTAGGTATTCCATTTGGGTTAATCATTGAACCTTCTATATTCGAGGATCTTATTAATTGAATCTTTTGTGAGTTCTTTGATATTTTTTCTATTGTTTGTATTGATGAAAACATTGTATATTTAAAATTTAAAGAGGTTCTTGGAAATCATTTATGTGTTGCCTTTCAAACCATAAAATAAAAGAAATTGTATCGGAAATTCAGCAATTGTTAGTTTTGGTTACGATAAATTTCATTCCTTGGTCACATTGTTTCTAATGATGGATTAACTATTGATCCGGCTAAAACAAAATTTGTTAGAGAACATCCAAGACCCAGAAATATAAGTGAGATTCATAGTTTTCTTGGTTTAGAAGGTTATTAGTTGAGGTTTGTTGAAAATTTGGAAAGATTATCTCACCCACTGAATTTGTTAACTTGAAAAGGTGTTAAATTTATCTGGACCAATGAATGTGAGGATTGTTTTCATAAATTGATAGAATATTAGTGAATGATCCGATTTTGTAATTACCTTCTAGAAATGGTGAGTTTTTGGTCTATAGTGATGGTTTTTTGAATGTACATTGGTGTGTCCTTATGCAGAATGATTAGGTAATTTCTTATGTTTCACATCAGTTGGAAACTCATTAGTTAAATTACGCTAAACATGATTTTGAATTATCTACATTTTTTGAATAAAAAATTTGGAGGAATCAATTTTATAGAGTAATGTGTGAAAATTATACTGATCAAGAAAGTTGTAAGTATATATTCACTTAAAAATAATTAAACATGACACAGATAAGATTTCTTGAATTATTCAAAGAATGTTATTTCATGATCAATTACCATATGAGAATGGAAAATAAAGTGTATAAATATTGGAGTCGAAAGAGTATTTCTACATTAATATTGTTACATTTAAAACATGAACCTTTGATTACTGGTTTGAGGAACTTTGGCATAGAGGTTAATGGTGTAGGGAATTCCTATGTTTTTTAAGGTTTCATTACAATCATCTCTCACAGATAGAATAATTCAAGCATAGAATGAAGACAATGAGTTGTAGAAAAATGTAGAATTGGTTCAAAAGGAAAATAAATTATTTAATTGAATACCTGCCATAAAATGACATTTAAAACCTTTAGTAAACACTATTAATAATTTTAAAAATATTATTATTATTTTTTGGTACACATTATACTAATATATAACAGTTATTATGTAATGGTCATATTAATTAATATTTTCCTCCAAACGTGGTCTTCATACATTTGAACTCATCTATAATTTCATTCACAACTTAATAAAAATTTTATTCCTAAATAAATATTTTATTCAAATCTATAAAGTAAATTATTTATTAATAAATTAATAATTACTTAATACCACGTCAGTCTTAACAATCAATAAAACTAGAAAAAAATTACTACTTGGTCCTTAGAATAACATTTATTTGAATAATAATATTCAAATAGTATTTTATCATGATAGATGGAAACATATAATGTGTGACCTGCTATGATTATTTCTCATTAACATTAGTCAGTCTAATCTATAGACCAAGATTACTATATAAGAAATTTCTATGAAACACAAGAGAAATAAATTATTGACACAATGATGAAAATATAAAATGAATGGTGACTGTGTAATATAATTCTTTTTTCTAAATAAATCATATTGTAAAATTCACATATGTAACACTAACCAATATGCTCGGTACACATTTTTGTGATTCACAGAAATAAACAGGTCATTACACCATTTCCATGGAATTTAGGGTGATGGATAAATTCCAGTAAAAGGATTCTTTTTTCATCTTTCAGAAAGATGGAGGGGAAAAATCCATCCTTAAAATTTTCATTATTGACATTTCAATCTTGATCTCCCAATGTATCCAACTTCTCCATGGATTTTTATCAACATGGTTTACAAAATACATCAAAGTATATAATTTTTATCATTAAATTATTATATTATTACAGTCTAAGGACCATCATACACACTCTCATATGTGATTATTTCATGACATAAAAATATGAGGAATTACTACTAGAGTGTAGGTTCTCATAATATCCCATCTCAGAGATTACCAAAAGTGAGCTTCATCTACAGAGGCCTCGTCTACTTATGAGTACTAAAAACTAACATTTTGTATACTATGTGTCTCATCATATAATGTTATCATACTATAGAACGACATTTAATAGTATTTTTAGAGCATATTGAAGTTCTCATCATTGAGGGGAATATATATGACCTAACTAATGCGACATATACGCAGGGAAATTATTACATTAGGGTCATCCATAAAAACAACTAACGTGTAAATAATAATTTTTACTAATATTTAATACATAAAATATTCATGTATTTAAATTTAAAATAGTTTTCTTAAGGACACAAAATCGAAAAATTACCACATGCTATTATAACCCTCTATTAAAATATATTGAGAAATATAACCACCCTCAATAGAATCATATAATACTACCATGAGAAGGGAGTGGGGTGAGAGGGATAGTCATCCATCTATTCATTATCAAACTAGATGATCGGTAAAACTAGTTTCTAATATCCATTATATACTAATACTCTCCTTTAATAAATTAACATTACAAAAAAATTGTGGAATACATAAAACATTATACAAACAGATGCCCAAGGTTTATACGAGTCTAGTGCCTTTGGAAACCTGGAAACCTATATACTAATACATAAGTGAGATACATTATATACCACTAGATTCTTCTTGACTATTTCCCCTTGTGGAAACATCAAACACAATATATTTCATCTAAGACTACAGAAGAAAACATATATAGTGGTGAGATAAAATTATCAAAAAGGGTAAAAATGGAGATACAAAATCATAATAAAGAGAATAAGGGTATTATAACAAGATCATGAAATTAAAAGATCATTCCCAATATATATAAGATAATATATATTAATCAAGGTATAAATCCTAGAAGTTCATATTAAATTAATCTTAATGAAAATAAGAATATAATGAATGAAATCATATCCTAGGAATAGAACAAGGGATTTTTGTTGACTCATGAGCATATAATATGATTTAAAATATATCCAAGGCACCTATTCCAAGACCATATTGGTTGTATGGGTTCACTCTCCCTACTATATTTGTAGTCATTGTCAAATCCCATGGCAATATTAGTAGCATGTACTCACTCCTTGTACCATTATTCTATTCATGGATCACTGTCATGGCCATCTTATTAGTCAGGGTTCATTCCCAATACCATCTTAGTTTATTTCAGGAGATATAAGTCTATATCCAATTTATTGAATCTAGATATTGGTCCCACCCAGACTATAGTGAAATAATAAATACATGAGACAAAATACCATAAATTATCATATAACAACTACAAAATGAAATTGGTGTTAAAAACATATAATCATATCATAACCTATGTAACAATATAGGTTTCATAATAATTTCCTCATAAACATAACCCATGAAAGGAAGTGGGATTAAAAAGAATATAACTCATGAAAGAGAAATGATTTTCATCAATATCATGCCATGACAATATAATCCTTTAGGATATAGAATATAAATGTAAAAAGTTAATAATTCCCCCTTAAATGAGGGAGTAACACCGACAGATGAAATATTTGATAGGAAATAATTTTTAATGATATATTAAAACTATTTCTTGAGGAAAATTACTTTTCATCATTATAAATTATTTGTAAAACCATAATACATTTTTGAAAAACGTTTTCTTTGAAAATAGAGTTTATAAAGTATAAAAGAAGCATTTAAAACCATTAAAATTATTAAAAATTATTTTTCCATTAAAAATTTCATCCAATATATTTTTATTTTTTAAAACATGGTTTTTGAATATAGTTTCTTTTTGACCAGATAGGGAGATAGTCAAAATTTACATAAAAACATTATCTTCAGTAACAGAGATTGGTAAAATTGTAATAATAAAAGGTAATTTTCTTGACAAATAGATTACAAATAAAATTACGAGTGATATATTTATATTGATCATAAGATTTCACCAAATAAGAATAATCATTAACATTCTCAAAAAGTAAATAGATTCCTTGAATGAAATCTTATCACATGGTAACCTGGGATCAAATCTCCATGGATGAGAAGGGAATTAAATGAATCTTAAAATATAATTAAAAGAATTAATTTCATGATATAACTTTTAAAATTGAATTATACTACTAAAAAATAATTTAGTTTCATAAGGAAACATGATTCTAAAAGAAAGAAAACTAAGGGAAAACTATTTTACCGATTTTTTAACTTTTGAAACATAAACCCCCTAAAAGAAATATGATAAAATGTATATTTGAATAGAAATAAATTTATGAATACAATACATATAATTCAATAATTTTTTTAAAGACACCATAGTAAAGGAATGATTGGTGAACAAATCATTTATCTCATGGAAACCAAAAGTGAGGTAAAATCTCCATACATTGTGTCTTGACTATCATCATATTCGTTAAAATAAACATTATAATAAATATAAATATATTATAAATCCTATATAAGACCATATTATTATATCTAACACTATATTTGTTTCTCACCACATTATTTTACCCGGTATTTAACCATTATATATTACGGTTTCACTTCGGATAATATTCTCTTTGTTCTTCGAATGCATCTTATTTGTAATATCTTATTTCCATATAATTATATCATGATTCTAGAATTGAAATAATGATTTATCCATAATTCATTATATTTGTATTTTAATAATGTCTATAATATACAATTTTGAAATGGATTACACCATTCATGGAGATGGTAAGTTATACGTACGAATGGATGTTGTTTCCATTTTTTTATCGTATTGAATGAAGGAATGGAAAATAAATATATTTATATACGTATATAATATAATTATAGTATAATTATAATGTTATATACATCATATAATTTCACCTAACACATTTTTAATACAGTTTATTATGAGTGTGTAAAATCACCTTGTTTTGAGAGGGTTGTAGTCCACACTACCTCAAAAAATTATTGTATTATTAGAAAATGATTAATGAAAAAGTTATTTTTTATAAAAGGAAAAAAATAATATTAAATAAATTAAAATTGTAATATATAACATATGTAAATATATTCTCCATAATAATTTCTTATACAAGATTCAGTAATGGAAAACTGAACAATCATCGTTTAGTGAGGTGGTAGTTTGTTGTTGACATAAACAATATGTTTGTTACCCATTAGATGGATGTGTGTGTTAGTGTAGGATGAAACCATATAATAAAAACATTATATTATATTGAATATAATTGTGTTTTTATAAAATAATTTAATAAATATATTTTATCAGGGGGAAGGAAAATAAAATAATGGAGATTGAAAGAAGGAGTTATCCTTTTAATCGGGTTACTCCTTTTTGTTTGTGCCAAAAGGCATCCATGGTGGACATTCTGCCCAATGGGAGGCTTCCAGTATGAATTTATGGAACAATGGAAGTTATTTTAAGAGTGTTTTGGTGATCCAAGGTGCTTGATACATGTGTGGAATCAGGAGGAAATGATATAATCTTATAGTGTATTATGAGTTTCACTGTAGTAAATATTTGAAGAGAGAATTCAAACCACGTTTTTCTTGTTTCATTTGGATCCAATAATGGTAAAGAATTCGTTAAAATTGATTATATGGTCAAAATATTTCCATATAATTGCACTTGGACATGTTTATAGGTCTTTTTGGGTGTTAATGTAATATTTTAGTCCTTAGTTATAATTAATTTTTAATTATTTGATATAATTTATTTTAATTACATTCTGTAATATTTTTTTAAAAAACTATATTTAAATTATTTTAAATTATAAATTTTGATGATGCCAATGATCTAATATTTTTTACCAATTCTAATAATATATTTGGAATAAATTAACTTAAAATTAATCTCATAGTCGGCTCGACAATGTGGGCTTTTAATATATAAATGTTCAAAAGATTGGTATGTTTTCTTATCCAATTTCAATAGGATATTTGGTCCAAAAATCTAAATTGGATTAATTGATAAAAATATTATATAATTTAATATTAAACATATTTAAAATATTATTTATTCTTATAAATAAATAAGATGAAAAAATATTTTTCAATTAAAATCTATCACTTTTCACTATTCATCCAACAAAACGTTGATTCTAAAACAATCACACAAATTATCTATAAGAAAATTTTGATATTTTAAATTAAAAAATGATGTTTATTATATTATATTAAATTTATTTATATTTAAAAAATTAATTGTATTATTATTCACTTAATGACCTTAAAAGTAGTTCATTTGATAGAATTTTATTTTAAACATATTAGAATATTACCGAAAACAATATCAATCATTATAAATACATCTTTTACATTAGTGATTTATAAAAAATATTTGAAAATTAGTTATTACTATTCATATACCAAAATTTATTGACTAAGTTATAATTATCTCACATTTATAATTATAAATGTAAAATGATTTTTTGTAGAAACAACGTTGTTCTGTGTAACGTACAAGTCATTGTTGCATGTAACATATACTGAGTCAATTTTATATGTTTCATACACCGAGTTCATACTATGTAACATCCTCCATGTTAATGTAATGTGAAACGAATGTTTGGTTTAGTGCATTGTAAGGAATAATTGACAATTTGATTTATTCAAAAAATGTCCATAAAAACCCAGGGTGTTACATTATGCTACTTTTATAATGAATGATTCCCAAAAAATTAGTCACTCTATTAATTAAATGAGGATTTTTAGTATTCATCATATCTTCATGTTCACAAATATTTTCCTTTAACTGGTTACGTCTCCACAAAACATTGAATATGTGAGTTGTCTTGTTTTGTAAAGAATTTGTTGTACAATCTATAATTTTATCTAGTTTCTTCACTTAAGAAAGATCATGATTCATAGGTATGACATTTGAGTTTAGTATAGATGAAGTGATATGTATTTACTTCATCTAGAAAGAAAAATGGAACAAATCATGGACTTTTGAGATATTTAGAGGATGTTCCACAGGATAGGCTATCATACCAATATGATCCAGAACATCAAAGGGACCAATATACATGTTGATTAGTTTCCCATTCATTCATAATCTCATCACCCTCTTATTCATTGATATTCATAGACACACCTTTTCACCAAATTCAAAATACAGATCTCACTGATATTTATCGATGTAACATTTCTACTAATATTTTTTCCCTTGATATATTTTTTAATTCTTCTATCTGTTTCGACCATTTCAATTGAAATCTCAGGTCCCAATATATTTCATTGTCACGAACCAGCCCGGGTCGACCCTGAACCGGTCACCCGAGTCGGTCTGTGGAAAGTCCCGAGGGGCATTCCTGATCCCCCCAGGATGGAAACTAGTGTTGGGCATCAAGTTTTAATCTTTGGGAACGATTTAGCCCAAACAAACTAGGATCTGTAAGAAAAAAACAGACAACACTAACAACCGAAACAAAACTGCACAACAACCATACCTCCACGTGACCTCGCGGTCACCACCTAACTAAACACCAGTGTCGCTCCATCATTGAGCGACTCAAACTAGGAAAACCTGAACAAAAGGAACCTACAACTGGAATAGTAAAAGATATGCGTGATCACAAAAAGGTACTCAGTAGGTGAGCCCAACAACAAGTCCCAAAGCACTGCCAGTAAATAAATAATCTACAAATTCCAGGTTTGAACTACAATGTACTAAAGTAATATTTCACAATGTTTCACCTGAAAATCAAAACACGAGACATTACCCTTATTCTTTTTCAAAAGTTGAATTTCTTTTCATTGGTGCCAAATTCATTCTAAAAGATAAAGAAGCGTTACCTTTTCAAATTTTACACAAATAGAATAACACATTTTCATATGAAAGCCATTTTAACAAAGTAACCAGTATAAGATATAAATAACAACTGAAAGTAAACAATCAGGGAAAATCAAGTAACCATGGGTGGTCCTAAACATCCCTAAAAAACCTCTGGATGTACTCAGGTTCAGACTACCTGCCGACATGGTACTCCATAGTCAATAACCAACTGGCCGCCCTAACAGCCAACCAGTGGAACGCCCCACAAGGCCTTACCTACCAAGGGGGGACTAACCCGTCTAATCGGGGTTAGCCAGCAACCATCACTCAATTCTCTAAAAGACGCCCAATAACCCACAGTAGTTTTAATAATATTGTGTATGTGGGAGTCCCTCGCACGCGTGAATCATCTCACAGCACTTGCTAACCCCTCACACGGACACCGCTACAAGACAACCCTCTAAGGGAAGTCCCTCTGTAGAGATGCCCCATAAGTATGTATATTTATATGTAGTCAGTTCAAAATCAATAATGTGCCAACCGGTCCGCCACGTCATTTAAATTTAAACCATTTAATATCAAAGCGTTTCCAAAAGATATGACACATGCCATCACATTGAAAACCAGAAAAACATACTTAGAAACTCATTTAAGGAAAACCAAACCACCACTGAAAAATTCCAAAATCCAGTTTAAAGGACAAACAGCTTTTCATCTATCCATGTTTTCAATAGATCACCAATTTTATAAATCATACACCTACTATTTCCCACACACCAAAATCATTTCACAACACAGTTCAGTATGACTTGCACATTTCATAAAGTACTCATTAAGAAACAACACAAGAAAACCAAACAATTAAATCCAAGAAAGCTATTTTCAGTGCGATGCAGGAATAAACAGTCTCCAATTTCCGCAAGTCGCTATTCTAGTAATAATTATCTAATACTACATTAAATTTACTAAAATACAATGAAATGACAAAGAATAAATAAATTTCTAAATTTAAAGGCGAGAGCAGTGGGAGACCTACCTTGACTTGTAGCTAGTTTGCGATGACACGACACGCCTCACACTTGCGCACTAGAAAACGCAAGCAAGAAAATTCGATAATGCGAACATACCTCGCGACATGCTGCAACAAGAGTAGAATGACTAAAACGCGTATACACCGATTCAAAATAGTTCAAAAGAAAGAGAACGCAAAAGACAACGTATATATATATACATATATATATACATATATATATAAACATTGATATAAAATAATTTATGTAAGAAACAAAGAAAACCTCACCTCGATTCGCAAACTGAACTCGATGACGCAAAACAACTCACGTAGGCACATACGCACACACAAGATGAAAACCTCATCGTTGCGGAATTATTCGGCCAACATGCTGCAACAACACCACACAACCCAAATAGCCAAACGCGATATAAAAATAACATAAATAATAAATAAATAAAAAACGACACAAAACATACCTTGGCGCAGAGATGCGCTCGACACACGGGGTCGCGCGCCAGTCAAAAGAAGCGGCTAACACTTGCAGGGAGACCGTCGGGGTTCGCACACCGATTACTGGGTGCGCCGCAGGCCGTCGCAAGGAGGGGACGGCTAGTCTGGCCGCGTAAATTCGTTATGCAGTTGGAAGAAGTTGCAGAGGAGCCGACCAGAGCACCAAAAAGGGTTGGGGGATGCCGACAGGGCGGTACAAGAGTGGAGCGGGGTGCCGGCAGGGCCGGGGAACACCGACGGGGAGGCCGAAGGCCACTGGATGGAGCGAGGGATCACCGGAGAGTGCGGCAAGTGGGAGAGGGGTCACCGGAGGTGTGGAAGGATGGAACAAGGCCAGAGGGAGTTGGGCTGGAGGGAGGGGGAAGCTGCCGGAGGGGCTCGTCTGAAGGGGAAGGTATGCCGGATAGGTCTCCGGACAGGGGGGTCGCCGCCGAACAGGGGGGGGGGGTCGCCTCCGGACAGGAGGTCGCTGGACAGGGGGTGTCGCCACCGGGATAGGGGGGTCGGACTCGGAAGAGGCAGGGGGTACGAGAGTGGGCACCGGACGCCGGCGCAGGAGCGAGAGGGGCGGTCGGGAGCGAGGTCGGCGCCGGTGGCCGCGCATGGCCGGGAGCGGGCCGTGGTCGCTGGAGGCAGCGTCCGGAGGTCGCGCGGAGGCCAGGTTCAGTGGGGGTCCGGGGGTGCTGCGTGAGGGAACGGCGTCGGAGGGAGGGGAGGCCGGCGGTCGGGCAGGGAGAGGAGGCAGGGGCAAGGCGGCGGGAAGCCGGGGCCGGGATGGAGCGGGGGGCTGCCGGGGTGTGCTGGTGCGCAGAGGGAGGGAGAAAGGGAGAGGGAGAGTACGGGGAAGGGGAGGGGTGCGGCGGCTGGGTAGGGGGTAGGGTATTGGTAATATATATATATATATATATATACATATATAATAACAAAAACAACATAATAATAATAACAATAATAATAATAATAATAATAATAAGACTGAATAAGTAAATAAAAATCAAACCTTTATAATAAAAATAAAACATCATAGAAGTAAAACAAAATAATAATAATAATAATAATAATAATAATAATAATAATAATTAGAAAATTATAATAATAATTATTTTTAATAAAAAATTTAGAATATTAAAACCATTTGAAAATAAACGCGCGCACGCGCCCACACACACACACATATATATATACATAAATACATGTATTTAAACATATACAAACATATATATATATACACATATAAACATGTACACTTCTATATAAACACATATAAACATATATTTATATATATATACATATATATACACACATATATATATACAGACATATATATATACACATATATAACCATGTATGTAGACATATATACAATAATCAAAAATAACTTCAAAAATAACAACAACAATTTAAAAAGTAATAATAATAAAATATCAACATAAAAATTTAATATTTAAAATGCCAGGAAGACACACGGTTAACCGGGCCGAACACATGGTCACCGCTAACGATGCAGTAACCGCGCACCGATGTGAAACCTGCCAACATAATTAAACATTGAAAAAAAATTAAACTGGGACCATGAAAGAAGTGAAAATAAGGACATCTACGGTCGGGGTGTGATAATTTTCACCACCACAGACACTTTCTGCCCCCAGAAAGTCACCCAGCCAAAAGTCAGTCAAGATTCAAATCCATTCCCAAACGGAACTAAAGGAACGAATGAGAACTAAGATTCTCAGGATGACCTTACTCTACACAGGTCACACTCGACCGATTCACGAGGAAACTGAAGTACGAGGTTGAGGAGAGAACACGAAGGGGTTCTCCCCACCACAAGAACTCAACTTGTGCCGAAAAATTAACCATCTAAATAGACATCTCTAGGATAGGGGGCGTTGATGCGGGAACTGCCAACCGGTTAAAACCAACTCTTATAGAATGGTTAAAACAACACTTCCGTCGAAACATTGAACCCTCGACCAAAGCCAACAACCTTCAATACTAGGGGAAACCCACAAAAAGACATAACCAAGACATCGAGTCGGAAACATGACCAACTGAAATCCACGAAACAAAACCACATCTGACGAGCATTGCTAAACCAAGGTCAACTCAATGAAGGGTCAAACACAAATTTAAGAAAGACACACGATTCAGAAAATCACATCCACACAAACCAAACTGGTTGGATTATAATTTGAGAATTTCATCATTACTTTATAGAAAAAACAATGAACTTAAAATAATGTTAACACTTTAATAACAAAGAAACAAATATGAAAATTTATTAATTGTTCCACCGTCAACAAGGAACACAAAACATGGACCAAAGCCTCACAGCCCTGGGAACTCCTAACTGTGCACGAGATTCACCCCAAGACCTGTGGCTGGGGCTCTGATGGCTGAAACTTCTCCTGCCTCACAGTCAGGTACTGACATTCTCCAATCACAGCATCCTCTTCAAGCGACGCATCCTGCAAAACATCTCCAGATGACCCAGACAGCCGCAACGATGACACGTCTTTTGAGGGTTCCGACAAGACGACTTTAAATGTCCGAAATGACCACACTGATAGCATACCATTGAATGATCTGATAAACTAGAAGCTGAGACCAAAGTGGATAACTCCTTAGGAACATGTATCTTTTTCATATTTTCTACACTAGAGGGGTAACTCTTACGAACAACTGGGGATGCTGGAGTACTAACCAACTGTGTTCCGGAAACCAACTCATCCAAAAATGCTTCCTCCACCAGCTTATCGAAACAATGGTCTTTAGAAGGGAGGAATCTCACCGGAATCTATGGACAAAGACCCCCAGTGAAAAGAGAGGCATTCATGAGCTCATGCGACGCTACCTCTGGAGAAAATTAAATTAGTTCCCTGAAATGGTCAACATATGCCTTCACCGTGCGTTGGCCTTATTGAATATGCACATGCTCTCTCTTTTTCTCCAGCTTCACTTCCTCAAGTACAAACCATTGGATGAAAATGATTTTAAAGAAATCACACGTCATTCCAACTTGCGTTGAAGATGGGGTAACCCTCTTCCACCGGTCCAGAGCTGGACCCTCAAACAACTCCATAATTGCACGCACCTTAACATTATCGGGAGTTCCCAACATTCTAAAGATACATGCCACTTCCTCGAGCCATTCCACTGCCTCTAAAGGACCCCGAACACCATAGAGAATAGGCAAAGTCTATGGAGGACCAAAAACTTGGCATGACTTATCAGAATCCTCAGAGACTTTTCTGGGCGGCATTTCCTGAGCGACATATATAACACAAGGCCAAGACCAATATCAAATCATAGCATGATTAAAAGTAACATCCTGGTCTAAAACAACCATCTATGAACTAAACAATTTCAAATACTACACAAATTTCCCTTTTCAAAAACCCCTTTTTATTTTAGATTTCAAAACCACCCTTTTCAAGACCACTTTCCAAATACAAATCCACTTTCACACCAAAAACATTCCAAAACCATTTCCCCTTTAAAACCAATTTAGAAAACAAGGTCAAGCCTTTAATTTCAAATACACACCCAGGTAATCCCATGAACCGTTGCACATGTCTTCATCCACTTTCCATTCATACTCGCACCAACACGCACTTTCCATGAATTCTCACACATGTGAAAATGTTCATAAATAGGACCTGGTGTTTCAACTCCAAACCATTCTTAACCAATTCCATGAAATAACGAATTTGAAATTCAAGAGATTTCGGTTTTAAAACCCATTTCATACATTTAATGTCTTCTAAAAAAACCAGTCCATTTTTTTTTTCAAAAACCCTTTTTCATTTCCATCAACGTACTTACACACGACCAAAACGAAAAGTGGCACCCAAATTTGCATCAACCACTGGAGTGAGGGACTAGTAGCCATGCTTAACTTGGTGACATGGTAGTGAGCTAATTCCCAAGTAAGCGTCGACCACTAGGAAAAATTCAAACCGTGCACTCAGGTTCCACATGGGTCACTACTCCATGTGAAATCACAACGTAACGTCGGCTTGACTCTGTTGTCATCTCTCAATCCAAGACAAACCAGAAAGAGACAAGGATACAATTCATGGACTAACCCTGGCTACTCGAGGTGCGGAATGGGCGAGGGTTCATGACGTCCTTCCCGTACCTACCTCTCAAGTCCCAAAAGTCCAAATATCCACCTACCAAACAACCCAAATAACAATAACCTGCTCTGATACCATTTTTTCACGAACCAGCCCGGGTCGACCCAGAACCGGTCACCTGAGCCGGTCTGCAGCAAGTCCCGAGGGGCGTTCCTGATCCCCCCGGGATGGAAACTAGTGTTGGGAATCATGTTTTAATTGTTGGGAATGATTTATCCCAAACAAACCAGGATCTATAAGAGAAACAAAGACAACACTAACAACTAAAACAAAACTGCACAACAACCATACCTCCTTGTGACATCGCGGTCCCCACCCAACTAAACACCATCGTCGCTCCATCACTGAGTGACTCAAACCAGGAAAACCTGAACACAAGGAACCTGCAACTGGAATGGTAAAAGATAGGCGTGAGCACAAAAAGGTACTCAGTAGGTGAGCCCAACAACAAGTCCCAAAGCACTGCTAGTAAATAAAGAATCTACACATTCCAGGTTTGAACTACAATGTACTAATGTAAGATTTCACAATGTTTCACCTGAAAATCAAAACACGAGACATTACCCGTGTTCCTTTTCAAAAGTTGAATTTCTTTTCATTGGTGCCAAATTCATTATAAAAGAGAAAGAAGTGTTACATTTTCAAATTTTACACAAAGAGAATAACACATTTTCATTTGAAAGCCATTTTCACAAAGTAACTAGTATAAGCTGTAAAGAACAACTGAAAGTAAACATGAAGGGAAAATCAAGTAACCATGGGTGGTCCGAAACATCCCTAGAAAACCCCTTGACGTACTCGGGTTCAGACTACC
Organism: Viscum album; assembly: GCA_963277665.1. Taxonomy (NCBI): domain Eukaryota; kingdom Viridiplantae; phylum Streptophyta; class Magnoliopsida; order Santalales; family Viscaceae; genus Viscum; species Viscum album. The sequence continues at coordinate 136,019,430 of OY728161.1, read as the reverse complement.
TGCCGACATGGTACTCCATAGTCAATAACCAACTGGCCGCCCTAACAGCCAACTAGTGGCACACCCCACAAGGCATTACTTACCAAGGGGGGACTAACCCATCTAATCGGGGTTAGCCAGCAACCGTCACTCGATTCTCTAAAAGACGCCCAGGAACCCACGGTAGTTTTAATAATATTGTGTAAGTGGGAGGCCATCGCACGCGTGACTCATCTCACCGCACTTTCCAACCCCTCACATGGACACCGCTACACGAAAACCCTCGAAGGGATGTCCCTCGGTAATGATGCCCCATAAGTACGTATATTTATATGTAGTCAGTTCACAATCAATAAAGTTCCAACCGGGCCGCTACATCATTTAAATTTAAACCATTTAATATCAAAGCATTTCCAAAAGATATGACACACACCATCACATTGAAAACCAGATAAACATACTTAGAAACTCATTTAAGGAAAACCAAACCACCACTGAAAAATTCCAAAATCCAGTTTAAAGTAAAAACGGCTTTTCATATATCCATGTTTTCAAGAGATCACCACTTTTATAAACGATACACCTGCTATTCCACACACCCCAAAATCATTTCACAACACAGTTCAGTATAACTTGCACATTTCATAAAGTACTCATTCAGAAACAACACTAGAAAACCACATAATTAAATCCAAGAAAGATATTTTCAGTGCGATGCAGGAATAAACAGTCTTCAATTTCAGCAAGTCTCTATTCTCGTAATAATTATCTAATACTACTTTAAATTTACTGAAAGACAATGAAATGATAGGGAATAAATAAATTTCTAAATTTAAAGGCGAGTGAAGTGGGAGACCAACCTTGACATGAATCTAGTTTGCGATGACACGACACGCCTCACACTTTCACACTAGAAAACGAAAGCGGGAAAATTCGATAACGTGAAAATACCTCGCAACACGCTGCAACAAGAGTAAAATGACTAAAACACGTAAACACCGATTCAAAATAGTTCAAAAGAAAGAGAACTCAAAAGACAACGTATATATATATACATATATATATATACATAAATATATAAACATTTATATAAAATAATTTATGTAAGAAACAAATAAAACCTCACCTTCATTCGCAAACCGAACTCGACGACGCAAAACAACTCGCGCAGGCGCATACGCGCACACAAGATGAAAACCCCAGCGTTGCGGAATTATTCCGCCAACGTGCTGCAACAACACCACACAACCCAAACAGCCAAACACGATATAAAAATAACATAAATAATAAATAAGAATAAATACACAAAACATACCTTGGAGTAGAGATGCACTCAACACATGGGGTCGCACTCCAGTCAAAAGAGGCGGCTAACACTTGCAGGGAGACCGTCAGGGGTCGCGCACCGATTACCGGGTGCGCCGCAGGCCGTCGCAAGGCGGCAGCGGCTAGTCGGGCCGCAGAAATCTGGTATGCGGCTGGACGAAGGTGCGAAAGAGCCGAACAGAGCACCGGAACAGGTCGGGGGACGCCGACAGGGCGGTACCGGAGCGGAGCGGGGTGCCGGCAGGGCTGGGGAGCACCAACGGGGAAGCCGGAGGCTGCTGGCCGGACCGGGGGATCACCGGAGAGTGCGTCCAGTGGGAGCGGGGTCGCCGAAGGTGTGGAAGTCTAGAACATGGCCGGAGGGAGCCAGGCTGGACGGAGGGGGAAGCTGCCGGAGGGGCTCGTCTGAAGGGGAAGGTCTGCCGGACAGGTCGCCGGACAGGGGGGTTGCCGCCGGACAGGGGGGGATCCCCGCCGGACAGGAGGTCGCCGGACAGGGGGTGTCGCCGTTGGGACAGGGGGGTCGGACGCGGCAGAGGCAGGGGGTACGGTAGTGGGAACCGAATGCCGGCGCGGGAGCGGGAGGGGCGGTCGGGAGCGGGGTCGGCGTCGGTGCTCGCGCTAGGCCTGGAGCGGCCCACGGTCACCAGAGGTGGTGTCCGGAGGTCACCAGGAGGCCGGGTTCAGCGGGGGTCTGGGGGTGCTACATGGGGGAACGACGCCGGAGGGAGGGGAGGCCGACGGTCGGGCTGGCGGAGGAGGCAGGGGCAAGGCGGCGGGAAGCCGGGGCCGGGACGAAGCAGGGGGCCGCCGGGGTGTGCTGTTGTGTAGAGGGAGGGAGAAAGGGAGAGGGAGAGTACGAGGAAGGGGAGGGGTGCGGCGGCTGGGTAGGGGGTAGGGTTTTGGTAAATATATATATAGATATATATAGATATACATATATAATAACAAAAACATAATAATAATAATAATAACAATAATAATAATATTGAATAGTTAAATAAATAAAAATCAAACCTTAAAAATAAAAATAAAACATCATAGAGATAAAACATTATAAAAATAAGAATAATAATAATAGTAATAATTTTCAAATTATAATAATAATTATTTTTAATCAAAAATTTATAATATTAAAACCATTTGAAAATAAATGGACGCTCGCGCGCGCGCGCCCACACACACACACATATATATAGACATATATACATATATTTAAACATATAAAAACATATATATATATACACATATAACCATGTACACTTCTATATAAACGCATATAAATATATATATATACATATATACATATATACACACACATATATATATACACATATATATATACACATATATAAACATGTATGTAGGCATATATACAATAAACAAAAATAACATCAAAAATAACAACAACAGTTTAAAAAGTAATAATAATAAAATATCAACATAACAATTTAATATTTAGAACGCCGGGCGGACACACGGTTACCCGGGCCGAACGCACGGTCACCGCTAACGATGCGGTAACCGCACACCGATGCGAAACCTGCCAACATAATTAAACATTGAAAAAAAATTTAAATCGGGGCCATGAATGAAGTGAAAATAAGGACATCTACGGTCGGGGTGTGACATTCATTCTCAAACATTATCCCAACACATTGGAGCTTAGCATTTCATCCAATAAAGGTATTCATAAAGTTCCATCTGAATTCATGAGTGAAATATAATGTTGTAAGAAAACACAACTAGAGGATTGTGTTGATCCCAACTAGCATTGAAATCTAGAGAATAAGATCTCAATATTTTATATAGGTATTTATTTCTTCATTCTAACTGACCAACTACTTGAGGAAGATATGTAGTGTAGAAAATCATTTCTGTATAATGATCTTGACGAAGAATTTGATATAACTTGAAGTTAAACCTCATATACCGATCTGATACAATAGAAAGTGGTACACCCAAAAACCATACCATTTCTATAATGTATATCCTAGAAAGATAATCTAGGGAGAATTATTATCTAATAGAGATGAAGTGTGCTGAATTATTTTACTTAACAAATAAAAAATATAGAATTAAACCCTTTGGATGTTTTGGGTAGTCCAACATCATAATCCATAATGATTTTAACCCATTTCTATTTAGGTATGGGTAATAGATGCAAAATTTACATTGAACCTTTTCCTCTCATCCATAACTTGTTGGCATACCCAAAACCAAGGAATAAACTATTCGATATCTTTCATAATTCCATTCGATCCAATGTATTATTTCAAGTCACTAAACATCTTCATACTTCTAGGGAGATTATAGAATGAATAACTATGAGATTCCTACAATTGCCCCTTCTTAAAATATGTAATGGAAGGAACACATACAGGGTTCATGAACATTATCATTCTGTCTTTATCATTATTAACCTCTAGATCAATTTTGGCTTTATTTTTTTATCTCTACATCTTCCTTCTACACCTCTTTAATCTTCACATGGATAGAGGGTTGAACATTTATTGCAGAAAGTTAATATTTTACCCTTCCATGAGGATTTATAGATACACAATTTTAAAATACAAAAATATTGAATCTTTTGTGATCCTCATCATGGATAATCTAGCATGATCATTCTGAATCAAAGCATCGACCCCCTTGTTCTCTTTCTTATGGTGGTATTGTACTTAAGACTCACAATCCATTATAAAATCTAAATATATTCTTTAAAAAATGCTAAAATCCTTCTCTATGAATATATATTTCATACTTTTATGATCAGTATATATATCAGAATTTTTCCCATATTGATAATGCCTCCATATATTTAATGAAATACCTACCACTGCTAACTCCAAACTCTTTAGTTGGGTAAATGTTCTCATGAATATTCAACTCCAGTGAGTAATAATACATAACCATGTTATTCTACATAATAAAACATCTAAATCCCTTCTTGGATGAATCACTATATATTATAATCCCCTTTCCACTACAGGGTAATGTAAGAATAGGTTCACTGACTAACCTTCTCTTTCGTTCCTTGAAATTACACTCATATTCTTCTATCCATGAGAACATTAGACACTTCTTTGTTATCATTGTCACATTATAGTCTATTAGGAGAAATTCAACATAATCAACTGTTAATATCTAATTTAACCAAGAATGATATAACAACATATCACTATGGTTGTTCCAGGTCAACATTCAATATACTATCTATTTGTCGGATCTAATTCAATACCATCCCTTGAAATTATTTTACCCCAAAATGAAACCATTTTCATACAAAATTCAAACGTTGTAAATTTTTAAAATATCTTATTCTTCCATATAGTATTTCTTATAATTATCATGTGACTCTCATGCTCTTATATTATATTTTATGATATAATAATGTCATATATATATTAACACAAACTAATTTATGTAATATTTAAAAACTCGATTCATTATGTCCATTGTTATAGTATAGGAATTAGTAAGAACAAAAATAATTACTATATATTCTTGGTTTCTATAAATTTTATTGAATTTCATCTTTGGTATATCCACTTTTTGGACCCTCCATTGATGATATCCCAAATGAATGATATTTTCAGAAATGTATTGAGCTTTATGCATGTGATCAAACAAGTCATCAATATAGTGAAGATGATTCTTTTTATTTATAATTATTTTTTTTAACTCCTAAAAATCAGTGTAGAGCCACATTAAGCCCTACTTATTTTTCAAAAAAGGAATAGGTTCACCCCATGGTGACACACTTGGCCAAATGAATTTATTATTAAGATTATCATGGTGTTTCTTCTTCAATTACTGAATCTCAATTAGATATATTCTATGAAGTGTATTTTAAATTCATGTGGAATTGTGATATTTTCTATTGTGAACTCAGCGTCGTGATTTGGTGGAAGATCATGAAACCCTTTTGAGACGAAATCCACAAAATCACAATTTTGAGAAATTTCATTGGTGTCAATTTTTTCCCAAAACATTTGATACAAAAAAAAATTTTTAATGGTAATTAAGACCCACAATGTAGATGTAATATCCACAAGAAGAATATATATTTCATCCCATGGATGTATGATCATAGTAAGTTTTGAAATATGAAAATTAACTTCCCTTCCTCAATAATTTAGATGGGATTTAGGTAGATAAATCTAATCCATGCCTAAGATGAAAAAATTCCACCAAAGGAATAATTAAAGGATTTATGGGAAGCACATACCCCAAAACATCAACCATAGAAGAATCATATACTTGAGATGAAATAATCATACAATTTGGGATTTTTGTTGCAAATTCCACATCTAATTGTTTTGGTGGAATCCTATAACTATTAGAAAATTATTTAGATATAGAAGAGATCCTAGATCCAAAATTAAATATTACATGAGGAATTCTAGAAATGATGGTATGTGTACATTTCATCATGTTATTATAAAACCCATCATATAAAGGAGAGACAGTATGATATTTCCCCTTTTCACTCCCCTTAATAGGTTGCTGTCATATATCCTCATTTTGAACTGTTGGGATTGGGAAGTTTTAAGAATTATTACAATTCTCCATACACTTGTAGCATTGAATTATGGTTGGTGAATTTTGTGCTTTATTTTTCCCCATCCACAATGTTATCTAACTTCTTCTCATCACTTCAAAAATCAATTTCATGATTTCCTTACCTTACACGCTTTAAAAATTAATTAGAACCCTTAAGGATATATACTCCATGCATATATCCACAATTAGAGAATAAATGGAATTTTATCTTTTTCTCTTCCTGATTTTTTGACATTAAATTAAAATAAATATTCTTCTTATAGTCAAAACCATGAGATTGTTATGTGACTCCTACTTGATTTCCAACCATGATTGCACAACACACAATCACATCATAGCTACGGAAAACACTTATTCAAATATACCTTCTAAGACTTGTCATTAATCCACTAATGTACCTATCAACATTACTATTGGATTGGATTATAATTCCTGAATGATTACATGAATGCAACATTAAATTAGCCTCATAGGTATCAATATATTCTCCATCCCTTTGCATCAACTCAATTAACACTATCATCAACATTGTACAGTGAATCTATGGAACATACTTAATGGAAAATAAGTTCATGAACTCATCCCATTTGATGGATTCAATCTCATCCCGATTCCTTTTATTCAATATTATGGTTTTACACTGGTATTCTATTCCTTCTAATCGATAAATAGCTAAAATGAATTTACCATGGTCTGAAAAATTAAGAATGGGACATTTTTCTAGTAGAACTGAACAATTTTTCGTCAAATATTTTATTAATATACCATCCATAACATGTCGTAAATTTCATCATCAATGTCACATGGGAGTGTTGTTCAATCCTTTTCTCATTTGTAAGTACATCATGATTCATAGCTTGAGAAAGATATGTGACCATATCAATGTAGTTTTTCATTCTATATCTAAAATAATTTGGTTTATTGGGAGTAAAATCATTTAATAGTCCATCGCAACCACCATTAAAATGGTTACTTTGGGTTTCATACATCGAATAATAAAAAAATCAGAATAATAAATAGTTATCATAGTGAAGAATCACATAATCATGAAAAGTCAATAATATTAATAAAAAATTATGAAACCTTACCTAATCTATGAAACCATAGTTTTAACCTAGTTTATTCATATTAATCTTCTATTTAAGTCCATCATTATTGTTTGCGATGATTTTATGAATTTACAGAGAATGTCTCCAAGGTGTGTAAAACCACACGTTTAGTAAGGCATGTTGTCATGTACAATATTACCCCGAATCAATCCTAGAACATCTTTTCAGAGTTTCTACCCATATGTACATATGTTCCAAAGCCACATCCACTTGTATTATCTAGATAAGGATTTGTCTCAAATAAACCACTCACTATATCCTTTACCAATATTGTAATACTTTTCTATATGATTTCAATTGTCCATAAAATTGTCTGTAGAAATGTACATAGGGTTCTCACTATGGTTTTATCATCCTATATTCCAAAAGGATAACTAATCCATTACTCTGATACAGACTGTAGAGGCCCTAACATTTCTAACAATAACATTACATAAGAGTTTTGGAATTCATAAAATAATATACTAACATATTCCCAAAGATTTTAGTAGTATAGTCCCTTTGGAAACATGTTCACATAAACCATGACACATACATGAGCTACATTATCTAACACTAGGTTCTTCGAAACAAGAACCCTTCATTGACACATCAATTATAATACAGATAATCACTAACTAGAGAAGGAAACATAAAAAGGGGTGATATAAAATTCTTAGTAACTGTAAACAAGGTTGATATGTAAGAATAAACATTAGCATAAGGGTTTGAGAACATGATCATGAAAGTAGAAGATCATACCTTTCATATCAAATATCATATACATAAATCCTGGAATAAGGATTGGTAGTTGATAATTAATGAATCTTATGGAAATAAATAACCTAAAATAAGAAAAAATATCAGAGTAATGGATCATGGAATAGTTATTTACACAAAATCATATAATATTATTTACATAGAGGCCTAGAAATCACTTCCAAGACAATCTTGGTAGTGCGGGTTCACTCCACATAAATTCTTCATTGTCATAATTCACTCCTCTGACCATTTTAGTGTCATGAGTTCACTTGACATACCATCTTTGTATCCGTGGATCACTCTTATGGTCATCAAAGTAGTCAAGGTTCATTCCCAAGATCATTATTGTGTATCTAATGAGATAGAAATTTTTAACCAATGTATTGGATGGAAATATAGGTCACACCCATATAATAATGAAATCATACATTCATGTTCCACAAGATCATAAATAATCATAACATAACCCATTAAATGAAATGGGTATTATAAAAATGTAATCATATATTTTCCATTAAAAATATAGACATTATATTGATTTAATTGTAAACAAAACCCTTAAAAATAAGAAGGATTTAAAACTATATAACCGATTAAAGAGAAATTCATTTTATCAATACCAAGCCACCAAAACATAATATATTGTGATAAATAATTTTAATGGAAACATTGAATAATTTCCCCATAACCGAATGTGTAAAACCAATAGATGTTATCATAGATGGGAAATAATTTTTTATCATATATAAAAAAAATTTGTTAGTGATATATCATTACTGCATTGAAAAATATTTTTAAAAACATAAAACCATTTTGAAACCCTTTTTTATTTACATATATATGAAAACTTATAAAGAAACCATTGTAAATAATAAAACTATTTTAGAATCAATTTTCCATGAAAATGATACTCCAATATATTTTGAAAACATTTTATGAAATTATAGTTCTTGAATATAATAGATTTCGTACCAGAGAGAGATATTTCCATATTTTCATAAATACATTATCTTAAGTACAGAAGAGTGGAAAAAAATTATACAAATTCGTGGATATGTCTTAAATAAAAATTTGATAATTAAAATAATGAGTTCTCTTGAGATATGTGTTGTAATATTTCATAAAATCATTATAATAATTAACTATGTTGAAAAGTGTTGTGATTGTTTTAGTACAATCTTAGCACATGGTAAATTGGGATCATACTCTCCTTGTTACAAAATTGAATTACATGAAGCCTAAAATTTCATGAAATGAAATATTATTATGATAAAATGTGTAAAATAGATATATATATATATAGATCTAAGAATAATTTTTTTATTACAAAACACAAGTCTTAAAGACGGAATATTGAGACAATATTATTTTACTGATTTAGTAACATTTAAAACCTAAACCCCCTAAAAGAAAGATCCAAAAATATAAATTTTAATACCTATAAATTTTACTATAACAAGAATAGAATAAAAGATGGGGTAGTACATATACTCAAAAAAACGAATTAGTGGTGAACATATCATGTATCTCTAGAAACAAAAGGTGAGATGAAATCCCCATAAATTGTGACTTGAATCTCGTCATAATCATTTAAACCACCTGTATAATAAATATAATTTTATTTTATATATTTTATAGAAAAATATTATTATATCTAGTATAATATATTGTTTTTTAATTATTTAATATTACCAACTTTTTAACTATCCTATTTTATGGTTTCACTTCAGATAATATTTGTTTTCTTCTTCGTATGTGTATAAATTTCTTATATATTAAGTCCTTATAATTATATCGTAATTTTGGAATGTAAAACATGATATAAATATAAATTATATTCATTATTCTTGTACTATAATAATATATATATTATATAATTATGAAATTTAATGCACTATTCCTAGAGACCGTAAGTCGTAGGTACGTATTAACGATGTTTCCTTTTCCATTTACACATTGAAAGAATGAATGAAAATGAACTATATGTATATATGTAATATATAACATTATAGTCAAATTATAATGTTATGTATGTCATATAACTTCACTATACCCATCATTAATATATTCCATGACGTGTGTGAATGAATCAAATCACGTTGGGGGTTCGGTAGTCCACACATCCTCCAACAAAATTATCATATTAACACAAAATCGAATGTAAAAACCGATAATTGTTTCAAAATGAAAAAAGAATCTAAAATACATAATAAATATAATATATAACATATATAAATAGAGTTTACTTCTTAATTACCACCATGAGATGTGGTATGGACAAATGAACTTCCATAGATTAGTGAAGTGGTAGTTCACCCTACACATAAACAAAATGTTCATTATCCATTAGATGGTGGTGTGTGTGAATTTAGGTTAAATACTTATAAAAAAATACCCAAGAATATTGAATAAATTGGTTATTTTATAAAAACATGTAATAAAGAGAGTGGAGGGTAGGGGTAGGAAAATAAAATAAATGAGCTTGAGAGAAGTCGTTACCTCTTAATTGGGTAAATCTGTTTTGGCTGTGCCAAAAGGCTTACATGGAAAAAATTATTCCCAAATAGAGGCTACAAGGAAGTAGGGGTATCTAGGAGCTTATTTGGAAAAAATTTGGGTGATCCAAGGGTTTTTATAGGTGTGAAGTAGTGTGAGTAAATGATCCCTTCTTATTATAGAGGATGAGTGGCTCTCTTGTAAATATTTGAATATAGAATTATGCCCACATTTTTCATGTTGCAAGTGGATCAAATAATGGTCCGACGTAGATCCAAGTTATTGTAGGATAAAAATATTTCCATAAAATGTTTCTTTAACAAGTTTATAGGTCGTTTCAGGTTTTAATTTATAGTTTAGTCTGTTGTTAATGATAATTTTACCTTAATTGTTGCAATTAATTTTAATTACATTCAATAATCATATTGATCAAAAAACAAAGTGGAAATTATTAGAAATTTTAATTTATGATTATTAAAAATATTGATTTAATTTTTTCAAATTTATATAACTTAATTGGTATCAATTAACATCAAATTAATCATGTAATCGGGTCGACAAGGTGGGTTTTTGAAGTAAAAACGTTCAAAAGTTTTCTTTGTCTTTATACTCAATTTCAATATGAAATTGGATCCAATTAACTAAATTGTACGAAATAATATAATTAATATCTAACTAAACATTCAAAACAATTTAATATACAAATTATGCTTATAAATAAAAAAGATGAAAAATCTATTTTTAATTAATAGCCTTAAATTTGCACTATTCTTCCAAAAATTAAGCTTGTCAGATAAAACACAAAAACCTTTCGCGAAGATAATTTCTAAATTTTACATTCAAAAATTTATTTTATTTTATCAAATTCAATTACTAAATATCCCTAAATTGATATTTTTTATTTTTCAAAGAAGGGCACAAAAAGTGGTTCATTTGAGAGAATAATATTTTTAAACATATAAAGACGTTACAAAAAACTATTTCATTATTTAATAATATTTTTTATTTAAATAGAACATATATAAAGAATATTTGAATAGTATTGATAAAAATTAATATAAATAAATTTAATGTCTATATTATAGTTAACTCATATATATAATTATAATAGTAAAATGTTGTTTTGTCGAAACACGGGTATTGCGTGTAATGTACGTGAAATAAATGATTCATGTAATTTACACCGAGTTGATGTTACATGTATCTTAATCCAATTTGGTTCCATGTAATAGACACAATGTCTATGTCACTTGAAAGTAATTTTTTACTTATTTAATTGTAATACATAATTGAAATTTTAATTTATTTGAAAACGGTCTATAAATACTTGGGGGGTTACACATTGGTTTTTAGTTTGCCAGCCTACATGGGAGGGTTATTTTATGAAATCACATATCATATAAGATTAAATATGGATCACATCCAAACTATAGGAATTATTTTCAACTTATGATCAACTATATTTTTAGTCTCTCGTGCACTAGGATCCCACCGCTAATAACTTGATATCCTACAATCTAACAAGCATTAATGAAAACATTTATTTATTTATTCCTTTCCATAAAACAGTCACCATTTGTTAATTCTATAAATTAACAATTAACATCACATTAACATGATAATAAATCGATTACCATTCCCTCATTACATAAACTAATGAACTACATGGTTTCTCAAGATTATAAACATTTACATTCCATTCAAGTGGTAACCCATTATGTTAAAATAATCATTAATAATTATCATTCCATAATTATAGGTATTCTAGGAATCATACTAAGAAACCCTAAAAAGATAAAAAACACAAGAATAACTACCTTCCCCATGTTGTTCATGCATGAATGTAGTTAAAAATCAAAAATAACAGTTGTACTTTAATGTATATCATTTTCTACCAAGTATCAATGATTTATGAAGGAAAAGGATAATCCTAGATTAATCCTAATCAATCAACCTAGTTCTATCCATGAAACCACTATTCATATAACCTTGAATGTCACTGAAACATGATTCAACTATTAACACAAATTGTGGACACCCATTCCATAACAAACTAAATTATAATCATCCCATTATCAAATCATGTCACATACCAAGTCTCACATATAGAGAAAAATGTAGACGAAAAAAAAATAGACGGAACATGTCATCTATGTTATATAAATAATGCATTCGCCTATCACATGAATATTTTCTCACTTAGACCTAAACATATGTGTTTATAAGACAACTGGTTTTATTACCATCTTGGATAGAAATATTCATTTATCATAGGTTACGACAATATAAGTCCTATGGTAATTTATTTTAAAAAATATTAATTATTCAAAAAAGCATCCAAGCATGTCTTCAAGATTCAGCAATATTTATTGAATAATAATTACATTAACTATACTCATTATTATTTTCAACAATAATAATTTCCATATAAATGTTCTTTAGTCAATTTTATTAAAACATGGAAGAAAAATTAAAAATAAACTCAAATATAATAATGTTCGCTAGTTAATGAAATAATGAAGAATTACATATTATTTCCCATAAATCATAGTAAGTACAATTTAAAAAAATGACTCATTATTTCTTTTACCAACCAACATTATTGGAATTATTCTTTTAAACCATTCACATAAAATTTAAAATGCTAAAACCAAGTGTAACATCCCATATATTGAAATCCCTCATGTATCCACGATGGGTTGGTCATGATACCTCAAGCAAATATCCCCATATGCTAGTGTCTACTGACTAGCTGCATGAGTGTTATATTTACAGTGTGGAGACTATACCCACTTTTATAAAGTTCCATGGTAGTGGAACTAATCTATCTAAAAAATATAAATCAAACTGATATACACAAAGGAAACAAAATAATAGAACTAGGAATGTAATAGAGAACCCAATAAAATAAAATTAGGTATCATGTAATGATACGTTGATATGTATCTAAATTTAAAATTTTAAAAATTATGAATAGAATATTAATCTAATATATGATATACCCAAAATCATCTTATCCTAAATCGCATGTTGGAACTATCTCCTAACATCAAATCATCCATAAAACCACATGTTCACATGAAGGTCCCTAGTTCATGTCAAAACCAACATTCACAAAATCTACATGGGTAACAAATAGAGGTCTAGAGAGGGTGTGATTAAATCTCATTAGATGGACACCACATTTTATAAAAAAACCACTCTCAAAATATGATCATTCATCAATGTGATAAACTTGTTTATAAATTAATTCATAAATTAATAGAATACAACAACCACCTAATTCGACACCATGCCAGAATTTATATAAGCATGTCTCACAACCATTCCAACCATAACCATGTAAACATGGGAAAAGGTAACCTTCCTTGTAGCCATACTGGAATGTCTCTGATCATGTCGTGAATCAACTCCAACCACAACCATATATCCATGGTATAAAAAATCACTACACAAATCCCTCTATATAAGAATAGTGGAATAGGTTTTGGCCAGGCCTATTATATAAGAATCTCATAATGTTCTACAGAATAACACAATATATAATCATCTCAGCATGTGTTACGGCATAACCCGGTATATAATCACCACATAATGTATCAGGGCATACCATAGTATATAAGTATCTTATAATGTGTAAGATAATTTCATGATAGGAACCATATCCCTATAAGGCCTCATAAAACCATGTTGGTAATTCTTCTAATTATCATTTATCATTCAATTTACACTTTATTCCAATTCATCAAGAAAACCATATCTCATGTGAATCAATATCAAGAATTTCCTTGAACACCATTTAATTCTAAAATCATTAGTATGGAATTGGAAATTAATTGTTTCCATGGGTTTCCCCACCCAATGGGTCGCTATAAGCCACGTCAAGTCATCAATCAAATCGAAAGGCAGCCAATGTAGAATAGAACATTGTATTATCATCCTTTTATGAAATTAATTTTTTATTTTCCACTTTCATAAGATCTATCCCAACATTTCTTATAATTTAAAATTTAAAACTAGACCAAAGAGATTATATATTTACCCCTACCATTAAATGTTGAAGAGAAGAACACTTCAAGTTGAAAACACCAACAATAACAAAGGTGAAGAAGATTTCATATAGAACATTGAAAAAAATTAACAAGATATAAACCAACTGTTACAACAGTCAAGAGGTAAGACCAATTTTGTTAAAGAATGAAAATAGATAAGGGAAAACCTATCAATAACCACTTAACATGTATTAGATTCATGATGGGTTTTGTCACGACTTGACCAAATGGGGCCCCAACCATGCCTCCCAATGCCAGCTTCCATAGGCCATGGGTTGGCATCCAGTGTCGATTATGCTATAACAAAAAGTGGTCCTTATATTAAACTAACTTTATTAATGAACAATCATACACCTACATGAAATAGTGTAGATATATATAAAAAACTAAAAAATTCATGCATGCATCTATCATGAATAGAAGTGCAGCATAATTAAAAAAGGGAAATAAAGGGTCCACTGAAAGAAAACTAAAAAGGCATACATCCTAGTATGAAGGAGGAGATCACTATCAAAAAACCACTGGTAATCTCTTATTCCATGGTATAATGAAATCCATGATCAATCAAGCTAACATTCTATACCTACTCTTGGTCTAACTAGGACTCTGTCAAAGGACCTCTAGTCTTCCCATGACACAAGACATGTGCTGGTAGTGCCTGTGTACAGGTGTGTATAAGAATACTCCGTATTTTCCCCAAAAAACCCTCAATCCATAAGGGAATAACTAATAGGTGTTATTTAACACGAAATAGCTATATGGAACCCAAAGGAGATAGGGACTCCATATTAAAAACATCCTCAGCTAAACCAAATTTTCCAGCTCGACATCCCTAGATTTTCAATTAAAGGGAACAAAACACATACAATCATGTAACAATTCCCAGATATACTCAACACAATCACCATTTCTCATGGTCCTAATCATATACTATTGATGGTTAAGAACTCAAGGTTACAACACAACACTAACAATGATTTAGTGAGGTATCGAGCTCATAGAAAATAATAAGAGCCAATAAATCTCCAATAGATCTCAAAATGAATTTGATAAAGCATCAATACCTCAATGTCGATGTGACAACCACACCATTAAAGATAGAACTCAAATGAGTGTTTCCAAAAATGCTAAACTCCGCCCTATTTAGGGTCAAATGAACAATGGAGAGTCTCCCTCATCTCCATTTCCACACAACTAATGGAATACTTGCTCTTAAAACAACACTCAAGACTACTATCGCTCATATGTAGATGCTCTCAAAACTTAGTATGTTGAGGTAGTGCTAACTCCTAGTCCCGAATATCTCATAACAAGTAGTGGGGCCTGCTTCATGTTGTAACTCAAGAATGGGGGAGCAGTGCTCCATAAACATGAACCTATTCCCTAGTCGTATAGGTGAGTAAAATCCTATAAAATGTGATCCCACACCCAACCACGGTAGGAAAGAAACATTTTAGATGATTTGATCCTGAAACACCTGTTGGGGGAACCCTCTACGAGAGATGTTAGCCCGCACCCATGGTAGGGGAGCGTCACTCTATGAAATGTGATCCC
This sequence comes from Viscum album, assembly GCA_963277665.1. NCBI lineage: Eukaryota > Viridiplantae > Streptophyta > Magnoliopsida > Santalales > Viscaceae > Viscum > Viscum album. The sequence continues at coordinate 136,003,610 of OY728161.1, read as the reverse complement.
ACACCCATGGTAGAGGAGAAGATCTTCATGTAACCTGATCCCACACCCACAGTAAGGGAGAACCAATCTTAGTCCAGAGGACCTGCACCCTAATATAGGAGGGGTGTGCTGACTCTACCATACAACAAAATTGGATATCATGTGCGGTGTCATGGTAGGGGAGTGGTCCAACTGTACAAACATCATTGGGAACTTGTACTATAGTCCATCAAGGGATTAAAAACCACTGAGATAACCAACCAAAGTTATATAACCCACACCCATGACATGGGAATCCCATCTTTACCAATGAAAATAGTTACGGGAAACCATCACCCTAGTGCTATAGGGGAGTACCTAAACCAATGCCACTCTTCAAAAAACATCGATCTATGAAAATGGCCCATCACCACTCTGTATGCTTCATTTTCTGTTCTAGCCCCCTAATTCACTTTAAGATATTATTGAGGCCACCATCATGTTTTATACAGAAAACACACAGTATTGGCAATTTACTCACCACAATCTGGTAAATGTGGAAAAGGTTACATTTCACTGCAACACACCCGATGGGGACCACTTGGGACCCATTCCTAAATCCTGGAACACATCCGATAGATTGAACCATTTTAATCCTCCTAAAAAATACATGGGATCGAATAATCATTCATTCAAATAAAAACACCATGTGAAAAAATAACATTTCACCACAAATACACAAATCGGCCCTTATGCGTCCCAAAAATCGATTTTCGTTTCATCCCCAAAAATCAGTTTTAAAGTGTCCATATTATTTTTAGGGTCTCAATGCCACCAATGGCACATCAAACAATCATCAGACACAGAACATACATCTGATCAATGATTCACCGAATAATAATTAAATTATTATTATTATGATAAATGGAAGTTTCCTTCCACTATATCACAAGAATTCAACAGTAAGTCCTTTGGAGACCTCAAATTCTACTTCTCTATGAAAGGGTCACTTCTCTATAGAGAAGATCAAAACAGACCCCTGGTTTGGGAGTTACAGGGGATTAAACACCCCTGGACCAAATAGGATGTACCAGATAGTCTACCCTTCACCATGCCACCCTACAGCCACTGCTAAAAACTACCACCACCTCTATATGAATCCATTAGGTTTTCTTCTTCCAAATACATGCCTCCCTAAAATGTTTCCAGTGCGCTGTCAAAACTTCAACAGACCACTGTATGCAATCCTATGGTCAAAAAAATAATATGAAACCTATTTTAGAAACCTCAAGACATAATTTTCATTGTTACAATGATAGTTTGAAAAAACAAGATGAATATACAAGTTGTAATGGGATCAAAATATAAACCTCCTACCTCATGGCCAATTTTCAAAGATTTTAATTAGATGGACAAACCAGAGATACGACAACACAATCCAAGAGCATTCATCATCAATATCTGAGACTGACGACACTTAATTTACTCGATCACATTTGTCATTCATCATAAAGTGGATTAGGAGGGGGATGTATCTATTAATGTGAAAAACGGGGGAGATTATGGAAGATGGTTATTGGTTTTATTTTTTATTAAATCAAATATTCTCTTTACACCCCGACCTGACTCTCCTTGGCTTAACACCCTACACCGACAACGATTGTGTCTTGCCTAGGGTAAACATGGAATTATGAACTCCATCGTGGTCTCATAAATTTTATCTAAGAATACATTAATTATACAATCGATATGAAATCCATAATAAGTAAATTGAATTTGATTATTGAAATTCCCTCCATAAGGTTTCCGACAACAAGCCCCCCCAAAAAAACATATACCCATCCTAGGATAAATGACACAATTCAGATTCAATCATTCCCTTGGATATCAAATACCGCTACAATTATAAAGATAACCCTTTTTTTCTCATTGATTGTATAACAATATTTACTATTTTAATAAAATTTATTCCAGGAACACCATAACATGTAATCTCATGTCATCTCACTGCTTAGCCTTAGAATTATTTAGAGGAATATTCCAAAGACTGATAAGAAAAACCCTTGGTTGCTACATCTCCCCAACCTTAAGTATTTTCATCGATGAAATGTAAAATCCTTGGAATAATGGGAAGGACTTGATCTCTCTATTAGGACTCCGTCACCAGCATGCTCACCAATTCTCCCGGGGTTGTAAAAAATAGGCACCAAGTGTAACCAAAACAAAAGAAATGAAAGGTAGAGTTTACAAACTTCATAGGTATCATGAAATATATTTAATCACTATCAACCCTAAAGGAGATCCAACTGATGAAAGACCTAATCATCAAAAACTTAGGGCCATCACCTTTAGTCTACAACCACCCGGAACAAGCCCAAAAAACCCTTAATTATCTCTAAAAGGTTTGTTCCAACATGATAATGTTGGAAAAATACCACCTTAGCCCCATGAACCGCCCCATGACTGGTGTCAATGCCACCCTCAGAAGAATGACGTACATCCCATAATGAGGAAAATCCATCAACCCCTGGATATCCCATCACATGAGACCTTGCGAAAAAAACCTCAAAAAATAATGAGATATGTATCCTTCACAAGGATAACAAAAAAGAATTTTCAATTGTACACTTTGGGTCGTACGATCCCTTACATAACCACCACCAATTCATGGAACCAACCTAAAACTCACATGTCGAAGGAACTCATCCACCACACCTCAAAATTATCTGTATTGTGTAGCACTGACTCACCTTCATGTTTTTTGATTGTGCTTCATGGACATGTATTAGTGGGGGATGTTTCCATAATTACGGAAAATTTGAATCCAAAATGAACCACACCACAACCTCCTCATGTGTCCCACATAAAATAAAATTCTGAGAACATGAATGAACTAACAACCAATAAAGGCCCACCTAGACTCTGACATTGTGACTTATAGGGATTTCGGTTACCAAAACACTACAAAGATTCATGTCCACAAGTAAAAATGACTCATCAACCACACCAAGATAAATTATTATTTAAGAGGCACTGACTCACCCAAAATGTTTTAATTGCATTAAAAACATGTTTTGATGGGTGAATGATATCTATTCCTCATGTATTCGAAGCTACGTCGAACAACACCAACATCGTCAAAGCCATCCATAGCTCGGCCTGATAGGATGCATCCACCTGAACCCTCGAAGTCAATTCTATGCATTGTGTGATAGGTCGTGGATCCACCGACTGTACAATCAAACCAGAACATGCATCGTGACCAGGCCCTAACATGGAGACCTTTTCACTCATCAATTCAAATACCTAACCCATATATGGAACCCTCGAAGTATTCCATCATAAAAAAAACAAGAACAAATTCAAGAGACACCACAGTCAAATAGTTTTTCTAGGGATATGACTCACGAAAGGTAAGATAAACCCAAAACCCATTCATATATTATGAATGTACCATTATTCACAAGAATCAATTTTCTTAATGTATTGATTAAAAAGGTAGGTAATTAGAGTCTAGGTGTAAGGATACATTGGTCGGCTCACCAACACAAGATTTTCTGGCCTGAAAGTTGAACATGAAACATCCTACCACTACCACTATGAAACCCAAATAAAGATCACATATAGACCGACATTTCTATATGGTCCCAATGGTGGAACCTACTCTAATACAACCCTATCACTACCCAACCCAATGGGGCTCATGCTTAAACTCCCCAATCCCACCTCTATAGGCTAGAGGCTAGCATCTATCACCTTGTAAGCTATGAAGTACAATGAGGCCTTATCCTAAAGTACTTATATGCACCCAAACACATACACCTTTATGATACAGTTCATAGATATATAAAAAACTGGAAAAAAATAATACATATATATCAATCCTTAGTACATCAGATGTAAAAAAAGAAAAAATACAAGGTCCACCAATAGACAACTGAAAAAGACTCCATCCTGCATTGAAGAAGGGGATCACTATCAAATAACAACAGGTAAGATCCTCATCCAATATTCATAGAAAACCATGATCAGTCTTGCTAATACACTCTTCCTTCTCCGAGCCCAATTAGGACTCCATAAATGGACCTATAGTATGCACTAAACACAAGACATATGTGGTAAAATCTTGTGCAGGGGTGAGTATAAGAATACTCAGTAGGGGCCCTAAAACCCCCCAAACCAAAAAGGTTTTAGATGATAGGAATTAGTTAACTCAATACAGCCAGAGGGAACCAAAAAGAGAGAGTAAATCAATCTCAATACCATCCTCGACAACATTTGACTAGACATCTTGACATCCCTATCATGTCATCAAAAGGACAGATGCCTCATATACTCAGAGAACAATACCCAGATATACTAAGCTCCATCACCATGTCTCAAGGTCCCAACCATAGACCATACATGGTGAATAACTGGAGGTTCAAATGCAAGATTCACAGTTGTCACATGAGGTACCAACCTCATAGATAAAAAAATATCCAATCCATCTTCAATAGATTGAAAAAATAAATGGGGAATTAATCAATATCATGAAGTAAATGATCCAACCACACCATCCCAGGCGGAACTCAATAAAGTGACGCCACCAACACTGACATGTGCATTTTGTAGAGTTGAAAATACTGAATATATTCCCACTCTTCCACACATCATCAAATTAGAGGGAGTACTAGCTCCTAAAATAACCCACAAAACAACTCTCACTCCTGTATGGAGTGTCCCGAACCTTAGCAAGTCAAAGGGGTGATAACTCCAAACCGGTAATCACAAGTAACAAGTGGAGGGTCCTACTCCCAGCTGTAACTCATGAATGGGGGATAAATACTCTATCAACATGACATAACACCCTAGTATGATAGAAGATTACCAACCTATGAAATGTGAGCTCACACCCAAAAATGGTAGGGGAGAAACACTCCAGAAAATGTGATCCTACACCAATGTTAGTGAGCGCCATTGTGAGAGACGTGAGCCCGCACCCACAGTAGGGGAGAACCACTCTATGATACCTAATCCCAAAACCATGGTAGTGGATCACTACACTTAGGATAATGGGCCCACACTATGATACAGAAGGCGAGTATCGATTCTACCAAACAATGAGATTGGAGAGTCTATGCCCTATCCCAACAAGGGAGCAGTAAGAGTGTGCGAACGTTAGGGGGAACCTACATACTAGTCTTTTAGGGGAGTAAAATCTAAATGAAAAAACAACCGATGGTAATGAACCCACACCCATGACATGGGGAGTCCCCTATCAACCTAAGTATATAAGTAAGGGAAACATGCGTGCTGGTGCCCCTGAGGAGTACATGACCTAATGTCTCTATTCCAGAACTACTAATATCTAATATCATCCAAGAACATATATGCATTATACATTCCCTATTAATTCCACCTCGTATCCCATATGTTGTAAAAAAAATTCCTTCATTCTATTCTATGTGAAAAAAGAAGGATAGGCTATTTACTCACCACAATTGGAAAACCAGTGGAAAGAGATCTTTCCACCGTAACATGATCGAAAGGGACCTTGTGGGGATCACAAATCAATCATGAAGCACATATGATTGATCAAACCATTGTGATCCTCAAGGAAAAACACAATGGATTGAAAACTCATTCTGCTAAAACGGACACCCAGTGAAAAAGTTACATTTCACTATAAACGCCTAAACCAAACCTTGTAGATACAACACCTTTATTTATTTTTTAGAACCGAAAATTTGTCTAAAAACTTCAATCATAATTCTCTATTATCAATACACTGATGGTTCATCAGATGGACATCAGACGCATGATAAATTTTTGATCCATGGTTTGCTAAAAAATAATAAATATATTATTATTATTATAAATGGACATTTCACGCCACCGTGTCTTGATCCCAAAACCATAATTTATCAAAGAGACCTAAAAATTTAATCCATAAATAAATGGTTACCTCCTCATATATGGAACACAAAATGGGCCCCTATTTTGTGGATTTTTAGTGTTTAAACACACATGGACCAAACTACCTGGACCGGCCCACCAGACCTCTGCCATGCCGCCCTACGACCACCGTTATCCCGCTATTGAAAATTGAATCCTTCAGTAGAGGACATATCCAATGCCAATGTAAACCACCATTACACCTTACTCCATAGCCGTACATTGCTATAATGTTATCAGAGCACCGCCGAAACATCAGTGTCCAACAGGACCACTCTACCGGTCAGAAAAATGATCTGAAATCTGTTGAGGAACCAGGGATGCGATATTCATCCCTATAGTGATGATTGAAACAAATAAGAGGAATTGAAAAGGGTAAAAGAATCAAAAAAACTGTATACCTCGTGGTGTATCGGGAAAGCTTTGTGGCCATATCTATGATCTCGAGGAGCTGTTACACAATCTGGGAGTATCCACTGTCAAGATCCACGATTGATCATGCTTTGTTTGCTCGATCTGGGCAGACGTTCCACGTATAGAATAAAGGGGTATTTTTCATTTTATGTGCACAATCGGGGGGATTGAATAGGGGTGAAGTTTCTTTTTCTTAGTTTTTAATATAAAAAAGGTCCACTTATCACCCAAAACTAACTCGCCCTAACCCAACAACCTACACCGACCAAGGCTATGTCGTACGAAGGGTAAACCTGACATTCCAAACTCAACTTTGGTCTCATAAATTTTTGTTCCGAGACTCTGTTCAAAAGTTTTTCAGACCAAAATCATAAATAAATTTATTTATTTTATTTACAGAAACACCCTCGATAGTGTTTTCTTCAACAGGCCCACGCTGACAATCCTACACCCCACCTAGTGTAAACGAAAATCTACAGACTCAATCGTGTCCTTTTATTTATGATTTTAGATACTATTTGAAAGATAACCCTTTTGTACAATGTGAATAGTAAAAAAGTACATTCTATTTTTATTAATTTAATTCCATGAAAACTGGGCCACTAAATCTGAAGCCATGTCAGTACCTAGCCCTAGGATTATTCTTATGAATATTCCAAACACTGATAGGGAAAATCCTAAGTCAATAATGGTTTGTCTAGAATCAGGATAAGAAATCCAAAGTAACCTTGAATCATCCCTATGGTTAAGAGGTTAGGGATCCAAGTTATATAAATGATAAGTCAACTGCAAGATATACATTAAAACTAATTCTTGGATAATTACATGACATGTAATTAATTTACACATCATGGATTCCTTTTGAGATGTATATGCTAAAAAACGCATTTCATTATAAGAATAGGTAATTTTCCTAATCATTAAAAGTCTTGTTATTGTATCATAACATGTAACCACATCACATCCTTAATTGGTTCATGGGATGAGTCTGGTGACATTTAAACATTGTGTAATCCATTTAAATGTCATTTAAATTTCCAACAGTTCTTTTTCAGCACATTTTCAATAAAAAAATTGATTCCCCTTTATGGATTATCAACAAACCATGATCCGTTCTTAACACATAACCCATTAAAAACTAGACTCCATTAATTCATTTATAATCGTTGAACCGCATCCTTTGTGGATATTATAGGGTTTTTTAATTTTTTATTGGACCCCATGTATAATTTTATATAAACATAAGGACATCTATAATGATCCGTGACCATCAAGATTTTAAGATATGGGAAACTCACATGAAATTATTTTAATGAAAACCCTTTAGAGATAAGTACCTAGAAAAATATGTGATCTTATAGCATCCCCACTCTATAACATCGCATCCCTAATCTCCTCCAATCATCACAATGAGGTCTCGCTAAACATGTTTGGAAACAATGCTCAAATATCAAGCTCACTCCCACTGGTCTCCGCAGGTATGAAAAGATTCTACCACTTCAGTCAATCCAATGTTATTATCCTACCTGATGATATGATTTACCACTATTCATGATCTATATTGGATTCCCCTTGAAGGATGTATCTATACCAGGATATATTTTTATTAATTCTATCACCTGAGAAGTGTACTAATAATATATCTAATGTTGTAAAATGTGAATCACATTGTTCATGGAGTTTTATCATAATGGATGGACTAACCAGTATTCTAATGGACTCAACCTTTCCATTATCACAAATTAATTTACAAACCATGGGTTCATGCCTTCCAGGTTTCCTTCTATAACATTACCTCACTCTAGGAGACACCTGAAGGAATAAAAGATGACCAAACATGAAATCTAGAAGCAATCGATGATGGAAATCATAAGATTTTATCCAACTCTGAATGGTCACCAACCACCTCCCAATCAACTAAACATGCTCAGATGCCTCCATCCAGAGACTAGGTCCAACAACCATCGACTCATATACTGCCAACCAACAATGAGGTGAATGCTATAAATTTCCATAAAATGAATTAAAATTTTCCATCTAGATCGATTCCTAGAAGATATTATTATATTATAACTCGATTAGTAACATATGTTTCACTTATGAACCAATTAAATCAAAAACACAAGCTTGTAGAATATTATCCAAAGCCTAAATAGCCCACTCAAATTGATAATCAATCTAAGGATTATTGGTTGTTCCTAAAATTAACTTTAATAAAAATTTCTTTTTAATACACGACAAGGATAGGGATTTGAAATGAGGAAATTTAAATAAAATGATACTCCTTAGAACATCGTACAACTAAACTACAACACGTATGTAAAGACTACCCATGCCATAAAATGTAAAGTGTACCCTGATAAGAAATAAGTGGTATACCTTCATTTTTCGATCCAAAATATACCCCAATGCATCATTATTATTGGAATTCATTTGTAACCCTATCAAAAAATCAATAGTGACACCAGTCCCTTTCCTCTCATGAATGAGACATGATTTCTAAATACCATGTTGCTTCTCATCCTCAAGTTTCACCTACTAACTGGTAAAACAACATACCCCTATTCATTCTACATCTTTCTTCATTCGGGACAACCAGTGTTGTGTACATAGATCACAACAAATTTATTTAATACCATTATTTATTTCCCATATAAATTTGTGAAACTCCCTCATCAACTCCTCATATAATCCTATAAGAACCCATACATTTCAAAGAAAAAATAAAATTATCTACAATAAAATAGTCCTTCTAGATGGAATATACCGACAGTTTAAGTTGTCTCTTATAAATACACACCTTGGAATAGATAAATACTCTATCATGATCAGCTCCAACTGCACATGTATACCATATTTTAATTTTTGAGCTACCCACCCCTGAATCTCCTGAATATCTAGATGCATGTCATCAAATAGTTCTATAAATTTACAGTTTTCTCTAGACTCGTGCACTTACTCTTTGTACATTCATAGACTCAATGCATTATCAACAATGTTCCATAGCTCAATGTATAATCAAACACAAGGTCAAAAGACTGAATATTCACGATCAACCACCTCTAGGAATGATTAGATATCCCTGATAAAATATATACGTGATGCCCTTGGGGTTAGTGTATACCAAAAATCATTGTCTTATAATTTAATATATCTCTAATATTAGTTAATTTACCAATACTGCTAACTCCAGATCATTATTATGGTTATTCCTCTCTCGTGGTCTCATCTTTTTAGAGCCATAAGCAATCACTATATCCACCTACATCATAACATCCATTATATTGATTCTGAGTTTATCACAGTAAAAAATATATGTATTTCCCGGCATATGTAATGTGAGGATATGTTTTTTCTTCTTCTGGCATTTCGTATCCTGAAAATCTCTCTAACAATTTTTTGATGGAAAAAATATTCCCTCTCTTCTTGTTCTTTCCTGAGATCAATGATGATTGTTGGGTGAAGCCAAAGAAAATTTATCATTAAAAACCTAACAAACATATAAATATTTAAATATTTGATACATTCAAGGGATACTCTAAATATAACATGGCTACATCCTTTAATGGCTCCCCATGCACTCCTTCCTCTAAGATGATGTGGCCCATGGAGTGAACATTGTCAATCTATATACTATATTTGGTAATATTTGTGTAAATTCGATGATATATTAATGTAATAGATATTCTTTCAGTATCTTGGGAATGCTCATAAATTAATTCAGAGTAAAAAAACATATCATTGAAAAAAAACACCACAAACTAGTCTATAAAATAGCGAAAAATCCTATTTGTCAAGGCCATTAATATTATTGAATCATTGTCCAACCTAAACAACATCAATAGTAACTCATAAAGCCATACTTGATCTTAAAATCAGTCATAGGATTTTCTGATGGCCTAATCCTTAACTGGTGGTACCTTGATCTCAAATATATGTTGGAGAATGTCATAGATCCTCCCAGCTAATCGAAGAGATCATCGATGTGAGAAAGGGGATATCAGTTCTTCACCATCATCTTGATCAGTATCAGATAATCCTAACACAAGAACAAGGTACCATCTTCTTTTTTGTTGAAGATAACTAGGGAAAACCTAGGTGATGTTCTATTAGGTATGAAACCCTTAGTTTCTAAATCTTCTAAAATGACTTTCAACTCTGGATGATCTATTGGACCCATTTTGTATGGTGGGATATAAATTGGATCCAATACCAACACCAAATCGATCATGAAATTGATCTCTCTATTGGGTAGTATAGGATATAAAAAATGTATAATGTTTCCCTAAAAACAATATACCACTGAAAGAAAATAATCATGATACATTCCACTATTATCTATAGTCAGACCAGCTATTTGAACTATGATAAAATCCAATAATTATAGAATAAGCCCTGCATGACAAGCATGATGAGTCCACACACTATTGGTGATAATAGAATTCTTTTTTGGGATATATAAAGATAAATTTACTCTTATAATATTCAATGTGATCGTAGTATTAAACTAGACAATCCATTCAATGAAAAAAATTGAATAATTTAACTTCCAAGTCAAATAGTTCTAAAAGACATGGTAACCACCAATATCTAAAGAACACGTTTTCTAATATTTGATATTCTCACACCACACTCCCTAGGGTGTATCGATAGTCAAAGAACCATCCAATACATCTCTAAAAAAATAGTAAAAACATTAAAAATAGAAGATAAAAAAGGATTGTGATGATCCTATATTAAAATAAATGCAAGCTAATGTAGATGATATAAAAATTATACCTCAGGCAGTTAGAGATCTTGAATCAAAATAGGTTGGAGGTGATTTTATATCATATAGATTTATCAACCCTATACCATGGGATCTAGTATTAATGACATGTTATGTACCATGTATTTTGTATGGACACTCATGAATTGTGGTACCACATCCCCTACCTCAACCTGAAGGACTTGTTGACCTCCATCAACCTTCCTACTAAGGATTAGTTATCCCACTTATAGACTCTGGTTCCAATCCTAATCCCCTATCACTGATTTAGTTTGGGAAGATCCCAAAAAAAAGTTACAGATTCCCCATTCTGCTGCTAACACGACACTCTACTAATAGGTAAGGATATTGTGGGTGCTTGTGGACAAATATCAACACTAATAGAACTATAAAAGACCATGGTCCTGATATGGTTTTTTAATTCTCTGGATTATCTTCCCTCTCCTAGATTGGTGAAAACGATCATAGTAGCACATCTCTCTACCATAAGAAAAGATCTCGGATCACCTTACTAAAACATCATGACCATTTTTATAGAGATATCTTAGATTTACCTCCAAGATGAGTGAAATATAAATTATATCATAAAAATTCCTCAAATGAAAAACATTCACTTAAAACATTATCTTGTAGTGAAATGTTCCCAAAAAAATAGTTCCATATAGATGTAATCTTCTTCCATGGACGGTGTAAAGAACTGTAGTTTGATGAAACATTCATCATTTTATGATACTATCCTACCCTCATTTTCTATAAGCATGCACATGCAGTACTTCTCATCCATCAATTTCAATGGATATAATTAGATTAAGAAAATCATATTAATTTCATTCAATATAACTCTTCCTTCATCCCAACATTCTTTGGAATGTACCAACATCTATTGATAGATCGATGAAGAATATATGCACCAAGATTCACACCCTTGTATTCAGGTATTTTGATGTTATTAAATATTTTTTATACTGATTCTATCCACAAAATGGATTCCTAGGGTCCCCCCTCCCAAGTGAATGTAAGTGGATGTTGCAGGTGAAACTCTATCTTCAACCAAATAAATTGATGATATGGTGTGAATAGTCTCACTCTCTATGAATTTCATGACCCTATGAAAGATTTTATTAAGATGAACATCAATCCAATACATAGTATCTACCAGAATCTCCAACTATTCAATTTTAGGAGCATGTTGATTTCCACTCTCCTAATGCTCTACTCGAAGATGAGAAAGAGGCATTTTCTCTTTAATAAAACACACACCATTGAGCACTGTAAATCATGAAGTTCAACCTCAACAAGTGAATACAACATAGAAAAACTAACTCCTTGTGTCTATAAAAACAGATTTAATAGTGATTTGGCATTACTTTAATGATCTATAATTTCATTTATCAGATATAATAGATATCTGAAAAAAAAGTCTATACATACAATAAATCACATGCATATAATTATATCCTGATCATGAAATGTGAAATGAATTATATATCCCTATGTACTTATCATAATGAATGAAAAATCACATTGCTATATTCCATGAAACTAATATAAATTTATAGAAATAATAACATTGCACAACTTTTGAATCACCAAAGGTGAAATAACATTAAACTATAATAGGTGAACATTAGGAGCAATAATCACATCCATGGTCACTTCGGTTTCCCCAAAATAGGGTTTAGATACTCCATTGTATATGTTCATTAAGAAATCATGACATATCATATTCTTCATTATACCTTTACTAAATAGTAGTGAAATTTAAAAATTCAATCTCCTAGGCTTCCACGTTGTATCATTCTACAACCTAGCACTCTCTCAAGCGGTCAAAAAGGGTTGTTTATGAGACCTCAAACGTGCCTCCCAATATGCTAGAGGATTCCAAATAGTAGTGGTGTCTTGATATATATAGTGGGAGAAAAAAATCACGTTATGAAGTGTCATAGTAGTGGAAAAATCCAAATAAAAAATGAATCAATGTAATTGAAAAATTGAAAACCAACTAATTAAACTAGTAAAAATAATGGTTAACCCAATATATTAAAAATGAGGTATCATATAATTATATGATGATATGTATCCAAATGTAAACTTGAAAAAATTAAAAATAAATGAGAAGTATAACAAAAGGTAATCTGAAAAAACTTTAGTATTTAACCCCATGTTAGACCCATCTCCTAACTACATCTTATACATCAAGAAAAATTACAGCCACAAGGTCCATTTCCCTTATCCAAAAACGAATCCATGAAATCTTCTTGGGTACTAAATGATAGACTAAATGTGGTGTGATTAAAACTCCTTAGGTTGGCACAACCATGTCAAAAAGTAATCCTGACAATAATTTCATACAATAATCAAATAAACATGTGTCTTAATTAATTACAAAACTAATAAAATACAACAACCACCTACTTTGGAACCATGCTAGAATAACTCTGGGAATGTCTCACAACTATGAAAACTATAACCATATTAACATGATAAAACATATCCTTACATGGATCCATACTAGAATGTCTTTGAGGGTGACTCAAAAACATGCCTAACACAACCATTAACCCATAGTATAACAAATCATTAGGCCATGACTTCTATATAACCATCACAACATGTGCCATATACTTGCTCAGTATATATGCATCTCATCATTTTTTGGGCATAGTCTGGAATATTAGAATCTCCACATGTGTCAATGTAAGGATCTGACACTAGAATTCCAAGAGCTAATGTCAAGCTACCAATACATCAGCATAATATATAAGTAAAGAATGTACCAAATGAATGAACAATTTAGTAGTCCTGGTGAACTTGATACATATATGAGTTGTATATATAATAGAATTATTAAATAAATTATTTTAGGGTAATATATTTATTATATCTATAAAATTTCTTCAATATCATGCATATTACATTTCAATGATTAATTGGGAAAAGAAACATAATAAGTGTGATCTCAAATTCTCAGCGACGGTAAAGTACAATGGGGGAAAATGAATCATGGAGAATAATATATTTGAAAATGTAAATAATAATGAAGAAATTCCATGGAATTAATAAATGATTGTAAAGTGTATGAAAAATATTGAAAAGGAAATACCTTTAAAAGGATTTCATTTAATCAAAAAACTTATAATTAAATGAATCCAAATATATTTTGATGCAATTGTTTCATGCATAATAATAATACATGAATTATTAATAATGTGAATTCATAATTATTGGATTCCATGTATACGTCACATAACCTACTACTATTAAGACCTTTCAAAAAATGGTTTAAGTTAGTGAGTTGAAACACGTCTATTTTTCTGGGAAGAAAACATTAAGGGTTTGTCACCAACTAATTTTGTCACATGAGACTACTGATGCATCAAAGGAGTTTACATTAAATGGTACCAAACCAGTAGGGATTTTATTAACTATTACTCAAACTATAGGAAATTCATTACCCAGTCCCAACCCACATCATTTACGTTTGAAAAAATCCTAATTTATCTAATAATCTATTTAAATAAAAAAAAGTCCCATATCAAATATAAATATTCTGTATAGGATACAGATTTAAAAATATTTCCCAAATCAATCAAATAACATTAAATGAAAATAACATATTTAGAAAGGATATATATTTTAGGAAATAAAAATATCCATGAAAAATGATATAGATAGTTAGGGAAAATTCAATGTTAAATGATTATAAGAAATTGTATATTTCAAGGTGACTAAAATTAATCAAGGAACTAAATGTAAATAAAATCTGACAACAGAACAATAATAAACCATTGAGATGAATAATAAGTATGGTATCAACAAAAAATATCCCATGTGGAGTAAAATAATGGGTTTTTGTCATTGATGAGTGGAAATATTATAAAAATATTTCTTAAAAACACCCTTAATGAAAATGTCTTTACATTTTGAAAACCTATTTGAAAGTCCATTTCATTACAAGTCAATTTTGAAAACTATTTATTTAAATATTAACCACATAAATTCAAAAATTATTCGTTGATGAAATGAAATTGGGTAAATCTGTACATGCTATACAGGGTAAGAAGTTTAATACTTTCACAGAACTACATGATTATAAAAATGATTTATTCCGAAATTAGTATTATAATTCATGTAAAAAATATGTTAATTAAAAATTGGTGAATAATGTATGTAATAAATCATTTTGGGAATGTCAAAAAATTGTAGATCTTGGTAAAAAAATGGGTTTTTAGAATAAAATAGATTCTATGACCAAAGAGAAAAACAATGTCTGGTTTTATTAAACAAAGATTCTAAAAAATTTAAGTAAAAATTAGTAGAAAAATGTTATTATGACTTGATAAAATTCTTTACTAACGAAATTATAATAAAATTTATGTCCTTTTTATGAAATTTTCATATAATTTTCTTTGATGCAAAATTTAATTCCAAACATTCCTGAACAAAATGAAATTTTAATGTAAACCCATGAAAATACCATAATGTTGAAGTGAGACTCAAAAAATTAATATATTACATGTATAAAATGTATATACATATAAAAAATGTAATTAAAATAATTAATATAAAAAAAAAATTTCACATAATCATGTATTGTTAATGATGATGAGGATGTAATATAACCGAAAGAAAATAAATTGGGTTACAAAATTCCTCCCCAACTGGTAAAATTAAATTCAAATCCCCATAGAAGATACCATTCAAATTGAAAATAAAAACAAAATGAAGATAACGTTAGTCATTATATAATATATCAATTTGTGTTTTAGATACCACACACAAAATAAGTGTGTGGCTAATAGGCATTTCTCTCACATATGTAAAAAGTGAGATAAGAATCCATTACCATGCATTTCATTTCAGGTGATCATCATTTAAATTCAAATATAATTTTTTTTAAAATGATAATAACATATTCCTAAGACATATTAATATTTATTATATAATATATAATCTTCTTAAAATATCATTTTTATCATTTATTAGTATTATTTCCTCATCTATACTGTTTCAGGTGTTAATTGCCTAGTTTATTAAGTATATTGTGACTTTTTACTTGTTGATACTATCATGGATTCATCATATACATAATTTAAACCATTATTTAAATAGAATATATATATTCGTTATTTATTAATATTTAATTTTCCATTAAATTAGATTATATGAAATGCAATTCACCATTCATGGATATATTAGGTCATACGTACACATAAATGCACCATTCATTTCTTTATCCTATTAAATGAATGAAAATTCAATTAAATATATTTATATTTTAATAAAATAATAATATTTGTTTCAAATATGTTATATGGTTTTATTAATACCATACTTTATATATTCCATTTATAGTGTGAATGAATCACATCGCTTTGAGGGGGTGGTAGTCCACACATTCACAAAAGATGTTATCATATTTAAAAAATAGATATTATAATGTTATGTGTTATAAAATAATTAATGTATCATAAATACCATATAAATTTTATAAATTTTATAAATAAAAATATTTTCCATCATAAATTTCATCCAGGAAAGGTGGTAGAAAATGAACCGCATCGTTTCGTGAGGTGGTTGTTTGTCATACAAAAGAAAAATGAGTTCTTTATCCATTAGATAGATGCGTGTGTAATTTTAGATTGAATACCTTACATAAAAACAACTCTGTATATTTAGTATAATTTATTTTTAATATAATCATGAAATAAGTCAAAATTTCTGAGTAAAGAATGAAATAATTGTAAAGGGCTTGAGGAAGTATGTTACCTCTTATTCGAGTAACTTCATTTCGTTCCCACCATATGGCTTCAATGGATGTATTTTTTCGAATTTGAGGCTTACAAGATGAGGGTAAAGATTTTTATGATCTATTTTGGCATATGTTGTTTGAGAAAATTTAGCTTTTTATTTTAGAAAAACTGGGAGGGTTGAGTTCCCTTTTACAGTGGAGGTGGATTGAAATTCTTATAATTTTTTTAAAATATAATATCACCTACTTTTTTCCTATGGAATATGTATCCAATAATCGACAAAATTCAATAAAATGGAGTATGGGGTTTAAATGTTTCTGTAAAATTACTTTTTGACATGTTTATAGGTAATTTGGGCCCTTATGATTAAGGATTAGTCCCTCATTAAGACAATTTTCTCATAATTGTTATAACTAATTTTTATCAATTTCAGTAATGTTTTCGTGAAAAAAAATAACTTCACTATTTAATAATTTATAAATTATGATGATTAAAAATATTTAATATATTCCCCCAAATTCTAATCACATATGTGGTAGTAAATTGTATAAATTTATTCTTGCATACAAGACCACAAAGTAGGTTTTTAAAGAAAATTGTTCAAAAGATTACTAATCCTTTATATACAATTTCAAAGTGAAATTTATTACAATGACCTTAATTGGAATATAATTTATAATGTGTATATAATATAACTTAAGAACCAATAAATTATATAATATACCCTTTATAAATTAATTAAGAACAAAAAAATATTGAATTAAAATTTAGTAATTTTCACTTTTCATCACAAATTTAATCTTTACAGAAAAACAAAAAAAAATTACCATACCATAATTGTGATGTTTATTTTTCATAAAAGATGTTTATTTTTACATGTATTATTTATATATGTTCAAATAATTGGATTTTAAATAAGTTATCTTTTAAAATGAAGAAAAAATACCTTTAGAAAAATATTTATTTTTATGTGAAATATTAGGTTTGATCTTTTATTATGATTATAGAATCTGTTGGATTAATGTCTAAAATATTTTATTTAATATAATATATATATATATCATTAATTCAATAACTAATTTTAATTAATTTTATTTATTATGATAAATCAACATTGTGGGTATTAAAATATATTTCTATAAAAACATTCACTTTATATGCAATTGGTTCTTATATTGTCTGTTAATTAATATGTAACAAATTAATTCATTTTATATTTATATAAAACATATATTTTAATAATATGTTTAATAATATACATAAAAAATAAATTAACAACTCATTTATATATGATAATAATATTTCAGAAACATATTGTTGTTTGGTAAAAATCGGTCTTGCATATAACACAAGCCATCCAAAAAAAGTCTGTGTTGGGTGATACACAATATAAAATAGTATTGAATTAACCGATAGCTATATAATTTATTTATTTAATAGAGTAATTATATTTTATTTTATTTTGATATTATATTCCCTTATGTGCTTGGTGTTCTATGTCATACACGCTTTCAAATTAATATTCTTAATTTATAATTTTAGGGGGTTACATTCTCCCAAAATTAAATAAATTGTGTCCTAGAAATATAAACATGATATTGATTATATATTGTTTGATAATTTATATTTTTAAATACAAAATCATTTGAGTTTTTCTTAATATCTTCTCTAGGAAAAAATCGATGGGAATTAAAATGGACTCATCGACAAATGTGTAACTAGTTCTCTAAGTAAGAGAAAATCAATGTAAAAGGGAGTAATTTAATTGAAATAAATTGGTATATATTTATATGTTGTTATTATGTTCATAAATCACAAAAAATTTAATCATCAATTGAAATTTTAGGGTCATAAATACATAATTATATAATGATTTAAAACATCATCGATTCAACAAGAATTATTGTATTATGATTTCACTTTATTAGTAGATTATTTTCCTAATAGTGGGTAATTCATTCACTACCTATGACTATAACGATATCTGAAAAAAAAATATTTCTATAAATAAAATTTCAACATTTTTTTCTTGGATCAATTTCTAAAACATCCATTACCTAATTAAAGAGATATCCTAAAATAAATTCTCATTATTTATGCATTAAAATAATCTTTTTAATAGATTATAAGGCTGAAATAAGTGTGAAAAGTTAAATTATTTGTCTTAAAATATTCTACAATGTAAATATTTTTAATAAATTAATATCTAAACCTAAAAAGTAACACTAATATTTCATCACTAATAATTATTCATCGAATTATTTGACTAAAAACAAGGACATATTACCCATGGAATTATGTAGGTTAGTGGTTGGCATTAGACACTTTTCATACATCGTTCATGGGTTTATGTCCCTTGGCCTTTCCATGTTTTATGGATTTTCAAAGGGCACAAAAATAATCCTTTTCAAAAATCTTATTAATATAATTTCAAAAATAAATATGATTGATATCCTTGAAATAATTTAAAATAGTAAATAAGATTTTAACTATAGTGGTCAAAAAATATATATAAACACGTCAAAAATTTTATTTCACATAAGTCATTCCTTGTTCAAGAATTTTTCCTTTAGAAAATTTCATTTCCAAAAACCAAAAAACATCGTGTGAGCATCAATTAATAGATTATTAAAACTATGTTATCATTTTAGGATGCCTAAATATCAAAAAATTATATTCAATCTAAGACACCTCCATTTTAACCTAGTTCATCCATTGTCATTATCTATTCAATTACATTATATAATTTTGTAAATAATGTGTGAATTATCAAAATCATATCCGCTTGTATAATCAAACCTATTACGTGGTAAGACCCATTGTTGTGTACCAGGTTACACCGAGTCAATCATGACACACCTCATTTACACTTTTACCCCTATGATCATCTATGCCAAAACCACATCAAAATTTAGTATACAAATAGTTATCTATTTACAGTAAGACTTAAAAAATATCTACATTAAAAAAATTATAGTGTTTTCATATATATTAATCCTTAAATTCTACTTTAGAGCGTTGTAATCGGATAAATGTTTTCCTAAATCTAGATCATAAGGGTGCTACTAAACATTCTCAGATAAAAAATATTTTGACCCGAACACTGAAATCCTAGAGTCTTTGTCATGCTACCATTACATTGGAAATATATACCAGTAAATGTTATCCCAAGAGAACAAATAGTTTAGTATTCATGGTTAACTATACATATACACAAGTCTTGTATTAGAAAATAACATACTATTTACAACATTTTCATTATTCGAATATAATAACATTATTCCACCTACTATATCCTTTCGTATCATTTATTGTACAATTTATGGAATCATGGGGAAAGGAATCATACAAATGATGAGCTCCAATGATCAACATGGTTAATGTACTATGCATAGAAAAATGAATACATTATATTAATCACTAAGGGAAAGGTAAATAACTGATAAAAAACTCCATGTAATCAAAAATATATGTGTAATTGAGTAAACAATATGGAAAGATAAATAACTCAAAATACCTGAAATTTAATCAATAAACCGAGACCATAATGAACAAATAAATATGTAATCACAACAATATCATGGATAAAAATAACAAATTGTTTCTCAATAAAGTAAATGATTTATTATTGGACATCATCAATCTTGAACATGAACCACAAAGATGAAGAAATTTCAAAATATGGTTTATTTCTATGGGTAGAAACCCATCTATTCTACGTCAAAACAAACTTGAAGGGTTTGTATCCAGCTAATTTCATCTATAGAGACTACTGATGAATCAAGGGGATTAATGTAAATGGTTCCCAACCCATAGAGCTTTCATGAACAACTCCCCTACCCATAGGGCTTGTATTAATCAATCCAAAACCCATATACTTCATGTCTGAAGAATTACTCATATATGTAATATTATATTTAAATAGGAAATGTGTCAAAAAATATCTTTATTGAATATGGGATATATGGTTGTCAAATATTTTATCAATAAATAAAATAAATGTCAATTTAATCACCATATATATAAATGATATAGGGTTTAGGAAATATACATATCCATGATATATTTTATGGTTAGTTAGGGTATTCAATGGTCAATGATCATAGGAAATTGAATGTTTTTAATGTAAAAAAAGGAAACAAGTAAGTTAGTGTAAATACTATCCTTAGTAAAAACAATCATAAACCATCCATTGGAATAATAAAGATGTTATTGATTAAAAATATCACAACTGGAGTAGAATAAAGGGTTTTTTTAATTGACGAATTTTAATACTATAAAAAGATACCTTGAATACATTCTCAAGAAAAATATCATTTTCTTTTAGAATGATTTATGAAAACCATTTTCATTAAAAATAAATCTCGAATAATATTTCCTTATAAAGTAAGGTCTTATATATGAAAATCAATATTTTAAAAAATGTTGGAGGGAAAATCTATATATGTCATACAAGGTAAAAACAACATTTCCTTTTCATGGTAAAAAGGTTAAAAAAATAAATTGTCAAAAAAGTGAAAACAATATTACATTAGAAAATTTTGAATAACGAAAAGGGGTAAAAATTTCTTTAGTAAATATTTTTTTATGGTATGAACATTTTTAATATATTTTTAGGATACTAGGTTGTTATATGAAAATAGGTTCACTAACCAAAGGGATAAATAATATTCATTTTTTATAGAAACACTATCTCAAAAATATAACCAGTGGGTGAAAAATTATACTATTAATTGAAAAATAGTGTGAATAACCCAATAAGAATATAATGAAATTATTTATTGTGTCATTACAAAATAATTTCCTATAATGTAAATTTTCTTGTTAACTATCTTGAACTAAATGAGATTGTGAAGCAAAACCTTGAAAATTCCATAACGTTGAAGTGAGACTAAACAAATAAATGTATTATGTGTGTAAAATGTAAATCCACATAAAAAATTAGAAATAATATAATATATATTAAAATGTTATTATATATTAAATCATATAATATTAATGACATGTAGGAAGTAATATAACCCGAAGAAAAGAAAGGTAGGTTTTTAAATTATTCACCACTTTGAAACATTTTGTAAAAATAACCATAGAATATATAATTAAAATTGAAACTAAAAATACCATGAACATATAAAAATTAATTATATAATACATAAAAATGGGTATTATATAAACCTCACTAAAACATTAATCATTGAATATGACATTTTTCTCACAGATGTAAAAAGTGTAATGAAGATCCATTACCTTGAGTTTCCTATTGGGTTAAATTCATTTAAATTTAAATATAATTTTGGTAAACTTGTGCATAACTTACTCCCAATCCATATTAGTATTTATAATATCATATATTATCTTCCTATATTATCTTTTTACTCTTTTTTTAGTTTTAATTCATTATATTCACTATTTTTGGTGTTAATTGCCTAGTTTCTTTCATATGTTTGGTCATGTTACATATTATTCCAATCGTGGTTTTATCATATCCTGAATGTAAAACATGATTTAAATATAATATATATTCATTATATATTTATATATAATAATCCATAAAATTTGGAGATTGGAAATGAAATGAAATATTCATGGAGACAATAGGTCGCATGTATGCATGAATGATATATTCTTTTCTTTTTCAAATTAAATTTATAAAAATTAAATAATATGTATGTATATTTGATTCCATTATCATATTTATTTCATATATTTCATATATTTTTCTTAATAAAGACCTTTATAAATTATATATATTTCATGGATGAATTAAATTGCTTTGAGGGGGTAGTTGTCCACACTTCCACAAACGAAGTTAACCAATTTACAGAAAATTGAAGGAATAAAGTTATTGGTTATAAAAGAATAACATAAGAATAAATAAATAATAAATATTATATTTATATATAGTATATAAATATCATCTTAATCCTAATACCCAACCATGAAACATGTTAAAGTAAAAATGAATGACATTATTTCACGAGGAGGGAGTTCGCTGTAGAGATAAAAAGTTAGTTTATTGCCCATTATATGTATGTGTGTGTAAGAGTAGGATGAAAAAATTACATTAACACATATTATTATAATTATGATACTATAATTTTTATATTTGAATGTAATAATTACAATTTAAGGAGTGGATAAAAAAATAAAACTAAAGAGAATGAGGAAGGATGTCACATCTTATTCCAATAATTTATTTGAATTTTCACCAAGTGGATTCCATGGAATGAATTATTAACGAAGTGAGGACTATGGGATTATAATATGTTTTTATGAACTATTTGGGTATATATTTATCCAAATAGTATGTCTTGAGAGGTATTAATAATTTTGGGGGTTGATTTCATTTTTATAGTGGAGGATGAGTGACATTATTGTAAATATTTTATAATGGAATTTTACCCAAGTATCTCCAATGAAAAGATGATCCAATAATTTAAAAAATTAGTAAATCATATGGATATATACAAAATATTTCCACTTATTGTATTTTGGACATGTTTCTATGTCATGTTTCCTTTATGTTTAATGTTTAGTCTCTTGTTGAGCTAATTTTTTCCCTAATCCGTGTAATTAATTTTAATCACATTCTATAATAATTTTAGAATAAAACTATGTTTAACATATAGTAAATTATAAATTATAAATATTATAAAATTTTAATCCATTTTTCAAAATTAAAATCACATAAGTGGTTGTAATTAATCTAAATTGAATCTTGTGGATGGGACGACAAATCATGTTTTTAATGTAAAATGATCGATAAATTTCTAAACATTTATATCCAATTTCATTGTAAAATTTATTCCAATAACATAATTTGGATTAAATTTTATTAAATTGAGTTAATATTACATTAAAACAATAAAAAATATAATTTATCCATATAAATTAATACGACAAAAAGGTGTTTTTGTATAAAAATTCAGTATTTTTCAGTATTCCTCAAAAAATGAAACTTCACAGAAAAATTCCAAAAATTACCAGTAAAATAATGGTTATTTTTATTATTAAAATTCAATTGTGTACTGATTTAATTTTTTTAAATGTTTAAAATATATTATTTAAATTTTTTTCTCCACTAGATTTTAGTAATGGTACCTTTTGAAGTATATTGATTTCTATGAAAAATATTGGGTTTTTCTTATCTTATGATTATCAAATATATTGGATAAATTTTATATATATTTTATTGATTATAATATATATATATATATATATATATATCATTTATATCACTCAATAATGTAATTTAATTTAATTTATTAGGATAAAAAACTTTTTGGGAATAAAAATAGTTTTTTATACAAACATTGCATTTATATTCAATTGTTTCTTATATTCATATCTAATTAATTTGTAACCAATGAATTCATTTTATATTTATGTAAAAAATATATTTTCATATGATCATTAATAATATCAATAACATCTAATTTAATGTCTCTATTATATCTTATAATAATAATATTTTAATAACAATGTTTTGTTTGGTAAAACCATTTCTTTCATACAATGAATGCTATCAAGGAAAATATTTATTGAATGCAACACATCAAATCTTAGGGTTTCAATCATTTTGACATAAAAAATATATTTATTTAACATAGTAATTATATTTTAAATTATAGGGATATTATATTCCCTTACGTTCATGGTGTTTTGGGTCACACATGACATCGAATATAATATTCCTACTTTAGAATATTGGGGAGTTATATTCATTGAATTGACAGGTATATAAGAATATCATCATGTGTCAGGTTATTTCTAAGTTTATAAGAATCTCATCATGTGTCAGAGAATATCACAGCATCATGCATATCAAAATGTGACCAAATACAAAAAATGGTTAATTATACTAATTATAATTTTTCATTAAATTTACCCATTATTTCAACTATTCAACTAAACAATTCCCATGAGGAATATATATAAAGAAATTACTCGAATCACATGTCATGATAAAATAATTTTTAATCCATTGACAAATAACTATTTCCATATGTTCACTTACCCAACATATAGCCATAATCCATGTCACATCATCAATTGAATCCAAAGGGATCCAAAAAAGAATCCAAAATTATATTATCATCTTTAAATTCATTTAAATAAATATTACAAAAATTCATTAACTTTATCAAAATATATAATATACATAAAAAATTGAAATTATACCATAAGGGTATGATTTAGATCCAATACCTTGAATCAGCGAATAACATAATGCTTCTAATGAAAATTATAATAAGAGATGAATGCGAAGATGATTACGGGGACAAAATAGATCAAAACTGATGTAGATGAAAAGAAAAAACAACTATGGTCAAGATATTACATCATAATAGTGATTGAATGATAGATAAAAGGGAATCTTAACAAAAAATCCCACCGAGGATTTGATATCTGATCGAGAGGTCCATAATCATGTAAGGAACTCCAAAATTGCATAGAAAAATATCTAATTTCAATAGGGGAAGGTTGCACATGAGATGAATGAGAAATAATCCACATGAAAAACATTAAAATTAATTCTCAGGAAATTAAATTGAATGTAATTAATTTACAAGTCATATATAACTTTTTAGACAGATATGATGAAAATTATGTCCCTTTGGATGCATATATAATAATCAATAATATTACTTGTCATGTGATTGGTTCAAAACACATAATTATTTCACATAATGAATTAGTTCACAACACGAGTATGGTAACCATTACAAAACATGAAATACATCTACATGATGATTAAATTCCCAAAATATAGATTTTAGACCGTGTTCATTATAAAAACCGGAACCCATATTAAGGATTCTCAACTTAATTAAAACCCCTAAAAACACAAGACTCATTTATACATAGACTCCATTAATTCAAATAGAATTCATGATCTACCCATACATGGATCCTATCTTGTTTTCATAACCTTCCTCACAACCCATGTATGTATTTATTCAAAAAAACATACATTCATGATAAAACGAGACAACTATTATTTTAAGATGAGGAAAATATCAGCCAAAATATGTTAGCAAAAATTATAGAATGGGTCCTTCGTATAATTTTTTTTGGATTTACATGATGTATTAAAAATGTTATAAGAAAATCATACATATATAATACAATCTATCAAGTAAAAATGAAGAAAAATATTATATTGGTTGAAATACATGTCAATCCTACAACAAAAAATCTTTATATTTCATTAATACGGTTTATTAATTTTAGGGATAATTTCACTAACATCCCAAGAGATAATAAATATTTACATTATTATATCATATAACAAATAAATAGAAGAAAAAATTCCTTACCTCAAGGAATTTTCCATTTTATTATTCGTAATTTAACTACAAAAATCAACTCTAATCACCCCTTCTTCCATGAAAAATGATCCCCACAATAACACTCTTCTAGAATTGTGAGAAAAAAACAATTAATAAAACATAATAAGAATACTGGAGATCAACTTCCATAGTATGGAAAGATAGAACATGAGGAATAATATTGAGTAGAGAATAAACACCAAAAAGATATAAAAATATTGATACATATTACCATAATCAAAAAATTATTTTGGGATCAATACTATTTTAAAATGATTTAAAAACCCTTCAAATAACACCACATGTCACCTAGTTTTTGGAGGGAAAAAGTGGTTTTGAGGGAAAAAACGTTTACTATAGGCTTTTTAGGTACACATCAAGATACAAATTCAAGGAATTAATGGGTCATTAATTTCAGGAATACCCTGATTTTATGATCTATTGAAAACACATCATGTTAATCCAAAAACCTATAATTAATACACATTGTGCACTTCATGATCACATTTTATGTTTTATTGAATTATTCATCACATTTAAAGCTTACACATTCACATTGTTAATATACCATAATCAACACCAATTTAAGCCGATAATCCACCCTCACAGAAGCCTCAAACATTTATATTGGTTATATATTCATATAATTCTAGATGTAAACAATAATTTGTTCCGCCAACTTCCCTTTCAGCTTCTATACTACATTTACCGCCATAAACTCCTCGTGTAATCAAAATTAAATCTCCCAAAATCAAGTACACCTACTCTAAGATTTTTCAACGCACTAAAATTTTAGAAACTTAAAAAGGGATGGTCTA
Source organism: Viscum album (assembly GCA_963277665.1). Lineage (NCBI taxonomy): Eukaryota > Viridiplantae > Streptophyta > Magnoliopsida > Santalales > Viscaceae > Viscum > Viscum album. The sequence goes on along the minus strand of OY728161.1, from coordinate 135,976,630 downwards.
TAAGGATATACTCCCTTGAATTAGATACTTATCCAAAACGTATCATCCTAGATAATTCAAAACCAAACCTGGAGATAATGAAATGAAAATTGGTCATCTGGATATCCACCCTATGAGATACCTCTCAATAATCTCACCATAATAGAAGTTCCACCCCATCATACTTATGAATACTGTGAAAACTATTCCACAATAGAAAAAATAAAATCACTCTACTAGGGATAAATGTATACAATAAGAGTAAGGACACAAAAAAAGGAACTTAGACGAGAGGATCCATTTAATATTCTGGATAAAGGTAAAATTTGGATAATGAGAGTCACTATACGAGAAAATATAAGAATCATAAAACTGAAGATAATGAAATCACATTCATAAGTGATCCCGTCAATGATAGAATTCTACCCAAGGAAACTAACCAAAGGAATATCAAACATGTGAAACACTTTCTCCTAGTAGTCATAGATATTCAAAGGCTTCCATAAAAATGATGCACTATCATCATAGTCAATCTATCCTCAATTGGTGACATAAGATTATCCGTGGAGATAATGTCTAACCAATGATGCATGGAATACATCATATTTCAAAATAATCTATGGTGGAAGTTATATATGATAAATAATATCTCCAACAGAAGCCAACATCTTGAATGGCCTAAAAAATTAGGTAGAAGGTTTACCCAAATGATAAATAATTTTCTACCCATGATGAGGATTCAGATTTTGGAACACATGATATCATAGAATGAATGTATAAGTCTCATCTCATAATCAAAGTTGAACATATGATGATCTTACACTACTATCACCCTCATGCAAATCACTAGAACCATCTCCATTGTGCCTTATTCTAGTTCTATCTCAAGAATTAATGACTCTCTGACCCCTTTTCAAAATAGTAGAAAATAGAATGGTTATCTATAAAATTAATTAAATTGTTTTATACCAATGATAGAGTGAAAATTATTATTGTAATAAAACTAAGACAAAGGAAGGGTTCATATACAAGATTATCTAAAATCAAGGGAATAAATACAAAAAAAATCTTCAATTGTCTATATAATCTAATTCATCTGAACTTTATCCTATAGCTCTAATGTAGTGATATTGTTTTTACTGAGATCCAAAATAATTCTATAGAACTGTTTCGTATCGGTTCGAAATGCCCAAAGGTTCCATATCCGACGATACGTGGACCTGCTTTCCAAAGGCAGGCATTCGCTGGGCTACTTGGCCAGTGACACTTAAGAACTCACATTGGTCGAGATGATGGGATGTCGGGCTCATCGCACCCTTTTGGGGGGAATTATTTCTTGTTCTGGGACTCTCTTATAGATTTATGACTTATTCATATGTTCACAAATCATTGGTTTATACCCAAGCATAGTATCCACAGATTACTCCTGGCTGGCAATGGTCAGCTGGACGTAGGGGTTCAGAATAATTTATGCCCGAGGTTTACCATCCCTCGTTGGATTAATGACCCTAAGGAGTATGGACTCACTGAGACGGCACTGATTTAAAGCATCGTAACTGGGCATTCTTGAGATTATTGTCATCCAGGGGGGACAGATAACAACTTGAGTGTTTGGATCAAACCCGTGATACAGGCTTCTTATGTATCCTGATGAGATGAATCAGAACCCTCGTAGTTCAGAAATACAGTTTAACGTCATGCGGGACGAAGGATGAACCGATGTGAAGGGGGTCGGAATGACCGATTTTTGGGATTGAACCTTGTAGAGGTTTCCTATGTACCATTCCTTAACATGTATCAATGTCCTCGTAGTTCTCACTAGAGTTTCAATGAACCGACGTGAAGGTGGACGCGAGGGTCCGGTGGTGATCGGACTTGAACCTCTTGGTGGTTTCCTACATTCCCTTCCTAGGAGAAAGGGATCAATGACCACGTAGTTCGAACTAGAGTGGGGCTCACGCTCTGAGGCATCCCAGGGTAATGGATTGGGGTTTACACTCTGAGGAGGCCCATGGTAATGGATTGGGGATTACACTCTGAGGAGGACCATAGTGTCGATTGGGGATTACACTCTGAGGAGGCCCATGGTAATAGATTGGGGTTTACACTCTGAGGAGTCACATGGTTTGGATTGGGGCTTACACTCTGAGGAGGCCCATAAGGGGATGTCATGGTCGATGATTTTACTCTAAGACCACGTGAGTCATGATCGGTGTGAGGAACAAGAGGTAGAAGGGACTAGATGATCATGTCGTGAAAGGTGCATCCGTGGATGGTGTTGTGGGGCTTACGCATTGAGCAGCCCAAAAATTCGGGGCTTACTCTAAGATGGATTCCCATGGTGACAAAGCATAGTGGGAGAGGGACTTTTCCCCAAAGAGGGATGGAACAACACCCTTTCCCACTATGCCCTATCTTTTTCATGGTCATAGGGAAGTACAGAGGTTCATGGGGGATTCCTTCTGATGGGTAGTCCTCCATGCCCCGGAGAGGGGTGAAGTGCCCCAGTCCAAACAAGTGGAGGGGCAGAAGGTTGACTCCTGGGCTTGGATTCCGCATTACCATGGGAATGTGATCCCAGGAATGCATCAGAAATCCTCTCAGGGGCCGTAGAAACCCCATCGCCATCGCTTAACATGTGTATGTGAACTCAAAATGCCACATTGATGTTCCTGAAGGTTACATCACACGGGTCAAGTGGCTTTGGTGGAGGCCTTGGATCGGGGCCGGTGAATGGTCTGATGAGGGGACTGCGGAGGATCAGGCCGGATTGGAAGGAATTTAGCTGGCTCGGGGAATCAGAACTCCGAAGGATCTGGCAGTCCACACAGGTATATGAGTGGTGGCGCCCTTCATGTATGGAGGTGCTAAGTGGCTGGAGAGGTCGTCCGCGAACCAGGGTGGTCCGAAGAATGATGGGCATTCCGGGAAGCGGGGTGGTACGCAGCATGGTGGCATCCTGTGAACCAGGGTGGTTCGCGGCTTCGGGTTCAGCCCACATATCAAGATGGTACACAGAATGGTACATGTGAGCAGTGGAGTCCAAGGGCGATGCCGGTAGGGGGTTCTTCGTTCGAGGCTTCGCCCACGTAGGAGGGTGCTACGTAGTGCGACAGATCGGAAAAGCGGAATAAACTCCCCGATCCGTGGGGGGTGTATTCGCAGAGGGGATATGGTTTGCGGTCTTCTTTTCTTTGTTCTTTTAGGTTCGCACTTCACCAAGTTGTTATCCGTTTTCGGTTCCTTATTAATTTTCTTCCAGCTTCATACCTGTTCCGGTTCGCGAACTGGAACATCGCTGTTTGCAAAATCCTAATCTCATTCATTCAAAATCCTTCCAACCGAATCTGATCAATCTCCAAAATTTCCTCCTTTGCTCTTCCCCCTTAGTCTCCTTTTATAGAGTGGGGAAAGAGATGTATCTGTTCTCATGCGGCACCTTTTGTGGAATCCCATGATCAGAAAACTAGTTTACAGATGACTTGGTCAATCCCCAACTCGCAGGGGGCATTGAACGCACGTCCTCTGCGATCCAAAGTAGCGCAGGGAGTGCTTCGCGGCCACGCAGGGTTCCGCCTCCATTCCGTAAATGACAGCGGATGCGGCCTGGGCCGGTCGACGCGGTCCGTGGCTCGGGCGGTTCATGATGGTGAACCGGGATGGCGCTCGTCTTGCTTCGCTCCCACAGAGGGCTTCCACCTCCATTCAATGAATGATAGTGGTCTGTGGAGGGGGTGATTTGCGGAACCGGTCGTGCACCGTTATCACTGGACTGGTCGGTGGGCCGGTTTAGCTTATTCCATCCTTTGCGTATTCTCTACACTCTTCCCCAATTCTTTGTTGGGGAAAGTAGGTAAAATCTACCTTGGATTAAAGGGGATTCTCATTCTTCCTTTGTGGATTTTTTGGGACCCTACAAATGCCCCCCCCCATTGGAATGGGCTCTAATCAGAACAAAGAGGAGGCCATTCTGATGTAGACTGGTACTGAAACATGGATGGTTTGTGGTAAGGGAGTGGACCCAGTAGGGGACCACACCTATAAATATTGGGGCCCTTCCTTTGTCTTATATTGGATTATTCACGAAACCAGATCTCTATCGCATTTTTTCTCAGTTTGCTCGTTCCAATGAAAAACGCCTCGTCCGCAAACTAGCTGCCACTTCGCGAACCATTCCTCGTCCGCGGTCGCCTTCACCCACGGACCAATATCCCAGCCGCGAACTAACACTTTTAATTAATTAAAAAGTAAGTCACGACGGGCCGTGTGGAAACTCGATCTGCGGTTTTGACGGTCCACGGTCTGAAACCTTCCATATTTTGAAACTTTATTAATTCTTCTGAATCTAATTATTTAAACCTGCGATTAAGATTCCGCGGAGCAACCTAGTTTGCGATTTTCTGGCCAATGCTCCGTGGGCTAGAGTACTGCGGACCACTTCCGCGTAGGATTGGTTTGCAGGATGCAGTCGTCACGAACCATATTTTGAGGCCTGCTTGCGGACCTTGTCATGAGGGCTTCCTGACTCCTTTTCCAAATGATTGGTATTTTTTTCTAGATTTTATTATCCCGGACTGACCATTTTCCTTGTTTTCATAATGCTGGGAGAAAATATGGTCCCCCTCGTCCTGCACCCAGGCCTACTACCGAGCCTCTCCCAATAGGTTCACAGAAACGTCTAGATATGATTCGTAGAACGGAAGGAATTAAAGAGGACCTCAGTTGGTCAATCATTAATGATGATGGTGTATTGAAGGAATTTCTCTCTCTTGAGCTCTTGGGTTATCCACTATCAAATCGGCTTCCGCTTTATGGCTTCAGTCTTCAAGATGACGCACCTATTCCCCCTACCTTCTCAGGTCTTCTGTCACCTTTCTTGGAAGCGTCGCCGAAGTGTATTTAGGAGAACCTCATCCAATCGGGGGAGATAATCTCTGATCCTGATCTGAAAGGCACTCTCATATTGAGAGGCTCTGTCTGGACTCAAAGCAATAAGTACGCACAAGACTTCTCTCAAGATTCTATCCTCATGAGTTACCCCTCCATAATCAACCTTGCTCGAGTGGACCCTGACGCTGGGTGGATTTCTAGGTGGGATCTGCTGTCTGGTGGGCATTTCTCGAATGACAAGGCCTGGGCCTTTTGGGTCCATTATCATTGCTGAGAATCTTGTGAGTCGCCGGAAGCAGTCAATTTGTACTCCGCAGTGTGGGCCTCTCAGTTTCTTGTTTACCCACCATCTTTGATTCTGCCTGACCTTCTCAGTCGCTGGTGTTCAAGCACTAATACATTCCACCTTGCCCATATTGAAGGTGGCATTAGCTTGTGGGACATCTACCAGTTGGGATGGCTTCCGATTATTGGTGAGATTTATGACGAGTTTCTTCCTACTCCTGACTCATGGGACGATGTCGAACAAGTGCGGTAATTGATGTGGGATCTGCTGGTAATGGAGGAGCGGTCCCTGGGTCAGGCCTTGCGTGCTCGCTCTCTTATTCCTTATAGAACCTAGATATGGTTATATATGAACACCACTGGTCTTGTTCCGAAGATCAAGAGCCCTAGGACTCATCATTCTCAACAGTCATGAACCTTCCCAGGTTCCTACCAGGCGGTTTTGGAGGTGGGAGACTACCTTTTATGAGGTTATGAGGTGAACCTTGGTATGCAGCCTATGCTCAGATTGGCAGGTCTGTTTTCTGTGTTTTTCAGCGGGAGGCTATTACCTTCTCGAGATATCAACTGAGGCATCAAGGCTTTCACCTTGATGATGGTAGTCGAGTTGGCAGAGGGTCGCCCGGTGAACTTGGTCGTGCCCACATTGGCTTGTATTTACAAACTACTAAGCCACATACAGGTGGTCGGTCCACTGTACAATTTGAGGGGGCCATTTAAATTCTTATACAGGTGGATATCACATCATTTCCACTGTTATGAGTATTTTCACAACACAGTCATCCCGCTTCCTCCTTTTCGGCCTACCTTGCTCGATATAGCCGGGGTTCGCTTGAAGTCCCTCAGTTCTGATGAAATCATCAAGATTCTGAGTGACTTCTCCCAGTTTACATTCTCTCCCTACCCAGCTCCTTCCGTAGTTTTGGTTGATAACCATAGGGTGGGCCTAGAGGAGCATTCTTACATTATTTCACTGCGGGATGGGTTACTATCCGCGCAGATTGATGGGATTTCTCTGTGCAAGTTGTATGCCCCCCATCGTTTTTTCCGCCAGTTTGGGTGTATGCAACTCCAAGTTTCCCTTCCCCCTTCATAGGCTCGAGGACTAAACCTGGCCACTCTCCATCAATGGTGGTTGTTGCTGATGCAGGAGGGATTTGACACAATAATTCCCTTGCCTAGAATAGGAGCTACTGTCAGCCTATCCTTGGAGTACGCAAGAATGCGGGTAAAACATGATCCCAATGGGATCCTGGGGAAGGATTTATGGAAGGTTCTCAAATCAGGAGTCATTGTATCTATTGTGCCTAATGCCCCTTCCTCATCGGCTCTGAGGGAGGACCGAATAATGTCTCATCGGTCAAAGCGACTCCTGTGATTTTCCTCTCCCAACCCCTCTATGGCCGAAGTTCAGAAAGACCCCACCCTCTTGGATGTGGATGAGGATGACCATTTTTCTTGAGGTCCTAAGGAGAAAATGCCTGATGTTTTTCTTGCCGATACTAGAAACTTGATTACCAAGCTCAAACTAGGGTTAGAAGCTTAAGACCATCCAGCTTCGGATCCATCATCTAGCGTTCACATATCTTCACTGATCACAATGCCAGACTTTGTTCTCTTTCTATCTATCAAGGATACCACAGATCCTCATTTCATGGTGGATCACCAAGATGTGCGCAAGTGGGCCTAGCCCTGGATTTGTGAGATTGTCACCGAAACTCCTCTGGTCGAGATGTAAACTAAAATTAAAGCTCTCCGACAACTCTTTCTAGGTTTGGGGTCCAGTGGATTTGACTATCGGTAGTTTCATTCCCTTGATTTCCATGTTGTCACGGCCCGTGAGGAAATTTCCACAATTGAATGCAAAATGTCTCACATTGTTACCTATCATTGCATGACCTTACCATTGGAGGAATCTTTGATAAACCCCTATCAGCTGATAGAACAGGAGGCAAGCTCTCCAGATCAGGCATCTTCCCTATCCACCGAGTTGCATGAATATAAAGTACGAGCAGTGATGCTGAGGGATCAGTTGTCAGATCTGACTGCTAACCTTGATGTCACCAGGAAAGGAATCAAAGATCTCAAAACAATAGTAGGGCACACTCGTTTGGTGGCCGAGGTTGAGGCTAGGGAGAGGGCTGTACTGGAGCAGACTTGCAACAACCTCTGTTTCACGGTTTCCGATCATATGGAGAGAGATAGCCAGGCTCCTCTATGACGATCAGAGCCATTCTTATACACTCTGTTTTTCTTACCCCTCCTTTTTTTGTTACTGTTAGGGAGAGACCCTAGCTTGTGGACATCCTCCCTTTTTGTTCAAATGAAATACAATCTTTTTCAATCGTTCCCTGCTGTAAAATTGACTGTTACTAGAGAAATTGTTGTGTAAATAACAACTCACTGAATCAAAATTAATCATAATTCAGGAAAATAGAAACACACTCTAACTTTTTCCTGGCTCATGGGATCCAACGAGCATAGTTTGATGATTTCTATGGTTGTATATAAAACCCCCACAAACTATGTGCCTTTTTCTTTTAATACACTAATCTTGCCTGGGCCCAACTGGTGTAGACCCAGCGGGTATGACCTGACTTTTGCTTATGTCACCCATTTCTTGTTTTTGGCCTAACAGGATTAGTGCCTCTTTTTGTGAGCGGTTTAATGTCCTGCAGACAATACTATCATTTCTGATGTTTTAGTTCGAACAACTTTCAGGAGGTATGGTGGAGTGAGGGCCCCAATGAGGTTTGGTTGATTAAAAGATGTCTCAATATCCTACAGAAGCATGTGGGTGGAACTTGTTTAGATTTGAACGACATGCAGGGCATGTATCAAGGCATGGGATCTGTATCGGTGTAAAGAGGTAGGAAGAGCATCACCTAAAGAAATCTTTCCTTTGTTAAACGGGACAGGAGATATAAATATGCAGAGCCGCAGAGGGCATTGTATGCATAGTCATGCAAAGGTTTCCTTAAGTTAATGACTCTCCATTTCTGATGGCCTAAGGACTTAATGGATGTCCGGCTTATGGAAACCACCATGGGCGGCTTGATGTATAATGAAAACCACTAGGGGCGTCTCAGAAAGGGTATATGATGTCTGAAAAGGGTTTGAGGACTTCTGCATTAATCAGTAGTGTGGAAGCAGGGTTCTTGACTTATGAATTTATCTAGAATAAAGGATGGTTGGAGATTGGCATAGCTTAATGTCATGTAGCTGGGACCTCATTTAGAATGGAATAGCTTCTCCTGGTTCTTGGTAATCTCATCAGAGATGTTCTGCCATATTCAGGCAAGGTTGTGAAAAAGGCTGGTAAACTGTAGCTCAGAGGGTTTTCGAATCCCATGATAGACATGGGGGCTCAAAGTCCAAGAGGCATACGGAGAGAAGCATTTCCTAAATAAATCACAACCTTGGTAGATGAGCTAGGGGTGATCAATATGTAGAGCCACTGAGGGCTAGGTATGCATAGTCATGCAAAGGTGTCCTTGGGTCAATGATTTCCTTCTCCCGATAGCCAGGCAACTTCAAGGAATTTTGTGATTCGGGATGACTAGGGGTGTTTTATGAGAGTTCGACTCTTTATGAGTACATAGTATGGTTTATGAGGAGATGGTTCCTAGATATGGGGAAGAATCAAGGCTACATTTCCCAAGAATGGGGGAATTCATTCCTTCTCACACTGGTGGGAGATAGTGTATTTTTCAGGTGTGACCCGTGCATTGGGGGACAAAGGAAAGCCTTAGTTTCTTATAGAACCAATGACAGGTTTGACTGTACAGTTTAACGGCATGCGGCAATGACGACTTCCGTGCAGTTTAACGTCATGTGGTAAGGACGACATCCGTGCAGTTTAACATCATGCAGTAAGGATGAGGAGCATTGTTAAAAGATGTTGTGCAGTTTAAAATCATGTAGCGAGGACGGGGGCATTTTTTCCCATGTTGTGCAGTTTTAACATCGTGCAATGTGGACATGAAAAATATTCCATGCAGTTTAATGACATGTGGTAAGGATGTAGTTGTAAAGGCCACTCTTGATCAGAATGTAACTGGGCTTGAACATCTCGGCATGCCCAAGACATGGAGAGGGGTTTATTGGTGTCAATAGCGGTTCCGAGGCTTCTTGGATTAGGATAAATGATATGGGAGCTCTGAGGCTGGTAAGCGTACAGAGCTAGGAAGAGTATCACCTGAGGAATTCTTGCCATTGGTAGACGGGTCGGGGGATATCAATATGCAGAGCCGCTGAGGGCATGGTATGCATAGTCATGAAAAGGTGTACATGGGTCGATAGCTTTCCACTTCTGATGGTCGTGAAAGGTTATGTGGATCCGCGATTTTCCAGGCCACGAAGTCTGTCATTTGGTAAGAAAATATCTCGACATGTCAGGAATATTCATCCCTTGTTGTTGTTAAAGCATAGAGTGCTCCCTGTGCTGATTTATCTTTCACGCTGAGGTGTACATTCACTCCATGCAGTTTAACGTTGGGCGGTAATGATGATGTAATCCTAGTTTAGTGGTCATAGAGCTCAGACCATTGGGTAACTATTGATGAAATCACTGAAAGAACAATTTAGTTACCATGCTCTGATATACTCGGAACAGGGTGGGGGATGAAGGTTGTAAACTGTAACTCTGAGGTTTCCCGGATCAGGAGATGTGGTCTGGGGGCTCTGAGGCCGGTAAGCGTACGAAGCTAGGAAGAGTACAGACTGAGGGAATCATCCCTTTGGAAGATGGGCCAGGGGCTATCAATATGAGGAGCTGCTGAGGGAATGGTATGCATAGTAATGAAAAGTTGTCCCTGTGTCGATAGCTTTCCACTTCTGATGGCCATGAATGATTATGAAAATCCAAGATTGCCCATAGTACAGAGTTAGGCATGTGGGGATAATGGTGTCTGAGCATGCAAGAAACATATTAACTTCCATTGTCCATTAAGTTAATGTAGCCTAGACCTGGCTTAATGTTCATAGGTCCAGGTCGTCATGTCAACCACGGGCAGATATGTAGGCTAACTGGGTAGGGATACCCTAGAAACATTTGGATGTGAAAAGGGGGGATGAATATGTAAACCACTGCTCCATAATATTCTGGATCCGTAGATATGATATGGGGGCTCCGAGGCCGGTAAGCGTACGGAGCTAGGAAGAGTATCACCTGAGGAAATCATGCCTTTGGTAGACAGGCCTGGGGCCATCAATATTCAAAGCCGCTAAGGGAATGGTATGCCTAGTCATTCAAAGGTGACCACAGGTTAATAACTTTTCACTTCCAATGGCCGTGAATGGTTATGAAGATCCATAATTATCCGGTCCCTGGAGTCTGATGTATTGAGGGGATGCATCCTAATATGCAATGATTATTTCCAACTCGTTTTGCCATATATCTTGGGTGGGTCATGATGAATTCCATTCAATTTAAACGTCTTGCGGTGGGGACGAAGTCCGTGAAGTTTAAGGTCATGTGGTGAGGATGATGTCCGTGCATTTTAACGTTGTGCGGTGAGGATGAAGTATGTGTAGTTTAATGTCGTGCGGTGAGGACAAAGAATTCCCCCCATGAAAATCTGGTCTGTATATGGTGGAAAAGGGCATTTTAATTCCTTCTTTTCCTTGCAGTTTAACGTCGTGCGGTAAGGATGAGGAAGACACCCCGTGCAGGTCTGGCCCTTACACGAGGGGAAAAGTCATTTCTTGAATTTCATTTCGGGGTGGATGGGCCAGGGTGAAGGACCCTAGCGTCACTATGTATCATGAAGGGGAAGGAATCAAGCCTCATGTATTTCTCTGATGTATGTGTAGTTTAACGTCCTACAGTGAGGACAAAGAATACATCTCGTGTAGGTCAGGTCTATACACAGGGGGGAATTTTTTTTGAATGGATGGGACCATATGGGGAACCCAGGCATCTCTACGTATCCCGTGAGGGCAGGAATCAAGCCTCACGTAGTTCTTTTAAGGGAATACACCCTGTGCGGGTCTGGTTCGTACGGGGGGAAGGGGAATTTTTAACTTTTATTTTGGGATGGTTGGGCTAGGGTGAGGGACCCTGGCGTCACTACGTATCTTGCGAGGGTAGGAATAAATACGTATGTAGTTCTCTTAAATAAGTACATCGCGTATAGGTCTGGTCCATACACAGGGGAGAGAGCACGTTTTTTAATCTTCTTATCAATGCTGTTTAACGTCGTGCGGTAAGGATGAGGGATACGCCTTGTGCAGTTCTGGACTTGTACCGAGGAAAGGGAATTTCTTAAATCTTCTTATCCATGGGTTGTTGGGCTAGGATGGGGAACCCCGACGTCACTATGTATCCTGCGAGGGTAGAAATCAAGCCATACACAGTTCACTGAAATCCATGCAATTTAACGTCGTGGGGTGAGACAGAAATACTCTTAGTTTATGGTCATAGAGATTGGACCATTGGGTGCCTGGCAGTTTATCGTCATGCAGCTCGGACGAGAAAAAATGACCTTGGAGTTTAACTTCATGCTGCAAGGAAGACTTCCGTGCAGTTTAACGTCACGCGGTAAAGATAACTTCCGTGCAGTTTAACTTCATGTTGTAAAGACGACTTCGGTACAGTTTAACATCATGCAGTTTGGATGAGGAGAATATGGTTCAGGGACTGGACTGACATTGTGTATTTCATCCATCTTAGTTTGAACAAGAAGAAAGACCATTCGATGATGATCAATGCAGATAATTGTTTCATCCGGGTCTGGCTCGGCCAGGGATGTGGCCGTGTTGGATAATGCATCGGCCTAGGCATTCTGAGATTGGGGAATATAATTTAATGTTGGTTCTATGGATAATTCCTCCATTAACCCTCGGACATGGTCAAACAGGGGAATCAACTCCTATTTCTTGATAGCATAGTCACCATTAAATTTCTTGATGACCAGTTCCAAGTCACCTTTGACCTTAAGGTGATGTACTTGTGCTTGGAGTGTAAGCTCTAGGCCTACAATGAGGGCTTGATATTCCTCTTCATTGTTCAAATATCCTTCTGACAGGAGGAAGGAATATAGAAAGACTGCCTTTTTCAGGGACATTATTATTATCTGTAATCCATCCTTGTTAAATTTGTGATATTCCATCCTATTCCCGGTTGGGATTTGGGATGAACCATCGAAGTACATTTCCCATGCTAGAAGCTCTTCGTGAACCAAGAAGATGTCTTCATCAGGTAGCTCGGCATCTGGTGCGGTGGTCCCTATTGAAGTTTTCTCCACTTAAAAATCTGCTAATGCATGGGCCTTTCTGGCTTTCTAAGGCACAAACCCGATGTTGAACTGTTGCAGGATGACTTTCCATCAGGACAGGCGCCTAGTCAGCATTGGGCGGGTAAGGATGTTCTTGAGCGGGTTACTCTGCGAGACCAAATAGACTTCATGATGAAGAAGCTAATTTCGCAAATTTTGAACTGGGAATACCAAGGCCAAACAACTCTTCTTGATGTTCGAGTATTGAGTCTCAACATCAATCATGGTTCAGCTGAGGTAAAAGAGACTATTTTCACTACCGGCATCATTTCTCTGCACAAGGAAGGCTCCCAGAGACCCCTCAAGGGTCGTCACATACAGGATGAGAGGTTTTCCTTCAACCGGGGGCATGAGAACCGGTGGGCTTAAGAGATACTTCTTTAGGCTGTCGAATGCTTCTTGGAAGTCATCTGTCCATTGGAACGTGACTCCCTTATTCATTAACCAGGTAAAGGGAAAACATTTTCCTACCAGGTTGGCTAGGAATCACCTGATGTAGGCCAGGGGCCCTTGTAATTCTCTCAACATGGTGAGAATATGGGGGGGTGGCAGGATAAGGATAACATTTGTATTTTCAGGGTTGACATCGATGCCACGATGGCGTAAGAAGAAGCCGAGGAATTTCCCTGAGGTAACATCGAAGACACATTTCAAGGGATTCATAATCAGGATATACTGCTGAATCTTGTGGAAGATGGTCTCAATTTCTGATAGGTGATCTGATATCTTCCTGGTCATATCCACCAAGTCGTCCATATATCATTCAATGAATCTCCCCAGGAATGGTTTAAAGATACAATGCATGGAACACTGATATGGGGCGCCAGTATTCTTGAGACCAAAGGGCATAACCCTGTAACAAAATATTCCTTGGGGGCCCTGAATGCATTGGATTCTTCGTCTTCTCAGGCCATCCTGATGTGATTATACCCAGAATAGACATCCATGAAGGTTGGAGCCTCATACATGGCAATTGCATCGATTAATAACTCGGTGATCGGGAGCGGGAAATCATCTTTCGAACAATGTTGATTGATATCTCTAAAATTAATGTAGATGTGGATTTTTCCGTTCTTTTTGTTGACAGGGATGATGTTGGCCAACCATATGGGGTACTATAACTCCCGAATGAAGCCTTATTTAACGATCTTATCGAATTCATCCTCTATTATGGCAGCATGTGAGGGGTGTGTACTTCTCGCAGCCCGTTTATAGCCCATGTGGTCTTTAAGAAGACCTAGGTGATGCGTCGCCACTTCAGGATCGAGTCCCAACATTTCTGTGAAATTAAAAGAAAATACATCCATGTGTTGCCTCAAGAAAGTGGTATATACCACATGCTCCTCGGCAAACATGGTTGTACTAATGAGAGTGGGCCTCAGGTCTTCCTCGGTAACAAGGTTTATTTTCCTGAGCTCAACTACCGTTGGTGAGATACCTTCCTCAAATGCGGGAGGTGCGTCCCTGAGATCTTCCTCCTCCTCTTCTCCCAAATCCTCATCTTATTGATATGACAGGGAAGAGCTCCATGCAAGGGTTATTGGGAGACCGGAGGCGATGCATTTCAGGTGTGCTCTCTCAATTATTCTCCCCCAAATATAGTGTTAGCAGACGTTCCCGCATTGTCACACTCGGTCGTTATGGATGAATTCATGAGGACAGCTGAGTGTGTGCCGAGACTCGAACTCATGCTCTCAACATGGTTGATGGGCAGTACATAGTCTCCACCAAGCTGCCTGAGGGGGTCATCCTGAACCATTTCTAGGCCAATTGGGTCAGAGATCTAGTTGACACCATCGACCGAAGGCTTCTTCTTCTTTTTCTCATTAAACATGAAATCAATGTAGTATGAATCGGAGAGCTCAAAAGGGGCCTTGTCAGCGTGAAATGACCCACTCTTCCCATTGACGTAGTACATAATACACTGGTGGTAGGATGAGGGAACAACCATGTGCTTATGGAACCATGACCTTCCTAGCAGGGTATTGAATTGTGTGTTCTGCCGAACCACCAGGAATTCCGAATAGGCCACAAGGTCGCCAAATTGGGACATTAGCTTAATTTTTCCCATTGTCTTCTTCTCACTCTTGTCGTAACCAAGAAGAGTTGTGGGTGAGGGTATTAAATCACCATCACTGTTTCCGAACATATGGAGTGTCCGTAGGGGAAGGAGGTTTACTCTAGATCTGTATTCAACAAATAATTTGTGGATCTCAACATCATCTAGTTTTCTGGACACATATAGTGGTTTCATGTTTCCTTTTATGTTGGCATCTTCATCCTGATTGGTGAAGAAAATCACCACATCGCATTCAGGTGATGCAGTCTCCTTCCGGTAAATCTCGGCGGTCGCTACCTCGGCTTGAAACTCCTGGGGGCTGAGAAAGGATTATATAAGTGCCTCCCTAAGGTCGGCTAACAAACTCAGGGCATCAAGGATTGACATCTTGGCTGGTACTGATTCTAGCTACTTAAGGTTGTCGTATTTCTATTCTAGCAGCCGACGCTTCTCCATTGGTGGGAGAGTCTTAGCGGGAAGCTTGGGAGTTGGAATACGAGATGATGATGGACCAGCCGTAGGGTCAGATGTTAACAGTGTCCCCACATTTTAGGGATTCAGCCCGGACGGTTTGTTCGTGCACACTGGGCATCTAGGCACTTGTTCTTCCTCTGAAGGGTATTGCAGAATGTCAGGGGTAGAGTGGCCGCTTGGGGAGGTGCATGGATATTCTTTATCCTGCTGAGTCCGTTGAAGGGCTATCCCATGGGTTTCTGAGATATTAAAGGTTTGGGCCTGGGTAAAACCAAAGGGTTGGTTTCGGCCGTGACTGCACCTTCCTCGGTATTCCCTTCCTCTATGATTCCTTATCACGTCCCATTGCATCAGGAACATAGGTTCATAACCATAAACTTCTTCAGGGAATTATTCCATTAGATGTATGACGTTGATGGAACCAAAAATTGGCTCCTCATCCTCAGACCGGTCAACCTGGTCGGTTTCCCTTCATGGTGCCATTTGGTGGGTCAGAGCCCGTGGTGCCAAGTTTGAGGGCATAAAATTCGAAAGTGTTAGGGCTAACTTTAGCCTAATTGCTGACAGCTCCTCTTGATCTTGTCTCCTCCCTTCTCGATTACGCCTGGATGACCAGCTTAAGGAGGGTTGTGGGGCTGATATTTCCAGATGTGCAGCATCAGGAGCTGTTGGCGGAAACACTGGATTCTATAGTTGAGCTCAGAGTATTCCCTAAGATCGATTGACAGTCTTCCGATTCATCCAGTCATCAAATTTCTGCACCTTTTTTCGGGTGACTTTTTTCCACCCCTCCCCTTTGTAAGAGTCATTTGTAGAAATATATGTCACATGTGCTGAGGGTGGTCCCAGCTCGACTAGCACGGAGTCTACCATCCGTTGCATGAGGTCTTTGAAGATGAATCATTCTTGAATATCGTGCCCCAACATTCTATGGCAGGGACAGTAATCTGGCATGTCATCACAGCTGACTTCTTCGGGTTTCCTTGGCTCCGTGAGGTGGATCAGGTTGCAATTCATGGCGACGATGACATAGCCACAGACTTGGTCCCCCCCAGAACGAGTATACATTCTCTCTTCATTCCTCGAACTGGTTCCTCTTTGATCCTCTCTGATCGCCCCACTTGGGCGAATGCAGCCGCTGATATACAGCGGTCCCTTGACTGTTTGGTGGAGGCCTAGGCAGTGGAGCATGCGAGGGGCTGGCTTGAGCGTGACCGGGGAAGAATCAGCTCTAACTGTCTGCTTTGTGGGAGCCTGTTAGGCTATTTAGGATTCCATATTGGTCCGATGCAGGGATTCCTCAATTCTCTGGGAAATGGCCAAGAGTTGGCGGAAGCCAGTGGTGCACTCCACTAGTATGAGTGGTGTTCACAACTCATCTCGAAGATTATCAATGCATATGGCAAGAAACTTGTCTTGAGGCATTGTCCTGTTGAGGGAGTAGGTCAGACCTTTCCATCTAACGATGAAATATGAGACTCTATCGTTCTCCCTCTCCTTGCAGTTCATGAGGTCGTTGACCGTTGTTTTAGACAGCGTTGAGCTGATGTGGAAGAGGAACTATTACCGAAGGTCTTCCTAGATTTTTATTGACTGGGCTGGCAGACTCATATACCAGATGAAATCAGATCCTTGAAAGGTACGTATGAAGCATCTGAGTTTCACTGCTTCTTGTTGTTCAGGAGTTCCCATCATAGGGTCACAATAAGACGCATAGTGCATCAAATTCTATTCTGAGTCGCCTGATCCATTGAAAATAGGGAATACAGGGCTCCCAAAATTGGGTGTAGGGGCTGTGTTTCTCCCCCAATCCAGGTAAGGCTTCCGCTCTAGATGTATCAGAGTGCGTCAACCTTCCATTTCGTCCAATCTAGATGTCAGTTCCTTGATGGTGCTGGTGAGTCCCTGGTTTACATCTTGTTGGGCATGGTCCTAGGCAGGTGTAGCCCAAGGAATTTCATGAGGATCCAGCTCAGTTGGTACCAGGGGTACATGTGCCATTTGTGACGCCTTCGGAGGGTTCAGACGTACTCGCTCTGGTTGCTTCTTTAGTGGAGGTAAGTCTTGGTGTTCATCCAGATCCACATTTAGATAGTAGGACGGGCCGGGACCTCTTTGGGCAGGAGCCCAGACCGTGCATCATTTTCCGGGGCAAACCTTGGTCTTTGAGGCGCTCATACTGGGAGTGCATAGTGTGGATAATCTTTGGACGCACTTTCAATAAGAAGGTTACTCTGGAGTAGATCTGTGTTAAGACGCCTCATTTTTTTCATTTCCTCTTCCTCTCGAGTGAACCTCTCTTCGAGAGTGAGCGGCTCATTTTTATCGAGAGAAGGAGGTGGGTTGAGGGTAATCGGTCCTTTATTCTTATCCTTATTGGAAGCTCTCAAGGTCAGCATAGGAAGGCTAGCTGATGGGGTGACCATATTGGGCGGCCCTCTGGTTCCGGGTGTGAACACTTGGTGGTTCATTGTGAGTCACAGCCTGACCGGAACCATCGTCTCCTGATCAATCCTGATTTGCCTCATCTTTGGTGTTACCCCGTGGGGTTAACCTCTATGGCATTTATGGATTCATATTGCGGGGTAGAGAAGATGTCATCTTCCAAATAGGAAGAGTATCTCCCACGTCATTTACTATTCTTCCCTCTTCGTCCCTGAGATTGCTTTCGAGATCCTTGAATAAGGGTGACGCGGAGAGTTCTTTGATGCGACCTTACGATACGACTCCCTCTTGAAGGGGATGATGATCCAAAAGATGGGATAGGGCAACAACCTCCTCTTTTAACTGTCCTTCCTAGAGGAGAGAATATTGATTCTCATGGGGGAGGTTGTTGTTGGGGAGGTAAAAAATCCTCTAGCCCTGAGGGCTGGGGATTGATCTGTTCCTTCGATGATGAGTATCTTCCCAGTTTTATTAGTATTATGGGGTTACTTGTTGTTAAAAATTTCCCCAGCCTTGTAGGATGGGGTTGAAATTGGATTGCGGCAGTGGTTGCTTCTATATCTACCTGCCAAATCTTGCGTGCCCCCATTCGGGGGTGAACTGAGTTCGTTGCCGAGTTCTCCTGTGAATCAATCCCCTCTGGGGGAAGTCAATGACTGCTGATTGAACTCTCTTAGGCAAGAGGGATGTTTTATGCTCTCGGTTGACTCATTCAAGAGTTATTTAATGGCTCGTTCTCATCAGGCCTGACGCTTCTGGGACTTACTCAAGGCCTGACTATGTTGGGTGTGTTGCCTTTCGCAAATAGGGAGACAACTTGATTGCTGTATTGACATGATGACATTGCAAGACACCATTCCGAACAGGATCATCTGGGTGGGGAGTAGAGTGAAATGTAGAGATCCATGTTCCCTCCTTCCCCTGATATGGACTCTCGTAGGAGCGTCCTTGATGAGGCGGCGTAGCTGGGGTAGCGTACGGATGCAAGCTATCTCCATTTTCCTTTTACGCCTCTCGGGTCGTTGTTGCTGCGCCGAAGGAAGAGCTTCCATGTCTATGTGACATAGGAGGTCTCTTATTTTCATGACATGGTATATATACCTGTCGTAGGGAAGGAAGCATGATTTCAGCCGACAAAGGGTTGTAAAAATATTGTAGAGGATGTCATGCACTCATTCTTCTGAAAAGTTTATGGGTATGTCCAATTGGGAGGTGGTCATGGGCAAAAACATAACTGGGATATCATCCCTCACCAATAGTTTCCTCAGGTGGAACAAGTCGGAATACTACTCCTCTAGTTAATCCTCTACCTGGTCAGCCCAAATGAGATGCTCACTGATAGTGTGGTCAGAGGCAGTGGGGCCGGTAGGTGTTGAATTATCATATGGGGGATTCCGGGGTGGTTAAGAAGATGAACATGTCCCCAGAACGTCTCCTGATTGAAGAAGGGTGTCGTTGGTGACTAGTTGGGAATCTAACATGCTTGATCCCATCCTTCTGAGTGCCTCAACGTACGAGGGCTTCTCCATTCTTGATTCAGTAGGGAGAGGACCTTCATGTCGATAATATATGTCATTTCGGGGAGGACCTTCGTAATGGCGGCCACAATGGTGAGGACAACCATTACTGCTTAATGCCTCACTGCATAGATGACTATTGCTGTGCAGACCCTAGGGAGGACCTCCAAGGCATGTCGCAGTAAGGGGAGGGCCTTCTGGCTGCGCAACATTCTTATGGGGAGGGCCTTCGCAACAACTTCCATCATGGTGAGGATGACCATCATGGTTTGACATTCGATGTGCATCCTGGGGAGGACCTTCAAGACACTCTGCAACAATGGAAGGAACTTATTAATCATGGGGCACTATGGATATGACCTTCACAATGGAGGTCACAGTGGCGAGGACTACTATCACGCCTGATGCAATGGCAAGGACTACCATTACAGCTGCCGCAGGGAGAATATCTTTGGGGTACACCCTGGGGAGGGCCTTCATAATGTACCACAACAATGGGAGGGCCTTCTTGTTGATTGACGTCTCTACGGGGAGGACCTCCATCATCAGGGTGGCGGGGACTACCACCGTGACCTGATGCCTAACTGTGCAGAGTGGCGTTGAAACTTAACCCCTGGGGAGGACCTTCAGGGCAGGCCACAACAAGGGAAGGGCCTTCTTGGCGTGATGATACGTCACTGCGGGGAGGGCCTCCGCAGTTCCGACTATGATAGTGAGGACTACTATCATAATCTATGGTCCCACATCATGGAGAGTGCTTGTAGTGTATACCCTGGGAGGGACCTTCAAGGTAGACCGCAACAAGTGGAGGACCTTCTTGCTACTCGATCTTCCGGTCACGTGGAGGGTTTACGTGACTCACTTCAATAAAGGAGCTCTCGTGAACGATCATTATATGCCCGTGGGGGAGGCCCCCATGGGTGCTAGGGGGAGGACCTTCAGAGCTGTTGGTAGGGACATTGCGGGGAGGACCTTCGCAATTGCTACTACCACTCCCATAATATAGTGATGGGTGGGCAGGGTTATGTGCCTTTTATATGTGCTTAGCGGCATCGAGAACCCCATCTTCCAGAAGACCGAAGTCATGAACCTGCAGTTTATTTTCCGGCTACCTTCAGCGTGTTCGGGGCAATTTCTTGCGGGCAGCGGGGACCTTCTCTTGTTGACAATGGACTTCATCTTTGGGTCCCTATCTAATTGGGTCCCGTGATGTTTCTAGGATACGCCGACGAACATATTGACTTGTAGCAGAGATATATGCCTCCTCTGAAGCATCCACTGTGAGGGACAGGTGTCCCCCAGTTGGAACGAGTGAAGATGCTTGATCTGTTTAACCATGTGTCACGAAATATGGCCGGTGACCCTCCTGGGCGGAAGCAGGGATGCAAGTCTGCTCCAAGGTGGCTATCTTGTCTCTTAGATGAGTCTCCTCAATTGTGGAGGAGGGCTCACGGGCCCGATTCCTTGCTGTTTCCATGGATGAAATTACATTCTGGAAAGTCTGCAAGATATGATCTCGGATCGATACATACTCCTCCATCATTTCCAGGATATGCAGAGAGACATATTTGGTTGGACCGGTATGAAGGTACCTTAAGGTATCAGAGTAGGAATATCCTTCTTTGGTCCTTTGGTGGTCAGTGTGTACTAAAAATTCTCCTAGGTCGAGCCAGGTGAATGAATCTACCCCTAAGCCGGGATATTCCAGTTTATCTCTCCGTTTTCCACCACACCGGGATGGCGGAAATTACTTGCATATATAGGGAGCTGGCCCTGCATATGTCAGTTTCCCTCCATATAGATTTTGTGTCCTTTGTTGGCAGGGAGATGTGACTGCTGATTAATTGCCACCACAACTGGATGGGGGGCTTTGTTAATCGCCACCACATCAGGATGAGAGCCGTCAAGAGCATCTTCTAGGAGCTGGTCCTGCTGGAGCTGGGTCACCACCAGGTCGGGTTGGTGGGCTTCCCGACCCTGGCCAGGGAGAGGTTCCTGCCAGGTAAGTGACGTCCTGTGTGAGAGACGGTCTTGATGGAGCGCGGCATGGATGCACGCCTGCTCGTATGATGCCTCTATGTCTGGATGGAGGGCTTCAGAGGAGTGAACATGTGTATGTAAATGTTCATGATATGTCTCTGTGATTGGGAAGCTGAGCTCCTCCTTAGGGAAAAGGGTCATGACTGGTCCCTTGTTTTACATTTTCCCCCCTCGTCGGGTGGTCCGAGGGGTTGGAGCTTTGGGATCATTGGCCAGGATCCTCAGGGTGACATCCTCCTTATCATGAGGATGTTGAGTCACTGCATAACCGTGATGACGTCTTCCGGCGGGGGCCTTGGAACGGAACCCCTGCTCAGTGGGGATGAAGTCTTCAGCGTCAACCTCATCTTCCTCCCTACGATAAGGGAGGTAAGAATTGTCCCGTTCCGAGGATAGACACCCGAAACAGTTTGAGATGGCAACAGGGGCCGTCTGGATTTTCTTTCACGGCCGCTGCTGGGCGGGCGACCAGCGGGTCTTGGCGGATTAGAGGGCGTGCATGGCTAACTTCACCGTCAAGAGAGTAACGTTCACATGGTACTCTCGAATCAACGTATCTGATACCTATCATTGAAGACGCTGGGTAGGGGACGGGGTCCTCCGTTGGTGAGGATGTCCGGTCATTGCGTTGTTGGAAGCACGCGCATGTGAGTTCCTTTGTGATTCCATGGGATCGAAGGGAGTTCTTTGGGGTACCTATAAAATATTTTAACAAATACAAACAGAAAACCTATCAAAGCAGCATCTCATGACCCCATTCATAATTAATGACGTCGATTGGCCCTCCTTGTGAGTTTAAAGTGGGAACAAGGTGGGATTAGGTTAAATTAATCATTCTAGGTTAAATATTCACGTCAGGTTCACAATTTTTTGTTTCGGATCTGTTCGAAAAGCCCAACGGTTCTGTATCTGATGATATGTGGACCTGCTTTCCAAAGGCAGGCATTCGCTGGGCGATTTGCCCAGAGGAACTTATGAACTCACATTGGTCGAGAGGATGGGAAGTCAGGATCATCGCACCCTTTTGGGGGGAATTATTTCATGTTCTGGGACTCTATTAAAGATTTAAGATGTATTCATATGTGCATGAATATTTGGTTTATACCCAATCATAGTATCCACAGATTACACATGGTTGGAAATGGTCAGCTGGATGTAGGGGTTCAGAATCATTTATGCCTGAGGTTTACCATCCCTCGTTGGATTAATGACCCCGAGGAATCTGGACTCACTAAGACGGAACTGATTTAAAGCCTTGTAACCAGGAACACTGGAGTTTATTATCATCCAAGGGACAGATAAAAACTTGAGCATTTGGATCGAACCCGTGATATAGGGTTTCCTACGTATCCCCATGAGAGGAATCAGAACCCTCGTAGTTCGGAAATACAGTTTAACGTCGTGTGGGACGAAGGATGAACCGACGTGAAGGGGGTCGGAACGGCCGATTGTTGGGATTGAACCTCATGGAGGTTTCTTACGTACCATGCCTAAACATGGATCAAAGTACTCATAGTTCGCACTGGAGTGTCAGTGAACTGACGTGAAGGTGGACCCGAGGGTCCGGTGGTGATCGTGCTTGAACCTCTTGGAGGCTTCCTACATACCATACCCAGGAGACATGGATCAAAGTCCATGTAGTTATAACTATAGTGGGGCTTACGCTCGAATGCAACCCAGGGTAATGGATTGGGGCTTACACTCTGAGAAGGCCTATGGTAATGGGTTGGGGCTTAAACTCTGAGGATGCCCATATTGTTGATTAGGGATTAGACTCTGAGGAGGGCCATGGTAATGGATTGGTTCTTACACTCTGAGGAGGCCCATGGTGTGGATTGGGGACTACACTCTGAGAATTCCCATAAGAGGATGTCAAGGTCGATTCTTTTACTTTAAGCCCACGTGAGTCGTGACCGGTGTGAGAAGGAAGAGGTAGTTGGGACCAGATGATCACATCACGAAAGGTTCTCCCGTGGAGGGTGGAGTGGGGCTTATGCATTTTGCATCCCAAAAAGATGGGGTTTACTCCGAGATGGATGCCCATGGCGACAAAGCATATAGGGAGAGGGAATTTTCCCCAAAGAGGGATGGAACAACACCCTTACCCACTACGGCCTTTCTTGGCCATGGCATTAGGGAAGTATGGAGGTGCATGGGGGATTTCTTCTGATGGGTAGTCCTCCATTCCCCGAATAGGGGAGAAGTGACCTAGTCTTAACAAGTGGAGGGGAAGAAAAAGGTCTCCCGGACTCAGATTCCGCATTACCGTGGGAATGTGAACCCGGGAATGCTTCAGAAGTATAATCAAGGGCCGGAGAAACCCCTTCACCCTCACTTACCATGGGTATGTGAACTCAAAATGGTGCGCTGATGCGCCTGAAGGTTACATCACACGGGTCTGGCAGCTTTGGTGTAGGCCTTGGCTCGGGGCCGATAAATGGGCCGATGAGGGGATTGCGGAGGATCAGACCAGATTGAAATGACATTAGCTGGCTCGAGGAATGGGAATCCGAAGGATCTGGTGGGCCACACAGGTATTTGAGGTATTTCGCCCTTCGTGCAGGGAGGTTCTATGTGGCTGGAGAGGTCGTCCGCGAACCAGGGTGGTCCGCGGACTGACGGTAATTCCACGAACCGGGGAGGTTCGTGGCTTGGTTGGCATCCCTCGAACCAGGGTGGTTCATGGCTTCGGGTTCTGCCTACGTACCAGGTTGGTACCCGAAGGGGTCCATGTGAGCAGCAGAGACTAAGGGAAATGAAGGTCAGGGGTTCGACGGTCGGGGCTTTACCCGTGTAGGAGGGTGCTATGCGGTGCGATGGATCAGAAAAGGGAAATAAACTCCACGGTCCATGGGGGGTGCATCCGCGGAGGGACCATGGTTCACAGTTTTCTTTTATTTGTTATTTTATGTTCACAGTTCACCGTGTTGTTATGCATTTTCAGTTCATGATTAATTCGCTTCCATCTTCATACCTATTCTGGTTCGTGAACTGGAACTTCGCTGTTTGCGAAAATCTAAGCTCCTTCCTTCGAAAACCTTCCACCCGAATCTGATCGATCTTCAAAATTACCACCTCCGCTCTTCCCCCTCGGTATCCTTTAATAGAGTGGGGAAAGAGATGTATCTATGGTGATGCGACACCTTTTATGGAATCCCATGATCGGAAACCCGGTTTATAGATGACTTGGTCAATCCGTAACTCGCGAGGGGCATTGAACACACCTCCTCATAGAACCAAACTAGCACCGAGAGGGCTTTGCGGCCACACATAGTTCCACCTCCATTCCTCAAATGACAGTGAATGTGGCCTGGGCCGGTCAATGCGATCTACAGCTGGGTCGATTCGTGATAGTGAACTGGGTTGGCGCCCGTCTTGCTTCGCACCCGTGGAGGGCTTCCGCCTCCATTCCACGAATGAAAATGGTCCACCGAGGGGGGTGCTTTGTGGATCCATCCATGCACTATTATCGTTGGACCGGTCTGTGGACCAGTTCATCTTGTTCCATCCTTTGAGTATTCTCCACAATCTTCCCCAATTATGTGTGGGTGAAATCAGGGAGAATCTCCCTTGGATTAAAGGGGATTCATATTCTTCCTTTGAGGATTTTTCAGGACCCTACAATAACACATTACACATTAAAGCATAAATATGGATCCAATTTTTAGATAATAATCATTGGGAATCCATGGAAATTTTCACTTCATCCATGTACTATCTATAAAAACATCTAGTGATTTAGAATACTTGGTCACTATAAATATGGATAATTTCTTAAAATTGTACACTATTATATATATATAAGTCATGCCTACGTGAGTATGAGGTAAACTAGTAACAAATACCATTAAGATACCCTAACACATACACTAAAAATATTCATCAACTAGAGAAAACCACTATGAACAGAGTTCCCATCCTTCACCATCTTGAATATAAAGCGTTTAGGAAAGAAATATATAGGTGAACACATCATCCCAAGATAAAAAAATTTACTGCTATAATATATATTAATCTTTAATATAACAAGATATATTTCACTATGAGGGATATCTAATTCAATTAAAACCACCTCACCCATCAGTGAAGGAAGAAACACTCCCCTCGAACTACATGTGGAGGTTTTCATACTTAGACTAAATATCATGGGAATCATAAAATACCAAATGATCTCTCCAGAACCCCACCTTATAATACCCATGATGTGATTGTTCCACTTGTCAAACCAAATATCATTTGACTGTTTTCTTAAAAAGGAAACCTCTTTTAAAAACATATTTTTCATCAAAATTCATCATTGAGAGATCTTCCATTACTCTCTATGAATGTCCCGATTCACGTGTGAATTAATTTTGTGACTCCTATATAGTTCATCTTCTACAATTGTTAGATTAAGTGTTATATAACAAAAAGTTCATACATTATATGGCATGAATATTAGAGGGTATGAATATTAATGAATAATATTATGACATATTATTTATTATTCTTCTTGAAATTATTGTAATAATGCATTAGGAAATATATCAAATTGATATGTTCATATTAGTCCCCCGCTATGATCAGAACCTTTAAATTCAATGGTGATATTCTTAAATATAATTCTATGGTTAGTGAACATTCAACGATAGGGAATGTAGATTGTTGACTATTAGGTTGAAGCAGTTATATGGGGATCTAAATTATTCTCATGGAGTTTAAACTTAGTAATATCTAATATAGGAGGTTATGAGAACAAAATCAGAAATAGAAATTCCACACATTTATTTTCCATTAGATATAATTATTTTTAATTGTGTGTTATGGTCTTAAGACTTTAAGATTATTATAAATATATGTTATGTATTAGGAAATTATATTTTTCCCTAATCCATGATAATACAATTCAATGAGTAGTTGGATATATTGGATACATCATAAGTGACGTGTGATTCATGAAGAATTAAAGTAATTATTTTTCCATTCCATCATTATAAAAGTTGATATCTCATACCTTTAATTAATATGAAAACATCTCATTAAATTCTATGACCATGATCTAATGATGAGTTCATTTCTGATTTTCAAAGAGAGATATATCATGAACATAGGTTGATGAAACAAATGTGCAACCTTCAAGATGATATATTATTGAAAAGGGATTATATTACACAATACGTCCTCATATATTGTTGTAAAATTTATTACATTATGTTATTTCTCTTAGTTGGATTTTCTTATTTTTAGGTAGTAATATTGGACATTATTAAGGCACGACTAATGCAAATAATAAAGCATTGTAGAGTGTCACACATGAATTGTTTCTTTTGATAATGATTTAATTATATTTTGATTTTATTTAATACAATAGATATTTTTTTGATTTCATATAAATTGTATTATTCATGATTTATTTACCATATAAATGAAATATATATTTATTCACTAAATTTTGAATAATATATATTTATTTTATTTATTGAATATTTATATAAAATTTATATAATATATCCACCATTCTAATAGTATAATATTTATTTATGAATAATTTTTTAATAAATATTTAATTGTGTATTCAATAAATGGCAAGGAGGAAATTTAATGGACCAATATCTCATTTAGTGATATATATTAATTTTTAAGATGATAATATACTATTTATTTTTTCACCAATTAGAAAACACCATAAAAATTTTATTAATATTATTTAATATGGAATAGGGTAATATTAGTATTATTATATTATTTATGGGATATATTTCAATTAAATAATATTTTTACCTAAACTCTAACTCTATAAAAAACTTTTATGTTTATTAAGTACGGTTAACCATGAATTTAGTATCATTTACCACAGAAAACATCTCTCTATTGAATTATATCATTCTTCACCTTGAGAATGAGAACATAATGAGGGAAACCTTCATGAAAAATGAACTAGAAGAGATATAAACAAATATTACATGATGATATATTCATTTTCCTTGCACCCAAAAATCTATCTGTGTTTTTTGGAGATCAAGGGATCATCTATGGATCTCTATTAAAGGGATTCTAAATAGGAATCCAATAAGCGCAGTGAAGGTATTAAATTTTTTTCTAATGTTCTAAATCTACATATAAAAAATATCATACGATTATGTATTATTTTCTAGATCTAAAATAACTTAATTATAAATGTTACATGTAATGATTCTCTCTATGTTTTGCGATTCTCTAATGTCAAAATGTGAAGGGATAATTTTATAAGTCATTATGGTTACATCATGCACAATTGGATAATGATCCATCGAATCTAATAAAAACCATTATGGTTATTCAACCACAAGGACCATCTTCTGTGCATTGAATCATCGAGAGGTATTAGAGACATCAAAGTTAAATTTTAATTATTTGTCTTATTTTTGAACTCTATGTGAAATATTTGTAAAAAAAATTCATTTCAATATTATTCATTGATTAATACACTTTTTAACTAACATTATTTGGGAAAATTAAATATCATCTTTCAAGGATTCATATTTTAAAAATACAGCAAATATATGGATAATTACATGAGAATACCTTGGGAAGTGCCACAAATTTTTTCCATTGAGACTGGATTATATTTCATGTAGTGGGAGTGAACACTATGTATCTAATTTCATTTAGTCTGGATGTTCCACATAATGCACTTTATACCATGTAGTAACTACACATGGTTCATTCTTTTCATACCATGTGTAGAATGGGATAATATAGAACATGGAATGTCAGATTACATGGGACGTAACTAGCATATAAGTTGTGTAGTCAACATGGTTTAGTTGTAGAATTCACACTAAATGTATGGGAAAATAAATGGTTTAGCACCGCATGAGATAATAAATTTAGAATATTAACAAAACACATGACGTCTATTTAGTGTAACCAATTTTTATTTTATTAATTCTAGTATACATAATACATGTTGAGTTATTTGGTGGGCTATACAGACAGAAGACAAGAAAGATACATGGCCTATAAGTGTTTAGTACATGTCATATAGTCTTTCATATGATGAAAATACTTATTCTTTCGGTGGGTTTCATAAACACATGGAAGGCATGACACACTATGTGTATCTGGTTACTACCATTTAATTAGTCTAGATGAGGTACATCCTGAATCCCATTATATTTATCATGGGTATTTGAATATCGAGGAAAATAAAGTGTATCTTCTACATACACATCATATAATCTCCCAATAAAAGACCACATTAAAATTAATTTAAATAATTAATTTAAATCTTAAAATATAATTACAATAATTGGAACAATACGGGTTTAAAAATACAATAATTTATTTAAAATTAAAAATTAAAAATTAATTTATTTTAATTATCTATAATTATTGGTTATACCAATTATTTTTCATGAATTCATTAATGATGGGTATTTATAATTGAATATGGAATATCATTAAGATAAAAAGGAATTAGTTTATTAATTAATTAATTAATTAATTAATTAATATGAATTTATCATAAAAATTAAAATAAAAATAAATTTTTTCAACCTATGTATTTTGATATATTCATTGCATGTTTATGACATTTTATGAGAATTAGTAAGACTTATGTATCCATTGGATAAATTTAATTTAATTTATAATATGGGGTTTCAATAATTAATTTTTGATATAAAAATTACGTTTTGTGAGATAACCCTCCCTCCTTCATAATTTTAGGACCTATGTTTAGAATTTAATTTATGTAATTATCCTTAGTGAATATTTTGTTTCCCCTCACTTGTATGTGAGTTATACATTCATGTAATTAAATGAATATCCAAAGGAATATGGAATTAGTTAAATATGTAACTAATACAACCTCAAAAAATGTGCTACATATGTGGAAATAATGAGCCCTATTACTCATTACAATACCATAATAATGATTTTTCCCCAAGGTCATTCGATTATTTATTTTCCCCTTAATATATCAACCATTAAATAAGATCAAGATTGGATCATTTATTGTTTATATATTTCTATCTTATAAATTTTTTACTTTATGGATGAAATAATGTGATAAAAATATAAATGGACTAATGTTAAAATATGAATTTTAAATAAAAGTATTATGTGTAAATGCTTTACCAAAACATGGTAAATCACTTAAGTAAAAACCTTTTAAAATTTTAAGACACTTAGAGGAAAAAATAACAATTCATTATGTATAAAAACCCCAATTGCATAATAATAAGTTATACTAATCCTTACATTACATGATTGGGAATAAAACTATAGATCTAAGTGTTTAAATATCTATATTATATAACTTTATTTAATTAGTGAGAACGCATTATGGTTTTGGGATGAGTTAATTAAACTTTTATTGGATTCAATGGACATAATGTGTTTAATAAAACATTTAAGGAAACTATTGAGGAAATAATAATTGAAATTTTTATATTTTTTAGTGCACATAAAGGATCTAGGAGTTTCCATTTTTTATTTTGAATGACTGCCTCCCTAATTTCATTTTTCCATAAATAGTGAGAAATTATGATTTATATTAAACAAAAAATCGTTTAATGAATTTACCTGCCTAATTTTATTTTATTGTGGGTTTAATATGAATATTAGTAAAATTATATATTTATTAATCCAAATTTGATTGTTGGAATCAATTTCATATAAAATTTATATATACAAACTTTTTCTCCTTTTGAAATGATTTCTTTTTGAAAACTATTGTATCAACATGACTGCGGGTTCATTTTCAAATAAAAATATTCCATTTACGTGACTTAAATTTGTAAAAATGGATTCTATATTTTTAATAATAACTATTTATAATACCTAATAAGATAAAATATAATATTTACCATAATTATTAGTGACAATAATAAAAATTATTAACCACAATTAAGGTAAAAACATGTTTATTGGGGGTTAAGCTAAGTATATAAGGGTTAAAAATCATCCAAAATATGTCTAATTTATATTTTGTGGTTATAATTAGACCTTATCTCCTCTATAGATAAATATTTTTACTTTTTTATCCCTTTCTAGGATACAAACGCGTTTTTAATTCATTTTTTTAAAACACTCAAGTTTGTTCTCTCTCCCACTTATTAAAGTACACAAACTCTCAATTCCTGTAAACACTTTCAAATGCCATTAATTTAGACAATATGTACCCAAAACACCACTATACATTCTAAACCCCGTAATATAATCATTTTTTGTCATAAATACAACTTAGTATGGGTTTTTTTAAATAAAAATATCTTTTCTAAATAGGTTCACTAAACACATTGAAATGGGAGGTCTTGGGATTAATGATCATAGGATATCCAATGGTGGTATCATTGTAAAATTCACATTGATTATACACTCTAATGATTCTTCTTATTAATTATATTCTAGTAGGATCAAGGTGAAATTATATAATGGATGTAAATATTATCTTCCATCTTCTGTTTGGAAAGATGTGAAGAAATAAGAAAATTGTATCATCTATAATACACAGTGGATAGTAAGTAATAACTCCACTCTCAATTATTAGAAAACTAATTGTATTGGAATCCCACTATATCATAAAATATGCATACCATGTGTCTTAACACTTTTCACTATTATTGATTTTATTAAAAAAAATCCAAACTATGGAAACAGGTTACCTTCTCTAACTAGTCTGAATATTCAGAATGTTTTTTGACAGTGATACTATTATATGGAATCAAAACATGATTGGGAAGTTCAATATCAAGGATTTTTACAAATTGGAATATAGTGAGTCCAATAGAACACTATAATTTCTTGTGAAATTCAAGAAATCATTCATCCAACCATCCATATTTTTACTCCTTTGAAGAATATGGAGGAATGGACTTCTGACACATAATCAAATTAGAAAGACTGAACACCATATTATGTCAGACATCCGTAAAATGCATAAATGATGAATACAATGTCCAAAAAAATTATGGAAGTTTTTTTAGATAAACGTTATGGGAATATATTGGATATCATTTTGGAATGTAGTTTAAAAATAATTTAAAGGTGCATGAGATCATGGGACTGATCATTGGTGCATGCCAAAGTGATCTGGTTTAATGCTTCTTACATACAGCTGTTGCAATGATTTCTCAGCAATCTATAACATGGTTAAAACTATGTATTTTTATAACTATAAGCCTTCCATTAATAAAGGAATTATTTCAATATATGAGAATGTTTATACCACATCATTATTACAAAGAGAAAGTATTTTTAACAATTTTTTATGACCTGTATACTCTTAGAATTATCACTATCACAAGTAGACCTTGAAAACTCAAGTTTCTCAAGTATATAAAATAGATCCTACCTGTCAACTCGTATATGAAGAATGGTGTTAAATGTACAACCTCTATAATTCTAGGACCATCGGGTTGTGGGTGAGTTTTCTGAATACACCATGGATTTTTCAAAGGATTATTTTATCATTACTATTGAATTAGAGTAGGATACGAAACACTGTTGTGTTACATTGTGTATGAAGTACGATTTTTCATTGAATATATGTGTAACTTCTTATGGATTTAATTTTAATCCAATATTATAATCAAATATTATCAAATAAAAACAAGTAATGATCCTTGGAAAAACTACCTTAGTTAATTGATTGTCTTAGTAATGTGGCTCAAATCAATTTGGTGTCATCACATGTATAAATAGGTGAAAATAATGTGTTGTATTCCCTATCAAATAAATCTTTCATGGAAATTAATATTATGTGTTACGTTAGGGCCCCTAATTATTGTTCTTCAATAGTTGATGCCACCATGTGTGGTTCAGTATGTGCCCATCTCTATAATAGTCATTTTCAAGGATTGTCTTTTATGCACTATTTTTTATATTATTTTCTTTGTTCTAGATTTTACCTGATAAAATATCATTTTTATATGTTAAGGCGATGAATTAAAACCATATCCTCACCTTGAAATAAAAAATATGATAGTTGATCATGTCTACGATAGACTACCAACTCATGAATTGATGTAATTCATTTTCTATCACCACATATCACAACTACATATAATAATGTTTTTAATGTATATATATTTTATATATTCAATAATTACAGTAATTAAATTATAATATCATATAATCCTTATTACATTAAATTTCATGAGGAACACAATAATGTCATTATCAGTATGGAGGACAATTACCTCATAATGTGATGTGATTCATTTCTCACTTATTCTTTACATGTATGGTTAAAAAATTTATGCTTATATGTTATATAAATGAAATATTAATCATTATATAAAATAAATATATCATATAATATGACATACCATTATCCACATTCAGTTATTTCTCTTATCTCTTTTCTTTTCCCCCTTTATTTGGGTGTGTTTTTTTGGACTCTAATATATATAAATCTTGGTGAAATGACCTAAATTATAGGGATGATAATTTTATTGAATTAATAGAGTCTTGGTATAAATTTTGTATAGTTTTTTTTGGTTCTCCTAGGGATCAACGAACACTGGTGGGGGTTTAGGCTTCGAAAAAGAATAGTTAGTTCTTTCTCTCTTCTATGTGATTACATGCTATGTAAATGATTACACATTACGATATTTTTACATATCATGTAATGTTTACACATCAATTATTGGCCTCTAGTAAGATTTAATGACAAATTATAGGGAATGAAGTATTTAAATGTTAATAAAATATTTAAAATCATCAAATGGAAAAATACATATTTTTATTTTGAGGTGATGAGTTTTCTGGAATTTTTGGGTTTTTATATTAAATAATGTTAAATGTGATTACACTCCATGTAATGATAATGAATTATTGTTTTAGGTCACCATAAAAATGATTCCTTTATTATTAGGCTTCACCCATTCTTCAATTGAACTGTGAGAACTCCAAGAAGATTTTGGAGACCACTAATCTTTCTAGATTGCTTCATTCAATGATTGATATCAATATGATTACGGTAGATTTATCCAAGTGGGAAATACTTTTGATCCATTATTTTTAATTTATTATATTAAAATTATTTTTTTTCATTATTATATCCTTTAATCCATTATTATTATCATCTTGGTCATTTTTATATCTTTTTTTAGAACTTTCTCTATATGATAATCATTTTTTTGGATGCAATTTGATATTAAAATTTATATGAGGAATATTATGATCTATCCTCTCCACTGTCCATTTTTTTTATTTTATTAAAATATGAATTAATTGATTATAATACATCCATTTTTCTCACATGCTTTTATATTGGTGGATACCATTACCGGAATACGGGACCAATGTTTTCTATAGGTGGTTCTCTAACATGCATATATTGGATTAACTGTATTTGTATTATTTAGATAAATTGTTGTATAAATAATGTGTCATTATGTTTTGATTTATGTGTGTGTGTTGAAATAGGTTTCTAAGAAAACATCTCTTCAACTTGTTTTGTAAAAAGAAAATATATTTTCATAGCATTGTGAAATCGTTTTATTAAATGGGTTTCATAGCCTAATTGTTATGAAATTGTTTAGAAAATATATCACATTGGATGCATTGGGTACATTAGTGGAATGAGTAGCAATATGACACATCCATTTATCAAGGGGTTTTCTTATGGGGTGTTCCTAGGCTCCCTTGGATGGTTATCTAAGAACCTGATAGACCTGTTGGGATTTCACATTCTATGGTGTTCCTCTTCTCAATTGATTCGCTGCATATAACTGAGTATTTATGTGAATTATTATCTATGTTAATTAATGAGTTTACTAGTTATCATAACATGTATTGATCTTTTTCAGGATTTTTTATGTGTTTTGGATGCTTTGGATGTTTTGGATTGTATTGTTTTATTTTTTACTACCATGGTTTTGATATGACATTTGATAAATTTCTTATTATTATTTGACTGCATTGAGTTATAGGAAAAACATTGAAAATATTTTACATATCTTATATTAGAAAATTTTAAAATGGGGAAATTAAATTTTTACACTCAATCATGATATTAAATAAATTATATTGTTCATAAAGCCGTGGTTTCATTAAATATTATCATTTTTATATATTTTTTATAGAGAATTGATATTGATCATCTGGGTGGGATCTTACCAACCATAACATCGGACACCAAGTACTCCCCTAAGGTGCTGCGTAGATATTTCTATATCATTTTATAAAGGGAATGGAAAAGAACCATAGCGAGAAGGTATGTCTTATACCAACTATTTCTGTGTAGCTGGTTGTGAGATTGTGGGTGTTTCTTTGTGTAATCACATTTAGAAATCGGTTTTATATTTTAGTAGTCCATTGATGTGGGCCTTGTTCTTTGGGATGTTATGACTTACTCTATGTTGTATTATCTCCACAGTCTTATTTCAATAATTGAAATTTTTTATATCTTACACTATTCATTTTTTATATATATTTTAATTTTTCTTCAGGGGGTCAAAATAGTTACCTTTGATTATTGTTTTGTGACTGGGTCCTAGACACCAGTCTATGGGGATCTGGAAATCAATTCAGGTATGTTACAGCTTAGGTCCGGTAACATTTTTAAGGGTATCGAGGTTAGGATCACCACATTTTTATATTAGAGGTTTCCTGTCATCAATATTCTTTATCATGAGACATTTTGTAGGGTATAGATATGATTCTAAGGAATTGAGATGTTGGTTGTTGTGAGTTACTATCCGTCTCTTTTCGTGATGATACTCATGTTACATTGGGATGTAGGAATGTGTGTCTCCTATTTTATCATTTTTTATGTTTTGGTGTGTTGTGGTATTCCTCTGATATTTCTTCAACATTTATGTTAGGAGGGTGTAATAGATTATACTTAAGGGGGTACTTTTATTAATCAAAATATTATCAATTCTATCATTTGGGATATTCATTACTTCAACGAAAATGTACTATGTCTAGAATATATATTTTTAGATACATCCTATAGGTGTAGTAGAATGGGTCGATCACTATAGTTATTATTTGAGAATACATCCTCCATTAAAGGCATAAATGATCTTCAAGAGTTTGAGGACTTTCAATACATGAATGATCATATCCTCAAATTCATAGACATAATTTATATAATCAGGTTGAAATTTGTGATATTTTGACATTATGGTCCCAACAAGAGTGATCAGATACCCCCGTATAGGTAGAGAGGTTTTCAGGCTAAGACAAGAAGGGGTTCAGGACTCTATTCTTCTAGAAGAATATTCTAGATTCAATAATAATGGTTAGTCTATATTGTTTCTATCATTGTAGTAGAGAGAATGTTTGATGTTGGGTTACACTATTCATTTTGTTGAGCTTGTTCATTTTTCTATTAAAGTGGTAATGAATGACCAGAAAAATTCGTAAAAGTACGTGCATGGTTTGTGAGAATATTTTAGATCCCATGAATTTAGGATAAATATTTTTATCTATGAGGAGGTGTAATATAGGTAAATGACGGTAGAGATTAATATAGAATGAATGATTTATAATTACACATATAGTTGTATAACTAGAGGAATATTTATTGGTGTGTAAGGGAAAAGGTGAACATGGAATAGTCATCTTAAGAGTGGTGATGGTGTTTCTTAGTGGTGTTCCTCTTATACACCTCTAGTTATAGATATTAGAGTTACAATAACATGCTATTAGTGTTGAATGTTTAAAATACACCTTGTGTTTTTTTCACGCACCTGTGAAGTTGTATAACTATTATGGACAATATAGACATTGACGCATCTCCTTTCAGGATATATTAATGCCTTATCATGGGAAGGGAATGTCGGCACCAAAGGCTACTATGTAGTAGAATACATAAAAGACTATGGGGATCCAAAATAGCCTCAGTATTGAAACACCAACACATGGTTGATGAGGTTATGGTTGTGGCAGATGCCAGACCAATAATAGTGAGAGGTACCATCATTATTACATCTTTAGTAGTGATTATTTTATTTTATATTGGTTCTCCTAGCTCTTTTATATATGTTTATTTTCATGATATAATTAAAAATTTGACAAATATCGTGTCATTTATTAGAGAGTTAGTGAGACCTCCTGGAATGGGGATTAACTATGGTTTTTTGACCTTCTTTTTTTTAATTGATAGTTGATGTAGTGTTAATCTATGATTTACTCATTCTAGATCAGGATTTCATTGATGTCATCATTTGGATTGATTGTCTCATGTCTCGTCATGCTGAGGATTATTTTATACATTAGTCTGTCTCTTATCTCGTGTAATATGGGATATCATGGGTATTTCATGGAGATTAGGGCCCATGGTCTGGTCGTGTAGGACCTTCCCACATGGAGCTCCAGAGATTGTTGTCTATAGTAGTAGTGGATATTTTTGACATTTACTCCATTGTTTACCATAATTATATTTTTTAACACTTTCCAATTGTTTTACTATATGATTTATCTATTATTCCTCTAAATATAGAGGCATAGTTTATAATTTACAAGGTTCCTAGTATGAGTATGATTTTTATACATTCTAATCATATGACGTCAATATTGGGGAAAGTGATCAAGATTGAGTTAGATGATTTGGTGATTAATTGATATGTTCTCCTGAGTGTTCCCCCTTGGGGAGCCCATGTACACATTTTCATGAAGGAAAGTTATTCACTCTAATTGTGTATTGAATATTAAGTATTTAATCATGTAATGGTTAAGAACATGTATAATTTTCCTCATGAGGATGATTTATTAGATCACTTAAAAATTAAAATGTGATTGTGAAAGATTGATATACAGTCTAGTTATCTTCATCTCATTTTTATGTAGTTTTATATAATAAAGACAAATTTTCGGAGAATATATGGAAGTTATAAATATCATGTAATTATATTAGGTATGAATAATTATATTATAGTTTTCTTGGCTTTGATAGATCATATATTTATAAAGTATGTTGACACATTTAACGAAGTATTCAAGGATGATATTTTACATTGTTAAGGATATGAGCCTGAAAACAATCTCCATTTATGTTTGGGTATGGAAATCTAGTGGAGTCATTTTTTAAGTATTTATTTTGTATTTAATTTTTTGGATCCAAAAACTGATGTTCATAGGGATCATGATTTCAGAACAGGGAATATATTTTGATCTAAAGGAGGTGAAGTCCTTTTTGTTTTGGAAAGTACCGTATAAAATCAATGAGATTTGATGCTTCCTTAGTATTTCTAGTCTATATCAGCGTTTCTTCAATTATATGTCAAATTTGGCATCATTATTTGTTGTGTAAACTTGTAATGGTGTGAAATTTATATATGGTGGAAAGTGTTTTTATTTTTCTTAATGAGCTGAACCATCATCTAACATTATTGCCTATACTGATCTTACCTAATATCGGTAAGGATTATCTGGTTTTATATGATTCTTATGGCGATATTATGGGTTTCATGTTATTTATTGATGATCATGTTGTGGCTTAATAATATCACCATATTCGAGTCCATGAGTCTGATTAACCCACTAATGATTTATAGCCTTACATGGTTCTTATTATAATTAAATGTTCATGGTAATATCTATTTGGGGAGATGTTCATAGTATTTTATGACTATAATATCCTGGTATATATTTTTTCATAGAAATACCTGAATATAAGAAAGTGGTTCTAGTTGGAATACATTCATACATTTGACTTCGACATCACCTATACCCCACCAATGTGGAATATAATTGTAGACACTATTAGTTGGAATGTACATTGGAATTCTATTATGGAATAGAAGGAAGAGTGAAACGTTATGGTTCTGAAGTGGAATGTCATTGAAGACAGTCTTAGTAGGAATGTACATTGGAATGCTATTCTAGAATAGAAGGAAGAGTGAAACCTTATGGTTCCTTTTGTGGAGTTCAACTAGATGCTTTGGAGAATGTTCCATGTATGGCTATATCCAGTGTTCAGTCATCATCATCTCTCATTGAGTCCATTCTATAGAGTCAGATGTAGGATTATGAGTTCATAGGAATTTGAGAAACCCTATATAGTGAGGATACAATTGCTGGTGTGCCTCTCTCATTGAATGTTATTTTTTTTTGTGTATCATTTTATTGTCCCAGACTATATGAGGAAATTAGTATTATTGAAATACCATATTTCTTCATGTGTAGTTCATATGTGACCTATGAAATTATAATATGAAAAGTTATATTGATTATGGGGGTTGGGTTTGAAGCGTGACATTACAGATTACGTGTCCCACTATTATGCCTATCAAAAATATCCTGATCATCTAAAACCTTATTTACTTATGTATACTTTTCTAGGGATGATTATAAAATTGGATGAGGTATCTACTTAATTTTTTGGAGTACCATATACTCCTTATGGGAGGAATTTTATCTTAGTGGTGATTGATCTACTGAAAGAGTTAGCATATTTCAATTTATACAGGGACCCACAAAAGCTACTGATTTGGGAATTCCCTATATGTTGGAGATGGTGAGGTAAATTGTGGATCAATATGAAATTTTTTTAGATAGGGATCATAGGATAACATATGTGTTCTAGAAAAGTCTCTAATTGTTGTAGTGGACTAAGGTTACGTTTAGTAAAAATTATAATCCAAATAATGATATTAAGACTGAGCATGCTATTCAAATCCTGGAGGATATTTACCAGGTTTATGTCTTGGATTTTGGTGGATCATGGGATATCAAACTAGTAATAGTTGAGTTTTCTTATAACAATAGTTATCATTCATTAATCAGAATGGATTCGTTTGAGGGACTATATGGTAACTAATGAATATAACCTCTTCATTGAGAAGAGGTGGGAAAATCCTCTTTATTAGGACTTGTTTTTTAAAGTGTTTTCAGTTTCGATTTGGGATATATATCAGTACCTGGTTATATATCTTAGTCAAAATAATTTATATATATATCATCAGTATAATTCTTTGGATTTTTCTTTTCCTAAAAAATTTTTCTTTAAAATTTCTCCAAAGTTGGGTAACTATCAACATCGAAATAAGGGTAAGTTGGCTCTATGATATGTTAGACCATTTAAGTACACTATGTATCTTGGGGATGTTTCTTATGAGCTGTAATTCATAGTTTTAATGATAGAAATTATTGATCTTTTTCACAAATCACAACCTAAGAAATACCATCATGATTTATATAACATTATGATTTGGGAATATATTGAGTTAGATGTAAAGACCTTTAAAATTCAAGGAAAATTTATTCTTCATTTTATTTGGAATTTTACAAGAACGCGGTTTCAGACGGCACTTGATTCTGATGCCCGTAGTGCCTGGAATTTCTATCCGAAGTTTAGATCGGGTACGTTCAGTGAACGAACGAGCGGGAATTTCTAACTTTTGAACCGATGCCTGGAATCGAATTCTGAGGGTACCGATAGAACCGCAGCGCCATTAATTGCTTAGGAACTCCTGTTCTAGTGTTGCATTATCACGAGTGTGGATGATAAAAATTGTGGAAGTTAATTTATTATTATTCTACAATTTTTATTTTCCTTTTGTTTTTTAAGGCTATGGGTGGAAGTTGGGTAACTACCCAACCTCCCTTGGGAGGTTATGAGAGTGGTGGGGCCGACACGAACCCCACCCCTTCATATTCTTCTTCTCTTCAACTCCCCATTAACTCCCCTTCATTTAATTTTACAACTTGTCTAATTTTAACGAGGTGAGTTAAATGTGGTCAATTGAATTTAAAACTCTTGAAATTCAAATGGGTAAGTTGTGTTAATAAATTAAGACTTGGGCTTATTTTATTAATGTTAGAGTTTATTCCACGTTGAGAGGTTTTGGTATTTGTGAAGATATTCTTCATCTCAAACAAAGAACATCTTCGACGAAGAACGTGAAGAACACCTCGGACTCCGACGAAGAACACCGTTCTTCAACGAAGAACATCTCTGCCGAAGAACGTGGAGAACATCTCCAACGACGTTTCCTCTTCGGACGCACCTCGATGATAATGGAATCGACGTTCGTTTTCCACGATGCCCTACCTCTGCGACGCTCGTCTTTCGTGGCTTGTTGACGTTCACCGTTATTGAAACCGAGGTGGGGGTTTTATTTTATTTAATTATTTCCGTTCATGATTCTAGTTTTTTGATCTTAGTGGATATTCGACTAAATGTTATCGTTTAACGAGAGGTGGCCGGACCGCACAAACACGGCCGACCCTCCTCCTTATCCTTGTTGATACTTTTTGGTTTGGATGGAATGGCGTGGTGTCGTCGCACCACGCGGAAATCACACGGCATGTAATACACGACGTCGTCGCGCCGCACCGTGAAGATGAACAAGGATGCGACGCCGTCGCTCCGCGTCAAAGAAAACCAAAGACGCCGCGGCCAGAGCCGGGCCGCAGCGGTGGGGTGTGGTGCCGTCGCACCACGCCAGATGAACCAATTCGTGGCCAGTTCCGGGCCGCGGCGAAGCAGGGTTACCGGCGGCAGGTTCCGGGCGGCCAGTGTCGGCGATGGAGGAAGGACCGGCCGTCGGCGGTCCTTGTCGGCAGAACAGGCTGGCCGGTGTGGTCCGGCCGGACATAGGGGAGCCGGGGGAATTAATTCCACCGGCAGGCTTTACAAAACGACCCCCTTAATTGGGGGGGTGCGGTACACCAGGGGGGCAGGCGCCCCCCCCCCCCTTTGCTAACGGCTCGACCAAAGGCCGAGCTGGCCAGCGCGCCGGGCGCGCTGTGCCCAGGCCGAGCCGTGCCGGGCCAGGCCGGGCCGAACCAGACCTGGGGCGGGTCGGTCCGGTTTGGGCCGACCCAGGGGGTCGCAGGCCGGGTCGGTCCGGGCTCGAAACCCCCATTTTCGGACCGTTTGGGTTCAATTGCCCATAACATGAGCTACGGACCTCCGATCGACACGCCGTCAGCGGTGACATGATCCTTGGAACGAGATGGTCGTTTTGGTATATCGAACTCAAGGTTTCGGAATACATTGAGTTTGTCCGGGTTGGTTCGTACACGAAACAAACCGGGCCCTCTGAGCAGAAACGCTCATATCTCAAGCTCTGGACATCCGAATGACGTGTCGTCGACTTTGTTGGTTTCCTCTTAGTGAGAAGGATCTTTTGGCTTACTCCGCCCGTGGTTTGGATGCAGGTGTAGTATGGTCGGGTTTCTTTTTCCTTAAAACCAACCGGGCCCTTGGGACGAAAAAGCCAATAACACTCAGACCAGGCGTCCGATTGACGCGCCGTCTGCGACGTTGAGTTACTATTGACGATACGGATCTTTTGAATACATCAACTCTAGAATATGTGTAAGTTGATGTATCAGCCTCTTGGCTCGTGGAGCGGACCCTCTCGAACGAGCTTACTGTGTGCGGGAACCCTAGTGCTGGTTGCGACTGCTACTGTGACTGCAACGACGACTGTGCAGAGATCCTCAGTGGATTCGACAACGACAACTACAACACTCAGCGATCCTGTGTGGACTAGTGCTACTGATCCTGTGTGGGTCTGATCCTGTGTGGGTCAGCACTCAGCGGTTCTGTGTGATCCAGCGCCTACAGATCCTGTGTGGATCTGTTCCTGTGTGGGTCATTGCGGGGGTTAGTTTGCTACTGATCCTATGTGGGTCATTGCGGGGGTTAGTACCTATCGATACTTTGTGGGTCTGATGACATAGATGGATCAGTGATTATCTCTATCGTCTTACAAAGAAGTATACATGTGTGAGATGAATCCTGTTTGCTTTCCTATGTGGATTGTGTTGTGCTATTCTGTGTGGATTACGTTTTGCTTTCCTGTGTGAAATACGTATTCTTTCCTGTGTGGACTGGGTTGTACTTGGGCTCGGAGGTTGGAGCTTATTGGAATTGATGACTTAGGTATATGTATGGGCATATACATAAGCATTGTTGGTTGTTACTTCGTGATTGTATCTTTCCTTTGTGGTTTATCCTTTGTGGATTTTGGGAGAACTTTGGGGGTCTCGGGGTCTTTACTGAGTAGCTTATACTCACCCCTGCATGGGCTATGCCTGAACTACATTGTGTTGGTTGTAGATGATGGACAACGTTCATCGTGGTTGAGGATTGCAGAGCAGGAAGGTACCTGGAGGTGGACCACTGGGCGAAACATACTTGGAGCGGACGTCGGGACCCGAGGAGCAGTGGAGCTATCTGTACACACCCTTCAGGTGGGATTCCCAGTGGAAAACTCGTCGTTGCGGCTTTACCTTTCAGTTGCTGTTTTCCTTTTCGAGTTGTATTTTACTTTCAGTTGGGTTTTGTATACTGGCCCACTTACTTTTCCGCACTTACTCTTGTACCAGCTTTTACTTAGTGTTTACTTCTTCCACTTTCTTACTCTGTGGTGCTTGTTTACTTTACAAAGGAAATGCCTTCCCTTATTACGGGGATTTACGCCTTGGTGCAAGTCGCCAGCCCTGGCCTATGGAAGGCGGGCTTGGGGTAGTCACGGCACGGGCCCCGAGGATGGATCGAGACAAATTGGTATCAGAGGAGTTCGGTTCTACCGCAGAATATTGGACTATGAACTTTTTCTATGTGAAGAAATAGTGTTTAGCGTATTGAGTGTGGTTATCAGTCCAGAGAGTCCAGTTTTGGTGCGGTGGCCGACGTATCCGTACACCAGGACCCTGACTTCTGATTTCAGACTTAATGCACGAAAACATTGATTGTATGTGTGTTTCAAGTTTTCTTTGTGATTAGTTTGTATCAGATCACCAGGTATACTTTTCTGACCGTGACGCACCTATTTCCATTTCAGGATGGCCCCACGACGGTAGCCAGCTAGGGTTCCGAGAGTCGAGCGTGACGATATCCCACCGAGCGACAAGGCCTCGGTGCATTGCCCTTTGTCAGTAGTGGCACCGGCGGAAGCTCTACCCGCCGAGCCACCGATGCTTCCAGCACCAGCCGATGACGATGCACGTCGCCTCAGTGCACTGCATGAGTTCCAGCGCCAGCTACCGCTCAGGTTCTGTGGGGAGACAGACCCCCAGGTAGCCGAGGACTGGCTGGAGGCAGTGGTGAGAGTTTTCAGGTTAGTGGGGACACCAGCAGACCTCATGGTGATCCTCGTAGCGAGCCTACTGCACGCAACAGCAGACAAATGGTGGAGCCTGATGCTCTAGGTGCACGATGAGGCATCTCTCATCTGGATAGACATTGAGGGAATCTTCCGCTCAGAGTTCGTCCTGGCCACCCTCCGTGCGGTGCGCATCCAGGAGCTTCTTCAGCTGCGGCAGGGCAGCATGACGCTCGCCCAGTACTCGACGAGATTTACTGATCTCTCGCACTACTCTACAGACATGATACGGGACCCATTATACTGGACCCAGACCATTGAGTAGGGATTGATACACAAGATCAGGGCATCGCTGATCTCCCTCAGCATTCCGACTCAGAC
Organism: Viscum album; assembly: GCA_963277665.1. NCBI lineage: Eukaryota > Viridiplantae > Streptophyta > Magnoliopsida > Santalales > Viscaceae > Viscum > Viscum album. Next base: position 135,933,303 of record OY728161.1, on the reverse strand, counting down.
TGGAGTATTGGAGCGAGCCCTTTTGATCGAGAGTTTTCTTGCTGAGTCTACACCAGCGCCGAGACCCACCGCAGGGCGGCACGTAGCAGAGTCTTCTACATAAGGCAGTCGACAGATGACTCTTGGGTCCAGGAAGACCAGACCCTCAGGGAGACGACCTCAGGACACTGGCTCAGTAGTGCGGGGCACACAGCACAGAGCCAGTCTTTCGAGAGGCAGGCAATGCTACTCATGCGGCGGGCAGGGCCACATGGCTCGTGATTGCCGGACCCGTCGTGCTGAGGAGTAACAGACCGTTGAGGGACCACTGAGGCAGAGGTATAGGGTCGACCGTGGAGGTTTGCAGGGAGGAGGAGGACGAGGTAGAGGAGCTAGCCGAGTATCAGGTGGTGGGCGACGCTTTGAGGCTCTACCACCACCACCACCAGGAGGTCCACCCCGACCATAGGGAGGTGGCAGGCTGAGACAGGCACAGCTCTAGGAAGCAAGGGCCTACGACCACGGTGCGCTCGAGATGATTCGAGGTACTATCTGTGTCTATTTCACCCTTGCTGCAGTTCTTATAGACACAAGAGTGAGTCACTCTTTCATAGTCTCTACCCTTTTTCGGAGCTCGAAGATTCCGACAGAGCCGTTGGCCCGATCCTTACGGCTAGAGACTCCTACGGGAGCAGACTCGAAGATTACGCACTGGTGCCGGCAGTGTGATCTTAATCTAGGAGGCGAGAGCTTCGGCTGGGATCTTCTTGTAGCAGCTTCGAGGCCTTACGACATCATCTTGGGCATGGATTGGTTGTCTACATTCCATGCACAGATTGACTGTATTAGGCGCAAGGTGCGATGTGTATGCACCAAAGGGAGAAGGTTCACCTTCACCGGCGAGATGGGAGCCTTCGCAGCACAGGATGGACTTCGGCAAAGGAGAGGACAACTCATCACTCATCACTTGGCTAGCCTCATCCTAGGAGAAGTTGACGTGCGGAGTCCTGGTTTTCCTCCAATGGTGGATCAGTATGCGGACGTCTTTCTCGACGACGTTCCAGGGATACCTCCTCACAGAGAGGTAGACTTTTATATTGACATATACCCCGGGACAGCCCCGATATCGACTCCAGCATATCAGATGGCCCCCGCCGAGCTTCGAGAGCTGCGGGTATAGTTGGAGGACTTGCAGGGCAAGGGGTTCATCCGACCCAGTGTTTCACCCTGGGATTCCCCAATATTGTTCGCCAAGAAGGAGGACGGGAGCATGCGACTTTGTGTCAACTAACATCGCCTGAACCAGGTGACAGTGAGGAAAAAGTATCTGCTACCGAGGATTGATGAACTCTTCGATCATCTCAAGGGAGCACTGATGTTCTCGAAGATAGACCTCAGGTCAAGCTATCATCAGCTCAGAGTTCGAGACGAGGACGTGCAGAAGACGGCCTTCAGATGTCGGTATGGCCACTATGAGTTCTCGGTTATGCCTTTCGGCGTATCCAATGCTCCAGCAGTGTTCATGGCCCTCATGAACAGGATCTTTTAGCCATACCTCAATTGATTTTTCATGGTCTTCATCGATGACATTTTGATTTACTCGACGACTGAGGAGGAGAACGCATACCACTTACGGGTTGTACTAGACACACTCCGAGAGCACCAACTTTATGGTAATCTCTCTAAGTGTCATTTCTGTATACGTGAGGTCCACTTCTTGGGACACGTCATCTCTGAGGCAGGATTTTCAGTGGATCCAGCGAAGATCGAGGCAGTGTTAGCTTGGGAGCCACCCAGGAGCGTGACGGAGGTGCGGAGTTTCTTGGGACTAGCTGGATACTACCAGAGATTTGTGCCAAACTTCTCCAGAGTTGTGGCACTACTCTCAGCTTTGACAAAGAAGGGTAAACCCTTCGTGTGGTCAGACAGATGTCAGCAGAGCTTCCAAGAGATGAGACAGAGATTGACCAGTGCACCAATCTTGAGGTTTCCTGAGGAGGGAGTAGGGTACGTAGTCTACTGCGATGCATCAGGGACCAAAATTGGATGTGTCCTGATGCACTAGCGGGCAGTGATCGCCTATGGATCACGCCAGTTGAGGCTGCATGAGAAGAACTACGCTACCCATGACCTGGAGTTAGCAGCAGTGGTCTTCGCTCTGAAGACATGGCGACACTATCTGATGGGCGAGCATTTTACAGCCTTTTCTGACCATCAGAGTCTCAGATACATCTTCTCTCAGAAAGATCTGAATCTGAGACAACGGCGATGGCTCGAGTTCCTCCAGGACTGTGACTTTGAGATAGTATATACTACTAGGAAGGGGAACGTGGTAGCTGATACTCTCAATAGGAGGACAGGAATTCAACTACATGAGGAGGCGACAAAGCAGCTAGCCTCTTTGCATATATCCTTCGTGGATGGAGATAGAGCAGACTTCCTTCAGTCTCTAACAGTCACTCCTCCACTACTGGAGCGGGTCAGAGAGGCACAACGTGGGGACACTGAGTGTGAGACACGGCGTGCACAGATATTCTCATGACAGGCACCTGATGGTTTCTCCTTTGGTGGAGAGTACGATTTCCTTTTCAGAGGACGTACCTTGGTACTAGTTGCTTTACGGGAGGAGGTGCTGAGAGAGTTTCACACTTATCTTTTGGCGGTACATCCTGGAGTAGCGAAGATGTACCAGGATATCAGACGACAGCACTGGTGGCCGGGCATGAAGAAGGTTGTGGCGGAGTTCGTTTCTCGATGCCTCACTTTCCAGTAGGTGAAAGCTGAGCACCAGGTACCAGCAGGCTTGGTACAACCCTTAGAGGTCCCGGAGTGGAACTGGGACGGGATATCGATGGACTTCGTGACTGGAATTCCACGCACGTCTAGAGGTCACGAATCTATCTGGGTGATTGTCGACCGACTCATCAAGTCGGATCACTTCTTACCCATCAGATAGTAGGGCTCATTGGAGAGAATGGGACGACTTTACGTTCAGGAGATTGTACGGCTTCATGGTGTGCCATCATCTATCGTCTCCGATCGAGATGCTCGCATTACTTCCCGGCTTTGGAAGGGGTTGCAGGAGGCGTTCCGGACGCAGCTACATCTGAGAACAGCCTTTCACCCTCAGATGGATGGTCAGACGGAGAGGACCATTCAGACTCTCGAGGACATGCTCCGCGCATGTGTCCTCGACTTTGGTCGCAGCTGGGAGGACCACCAACCCTTGGTGGAGTTCGCGTACAACAACAGATACCACTCCACCATCGGGATGGCACCATACGAGGCGTTGTACGGCGGACCTTGTAGATCTCCATTGTGCTGGATAGACCCTGGGGAGTCAGCACTTGTGGGACTGGAGATGGTCCAGGCCACGACAGAGAAGGTCTAGGTCATCCAGGAGCAGATGAGGACAGCTCAGAGCTGGCAGAAATCTTATGCTGACAGGAGGCGGAGTCCACTAGAGTTCGAGGATGGCGACCACATCTTTTTGCGTGTCTCATCTCGATGTGGATTACAGAGATTTGGTCGAGGCGGCAAGTTGTCTCCATGCTACATCGGACCATTCAAGGTCCTCAGAAGGATTGGCGAGGTGTCTTATCGCCTGGCTCTACCACCTCAGTTGCACCGGGTGCACGACGTCTTCAACGTATCTCAGCTGAGGAAGTACGTGCACGACCCGATGCACATCATTGAACAGTGGGAGCTAGACGTTGATGATGACGCGACTTTTGCAGAGGTCCCGGTGGAAATCGTGGATTGACAAGAGTGGGTCCTACATGGACGGTCGATTCCTCTAGTGTGCATCAGATGGAAGCATGGGAACCTCCAGGAGAGCACTTGGGAGCGGGAGGCTCAGATGCATTCTTAGTACCCTCATTTTTTTCCGTAGTTATGATGTATCTTTACGGGGACGTAAAGCCATGAGGTGGGAGTAATGTAAAGACCCGTAAAATTCAAGGTAAATTTTTTCTTAATTTTCTTTGGAATTTTACAAGAACGCGGTTTCAGACGGCACTTGATTCCGAATCCCGGAGTGCCCTGAATTTCAATCCGAAGTTCAGCTCGGGTGCGTTCAGTGAACGAACGAGCGGGAATTTCTAACATTTGAACTGGTGCCCGGAATCGAATTCTGAGGGCACCGATGGAACCTCATCACCGGTAATTGCTAAGGAACTCCTATTCCGGAGTTGCGTTTTCACGGGTGTTGATGATAAAAATTGTGGAAGTTAATTTATTATTATTCTACAATTTTTATTTTCCTTTTTTGTTTTAAGGCTATGGGTGGAAGTTGGGTAACTACCCAACCTCCCTTGGGAGGTTATGAGGGTGGTGGGGCCCACACGAACCCCACCCCTTCATATTCTTCAACTCTTCAACTCCCCATTAACCGCCCTTCATTTAATTTGACAACTTGTGTAATTTTAATGAGGTGAGTTAAGTGTGGTTAATTGAATTTCAAACTCTTGAAATTCAAAAGGGTAAGTTGTGTTAATAAATTAAGACATGGTCTTATTTTATTAATGTTAGAGTTTATGCAACGTTGAGAGGTTTTGGGAAGCATGAAGATCTTATTCATCTCCAACGAGGAACATCTTCGACGAATAACGTGAAGAACACCTCAGACTCCGATGAAGAACACCGTTCTTCAACGAAGAACATCTCCGCCGAAGAATGCAGAGAACTTCCCCAACGACGTTTCCTCTTTGGATGCACCTCAACGACAATGGAATCGACGTTCGTTTTCCGTGACGCCCGACCTTCACGACGCTCATCTTCCGCAGCTCGTTGACATGCACCGTTCTTGAAACCGAGGTAGGGGTTTTATTTTATTTAATTATTTCTGTTCATGATTCTAGTTTGTCGATCTTTGTGGATATTCGAGTAAATGTTGTCTTTTAACGAGAGGGGTCCGGACCGCACAAACATGGCCGACCCTCCTCTTTATACTTGTTGATACTTTGTGGTTTGGACGGAATGGTGTGGTGTCGTCGCACCATGCAGAAATCACACGGGAAGTAATACGCGACGTCGTCGCGCCACGCCGTGATGATGAACAAGGACGCCACGCCGTCGCGCCGCGTCAAAGAAAACCAAAGACTCCGCAGTCGGAGTGGGGTCGCGGCGGTTGGGTGCGGTGCCATCGCACCGCGCCGGACGAACCAAGTCGCGGCCGGTTCCAGGCCGCGGCGAAGCAGGGTGACCGGCGGCCGGTTACGAGCCACCGGTGTCGGCGATGGAGCAAGGACCGGCCGTCGCAGATCCTCGTTGGTAGAACCGGCCGGCCGGTGGGGGCCGGCCAGACAAAGGGGAGCCGGGGGAATTAATTCCCCCGGCCGGCATTACAAAACGGCCCCCTTAATTAGGCGGCCACTGTTATACCAGGGGGGCAGGTGCCCCCCGCCCCTTTGCCAATGGCTCGGCCAAAGGCCGAGCTGGCCAGCGCGCTGGGCGCGCTATGCCCAGGCTGGGCCGGGCCGCTCCAGGACAGGCCGACCCGGACCCGGGGCGGGTCGGTCCGGTTCGGGCCGACCCAGGGGGTCTCGGGCCGGGTCGGTCTCGGGCCCAAAACCCCCATTTTCGGACCGTTTGGGTTCAATTGCCCATAACTTGAGCTACGGACATCCGATTGACGCACCATCAGTGGCGACACAATCCTTGGAAAGAGACGGTTGTTTCAGTATATTTCACTCAAGGTTTCGGAATACTTTGAGTTCGGCCGGGATGGTTCGTACACGAAACCAACCGGGCCCTCAGAGCGGAAACGCTCATATCTCAAGCTCCGGACGTCCGAATGACGTGCCATAGACATTGTTGGTTTCCTCTTAGTGAGACAGATCTTTTGGCTTACTCCGCCCGAGGTTTGGACACAGGTGGAGTACGGTCGGTTAGGTTTTACCTTAAAAACCAACCGGGCCCCTGGGACGAAAAGGCCAATAACTCTCAGACCAGGAGTCCGATTGACGTGCCGTCTGCGACGTTGAGTTCCTGTTGATGATACGGAACTTTTGGATACATCAACTCTGGACTACGTGTCAGTTGATGTATCAGCCTCTCGGCTCATCGAGCGGACCCTCCTGAACAAGCTTGCTGTGTGTGGGAACCCTAGTGTTGGATGCGACTGCTACTGTGACTGTGACGACGACTGTTCAGAGATCCTCAGTGGATTCGACGACGACGAATACAGCACTCAACGATCATGTGTGGATCAGTGCTACCGATCCTGTGTGGGTCAGATCCTGTGTGGGTCAGTGCTCAGTGGTTCTGTGTGAGCCAGCGCCTACAGATCCTATGTGGTTCCGATCTTGTGTGAGTCATTGCGGGGGTTAGTTTCCTACCGATCCTGTGTGGGTCATTGCGGGGGTTAGTACCTATCGATCATTTGTGGGTCCGACGACATAGATGGATCAGTGATCATCTCTATCGTCTTACGAAGAAGTATACCTGCGTGAGCTGAATCCTGTTTGCTTTCCTATGTGGATTTTTTTGTGTTATCCTGTGTGGATTCCTTTTTTCTTTCCTATGTGGAATACGTATGCTTTCCTGTGTGGACTGGGTTGTACGTGTGCTCAGAGGTTGGAGCGTATTGGAATTGATGACTTAGGTATATGTATGGGCATATACCTAAGAAGTGTCAGTTGTTACTTCGTGATTGTATCTTTCCTTTGTGGTTTATCCTTTTTGGATTTTGGGAGACATTCGGGGGTCTCGAGGTCCTTACTGAGTAGCTTATACTCACCCATGCACGGGCTATGCCCGCACCACGTTGTGTTGGTTGCAGACGACGGACATCGTTGATCGTGGTTGAGGCTTGCAGAGCAGGACGGTACTTGGAGGTGGACCACTGGGGGGAACATACTCAGAGCGGACGACAGGACCCAAGGAGCAGTGGAGCTATCTGTACCCACCCTTCAGGTGGGATTCCAAATGGACAACTCGTCATTGCGGCTTTACCTTTCAGTTGTTGTTTTCCCTTTTGAGTTGTACATTACTTTCAGTTTGGGTTTGTATACTGGCCCACTTACTTTTCCACACTTACTCTTGTACCATCTTTTACTTAGTGTTTACATCTTCCGCTTGCTAACTCTGTGGTGCTTGTTTACTTTACAAAGGAAATGCCTTCCCTTTTTACCGGGATTTACGCCTTGGTACTAGTCGCCAGCCCCTGGCCTATGGAAGGCGGGCTTGGGGTAGTCACGACACGGGCCCCGAGGACGGGTCATGACATTAGAACCATACCATTCCATTGTAGAGAACCCAATGGAGATCATTAACTCTCAACTAAATAACTTGAATAATAATTTGATTTCATTGGTCAGAGAGATATGTAGTCAAGGATCAGATTCTCATGAGACATGGGAGCATGATTCATTGGTGATGGAGAAATTGAATCAAATATTTTCTATATATTATTAATCAACCTGACATCTCAAGAAGGGAAAGACTTATGGTGGGGAGTTTATAACATCCCATTACGCACTTTCAAGTAATTATATTATCAACATTTGTTTCTATATTTATTTGCATGTGTTTTGGGACTCCAAATGAAATAGAAAATCTGTCTGTGGAAAATGAAATAAATATAAGAGATGTATGTTGGTTTAAATTAATGGAGTCCTTGTACAAATTAGTTAAATGAAATTATGGGTTCTCCCTATGTTCAACAAACACTAGTTGGGGTTTTTGATTTTAATAAAAATTTATTGTTTTCTTCTATCAACTAGGAAATGAATCATTGTGTAAATTATTATAGGTCAGGATAGTTTTATAGTCCATTTACTGTTTACACATTATATATTGGATTTCGAGAATATATATTCAACCTTTTTGGAGTGTGAAGGGTTTATATGTCTTCATAATGTTAAATGTCGTGAAATAGTAAAAATAAAGATTTTTTGTCTGAGGTTATATTTTTTGGGCATATTTTTTTTGGATTTTTTGATTTCAAATTGTGAAATTTGATTACATTCCATGATATTATCATGGAATTTTCATTTAAGTATATTTATAGTAGATTTTGTTTGTTATTTGGTAGTAACCAATCCTCTCTCAACTTAGGATCTCTCTCCAGTTATTTTGTAGTCCTCTTCCATTTATTTATTTCTACATTAAATGATTGATCTCAATTGTAGTTGTGGGGAATTTCCCCATGTGAGTAATCCTTCATTTTCATTTTAGTAAATGACTATGGTATCAAAAATTTTCTTTGTTATTGGATCTATTGATCTATGATGCTAATATAATTGATTCTTTTAATATTTTTTGTTTGATCTTCCATCAAAGGCTAGACATTATGTTAGTTTTGGTGAAGAGTGTGAGTCTCTTTGGGGAATGCTTTTTTTTCCTTTCTAATGACAAATTTTTTTGTTGAATGAATTTTGAGAAGTACTAATTTATTTTATAGACTCAATCTTTGTCCTTGTATATTCCTTATTGGTGGATCCCATTTTTGGCATGTACCACCCATGTTCGAGGACGGTAGTCAAGTATCTAGATTATATTGGACAAATTGTATTTATATTGTTTAAATAAATTGTGTTTTAATTGAAATATCCATATTAAATGATTTTTTTTGGTTTTATGGAAATAGTATTTGTGAAATGATCTTTTTCCCTTATTTTTGTAAAACATAAGTAATATTCCAATCATTCTGAAAGGGATATTTGAAATTGTTTCTAAGGAAATAATTTGAAAAAATTTATTGTAATATATAAAAAAATATCAATCCTTGGGTACTTATGTGGGAGTTTTATAAACTGGAATTGTACATTGGAAAACTGGTTCACTCATGGGGTGTCCATCTTCTCCCTAGGCATGTTGTTCTGGGGTCTTGATAGTCTTGTTGGGAGGATTACTTTCTAGGGTATTCCTTTGATCTCTATATTAAATGCATATATCAAGAGTCTTCATATTCATGGTTGTCTATGTTTAGGTATGTGTGTCCTAGATATTCGAACCAATATTGATCTTGGAATGATGTTACATATGCTTTAGCTTCCACTTTTGTTTGGTATAGTGCCGTTTTAGTTTATACTGCCATGGATTTAATATGATATGTGATACATGATTTTTTGTATTATTCTAAAATGATGTATATGAAATTATTAGAAACTATTTTTCCTTAATTACTTATAAAATTTAGTTAAATGGTAAGTTATTTTTTTGGATTTTGATATAAAATCTCTTTAACTATTTATCATTTCTTGTTTTCTTGAAACTTCATCATTTTTTAGATTATTGTGTAGATACTTGTTATATAAGACCTGGTGAGGATCCAATTGAGCATGTTATCTCATACCATGCACACTCCATTGATGGTCTGTTGAACATTTTATGACTTTCAATGTAGGTAAAATTAAGGTTCCATTGGGAGTTGGAGATTTTTTTCTAGCTACTAATAGGTTGTTGGTGGTGAGATGGTTATATTTTCCCTATGTTATCACAGTGAGTAGTTAGTTTTTAGTTTTAATTTTCCTTTGATGACGTGCTTTTACATATGTATGTTTTGACTAGTTTTGAGTTGTATCATCACTTTTTTGTTATTTCAATTATGGAATACATTTATCTATTTTTTTGATTAAATATGTTGTATATATATTCCATGTTGCTTCTTCAGGTTGGGATAGATTGTTCCCTATGGTTGTTATTTTATCCTTGATTGCTAGTTGCCCGACCTAGGGGATTAGTAACACCATTCGAGAATGTGAAGAATTATGTGGGGTACTAGTTCCTTGGGGTATCTTGGCCAGGTCTTCAACAAATAAATCGTTACCTTGTCATCCATGGAATAAATGATTACTTCATTCGTATGTATGGTGGACTAAAACCTCATGAAGTGATGCCATTTTTTATTACAGAATAAAAAATAATATATTTTTTAAATGTATTTAAACAAATAATATGATATTTTTATATTAAATTATCTTCCTTGATATATAATATGACACTTACCCTCCTTCTATATTTATCATAAAAAATTCAAGTGTTACTCATGTGTATGTATGGCCAACCATCTCCGTTATTATAATGTATATAATTTTTTATTACCATATCTATTTGTTGGTTTAATAATTATTATTTATGAATAAAATTAATAATTATTTCATGGTTACCATTATAGATATGATTATTGTTTAATTTCATTAGCAGTAGAGAACTTACCAGTGTGATTTTGGACATATGAGTTGTTTATCTATAAAACCTATGACTTAAACATTATTAATTAAGTAGTTGAAGATGACATAGTAAAAATTAAAATAAATTTAATAATAAACTTCCAATTTGTTCTAAATAATTTAACTAATTCTTGTGATATGATCATTTAAGAATAAAATTATTCTAGATGAAAAATGGGTCTCGATATAAGCAGTCTCTCTAAACCACCCATTCCTTTGGGTTTTGAAAAATATACATATAACTTACTTTATATATCTATTTAATGTAATTGATTTTTTATATATTGTTTATTTATATACATATATATATCACACATATATTAAAATCTTATTATCTCTTCTTTTAATGGGGTAATTCATGCATTATATCCATTCATTATATATATTCATTATGAAATTCCATTTTTTTGACATGAAGCGAGATTATGAAACCTATTTCCGTTCCCTATATAATTATTATGTTATTACTTATGATTTATTTATTTATTTTCAAGCATAGATCATGAATAGGTTGTGAAATGTGCGCCCAAGTAGTGTGTCAATGCATTCGGTAATGATTTTGACTCATTATGAATCATGTATGGTATTATGGAGTAAACCTCTTCAATTTTGGGACTTTGTCCATATTTTAATATTTTCTGGGATGTAATCATGTACTCATTCTTATTTCATGTAAAATGCTTATCCAAATTATCCTATGATTCCATGATCTTATTATACCATGTTATTTATGATATTATTCCATGAAATTTATCATGAACCTACACTTTTATGATATTAGGTTATACCTTTAAATCTCATGTATTGATTCCTTATCATGGTTATTCCATTGATTTAAATTTTAGCTCACCCATTTATTTATGTATCCCTTAATTTATCCCATGAATTTCTAGGATATATAATGGATTTTTAGAGCTCTCAATGGTGAATAAAATAATAGTTCCATGTCAAAAAGTCCTTTTTATCTAATATAAACCAATTTCTTCAAAGGAACATAGGAATTATGATCATTTTGTTGTATTAATGGTTATTTATGTTTTAGAATCATAGTATAATAGGTGTAAAAATATTGGGATTATATAATTGTGATTAGGAAAACATATTATTTAAATATTGTATCTAGGATTAGAAAACATTAGTGAAAAACCTAGGGATGTGTATTAGGATAAGTCTAAGGATACTTCTATGTATAGGAAAATATCATGGAATATTAGAAAACTATATAGATAGTGGTTTTCAATAAAATTAATTCCTATATAGATACCACCAGTGGATGCGCCTCTAGAACAGAGTTATATAGTGTTAGTTACCCAAAAAAGGTCTTACTAATCTGGACATGACAATCACCAAGTGCCCGAAAATAGGACATACTTCACACATAGATTAAAAATACTAGTGCATATGCATTAGATATTCTCAAACACTTTATAAAAAATGATCAATCTAACTAAAAAAAATCTATATTACAGACCATAATATGAAAATTTCTGATTTGTAATGTAGATTGAAACTACATGGAAAAAAATTCAGGACATACTTATCATTAATCAGTTATTTACTTTTTTTTATAATATAACATTTTCAATTTCAAAATGTAGAAATTATATGTTTTAATTTATTTTATTTAACAGTGTAAATAATGGAGAAATCATTCAACCACCAACATGATTGGAAATTTGATGATTTCCCCCAACGATATTCCTAACCACATGGGATTCAGAGATGATATCTTCATGTAAGTACTGTCCCTACTAGATTAGGTTATAAATAATAACATCTATGATGTATCAAGTTTTAATTGAGTATTTTATAAGAATACAACCCATACAAATAGTGGAACTTATGATCCCCTCATCGCTGAATAATAGATAAAATCTATTGTGATGATATTCTCTGTCCACTAGTTCCTATAGAATGAGAATATTGTGTGTGTCTTCTGTCACAATAAGGGAGAAGAATATCGGTGGTGGAATCTAATATAGAACATAATTTCAAAAGAGGATATTTATTCCATAAATTGGGTATACTTTAATTAGATAATTTGCAATAAATATTTTCCCTGAACTCTCTATCTAAAAAAGGAGATGGAGTTCGTTAGTTTAAAGAAAAATAAATTATAGTATATCGGGGAGTATGACTTAAAAATTACAAGTATTACATGGTACACATTAATCATTATTATCAATATTTAAATTAAAGGGTACCATTTCGTCATTGGGTTTAAACTGATTATAATAAAAGACATGAATTTTTGAGAATTTGACTGTTATAGAGATATTGTTCATACTTTCTTCAAATTAGAGATGAAGATTGAAGAATATAGGTGGTCTTTTGAGACTATAGAAAAACATTAAAACAAGGTTTCCATTAGGACCATCAATAAATAAATCCAATTGGGCAAAGAAAACCCAATTTGACACATTCCAAAAATTTGGGAAGAAGCATCCTAGAAAATAATGAATGGTATTTGAATGATGATTCATGTTTTGAAATTTGAGAAATCAGGATAAATATTGTCTTAGAAAAATAATCAATCCCAATAATGAGGAAGAATAAAATTAGGTTTAGATCAACACCTTCCTAGGTTAAATTGTTTTCTTTATTAAGTACATGTTCATTATCTAAGATTATTCCCTAAACAATAGATTTTCGGATAAATTCATCAATAAAAACATCCAAGTAAGTAAGGAATGATGTATGTAATCTATAAGGGTGAGGTGAATGTAAAAAATGATGTGGTGATATGCATGATAGATATTATTTCAAGAATAGTGGAAATTTTTATTTTTATGGTTTTATGAATCTTTTCATATAATTCATGGTTAGTTGAAATATTCAAACATGACCTCATAACATGGGGTTAAGCTATTTGTAAGAATAGAAAATGGAGGGATGGTTGTATTCCAAGTATATTACTCTTCCCCAATAAATGTTTCTGGACTTCATATTCCATAAAATATCATCAAACTATATTTTATTGAGTTTGATGACATTATGGAAATGGATTGGATATCCCTATATAAAGAAAGCATAAATTTTCTAGATAGGTAGATCGGTCTTCAAATCCCAATTAATCCACTGATTCTTAACAAGTTTATAGATGATGATGAATCTACCATGATATATTTTGTTTAAGAATGGATATTATTACATTATGAGAATGAATATCTATCCCAAATGATTAACACAAAGGATTGAATATTTCTTGGAGACATACCAATTATGAGGGATTATTCTGATGCATCCCCAAAATAGATGTTTGGACATACACTTAACTAAGTGGTTGAGATATCATTCAAAAATATACATGAATCTCTACCCTTATCCAGGACTCCTTCTAGAATTTCAATATTTGTTTTTGATGAACTAAATAAGTAGTTACAGGAGAATCTGGAAAAGGTTTTTATATACGTATGTGAATCAATAGGGGTGAAACCATCATATTTTTAATAAATAAGTATGGGTCAATGGTCCTCTATATTGATTATCATAAAACCAGAAAATAATTATGAAGAAATTTTATCTGATTCCACTGATAGAATAATTTTTCGATGAACTATGTGGAGGTCATTATTTCACAACGGTGGGCCTTCAAACATGATATCATTAATTAACAACAATGAATGATGATATTACCAAAATTTCCATTCAAAATGTTATGGGGTATATGATATCATAGTTATTACATTCAAAATCACTAATAATCTAGAAATATTAATGGAATTATTAAATAGAGTTGTATGTTATTTCCTTAATTTTTTTGGTGTTCTGTATAGATGATGTTATTATTACACCTAGAGAATTGAGAAGTAGGGGGTGAATTTGAATATTTTTCTAAGGGGTTCTAGAAATGGGGATCCCTATGAAATAAATAGTAAATTTGGGTGCTTGATAAAAGAAGTAACATTATTTTGGAATGTTATCTACATCAAAGGGATATAAATGGACCCTTCTATGAAAAATAAAATCGTGTATTATCCTAGAACAACTTCTATGATAGAGATTCATAGAATCCTTGGATTAGCTGGGAATTATAGATTAATTGTGAAAAAAAATTCATGATTTTAAAATTCAGAAACCACGTTATCAATAAACGGGTTAGCGTTTAGGACTGGTGAATGTGAAGATAAATTTATGAATTTGAAAGGTAGTCTCATCACTACACCAGTACTTTTCTACCCTCAATTTGGGAATGTTGTATGGTTTTTAGTGATTATTCATAGAAGGCTTTGGGTTTTGTACTAATGTATAATGATAATGTGATAGAATATTCCATAATGAAATTTAAAAGTCACAAGCACATATATCCCATACATGAATTGGAGTAGGAAACTGTGATCTTTTCATTGAAGATCAATAGAATATATCTCTATGGGAAGATGTGTAAAATATATATAGATAAAAGATTCGAAAATATATTTTCTTAGAGAAAGATATTGACATTCATAATGAAAATGGCTGAGTTGATCAAGGTATTATACTACTTTATTTGTTACCATATTGGGAATTTGAAAAAGGAGAAAGATAATCTTATAATAAAATATTTATAAATTTTATCAATAATGATAATTGAGATGCATATAATCATATAATATTTTTCATATGATTGATATGGGAATAGAAAATTTATATTCATCCAACATTTCTAAAATAAATTTTCAACCATCCATTATTTAAAGGATCATGGAGGCCCGAAAAAATGATTATGAGATATATAAAACTGAGGTGAATATTTCAGATTTAATCTTTTTCAGTGAGGCGTTTATATGGTTTGAAACCGAGATATTATTCCCATAAAAACTGGATCTAAAGTGTTGGAATCAGGATGATGTTAATAGATCATCATTCTATATTATTAAAGGTACCACTATGAATTATAAATATTTAAATACAGTCTTCTGTTGGAAAAACATGATGAGCTAGATATCATAATTTATATCTTAGATATTTTAATGACAATAATTCAAGGATGAATTACATAATTATATGGGTATGATGTAATCATTTTTCATACTTGTAAGGATTTGGGAAAACATAAACATGGATTTCATAATAATAATACATAGGACACCAAAATGATATAACAACAACTAGATAGTAAATCTCCTTACAAAGACATAACATTTCATTTCAATCCATGAAGAATAAAAACATTATAAACAATCAATGATATACATAAGATAATTGGTAAGATTTTATCAAGTTCCATGGTATATTGTTTTTGAACGAGATCTAATGTCCACCTAAATGTTCTAGAGAAGCCTTCATCAAGAATTAGATAAAGAACTAAACATCAATATTTCTTATCACCCTAAAGAGGATGGTCGGTCTAAAATTACCATATGAAATCTTGTTAGGTCCACAAGGCTGAATACCCTGAGAGGGGGGGTGAATCAGGGTATGACTAATTTAAAATTAACGCCCGTTCTGATCTTATTTCACTATTAAGAAAAACACTCTTCTCTCTTTCCTATTGCACAAAGTAAACAGAAAATAAAGCATGCATAGGACACACCAATTTTACTTGGTTCACCGCAAAGGGCTACGTCCAAATAGCATACGCCGAAAAGTTGTCGGTCGTACCAATTCCACTAAACTCCACTTACTATGGATACAATGTTCGGGCTAGATCACTTCTATGCCTAGGCTCACTGCCTTTACAATGTTTAGGGTCAGCTCACTGGTTTCCCAAGGGTCACTCCCGGTTTCTCTCTCTCTGGCTCACTACCGGTGGAGAGGATCACCTTCTTCCTCTTCCTAAGCTCACTTCTCTAGAAGGGAATCCAATCACAGTTTATAGACCTGTAGGTATCTTCATTTGCATGAAATAATGATTCTTCAACTGTTGATATATGCTCTGTTGAAGTCCAACATTCATCCACTGATGAATAGCACTTTTCCTCTGACCACTGGCCAACTACCTTTGGGAAGTACCTTCGCAATGCACCCTACATCGCGAAGCTCCCAATTTCGTGAAGCTCAAACAAGCCTTCGTGAAGCTCCTGCCTTTTCGCGAAGCTCTATCACGAAGCACTCTCATGAAGCACTCTCGCGATGCTCAAGCCTTCTCAAAGAAACGTCCCTCACGATGCATAGTAAGCCAACGCGGAGCTCGTAGGTTTCGCGGAGCTACAATAGCCACCGCGAAGCTCCTCTTTCGCGAAGCAGACTGGCTCCGCGAACCACCTTCGCAAATCGAGAGCAAAGGATTTTCTCTGAAAATTAGCTCTTCTTCTCTCGAGGGGGTCGGCCTCTATTTATAGGCGATTCCACCGACCCTCGTCCCTTCCATGCAAAGTCAACGCCACGTCATCTCAAATCGCGAAGCTCCAACGTTTCAGCCGGAATTCTGTCCAAATAGCGAAGCACCACGGCATGTTTCTGTTCGCGGAGCATGACATAGTCACGAAGCATTACCGTCAACATTCCTTCGAGCCTTCACCGCGAAGCTCCCTCGCAAAGCCCTTCACTGCCGCGATGCGCTTCAGCCTCTACCGTTCGTGAAGCTTGACGTAATCGCGAAGACTCACCGCCTCCTTTCTTCTGGTCTTCGCGAAATCCAATCTATACATCCTATCTTTGCAAAATTCATGCCTTTCCATATTAAATTATGCTCTTCATGGAAATACTATTTTTGCGATGCTCACCAAACTCCAATTTTTGGACCCCAAAAATTTGGAAAACACTGGGAAAAGGCGCCACCTTGTACTTCTCTTTTGTACTGCATCCAGATCAACCTTTCCTTTGTCATCATTCTTTGTCAACATGGATTGACAAAAACTTCTTGGGAACTCCAAAAATATCCATGAAAATCGGCTTTGTCATCAAACACAATCAACCCAAAAATACTGCAATGTTAACTTGAGAGATTTTTTCCCAACAAATCTGGAAGAAATTTAATATATTTTTTAATATATTTCCAAGGATATTGTGATAATCACATCCCTTAAGTAGTGTTCCCATATAGAAAGAGTTTAAAATTATCATTCAAGTAGAAACATAAGAGGAATATTCTAGGAAGTAGTATCAGGATACGACATGCAGACATATGGTACAGAAGGGAAACTTTTGGGACATGATCATTCCCAAGTCATGATATAGAAGGTCCAAATAATTTTCCATCACAAGAAATCTATGAATAGTTGATAGAAGATATATTCCTAAAATCTTCAATGAAACCTATATTTTAACGTCTATGATAAGGTGTCACTCTATATTTCATTATGGAATAAATTCATATGGTTCGGATTGAAGGGAGATATTAGTCCATGAAAAATCATCCCCTATGAGATCCTTTATCACATCAGAGTGGTTGCCTACACGCTAGCACTACAACCTAACCTATCTCAAGTATATGATGTCTTCCATGTATACTTATAGAGTAAGTACAAACCATTATAACCAAGATTATAAATTTGAACGTATAAATATGACTAAAAAAATTAGGAAACATATATTTTAGAAATGTGTAAAATAAAATAAGCGGTTATATTTTCATTATAAATAAAATAAGAACCATTATAAAGGCCAAGCCATGTTTTTTTGAAAAATGTTTTTTCTCTAAAAGGTATATTAGTCGTTCTTTGTTCACATAATTTAAAATTTATTTTTACCAATTTTATAAAAATTATTCTACAAAATTAAATCAGTTTTTAAAATCAAAATATCGTAAATATCTTATTGTAAATTTGTTCAATCTTTATGAAATATTTCATTTTTCAATAAATAGTGATTATAATAATTTTTACTAAAAAGTGACATCACATTTAATGAATTTAGAAGACCCATATTTCATATTTTTTTAATGTGAAAAATAGTACAATTTTATATTAATTAATAAATACTATTTCATTGGGATAAATTTCACCATGAATTTTGATATCTAAACTTATTCAAATTTGGATAATTTTTATTCTACAAAGACATTTTTTAACTCATATGTATGTTTCATTTCGAATTAAAATATATCAATTAAATTTGTTGAATATGAAAAAATGGATCAATTATTTTTAATAATGATTATCTCAATTATACAATATGTTCAGTTTATTTATTTACCATAATTTATAGTGAAAATAATAAAATTTATTTACCAATGTTCAGGTAAGATGGGTTTATCAGGGTTTAAACTGAAAAAAGGGATAAAATGACATAAAAATTATATAATACATAATTAAGTGTCATATTTAAACCTTATGTATTTTAATTTTATAAAATTGTCCATTTATGGCCTTTTTAAATTATATAATGTTGTATTAATTCATTCTTACCAAAAATCCAAATTCCCCCCCCCCCATTTTTATAAGGCCACCCTCTCTCTGTTGCATAACACGCATCCAAAACCCATTGGATCATAACATACATTTAAAAATAAATTCCCTAAATATTTAACATTATTATATAATTTTATTTTTCATCATAATTCTTTCATAGTAAATATTTTGTTTTAAACCAAAAGAAGATCTGCAAAGAAATGGTAACATCTTTAACTGAGTGATTTTTTTATTGTTACATCTCTCTAAAAACTTATTAAACCATGTTGATATAATATTACTAATATAAAAAAAATTATAAGTTGTTATATTTTTTTCATATCCAAAAACCTTCCCCTCCTTCCTCAAATGGGAATCAAATCTGTTGATCCTGTCTATAATGGACTTCAGCCTTGTGAAGCGACATACTTCATCTTCCATCACCACTTCCCAAAGATGGATATTATAAAGTATAATATCTTTATTTATTATATTTATTAATTTTTTTTAATTATTTATTTATAATATCATTTATACCTTTTTAATATCCATTTTTAGAGAATATTTCAATTTTAGTCATCTGAATGGAGAACTATATCCTCCCAAAGTGATGTGAATATTTTTTAATCATAGATTTACATAAATGGAAATAATTATTAGTTTAATGAATATATTATTTATTAATGGAATACTAATAATTCAATAATTTAAATATAATTTATAATTTTTTACATAATCAACTATTGAGTAAATGAAAACGTCGATCATGTGTACGACATACTGCGACATTGTGAAGCAATGTGATTCATTTATATTACTACAACGCATAGAAGGTACAAGTTATGTTATTTGAAGAAATAATATGATCTTATGTATATAATTATAAGCATTTAATGAGAAAATAACACTTATCTTACTTCCATCATGATCTTCAAAAAATGAAAATGTTACTCATGAATACATATGACCTACCATCTCTATGATTATAATGCAGTTCATTTTCACGACCAAATTTAAATTTAAATTTACAAACTATAATTTATTTATAAAATAATAATTATTTCATTCTTGATATTATATAGATTTTAATTAATAATATATTTTTCCTTATTCATCTTATCGATGTGATTTTGTATATAAGAGAACTTTAGCATCAAAACATCAAATTTGAAATTAATTGGTTAAGTAATTGAATATGGAATGGTAAAATTTAAAATATATGAAATAATAAACCTAGAAAAGATTCACAATAAATTTATTTTTTAATATGAGTTTATTATCTAGTAGTTTAATGAAAACACATTAACAATTAAGCACTAGGTATGGTATCGCTCTAAAAAACCATTCCATCGGGTTATGTACTTTCTCAATATAAATCCTTTTATATCAATTTTTAATGTTATAGAATTGTTAATATACAAATAGGTATCAAATATATACCTAATTTATTCTTCTTTCTTTTAATGGGGTAATAGATTCCCTATGTCCATTTCTCAAATTCCTTCAATAAGATATTTAGTTTGATTATGATATGAAGAATGATTATGAAAATCATTTTAATTCCATGAGTAATTACTTTTTGTGCCATATTTTGTATTTCCTTTATGTAAAATACAGATTTAACTAAAATGTTATTATGGTTGTTCCCATATAGGATTCCAATGAATTGGGTAATGATTTAGTACCTTGATGAGTCATGGATGTGATTATGTAGTAAACCTATACCATTAAGGGACTAGTTTACGCCATGAGATATTATCATCGATGTTAGCCTGGATAAGTTTTAATGTCATGTTATATGTTTTTTCCTCATTTATCATGATGGATGATGTTATTATTCCATTTTATTTTAGATATTATTCAATTACATTGCACACGAGGCTCTTCTTTTATGATATTATGTTAAACCATTGACTCTCTAGTTATATTTCCTTTTAATATTTATTACCTTACTAATATTTTTATCTCATCAGTTTCTTTATGTATCTCCGAAGTTATCTTATGTAGTTTTAGAGAAAAAATGGATTTTGAGATATCATTTTGGGGAATAAAATATGAATTCCATTTTTGAAATTTCATTTAGAGTAACATGATCCTAGTTTTTTTAAGAAACTCGAAATTTATGATATGTATGTGGTATTAAGAGATATTTATGTTTATGAATATTGTAATAATATGGGTAAAGTTATTAGTTCTCCAAAGTTTTAAAGTCACATGTGCTACATAAGAGTACAAGAGAAGAAAGAAAACCTAAATGATATAGTTTTCTAGTGACCATGTATGGTGACACATTATTATTTGATAATATTGCTCTAATTAACTGCACATAAGTAGTATATAGAAAAAATGCTTCCAAGTGATCATAGATTACTAATTATAAAATGTATTCCTTGTACCAAACCCATGTTTGGATTTTGAAAGATCATACATTGGATATAAATACCATTTTTTGAAATTAGGTATTCAAGAATAAATTGAAAATGTATGGACATGTTAGTAATAATAAGAAAAATGTTTTATAAAATTGTTTAGGAAACAATAAGAAATAGAAAATGATAAAACATTTTCACAAGTTTCTATGATATAATCTATCATAATTTTACTTTCTATTATTATTTTTCATGACTATGATATTTGGAAAATGTATTTCAAAGTATATTTCTTTATGTAGAACCTTCCGAAACATGATTATATAAAAAACAAAAAGGGTTTATAACTCTAAAGGATTACAATAATGTATGAAAGTTGTAAATATCCATTTATGGACTAAAGAAACATCCAGTTCATGGAATATTTAGTTTTATATTTCTATAACTGAATTTATATTCTGAAAAATTAATGTGAGCCATGTGTTTGTAAAATTTTAGTGCGAGTGTAGTCATTTTCTTAGTAGTACATGTTGATTAAATACTACTTATTTAAAACCAAATACCAATCATATAGTCTATTAAATCGTAGTTGAAAATATTATTTTCTATGAATGACCTGGGAGAAGAATTATATAATTTTGGGATCAATATATATCGGGATAAATAAATAGGATTCTCATTCAACTCAAGGTATATGTACTGAAAATATACTAAATAGATTCTATGTAAAAAAATCAAAGAGGGTATTTCTTCTAATGTCATATGACTTTCATATTTCTTGGAAAATAGGTCCTCATACACATAAGGAATGAAATAGTATAGAATTTATTCCACACACATCAATAATTGAGTTATTCATATATGATAAGTAATATACTTGGATAGATGCCGCCTATGTTTTATGTGTGGTGGAAAGAAATAAAGTTCACCAATGTGACATCCATTAGGTGGAATTCAATAATAAAATTATTTATATAAGTCATACAAAGGATATGTTTCAATTCCATGGAGGAGATGAGAAAATAGTAAGTAGATGATATATTGATGCTAGTTTACAAACAGGTCAATATGATCTAAAATCATAGACAACCTAAAACTTCACTCTCTTGGGATCTTTTGTTAGATAGAACAGATCAATGTAGGTTGTGGACGATGTCTCTATATCATATTATGATTATATTTATATTTCTTTGTTAACTAAAGAATTAGTTTTGATATAAAACATCGTCCATGATCATGAAGTGGTACCATGAGGTAATTAGTAAATCACTCTATTATGATAATTCAACAGTAATGAATCTCTAAAATAAGACAAGCTCATATCTGTGGATGGAGCACATACATTGGAAGTATCATCCCCTATGGTATTTCTCTCATATCGGAGATATTATAATAAACATAATACCCATAGATGAAATCTTTGTAGACCTCCTGAGAAATCCAAAATTTAGAAGAAACATGATAATCATGTGAGGCCTAGTAGACTCAAATTCATAGACAGGTATATATAATACATGTGGATGTCTGTAGGAATTGGTTATCGAGTACATAATCATTATAATTTATATTACATTTATATATGACTAATTGAATATTAATTAAAAATTATTATATATTGTTCATTTTTCTAAATGAATTTTTTTTGATAACATCATCAGGTATCTCTCTCATTAATTATGTCATAATAGTTCTCCTCTATGACGAGAAGCTTGAAATTCTATGATGATATTCTTAATTATAGTCATTCTTTCCGATAACATTCTATAATGGGGAACATTTTTTGTCGACTATAACATGTTATTACTCATAATAATATGATACTTCATATAATAATGTTCACG
This sequence comes from Viscum album, assembly GCA_963277665.1. Taxonomy (NCBI): domain Eukaryota; kingdom Viridiplantae; phylum Streptophyta; class Magnoliopsida; order Santalales; family Viscaceae; genus Viscum; species Viscum album. The sequence goes on along the minus strand of OY728161.1, from coordinate 135,910,687 downwards.
CATAGTAATCATTAAGATGTGAGGTTATCAGAAAATTCCCTCTAATAGAAATTATGCATGTTTATGTGTCATTGTAAATTCATATTTCTAAATTTATTCAATTTTCCATAAAATTTATGATTATTAAAAATTCATGTTACAACTCACACACATAGATGTGTTTTATAAATTTTAATGATACAATTACATGGGATGTTGGATCCATTGGATGTGTCATGAGAGACATGTGATTAATGAATAAGTCCATAAAGGATTTATCCCGTCCATATTTATGGATGTTGATATCTATTCACTTTGTTTGAAATAGAATTATTTCATTAAATTCCATGGACATGGAATAATGAGATATTATTTCAGATAGTCAATGAATGACATATCATGAACATTAGATGATGAAACTGATATGAAACCTTCTTGATTATATATTCTAACAATGATATTATATTAAAAAAGAAGTGCTCATATGTGGTTATTGATGTTAAAAAATTAAGTTTTTTATCATGGTTTCTTTGACATGTTCTTAGATACTATTCTCTAATGTTAGAATTTCTTCCCATGGCCAACTAAGAAGACCCATAGAGGGTATCAAAATATGTTTTTCCATCGATCACTATTAAATCCAAATTTAAATATAATTAATGGAATAAATATCATTCTAATGATTAATGAATTATTTTATTCTTGTTTTTTTAACACATAAATTAAATAAATATTAATTCACCAGATTGTGCATAAAATATTGTCATGTTATTATATGATATTTAATAAAAATATTTACTATTCATAATATGAATAGAAAAATTATTTAAAAAAATAATCTAATAACATTTTTGAAAAGGCTGTGGGTTAAATTTCCATTATTAGACAAAAAATAGAGAAATAGAATTTCTAAAACTAGGAAAATGTTAAACCCATTAAATTGGCCATAAGAAAACATCGTAATAAAATATACTACATGACCATTACATGGTATTAAATTCCCAATAAGAATCATATAACCAAACAAATATCAGCAAGAATTCATATTCCCCATGTCATACAATCAAGTAGGGATTCATTTCTAAGATTATTCATTCCCCCCTACCACGAATTGCAATGTGTTGGAGACAAAAAATGATATATCACTCCTCCATCATGCACTGATATTTGGGAGAAGGACTGGATGACATTTGCGAAAACACACATCTCTCACTCTTTCTTGACCCTCCCACCCGACAGTGCTTTTGAGGTACATACTACACTATAAACCTAATGCATCATAATATATGATAGAAACTATCATGTACTAATAAAATAAAGAGTTCCCATCCATAAATAAAGTGTTAAGAATAATGATTTAATGATATATGTATGCACACTCATCCCTTTTTCGAGAACACCAACCCGATTACTTTAGCTAAAAGCAGAACAACTGACCAAATGAAATAATTCAAATTCCAAATCTCTAAATGAAAATGAATCCCATAAAATTTTATGTCCTAACACAAAAAAATTTCCAAAATCAACTAGATTTCCAAAATTGATTCTCTAGGGAAAAAAAGATATATATTTTATATCCTTGAGGCATTCACCAACTCAAGAATGAAGAATGCCACAATTGAGACCACTAATATGTTGTAAACTTTAGAAAACCATCACCATTACCTACCGCTCTACATATCTCGCCATCCCTCAAAAATACCTCAACCATATACCATTAAGAGCCCAATTCCCCAAGACAAAAAGGGGTTTTCCGTAACCCCAATAATGAGTGGTTATGTTCCTTCATCGTTCGACCAACACCCTACTCCTGTAAACTCATATAGATAACAAGATTACTATGGTGCTCAGATATTGAGTGATCCCATATCTAATGATAGGGTACCAATGAAACCACCACCCCTAAGTGGATATCATTGTGGCGCAACTAGAAACAGAATCATCAACTCCGTTAGTATGAGAAATTGTATAGAAGGATTAGATCAAAGATCACAATGAGAATGGGAGGATGAGCATCCAAGAAACTATTGGATGACCTAAATAATTATCGAATATGGAAGGGACATTGATAAATTATTAGCTACCTCAAATTCTCCACCTAAAAAACCAACAAGATTAGGATAGAAGAGGATGATAATATTTTTACCACTATATGGGATTCCTCAGAATGACAACCTCAATTATCCAATAATCAATATCAACACCACACTAGGGTGTGATATTCACCATCAAATAAACATCCCAATCCTATAACTCACACTTCAATAGATTACTGATCAACTTTTTACAATATATAACTACCAAAATATTAAATAGATTCCTTGCATTATCCTCATTATACATAAGGTAAATAATGTTATTTTTGATAAAAATTACCATGAATTGATCGAGGAGTTCATTTCACACATTATTCATTAAACCCATGAACATGGATAGAGTATTATTTAGACCATATGAAATCATTATGAATAAGTAATTATCATAATTCCATATAAATGAATTCTTCATAATATCATCAACTTTTTACCCACATATTATGAAACTGTGACTGTAAATCGATCTTTGAGAACAAGGTTTATCATTTCAGTTAAAAACACATTAATTTATATTATATGATAACAATTAGTCACTATAAAATGGTTTATGTGATGATAATATATAAAAAACATAGTCTACCATTTAAATTATTTAAAAATATAACTATAACACCCCAAGGTGGCCTAATCATCTAACAAAACATCACTACAAATGGTTATTGATCTATACATTCATATCTCAAAACTAATAAGGTTAAAACCAATATATACACATGATTCAAGAGAAGTTGTTTACAGTAGATCAATCCCAAAATTGATCTCTCTTCGAGGGTGTAATAATTTTCAATTATGATAGAATACATTAGATACTCTTAAACATCGAAGGGAATCAACTTCTACTACGACTATGATGAACTAATCATCATCTTTACCATCAATGAAGATAAGTATGGGATGTGAATTTGACCCATATGATTGTATTTAACACTAATTAATACTATATACTAACCAACAAATATCATAAAATATAATATATACCTTGAAAAAATCCACAATACCATGAACTTAATACAACTATTCCTTTTCAAAAATTATGTTGCATGGTGGTATCCATAAACATTGTAAGACTTCCTAATACCGATGTATCCCTAATATTATCTCATAGTTTATAAAATCTTTATATAGATAATAATGAAGACCAACTCACATTTTTAATTCCATGGACACTAGAATCCTATCCACCTCAATCCCAAAGACTATATTAGGGTAGATTATATGATGACTTTTACTTATTTGGAGTCAAAAAATCATTCACCCAAGTAAAAAATAATGAAAAGAGTACCTAAAACATTATCTAGATTGCATGGTGATAGAATATCCCTATAATATTTTAGACCATAACCTACTCCATGACCTCTCTAACCCTATGATGACAACCTCAATGGATTAATTCTACACTAATAGAACTAGGAAAGTCTTCTTTCTATCCCATGTATGCCACATCTCCTCTATGTCGATCCAATGTAAGAGAACCCTTATATAACCGGATCTACTAAAATTTCATCAATTGAGGAACTTGAATTGGAACAGATCATGTATGTTTTCTACTCAAATTTTTTTGGAGATCTCTCTACTAATGAAATTTCTCTATACAAAAAATATTATTATGACCCCTCAGAAGGGTCCTAAAAGCTACCACCCTTGAGAAATGAGGTGATATAGAAAGAGACCTACCCTAGACTATTGAAAATATCTTATTTGAAAGAAAATATAAACCCAATACGACATCTTTTCCATGTGTGGAATCTGAATGACTCCCTTCTAATGAATATCAAGCCATGGAAAACATCCTATTAGTGAACTCTTCTCTACAATTCACCTTGAGATATGACCACAAAAATGGAGAGGCCTAGTGATAGATATATTGTAATAAATCCTCTTTCAATACATCACCCTATACTCCCCATCTAAAAGAATGAATATAACGTATCGGAGAAGTGTCCTGATCTAGATCTTGAAACCCATCATTTCATAACACCATTGTTGAATGCTTAAAAGGTCGTAACAATTTCCCACTTTTGCGTTCAAATAATATAACTCATCTCAGAACTGGTTTGGTAAATTCTATCATGATATAGCTGACATTTCACCTTCATTTGGAATAATAATCAACATCCCCAAAATTATAATTGAAACGTCGCCACTACAAATGAATCTTAGTAATCTATTCAAGCATGGATCAAACAGAAGGCTACATCCACCAAATCCAACCAAATCTATATCATTTTTAATGAGTGATTTTCATTGTAATTTAATGCAAATTTGTGTTGAAAAATCACAGTTTCCTTCAATACATATTTAATTCCTCAAACTCTGCATTTTGGATATATACTAGAACATCTGGTTAGACATGTTTCATGTGAAACTAAAAAGAACATCGACCCAAAGACATAAAATTAGAAGAAAAAACGATTAAGGACTCCTAAAAACAGGATATATAATAATAATGAATAAAAAATTATTCAATTATTCAATATTTTAACTAATCATAGGGTCTTACCACGTGAAACACATGTTTAAAGAAGAATTGTGCGAGATCCATTCCATGGACTATACCTTGCGTCTATTATTACTTCCCTTTTAGGATAATAATACATAAATGTTCATGAATGAATAATAAGAGAACCTATACCCATATGTATAGGTCATTCTCCTTTTTATAAATTTATCAATAAGACTAGGTGACACTATTTCTATCCCAATATAATTAGTTCTCTATTGTGCTTACCTTAAAACAGAACCCTATCCATCAACCTAAAACATTTATGCCACTCTTTCATGACCCCTCTTACTATGGTAACCCTCTTAGAAAAACAATGAGAAAATGGATGTGATGAATCCCAAATACTATCCCCATGAGGCCACACGTTCATGAAAAACACTAAGGGTAAATCATACACATAAATTGGAGGAGTTACCCTATAAGATATGTGAAATGAGAGATATGATACATACACAAAACAAATCATTCTTAAGAGAAAAGTAAAGGAAGATCCCAAATACATACATTTAACTTGATATTACTGAAAAACTATAAGAAAACTATATCTAAAAAACACAATCTTCGTTAGTAACAATGAAATCCCAAGAACTTGTAAACAACATATGATCTAGTTTAATCTATCTCAATTTCAACCTTTCTCTTATGAACGTGAAAAATAGTTTACATATATAGGTTCATCATAATAGGTTTAAACATTAGGATTATTACTTTTTCATATTTGAAAAAAGGTAATTAAATAATATTTAATCAAACTAAAAACAATTAATGCTAACTCATCACCTAAATATGCAGGATAAGTTCCCAGCCTCCCCATGGTTATATTCCACCATGTATTGATTGCAAGAGATCATATAATATAATATCAAATAAGGTTGTAACATACCAAGTAAGTAATCAATAATATATATTTTTATCTATGTCTATTAATGAATTAGATAGTGTTTTAGAGGCTTCAAATGAAAATAAATCCAATCTTAAGCATGGAATACACTAATATTTTTTAAAAGATTGTTTTACTTCCTTTTGATGGAAAACCATTTTAAATATATATTTTGACAATTTTATAAGCTATGTTTGTCTAAATAAACTTATTATTTATTATTGGACATCAAAATTTAATTTGTGTGAATTTTTGGTATTTTTTTGACAATGTTCATTTTTTAATGAATAATGAAAAATACTGCATTTTACATCAAAACTGCTTTTTAATATAATTTATTTATATGATTAGATTATCTTTTGAATTGGTTTTAAAGTGAAATTAGAATATATTTTTACCATTTAATCCAATGGTGGTCTTTGGAATTAATTTCACTTTGAAATCAGACTTAAACTAGTGTCAATCTTTTGATACATTTTGTTTCATAAAAACACGCTATTTGGTTTGACAACGGGAATTAATTATTAAATTAATTAATGCAACTTATATTTTTTGAATTTTTTAAAATAGACATCATTTTTTAATTCTTAATATCAAATATAACTTAGGGTGAATGTTTGGTAATTTTCTGAAAAACTTCAATTTTTGATGAATAGTGAAACCACTAAGTAGTACTTATAAAAACTAATTTTTCCATTTAAAGGAAATTTTTCCATCTTTGTGTTTTGAATTTCAAAAATATGACATAAATGGTTGTCATTAAGAAGTAAAATGTGGTTCAATGAGATTAAAATAATTTTTTGGTGAATAGTAACTCGTAAGTTCTTAATCGCGATTAGAGGTAATTAGTGTTGTTTAAGGTAAAGAATAATGTTTTAATAAACTGAAATGACCTAGACACATGTCCTACCCTTATTGGATGTGTCATGGCCGACCAATATAAGACATGGGTCAACTTGAGGACCCCATGGAGCCACTTTGGTTGGGAAATGACATAAATAACTTTTTATTTAATGTTAAAGTAAAAATGACACACACATGAGACGTTTTACTAAAATAATTTTTACATGGGGTTATACAAGTCCGGCTTTTTACTATAAATATTCATTATAAATATAAAAAGATTTCCTACATCATTGTATTTTTTTTATAATTTTTAGACATTAAATAAATTAAATTATTTATGGCATCATGATGATGCAGCGATGACCTCATTATTTAACGATTTAAATAAAATGGAAAGATAATGTAAAATATAAGACCTACACATGTCCAAAACCAATTGTATGAGTGGATTTAGAACCCTTATCACCTTATCCTAGAGTTATATCAATGTGGGACCTTTTTAATCCGAAAATCATTTTAAAATAAAGTAACTTATCTTTACTTTCCAAGAGTGCCCATCCTCTCCTCTTATAAAAGGACCCCACCTCTACCTCCTTACCCACACTCCCAAAGCCTTTGGCTCGGCCAAAACCTGCCCATTTTGTCTCTACACATCCCTCTATTACTCCTTAAAGCCTCACTCTGGGCAGAAATCTTCCTAAGGAAGCCTTTGAGTTCAAACCAAAGGGAGTTACCCGATTTTAAGGTAATGTCTTCACTTGAGTCCTTTTGTTTTATTTTGCTTCTCCAACCCCCTAAAATCTTTTTATTCTTCACTTTTGTAACAAATCCACTATCCTCAATATACTAGGATGTTTTTATAAGAATTATTCGAGATACACTTACACACACCTACATCTATGGGTTAAAGAACATACTGTTTCCGTGGATGGCGAATTTCTGCCTCCCGAAATAATGATTGTTCAACATTCTTTTAACACCTTCAAAAGTGGACATTAAGATGACACTATATTTATATATGATATATAATATGTTTATTTTTTCCTAAAGCTTATGTATTTTTCATTTTGGGCATACCTTTATGGTTTCCATTATGGGTAAACACAATATCTTCATTTAAGGAAGTACGGACTACCGCCCCCTCAAAGTGATTTGATTCGTTAAATACCATATATGGGACGTATAAAGGATGGAACCATGATATAATATATGATATTACACTGGAATTATAATATACCTTTATATAATTATGATTCCATTCTATAAAAACACGAAATAGAAATGAAAGTAGCGTTCATGCGTACGTACGACTTACCGTCTCCATGAACGGTGCATTTCATTTCTTACCTCTAAATGATTTTGTAATATTATAAATGCATGTATATAGTGGATATATATGATATATACATCATGATTATAATTCTGGATATAATGGATACATGAACAAATTATAATTATAAACGGTTTATTTTTGACTCAAGTACCAATGATCGTTAAAACGACCATTATTAACTTAAATAATTACATAGTGTTCATGACATGGAAATAAGTGATATAAAATGAATAATGAACGTGAAAAAGGTTTTTAAGAAAGTATAAATTAACTCAGGTTTATTATTCAGGAGATTAAAGAACGACAGAGTCAAGTCGGGCCCGAGGTATGGGACTTCGTCTCAATCTCCTTTCATTGAGGCATATTTTATTTTATACACAACCTTGTTTTATACGGTGTATAAACCCCTTTTACTTTTACGTTTATCCAAAAGGAATCATTTTTACGAATTGTTTTACTAAATGACAAAAGGGAATGTTTTTTTCATACGTATGCGGCGACAATGACTTCTCCACCGCCATGACCATTATTTGAGTTTCGGCTTCCTCTACAAGCCATACCTTCTTTTTAAGAGAAAAATAAATACCATGTTTTACTTTTCCTTTATTTTGGTATCGAAAATGGTTTTCATAATGTGTTTATTAGATCAATGTGTTGTATTGATATCTTTTGATTGAAATGTGGAAATTTTATGTTTCCTTTATGCATGTTTTATGTGATGCGATTATGTTATGGTTCTTGGGAATTATTATGAAGACGGGTGGTTCTGTGATAAACTAAGGGAGGGTGAGCCCGATATAGCTCTCCAATGCAATGGGTAACGTGAAGGAGTAAAACGTTAATGTTTCTCTGAAGAGATTTATGTAATATATTGTGATGGGTATTCCAAACGTAACCAATAGTGGTACTCCCTACGTAAGAATGTTATTAATACCTCAAGTTACCTTTAGGTCTTATGATTTCTATGATTTATTCATGATTTAGTGAGGTATGTTAATGTGCTTATGTTTTAAGGGTAAAGTATGATTTCAATCTTATGTATATATGTACCCATGTTTCCATTCCATATTTTTATATCCCTTACCGAGATTTTTATACTCATCCCATGTTTTTTTGAAATGTTTTTCACAGGTCAAGGGAAAGGTACATGATATGATGATAGTGTCAAGGAAGTGTCAAGAAAGAATCCATGTTTTATTTTAAATATGTTTCCATTGATGGGAAAGAAGAATACTATATTTATGTAACCACTTTGTTTATATGTGGAATGTAATGCAAGTTTTATGATCTAATTCTCTAAAACTCTAAACCTGAAAAGATCCTCAATGTGTAATCTTGTAATAACTCAAGATTAAGTAAGGTTTAAGGCTGGGGCCTTATAGTTGGTATCAAAGGTCGGTTTAGACAACTTTAGGAGTTAGAAAATTGTTAAATTGTAAGTTACTTTTTGGTATGACTGAAATGATATAGCATTTGAAGATTACCATGTTACTTCATCTAATACATGTTTGTTCAGAATGGTTTTCCGCAGAGGAAACAGGGAAGCAGTGCTAGGAAGGCTTATAGAATAAAATAACCTTCCAAATCAGCATCCTGAGATGGTCGGAATTGGAACTGAACAGTTTGTTGCAGTAATGGCGCAGTTGACTCAAGCGATAAATGGCGGTGGTATCCATGCACGAGATCAGCCAGATCAACCATAGAGGAACATGTCAGTGGTGGAACATTTCATGAGGAAACATCCCCCATCATTCAGAGGATCGTCTGACCCTCTGCTAGCTGAAGGGTGGATTAATGTACTAGAGAAGATTTTCGATGTCATGGGGTGTTCAGAAAATCAAAAGGATAGTCTTGCTATTTACCATTTGGAGGGTGAAGCAGATTAGTGGTGGTCGATGGTTAAAAATATCAGGGACGCTGATGAGATTGATGCTCTTGACTGGGATGAATTCAAAGGTATGTTTCTTGAAAAGTATTTTCCTAAGGTTTTTTGACTTAGGATGGAAAAACAATTCTTGGAATTGAGGCAAGAGGAAGACTCAGTGGCTACCTATGAAGAAAGGTTCACTCGTTTGGAAAGGTATGCTCCAAATTTTATCCGAGTCCTTGATAGTAAAATCAATCGTTTTTATTCAGGATTAAAGCCAAAATATCGAATGGCATTAGCTTCTCATGAGTTTAAAAGTTATGAAAATCTTTTTCGATGTGCTGAGAAGGTGCAAATTGAGTTTTCCGATGATCAAGTGTTCTATAACAACCAACAAATGAAGAGACCAAGGTGTCAGGAGAAAGGGAATAATTCATCAAAAAAGACTGATGGTAAGAAAACTAAGTTTCCAGTTTGTGATAAATGTGGAAAAAGGCATGCTGGGGAATGTCTTCTGAATTCTGGAAAGTGCTACCGATGTGGTAAGATGGGACATAAGGCTCGTGATTGCACTGAAAAAGATCATGGTGAAGGTAAGGCCAAATTTGATTTACAGTTAGTGAAATATTTTAAGTGCAATGAGATGGGTCACTATGTAAACGAGTGTCCGACAAAGAGATTGAGTGATGGTAAGCAGTTAGAATACAAGCAGAAAGGGGTGGTGAAATCCTTTTCAACTACTTTAGTAGATGTCGGGCCATCAAATGAAGTTGTATCAGGTACATTGTTTTTTCAGATTATTCCATTGTGTTGTTTGATTCGGGGTCTACACATTCTTTCATCTCTGAAAACATTTCTAGTAAAATGGGAATACCATCTCAAGAAATGACTCCTGAACTTTTGGTAAAAACACCTGGGGGAAATGTTGAGGAAAAAAAATGTATAAGAATCTTCCTATCCTTATCTGTGGAAATAACCTACTTGCAAACCTTGTTGTTCTACCTCTAATAGTGTTTGATGTTATCCTAGGTATGGATTGGATCTCTATTTACCATGGAAATATTGACTGTAGATGTAAAGATGTTTCTTTTCAGAAAGACTTTCAGTTTGTTTACAAGAATGAACCCTTACTGTTGATAACTTATCAAGAGCCCAAGAAACTTGTAAAAGATTGAAATGAATGTTACCTTGCACACTTCATTGAAAATAAAGGAACTGTTCAGATTAATGATGTTCCAGTGGTAAATGAGTATCCTGATGTTTTTCCTGATGATTTTCCTAAAATAAAACCAGATCGGGAAGTTGAGTTTACTGTTCACTTAGTTCCCGATTCTAAGCCAATTTCAAAACCCCCTTATCGAATGGATCAAATTGAACTTTTAGAGTTGAAGGAGAAATTACAAGATTTATTAGGGAAAGGTTTCATTCGACCTAGCACATCACCATGGGGTGCTCCTATTTTATTTGTTAAAAAGAATGATGGTTCAATGAGACTTTGCATTGATTATAGAGCCTTGAATAACATCACTGTTAAGAACAAATATCATTTGCCTCATATCGATGATTTGTTTGATCAGCTCCAGGGAGCTCAGTATTATTCAAAGATTGACTTGAGATTGAGGTACCATCAGCTGAAGGTAAAGGAAGAAGATGTTCCGAAGACCGCATTCTGTACATGATATGGCCATTATGAATTTGTAGTAATGCCTTTTGGGATAACAAATGCACCTTCTATATTCATGGAATTAATGAATAGAATTTTCCATGAGTTCTTGGATAAGTTTGTGGTGGTTTTCATTGATGATATTTTGGTGTTTTCTAAAAGTAAAGAGGAGCATGAAATACATTTAAGGGTTATCTTGAAAACCTTAAAAGAAAATAAACTGTATGGAAAATTCAGCAAGTGTGAGTTTTAGTTGCAACAAATTTCTTTCCTTGGTCACATTTTTTCTAAAGATGGGATAACTGTTGATCCTACAAAAACAAAGGTTGTTGAATAATGGCCAAGACCCACAAATGTAACAGAGATTCGTAGTTTCCTTGGTTTGGTAGGCTATTATAGAAGGTTTGTTAGAAATTTTTCATGGTTATCTAGTCCAATGACTAAGCTAACTTGGAAGGGTGTTAAGTTTATCTGGACAAAAGAATGTGATGATTGTTTTCAGGAATTGAAAAGAAGATTGGTGAATGCTCCAGTTTTGGCACTACCTTCCAGGAATGGTGAGTTTGTTATCTACAGTTATGCTTCATTGAAATGACTTGGTTGCGTCCTAATGCATAATGATCAGGTAATTGCTTATTCTTCACGACAGTTGAAAACTGATGAGGTAAATTACCCTACACATGATTTGGAATTAGCTGATATTGTTTTTTCTTTAAAAATTTGGAGGCATCATTTGTATGGAGTAAAGTGTGATATATATATTGATCACAAAAGTTTAAAGTATATATTCACTCAGAAATAATTGAACATGAGACAGAGGAGATGGCTGGAATTAATCAAGGATTATTATTGTATAATTCATTACCATCCAGGAAAAGAAAATAAAGTGGATGATGCTTTGAGTCGAAAAAGTAATGCTTCATTAGCAATGTTGTGTTTGGAACGTGGTCCTTTGGTTTAGTATTTGACGAAATTTGGCATAGAAGTTGTTGGTGCAGGAAGTTATTCTTTTTTGTTTTAGGTATCAGTGAGATCATCTCTCTCAGACAGAATCAAGCAAGCACAGAAGCAAGACAATGAGTTGCAGAAAAAGGTAGAGCTGGTTCAGAAAGGTAAGTTTCCTGAATTTAACATTGATAATGATTGCGTTTTGAGATTTGGGAAGAGATTGTGCGTGTCTTGTGATTCACAGTTGAAGAGAGAGTTGTTATGTGAAGCTCATAGTTCTCCGTTTTCAGTTCATCCTGGCAGTACTAAGATGTACAGAGATCTGCGGGAGTATTACTGGTGGGATGGAATGGAAAGGGATATTTCTGATTTTACTGTGAAGTGTTTGACTTGTCAGGAGGTTAAAGCAGAGTGGCAGTTACCGAAAGAGATTCTACAGCCTTTACCAATGCCAGAGTGGAAATGGGAGAATATATCCATGGACTTTGTTGTGGGATTTCCGAAAACATCTCGAGGTAATAATGCAATCTGGGTTATTGTTGATCACTTGACTAAATCTTCTCATTTCCTTGATTTACGAGAAACATTTTCCCTAGATCAACTTTCCCTTTTGTATCCTAAAGAGATAGTCAGGTTACATGGAGTTCTTCTCTCCATTGTTTCCGATCGTGATCCAGGTTTACTTCTAACTTTTGGAAGGGCCTTCAGAAATCGTTGGGTACTGAATTAAATTTTAGTACAACATTTCATCCTCAATCAGATGGGCAGTAGGAATGAACAATTCAGACCTTGGAGGATATTCTACGAGCTTGTTCGATGGATTATAAGGGAATTTGGGACCAAAATCTTTCTTTGGTTGAATTTTCATATAATAACAATTTTTATTCCAGTATACAGATGACACCATTTCAGGCATTATATGGGAAGTGGTGTCGAACTCCAGCTTTCTGGGATGAAGTGGGTGAAAGGAAGTTGATGGGACCTGGATTTGTATAAGAGTTGGTAGAAAAATTTCAGCTGATACAGAAACACATGAGAACAGCTCAGAGCAGGAAAAAGAATTATGTAGACAACATGAGGAAGGATATAACTTCTGTGGTAGGTGATCATGTTTTTCTCAAAGTATCACCATGGAAAAGTGTGATGTGATTTGGTAAGAAAGGAAAGCTGAGTACAAGGTTCATTGGACCATATGAAATTCTGGAGAAAGTTGGATCAGTTGCATACCGGGTGGCTTTACCTCCAAGTTTATCTCAGGTACACAATGTTTTTCATGTTTCGATGCTGAGAAAGTGTATGCCAGATCCATCTCATGTTTTGAGTCTAGAGGTAGTTCAGCTGAAAGAGAACCTATCTTATGAGGAACAACCAGTCCAGATTCTTGACCACAGGGAGCAAGTGTTACGAAATAAGGTGATTAATCAGGTAATGGTTTTTTGGAAAAACAACATGATGGAAGAGGCAACATGGTAATCTGAAAATGCAATGAGGGATGAGTACCCCCATTTATTCGATAAGAAAAGAAATTGTGGGGACGCAATTTTCTAAAGGGGGGAAGGATGTAACATCCCATGTAAGTAATGAATAATAGATATTTTTATCTATGTCTATTAATGAATTAGATACTATTTTAGAGGCTTAAAATGAAAATAAATCCAATCTTAAGCATGAAATACACTAATATTTTTTAAAAGATTGTTTTACTGCCTTTTGATGGAAAACCATTTTTAAATCTATCTTTTGACAATTTTATAAGATATGTTTGTCAAATTAACTTACTCTTTATGATTGGGACATCAAAATTTACTTTGTGTGAATTTTTGGTATTTTTCTGACAATTTTCATTTTTTAATGAATAGTGAAAAATACTGCATTTTACATCAAAACTGCTTTTTAATATAATTTATTTATATGATTATATTATCTTTTGAATTGGTTTTAAAGTGAAATTAGAATATATTTTTACCATTTAATCCAATGGTGGTCGTTTAAATTAATTTCACTTTGAAATCGGACTTAAACTAGTGTCAATCTTTTGATACATTTTGTTTCATAAAAACACGCTATTTGTTTTGACAGCGGAAATTAATTATTAAATTAATTAATTCAACTTATATGTTTTGAATTTTTTGAAATAGACATCATTTTTGAATTCGGAATATCAAATATATCTTAGGGTGATTTTTTGGTAATTTCCTAAAAAACATCAATTTTTGATGAATAGTGAAACCACTAAGTGGTACTTATAAAAACTGATTTTTCCATTTAAATGAAATTTTCCCATCTTTGTGTTTTGAATTTCAAAAATCCGACATACATGGTTGTCATTAAGAAGTAAAATGTGGTTCAATGAGATTAAAATAATTTTTTGGTGAATAGTAACTCTTAAGTTCTTAATCGCGATTAAAGGTAATTAGTGTAGTTTAAGGTAAGAATAATGTTTTAATAAAATGAAATGACCTAGAAACATGTTCTACCCTTATTGGATGTGTCATGGCCGACCAATAAAATCCATGGGTAAACTTGGGGACCCCATGGAGCCACATTGGTTGGGAAATGACATAAATAACTTTGTATTTAATGTTAAAGTAAAAATGACACACACATGAGATGTTTTACTAAAACAATTTTTACATGGGGTTATACAAGTCCGATTTTTGACTATAAATATTCATTAGAAAGATAAAAATATTTCATATATCATAGTATTTTTTTTATAATTTTCATACATTAAATAAATTAAATTATTTATGACATCATGATGATACATCGATGACCTCATTATTTAACGATTGAAATAAAATAGAAAGATAATGTAAAATATAAGATCTACACATGGACAAAACCAATTGGATGAGTGTATTTCGAACCCTTATCACCTTATACTCGAATTATATCAATGTGAGACCTTTTGAATCCGAAACTCATTTTAAAATAGAGTAACTTATCTTTACTTTCCAAGAGTGCCCCTCCTCTCCTCTTATAAAAGGACCCCACCTCTACATACTTACCCACACTCCCAAAGCCTTTGGCTCGCCCAAACCCTACCCATTTTGTCTCTCCAAATCCCTATTTTACTCCTTAAAGCCTCACTTTGGGCTGAAGTCTTCCCAAGAAATCCTTTGAGCGAAAACCAAAGGGAGTTACCCATTTTTAAGGTAATGTCTTCACTTGAGTCCTTTTGGTTTATTTTGCTTCTCCAACCCCCTAAACTCTTTTTATTATTTTATTTTGTAACAACTCCAGTATCCTCAATATACTATTATTTTTTTATAAGAAGTATTCGAGATACACTTACACACACCTACATCTAATGGTTATATAACATACTGTTTTCGTGGATGGCGACTTTCTGCCTCCCGAAATGATGATTGTTCAACATTATTTTAACACCTTAAAAGGTGGCCATTAATATGACATTATATTTATATAAGATATATAATATGTTTATGTTTTCCTTAAGCTTCTGTATTTTTCATTTTGGGCATACCATTATGGTTTTCATTATGGGTAAACACGATATCTTCATTGAAAGAAGTGCGGACTACCGCCCCCTCAAAGTGATTTGATTCATTAAATACCATATGTGGGACGTATAAAGGATGGAACCATGATATTATATATGATATTAAACTGGAATTATAATATACCTTTATATCATTATGATTCCATTCTATAAAAATACAAAATAGAAATGAAAGTAGCGTTCATGCATACGTACGGCTTACCGTCTCCATGAACGGTGCATTTCATTTCTTACCTATAAATGATTATGTAATAATATAAATGCATGTATATACTGGATATATATGAAATATACATCATTATTATAATTCTGGATATAATGGATACAAGAACAACTTGTAATTATAAAGGGTTTATTTTTGACTCAAGTACTAGTGATCGTTAAAACGGCTGTTATTAACTTAAATAATTACATAGTGTTCATGACATGGAAATAAGTGATATAAAAAGAATAATGAACTGGAAAAAGGTTCTTAAGAAAGTAAAAATTAACTCATGTTTATTATTCAGGAGATTAAAGAACGACCGAGTCAAGTCGGACCCGAGGTATGAGACTTCGTCTCAATCTCCTTTCATTGAGGCATATTTTATTTTATACACAACCTTCTTTTATACGGTGTATAAAACCCTTTTACTTTTACGTTTATCCAAAAGGAATCTTTTTTATGAAGAGTTTTACTAAACGAAAAAAGGGAATGTTTTTGTCGTATGTATGCGGCGACACCGACTTCTCCGCCGCCGTGACCATTATTTGAGTTTCAGCTTCCTCTACAAGCCATACCTTCTTTTTAAAAGAAAAATAAATACCATGTTTTACTTTTCTTTTATTTTGGTATTGAAAACAGTTTTCATAATGTTTTTATTATATCAATGTGTTGTATTGATATCTTGTGATTGAAATGTGGAAATTTTATGTTTCCTTTATGCATGTTTTATGTGATGCGATTATGTTATGGTTCTTGGGAATTATTATGAAGACGGGTGGTTCTGTGATAAACTAAGGGCGGGTGAGCCCGATATAGCTCTCTGATGCATTGGGTAACGCGAAGGAGTGAAAAGTTAAGGTTTATCCGAAGAGATTTAGGGAATATACTGTGATGGGTATTCCAAACGTAACGAAGAGGGTTACTCCCTACGTAAGAATGTTATGAATGCCTCAAGTTACCTTTATGTCTTATGATTTCTATGATTTATTCATGATTTGATGAGGTATGTTAAAGTTCTTATGTTTTATGGTTAAAGTATGATTTCAATCTTATGTATATATGTACCCATGTTTCCTTTCAATATTTTTATATCCCTTACTGAGCTTTTTATGCTCATCCCAAGTTTTTTTGAAATGTTTTTCACAGTTCAAGGGAAAAGTACATGATGTGATGATAGTGTCAAGGAAGTGTCAAGAAAGAATCCATGTTTTATTCTAAATATGTTTCCATTGATGGGAATGAAGAGTACTATCTTTATGTAACCACTTTGTTTATATGTGGAATGTAATGCATGTTTTATGATCTAATTCTCTAAAACTCTAAACCCAAAAAGATCTTCAATGTGTAATCTTGTAATAACTCAAGATTAAGTAAGGTTTAAGGCTGGGGCCTTATAAAGGTACCCCAAAAACACATCAAAGTTGGTCCACCCTTCCTTAATATTGTACATCCAAATCCATCTCTCTGCAAATGTAACCCAACCCAATAAAACTTCTCTTAATGAATCATAACATACATCTCATGCATCACATCATCCCATAACATACCATGATCATTATTCATCACAACATATCATCAATGGATGCAACATTAGAAGATAGTAACTGTGTAGTTTCTTGGATACACCAAATCCTATATGTTTTGTAATATACCTCAATGCATTACACGCCATAGACGTTATACCTGTAATAATCGATTGGATTATATATATGGAGATACAAGTGTTTCAAATAATCATAATCCATTACAACCCACTACAGAAAAATGTTGGGAAATATTACCACCATTAATACAAGAAAATAATACTAATTGGAGAAGAGGATATGGTTACTATTTTCGGTCATCCATCTATTCCTCATCAACCATGATATTAGTGAAAATACATCCTATATCCACTCGTTTGCACTCACTCTACCCACATGGGAGTGGTATCATATAAAATTAAAAAAATTCTATATATAATATATCTTTTAACTATAATATATACATTATCATATTCATAGGCTCATCTATAGTGATCGTCTCTCTGAAAACCAAATACACCCACTAAGAACTAGATATCACCATAGAAGATAAGAATTCAGGAAAAATTTAAATTTTTTTATTGCCTTCCATTAAACATTCACATTGCATTAATTATTTCAATTTAAAATTAACATTTCTTTATCAACACATTATCTTGATCGTATACTAAATCTCATGCCCTCTAGGAATAAACCGATAAAATCTATGGATTCTCAATATTATCAATGTTTACATTCCATTCCATCACCAACCCTCAGGGTTGAAAATTTTATGTATCATTATCATTCTATAATTCAATGTAATCTGGGAAACATCCTCAGTTACTATAAAATTCATGAATAACCTAAAAACAACATTGTGTCTAATGTTATGCGGGATAAATGGAGGAAAACATGTAACCAATCCACATGACCATTAATGTGGGTCATTTTTAACAACGTATCTCATATATTACGACAATAATTAGAAATATAGTCTTTAACTCATTCTATCAAATATAACTATATCCTCAATGTCACCATACATTTCACCATGCATCCCACTCTCACATGATTCAACTTATTTCATCATCCTGGGCCTCCTCACCCATATATCATTAACAAAAATATATCTCAAAACCACATTATTTCATGTATAAAGGCAAACATCTAGAGAAAAACATCGTATTATGTAAAAAATAAAACAAATTTATAGGAAATCTATGCTATAAAAACATGTTATTTTCCATCATATGAAAACTGGTTAACTCATCCCTAAAAGTTATTATTTCTAAAACAACTTGTGTTATTACCATATTTGACTAATAAATTAATTCAAACCATATTGAATACATAGTAAACATAATACATCTTATAATATTGGTTCACTGCATATTTACATTGATTAAATGAATGGGCCCTTCACATCGTTAATGTCTTAATATTAAGATCCATAAAAAATGAATACCCTAGATCCAACCAACATGGAATTAATTCAAAATTTGACCTTCTTGTTAAAACTATTAGTTTGTTGGTATATTTTTTTCAAATCATAATATTTTCTATTCACATCATGAATAAACAATATTCTTTGTTAATTTCACCATGTAAACCCCCCTCAATCAATAGGTAAACCACCACATCATTCATTAATTCTGCTTATGCATTCCATGAACAACCCATTAGGCTATGAACTTCCCATTCCTGACTTGATCTATGTTCCACATCATGGAATCATTAAATGAAAATATTCATGATCCCAAAAACCTCCAAACATTCTCTTGAAATACAATATACACTACACTTCCTTTCATTTTTTATGTTTCCACATTATAGATGTAAGACATTCATTATAATAATTTAAATGAAAAATTATCTTATGAAGTAATTTTTTATGCCTCAAAATGAATGGAATCCTACATTTAGATAGAATTTAATTATACATTAAATCCCTTATATGAATGTGACAGTTTATTCAAATATTATAAACATTGATGCTTTAAAAGTATGTAGAATTTGATTCAACCATACTCTTCCCTCAGTTCATGATGGAGAGTTTAGAATTATTTTTATTGTTTTGAGAACTTATTCCTTACCTAAAAATATAATGGTACATTAATCATATATAAATAAAATAAAATAAAAGGAAAAAATCCTTTCGTAGATGAAAATACATCCACTATCATTATAGTGAGGAAAATCTATCAAATAAAATATTAGTTTACAACATACAAGTTCATGGAAACACTGTTAGTGGGGAAGATAATTTTGATATTAATTCACAATGTTAAGGAAAACATTATTAAATATTATTTTATTTTATCTCTATTATATGGGGAATATATAAATATAATTAATAATTATAGAAAATTTCATGTAACACTTATTAATTTTTAATCATTCAAGTATCATGGACATGATGGCTTGCAACAAAATGGAATATGATTTGTTATATATTGATGGATGTATATATATATCTTTGTTCATCCTTCATTTCTAATATTTTTGATCACTTGTAAATTTTCTCAGAATATAATTTCTCCCCCATGGTTTTTATTATAATGTGTGATAGATTTTAAAATAAAACTGAAGAGTGATAATTTTTATTTTTATTTTTTATCTTCGTTAATGTTGTGATGATGAATTTGTTTTGTGGATAATCCATTTTATTTTCACTCAAGTGGTTATCCTCAACCGCTCAATTATCTATTCATAAGGTGTTCCATTTTGAAAATAGGTACACACATATATGATCTATATATATATACATGTGTAAAAAAATTACAATTTGTTTACAAACAACATACTTATAACATTTGTGTGTGTGAGTATATTTGACACACACACAAAAATTTAATCAAAAAAAATATACTAATATAATGTTTTTTGTGATTATAATTATTTTTTTCATGTGTGTGCATGGGGATTATAAAATATATATTCAAACTATTTGATATATATATACAAACAAAATATAATGTGTTTTTGTAACGCCCCAACCCCAGTTACCCAGAGTCGGTGCATTATTACATAACATTGGCATGATCACAAAAGATCAACTCTCGAAACACCGATTAGTTTAGTAGTCTTGGAAATACTTGATATATTCATAAGTATTACATTAAATCATAACGTAAAAAAACTAAAACAACATCTTGTCTTCATACCCACTCATACTATCCCTATAGGTCATTCATAAATTACTTTTCCTATCCTGGGAAAAATAAAACTTTGAAAGGGGTGAGCTCAGAAGCCTATTAAGGATAACAATATAGCAGAAACTTTTATAGATAAGCATAAACATTTAAGGAGATGTATAAATAAAACAAAATCCTTTTAAACTTGAACTTAAACATAATATGGAGAAGATAAAATGAAATAATTCCATTTACTTATTCACATGGATATTATACTATTCTAATAACCACATGAAATATCAAATTCCACATTCATAATGATGGAATGCGTAATGACATACTATCATAACCACATAGTCAAGGCCTCATTCCAAGAATACAAATAAGATTTTGTCAAGGCCTTGTGACAAGACACTAGTTTGTCTCATGAGACCTACCAAGGCATCGAGGAGCTATAGAGGGCTCCACCCATCACTTTCTTAGTCCAATACATTACCCATATGAATAGGTTTAAACATAACATAATCATTAGTATTAAAACTAGCATACCCAATGTCAATACTTTCTCTATAAACCATGAATGGTATAAAAAATAGCATATCCACATTCAAACATAACTCATTCAATACAATATGGAAGATTGTATTGTAACAAATTAACCTTAATCAATAATAATGAATGATATTTACATAGATTAAAACAATCATCAATACTATTTGAGAGAAATACCCCATTTTTCTTGAAATCATTTAAAAGTCACACTATTTGTCAAGAAGCAATTTAAGAATAGATTTTTGAATCAAAGTTTCCCATACCACCTTGATACTTTTAAAAGGAATTTTAATTTTAAAACATTAATTTCTATATAAATATATCCTTAAAACCATTTTTAAAATATGGACATTAATGAGAAATATTTAGAGTAATAAATCATGAAAACATTTAAAATAATATTTTAGTCAGAGTTCCTAACGATAAGAGAGACAATTAAATACAAATAATTGAGTAAATAAATTTTTTTTAATATCATGAGAATATAGGGATTCATGATATACTATTTCAAAGTACATTATATACACCATATAAAAGTGATTTGGTGTATAAAAACAAATAAGTTTCAATGGAATGTAAATTGTGATGAAATATCTTATATAGACTGTATCCTGAGGTTAAGGATAAATCAACAAGATAATTATGTGTGAAAATTATAAATACACTCAATATGATTGAATATTCAGTGCAAATCAATCAGAGGGCATTCACACATATTCCTGTAAAAACAACACTAATGTATTGGATATTTAACTCAACAAATGGAGATTGAGTTAAAATTACTCTAATCCTATTCATATCGATGACATGAGAATTTAGCAATAGAGTGATTATGTGTATCAAAAAGTATATCCAAAAAAAGAGGAGTGGAAACTAAGACATAATCAAATGAATAGTGATTCCACACATAATCTTGGTGTAAAATAATCAATGAAGTATGTGTAAAGCTGAATGAATGGAAATTGAAATTTCAAATTCCCTTATCAATTTGGTAACATACGAAACATACACCCATGAAATAATGATCATAAAATGATGAATTAAATATCCATAAATTAAATTATATTACACAATGAATACAATCATGGTCAATACACACACCACATTCAATAAATAATTGGTGAACAATAGAAATCTCACGAAATTAAAAGTGAGATAAGAAACCCCTTAATTTTTACTTTTTCCTTGGTATAGGGTAGGATATACTCTTTTATAATGGTGAAATAATTGTTATTTAATTATTCAAGGATCATATACAATAATATGATATCATATATGATCTTTTAACATTGTTTTTTCAATAATATCTTAGTATTATCGTCGTTTCGGGTGTCAACTTACTCATTTTCTTTTATATATTTTGTTACATAAGTCATGTTTGTTATGGGTAGGTTGTATCTTATTCATATACAGAATAATATCAAGTCCTTAAACATTATTTTTAATCATCAAATGAATATTAGACTTGAATGGATATGCTGGGAAATGAATCTCATCGCGTTCGTGGAGACGGTAGTCCGTATGTACGCACGAGTGACAATATAATTCTTTTGATATTAAAATAATATATAATTGGATGGTATATCATATATAGAGAATAATTATCATGTTATATTTATTATTTACATGAATTACAAATCATTATTATACTATCTAAATAATAATATATTGAATATCAATTACACCACGACGTGGAGACGGTAATCCGTACGTACGCATGTATGGTGACATGTCATTCAAAGGATGGATAGAATACGTAATATGGTTATAACATATTTATAATAATATCACAGTATATAGAAGATACTGGAGTTATTATTTTATAATGCGACAACAAAGAAATAAGATGTTGATGAAGAAAGGAACTTGAAAAAGGGTGCTGAAAACATTACCTCTTCTTCTTGTTCTTCCTTTTGATTTGACCAAAAGGGATCCGTTGGTTGGATTTATGAATAAATAAAGGCATCTAGGATTAAGGTAGGATAGTTGAGAGAGTATTTTGTCATATTTTGGCAGAAAAATAGGCTTTGATGGAATGAATAATTGGTTGTAAGTGGTGTCCTTTTATAAGGGGGTGGAGGGGCTCTTTAGAAAAAACTTAAAGTATTAATTTATAACAAATTCATATTCAGTTTATAATGGTTCCAAAGTGGATTATTCAAAGTATAATGTGGGGATGGGTCTAAAACCTTTCATCCAATATATTTTAGACTGGTTTGTGTCACTATATTAACCTTATCATTTAAATTTAACTCATAGTTCATTAGTTTGACACTTACCAGGTCTCTTTGTATTTTTATATTATATAGTTAGTAAACGTACTATATAAATTCAAGCGACCCCCAAGTGGTCCATTAATGATACAAATATCATTATATAAGTCCTTTGGCCGAAACTTAGATTTTTAGTAAATGAATATGAATTAATAATATAATATTTGTTTTAAAAACTCATTTATGTCAATTTTTAAAATATTTAATAATTGATTTTTTTAAGTCATAAAAGAATTATTAAATCGAATAAAATTCATTTAAGTAATCTTAATATGTAATATTAACCAATAAAAATCGTGGATGTCATCAAAACATTCAAAATATATTTATTTTAACCTTTATAATACTAATTATTTAATTCTTTCATTAATAAGGAAAATACTACTTCATTATTGTGTCATAAATAAATTTAATTATTCAATGTCTAAAAATTATAAATAAAATACCATTATGTAGGAAATATTTTTATCTTTATAATTAATATTTATAGTCGAAAATATAACATATATAACCCTATGTAAGTTTTTTTTCTAAAAGATATATGCTTTTGTCATTTATGTATTTACTTTAACTTAATTAATATAAAGTGTCCATATCACTTAATAGTGGCTCCATGGGGTCCCAAAATCGACCCAAAGATGGCCATGATTAGACATGTATCATCCAATAGGTTTAGGACACGTTTTAGGGAAAATTAATATTATTATAATATTATTGTTTTACCCTTATTTATCGGATTTACCCTTAAACCATGGTAAATAAAATATTTACCGAAGTAATTATTCAAAATGTATAAAAATAAGAGTTACCTATTTAAAAAATTTGGACCTCCTGATTATAAATATGTAATCCATTTTTCTAAATTCAAAACACAGACGTGGAAAAAATTAATTTAATATTAATTCTCGCTGTCAAAACAAAAAGTTTGTTTTTAAGAAATAATAACTATAAAATAATTGACACTTGTTTATGTCTGGTTTAAATGTGAAATTACATCTAATGCACAAAATTATATTAAATGGTAAAAATATATTCTAAATATAATTTAAAACCATTAAAATTCATAATTTATCACTATTAATTATTTCAATTAAGAAATTTGTTTTTAATTAAAATTTAGTAATTTTCACTATTCATCAATATATGAAAGTTATCCAAAAAGTACCAAAATTTTACCCTAAGCTAAATTCGATATTCCGAATACAAAAATAAAGTCCATTTTGAATTATAAAATTTAAAAAAATTAAAAAATTGGGTATTACTATTCATAACGGCTAGTTTGATTGGTTGTGGTGTGTTAGAACTCAAAGTTGAGTACAACACATGCTACTGTATTATTCAAAGAGAAGCGTACCATGGAAGCTTTGGTTGTTATATTATCACCTCCATCAATAAATTGCGCCCTCACAATTTTTAAAATTGGGCTTGGGTATATAATGGAAAGTCCCAAATCGGAAAAAGAGTCAATTAAACTATCACTTTAAAAGAAAGAAAGAGAAGTACAAAGGTCACCCGAGATAACCTATACTAGGATTCGATGTAGAAAAAAATGGATATGGATGATAAACTAAGTTTCATGTTCTAATGGGGAGGGATAGATAACATGATCAGGTGCAAGTTAAAAATAATAAAACCACGAACTTGTGGTGGGACAAATGGTCATTAGTTTCCCAGTAGGAAAAGTAAACAGAAATTTTTTTTTTTATTTTAAGTTACATTTCATAAATATGAGGAATTCATATCTGATATTGACTAAGAACATAAAGATATATAATTAAATTTTAATTAGAGTTTCATTATTTAATAAATTTCTACTACTAACTCATTTTTTTAAACAATGAGTATTCAAGAAGAATTGGTCACACTGGAAGAGCTTGAATAAACTTCTATAGAATCACGTGATCCATGAAGGATAAGATATATATTTACATTGTCTTTAGAGATTAATCAAAACCAAAATGGTTAGTACAAGATCTGATGATCACCCAAAAGGATATTCCTTTATCGAAAGAAACACTAATCTTAATTTCTAAAATTAAACCAACACTACCCCAAAGATAAAAAAATACCATTCAATAAACAATTGTCCTTAAAATCATTCAATATAATCCAAAATAATATTGAAAACCAAAACATAAAAGAATTTGGTTATGTAGTCTTCCATGTAAAATTGTATCTCTAAATGACATCAACTACTCTTACAGTCACATACTTAAAAGTAATAAACCTAATCGCTTATTCTCTATTATAGGTTAATCATTTCTATAAATAACCCAAATCACTATAAATCCACAATAAACACATAGATAAAAATACACCATTACTCCAAAAATGAAACCCCATAGTATTATATTTTCCTTGGGCATATAGTTTTCCCAACAAAGAAAACATCTTCCAAAATAAAATTTATCACTTAATCACCAAATAATTTTCCTATACTAAGTGTATTTATTTGATAAGGCATAATAATCCAAATAAACTTATTATGCACAATAAAATAATTTAAGTAAAAATAATTGGTCATACTAACTAGGGAGTTCAGGTAGTCCAGTGGTAGGCGATAAATCTCAATCACAAATTGGTTGTGGGTTCGATTCCCACATCTTTTTCCGGCGTGACAGGTTGTCACACAGTTTTTGTGTTGCCCTTTTTAAAAAAGTATATTTTATAACATTACCAAAATGAGATAAATTTCTCAAAATAACCATAACATAATTTTAACCAGAAATGTTATCTCATACCTTGCATTTTCATCCCAAAATATAATAACATTTAATTGCCACAAACCCAATGATCATAGAAAACAAAATAGTTATTTATAACTATATACACAAGGGAAAAGATAATACTTACTCAAATATCATTCTCACATGGAAAACTACGGGGTTAAATATAAAAGATAAAATTATTCCAAAGTAATCCCATCAACAAGGACCACTAATACTTTTAAACATTTATCTATCCATTTATTTCCAAATAGCTTCTTCTTTGACCAAGAGAATGTCATATAGAATAGGGCATTCACTCGGGTAATGGATAGGTCCACTACATTTATGACAAATGATTATAAATGGATTATTGGGACCATTTTTATTTTCTTCAATGGTACTCTTCATTTTTACTCAGCAATTCTTCACTTTATTTCCTTCTTTCCCACACATAAAGCATTTCTTTGTTCCATTGAGACACTTTCCTGGGTTTCTCTTTCCACTTTTCCTGCATGATGGAAATTTAGGATTATTTTCTCTATGGTCTCCACTGCTGGAGCTCCTATCATTTTTCACCTTTCTCTTCTTTTTTGAGTCTGGGAGATTGTTAATATATATGTTGTTGATCATATTTTTGGAAAACTGATTTGGCATTAACATGATATCTTTAACACCTATCAACTTTTACTTTTTTTTCTCATTTCAACCACTGTTCCCACCTTGTACATCATTCTCAATGTTACTATGACTTCCTTGGACTGCAGCCATTGACTAAAACCAGAAATCATTGTGTGAGTAATAGTAGACCTATAATCATTTAGAGAATATCATGACACCATATTCTCAATTTGAAACACCTTAGGATTAACCATGCTCATTTATTCTCATCTAATATTAATATACATAAAATTGGTTTGTAATGAAAATGTAAATTATCCAAAGCATATCCCTCGAAAGTGTCGTAACCAAGAGTACATCAAGGCTAGTTGTCGTACACCAGTTCCTGTTCGAGTCTAGCTCAAAGCGTTATTTTCAGGTTTTACCCCTAGGTACATCTGTTCTAGAGCCACCTCTACCTGCTCATATCCAGATAGGGATGTATTTCTTGGAAAACTCACACAATCTATTAAATACCAAAATTCTAGGAAGCTCTTCTATATTAATACTCAAATTCTATCTTAGGACTATGTGATCTAATCAGAGTTTATCTAAATCTAGTTTCCAAGGTTTGTACTAAACTTCCTCTGATACCAACTATAACGCCCCGACCCCAGTTACCCAGAGTTGGTGCATTATTACATAACATTAGCATGATCACAAAATGCCAAGTCTCGAAAGACCGATTAGTTTAGTATTCTTGGAAATACTAGATATATTTATCAGTCTTACATTAAATCATAAAGTAAAAAAACTACAACAACATCTTGTCTTCATATCCCCTCATATTATCCATGCAGGTCATTCATAAATTACTTCTTCACATCCTGGGAAAAATAAAACATTGAAAGGGGTGAGCTCAGATGCTCATTAAGGATAATAGTATAGCAGAAACTTTCATAGATAATCATAATCATTTAAGGAAATGTATAACTAAAACAAAAGACTTTTAAAAATTAACTTCATCATAATATGGAAAAGATAAAATGAAATAATTCCATTTACTTATTCACATGGTTATTCTACTAGTAGAATAAACACACGAAATATCAATAACCACTTTCATAATGATGGAATGCATAATGTCAGACTATCATAACCACAGAGTCAAGGCCTCGTGCCAAGACTACAATTAATATTTTGTCAAGGCCCTATGTCAAGACACTAGTTTGTTTCATGATACCAAGTGATGCATCAAGAAGCTATAGAGGGCTCCACCCATCACTTACTATGTCCAATGCATTCTACATATGAATAGTTTTAAACATAACATAAACATTCGTATCAAAACTAGAATACCAAATGTCAATACTTTCTCCATAAACCATGAATGGTATAAAAAATAGCACATCCACAGTCAAACATAACTCATTAAATACAATATAGATGATTGTATTATACCAAATTAACCTCAATCGATAATAATGAAGGATATTGACACAGAAGAAAATAATCATCAAAACTATTTGAGAGAAATACCCCCTTATCTTGAAATCATTTAAAAGTCATACTATTTGTCAAGAAGCAATTTAAAAATAGATTTTTGAATCAAAGTGTCCCATACCACCTTGAAACTTTTAAAATGAATGTTAATTTTAAAACATTAATGTCCATATAAATAAATCCTTATAACCATTTTTAAAATATGGACATTAATGAGAAATATATAGAAAAATAATTCTTTAAACCATTTAAAATGATATTTTAGTTAGAGTTCCTAACCAAAAGAGAGACACTTGAATACAAATAATTGAGTTAATAATGTAACGCCCCGACCCCAGTTACCCAGAGTCGGTGCATTATTACATAACATTGGTATGATCACAAGAAAGATCAAATCTCGAAAGACCGATTGGTTTAGTAGTCTTGGAAACACTAGATATATTCATAAGTCTTACATTACATCATAAAATGAAAAATTACTACAAAAACATATTGTCTCCATAATCCACACTCATATCCCCACATAATATCCCTGCAGGTCATTCATAATTTACTTCTTCACTTCCTGGGAAAAATAAAACATAGAAAAGGGGTGAGCTCAAATGCCCAGTAAGGATAACAATATAGCGGAAACTTTCATAAATAAGAATAAACATTTAAGGAAATGTATAACTAAAACAAAAGCCTTTTAAACTTGAACATTTAACATAGTATGGCATAAATAAAATGAAATAATGTCATTTACTTATTCACATGGATATTCTACTAATCGAATAATCACATGCAAAAATCAATAACCACTTTCATAATGTTGGAATGCATAATGCCAGACTATCATAACCACATAGTCAAGGCCTCGTGCCAAGACTACAAATAAGATTTTGTCAAGGCCTTGTGCCAAGACACGAGTTTGTCTAATGAGACCTACCGATGCATCGAGGAGCTATAGCGGGCTCCACCTGTCACATATTAAGTCCAATGCATTCCCATATGAAAAGGTTTAAACATAACATAAACATTCGTATTAAAACTAGCATATGAAATGTTAATAATTTCACCATACACCATGAATGGTATAAAAATAGAACATCCACAGTCAAACAAATCACAAAACCTTCAATATAATATAGAAGTTTTGTATCATAACAAATCAACTTCAAATAAGCGTAAAATCCATGAAAGAATGTTGACATAGATGAAATCAAAACACTTTTTAGAGAAATATCTCTTTCTATTTTGAAATAATTTAAGAGCCATAAAAAATAAAACATTTTCTTAGAAAATATTCTTATAAGCTTGTAAGGAAAGCATTGAATATTTTATAACGGCGGAAAATAACCTCACCCGCCGTATAAGTTAAAAAAAACATTCTTACCTTAATTCTGTCGAAAAGGTTAAAAGGACCTTGTTTTGAAATCGACGGAAGGATTCCTCTTATAAAAAGTCAAAAAAAGGTATAAACGGCTTTAACCCATGTTCTTGTAAATAAAAAAAATGTTTTGAAATACATTTTGAAGAAACATGGATGTGGATGATAAAGAGATCTCAGTAGATTATTACGTATAAACAACCTCGGATAATGAAGAGATTGTGAAATAACCCTTACCTTGTACTTTTCCTTGGTTGGGGTAGGTTAACCTCCTGTATAATGGTGAAATAATTGTTATTAAATTATAAAATAATCATATACATTAATATGATATCATATATGATCTTTTAATATTAATTTGATAATAATATCTTAGTATTATCGTTGTTTCGGGTGTTAACTTACTTGTTTTCTTTTATATGTTTTGTTACGTAAGACATGTTTGTAAAGGAGAGGTTTTATATTATTCATATCCATAATGATATCAAGTCCTTAAATATCATTTTTAAATCATCAAATGATAATTATACTTGAATGGATACGATGGAGAATGAATCTCATCGTGTTCGTGGAGACGGTAGTCCGTACGTACGCACGAGCGACAATATCATTCTTTTGATATTAAAATAATATATAAATGGATGGTATATCATATATACAGAATCATTAACATGTTATATTTATTATTTACATGAGTTACACATCATTATTATACCCATCCAAATAATATTATATTGAATAACAATTACACCACGACGTGGAGACGGTAAGCCGTACGTACGCACCTATGGTGAAATGTTATTAAAAGGGTGGATAGAATACTTAATATGGTTGTACCATATTTATAATAACATCACAGTATATATATGATACTGGATTTATTATTTTAGAATGGTAACAACGAATGAAGAAGAAGTGGAAGAAGAAATGAACTTAGAAAAGGGTGGTGAAATCATTACCTCTTCTTCGGGTTCTTCCTTTTGATTTGATCAAAAGGGATCCTTAGGTTGGCTTTCTGATCAAACTAATGCCCCTAGGTTGTAGTGAGGGAAGTTGGGAGAGTATTTGGACAGAGTTTGGCCGATCCAAAAGGCTTTGAAGGTGTGAAGAAATGAGAAGGAGGAGTACCCTTTTATAAGAGGGGTGAGGGGCACCTTTGGAAAAGCTAGAGATATTAGTTTATAATAAATTCATATTCGGTTTAGAATGGCTCCAAAGTTGACTATTCAAAGTTTAAGGTGGGGATGGGTCGAAAACAACTCAACCAATAGAATTTAGACAGGTTTGGGTACTTATATTAACCTTATCTTTACGTATTAACTCTAAGTTAATTAGTTTCACTTTTACAATGTCTCTTTGTATTTTTATATAATATTGTTAATAAACATACTATATACATCCAAGAGACCCCCAAGTGGTCCATTAATGATGAACCTATCATGATATAAGTCTCTTGGACGATCCTTAGATTTTTAGGAATTTAATATCAATTAATAATATAATATTTGTTTTAAGAACTCTTTTATGTCAATTTTGACACTATTCAATAGTTTATTTTTGTGAAACTCATAACAGATTGATTACTTCGAAAAAAGTCAATTAAATCAATCCTAAGATATCATATTATCCTAGAAAATTATTTTAATTCATTAAAAGTTTCATATTATATTTATTTGGGCATTTATAATATCAATTATTTTAATTTTTCACTATTATAGTAATTACTGCATCATCATTGTGTCATAAATAAAATAAATTATTTAATGTCTAAAAATTATAAATAAAATATAATTATGTAAGAAATCTTTTTATCTTTCTAATTAATATTTATAATCTAAAATCCAACATATATAACCCTATGTAACAATTGTTTTTCTAAAAGATATATGCTTGTGTCATTTTTGTATTCATTTTAACTTAATTAAAATAAAGTGTCATTATCACTTACAAGTGGATCCATGGGGTCCCAAAATCGACCCAAATATGCCTATGGTCGAAAATGTATCAACCAATAAGGCTAGGACACGTTTTAGGGTAATTTAGTATTATTATAATATTATTTTTTAACCCTTATTTACCGGATTTACCCTTAACCATGGTAAATAAAATATTTACCGCAGTAATTATTCAAAATGTCTAAAAATAAAAGTTACCTATTTACACAATTTGAACATCCTGATTCAAAATAGGGAATCCATTTTTCTAAATTCAAAACACAGAAGTGGCAGAAATTAATTTAAAATTAATTCCCGCTGTCAAAATAAAAAGCGTGTTTTTAAGATATAATAACTATCAAAAGATTGACACTTGTTTATGTTCGGTTTAATTGTAAAATTATGTCCATTGACCAAAATTATATTAAATGGTAAAAATATATTCTAAATATACTTTAAAACCACTCAAATTCATAATTTATCACTATTAATTATTTTGATTAAAAAAGTTGTTTTTAATTAAAATTTAGTTATTTTCACTATTCATCAAAATATGAAAGTTATCCGAAATGTACCAGAATTTCACCTTAGGCTAAATTCGATATTCTGAATCCAAAAATGAAGTCCATTTTGAAATATAAAATATATATAATTCCAAAAAGTAGGTATTACTATTTATAACGTCTAGTTTGATTGGTTATGGTGTCTTAGAACTCGGTGTTGCGTACAACACACGCTATCACATTATTCAAAGAGAGGCGTACCGTAGAAGCTTGGGGTGTTACATTCTCCCCTCCTTCAAATAATTTCTTCCTGGAAATTTATAGAATACTTATCACATGAAAAGACTCGGGTGGTTCTTCATCATTAGTTCCTCGGGTTCCCACGTTGCCTCATCCATCTTATGGTTTCTCCATAAAACTTTTACCAGATGCGTCGCCGGTTTCTCAGTACTTGTTCTCTCGTATCAAGAATCTTGACGGGCTCTTCACAATAAGACAGATCAGGTTCCAGTTCTAATTCCTCATAGGTGAGTACATGCGTTGGGTCAAGCATGTATTTCCTCAACAGAGATACGTGGAACACATCGTGAACTTTAGAGAGACTTGGCGGCATTGCCAATCGGTAAGCTACAACCCCAATACGTTCTAGAAATTCGAAGGGTCCGATGTACCCAGGACTCAATTTACCTTTCTTACCAAAACGTATGACTCCCTTCCATGGAGATACCTTCAGGAAAACATGATCACCGATTTGAAATTCCAAATCCTTCCTTCGATTATCGGCATAGCTCTTCTGCCTACTTTGAACTGCTTCGATGTGATTTTGGATTACCTTCACCTTTTCCATCGTTTCCTCCACCAGTTCTGGACCTACAAGTTTTCTTTCACCGACATCTTCCCAACAGGTTGGTGTATGACATCTATTTCTGTATAACGCTTCATATGGTGCCATCTGAATACTCAAATGGAAGCTATTGTTATAGGAAAATTCTACTAGAGGTAAATATTGATCCCACATACCCTGAAAGTCAAGTGAGCAAGATCTCAACATGTCTTCTAAGGTTTGAATAGTCCGTTCTGATTGTCCGTCTGTCTGAGGGTGGTAAGCAGTGCTCAAATGAAGTTCAGTATCCAGGGATTTCTGAAGACTTTTCCAGAATCTTGAAGTAAAACGGGTATCACGATCAGAAACAATTGATAAGGGTACTCCATAAAGTCTCACAACTTCATTAATATATAGTCTTTCTAGACGTTATAGGGGTAGATCTTCTCTTATAGCAAGAAAATGTGCTGACTTGGTAAGACGATCAATAATAACCCATATTGCATCGTTCCTTCTAGGAGTCTTTGGTAGACCCATAACAAAGTCCATCGTAATATTGTCCCATTTCCACTCCGGTATGGGAAGAGGTTGCATGACTCCTCCAGGCAGTTGCCTTCCAGCTTTCACTTGTTGACAAACCATACATCTTGACACAAAATCAGAAATCTCCCTCTTCATGTTGTCCCACCAAAAATGTTCCTTCAAATCTCTATTCATTTTGGTTCTCCCAGGGTGTATAGAGAAATTGGAACTATGAGCATCATCTAGCTATTCCCTTTTTAGATCAGGTATATCGGGAACACAAAGTCTCTTCCCAAATTTCAAAATTCCATCTTCATACACAAAGTCTCTCAATCTCCCATCATTCACAGCTTTAATCTTCTTTTGAAATTATTCATCATCGGTCTGAGTACTCTTAATCCTTTCTATTAAAGATGGTTTGGCAACCATTTGAAAAAGAAATGATGTTTCGCCTTCCCTGGTTATTTCCATGTCCATCTTCACTAGATCCATGAAAATTGGATCCCTTTCAATTCTCATATTGTTAAAAACTCCATGGTCTTTTCTACTCAAAGCATCTGCCACCTTGTTTGATTTCCCCGGATGGTAGTGTATCGTGCAATAATAATCCTTGAGTAATTCAAGCCATCTCCTTTGCCTCATGTTGAGTTCTTTTTGTGAGAAAATATACTTCAAACTCTTGTGATCAGTATAAATCTCACATTTTTCACCATAGAGGTAGTGCCTCCATATCTTCAAAGCAAAGATCACAGCTGCTAACTCGAGATCATGAGTAGGATAGTTTTGTTCATGAATTTTCAACTGTCGTGATGCATAGGCAATAACTCTATCATTCTGCATAAGGACACAACCAAGTCCTTTATTTGATGCATCACTATAAATAACGAACCCATCATTCCCCGATGGTAGAGTCAATATAGGAGCATTGTCTAATCTTCTCTTCAGTTCTTCGAAACATTCTTTACACTCTTTTGTCCAAACAAATTTAACCCCTTTACGTGTGAGCTTCGTTAATGGGTTAGCCAATCGGGCAAAATTCTGGACGAAACGTCGATAATAACCTGCCAAACCAATAAAACTACGTACCTCAGTTATACTCGTAGGTGCTGGCCATTCTTGGATTGCCTTGGTATTAGAAGGATCAATAATGATTCCATCTTTAGAGACAATATGGCCAAGAAAAGAAATATCCTGAAGCCAGAATTCACACTTGCTAAAATTCCCATATAATTCATGCCTCCTCAGAGTCTTCAAGATAATGCGAAAGTGATTTTCATGATCTTCGTAGGTTTTGGAGTATAAAAAGATATCATCAATAAATACCACCAAAAATTCATCGAGATACTCCTTCAAAACTCTATTCATCTGATCCATGAATACAGAGTGTGCATTAGTCAATCCAAAAGGCATTACAGTAAACTCGTAATGCCTGTACCTGGTTCGAAATTCTTTCTTCGGAATGTCTTCCTTCTTTACACACAACTGATGGTATCCAGATCGAAGGTCAATCTTTGAAAAGTATTGAGCTCCATGTAGTTGGTCAAATAAATCATCAATACAAGGTAGGGGATACTTGTTCTTTATCGTTATAGCATTGATCTCCCTGTAGTCGATACATAACCTCATAGATCCATCTTTCTTTTTAACAAAAAGAACAGGGGATCCCCATGGAGAAACACTAGGGCGAATAAATCCATTATTACTCAATTCCTCTAGTTGTTTCTTTAGTTCAACTAATTCTACAGTGGCCATTCTATAAAGGGTCTTCGATATAGGCCTTGATCCAAGAATTAAATCAATAGAAAACTCAACTTCTCGTTCAGGAGGATGTCCAGGTAAATCTTCCGGAAATACATCTACAAATTCTTTCACAACAGGTACATCCTCTATTTGAACATTCCTTTCCTCACCCGCAGTTATTTCATTCTCTTCCTCCCCAATAATTGAATTTAGTTGAGCTATTGTGGGTGGATCTAAATAAGAATTAGGTGGTGACGATTCTGCTATAAAGATAAGGTGTTCCATATCATTATCATCAAGAATCGTAACCTCTTTCTTCTTACAATAAATCTTCGCATCATAGTCCGAAAGCCATTCCATACCGAGGATTATATCAAACTCAATCATAGGTATGACGATGAGATCAGCAGATAAAGAAAATTTATGTGCTCTAATGTGGACTGATTCACAAAACTTTGTTGCAATGATACTTCCCTTAGGAGTTTTAACTGAGAACTCCCTTATTAAATCAAATTGGAAATATCTAATTTTCTTAGCAAACTATGAAGATATGAAACAATGCGACGATCCAGAGTCAAATAATGAATTTGCTAAACTTGAGGAAACCATTAAATTACCTGCCACCACGTCTTTTGGAGCTTCTACCTCTGCAGTAGTAATAGAATAAGCCTGGCCTTGATCCCTTGGCCTTTTCTGAGGTAAGTTCTCCTGACGCTTAGGACATGCATTTGCATAATGCCCCATCTCCCTGCAATTGTAGCACTGAACGTTGGTAGATTCCTTCTTCCCCTTGCAATCACGAGCTTGGTGGCCTTTTTCACCACACTTGTAATAGACTCCCATTCCCTTCAAGCAAGTACCAGGATGTTTCTTCCCACATTTACCACAAGATGGATATTCAACCTTTCCCTTCTTCCCCTTATTTCCATTCCCAGTTTGATCAGTAGGTCTCTTCTTCTCTTTCTTTGCTTTAAAGTCATAAGACTTAGAGAATTCCTTTTCGGTCTTGATAGCACATGAGACAATGTCTTCGTACGATGAAAAGGATTGTGAGACTAATGCTCGACGGAGAAATGGTTTTAACCCATCAAAGAAACGATCAATATCACTTCTTGGGTTGCGAATATAATCTCCAGCATACCTCACTAACCTTGTAATGTTAGCCTCATACTTTGTGACATTCTCATCCTCCTTTTGTCTCAGACTCAGAAATTACCTTTCCATATCTGCTCGATGGTCGCGAGGAATGTATTTTTCTAAAAACAGATATTTGAACTCCCTCCATTCCATATTTGATACTTCATCATCTTCCTTCATGTTTTGAATTAATGACCACCATTGATCAGCATCTCCAGTGAGACGGTAAACTGCCATGATAACTTTTTCCCTTTCAATACTCCCCAAAGCCTGAAATATTTTCTCTAGGGAAAATATCCATTGCTCAGCTGCTAAGGGATTTGTACTCCCTTTGAACGTTGGTGGTTTTTGCCTCATGAATCGATCTAACATTGATCCTCCACGCTGCGGATCAGGGTGCTCTATACGGGTAAGGTTATTATTCATAACCTGAGTAAGTTGTCCCAGTATGGTGATTAGCTGATCGGCACTAGTTGCATCACCAGCTCCACTATAATTATCTTGAGCAGGAGGGAAATCCCTACATGGAGTGCGTGCATTGATACGGTTTCCATTTCTTCAACTAGGCTCCATTTCTAAACAATGGCATAAACTAGATCAGTTTATGAATCAAAATACATAATCCCATACTTATAAAACACTTAAAATAAATAGAACTATTTATGGATATAATCCATAATCATAAAAATGTTTTCTTTGAGGAATTATATAATCATAAACCCTTCATTATGATTTGTAAAGAAAATGAGATTTATCCTAAGCATATCCCTCGGGAGTGTAGTAACCAAGAGTGCAGCAAGGCCCATTGTCGTGCACCATTTCCCGTTCGAGTCTAGCTCAAAGCGGTGTTTTCGGGTTTTACCCCAAGTTACATCTGTGCCAGAGCCGCCTCTACCTGCTCGTATCCAGACACGGATGTATTGCTCGGAAAACTCACAAAATCTCTACAATACCAAAATTCTAGGAAGTTCTTCTATACTAATCCTCATAGTTCATCTTAGGTCTACGTGCTCTAATTAGAGTTTATCTAAATATAGCTTCCAAGGGTTGTACTAAACTTCCTCTGATACCAACTGTAACGCCCCGACCCTAGTTACCCAGAGTCGGTGCATTATTACATAACATTGGTATGATCACAAGAAAGATCAAATCTCAAAAGACCGATTGGTTTAGTAGTCTTGGAAACACTAGATATATTCATATGTCTTACATTACATCATAAAATGAAAAACTACTACAAAAACATATTGTCTCCATAATCCACACTCATATCCCCACATAATATCCCTGAAGGTCATTCATAATTTACATCTTCACTTCCTGGGAAAAATAAAACATAGAAAAGGGGTGAGCTCAAATGCCCAGTAAGGATAACAATATAGCGGAAACATTCATAAATAAGAATAAACATTTAAGGCAATGTATAACTAAAACAAAAGCCTTTTAAACTTGAACATTTAACATAGTATGGCATAAATAAAATGAAATAATGCCATTTACTTATTCACATGGATATTCTACTAATCGAATAATCACATGCAAAAATCAATAACCACTTTCATAATGTTGGAATGCATAATTCCAGACTATCATAACCACATATTCAAGGCCTCGTGCCAAGACTACAAATAATATTTTGTCAAGGCCTTGTGCCAAGACACTAGTTTGTCTCATGAGACCTACCGATGCATCGAGGAGCTATAGCGGGCTCCACCCGTCACATATTAAGTCCAATGCATTCTCATATGAAAAGGTTTAAACATAACATAAACATTAGTATTAAAACTAGCATACGAAATGTTAATACTTTCACCATAAACCATGAATGGTATAAAAATAGAACATCCACAGTCAAACAAATCACAAAACCTTCAATATAATATAGAAGTTTTGTATCATAACAAATCAACGTCAAATAAGCGTAAAATCCATCAAAGAATGTTGACATAGATGAAATCAAAACACTTTTTAGAGAAATATCTCTTTATATTTTGAAATCATTTAAGAACCATATAAAATAAAAACTTTTCTTAGAAAATATTCTTATAAGCTTGTAAGGAAAGATTTGAAGATTTTATAACAGCGGAAAATAACCGCACCCACCGTATAAGTTAAAAAAACATTCTTACCTTAATTCTGTTGAAAAGGATAAAAGGACCTTGTTTTGAAAACGACAGAAAGATTCCTCTTATAAAAAGTCAAAAAAATGTATAAATGACTTTAACCCATGTTCTTGTAAATAATAAAAAATGTTTTGAAATACATTTTGAAGAAACATGGATGTGGATGATAAAGAGATCCCAGTAGATTATTATGTATAAACAACCTCGGATAATGAAGAGATTGTGAAATAACCCTTACCTTGTACTTTTCCTTGGTTGGGGTAGGTTAACCTCCTGTATAATGGTGAAATAATTGTTATTAAATTATACAATAATCATATACATTAATATGATAACATATAAGATCTTTTAATATTTATTTGATAATAATATCTTAGTATTATCGTTGTTTCGGGTGTTAACTTACTTGTTTTCTTTTATATGTTTTGTTACGTAAGACATGTTTGTAAAGGATAGGTTTTATATTATTCATATCCAGAATGATATAAATTCCTTAAACATCATTTTTAAATCATCAAATGATAATTATACTTGATTGGATACGATGGAGAATGAATCTCATCGCGTTCGTGGAGACGGTAGTCCGTACGTACGCACGAGCAACAATATCATTCTTTTGATATTAAAATAATATATAAATGGATGGTATATCATATATAAAGAATCATTAACATGTTATATTTATTATTTACATGAGTTAGACATCATTATTATACCCATCCAAATAATATTATATTGAATAACAATTACACCACGACGTGGAGACGGTAAGCCGTACGTACGCACGTATGGTGACATGTTATTCAAAGGGTGGATAGAATACTGAATATAGTTGTACCATATTTATAATAAAATCACAGTATATATATGATACTGGATTTATTATTTTAGAATGGTAACAACAAAGGAAGAAGATGTGGAAGAAGAAATGAACTTAGAAAAGGGTGGTGAAATCATTACCTCTTTTCGGGTTCTTCCTTTTGATTTGATCAAAAGGGCTCCTTAGGTTGGCTTTCTGATCAAACTAAGGCCCCTAGGTTGTAGTGAGGGAAGTTGGGAGAGTATTTGGGCAGAGTTTTGCCGAACCAAAAGGCTTTGAAGGTGTGAAGAAATGAGAAGGAGGAGTTCCCTTTTATAATATGGGTGAGGGGAACCTTTGGAAAAGCTAGAGATATTAGTTTATAATAAATTCATATTCGGTTTAAAATGGCTCAAAAATTGACTATTCAAAGGTTAAGGTGGGGATGGGTCGAAAACAACTCAACCAATAGAATTTAGACAGGTTTGGGTACTTATATTAACCTTATCATTAAGTATTAACTCTATGTTAATTAGTTTCACTTTTACAATGTCTCTTTGTATTTTTATATAATAATGTTAATAAACTTACTATATACATCCAAAAGACCCCCAAGTTGTCCATTAATGATTAAAATATCATGATATAAGTCTCTTGGAAGAACCATAGATTTTTAGGAATTTAATATCAATTAATAATATAATATTTGTTTTAAGAACTCTTTTATGTCAATTTTGACACTATTCAATAGTTGATTTTTTTGAAACTCATAACAGATTGATTACTTAGAACAAAGTCAATTAAATAAATCCTAATATATCATATTATCCTAGAAAATTAGTTTAATTCATTAAAAGTTTCATATTATATTTATTTGGGCATTTATAATATCAATTATTTTAATTTTTCACTATTATAGTAATTACTACATCATCATTGTGTCATAAATAAAATAAATTATTTAATGTCTAAAAATTATAAATAAAATATCATTATGTATTAAATCTTTTAATCTTTCTAATGAATATTTATAATCTAAATGACAACATATATAACCCTATATAAATTTTTTTTTTCTAAAAGATATATGCTTGTGTCATTTTTGTATTCATTTTAACTTAATTAAAATAAAGTGTCATTATCACTTACAAGTGGATCCATGGGGTCCCAAAATCGACCCCAATATGCCTATGGTCGATCATTTATCAACCAATAATGCTAGGACACGTTTTAGGGTAATTTAGTATTATTATAATATTATTTTTTAACCCTTATTTACCGGATTTACCCTTAACCATGGTAAATAAAATATTTACCGTAGTAATTATTCAAAATGTCTAAAAACAAAAAGCGTGTTTTTAAGAGATAATAACTATCAAAAGATTGACACTTGTTTATGTTCGGTTTAATTGTAAAATTATGTCCAATGACCAAAATTATATTAAATGGTAAAAATATATTCTAAATATACTTTAAAACCACTCAAATTCATAATTTATCACTATTAATTATTTTGATTAAAAAAGTTGTTTTTAATTAAAATTTAGTAATTTTCACTATTTATCAAAATATGAAAGTTATCCGAAATGTACCAAAATTTCACCTTAGTTTGATTGGTTATGGTGTGTTAGAACTCGGTATTGCGTACAACACACGCTATCACATTATTCAAAGAGAGGCGTACCGTAGAAGCTTGGGGTGTTACAAATAATTTATTTTAATATCAATAGAATAAAGGTATTCAAGGTATTCTATGTCAAAGTAAATTATATACACCATATTTAATTGATTCGGTGTATATCAACAAATATGTCTCAATGGAATGTAAATTGAGATGAAATATCTTAGAAAAAATGTATCCTTAGATTAAGGATAAATCAACAACATAATTATGTGTGAAAAATATAAATACACTCAATATGATAGGATATTCAGCGTAAATCAATCATAGGACATTCAAACATATTCCTATAAAAACAACACGAATGAATTGGATATTTAACTCAACAAATGGAGATTGAGTTAAAATTACTCTTATCAAATGCATACCGATGACTTGAGAATTTATCAATGGAGTGATTATGTGTATCAAAAAGTATATCCCCAAAAAGGGGAGTGGAAATTATGACATAATCAAATTAATAGTGATTCCACACATAATCTTTGAGTCAAATAATCAATGAACTATGCGTAAAGCCGAATGAATGGAAATTGAAATTTCAAATTACCTTATCGATTTGGTAACTTAAGAAACAAAAACCCATGAAATAAGGATCATAAAATGATGATGTAAATATCCATTAATTAATGTATATTAAACAATGAATACAATCATGGGAAATACACACACCATATGCAATAAATAATTGGTGAACAATGAAAATCTCACTGAATTAAAAGTGAGATAAGAAACCCCTTACTTTGGAATTTTTCCTTGGTTGAGGGTAGGTTAGCCTAATGTATAATGGTGAAATAATTGTAATTGAATTATAAAAGGATCATATACATTAATATGATATCATATATGATCTTTTAACATTGTTTTGTTAATAATATTTTAGTATTATCGTCGTTTCAGGTGTTAACTTACTCGTTATCTTTTATATGTTTTGTTACATAAGTCATGTGTGTTATGGGTATGTTGAATATTATTCAAATAAAAAATTATATCAAGTCCTTAAAACTTTTTTTTATTCATAAAATTAAAATTATACTTGAATGGATATGATGGGGAATGAATCTCATCGCTTTTGTGGAGACGGTAGTTCATACGTACGCACGAGCGACAATATCATTCTGTTGATATTAAAATAATATATAATTGGATGGTATATCATATATACAGAATCATTATCATATAATATTAATCATTTATATTAATTACACATCATTATTATACCTATCTAAAAAATAATATATTGAATAACAATTACACCACGACGTGGAGATGGTAAGCCGTTCGTACGCACCTATAATGACATGTAATTTCAAGGATGGATAGAATACTGAATATGGTTGTAAACTATTTTTAATAACATCACAATATATATAAGATACTGGAGTTATTATTTTATAATGTAAAAACAAAGAAAGAAGAAGTTGAAGAAGAAAGGAACTTGAAAAAGGGTGGTGAAAACATTACCTCTTCTTCAGATTCTTCCTTTTGATTTGATAAAAATGGATCCTTAGGTTCCCTTTATGACTAAATAAAGGCCTATAAGATTAAGGGATTATAGTTGAGAGGGTATTTGGGTAGATTTTGGCCGAACCAAAAGGCTTTGAAGGAATGAATAATTGGTTAGAAGTGGTGTCCTTTTATAAGGGGGAGGAGGGGCTCTTTAGGACAAACATAACGTATTATTTTATAATAAATTTTATTTGGTTTATAATGGATCCAAAGTGGGTTATTCAAAGTCAAAGGTGGGGATGGGTCGAAATAATTTCACCCAATAGATTTTAGATAGGTTTGTCTCACTATATTAAACTTATCATTTATATTTAACTCATAGTTATTTAGTTTGACACATACCATGTCTCTTTGTATTTTTAAATTATATAGTTAATAAACATACTATATACTTACAATATACCTACAAGTGGTACATTAATGATACACCTATCATCATATAAGCCCTCTGAAAGATCCTTAGATTTTTAGGAATATAATATGAATTAATAATATAATATTTGTTTGAAAAACTCATTTATGTCAATTTTGACACTATTTAATAATTGATTTTTTGTTAAAGTCCTGACAACATTATTAATTATAATAAATTTCATTTAAGTAATCCTAATTAGTAATATTAACCAATAAAATTATTTTATTGCATCAAAACGTTCAAAATATATTTATTTTTACATTTATAATACTAATTATTTGATTCGTTCATTAATAAGAAAAATATTGCATCATTATTGTGTCATCAACAAATTTTCTTATTCAATGTCTAAAAATTATAAATAAAATAATATTATATATGAAATCTGTTTATATTTCTAATTAATATTTATAGTCGAAAATATAACATATATAACCCTATGTAAATTTTTTTTCTTCTAAAAGATATATCCTTATGTCATTTTTGTATTTACTTTAACTTAATTAATATAAAATGTCCCTGTCACTTACATGTGGCTCCATGGGGTCCCAAAATCGACCAAAAGATACCCATGGTCGGATATTTATCAACCAATAGGTTTATCACACATTGTAGGGTAAATTAATATAATTATAGTATTATTGTTTTACCATTATTTACCGGATTTACCCTTTAACCATGGTAAATAAAATACATACCGAACTAATTATTCAAAATGAATAAAAATAAAATTTACCTATTTAAAAAATTTGGACCTTCTGATTCTAAATATGGAATACATTTTTCTAAATTCAAAACACAAATGTGGAAGAAATTAATTTAAAATTAAATCCCGCTGTCAAAACAAAAAGCGTGTTTTTTAGAAATAATAACTATCAAAATATTGACACTTGTTTATGTTCGGTTTAAATTTGAAATTATGTCCAATGAAGAAAATTGTATTAAATGGTAAAAATATATTCTAAATATACTTTAAAACCAGTAAAATTAATAATTTATCACTATTAATTATTTCTATTAAAAAAGTTGTTTTTAATTAAAATTTATTAATTTTTACTATTCATCAAAATATAAAAGTTTTCC
The DNA here is from genome assembly GCA_963277665.1 of Viscum album. Classification (NCBI taxonomy): domain Eukaryota; kingdom Viridiplantae; phylum Streptophyta; class Magnoliopsida; order Santalales; family Viscaceae; genus Viscum; species Viscum album. Next base: position 135,866,934 of record OY728161.1, on the reverse strand, counting down.
AAAATGTACCAAAATATCACCCTAAACTAATTTCGATATTCCAAATCCAAAAATGAATTCCATTTTAATTGATAAAATTTATACAATTTTAAAAAGTGGGTATTACTATTCATAACGGCTAGTTTGATTGGTTGTGGTGTGTTAGAACTCGAAGTTGCGTACAACACATGCTACTGTATTATTAAAAGAGAAGTGTATCATAGAAACTTGGGGTGTTACAGTATTTATGTTTTTTTAACAACCTAAATCAGTATATTTTGGAGAAGATGAAAAAATTCAAGTTCTAATGGATACGTAATTGAGTCTATTTCAGAAATTTTGGATTAAAATAGTAATTAATGTTCATGGAAAAGTTTTATAGGTATTGGTAGAATATTTTGTGTTGTTAGTTTTTCTAGAAATGGACTGATATGGAGTTTAAAATATTGGTATAATTTGTTGGATCAATTAGTTTTAAGTATTAAACCACTATAATTCTACTGGAAAGCCATTAGACAGCCAATGGGCTGAAAATTCTCTCAATTTTTGATGGAGAGAATTGTTATTTTTGTTGGGTTTTTATATAAAACCCCATTTGTGTTTGGAATTATTGATCCATGGATAAGATAATATTCTCATATTATGTTCTCTATCCTCCCCTAACAAATCATTAGTCTATATTGATTTAGGCATTCATTTTGGAAAGACAATTTAGGTTTTCCTATCTTTATCTAATACATTATATATTCCTATTTTACAATAAATTTAAAAAAAATTCATAAACGGTGGTTTCTAGATATTATTTTCCATATCATGGAGAAATATTACCACCATTTTGGGGATTTAGTTTTTAGAGGCATTAGGAAACTTTAGGAGTAATAAACATTAGGTTTTTCATATTTTTATTGTGGTAAACCACTGATTGAATTTTTATTTGGGTTTAAAAATAAATTAAAAAAATTAGATATTGATGTGATGCTGGATTTTGGGTTTCGTACTCTTCATAGGTTTAAAAGAATTTCGAGAGTGTAATACATTATGTCTCATTATTTTTCGACCATCAGATGTCTCCTGGAGTGTTTACCATGATTATTCCAAAATAAAATATAGTTATTTATTTATGTAAATTGATTGGGATTTATTAATAATTAATTATGTAGCTTTCACATTGATACATGGGATCATAATTTATGATAATTATTAGTACAAATTAATTGATATAGGATAAATTGAATCAACAGTTATGATAATTGGGGAAAACTCATATCGAGGTCAGTGGTTAATAATATTTCCATAGTTATATGTGATTATATTTTTTATTTTATTTTTAAGTGGGGGTTAGTAGGGGTCAGTGATCTATGATTTAATAATGTTATTTTCCATATTTTAGATAATATAAGTGAGATTTTATAGGATCTAAGTTGGTCTAACGAGTGTTTCTCCATGATTTATAGTCACTGAGAGATACAATTCCAATAATATAGCTTAGGATATTAATTTTAAGTCACTTAGAGTATTATTTGGACTAGGATATTGACATTGTAATGGTTGTAAGGTCTCACTTTGGGTTATTAAATGAATAATTATGATTTATGTGCTATATGAATGTCATTTTTAGGGTTAAATTGTTAGAGTTATAGAAACTGATTTATCCAATATAAAAAACTATATAAATGATTTGATAGTTTTTTTAGAACAACTATCTAGGCAATGTATAATTTATGAAAGAAGATACACCAATGGGAAGACTTTGTATTAAAATAACATGGACCATTTTTCTCTATGATTACTATTCATTATGGGGATATAGTCAATCATTGGTTGATTCTACATGTGTGAGGTGAAATGTTTAATGATGTTTTTTAAAATTATATATACCAATAATGGTATAATAAGGAAAAAATTAAATAACCTAATAATTTCATAGAATTAAATGTGGTAATAGATGATAGATATTCTTGGTGACCTAAATAAGGGAATTGTGAGTTCTTTCCTTAGGGACTAAATGGTGGGTTGGCCTTGGTACGTAGTTTATGAGGTGTGATAGGGTATTCTGGGGGATAGTTTTATATAGGGTTATACTAAAATTTCATTATGATGAATATCATTGAAATTTAGTATTCAAAATAGAACTAACTGGATGATGAACCAATACACTACAAAAATATTTTGGGGCTATTGGAATTGAAAATTTCTATAACATACATGATAATGTTATAATACTTAGGACAAAATTCTCCACTACTTTGGATAATTGGAGTTCGAAATTCCTAAGAGGGGATTATTTTCACATAATCATTCAATGTTTCTTTATCAACACTAGTTATACATATGGAATGTATTTTATTATTTTTCCTTATATTGTGCTTGTTTCTAGACAATAGTTGATACTAAATCACTAGGATGGGTTTTATACAATCGGTTTTTACTTTTTTATGATTTTGGGGTAATCGAAACAATGTATTTTATTGAATAATTGATGTGTCTAACTCTAACCATGTATTTATTTGTTATATGGTTTGGATTGTTTCTAATTAATTATCTTATTCTGGTTAGGTGTATATTCAATTATGTTTCATTCATCATATTTAGGTTTGGTGTCTTTTAAACCATGAATTTTTTTAGGAATATAGGTTGGGTTTGATTACTACCATGTTTAATTTTTAGTATATATTTTTTATTCAAATAATGATTCTCAAATAGTATCTAGGGTGGGAGTGATGAAAATCCTGGTTTTAATATTGTATATTGGTTTTTTGTAATATGAACCAATATTTGTACTAATAATAAAATTTGGGGGTAATGTTGTCCATGGTTCTTCCTTGGAATATGGGTAACAAGTAATGACAATATTTTATTTTGATGGTATAAAAAAGGTTTAATATAAATAATGTAATATTTTTATATTCCATACTCGTACTGGTTAACCTTAGTATAGGTTATCCATTAAGGTGGAATATTAAGTATCACACATTTAAATGGGTGAATGCATTTAACGGTTACATTTATCATTTTAATCATTACGTGGATGAATACATTTTAATCCTTCTTATGAGACCCACTGGTAGAATCTTACTAAATGTTATACTCATACCCTCTATATGCACCACATTCGATGAGTAAACTTATATGTTTTATTGCAGGTTTGGGTGATTACCCTAGTATAGGTGTACGAGATATAGGAGTTCAGTGTTCGTTTGGTGATAAGTTGAATATTGTGTATGGGATAGTTTTTTGTCCCTATATTGTTTCACTTTTTTATTTTATTTTTGAACTACATATTATTAGACCATCAAGTGATTATACATTTATGTATAACTATTTGAACTTCTTGAGTTTAGTTTTATTATTACATAGTGAATTGTTTTAATATGTTTTTATTTAGTTTTATAACCATTATTATATTATAACCTTATATCATTTTTATAGATTTTTTTTATATACTGATTATTTATTATAATGATACTGTGGGTATAGTCCAATCTTTTGGTTTTTTAACCCCCATCACTAATTAGAAATGTATGATATATAGAGAGGAAAACTAGAGGTAACCTAAAACTCTACATCAAGTCAGTACTGAATGTTTTTGTGGGGGAAATTACGAAGTGTAATCTAGGGTTTTTTCACATTTCAATTTGGATGTTGTAAATAGATATAGAAATAGATAAAAAGTGGGATGTAAGTTATTAAGGATCTTTTCCAGCACCTACATGACTTTAAGATCATGTTTTTAGGTAGATAGGATAATTGTTCTTAATTTTTTCAATTAGAGTTGTGTGGGTTTCCCCAATCCTGATATTTTGAGTTATTAATAATTGTTTTGAACCGAGAAAATGGTAATAGTAGGCATGTGTTCATGAATAAACTTTATTAACATTGGATCAATATATATGTACATACTTATATGTCATTATAAAATATTTCTCCAATGTAATAGACTTAAATTATTTAGATTATTGACAATAACTTATTTAAAATATTCCAAAATAACATATTGTTGTCATTCTAATTAGCCAAACCAAATCTATAGAAATTACCTAGATATGAATCTCTTGCTAGTGATTTCATTTTATATACTTGTGGCTACGAAAAAAAATTACCCAATAGAGGAGAGATTGGTATGTTCATGGAATGTTTGAATGGATAGATATCAATATGGTTGCATTGGTGTATAGATTATTATATGATATTTGAGAAAATAGATTCAATTTTTCTACTTGGATTGTGACCTGTATGTGTTTATAGTCGATTAAATGTGTGGTATAGACCAAATATTGAGGGATATAACTCCTATAATTTGTGAGTTGAGAAAGTTAATAGAGAAGTGTTCAATTTCAACACTTTATCAAATATGGTTAGTGATATGTGAAGGGAGACCAATGAAAAGTTAGGGGTAGGCTATTTAATATGATTTCATTTAGAGGAATAGTTCGTGGGTACATGATTCAAGTGATGGAGATGATACATATAAAACTTGTGATTATTAATCAACTTAAAAAATTATATAGGTATTTTTGGATGTGAGGTTATAGATAATACTTTGTGTGTGATGAATCTGACATGATTTAGATACATGGTAACCTAATGGATTAACCATTTTATTTTATGTCCTGTGGTATATAACTAATTCCATCATGAGTTAAGTATGGATTAAGGTAATGTGTATATATTCAATGGTATTATATTTTATCTAAAATGGGGTTCCTTATAGATTATAGTGATAATTATTTCTTAGACACTATCTTACCCTCTAGATAATTGAGTGATTTTTTCCCATCAAATATGGTTTGTTAGACTTTATAACCATAGATCAGACGAAATATGAAGATTTTAGTGTCATATTTTGGAATGATCAAATTTTAATAGCATATCAGACATTCTGATGGGATTATTATTTACAATATCATGGGAGATAATATTAGGCCTGAGTGAAACTCTATTTGTTTTCCTTAATTACATGAAGATATGATTTAAAGTCCCATGATATTTTGTTATGTGATCATGGTCTGGGAGTTATTTGATATGTGGTAACTCATATATGGAAGTCATATGCCTAAATAAAACTAGAATTGGTTTAGGATGATAAAAATTACAATACTATTAAAACCAATCTAATAGTATATATTTCTCTTAGAATGGTCATATGTAGACTGACCAGTGACAGCTGGGGAACGGATGGATGAATGGTTCATGTGATTGGGTCTCCATAACATGAAGGTTAAATAAGTGATATTATTATGGAAGTCCAATGAGCTTAGTAGATTTAAATAATTTTCAAAGAATTTGGAAAATGACATATGTTTTGTTTGTTGGTAACCAGTGAGATGACAAAGTATCATAATGGAAAATGTGAAGTCTATATCAAGTGAAAATTTTCAAGGGTAGTGAGTGATGATTCATAGAATAATTTAAATATATTAGGAAATTTATGTTATGAATAAGGATCATTGATAGAATTGGGATAATTGTATAATGAAGTATTATGATATCATATATCCTATAGTGAGGCTTGGGGGATGGGTCTATGTTGATATAATGAATGGGGTTCATGTGTATCAACATTCATATGATAATATCATATAAGAAAAATAAATATTTGTGGATAAAAATGTGGGAAATATAAAGGTAGGTACTACACCATAGTTGGATAAAGGGTGAAATTATCATTTTTATAGAATTCTAGTTAGCATAAGTTGTGGTGTGTGTAGAAAACATAGGTAGGAGGTTGGTGAAATATCACATCGGTGGATGGATGAAAGTCGACTTAATTTTTATTATGAAATAGAAATAAAATATCATGGGGAATATTCTATTATGATAATTCCAAGGTGGTATTTTTGGTTATTAATGACTAAATGTCATGGAATAATGGTTTATTTGGATAAAAAAATAAGATATTGGAAAATCTAATTTTTTGGGGGTCATGTTTTCAAAATATAGGTACTTAGTAGAGTATAACAACCTATACAATATACCATCGATTCATGATTTGTACTTAATCTCTTTTAGGGGAATGTTGATTTCAGAAAAAGGATTTTTGGTGATGATCAGGTGTAGTTTTAGGTGAGTAGGGATCTATCATGGAATATCACCATAAAAATGTAGTATCTTGTTAGTGAATTAGAAAAAACCAAAAATTGTTTTTATTGGAGCATAAATGTATAATGATGAGGATTATTTTATTATATTATGTGAGAATCATCATAATATTAGAAGATTATTTTGAAATAGGGTTACAGCTAGTGTGTTCCCATCTGATTTAATATAGAAATTTTAAAATCATTCATATCATGTCAATCAATGGATGATGGTTGTGTATACTTGAAATATTCATGAGGTTTCTAGTGATTCAATAATTCCACCTATCTGGGTATAATGGGATATTAAATATCTTATGATTTCTTAGGAAATATATTTATGCAATGAATCATGGTAACTTTTAGTCCCCATGGGAGATCCATGGGATGGATTATCATAGATGAGGAGTGTTTTTTTTGGGAGTTATTAATGATCTACATGGTTATGTTTTGGTGTGGTTAATGAAAGGTTAGGCTCCAATGAGAGTGAAACTGTGGCAATTTTGAAATTTTAAATTCAAAATAGGAATTCCAGTTTATATACATGCCTCACAGGTTCAAAGTGACAATTCTGATGTGGTAGTTTTGTAAGAGAGGACCTGGTGTGATATTTATTCTTATGGGAGAATAAAGTGGTTTGTTTGGGTGGTAGTATGAAGCCATTAGAAACCTAGTGGTATTATATAAATGTTTTGGTATGATGGTAATTTGTGTTAAACCATTATCACTACCACCACAAAGTTCAATGGTAATCCATTAAACATTTGGTGGGTTGTGTAATCGCCACCTTAAGATGAATATATTTTGGTTCTTTTTAATAGTTTTTGTTTTAAAACACCCTCTAGGTTTTGTGTTCTGTAGTTGAACATTGATAGGGGAAGATACTCATGTTCTCTGTTTATACCTCCCTCATTATTCTATTTAATCCATGGATATCATGTGGTATTGTTGTGGTTGGATGAGGATTGTTTCCCTCTTTTACTCTCATTATTTACCTTATCCCCCTTACATTTAAAGGCTATATAAATTTTTAGGAGGAAAAACACAATATTATTCTCATTATTATGATGTAGGTATGAAATTAAATGGATTTGTATTTGGATTTCATAAAATAACAATAAAATTAGAGTTTTATGTGATGTTACATTTTAGGGATTTTAATCATAATTTGCCTAGCGTAATTTTAGGAGTGGTCAACACTCATTCCCATATGATTTCATCCATGAGAGGAAACCAAATGACTTTTACAATGGTTATACCAATGTGAAAATTGATTTTGTAATTATGTAAAATTGTTGGGGGTTATTTCTAATTAATTATAAAGCCTTTTGATTGATATTTTTGAATGTGGATAATGATGATGATAAATGGGGATTGGATAATCATGGATAAAGTGATGCAGGTGTTACCATAAAAAGGGATAGCTTTTTATCCAAGTTGGTGGTTGCTAAGATGACCTCCATTATATGTGATTTTATTTATTATTTTATTTTTAGGTTGCTGTAGAGATGGGTGGAGAGACCCAATATAAAAAAAATATGGTGAGGTTAGTGAGTTTTGATATGTTCATAGTGTAACACCCTGATATTATGGGAATTATTATTATTTTTGAATAAATTTAATTTCCATGGTAGCTTTCAGTATTCACAACACCATATTTGGATTTTTTTACATGAAATATTGAGCTTAGATTGCATTAAATGCAACATTGAGTTAAAATTTTATTTTAAGCAGCACTGAGATTAATCATAACAAGAAAAATAAATGAAATATTATTAATTAATATAATAATTATCAAATATCTATTTGATTGGTGAGTATGAATAGTATTAACTATAATATTAAAATATTCTTCACACGTTTATATGAAATAAATTATTTGGTTACAATAACAAATGTACATAAAGGAAAAAAAAATTCTAAACAATTAGTCTTATGTAATAAAACACATTTTACATCTATAAATTCAACAAAAAAAATTCATTATGATTAAAATTATATTTATAAATAATATAAACAATAAAATATTTAACATCAATCTTATATGTTTTGTTGTCAATAGATATGGAAAGATCCAATTTTTAAATGAAAACAAAATATTGTTCGAAAAATTAGTTTTGTTGCCTTGTTGTGTACCTATTCTAAAACCATTTTAAGAAAATTTTAGAAACATTAATTTAAATAATGTCATTAACTTTTTTGATCATCATAAAAAAATTATCTTAGTGTTATTTTTTAAAATGTTTTTGAAAATATTAATTTTTTATTATTATAGGAATGTATTAAATTATTATTGAAAACTTCCTTTTTATTAAAATTATTTAAAAATATAAATTTAATTTTAAATATTATTTAATATAAAATTAGATCAATTATATATCTATTTATACAATTTAGTTCATTTTATTCATTTTAACCATTAATTAAGATATAAATTATAGGAAAACTTTGATCATTTTCTCTTTGAAAACACAGATTATCGTCACAACTACAGGATTAGATTAAAATAAATTTTGAAGGTACTGAAAATGGAATTTAAAAATATGGATTGAATATTTTTATTCATTATAATTTATATGATCTAATAATGTAAACGTATTTGTTTCCAAAAATGAATAGTTAAAAGAAAAAAATTATCCACTGTTGTTAAGGTAAAAATGAGTTTATCATGGGCTAAATTTAATGTTGTGTATTAAATTGATCTAAAAACATGTCTAGATCGTATTTTATAAAAATATTTTTAATCTATAATGTCAAATTACCTATAATAAAACACTGCTGATCCTTTTTCATGAGAAAATTTGGGTACATATTTTTTTTCAAACAATTTTAAGTTTTCCACTCACCTATCATATAAAAGGAAACCCCCTCTAATATCTTCTTAATATATTAAAACACTTTTGTTTTAAAAGGTAAATAATAAAATAACAACAAAAATTACATTAAGTAATACCATAGACATTATTTTTTCCCAAAATAAGCTTTGGTAATCATTTTGGTGTAAACCTTGAGTGGTTACCCGAGGAAGGGTAATGTTCTTCATCGATCATTTTTATTTTATTTTATCCTCGACCTACATCAATTACTATTAAACCATAGTAAAATAATATACTATATATGTTAAATAAAATTATATTTTTCAATGTTATTTAATTAAAAATATACATCACAAGTCCAATAAAATGGGTTGCCAAATTATCGTTTTGGTGTATGATATACTGACGCCTTTGGAACTGATTTGATTCGTTTTACAATTACCACCTCTCACGGAAGGGTATGATGATGTATATAATATATATGATAATTAAATCATAATAATAATTATGGTTCCATTATATAATATATTTAATTTCTATACTTTCCATTACATAGGGGACATGATAATTTTTCTCGTGTGTGCGGCAAACAAGTGCCTCATAAAGCGATGTGATTCATTTTTCACTAAATCTATGAATTGAAGATAATAAGGATACAATTAATGAATATAAATTATTTAAATGTAATATTTATTATATTAATGACATAATTATCATCCTTAAAAGATAATATATTATTTAATTTCTTATCTTTTATCTCATTGAAAGATAGTAAAATCCTTCATTTACATGTGGATTACCACCTTCACAAATCGATGTTACTATCTCTTTTAACCACCACACTTCATGTAAGATTTTATAATCATAGTATTTTTTAAAAAATACATGATATTATTATAATTCTATGATAAAACAATATTACTTATATCTATCTCATTATGATAGTTAAAAAAATGGAATTGATGTACATGTGTATATACGTCATACCATCTCCATGATCATAACATATTTAATTTATCCAAATTAATTCATGAGTGGTTATAAAATATTAATTGGAATATATATTTTATAATTATGTCATTATTATTTTTCATGACATAATTTAAACATGATTAATATAATAGGATTTAAAATAAAAATCCTAAAATTTACTTCCAACTAAGCAGCAATTACCCAAAACCTGATTTTAACAATGGATTAGTAATATATGGTTTATAAATGGTAATAAGTACATAATATATGGAATAATATTTATAATTAGGGTAAAATAATATATTTAGAATAAAATTATTATTATTATACAAGAGGATATAATTCATAATAAAGAATGTTAGACTTATGTTAAGAGATTTTTGTCTCACTTTATTTTCTCTCTCAGACACCTATCATATTCACTACATGATTCATATATATGGTGTATATAAATCCAATTATTTTGTTTTATAATACATATCACCACATTTTTAGTTATTTATATATCCATAATACTATCTCTATTTCATGTTGTCTATAGTTCAAATGATACAAAAGATATACATGAGTTTTTCTCTCAAATTCCCTTAAATGGGACATAAGTTATATTATGCACATAGCATATTCTATTAGATGTATATAGAGGTAATTTCAAATTATATTCCAAGAAAATACTTTTTTAAATGATATTATATGATTAATGTAGTAACATTATTTCATGTATATTGAAATTCAAATTTATCAAAGAGGTAATAATATTATGTTACAAAAAATATTATTTATCAGGATTGTTTTTGACAGGTTTATAATGATGAAATATTTTTATAAATCTCTCAATAAACTCTATAATTTTATTATCCTTTATTTATCTCAATAAAATAATTGTTTTATTTTATTTTTCCCATTCTTATGAACCTAAGAGTTCAAAAAAAGTTTGTAACAAAATAAAACATTTATTTATTTATTTGATAAAAAATCCATTTTCATTAATAACTATGTTTTCTAAAAATATTTAAATTATTTAAATGAATATTCGTGTCATTTTCCAAATAATTATCATTTGGATTTTACTAAAATTGTAAGACGAATCATTGTTTTAATGTTAATGGAATTATTGGAATTTCCTGCTATCATGACCATTATTTTCAGCTAATATACCATTATAAGAATTTAAGTTATTTTTAAATGAAAATATATTAATTTTTTTCAAATAAAAGTGGAATAGAAGTTTTTTTTATAAAATATTTTGAATTATTTTTTTAGATTACTTTATAAATTTTCAAGTTTATCTTCAAATGAATTGATGTTAAAAATGTTTTCGTTTTTAAATATAATTTTAAAATTAGGAAGGTTATTTTCCATTATATATAATTAATTTTTATAAAATATTAATTTTTATGTTTCAATGATTATTATCAATTAAATCACTTCCAAACAATTTCATGAATTAGTATTTTTAAAATGTAATTTTCAACGAAAATTTAGCTTCGTCATCAAATATTCCAAGTGATTTTTCAAATTCATTTTCTATATAAGAGTAAATCCTTTAATGTTGGTTTTTATTTTATAGGAATGTGATCCCAGTATATTATTATCATTATTTATCTAAATGGTTTTTTTATGAGGAAAGGCTGTTTAAGAAATCCTTTAAATTTACGGGAGCTATACCAGAAGAAAATAATTATGAAAACCAATTATTTTAAGGAGTTATGCTGTAATTAAATTATTAAATGATTATGAAAGCTGTATTTGTTCACTAGGTTATGTTATAATGAATTTTTTTTGAAACCCATTTTATTTCAGGGGATATGATATGATTAATGTTTTATAATTATGTTGTAAACATAGAAATTATTTTCATTATATGATGGTTGGGACTGATATATCCCACATATAAAATGGGTAAATATTTATATTTCAGGATATAGACAGGACTAAATAGGGAATTCATTCTATTTAAAAAATGTACTTTTTCTGGTATTATGGTCTTTAGAGTGATCCTCAACTACTTTGTTGGTTTTGGGAGTGAATGGATTCCACTATGATAGAATTAGAAGTGAGACATGAGTATAATATAAATGATTTTATATACATGATTGAATGAGAAAATCTTTGTATTCTATTAATTTTATTCTCTCTAGTCTCATGTTAATTGATTATCTAATGATTAATGTCTTATAAACAGCCAATTCGAATTCCATGACTTAATATTATGATATTTGATATAAAAGGTATGGTTTTCAAATGTTGTGGCCATGTTACCATTCCCTTGTGTTCGTGGTATTCTTACCTATCACCCGTTGTACCTTACTAAACACTAGATCTCACCATTTTATATGTTTCCTTTCCCTAAGTTGTAAATAGTGGTTTTATGTAGGTTTTGATTTTGAAAAGTACTATATGGGAATTTATTTCTGGTATATGTTTAAGATCATTCACCAAATTTGATGATTGTTTACCTACTTTCCAAATAAACTAAACTATGATAGTCTATAAGTGTATATTTTTCTATTGTATTGAATACTAATCTATAATTATATAATATATATATTTGAGAATCCTGGGTTTCTCCAGTCAGTATCAGATTATATTTTTATTTATCATTTAGAAAATATGATGAGAAAACATTAGTGGAATACATAGGGATATTTATAATTCTATTTATATGGATACATCAAAGGATGAATCTAAGGATGGTTCAAATTATTGGAAAATGTCTTGGAGTTTGGGTAAATGATGGAGATATTGGTTTCCAAGAAATTTCATCCATTTATAGATAATTTATGTTGAAATGGATCTATAATAGAGGTAAATAGTGATAATTACTCTGAAAATGGAACATGGATCTTCAACAGATCATCACCTGGTGAATAAAAATTGTCCTTGTTAAACACCGGGTTTCACACACTGAGGGGATATTCATTGAAAGTTCAAACTTATTAAGAAACCATATTCAAAGATTTAAATTTATAATAACCATTAATGTTATAAGGACTTATCCTTAAAACATTTTCTAGTCATGAATTTAGTGAATAGTTCACATTGAGGATCTTTTCCGGTTTAGTGTTTTATGGAATTAGGCCATTACTGTTACATGTCAAATAGAAAATTAAATGTATACAAAACTACTCAATATACATTTTTTTAAAATAAAAACTCTTAAAAATAAACATTTCTAGTTCCATGTTTTAGACAGCATGACTTTTCCATGATCCCATCCATGACCCTATTCCACTTTATGTAATTTAAAAAACAATTCAAAAACATGGGATGAGAAAAAAACCTTAGTAATGGTTACAAAATAAGGAAATAAAACATTATCCTATCAATAAATAAAATTCAATGAAGTCATACTTTTCAATCATAACATACCTTATGAAATCATAAGATTTATGAATAACACACAAAAATAATAAATCATAAAGGTATCTTGTGGCATACAAAACATACTTACATTGTAGTTATCACAACTACATAGGGAGTTACATTAGATTACCCATCACATTATATTCCCTAAATCTCTTAGGAGAAACATTAATTTTTAACTCGGACACATTACCCAATGCATTGGAGGGCAATCTCGGGCTCACCCGCCATTGGTTTATCACGAAACCATCCATATACTAAAACAATGCCCTATAACTATAACATAATCATAACACACAAAACAAGAATAAAGGAAAGATAAAATTTACACTTTTCAATCACAGTATATCATTTCAAGATATTGACACATTAAAGGCTTTTTCAAACCAATTTTATAACCATTTAATACATGTAATAAGGAGATTTTTTAATCAAAGTTTCCCATAAAAATTTGAAATTTTTAAAGGAATTAATATTTTAAAACATTAATGTTAATATAAATAAATCATTAAAACCATTTTTAAAACATGGACATTAATGGTAAATATTTAAAATAATAAATCATCAAAACATTTAAAAATGATATTTTAGTTAAAGTGTTCCTAACCAAATTAGTGATGCTTGAATACAAATAATTTAGGAATAATGATTCATCAAAATTTTATAATATCCTGAAAATAAAGGTATTCATCATATAATATGCCAAATGACAGTATATACAATATATAAAAGTTAATTGGAGCATAACAACAATGAAGTATCAATGTAATGTAAATTCAGACAAAATCCCTTATAAATATGGTATCCTTAGAATAAGGATAAATCAATGACATAATTATTTGTGACAAATATAAATACACCCAATATTAGTTTATATTATGTGTAAAAAATCATATTTTATTAACACATATTAATATCATTACATAATCAAAAAGTAGAAGTTCAATAAATTAATTGAAATTTGGTGAAAAAGTTCCCATACAAAAATTAGACAGCTTTACAACTTCACTTTAAAATTCATAAAATAATTTTATGATGGAAAAAAGGGTATCTAATCACTTGGAAATAAAATATACATCATTAAGTATATATGAGAACATATCCCGACATTATAAGTTGTAAATTAAAAGACATAACAAAAATAAGTCTTTTAAAAAGAGGAGGGTGAAAGTTCACTTATCGGTTTGGTAACTTATGAAACATACACCCCATGAAAAAAGTATAATAAAATTAATATGTAAATACCCATTAATCAATTTATATTACTCAAACTATACAATCATGGGATGTACATACACCACAAAAATGTAAATTGGGGAAAAAATGGAATGAACCTCACAAAAATAAAAAATTGTGATGAAAACACCTTACCATGCAATAATCAATCTAGAAATATGGGAAAAATTTAATAACCACCAAATTAATCACATAATACCATGATTATAAATATAATCATGATAATATATATCATATTTTTGTACACAATAAAACACATGCAATAAATAAGTGGTAAATAATGGAAATACCATAGAATTAAAAGTGAGATAAGAAACCCCTTACCTCGTTTCCGACATCATTCCATCATTCTTTAATCTACTGAATAATAAAATAAAGTTAATTTATACATTCTTAAGAACCATTTTAATTATTATTATTCCCTTTATATCACTTATTACCATATTATAATAATTATGCAATCATTTATGTATATAATGGACATTTGGTTGATATTTGATACTTGAGTCAAAAACGAACTTCTTATAATTACAAGTTGTTCATGGGGTAAAAAAAATTTATCTAATGAATTAAATTCATGATTTAGATATCATATATATATATATAATATATATCCATTATATATATTTATTTATAATAGTTCATAACATTTGAAGATAAGATATGAATTACACCGTTCATAGAGACGACATGTCGTACGTACGCTTGAATTCTACTTTCATTTCTATTTCATATTTAATGGAATAAAAACATAATGATACTTTGGTATATTATAATTCCAGTATAATATCATATATTATTTCATTAACTTCATTCTTTATAGTTTCAACGTATGGCATGAACGAGTCATATCACATTGAGGGGGCAGTAGTCTGCACATCCTCAAATGAAATTATTGTAGTCACACACTATGGAAACCAGAAAGGTATTAAATAAATGAAAAATAAAGAAGTATAAAAAAAATATAAATATAATATATATCACATATATATAAAGTTACATCTTAATGGCCACCATAAGAGGTGGTAGGATAATGTTTAACAGTCATCGTTTTGTGAGGTGTTTGTTTGTTGTCCATAGAAACAGTATGTTCTTTACCCATTATATGGAGGTGTGTGTAATTGTGGTTCGATTAATTCTCATAAAACAACCTATTATATTTAGGATACTGGTTTTGTGTCAAAATAGAAAAACGAGATTAAGCGGTTGGAGATGTAAAATAAAACAAAAGAACAAAAGAGAAGATGTTACCTTTAAATCGGGTATCTCCCTTTGGATTAGACAAAAAAGGTTTAATTGAATTGCCTTATTAAAAGGGGAAGGATTCTAGTAATATTATATGGATTTAGGAAGCTTAATTGAGCAGCTTTTGGATGACCAAATGGGATTTTTATGTCTGAGGTATGGGTTAAAATTGAGGGATTTTTATAAGGGGGGGCTCTTTATGAAGGATTGAAAATATTAGTTTATTTTATAATGAGTTTTTGATTTATAAATGTCAAACAAAATATTAAATTCATAGATAAGATGAATCTTGTTTGAACTAAAATTATCCAACATGAATTGGACATGTTTTGGATGTTTTTTTAATATTTATAATTTTATTTATTTAAATAATTTATTAATGAGATAAACACTGCAACATTATTGTGTCATAAATATTATCATTTAAATGATGTCTAAATATTATAAAAAATATTTCATGATGTAGGAAATATTTTTATATTTAATTTTAATATTTATAGTTTAAGATATAACTTATATAACACTATGTAAGAATTGATTTTCAAAAATAAACATGTTTAGGTCATTTTTGTCTTTACATTAAAATAATTAATATAAAGTGTCATTATTAATCCCATGTGGCTCCATGGGGTCCCAAAAATCGTCCCAAGGATTAATATGGTTGGAAATGTATCAACCAATATGATCTGGACACATGTTATGGTAATTTAATAATATTATTATTATGTTTTTTACCCTTATTTACCATATTTATCTTTTAACCATGTTAAATAAATTTTTTTCTGAAATAAATATTCATAAGGTCTAAAAATAAAAATTTTCTATTTACACATTTTTTACCTCCTGATTCAAAATATAGAATCCATTTTTCCAAATTCAAAACACACAATTTGAATTAATTTATTTAATATTAATTCCCATTTTCAAAACAAAAAACATGTTTTTAATATATAATAACTTTCAAAAGATTGAAACTTATTTGTTTCCAATATCAAAATGAAATTAATTCGAATGACCAACATTGGATTTAATTGTGAAAACGTAACATAATAACACTTTAAAATCAAATAAAAATATATTCTTATTTTATAAATAAATTATATTAAAATGATGTTTTGAATTAAAATCCATACTTTTTCTCTATACATAAAAAATGAATTTAATCAGAAAAATACCCAAAATTTAGCCAAAGTATATCATGATGTCCCGATTCTAAATAAAAACATTATTTTGTGAAATATAACATAGAAAACTGACCAAAACTATATTTAAAGAGGGTTCTCCATCAAATGATAGTAAATCATCCATTTAAAAAATATTAGAGTATTTATGCTTAAAATTGGTTTAATTCACATTTTAAACCTCTAAAATTTATTGGATAAATGTAAA
Organism: Viscum album; assembly: GCA_963277665.1. Classification (NCBI taxonomy): domain Eukaryota; kingdom Viridiplantae; phylum Streptophyta; class Magnoliopsida; order Santalales; family Viscaceae; genus Viscum; species Viscum album. The sequence goes on along the minus strand of OY728161.1, from coordinate 135,849,854 downwards.
AACATTTAACATAAATATATATTCATATTGAAGTTAGTTCTATCCACTCCCAAAAATACAATAGCAAGGCATTAACTACCATTTAATTTAATATAATATTATTATTCCTTAGTATGGCTCAACATTATATGCATCATTAGATTTCAAATAAACCTTTTGTTGTGTATCAGGTACGCCATCAGACATAGCATCCCCTTTAAAGTAAAATTAATACATAATTCACAAATTTTAAAAAATATGAAAATTTTATATTCTTTATTTAACTGTGATGTCACATATTTCCCCCTTTTTGGTAATTGCATCCTTGAAATTTTAAAATTGGGCTTCTAATCTTTATAGAAAGTCCCACATCGGAAATAGATTCAATAAAAATATAACATCAAAAGAAAGAAAGAGAAATACAAAGGTCACCCGAGATAACCCATACTAGGATTCCATATAAGAAGACATGGATTTAGAAGAGAAACAAACCATCATGGTTTGATTGAGAGTGGTACAAAAAAGGATTTAGGGAATGTTAACCACCAGAAAATCACAAACCTGTGATGGGTTAAACGGCCTTTGATTCCCCGGTAGGAAAAGTTAATGGAAAATGTTTTTGTTTTAAGTTACTCTTCTTAAAGTTAAGGAATTTATTTAAAAGAATGAATGAGAACATAAGGAAACATACTTACTTTTCATGTATACATTCATATTTTAAAGGATTTATACCACAAGCTCATCTTTTCTCCAAATGTTGAGTATTCAAGATGACTTGTTCACATTGAAAGAACTATAATCAACTTCTAGGGAATAAAATAATCCACAAATGATGAACTATAATTTTCCCATGTCCTTAGACATTTACCAAAAGAAAAATTTTTAGTACAAGATCAGATAATCCCAAAAAAGGATAATCTGATACAAAATGAAAACCTACTCTTAATCTCCAAAAAAATTCAAACAATACCCAAACATCAACAAAGACCATTAAAAAACAATTTTCTATAAAAGTCTTCAAATTAATCCAAACTAATATTGAAACCCAAATCTCAGAAGGATTTAATCACATAGTATTCCATGATAAATATTAGCATTTATCTCCAAATAACATCTGTTCCTCTTAAAGTCTCATACTAAAAATTAATCAAACTTATCACATATTCCCTATGATATGTTAGTACTTTTCATAAATAAACCAAATCATCATTTGTCCACACTAAAAACATAGATTATTCCAAAATAAAATTTCAACCATTACTCCAACAATGAGATCCCATAGTATTCTATTTCTTTTAAGCATATAATGTTTCCAAAAGAGCAAACATCTTCCAAAATAACCTCTATCACTGAATTACCAAACCATTTTCCTATATTAAGGATATACATGTGATAAAATGTAAGTCCCCAAAATCTACTTATTCTTTATCCAAAAATCATTTAACATAAAATAAAAGGTCATACTAACTAGGGACTTCTCATAGGACAGTGGTAGGCGATGGACCGTTGTCACCCTTCTGTTGTGGGATCGATTGCTATGGCCTTGCCGGACGTGACGGGATATCACCCATCTTACGATTTGTCCTTTTTATAAAAATAAAAAATATCCCAAACATTTTTTAACCTAAAAGGTTTTCATATACCTTTCATTTTCATCCAAACAAATTATGACCACAACATCTTATATATTGTCATTTTATTCAACACCATATGATAAAATATAACTATTCTCTATAGAAAAAACATCCTAACATGATCTTGGGGTCTATATGGTTTCATCATCATCTAGTTCACGTAGGTATAAGGTCTATGCATTACAAAAAATATTTAGATATCCTTCAAAATAATTTTCATTCTTTATCCAAATACCCCTTGTACAACTAGGGTCATATGGGTGTTCGCAAAAAAACAGTTTCTTAAAATAATCATGTATGACATATAATTTTAAAACATCTGATGAAAAATGATTTTTTATAAAACATTCTGAAGGAGTTTGAGATGAAACTATCAAAAAATGGTCCTTTTAAAATTCCATAAGTATATGTTGAGGGACTATATTGTAAAAGAAAAAATATATAGGTTGCACAAGGGTTTCCTTCTTTAGAACCTTTTTTCAAAATCATAATTGCTTCAAAATCCTATGATAAGGTAAAATATAAAAAAATTCTTTGATAATATTTACCTTTCCTGAAAATATGAGAATATTTACAATATTGGGTTTCATTAAATATGACCCATGATCCTCGATGATATCGTGGTATAGTAGAGGTGTTTGATACCTCCAATCACTTTTTCAGGTGAGTTTTATGATAGAAAACGTTTCACATTCATCTGAACATGACATTGTGATAATTATTGACAGTATGTCATCTGGAAGAGATAAGAATATTGTACGAGATCCTCCTCCTTCCATTTGTTACCAAATTTTCTTGATCTGAAAAATTTATAAAATAAGGATTTAGCTTAAATAATAGACATAGGGACTAACCATATGTTTTATGAAAACTTATAATCCCTAATGTTGTCTATACCAACCTATGATACCAACTATAAGGACTCGGACTTAAAATATTACAAAATATTGAATTGAATGAATAACTCACATTATGGATCTTTTCCAGTTTAGAGTTTTAGAGAATTAGGCCATAACTAGTACATATCAACATGAAAATTACATGTAGACGCTACTACTCCGTATCCATTTTTTTAAATAAAAACTTTTAAAAAGAAACATGTATAGATCCATGTTTTAGACAACATGACTTTTCCGTGATCCCATCCATGATCCTATTCCACTTTATGTCGTGTAAAAAACATTTCAAAAACATGGGATGAGAAAAAAATATATAATTAAGGGTTATAAAATATGGAAATAAAACATTAGCCCATCAATAAATACAATTCAATGAAACCATAAATTCAATCACATCATACTTCATGAAATCATTATATTTATGAATAACACACAGAAATCATAAATCATAATAGAAACATGTGACATAAAAAACATACTTACATTGTCACTATCATAGCTACATAGTGAGTCAAGTTAGAATACACATCAGAGTACATCCTCTTAATCTCTTAGTAGAAACATTAACGTTTACCTCAGTCACATTACCCAATGTGTTGGAGAGCAATCTCAGGCTCACCCACACTAGGTTTATCATGGAACCACCTGTATATGTAAACAATGCCCAATAACCATAAAATATTCATACAATATAAAACAAGAAAAAATGAAAGATAATATTTCCACATATCATTCACAATATATCATTTCATGATATTTACATAATCAACACTTTCACAAACAATTTTCAAAAACTTTTAAAACATTTAAATAATTGATTTTTGAATCAAAGTGATCCATACCAATTTGAAATTTTTAAAGGAATTAACATTTTAAAACATTAATGTTCATATAAATAATTCCTTAAAACCATTTTTAAAACATGGAAATTAATGGGAAAGAATTAAAAGAATAAATCTTTAAAACATTTAAAATGTTATTTTAGTTAAAGAGTTCCTAGCCAAATGAGAGATGCTTGAATACAAACAATTGAAGAATAAAGTTTAAAAAAATTTATTATAGCGTTAGAATAAAGGTATTTATGAAATAATATGCCAAAAGAAATTATATACACCATATAAAAGTTTATTGGATCATATAAACAATGATGTCTCAATGGAATTTAAATTGGGAAAAATTCCATTATAAAGATGGTATCTTTGTCTAATGACAAATAAATGACATAATTATGTGTGAAAAATATAAATAAAACCAATATATTTGAATATTAATTTTAAAACCATATACGGTTATTCACACATATTCATAGCATGAAATAATCATAAAGTAGAAGTTTAACCCAAATAATAGAAATTCGATGAAGAAGTTCCAAAACAAAAATTTGACAGCCTAACGGTGTTGCTTTCAAATTTAGAAAATAGTTTTATGAGAGAGATAAAGGGGTATCTAATCACTTGGACATTAAATTTAAATCATTAAGGATATAGAATAATACAACCCAACATTATAAGATGTAAATTAATAGACCAAACAAAAAGAGTCTTTTAAAAAGAGGAGGGTGAATGGTTCTCTTATAGATTTGGTAACTTATGAAACATACACCCCATGAAATAAGGATAATACAATTAAGATATAAATACCAATAAATCATGTCAAATAACCAAAATAATACAATCATGGTCAGTAATTACACCACACAAAAGGAAATTGTGGCAAACGTAGCATGAATCTCACAGGAATAAAAAGTGAGATGAAAACCCCTTACCAGGTCATAATCAATCGAGTTGTATGCCCAAAAGTTAATAACCACCAAATGAATTATATAATACCATTAATATAAAACGAATAATTATAATATATATCAAATTTTAGTATAAAATACACCACATGAAATAAATAAGTGGTGAACAATGGAAATCTCACATAATTAAAAGTGAGATAAAGAAACCCCTTATCTCGTGTCTGACCTGACTCGATTGTTCTTTAATATCCTAAATAATTAACAAAAGTTAATTTTTAATTGATTAAGAACCTTTTTAAAGTTTATTATTACTTTTTTATCACTTATTACCATTTTATAAACATTATGTAATCATTTAAGTTAATAATGGTCATTTGGTCGATATTTGGTACTTGAGTCAAAATGAACTTCTTATAATTACTAGTTGATCATGTGGTCTAAAATAAAGTATCTCAAGATTTATATTCACTATTTAGATATCAAATATATCATCTATATCAAGTATATATATTTATTTATACCACTAATTATCATTTGGTGATAAGAAATTAAAGGAATTGTTCATAGAGACAGGAAGTTGTACGTACGAATAAACGCTAATTTCATTTCTATTTCATATTTAATGGAATAAATAAATAATGATAAATAGATATATTATAATTAAAGTTTAATATCGTATATAATCCCATTAACCCCATCCTTTATATGTTCCACGTATGGAAATGAACGAGTCATATCACTTTGAGGGGGCGGTAGTTGGCACTTCCTCAAATGAAACTATCTTATTTACCCACTATATAAATCATAAAGGTATTATATAAATGAAAAAAACAAGAAGTATAGAAACAATATAAATCTTATATATATCACATATAATTACAATTCCATATTATTGGCCTCCGTAAGAGGTTGTAGGAGAATATTTAACAATCATCGTTTTGTGAGGCGTTTGTTTGTCGTCCTAGAAACAGTATGTTCTTTACCCATTAGATAGAGGTGTGCGTAAGATTAGTTAGATTAATTCTCATAAACAACCTAGTATATTTATGATTCTGGTTTTTTATACATTAATGGAATAAAAATAGTTTATGGTGTTGGAGACGTAAAATAAAACAATATATCTTAAGAGAAGATGTTACCCTTAAATCAGTTATCTCTATTTGGCTTGAAACAAAAAGTTTAACTGAATTTCCCTATTAATTAAAGATGGATTCTAGGAGGAGGATATGGATGCATTAATATTAATCATATAAGGTTGGTTGAGACAAGGGGATTTAGAAGTGTGAGTAATGGGATATAAGTGAAGAATGTTTATAAGGGGGGGAGGGGCTCTTTAGGAATGATTCTAATTATTATTTTATTATATAATGTTTTTACTTTTTATAAATGTCAAAAACATAATAAATTCTAATATAAGATTAATCATGTTAGAAATAAAATAATCCAATAAGAATTGAGTAGGTCTTGGATGTTTTTTTAATCATTATAATCTTATTTATTTAAATCATTCATTAATGAGGTAAACACTCCATCATTATTGTTTCATAAATAATATTATTTATTTGATGTTTGAGAATTATAAAAAAATATCATCATTTAGGAAATAATTATATAATTCAAATGAATATTTATAGTTGATGAGATAACTTATATAACCCTATGTACCAATTTATTTACTAAAAGATATATTTTTAAGTCAATTTTGTATTTACTTCATATTAATTAATATAAAGTGTCATTATCACTACCAAGATGATCCATGGGGTCCCAAAATAATTCCAAGGATGCCCATGGTTGGAAATTTATCAACCCATAGGATTAGTTACATGTTAGGGTAATTTACTAATATTATAATAATATTTTTTTACCCTTATTTACCAGATTTACCCTTTAACCATAGTAAGTAAAATTTTTAGTGATGTAAATATTTATAATGTCTAAAACTGCAAGTTTCATTTTTACACTATTTGGACCCCCCTGATTCCTTATATTGAATCCATTTTTCCAAATTCAAAACAAATAAGTGGAAGAAATTAATTTAAAATTAATTCCCCTTGTCAAAACAAAAACTGTGTTTTTATGAAATAATAACTATGAAAAGATTGACACTTATTTATGTCCAATATCATAGTTAAATTACTTCTAATGAAAAACATTGGATTAAATAGTAAAAAATAATATAATTACACTTTAAAACTAATTCTAAAGATAATCTAACCTTATATATAAATTATATTAAAAGGAATCTTTGAATTAAAATACATTATTTCTCACTATTCATAAAAAATGAATTTTATCAGAAAAATACAAAAAATTTACCCAAAGTAAATTTTTATGTCACAGTTATAAAGAAAAATTTTATTTTTTCAAATATAACATATAAAAGTAACTAAATGTAGATCTAAAGAGGGTTCTCTATCAAAAGAAGGAAAATCAACCATTTAAAGAATATTACAGTATTTATGCTTAAAATTTGATTCTTTCAAATTTTAAGACTCTACCTTTAATTGGATAAATGTAAAAACATTTAACAAACATGTATATTCCTACTATAGTTAGATCTTTCCGTTCCTGCCAATACAATGGTTAAGCGTTAACTACCATTTAAAATTATATTATATTATTATTTTTCAGTAGGATTCATCATTGTGTGTAACATAAGATTTTAATAAAACTTGTTTTTGAATATTAGGTATGACATCGAACATAGCATCCATTTTACATTAAAATTAATATTTAATTCAATAATATTAATTAATATGAAAATGTTATAATCATTATTTACCTAAAATGTTACAAATGACCTAAGTTAAACGTATGATGTCATAGATTAAAAATAATGTTTCATGATTTAGAAATATTATATGTGATTATCCATGATTTTATGGTTTTACACTTTGATTAGTGTTGATTAAACTATTATATTTGGTCTTATTAAATGGGCGTAATAGAAGAAACTGTGATAAAATTGAATGTCATAATGAACTTTTTATTGAGAATTCAAATGGGATGACTATTAGAGTATGGGATATTTTTATTATTTTTATTAATTTATCATGCTACATGTTTTAAAACATGCTCTTTATACAACCCCGAGATTCACCAATGTATATAAAGTTGGTGTCCATTGATGGTTGGAGAAGGAAAAACCTTGTAAGAAAGAAGATTATGTTTACTATATGTGGAGAATGTGGGAATAAGTAGTCCAGGTAATATATTTGATGGATACGAATATGTTTCAGGTGATGAATAGATGGAATCCAATAATGTAACTATAATAGAAATTTGGAATGTTTGGTCAATGAAATGGATGACAATAATTTTCTCCATTGGGTATTATCGATGGTAAAATGTTTCAAATGAGGAATAATGGGCATTATGAAAAGAAATTCCTTATGTAGAATTCCTAGGAAGAGAATCAGAAAGGATTTATAAATAGTTTTTATATTATTGATGATGAAAAGATGATAAATTTTATTTCAAAGGAAATATGTGTTAAGGAATAATTTGAGGAAGCCTAGTTAATTATTGTATAAAAAATTCATCTGATTGATGAATTTATGTATTTGAAACACAATAATTACCTTACATTAGTCCTAAAATATATAATTATTGTTAAGTATACATTTTTATTAAGGTTATTCGTGAATATTTTGAATTTTACTAATGAAATAGAATAGTTTTTTAATTGAATAATAATGTTTTATGGAAAAAAAATTACTAAGAGAAGATAAAATTTAATATGATCTTATTGTTGAGAAAATAGTTTTTAGTTTGGAAAAACGAATGATTGATATAGATAATGTAAATTTGATAGTATTTATGTCCTTATAAGCGACAATTAATTTGATTTGAAAATTGTTTTATGTTATCATTGATGGAGTTTAAAAAATTAAATGATTTTGGAAATATTTTTATTAATATATGTTTCTATTCCATGAATGAGAAATAATTCAGGTGCCATTTATGTTTTAGGTTAATTATGGTTATTATCAAGTTTTAGGATAATATATTACCAAGGTATTCACATATTTGGAATTTGACCATTAAGGGTTTCTTAATGAGTTTTTTCAAATTAATGTTTATTTGAGTTTGGGAAATTTATTGAACTTATTTATAAATAATGAATTTTTTACTGTTCAATATTTTATGAATATATGGAATGGTTTAAGATGAATATTTTATGGGGTTTTAGATATTAATGTATTAATTCATTATATAATTATTTATTAATAGTGGATTGACATTTCTTTTTTTACAAGAGATTAATGGAATGAATTTTCATTGTATTATAGGTTTAATTATGTTCTTAGGACCTGGAAGAAAATTTATCCCTTATTGTAAGATATAATATGGATATAGATCATGGAACAACCAAGGATGAAATATTTATTTTCAAATAAAATGATATCATGTAATTATATTTTCATCTGTTCATAGTTTAGATGGAATGTGAATTCCCCAACATTACTAAAAGATCTCAAAATAAACTTTTATCCTATTATCATCATTTTTATAATTTCCCATTTTCATGTCTCTTTAGTTATGTAATTATTATGATTAAATTTCTCCTGACAATTTCCTCTCTCACTCTCCTTTAGCATTTGGGCATCAGTTTTCATTACCATTCTAAATGTTTTCGCATCCCTCTAATGTTATCTAATTTTTATTACTATTATGTTATACTACAGATAAATTTCACAAATCCCTATCTATTTTTCATTACTATTTTTTATTATCAAATTTTACAATGTGGGTTTATATAATGGAATTTTCAAATTATAATCCTTTGATGACAGTGATGAATTTTGGGTGTAAAAATCATTTTATATGGGGTAGAATGTAACGCCTTGAGATTTTATGATTTTTTTTAAAATAAATTAAATTTTATTAATATCATTCACTAAAACTAAAATTATTTTATATTTTATTACACTCAAAAGATATATTAAATTCTGTTTCATGTAACATTATGTGTATCTTATGGTACATGCAACAAGGAGTTTAATAAAACATGAAATACAATTGAAATATTATTATTTAATATAATAGTTTTCAACTAGTCATTGAAATAGAGTTTACAAATAGGATTAACTAAAAAATGAGAATTTAGTTTACACATGTATTTGAAATGAATAATTTTCTTATAATATAAAATGAAAATAAATTCAAACTTTTTTGGAAAAACTATTTTTATTTAATAAAACATGTTTCACCTCAATAAATTAAAAAACAATTTTGGCTAATTATTTAATTAAAAATATATCGTTCACATTAAGCATAATATTTAATTTCTACATTATGTATGTTTTAAATAATACATAATAATAAATAAAATTATATGCTCTAAAACTGTATTTTTCTAAAAAAACATTTATGTCAACATTTTTGTGCACAATGTTTTAAAAATAAAATTTCTCAAAGTAAAAAAATTTATTTCAAAAAATAATACTCAATTTTTAAATAATTATAACATATTATTATAATATTAATTACTGAGAATTTTTTGAAAATTTAAATTTTTGATGAACTATAAAAAATACAACATTTTTATTTGAAATGACGTTTCTGTGTAAATTATTTTCCAATATATATTATACATTAATTTTCATTAGTTAATTATATTCAATTATATAAATATTAATAAATTTATATAATATTAATAATTTTTTTTATTTAATTTTAATGTAACAACATTCAATATTTTTGAAAATTTTCTCTTTGAAAACATACTTTTTCATTGGGATAGTAGGATTAATTTCAAATTAATGTTTTCACCATTAATTATTTAAATTTAGAAATTAGGTTTCCTTATTTCTATTTTTAATAATATATATAATATTATATGTCTAATTTAGTTTTGTAAAAAATTAAAAGTAAAAATAGTAAAATATATTTTCTGTGGTTAAGGTTAAAATTTAATTACCAGCTGTTAAACTAAAAATATAAATGTTAACATGGCCAAAAAAATTTCTAAAGTATATATAATTTCAATATTTAGACCCCGTATTTTCTATTTCATAATAATAATCTATGTTGGATCCAAGAAGTGTTAGACGAATGTGGATACACCTTTTTTATTCTCAAATAATTAAATGGTTCCACTCACCTTACTTCTAAACTGGAAGCCCCTATCCACTCTTCTTCACATCATTAAACCCTTATTTTCAGTGAATACCTAACCAAATAACGTCCCAAGTTCCCTATAATCATCATTTTATCCTTATTTTTCTCATAAGTACATCCCTAAAAGGCTTTGGTGTAATCCTAAGGAGGTTACTAAGGAAGAGGTAACATTCATTATCAAGCATTTTTTTCCTTTGCCAACAAAAATTATAATAAAACAATGATTATTAAACAAATTCAGTAACGTATATATAATTATATGTTTCTTTGTAATGTAAATTAACTATAAACATCCCCAAATCAATAAAAGGTTTTATTAAATCGTCATTTGTCTGTACATAATACTACCACCTCAAAAACCATTTAAATTCATTTTCCTATCACCATCCGTCAAGAATGGGTATGAATGTGGATCTAATGTAAATATAATATATTTATATAATTATTTTAAAATTTTAGTTATTATATCTTCTATACATATCTTAATTTCTATTCTATAGGGGATACAATAATATTTAATGTATGTACGATGAACTACCGCCTCACGAAGAAATGTGATTCATTTTTTCCTAAAACATTACATTGAAGAAAATAAGGATACATTTAATGAATATATGTTCTATAAAAACATATATATAATATTGATTTCATTTTTATCATTCATAAAATATAATTTATCAATTTATTTCATACCTTTTCACCCACAGAATGTTGATATTTTGGTTTATGTGTGTGTGGACTGTTATCATCACGAAGCGATGTGACTCTCTATTGGCATAACTAAAACACATGGATGATATGTATTATTATATATAAGTAAATAATGTCATTTTATTATCATAATAAAACTTTAAAATATTACTTACCTATTTTTATTAATGGTCATTGAAAAAATGGTCACATTACTAATGCATACGAACTTCCTACCTTCTACATGATCATATCATAATTATTTTCTCAAAATCAACTTTATTGAATTTTATTTAAATTAAAAATGGTGTATAAAAATTTTAGTTATGTCATGATTATTATTTTGGATATTATAAAAACATGTTAAATGAAAGAGGTCCCAAAATAACAAATTGAATCATAAACTAAAACAATGCAGTTATCATCTAAAATATGATTTTAACACATAATTGGTAACCAAATGGTAATAAATGTTCATAAGTAAATCATATATTTTAGAGTATATATAATTAAGTAAACATAATATATTTCTAATCATATTAAATTTTATATATATTAGGCCAAAATGTGTATGAAAAAGACAATACATAAGGTGTGATATTTATATGTCACATTAATTAAGTTGTATGACAAGTGCCACATTAACCACATGTTTCTTTTTTGCAGTATATTTATTATCCAAGAATATATTTTATTATTAAAAGCATTTATTTTAATATATTTACTAATCCTTTTTATTATCTATTTTTAATGAGATAATTGTTTAGAACTTTCCAAATTGTTAAGGGATTTTTTATCTCAAATTGCATTCTTTTGGAAAAAAGTTGTGTTATGGACCTATCTTCTTCTATGAGGTGTATATACAGACCATTAGACATTATATATAATTATTATACATATGTAAATATTATTTTAATTTTATTTCAGTTTATTTTTAATCTTTTTTAGTCTTTCGCATCAATTTTAATAATTTTCTAATGATATTTTTTTACAATCTCATTATTTATAAGGATTGGATATAATCATGATTATTATGATTAAATATTATTGTTAGTATCATAAGAAACACATGAATTTATTCTGATCTAGTTATGTCATGATAATGAGTGTTTATTTTCATTAACCTCTCATTTTTATACCAAGAGATAAAAATAATGTTTTTTAGAAATTAGACATTATTTCTCCCTTTACTGATGTAGCGAACCAACCCCGGAAAGCATGAAGATGGTGTGTTCTACTGTTATGTTGACATTATTTCAAGGAATAAAATACTAAAAGACTAATATTTTATAATTTTTAGAAATCTTGATATATACGTGAATATTTTATTACTAAAGAATATAATACTTGTAGTAGATTGTTTTTCTTCGTTCTAAAAAAATAAATTGTAGGATTACTCTAATCAATCCAATAACTCCATGCATATCGTTCATAGTACACTTCTTGGATATCTGGTGAAGGAAAAATAATAATGGTGAGTTCAAATTCTTAGAAAGTGGAAATATATCAGAAAAAATAATGAATCAATGGAAATAGACAATATGAAAAGCTAAGTAACTAAACATGCATGCCATGTAATCTATAAATCGAATTGAAGTTCATAAAAAATAAAAAAAGGTAATTACTGGAAACACATGAAACTAAAATAACTACATATATAAAAATAAATATGGAATGGTAAGAAAATAAAATACATGCCATCTGAATTACTAAAAATGATTTTTATCGATAGATATATCGACACAAAATTTCATGGATGAATAATAACTAAACGTAAAAGAGGGAAATTCTTTCCTAATGAACGTCATATCTCGAGCACATGAAGACCAATACCATCAAGATATTTCAAAAGACATTTTAAACTATTCTAATTTTTGAAATTAATCTATATCATAATAACATGTCAATGCCTTGAGGAGCTATAAAAAGTCTACGAACCTCCCGTTATTGTTTTTCTAAAGTATTCCTCACATAGAATAATTGAGATAAATAATATGCCTTATCAAATAATTGAATTTCATAAAGAATATTAAATTTTCAATATATTTATAAATAATCAAATAAATTTAAATTTAGACATCATATTTAAAAGGATATACAATTTTGTAAATAACAATATTCATGATAAATAAAATGGATAATTTATGGAGAATTTAATGTTCAATGCTGATATGAGATTGAATATTTCAAGGGGAAAACAACTATAATAAGTATGTGAATGTGAGTAATATACTTGTAAAAATATACCATAAACCATATATAAGAATAATAATGATTTCTTCAACACAACATATCCAATGTGGATTAAAATAAATGGTTGTTATCATTGATTAATGGAAAAATTATAAAATGATATTTCAAAAAATTCATGATAAAAATATGTTTTTTTCTTTGAAAAAAACGTCAAAAAACAATTATTTGAAAACAACATTTAAAAACAATTTCATAAATAATTAACCTTTTAAAAAAGAATAGATATCATCAAATAAATGATGTTGGGTAAATCTGTACGTGTAACTCAAGGTTAAAAAACATTATTTTTTATTGGTAAAAAGGTTAGAAAAATTCCTTGATTGAAAAGTGATAAGAAGATTACTTTGAAAACAATGTTAAAAGAAAAAAAGATAAAAAATTATTTAAAAAATAATTTCATAAACATTTTGGGAAAATAATTATTAAAAATGGGGTTTAATATGAAAATATGTTCCCCAACTTAAAAAATAAATAATGTTGGGTTTTTTTAAAAACCTTTTCTAAATCACATTGCGAAAAAAGTGAAAAAATGGTACTAATACTAAAAAAGGTCATGAATAACTATATAAAAGTAAATTTAATGGATTTATTCAATAATTTCAATATAATTTCGTCAAATGGGAATACCATTGAAGTATAATTAAAAATATTATTGAGGAAAGTAATCTTTAATCATTCCAAAGTTTCCCATACCACATTGAAACTTTTTAAATCCAAATCCTCGTAATGGAATAAAATTAAATATAAGTTATAATATCATGAGATTAATGATATTCCATAAATATCATGTAAAATAAAAAGTATATACAGTATATAAAAAAACAATGTGTATAATAACAAATAAGTCTCAATATAATATAAATGGATAAAAAATCCATTACATTGAGTTTTCTTCCAGGGGAACATCCTTTAGCATCAAGTATAATAAACATATGTTAATTTTTTAATTTATTTATAAAATCATTCGGTTTTATAATTAGTTTTAAATAACGTTTTACTATGTTTTATAGAATGACTTAAACAGTTATGTTAACATCTGTTGTTTAAACCAAATTCGATAGACGTGCTGAAAACAACATTAGTGGGAAAAACTATAGTCAAATGGGTCTTCATATAACATACCTATAATAATAATCATGAGATAATTATAATATTTATACATAAATTATACATCAAAAAACTATCATTACATACAATTAAAAAAATGAATCAATGTTTCAATCATGGAGACGGTTGGTCATACGTAAGAATGAGTAGTGTTATTACTTTTCACTGATCAATATGAAAAGAAGAAAAGAAACAACATATCAATAAAAAATATAATAATATCATAAATATGATATAATTTAATAATATAAACATATATATATATATATAATTTATGGGTTGAAAAAATAATCACATCATGTTGATTAGGCAGTAATCCACATGTCCACGAATAATGTTGTCAATTTTTATGTGTGTGAAATGGTAATAATGAAAATGATATATAAAAATATATATTTCTAGAAAGGTAATTATTTCATTAATATCATATATATGTTATTTATGTATCATGTGTTTAATTCTAATCATATTTTATACATTCCATGTATTGTGTGAATGAATCGCATCGCTTTGAGGGGGTGATAGTCGAAATTTCCTCAACCGATGTCATCGTATTAACTCAAAATAGAAAGTGTTAAAGGTATGTATGATAAATTATTACATAAGTAAAAGCATATAATTAATATAATATATGACATATATATAGTCTGTACGTCATTATGGCCTCCATGGGAGGTGATAAAAGATAAATGAAAAGTCAATGTTTCCTAATGTTGTAGTTCGCCTTACACAGAAACAGTATGTTCATTACCAATTAGATAAAATTGTTTTTATGATTAGGTTTAATCATTGTCATAAAAACATCCTATTATATTTAGGATACTTTTTTAAATAATAATATTATTTTTGGGTTGGCGAATTGAAATAAAACTAATGATCTTAACAAAATATGTTACCTCTTAATTAGGTAACTCCTTTTAGATTGCCCCAAAATGATTCCATAAATAGAATTTTTACAAAGGTTTTAATATCGTAATACAGAAGGGATTTTTTTAAATCTATTTGGTTATAGTTTTTATGATCCAACTTGGATTGATAGGCGTTATGATGTAGGAGAGGCGGTGGCCTCTTATAATGGAGGACAAAGACTCACCTGATAATTTTTTGAAGAAGTTAGGTGTACACAAAATTTTACATAAAAAAAGACATAAAAATTAACCAATCTCAATACTTTAAGGTTAATGTACTATTAAGTTATATATTATGGGTTTTTTAAAAGTATATAGGTTATTTGGGATGTTAAAATAAAGGTTTATTCTTTTGGTCAACTTTTTTAACCCTACTAATTGTAATTAAATTTATTTACAATCACTGTTTTATTTGGTCAAAATAGAAATTGGGCCTTATTATAAATTACAAATAATGATTATTCCAAAAATTTCATCCATTTTTCATTATTCCAGTAATTATCAAGGTATAAATTAATTTAAAATCCATCCCATATGTGGGATGACAATACATGTTTTAAGTTAAAAATGTCTGAAGGATTGATATGTTTTTATAATTACTTTCAATGGGAAATGATTCAAATGAAATATATTGTATTAAATGGAATGAAAATAAATATTTAACATTTGAAAACAATTACATTTTATATTTTACCTTTTAATAATTAGATGAAAAATATGTTTTCAACTAATATTCAGTATTTTATCTATCCAATTAAAAATAAATTATTTTTGAAAAATATAAAAATATCACCCTAACCTAGTTATTATATGTAATTTAAAAATTGGAATTTTATTTTTACATAATAAATGAATTAATTATTTTACATTCAGATTTAAAATGGTTTATCAATTAATTGGAAAGAAAATTTTATTTATAAAAATATTGGTTTTTATGTGTCAACTAGTGTTCGTTCTTATCTTTTGCATATCAGACATAATGGCTGAATATAAAAATATTTTTCAACTTATAAAATTTATATTTAATTAAAATCAATCAAAAAATTTATTTATCTATGTTTATTAAGAAAAAACTCCATTAGAATCATGTAAATAAAAACATTCCTTTTTATATCCAACTGGTTCTTATATTTGCTTCTCATTAGATGATAACAAATGAAATCATTTAATATTTATATAAAAAGTAAATTTTCATAAGTAAGTTAAAACTATTCATAAAATATAAAATAATGGCTATGTTGTAATATATTATATTAATAATATATATTTTAATAATATGTTAATATTTAGTGAAAGTCATTATTTGCTGTAACGTAAGCTATCTGGGATGGTTTCTCTTGCGTGTAACACAATCTATTGAGAAAATTCACTCTTATGTCTAATCCAAGCATACATAGTGAATATTTAATGATAAAAAATATCATTTATTGAATTTATTTTAAAATACTTAATATATAGTAGAGTCCATGGATATTACATTCCATTACATGCTTGATGTCGTATATCATACACACTATCAAATTAAAAGTTCTTACATTTGAATTTTCGAGTGTTACATTCTCCCAAACATAATTAAATTATTTCCTCGAAATTTAAAATA
Organism: Viscum album; assembly: GCA_963277665.1. Lineage (NCBI taxonomy): Eukaryota > Viridiplantae > Streptophyta > Magnoliopsida > Santalales > Viscaceae > Viscum > Viscum album. The sequence continues at coordinate 135,832,917 of OY728161.1, read as the reverse complement.
ATATTTTTGATATATTGTTTGATATTTCCTATGTTTAAATAAAACATTGTGAGAATGTTTCTAAAGCATCCTCTATAAAAGAGAGAATGGGAAGTATAAGGATCGCATTGAATAACATATGTATATGTCTCTATGTAGTAGAGAATCATTGGAATGTATAGAAATATAATTGTAGAAAATGTGTAAATATTTTTAAGGAGTGATCTAGGTAATCGATCACAAAAAATTAAATGATCAATATAATGTTTAGGACCTCAGATCCATAATTTTGTGACAATTTAGAAGGCCATTGGATCACCTAAAAATATGGTATTAAAAAAAAATTATTTTGAACCCATTTTCCAAATGATTTGTAATTATTTCGCTAACCAAGAATATTATGATAAATTATTACATGATATATTTAAATTTCTAATGAACAGTACCTTCTTTTGGTTGTGTTTCAATAACATTACATTTCAACCCTTTACATCTAGAAATTAATTTACAATAATGTTTATTTATGCATGAAGCACTAAAATAAACTTTTAAAGGATCGTAAGGATAATAAAATAGTGTAATTTATATCCATTTGTCATTAAATATATTCCCAAAAAAATTTGGTCAATATATTAGTCCTTAATCCACAAAATTTATACATTCGGATCATTATTAACATTTATTTATCAAATATGTTAACATAAAATTATTAGAAAATAACCAATACATGTTGTAGGATAGTGGTTGGCATGAAAACCTTATAGACCTTCAGTCATGGGTTCATCACATGTGGCCTTCATGGTCATGATATGTTTTCTCCCAGCATAATGTTTTCTATTTCTTAAACCATATAAATATAATTTCTAAAATGAATCTAATGGACATCGTCGAAATTTAAAAATTAAATAGACCCTAAAATTTTGTTTTTCAAAGAATGATTTTTTAATATAAAGTATCATTAACTAATTCTACTACTATTATGATGTAATTAAAACACATATAAACCTTAAATGTATCAATACATTTAGAATTACATCTATAGAAATGTAAATGAACTATTTACATTTTAATATTTTCCTCTAAAACATATGCGTCTCAAATCAAGAATATTCCTTAAACGGTTCATTATACTTATTGCCAAAATAAAAAAAGAAAAATACATCGACCATTTTATTATTGAGTCAAAATATAATTGATCAAAATTGGTCCTTCCATAGTCTATGGTTTAACCATAATAACTTTTGGTGGATTTTTAAATCAGGATACCTTATTTTTAAATCAAAAACACCAGATGTATAACCTTTGTCATTAATTTTAATTTTCCATTTAAATTTATCATAATTTGTTGTAAAGAAAAAATGGATTATCCTAAGAAAATCCCTTGTGAATATCAAAAAAATTCAACATTAAGGCCTGTTTTCGTGTACCAGGTCACGCTGAGTCTGGCTCGAAACACCTTGTCAGAGTTATGACTCCTAGGTATATATGTTCCAGAACCACATCCACTTATACAATCTATATCGGGATATATTTCTATAAATAACCACATAATCCCTACCATAATTTTTTTTCTAATTATTCTTCTATAAATATCCTCAAAATTTAAAGTAGGGCTATGTTTAAAAACATATTATTTCTTAAATCTAGTTCCTCATGTTTTTACTAAACATTTTGGATTAAAACTGTAGTGACCCGACCTCAGAATGTATGGATCCATTATATGAAACTATTAAATTTGGCATGATTACTAGGAATCGAATCTCGAAGGACCATTTGTTTAGAATTATTGGTAAACTAGACATATTAATGCTACTTTTATTATAAAGGAATATAATATTTACAACCTAATTTTTTTCTCTTATTTCAAAATAAATTACTTCATAGATAACTCTAAAATATCTAGGAAATCCATGAAAATATTCCATTGTATTATTATTATATTCCAAAGGAAATAATCCTAATAAGGGATTGATCGGATTCTCAGAATTGGAAAAATATAGAGACATCAATAATTAATCATTGAGAATAATCATTATAGAATGATAAATAACTAAAAAACTTTCCATGAAATCAATAAAATTAATAGATGTGTATAACAAATATGGAGAGATAATAACTATAAACACATTCAAATCCAATTTCTATATAAGGAATAATAAATATATAAATGTATGAAACTGAAAAAAATTCTACCTAAGTATTTAAAAATGAAATTTATTCATAGATATATTGATTCAATATCTAAAGGATGAATATTAATTAAAACTAAATTAGATAAATGATTTTATAATTAATTTAATTTTTGAGGTGCAAGAAAATATATACCATCAAGACCATTCATAGATGGTTTAATCAATTATGTTTTCGGAATCTAATTTTTCTCTTAAGAACCTATTGATGCATCAAGGTGCTACATAATGTACAAGCTCTAACCATTATTTCTTACTGAAGTCATTCCTCATATAAATAAATCGAAATAAATCATATGCCTTATTATATATCAGTATTGAATAAATAATATAGAATTATCAATATTTTTCCAAATAGTAAAATAACCATCAATGTAGACACTATATGTAAAATCGTATATGTTTTAGGAAATAATAATATCAATGATAAATTAAATGGATAATATTGGGGAGATTCAATCGTCAACGATCTTATGAGAGAGAATATTTCATGGGGACTAACATATAAATCAAATAATTTAATATGAATATTATCGTTGTCCAAATCAATCATAAACTATCCAAATGAATAATAAGGATTTAATCAATAATGTATATCTCAAGTATATTAAAATAAAGGGTTGTTGTTGTCTATGAATGAAAATATTATAAAAACATATTTTAAAAACATTCCTTAGGAAACTATAATTTCTTTCATGATATAAACTTTTGAAAAAACATTATTTTAAAATAAAAAAAAAATTCTTTTATAAGGGGAGCTTCTAATCATGAAAAATATTATTTTATGGAATGACGGTGGGTAAATCCATTAATTACATACAGTTTAAAAAGAACATTAATTTTCCCTAGTCAAAATGTTATAAATATGCATTTTTTGGAAAGTGATAAGAAGATTACTTTCAAAAAATTGGTAAAATAAAAATAGGTTAAAATTTCACAAACAAATAAACTTAAAAACATATTTGAAATTTTTTTATTATATCATGGGTTTTAAAATAAAATATATGCTTCTACTAAAGATTAAAATACTGTCTGTTTTCCTAAATAAAGTTTTTTAAAACATTTTGAGCACCAATGAGTGGGAAAATTTTAATAATAATTGAAAAGGTCATGAATAACCAAAGGAGTGTAAAATTAATGTTTTAATTCAATAATTAGAATATAAATTCATCAAATGTAATTTACATTGAATGATAATTAAATTTAATCATCAGTAATATCATCATTAAACATTCCAAAGTGTCCCATACAACTTTGAAAAAAAACTAAATCATAATACTCAGGAAAAAATAAAATTAAATGGAAGTTATAATATCATGATAGTATGTATATTCATGTTATATCAGTTAAAAGAGTATTATATACACCTTATAAACAAAATAACGAGAATAATAATAAATAATTTTTAATAGAATGTAAATTGAGACGAAATTCCTATCCCTGAGTTTAATTTTGAGTGAACATCATTTTACTTCCAATATAATAAACATAAGTCAATTTACAACTTGATTGATAAAAAGTTTCATGATTATTATTAATTTTATTTTAATTTTTATTATTTTCTATACAACAACCTAAACATGTCTATTTATGTCAAGGGTTTAGACGAAATTCATTTTATGTATCAAAAACAGCTTTGGTAGGTCAACTATGGTAAAAAGGGTCATTATATAACATCTCCATAATAATAATAGTGACAAAATTATAAAATTTATAAATCAATTATACTTATAGAAACATTCATTAAATTTGATTTGGAAAAATGAATCAACGTTAGGAATATAGATACTGCCCTCAGGTACGGTGAAAACACCCTCTAATGATATAGTTAAACATCATCACGATATTGTACTAACCATTCCATATTGATAATGTTGTCTAATAATGATATCTGTAGGATTTAGATATTCCATAAGAATTGATACCATCCTATCTCAATGGGAACTCCATTCAATGAGGTACACTCTTTGGTCATACCCCTTACATTGTGTCCAGAGCCATCACTCCATAGAAGTATTCAATCTCTTGGAAAATACATTCCATAAGTACCATTGATATGAAGGAATGAAAAGAACCTATATAATATAAGTTAGATTCTAAAGATGATGATACTATATTAGTTTCCAAAACACTACATGTATTAAGATTATGCTCACCAGGAGTAGGTTGCACACCATAAATATGTCCAGATCTACAACCTTGAGATACATCCTGATAACTTTGACTAGGCCCACTCTTCTAGAATTGCATCTCATATGACTAGATTACATTGACACATCCACATCCTCTGTATTATCATATAGTATAAATCCACCACTCTTCATAATGTGTATATCATGATCATATACCTAAATGTGGAGTTACTATAGATCCCTTCTTCCTAGGTGCTAGAGGGAATGATCTGAAAACATGTGGAAGGATTCACATCTAGTCAAATTCTAGACACTTAGTTGAGCCCTTTGTAAGTTAGGTGTTTGTATGGCATGTCATTGAACATTAGTGGCACAACCCAAAACATTTAGTGTTTGTCCTATGACATGTTCATCTCCTGTGAGTAGACTCTATGTGACATTTCTTACCACTAGATGAACCACATTCCAATGGAGTTATAGAACTTCCATAATCTATACCATTCTCTTCACTCAAGTCACACTTGGTGATTATGTTCTTGTTCAAATTATCAAAAATTGTCTTCAACCTAACTACATTCTCCTATTATTATATGGCGTATCAAATCCCATGCTCAAATTTTCTTATTTTAGTAAACTCATCACTATCATGGTTTGGTGAAAATCATTCATGATTGGTGAATCTAATTACTCCATCATAATAATATCACCATAATATTAGTGCATAACACACTATCTTGGTCTTTTATCAGCATATTATGGAAAAATTTGTCATAAAATAGTATATGGATGTATGCCTATACCATATTCTAATATCGACCAACCTAAGTGATCACTTCAACCAATGATTTGAAGAATTGTGAATAATATAAGTTACAATATTGAACCTTTTAATTAAAGGAATCTCAAAATGATTGATGTTTTATGACATGTCCTATTTTCATGACTCATTAGTTTGATTACCTCTATTAAATGATAAATATGGAGGATGTTGTTGTTAATATTCTCAAATCATTTCCCAAAGTTTCAGAATGCCACAAAAAACCATATTAAAAATCCATAAAGAAGATTCTCTATCAAAACTGATAATCAATTACCATGTGGGGAATAGTAGGGGTTCCACATGTTGAACCACAAGAAGAAAAAATGGGGACTCAGGGCCAACAACCTTTGTAGCATGATTTCCTGGAACATGACTATATTGTTCTTAGTAGTGTGGATCTACAATTTCCAAATGCACTGCTCATATAATATTTAACAACATATATGATCACATGAGACACTACCTACTTTCAGAAACTAAGGTCTGAAAAGGGTAAAGGTCTCACATCATAGTCCAAAGGCCTCTATATATAGAGTTTAAATTGAATGGAATCGTGAAAAACACCCATTACAATGCAATTGAAACCTGCATTTAATGGTAACCATTTTTATTAAATAATTTAAATTTTTATATTTATATATTAATTTATATGTGTTTATATATATATATATTCCTATTAGATGGAGCACCATTTACATTTTATAATGGAATATCCTTGGTATGTTTCATTTATAACATCAGGTAACTATGACCCAACCGTAACATCTTGTATCATGATGTATTAGTTTACACAAAATGAATTGAATAATTGAATTGAAATTACCACTTTATATAATTACATGATTCATAAATTGTTGTGGGAATTCATGTAATGAAAAATAATCAAATTCTTCATCCCATGGAACCAATTTTCCTTGGGATAAATACTAAATAATGTTTTTAATTAATGTGAAACCATCATGATATATGGAAAAACAAGATTTAGGTTGATACTAATATAATAATTAATCCAATTATTTTATATTTACAAGAACTCTTTTCACATTATCATATACAACTGTCAAGGTACCAATAATATGTAGTAGTAAATTCTTTTATAAATATATATATGGCGTGGAATACATATGAAATGTCAGTCCTTGTGTGCCTATAATGATGCATGATATGATACCACCTGGCCTCATCAGGCCAAGGGTAATTGAAACTCACAATAATATAAATGTTCACAAATCATGTGCATCACCCAATGGTGAAATAATTATAATTATAATCCAGAAAAACAATAATAGAAATATCCCACCCTAGGTAAGTTTTATTTCTCATGTATTTGCGTTAGATTCCCATTAGAATAAGCTTGTTACCAAATCCCAACAAATTCAAAATCTCATATCTAATACACAAAATGTAAGAAAAAGAGCTACTCAAATTCCATATTGTACTATCTCAGACCTGGTTCAATTATATATAAGTGATCCCAATTTTCCACATTGCCTCAAATATACCTCGCCATAATCCAAAGGCCACTGACTAATAAAGAGGGGTTTTAGTGGTATAGTGGGGAGACTATAACCTCATGATCATAATGTAGCACAATGGTATAAAATAATCAAAAGTAGTAAAAACAATTATAAATAAAAATCTGTATAAGATTAATAATATAGATAAAATTAACATGAAGAAATAAGATTAAAAATATATAAAAAATTATTCTCATGTCATGTGATATAAAAAAGGGAAATACATGTGATACATAGTCATATGCATATAAAATATTCCATAAAAGATGAAAAAAAATTCCCAAGTCTATCTCCACAAGAATGATGAACACAACATTAGTCTTCTTATCTCATACTAAAACCTAGTACAAGAATCATGCATCAAATGTTGGATGATGCCCTATTTCCCAAACTACATAGAGTAGATTTGTTCAGGTACCAATTGGTGAACCGAACTGGTTGTTAGATTTACTCAGTAGGTAACCACCAATGTTGTATATAACTATCATGTCTACTCATATAATATGAACAATGAGAAAGTGATAATAAATTCAATACTATAAATTAACAAATCACATCATACCAAGTTCTTATTGAGATACCCGAATGATACTACCTAGTTTTGGACACAGCTGGAATGTCTCAAACTAGTCTAACACTAGAATGACATGGCTAAAAACATGATGGGTAAGGATAAAAATATTGAAAAATTGTAACACTAAAAATATATGGTAGAACCTAAATTGGAAAATAAATAGCTCCCTCCAAAAAAGAATAGAAATCAGAAGTCCTAGGATATTCTGATGGAAGAGGAAGAACAAGGGATTGAGGAGGAAAATTTGATATTTGATCATTCCAATGATATTATCAATTTAATCACCTACATTTAATCCACAAACTCTGAGGATATACCAGCTTTGGGAGGATAATAGTATGTTGGAGAACCGATGAACTGATGTATTTTTGTACCTATAGTTGCATATTTCAAAAATAAAATGGTGAATGACCCTATATATTATCATGACACCAACTATAAAAGATTGGTGAATTCTAAAAATCAGCCTAATCTTGGGGAAGATATTGGTGGTAAAATTATTTTATATCAATCTCAGAACCTCCTACTAACTGTGAAAGTCACATAGTTACTCATATTTCCCCATGAAATTTCTCTACACCTCCAGTGTGATCCCCTATTTCCATCACATCCTCTCCTGAAATGAATCGATTCCATTCATAATCATCCAGAAAAACAAATTCCCCCTACAGTGACTCTACTCTTGTTAGTTTTCACTCTTGAGGAAGCTTCTGCTAAAGTTAATGTTGTATCACTGGATGATACTAAATCCATGGGCAAAGCTCAAGTCAACTACTCTACTAATGATTCAATAGAATATGGTTAAGGAATAAAATAACATGTATTTCCTATGGATCCCATAGTACAATAAAATACTGTTGAGAAAGTCATTACTAAGGATCCTTCAATTATAAAATCATTCATGAATATGAAATCATGTGTCAATAAGAAAGGTGGTCACCCACACTGGAAATATAAATGAATATATTCTTCCAGAACTTTATAGGGGTGGAAAACTATGACACTTCCACATATTTTCATAGATTTATTTATTTTCATAATTTCAAATTCATAGGCATTTATAAACCCAAAAATGTTACTCTCCTAATGACATCAGCCTTTAAATAAGATGATATAATCTACATGAAAAAAGTAATGATTATTTTTATATGGATACCATATGGTTTTTTTCTCATAAATTTGTCTCTAAGGCCTCAGCCCTTAGTATTGATGACAAAATGTTCTCTTGTGAAGCTTTTCACAGTAGAGTTCACTTCTACTATGCTTTATCTCTACTAAGAACAAATATCTAGAAATAATAACACCCTAGAAGAGTATTTATTGTTCTCAACGATGAATGAAAGAGCCCTATATTATCCATGGGGATTTGGATCACAATTTTTTTATAGTGACCGATTGGGAGATGTTCTTCCCACTATATCTTCAATGTAACTGAAAGAATGCATGAAAAGAATTAACCATGCTAAAATTAATATTGATTGAGGGAAATACATTTCAAATAGAAGGAAAAAAACTCGAATCGTTACTATTAAACATGATAATTATTTCTATAATGATAAATATCTTGAGAAATGGGATTCCCATTTAGTCATTACTCTCTATAAAACCAACTATGATCATCATATTATATTGGTCAGTCTTATCAATATGTTATTCAAAACATGGTTTCCTTTTTTCTTCAATAATTCTTGGTCTTTGCACTCTGATTTCAGTATTCTAGTGACCAATTTATGAATCTCTAGTCATCATGATAATGATTCTCATTATCAAATCACATGGTCAAATCATTTAATGTACTATATAAAGAGTAGGTTCCAGGACAACTACAACAAGATGTAAAAAAAGAGTTTTTCCATGGAAGCACAACTCAACTGGCTCAATGGTGGGACCACCTTCTCTGATTTTGAGGTAAATTTACTACATGAAATAGACCTCACATCCAAGATGAATTCACTAATCTATAATAAATACGATATTCAAACGGATACCTTTATGTTTAAATGGATTCCAAATTGGGATAGAAACACTTAATTCTATAATTCCTTTCAAAGAACATGGAATACTTCCACACCACTCACTCTCATGATAGATGGATATAAAATTATTGATACTGAAGAGTCTCTTGCAGACCATGTTGTCTCATGATTCAACCATCTCATCTGTAACACCCGAGACTTTTATGTTATCAAAGGAATATTTTTCTACACAACACTTGCTTGTCTTGCTTTACACGCAATGGCGACCTTCCTCGATAGCTTGCGTCATACGCAATACCGAGTTTCACTAAACAACAATATGCTATTAAAACTAGCCGTTATGAATAGTAATTACCACTTTTTGAAATTTTATAAATTTTATTTTTCAAAATGGACTTCATTTTTGGACTCAGAATATCGAAATTATCCTAGCGTGAAATTTTGGTATTTTTCGGAAAACTTTCAATTTTTGATGAATAGTGAAACGACTAAGTGGTAGGTTAAAAACTGAATTTTGCATAAAACTTAATTCTACCGCTTCTGTGAATGGAATTTCAAATATCCGACAGACACGGTTGATATCAGTAAGTAAAATGTGGTTCAATGAGATAAAAATAATTTTTTTGGTGAATAGTAACTTTTTACTATTTTTACCGCAGTTAATAGTAAATAGGGTAACTAAGGGTAAATATGATATTAATATTACCCTAACACATGTAATAATTCTATTGTACAAGTGTAATTCGACCAAAAACAAAATTAGTAATAAAATATGACCATTTAGGCCCACTTGGATTAGATTAGGACATTTATTATTAATTTATTTAAAGAAGGGTTAAAATAGTTAAAATCAAAGTTTAATATGTAAATCATTTTTAATATGGGGTTATACATAAGATAAATTCGACTATAAATATTAATTAGAAAGATAAAAAGAGTTCCTACATAATGGTATTTTATTTATAATTTTTAGACATTAAATAATTTAATTTATTTATGACACAATGATGATGCAGTAATTATCTTATTAATTAAATATTGACATAATTGGTGTTATAAACACCAAAATAAATGTCAATTGAGACTTTTTATGAATTCCACTAATTTTCTAGGTTACTATGATATATTAGTGTTGATTTAATCAACTTTATTAGAACATATAATTCTTCTATGACTTTCACAAAAATCATATATCAAATAGTGTCAAAATTGACACAAAATAGTTTTTAAATCAAATATTATATTATTAATTGTTATATTATTCCTAAAAATCTAAGGCTCTGCAAAATGACTTAGATAAGGATATATATATTAATAATAAACAATTTGGGGTTCGTTTGGCATGTTATAGTATGTGTATTAACCTTATAGTGAAAGAAAACAAAAATACACGGTAAAAGTTAAATTATTTAACTCAGAGATAAATCTAATTGATAAGGTTAAAATAATACCCTAAACTTGTCTAAATCCTATTGGTTGATAGGATTTCGACCCATCCCCACTTTAGCTTCGAAATAAGACCCTTTGGAACCATTATAAACCGATTTTGACTTTAATATAAAACAATATTTTGAGATATTCCTAAGGTGCCCCTCTCCTCCCTTATAAAAGGGCACCTCCTCCCCCTCCTCCTCACACCAAATTGAGCACTCAAGCTCGGCCAACCCCTGCCATTTTCTCCTCTCCACTTCCCTAGAATATTCCTAGAGGTCCTTGGCTTCTTAAAAGACCAATCTTAGTTTCCTAAGTAGAGGATTCAAAGAAGCGTTCCAAAGAAAAGGTAATATCCATTACCGATCTTTTCAATTTCTTTCTTCTTCAACTTCTTCTTCTTTAGTTGTTTCATGATAAAGTAATAACATCAGTATTACTTACATACTTATATGTTATTATAAATATGAAACAACCCTAATTCACCTTCTATCCATCCTATGGAAAAATGAAATCACCGCGCGTGCAAACGTACGGAATACCGTCTCCACGCCGTGGTGTAATCTATTTTCCACCACAACCTTACAAGGATGGGTATAATGGTGTAATGAGTAACTATTTATGATTATTATAAAGTAATATTGATACTGAAATAATATATGTATACTCCAATACAATTCCACGATCATAGGAACGATATCATCACTCGTGCGTACATACGGAATACCGTCTCCATGATGTGATGCGACTCGTTCTACATGATCATCATTACATAGTAATTATATAAATGAATTTAATGAATAAATATGATATATGTTACACTAATAAAATTCTGGATATAAGGTATCTATAACCTTAAAATAAGAATAAGAATTTATTCGGCAAAACACGCATAAGAACAAAAGGCAATAAAGACCCGAGTAACAAGTAACAATGAAATATTACTAACAAGAAGCTAAGAATATGACCATATATGATATCATATCAATATGTATGATTCTGGAATAAGTCAATAACATTATTTAAACCATTATACAGGAGCTTCGGACACGTACAAAGCAAATCAGACCTAAGGTAAGGGAAATATCACAATCTCATTTTTTTATCCGAGATTGTTTATACTTTAGTATTTACTGGGGTGTATTTTATCATCCACATCCATGTTTCCTCAATATTTAATATTATTTCCATCCACCTACAATTTTTTAAATCCAATTTTACCCTTCGGTAAGTTTTTAGTAAAAGATATGAAAGCAATCTTTTGTTGTTTTTCGCACGAGGTACTTTTTTGACTTTTCCGACAAAAGTACGAGAAGAATGTTTTTTTAACTTATACGGCATGAATGGATTTTTAAAACATTATTTCCAAGAAGCTTCCTTTACAAGTTGTCATGTTTATTTTTAATCAACTTCTTTTAGTTTATAATTGTATGACATGTTAAGAAAAGAAAAGTGTTTTTGAAGAAGAAAGGATATTTTCCTCAAGAATGGAGTTCAAGTATTTTATCAAAATTATTTTCCATCTAAGATAATAAAAGGGTTCTGTTTTTATCCCTATTATTACATGGATTTGATTATGTTGTGATGGAAATATTTTTATGAATTCCTTAATCTTATATGAATTTTTTTATGATGTCATGTTTTTTAAGAATCCCATTTTTATTACGTGGATAACGCTTTGATGTATGGTTTATGATTATGTGGCACACATAAAGAAGGATTCATTATAAGATGGGTGGGACCTATATCTCCCTCCAATGCATTGGGTAAAGATTTTATATCTCATGAGATAGACAGGGCTGGAACGGTAGGTTATACCGGTTCAGTGAAACAGGACTGAAATGAGGGTTACTCGATTCAGAAAGGGACTTTGTCCACTAAGATAGTCTTGGCAATGAGTCATGACTAACAAGAAATGATTTTCCAAGATTATGTTTGCAAGCCACAAAGTTTCAAGTTTTATGTTATGATTATGGGGATCTCATTTTCACTTCTATGATTTATTCCATGTTAAGATATTATGATCTCTTTTGCAGGTTTTGATTTTCAAAAAGATATGATATGATTTTTATTTCCTTTATTTGCCCTTGCTGAGCATTTGAGCTCACCCTTTTATGTTTTCTTTTCCCCAGGTCAGGAAGATGGATAATAAGTAGAATATGCTAAAAGGGATCCTAGATATGATGAAATAAATGGGAGACACTGTAGAAGATTTATGAACCAGTTGTTTATGTTTCCCAGTTTCTAAAGACACTATACCTATACGGTCCTTTGTGGTTTTGTCATATGTTGTAATAAGTGTGCTTCAATTTTGAAGTATTAACAATGTATGTAAAGTATGGGTCGTTATAGTTGGTATCAAAGGAAAGGTATAGTCAACCTTTGGAAACTAGGATGTGAAAGCCTTAGTAAGAACCCTAAGGATAAGTCTAAGCATAGAACACAATCTTAGTGTTTTAGAAATGGCCATGAATACCCTAGGATAAAACCTTAAGTGTGAAATTTTATCCTTGATTATGTGGTTTTCCTATTATAATTAGTGTTGCTAACACTATTCTTCTTGGTTTTAGTCAATGGCTGGAACCCGAAGGAACCATGTTAATGCGGAATGTGATGGGAAATGCAATGATTGTCCCCCTGAGCAACCAAACGATATGGGAGCTGGAATGAAAAATCTTGTAGCCATGGTCACACAACTTTCTCAAGATATGAATCATGTAGGACTTCCAAACGAGCAATGGAAGGAGCAACATTCTGTTTAATCCTTCATGAGGCAACATCCACCTTCTTTCAGCGGGTCTACTGATCCATTAGTTACTGAACAATGGATTAGTACTACTGAAAAGATATTTTCAGTTCTTCAATGTTCTGAGCATGATAAAGTCATCCTAGCAGTGTATCGTTTGGAAGGAGATGCTGATCAATGGTGGAATCTTATTAGGAATACGAGGCAAAGGGATGAAATTGAGTATATGGAATGGTACGAGTTCAAGAACTTATTTTTCAATAAGTACTTCCCTCTTATTCTCCAAACAAAGATGGAGAAAGAGTTTCTTGAACTAAAGCAAAGGGATGATGAATCTGTTGGTACCTATGAAGCAAATTTTACAAGACTTGAAAGGTACGCTTCTGGTATTATTATCCAACCTGAGAGTAAGATCGATCGATTCTTTAGTGGCTTAAAACCAAGTCTTCGAAGGGCATTATCCATAAGGGACTTCAATAGCTATGAGGAAATCGTTCGATGTGCTCTCAAAGTCGAGATGGAGATTGGAGTAACCCATCAGTCACATGGGTTTGATAAGAAGATGAAGATGGAATTCAATGGAAAATCTAAAGAGCACACTGAAAAGAAGATGAGCTTTCTCTTATGCTCAATGTGTGGAAAGAAACATGGAGGGATTTGTCTTAAAGGGACAAGTAAATGTTTTAAATGTGGAAAGGAAGGTCATCGGTCATTTGAATGTCGTGATAATGGGAAGAAGATGTCTAATGATGCAAACAAAGGAAGGGATACACAGAATGAACCTACTACACTTCAATGTTTCAAGTGCAAGGAGATGGGGCATTATTCCAATCAATGCCCAAATCCAAGGGTTGATGATGATGGTCGACGTCAACAAAATATTAAGGCTAAAGACAAAGGAAAGTCACATGCAATTTCTATCAGCGATGTGGAGTACAATAACGAAGTGGTGAAAGGTACACTTACCGTCCACTCTAAAGTAGAAAATGTTTTATTTGATTCTGGATCCACCCACTCTTTTATTTCTAAAGAATTTTCTATGGGTATCACCGTATTACCTCTACAATTAGATGTTGAGTTAGCTGTGACAACACCTAATGGCACAACAGTCGCATCAAAAGTTTATAATTCTTCTCCGATCAAAGTTTGTGGGAAAGTGCTTCTTGCAAATCTTGTGATCCTTCCTTTAGTGGAATTTGATGTGATTCTTGGCATGGATTGGATTTCTCTACATGGAGCTCATATCAATTTCTAAATAAGGGAAGTCACATTTCATATTCCAGATCAATCTACGATCGTATATCAATGCAAGGATGAACATAACCTTCCAGTGGAAATTTCTTCCATCTTATGGGTATTTATTCCACTAAATGAAGGTTATTTATCTCAAATGGTTGGTGATAAACTCACGATTAATAATATGCCCATTGTATGGGAGTTTGATGATGTCTTTTCGGAGGAATTACCGGGTCTTCCACCAAATCGTGAAGTTGAGTTTTCAATAGAACTCGTACCGGGTGCTTTTCCTATTTCAAATACACCTTATAGAATGGCCCCAATTGAGTTGCAGGAATTGAAGAAGAAACTCCAAGAGAATCTTGATAAGGGATTCATACGCCCTAGTGCATCACCTTGGGGAGCACCTGTTCTATTTGTTAAGAAGAAAGATGGATCAATGAGACTCTGCATTGATTATCGAGAACTTAACAAGATCATTATCAAGAAAAAATATCCTCTCCCACGCATTGATGACTTATTTGACCAACTACGCGGATCTCAATACTTTTCCAAGATTGATCTTCGTTCAGGGTATCATCAATTAAGGGTCAAAAGGGAGGATATACCAAAGATGGCTTTCTGTACAAGGTATGGACACTATGAATTTATAGTGATGCCATTTGGTCTTACTAATGCCCCTGCTATCTTCATGGATCTAATGAATAGAGTCTTTAGAGACTATCTTGATCAATTTGTGGTAGTCTTTATAGACGATATTCTTGTCTATTCAAAGAGTAAGGAAGAGCATGAAGATCACATGAGAATTATATTGAAGACCCTGAGAAAGGAGAAGCTTTATGCCAAATTTACCAAGTGTGAATTTTGGCTTCAAAAAGTTGCATTTTTGGGTCACATAATCTCAAAAGAGGGGATATCTGTGGATCCAGCAAAAACAGAGGTTATCGAAAGATGGTCGAGACCAACAACAGTAACTGAGATCTGAAGTTTTCTTGGTTTGGATGGATATTATCGATGTTTTGTAAAAGATTATTCACGATTATCTAATCCACTCACCAAGTTGACTCATAAAGGAGTTAAGTTTGTCTGGATAGAGGAATGTGAAGAGAATTTCAAGGAGTTGAAAAGAAGGTTATCCAGTGCACCTGTGCTCACACTGCCTTGTAGTGGAGAAAGGTTTGTGATCTACAGTGATGCATCCAAGAAGGGATTGGGGTGTGTTCTTATGAAAAATGATATGGTGATAGCTTATGCCTCACGACAGTTGAAAATCCATGAGCAAAATTACCCAACACATGATTTGGAGTTGGCTGTGGTAATCTTTTCATTAAAGATTTGGAGGCATTACCTTTATGGTGAAAGGTGTGATATTTATACTGATCATAAAAGTTTAAAGTATATTTTCACACAAAAGGAGCTGAATATGCGTCAAAGAAGATGGTTGGAGCTGATTAAGGATTATGACTGCTCAATCCATTACCACCCTGGGAAAGCAAACAAGGTGGCAGATGCATTAAGTCGACAAGACCATGCTAGTTTATCCATGATGAGGATCACAAAAGATCCAATATTTATGGATTTACAAAGGATGGATCTAGGAATTATAATGGAAGGGGAAAAATCTTATCTTTATCAAATGAATGTTCAACCATCTATACATGCGAATATTAAGGAGGCATAGAAAGAAGATGTCGAGTTACAAAAGAAGGTGAGAAATGTTCCTGAATTCAACCTTGATTGTGATGGGATAATAAAGTTCAGGAATCGGGTTTGTGTTCCTCCCGTCCCCGAATTAAAGAAGGAGCTGCTGGATGAGGCTCATAGTTCTTCATTCTCTATTCATCCTAGAAGCACGAAGATGTATAGGGACCTGAAAGAGTACTTCTGGTGGAATGGCATGAAAAGAGATGTTGCTGAATATGTCTCTCGATGCTTGGTTTGTCAACAAGTTAAAGTTGAGAGACAAAAGTCTAAGGGGATGTTACAACCATTACCCATACCCGAATGGAAATGGGAAAACATCACTGTGGACTTTATCACAGGACTTCCTAAAACATCCAAAGGCAATAATGCTATCTGGGTCATAGTTGATCATCTTACAAAGTCTGCACACTTCATTGCTATTAGAGAGGATTTCTCTCTAGATCAGCTTGCCAGGATATATGTAAAGGAAGTGGTAAGATTGCATGGAGTACCACTTTCTATTATATCTGATCGAGATCCGAGATTTACCTCGAAGTTCTGGCGAAGTATTCAGCATACTCTGGATATAGAGTTGAGTTTCAGCACTGCTTATCATCCCCAGACAGACAGTCAGTCTGAGAGAACAATTCAAACCCTAGAAGATATGTTGAGAGCTTGCTCTATGGATTTCAAAGGAGGTTGGTATCAACACCTACCTTTGGTGGAATTTTCTTATAATAATAGCTTTCACTCCAGTATTCAGATGGCTCCTTATGAAGCTCTCTATGGAAAGAAATTCAGGACTCCAACTTGCTGGGATGAAGTTAGGGAAATAAAGCTATTAGGACCTGATCTCGTTGATGAAATGGCAGAAAAGGTCAGATCTATTCAACAAAACATAAGAGCAGCTCAGTGTCGATAGAAAAGTTATGCTGACAACCGAAGAAAAGACCTAGAGATTGAAGTGGGTGATAAAGTGTTCTTACGAATATCTCCCTGGAAGAGGGTTATGAGATTTGTAAAGAAGGGGAAGTTGAGCCCTAGATATATCGGTCCTTTCGAAATACTGGATCGTGTTGGGAAGGTAGCTTACCGATTGGCGCTTCCACCGAATCTCTCTCAAGTTCACGATGTGTTCCATGTATCTCTCCTGAGAAAGTACATACCCGATCCTGCACATGTACTCAGCTCAGAAGTTGTACCGCTGGAGCAAGATCTTTCTTATGAAGAACAGCCGATAGAGATTCTGGATCGTAGCGAAAAAGTCCTACGAAACAAGACCACTCGATTGGTGAAAGTTTTATGGAGGAACCACCAACTTGAAGAAGCTACATGGGAGCTTGAGGATATGATGAGGGAGAAGTATCCTCATCTGTTTGTTACAAAGTGACGAATTTCGAGGGTGAAATTATTTTTAAGGGGGGTAGAATGTAACACCCGAGACTTTTATGTTATCAAAGGAATCTTTTTCTACACAACACTTTCTTGGCTTGCTTTACACGCAATCGCGACCTTCCTCGATAGCTTGCGTCGTACGCAATACCGAGTATCACTAAACAACAATATGCTATTAAAACTAGCCGTTATGAATAGTAATAACCACTTTTTGAAATTTTATAAATTTTATTTTTCAAAATGGACTTTATTTTTGGACTCAGAATATCGAAATTGGCCTAGGGTGAAATTTTGGTATTTTTCGGAAAACTTTCAATTTTTGATGAATAGTGAAACCACTAAGTGGTAGGTTAAAAACTGAATTTTGCATAAAACTTAATTTTACCGCTTCTGTGAATGGAATTTCAAAAATCCGACAGACACGGTTGATATCAGTAAGTAAAATGTGGTTCAATGAGATAAAAATAATTTTTTGGTGAATAGTAACTTTTTACTATTTTTACCGCAGTTAATAGTAAATAGGGTAACTAAGGGTAAATATGATATTAATATTACCCTAACACATGTCCTAATTCTATTGGACAAGTGTAATTCGACCAAAAACAAACTTAGGAATAAAATATGACCATTTAGGCCCACTTGGATTAGATTAGGTCATTTATTATTAATTTATTTAAAGAATGGTTAAAATAGTTAAAATCAAAGTTTAATATGTAAATCATTTTTAATATGGGGTTATACATAAGATAAATTCGACTATAAATATTCATTAGAAAGCTAAAAAGAGTTCCTACATAATGGTATTTTATTTATAATTTTTAGACATTAAATAATTTAATTTATTTATGACACAATGATGATGTAGTAATTATCTTATTAATTAAATATTGACATAATTGGTGTTATAAACACCAAAATAAATGTCATTTGAGACTTTTTTTGAATTCAACTAATTTTCTAGATTACTATGAAATATTAGTGTTGATTTAATAAACATTATTAGAACATATAATTCTGTTATGACTTTCACAAAAATCATATATCAAATAGTGTCAAAATTGACACAAAATAGTTTTTAAATTAAATATTATATTATTAATTGTTATTTTATTCCTAAAAATCTAAGGATCTGCCAAATGACTTAGATAAGGATATATATATTAATAATAAACAATTTGGGGTTCGTTTGGTATGTTATAGTAAGTGTATTAACCTTATAGTGAAAGAAAACAAAAAGACAAAGTAAAAGTTAAATTATTTAACTTAGAGTTAAATCTAATTGATAAGGTTAAAATAATACCCTAAACTTGTCTAAATCCTATTGGTTGATAGGATTTCGACCCATCCCTACTTTAGCTTCGAAATAAGACCCTTTGGAACCATTATAAACCGATTTTGACTTTAATATAAAATAATATTTTGAGATATTCCTAAGGTGACCCTCTCCTCCCTTATAAAAGGGCACCTCCTCCCCCTCCTCCTCACACCAAATTGAGCACTCAAGCTCGGCCAACCCCTGCCATTTTCTCCTCTCCACTTCCCTAGAATAATCCTAGAGGCCCTGGTCTTCTTCAAAGACCAATCTTAGTTCCTTAAGTAGAGGATTCAAAGAAGCGTTCCAAAGAAAAGGTAATATCCATTACCGATCTTTTCAATTTCTTTCTTTTTCAACTTCTTCTTCTTTAGTTGTTTCATGATAAAGTAATAATATCATTATTACTTACATACTGATATGTTATTATAAATATTAAACAACCCTAATTCATCTTCTATCCATCCTATGGAAAAATGAAATCACCGCGCGTGCGTACGTACGGAATACCGTCTCCACGCCGTGGTGTAATCTATTTTCCACCACCACCTTACAAGGATTGGTATAATGGTGTAATGAGTAACTATTTATGATTATTATAAAGTAATATTGATACTGAAATAATATATGTATACTCCAATACAATTCCATGATCATAGGAACGATATCATCACTCGTGCGTACGTACGGAATACTGTCTCCACGATGTGATGCGACTCGTTCTACATGATCATCATTACATAGTAATTATATAAATGAATTGAATGAATAAATATGATATATGTTACACTAATACCATTCTGGATATAAGGTATCTATATCCTTAAAAGAAGAAGAATAATTTATTCGGCAAAACACGCATAAGAACAAAAGGCAATAAAGACCCGAGTAACAAGTAACAATGAAATATTACTAACAAGAAGCTAAGAATATGACCATATATGATATCATATCAATATGTATGATTCTGGAATAAGTCAATAACATTATTTAAACCATTATACAGGAGCATCGGACACGTACAAAGAAAATCGGACCTAAGGTAAGGGAAATATCACAATCTCATTTTTTTATCCGAGATTGTTTATACTTTAGTATTTACTGGGGTGTATTTTATCATCCACATCCATGTTTCCTAAATATGTAATATTATTTCCATCCACCTACAATTGTTTAAATCCAATTTTACCCTTCGGTATGTTTTTAGTAAAAGATATGAAAGGAATCTTTTTTTCGTTTTTCGCACGAGGTACTTTTTTGACTTTTCCGACAAAAGTACGAGAAGAATGTTTTTTTAACTTATACGGCATGAATGGATTTTTAAAACATTATTTCCAAGAAGCTTCCTTTACAAGTTTTCAAGTTTATTTTTAATCAACTTCTTTTAGTTTATAATTGTATGACATGTTAGGAAAAGAAAAGTGTTTTTGAAGAAGAAAGGATATTTTCCTCAAGAATGGAGTTCAAGTATTTTATCAAAATTATTTTCCATCTAAGATAATAAAAGGGTTCTGTTTTTATCCCTATTATTACATGGATTTGATTATGTTGTTATGGAAATATTTTTATGAATTCCTTAATCTTATATGAATTGTTTTATGATGTCATGTTGTTTAATAATCCCATTTTTATTACGTGGATTACGCTATGATGTATGGTTTATGATTATGTGGCACACATAAGAAAGGATTCATTATAAGATGGGTGGGACCTATATCTCCCTCCAATTCATTGGGTAAAGATTTTATATCTCATGAGATAGACAGGGCTGGAATGGTAGGTTATACCGGTTCAGTGAAACAGGACTGAAACGAGGGTTACTCGATTCAGAAAGGGACTTTGTCCACTAAGATAGTCTTGGAAATGAGTCATGACTAACAAGAAATGATTTTCCAAGATTATGTGTGCATGCCACAAAGTTTCAAGTTTTATGTTATGATTATGGGGATCTCATTTTCACTTCTATGATTTATTCCTTGTTAAGATATTATGATCTCTTTTGCAGGTTTTGATTTTCAAAAAGATATGATATGATTTTTATTTCCTTTATTTGCCCTTGCTGAGCATTTGAGCTCACCCTTTTATGTTTTATTTTCCCCAGGTCAGGAAGATGGATAATAAGTAGAATATGCTAAAAGGGACCCTAGATATGATGAAATAAATGGGAGACACTGTAGAAGATTTATGAACCAGTTGTTTATGTTTCCCAGTTTCTAAAGACACTATACCTATATGGTCCTTTGTGGTTTTGTCATATGTTGTAATAAGTGTGCTTCAATTTTGAAGTATTAACAATGTATGTAAAGTATGGGTCATTATATCATCTGTGTTCCTCTTATCAATAAGGACCTTAAAGAAGAAATCATCCCAAAAATGGTCATCGATGAATAAAACACTGATCTTACTAGTATTTTTCATTACTTTGAGATACATGAAGTAGGTTTTAGCTTCAAAACTAATAGTGACCTAGGACCAGATGGTTTTATGAATTCATTTTTTCAGAAGTACCAGGATGTCATTCACATGGAGTTTTGAAGTTTGGTTAAATCCATTTTCTCAATAGGCACCAGACACCATGTCCTTAATGCCCAATTTCATACCATCATTCCAATGCTGGAAAATGAATCTTAGATTAATATTTTCAGACCCATTTATCTCATCAACCCCAATTATAATATTGTTACCAAAAATCTTTCCAACAGATTCACTACATTTTAGAATAGTTTTTCTTTATGAACTGGGTTGGTTTTCTGAAAACAGGGACCATCAATAATTATATAAGATTGAATTCATAATTTATCATCCTCATTAACAAATCCTACCTAGGTGGATGTATTTACATTAAGCTCAATAATAGGAAACACTTTGACACCATAGATTAGGGTTTCATCTTTAACGTGCCTCACTATTTTCCTTCAATGACAGATTTTTGAATTGGGTTATATCTCTTTTTTGAGTCTCCTCATATTTATGTGCTTATTAATAGTACTTTGAAATGATATTTTACATTGTCAAAGGGTTTCAGACTTGGTGTCCCCATCCCTTCTATCTCTTTCAATGTAGTGGAGGATTATTTAAGAAGACGACTCACTCATATGATAGATTGTAGTTTAATGAAATCTATTCGTGCTACTAAGAATTTGTAATCTCATACAGATTTATTTTATTATGATAACGTGATTCATTTCATGATATGTAATAAAATAAACCTTCAAATTTTAATAAGGGTCCTCACTCACTATTTACAGGTTTCAATAAAGGCAATCAATTTTCCTAAATCTAACATTTATTTTTTAAATAACAACCCAATAAATTTGAGATCTAAAATAATGTCATACCTGAGAATTAGAGAATGATATGTGCCTATGTAATACCTTGGATTTCCTCCCTTCTAGGAGAGACCTGATGCTATCAACATTCTCAAAATAGTGTATCAAATTGTGAATCAACTTCCTCTTGTAAATGGATGTGTCTCTCAATGGATGGTAGAATTTTTCTGGTTAAACATATTATTGTCTTCAAACTGGTTCATT
Source organism: Viscum album (assembly GCA_963277665.1). Lineage (NCBI taxonomy): Eukaryota > Viridiplantae > Streptophyta > Magnoliopsida > Santalales > Viscaceae > Viscum > Viscum album. The sequence continues at coordinate 135,810,394 of OY728161.1, read as the reverse complement.
ATTTTATGATTTATATGTGATATACTTCATTTATCCGTCATCTCAATGTCTGCATAAAAAACATTATGCGGAGGGGCATAATTCATGATCGGAAATTATTCATTGTTTGTTAGAATAAATGTTGTGAAACCATTGATAAGGTAGGAATGGGAATCAAAAACATCAAATTATTTATTATGTATCTCCATGCCACAGTCACATGGAATCTTCTCAATATTGATTTGATGGCATACATCTATGTCATATATTTATTTATTAATAATTTTAAAATTGGTTTCACTAATTATATGGGTTCTTCTATTTGGTATGCCATCAAATTAAGTTATTATATTATTGGATCACATTCAAAACAGATTTCCTACATAGAGTCCTCTCTGAATTTCTAGCTTAAAAACTATATGGGCTCCACTCTTATATTTTTAATTTCTCTACACCATCACCCAAGGCATACAAATATTTCTATTCAGGAATTTTTTGGCACATACCAATGAATATTTTTATGTAAAACTCTTCAAAATTCTCAAAAACTACACATTTTACCCTAACAATTATAAATTAATCTATGATCTTTACGAGAATTTAACTATTGATTCTCAATATTTTCATCAATCTAACATTGAAGATGATAAAGAGATTTTTTGGATCAAATATTCTCCAAAACCAAACATCATTCATTCATAACAGACCCAATTTTGGGCACTTTTATAGCATAATTTACCTACTGATGACTACATATTGTCTCATGGTATTTTATTATGTTCTATATTCAATATTTATAACAAAAATTGGGAGGACATCAAGCATTTATTCTTGTCTTCTGCCACTACTTCAGCTCTCTGAAATGAACTAATATGACTCATTGAAATTCAACTTCCAATCAGCCTGGATATAGTTCATCAACATCAGTATTGTATAGTTGTTCAGGATACTCCTCAACTCATGCACCTGCTCCATAACACTGTAGCAGAAATGATTGATCTAATCTTGACGACTCATAATAATATCACTTGGGGATAGCAGTGATTCCCATTATAAAAACCCCTCACCCACCTAATATATATTGTTGGGGAGGTCATCAATCTTAAATCAGTCACTACTTCAACAAAGTGCATGAAATTATGATTCTCCAGAAACTCAGAGTGCCTGAAAAAAACAATAATTAGGACACTTTTATGTATTATGGAAGGTCCCTCTAACAAGATGGTGTAAAATCAATGTTGATGAAGTATCAAAAGTTAAACATTGACTGGATATATGTGGTTCTATTTATAAAGACCACACAGTTAAGGTCCTCAGTTAATTATTTGGTACAAGTGATATCTCTTCCTCCCATGAGGTTTAAATTCATAGCGTTGTTCATGCCATTCAATTTTATTAGGCAAAAGAAATGGAAAACTTCTATCATGAATGTGACTCCACTAACATAGTGCAAGCTATTTGAAATGGAGGGTCTCATATATCTTATAAGATCATTTTAATATGGATTTACTTTCTCACATACCTCTTGATTTCCAATTAAATAATCAATAATGTCTACATGGAATCCAACTCTGTGGCGGATGGGATCACTACAAAAGGTATAAACATAGATCATACCTTGTTAAATGATCTAACATCTAACTAGATTCATCTTTCTAGAAAGACTGTAATAAATTCAATTCTTCAAGGCATAAGTAATATGTTTTTGTTTTAATAAATTTTTCATGGCCCCTTATCCATGACACTCTTATATATATATATATGGATACATTATAGTATACTGGTCATGTTGCATATGACCAATAAATCATTCGAGGACATATCTGGAATCAAAATTCTCATGTCATTTAAGTTATGGAAGAAGTTATTACAAGGTCATTGTACAAGAAAGGTATAGCAAAACTCCATGTGTGTTATATCGATACCCATCATTGTATGAGTCTATCCAAGGCATCAATAAGAGGAACATTGTTACACATATTTCATATAGTGATGAATAACCCTTTCAGTCTTAACATGGTAAACCACATCATGATCCTATTATCAATCATGACATGGTAGTATAATATTGACTATCGAGCATGTCCAATGTATTCCAATAGGGATCCATATATGACTCATAGGTATTATAAAGACATATTCCTTGTGATCTCATCCAATATATCCTTAATCGATACCCTTGTATCTCCCTCGTATTGGTGTTAAGGATTCTTCATATATATATATTTAAACTCATACCATTCAAATTATACTTTTTATTCATTAAATATTGTTACTTCAATCTACATCATGAAGAGATAGGGTCATGAGACATGGACTACCATTTTTCTTTAGTAAAATTCAATATTAATTATATTCACAATGGTTAATTCAAAAAACCTCAATTGCGGTTTAAATTAAATTATACAGGATAAGGCTCTGATGACTTTCAGAAATTCACACCCTTATGGGTGGCTCAAATCATGGTGGTCATCCTCCGATGATGATTGAAGGGTTTATTTGACAACGCTATGCAAGAAAAAATCAAATCATTTAGATAATTTTATTTATTGAAGGAATCACTAGATTGGTTACCTATGTGTTACAATAGTTCACCATATAATGAAATGATACATTTTTCAATAATAACATGGTTAACTAGCTTATGTTGATTGATGAACTGTTGTCTCTTACCAGCTTCTTAATCAGAGTATAATGGGAAAAATAATCAAAATAAGAAAAAATCCATAAATATATGTCATATTATCTCACACCAAAATAACAGCAAAAATAGAGAGATTGATGAGGTAAATAAGGACTAGGAGTGGAGGTATTAACATTTTCTTATAAAAAATGTATTTTGAATGAATAAGAGATATTTTGAAGAACCACTCTCAAATCCTAACTTTCAACCATGAAGGTGCTATTAGCAGCTATGCATGAAAATGGGAGAATAACGATGGGTAAAACCCTTCAATAAAAATAGTGGAAAGATGGTGATATGATCCATTTTTACGGGTTAACGGTTTGGAAATACAATTTGTTCCCTTCCAAACTAGTAATGTTCCTCGTACGACCATTAAACATGAGGTTCACAACTACAACTAACTACACCCCCCTATTAAGATTATTCTGTCACCCACATAGTTGATTAACATGATTTTAACTAACCCTTATATAATTGTGTGACTCAATGTTCCTCACAGAAAATTTTTCACTTCGGGAACTGAACAAGTCCCATACACTCCATAACCACTCCATATCCTATTAAACACCCCACTAGCATAAAATGTTTATTTTAACGGTAAATAAAGTGCCCATGACTCTCTTAAAAACTAAAAACGTTACAAAATCCCACATAGAATCTTGTAAAAAAATCTACACACACACATATATATATGTAAATAAATATAGTGGTGAGAAAACAAATACACTATATAGGATCCTCTTTAAAACCTCTCATGAAAATGTTGAAGAAGCATAAAAATATTTTAGCCAATACAAATTTGAACTATGTCTTTCCAAATACCCGGTTAACTAAGACCCACCCCCACAAATGACCTCTCAAAAAATAAATGTAATATATATGGTAATATAATATCAAAATTAATATATCAATAAATAACCACAGAAGAACGTTCAAGCTGATCTAGTCAACCTCATTCCCTAACATCTTTTGTATTATGCTACCATCGCCATCATATCGTCAAAAAACGAACTAAATAACTACATCACAAAAACAATAGATTTTTATCCACATACCATATACCGCAATGATATATCAAAGAAAAAAATCAAGTCAATAAATAACTATCATTAAAACATTGCATAATATTGATTTTTTAGTTAATAATTCCATTTATAACAATTATTGTATTTTTATAGTTTAGAATTTCGGAAAAAATTTGATAACTATTTCATATAAAACTAATATATTTCAAAGTGGAAACTTCTACTAGGTATCTATATTTCCCATAATATAAAAAAATGAAAACGATACACATTATCTATTGATGAAAATTCTTCATAATTTTCTTCTTCAATTCACCCTTTTCACTACACAACCTTAAAATACTATGAAATAATTACAAAACCTTGGATGAGATAAATCTTTTTTAAAGGACATATAAATATAAGAGAGAAAGAAACTCGTTAGTCCAGGACTACTCTTATATATATTCCCTTTGAAAATAAACATTTTTGTAAAAATAATCATTTCATTTCCAAATAAATCAATTTTTCTTCAAAAATATTGTCATAAAACCTTTCATAGGAAACTATAATGGAAAAATTTAAAGTCATAAAAGATTCATTGCATTCAAGAAGAACACAAGAAGACTTTATAAAAAATAATTCATTTTACACATAAGTAGATGCATACAGAATTTCGTTAAACATAAGTTCATTATCATACATTGTGAAATCATAATAAATTCATGAAACCCATAGCCAACATAGATAAAATATATAGGTTACATGGGATATCTTTTTTGTATTACCTATAAAAAATATTTAAAATAGAATAACCTACCTAGTAAATACTGGAAATATCTTAGAGGAATCCTTATTAATTAACTCCATCTTGTTACCTAATCCATTGGAGAGATAAAATAGGATCTCCAATCGTTATGTGGAAAATTTGGATTTTCCATCATCATGAGAAATATCAGGCTCAGCAATCCTTATAAAATATTTTCACGAACCATTACATAATCACATAACATGAAATATTTCATTTCCATCATCATATTCATAAAAATTGTCTTTACACCCATAAGAAATCATTTATTAATTAAAAATATCCATTATTTTTTAAACACATTTGATAATACCCATTAAAAAGAGAAAGGACGTTTTTCTTGAATAAAATATGAAATATTTTAAATTAATGAAAAAATAAAATAATTTTTATCATAATAGGAAAATATATTGACACCATATAGTGAAAATAGAACAATCAATTTTTATTTTTTCAATTTTTTTAAATATATTTCGTTTGAAATAATTTGAGAGAATGTAAAAAAATATACCTTTATAATTAATTCATGCACATTAAAATAAATAAATAAATTAATTGTAATAGTATATTAATGAATGAAATGTATATGAAATATCAATCTTTTAAAATGTTAAAATGACGTTTTATATTAAAGTGTCCCTTTCCTCAAGTTCGACTCTTCATGTATGTTTTTTATATTATTGAATAAAAAATTTATTTTAATTATATATTTAGTAATAAAACATTTCAATTTTATTATTCATTTTTTTAATTATTACCTTTTTCTATTCGATTATTTAATAAATTAAGTTCACATTGAACGTTTTAATGATATTCATCTTGTATATCCAAAATGAGATATGTAGGTTGAATATGGTCAAAGTGGTCATTTTTCAATTATCTCTAGAATAATAATAATTAAAAAAATTAATTTTTAAACATCATTTATACATTTAAAACAAAACATGAATTATGTTTATGATAAATCGACTACAATACAATCATAGAGATGTTATCTCTTACATTAACAAGAGTAACATTTTTCATTTGTCAATAAGCATGAATGAATGAATATAAGTATTATTTTAAATCTCTAGAATTAAAAATATTTCATGAATATAATATATAAATTAAATACATTAATATACACATAATTGTGAGGTAGTTATGGAAAAAAATTACATCAGTTCCTGAGGTGGTCGTCCACCATACACACGAACAATTGATTCAGTTCATATTTGATGCAATAGGATATAAATACACCTAAAAGAAAAATGGTTTTTTTATTTTTATTACTTTTTGGTTAATACACAGTAAATTGGGTTTAGGGGGAACCTTAAATGGATAATAATCCCATTGAACTAGTCCTAGTATAAGACTGTTGAATGCCTAAAGACCATATATCCAACCTAAATCCCACCCTAGCTGGTTAAAATTTCTATTCCAAACATCCAACCTTTAATGAACTCATCAATAAATATTCACAAAAAATTCATGGGTCCTGGTTTCAATTTTAAAGCCATTACCTCTCATTCATTTAAATATGAATGTAATGTTGGTAGTTACTCATTTCTCTGACCTCATCTATTACACAACATGGGAAACTGACCAAATATTTTTCCCCCTTTCCATCAATTCATCACAATGATGTGTCACCCACTCTGTTGAGGGTCCACAATTTCTATAGATCACCTAATAAACCTGTAACATCCCATCCATATTTATGTGTCACTGTCATCTAGGGAAAAAATTCTCCACTGCTTCGCAATAGTTGCATCTTATTTTCGTTACTGTTTAATGACCACCACAGGTCACCATTTTTAGCACCACACCAAAAACTATTGATTGAGACCACTAGTATCTCCAAACAGCCAACATATCATACCATGTATGATTCAATAAACCACCATGGATCATCCTTCCCATCGCTGAATCATAACACCCATGACGTTGTGATTTATTACATGTAGGAAGAACTTCCAATTCACCAATAATTAGGGTACCTCATGGATTGGATTATGGGATATCATGTAGGTTTAGCGGGTGCCTTTACAACTTTTCCGGACCCCAACTAATGAGTAAATAGAAATAGTATATGAAGTTAACATCATAACATTTCACTATATTGAATATAATATATATATTATTTTATAAACGTTGAATAAATGTTAATGGATGTAGAATAAGAAATAAATTAATAGTACTCCATTAAGAACTATAGAGCTTCTTCACAAAAAATCATTAGGATTGTAGATAATGAATTCAAAGGTTATTTTAATTAAAAAGGAATATAGAAAATGGGGAGGGATGTTACAAATTGATTTAGGTTTTTATTAGATGTACTATAGTTTAAAATGTTTTAAGGAAGTTCCCTTTTAAAAGTGAGGGGAAGGACCCACTTGGAATTACATAAAAGATTAAATAATAGATATATCATAATCTTTTCAATTGGAACAAAGGAAAGATAAATTTAAAAATAATATTATATGGTGTCAAATTAACTCAACCAATCTCATTTAGACAATTATTGCATATATTTTTTATCATTATATCCTAGATAAGACACTTTAAACTCATTTCTTCAATAACCATTAAAACTTAATTATATGTATAAAAATAATGTGGGAATCATATAAATATTTGTAAACTATTATTAAAAATTTGGAATCCATTTTTTATAATTGAATTTCTAATTGAGGATGAAATTAGGTTTACGTAAAGGTAAAAAATTCAAGGAAAATATTTTTTAATAAAAAACCCAATTTAATAATAAAAATAATTTCACCTTGAAATCAAGTAATAAAATATTTCCAATAATTTTTTATTAATTAAAAAAAATATTGGATGGGTTTATTTTATAAATAACCAATAACAAATATATTAATCCATTTATTACTTTAAATATAGTGATGTAAGAATGAATACATATTTTAATAAAATATATATAATCTTCTGAGAATTCCATATTGGGTTCCCAGATTCAAATTAAAATTTTAAAATAAATTATTTAACTCCATAAATAGATATTTGGTTAATAAAAACATATATATTAGGATAATGTATTTGAATAGGTAATTATAACCCTTGTATCTTTAGTTTATCCCACATAAATCATGTTTTAAGAACACAGTTTTTTCTATAAAATACATTAGAAAATTCTTGATGTTATCCCAGAGCTGCGCCTTCAGACGGCATGCAATTCCAAGCACCGATGTGGCCGGAATTAAATTTTCAATGAGTTCACACTGGGAACGCCAAGTTAATTAAATAACTCCTAAAAGGTATCAAGTACGGGAAAACTGAGGGCACCATGGAGTCTGGAGAGTGCCTTTACCCTAAGAGGGGTGTAATTTTCACGGGCGCGAGCCTCCTGTCAAAAATACCACCAGGGGTGTTTTCGTAGTTTAGCAACCTCCGGCCTTATGTTTTATAACATTTGAATGGAAGATCCGATTAAAATTTTGAGACCAAATTTGTGCTCAGGAGGTTGTTTTTACCCTGGGGGGGGGGGTTTAACCTCAACCCCGTCGAGAGTTTCAGATGTTGGTCAATGTCGGGGTGTTTAAAATTAATTAAAATTGTAATAAATGTTTTCCTACATAAACCAATCCACCCCCACCCTTCTCCACTAGATCTATCTAGAAAAACTCAATCATGGATCACCTCACCCATATCCTATTCTCCATCCTTCCTCTCCAAGGTGGAAGCGGTCCGGCTACGGTGGATCAATAACGAAGCTTCGGGCTAAGCCCAAGGAGGTAGGGATTTTGTTTCGAGTTTTATTTTCAATCATACCTCTTTGAACTACTATATATGTGTCGAATCGATATTAAAATTTCAAAAGAAGTCCATAATAAATTATTTTATGATATTATCTTTTCGATGAACTTTTTGGATTTGAATTCTGAGTCCCGAGGCATCCGCAGCAGCCCGGCAATGTTTTGAGTTTTTTTTGTTTCCGGAGGATCTGGCCGGTCCGGCTGGGTGGTCCGGTGAGGGTTCAGGCGGGCCGGCTCGGTGGCAGGTATTTAGTGTCGCACATTTGGCTATAGATGAGAACATGTGGGAGGCAGCCGAGTGAGCGGAGGCACCGGCATGGGCACGGGCATCGGTGGACGGGATGGTCAAGCCGGGAAGCGGGAAACGACGGACAGCGAGTTCATGACGGGCGAGCGAGCAGCTGGTGGGGGGGGGCTCCACTGGACGACACAGCACCGACCTTCTGGCCGGTTGACATGGGGAGAAGGGGTCCTCAAGTCCCCACAGCAGACAAGGCCCCACATTTTGCGGGTCCCGTGAAAGAAAAACTAGAATGGCTGAGCCGGTCCGAGCGACGCGAGCCGGCCCACACGGTAAACTGTGGGCCTGTTCAGGCTGTGGGAGGGGTGTCCAAACCGGCCCGACCCACCATTTCATTCCGTTAATATTTTAAAATTAACTAAAACATAAACTGTGTATCAGACATTCGATCTGTCTACGACAATGTGTTCCTTGGATCGAGGCGAACCATTTGAGACAGTCTTGGGGATTTTAAAATCCCAAGATGGGGGGGGGGGGCTCAGTGGCGCAACACGTTCGGTATGTGGTTTAGCGCTTTTCCCAAGGTTTTTTTTCGGCGACGCAGACACATCCGTAGTCCGTTTTGAGCACCTTCAACGGCATTACGACCCTGGCGTCGAGACGAATATTTCCAAGGGATTTTTGAGTGCTGAATCCAGAGTAGAGTTTTGGGCCCCACGGGCCGTCTTTCAAGTTGCACGTAGAAATTTGTAACTTTTTCCTCGGACGTCCGTTCGGGGCGTGTGAGCAGCCAATTATGAGTGTTTTTTCGAGTGCATTTCAATAGAACAATCCACTCGCTTCAATTCATCCTGGTGTTTTGGGCCCCATGAGGGTCATTTTCGGCGTTGAAAGTGAATTCCACCTTTGTCACCAGGTGTCCGTTTTGGTCAAGAGATTAGTCAATATTATGTACTTTTTTGAGAGGATCACAATGGTGCAATCTGTTCGTTGCACTTCGGAACTAAGACTCATGTCCCATGAAGCACCGCTCATATGAGATATGGCGAAATGCATCTCTTTTTTTTCGGACATCCGTTCCAGGCCAGTAAGTAGTCAATTTGATGTGTCTTTTTGAGGGGATCGCAATGGTGCGATGCACCCGACTATTTTTTGGACCGAAGCTCAGGACTACGGGATACAATTCGGGCGTAAAGTAGTGTTGGATGACTTCTTCATCAAATGTGTGTTTTAGGTAAGTAAATAGTTTATCTCGTGTGTTTTTCCACGAGATTTCAATGGTGTGATCCATTTGGATGTCAGGAGCCTCATTAGAGGTCTCATTAAATGTGGAAGCATGAAAGGTGCCCCGGTGGCGGTCCTTCCTGTGGTGTTTGTAGAGAACCCTTGGTGGGAGATCTCATTCACTCCTGGGAGAGTAAATTAAATTCTTAAAGAGATGTTATTGGTCGTGTTAGGTCCATGGAGGAAGTAGGTTGGCGAAGTTACATTTTTTCCTTTTTGCGTTGACGTTGAGAGTCGTCTGCACCATAGCCTTTGGGCTGGAAATTTGGTATGCTCTGAGAGTATACAGAAATTCTTAGAGGTTCAGGTTGTGGTTTGTCCCCAAGGAAATTTTTTCATGGGTTCGAGATGATTTTGGGCCACACATCGTGTGGACCCTATATGTGCGCCATGTTCTACATTATGTACCTTTGACCTCTCGTGACGTAGTGGGTCCTGTTCTCGATGCTTTTGACCGGCAAGGTTGTTTGGTTTCACATGTTTCATCAACTGTGAGGAGTTTCAGTACCATGTCTCATTCACTGGACTATGAAATCATTTATGGCTACATACGTTTGTACCGTGTGGGGGCGTTCCCAATTTCTAGAGTGAGGCATCTTTGCCCACATTGACAGTAGACTCAGCTGTTTGGAGCACGTATCGCCCCGACGTGATCCTCATGTCACTTCGTGTTCTCTGGTAGGTTTTTGGGTATCGTTATGACCATCACATTATGCGGGCACTGATTCTCTACCCAGGAGGTTGTTTCTAGTAGGTTACAGATCCCCAGTGAGCCTTGACTCCCTAGTGGAGTATCAAGATCATTTCTTCCTTCCAGAATCTACCAAGACGTGTTTTCCCATGCGCTATGTGTTCCATTTTCTAGTGTTGTATCATTCAGTAGGGATGGACAGAGCAGTTTCGAGTTTACCCTCTAGTGGGGATGGGCAGTGTGTTTCCCATCAACTTCTTAGGGTTTACCATCCAGCACAGACTGGGCAGTGGGTTACCCAACCACCTCTTAAGGTTTACCCTCCATCAGCGACTAGGCAGTGGGTTACCCGATGACCTCTTAGGGATTACCCTCCACCAGAGACTGGGTAGTGGGTTACCCGATGACTTTTTAGGGTTCACCCTCCAGCAGAGACTGGGCAGTGGGTTATGTTATGACCTCTTATAGATTACCCTCGAGCAGAGACTGGGCAGTGGGTTACCTGACGACCTTTTAGGGTTTACCTTTCAGTAGGGCTAGACAGTGGGTTACCCGATCACTTCTATCAGACTTGGTCCTTTCTACTAGTCTATTCTGTGGCTATTCTCTATGACTACCGGAGCGGGACCCTTGGTTGTAAGGGTCAGTGATGTGATAGCTTTGACTTTGAGGACCTCTAGACTGTGTGACAGTGATGAGGTGTGGATTGAATTTCCCCATCACTCTCATGAACGAGGGGCGCTTTGCCCACCGAGACACGTCCTTGGGACGCGACCTAAAATCGTGCAGGCGAGTTAGTGCCGTACAAAGCGAATAGTGTCGAGGTGCGTGATTTGAGCCCCTCGAATTGCAGTTCGGGGTAGATATACGGGATACTGGGCATTGATAGTGTTTACTTCTGGGAATGTTGGCGACTCACTTTCTTGGGATACGCTACGGGATGGAGATCCCCTTACGATCTTGTTCGTGCTTCTTGATTGATCATATGGATATGTATATACCTTATTCTAGTACCCACTCCTTGGGTTTTTGTTACTCTCCTTCTAGGATAGCCAAAGACGCATGAGGTATGCCACATGATTTCCGTGTCAATATTCGCGTGGTTGGATGAGTCTACTCTCCTAATATAGAAAACAAAAACTCGACGTGAAGTTCATCTTCTCACAGTTTCCATCTCCTTGTGTTTGGAAGAGTCAACTTCCATTCTCTTTTTGGGTTGAGTTGTTACTCTATTGTACTCTTTACTACACTCTATGTCATTCTACGTTACTATTCCCTATTCGATCTACTTCTCACCTCTTCAGTACCACCTTTGTTGCTCTCTCGAGCCATCGAGGTATCCTACAGAGTATTTTTATACTGACCCCGTCTTGGGATTTTCCCGCACTTGGTGTGCCCTTCCAGATGACAACCAGGTTTCTTGTGAATAAAGAGGAGATTTGGAGTTCGGGATCTTGGACTGTGTTAGGTGGTCGTAGTCAGGTTCCAGGTGTGGGACCCTCCTAGGTGTTGTATTTTTGTTTACCTATTGCCGGGTTGTGGCACTTTTCTAGTTGGGTGTGTGTTTTTTCCTTTTTAATTTTTTTATTTTACCTTCATCATTTAATATGTACTATTTAGAGGTCGATGCACTTTTGTGGTTGTTTATAGAAGTTGGTACTTCACTTTTCCTTTTACTCTGTACTTCTGTATTGAGTGGGCTGTGTGTGTGTAGGGGTACTCAGGCAATGCCCTCCCCTAGTTTTTTATCCTTCAGTGCTTGTCGCCATCCCCTGGACTATGGAGGCGGGCTTGGGGGTAGTTGCATCTTGATCCCGGGTTGGGTCAGGGCATGACAAAGTGGTATCAAAGGTGGTTCATTTCTTGGGAAGTTGTGCATACATCCCTAAAAAGTAAATGGTTGGGATCTAGGGTAACATTTTCAATGTGTATCGAGAGCAGCTATCAGGCCATGTAGTCCAGTGACGGTGTGGCGGTCGACCTATCTGTTCACGAGGACCGTGATAACCCGCTTGTCGATTCGACATGCTGAGACACCTGTTGCAAGGGAAATTTATTTGTGCATCACATAAGATTGAGTCTTTGACTGTCCATCTTGATTCATCTTCCTCATTGTTGTTACTGTCATATACATATATTCTCATCTGATCGTGGTGCTCCTTGATAAGATTCAGGATGCCTCTGTGAAGACAGCCAGCCAGGATACTAGTTTTGGTTCGTGAAGAAGACCCCGCGAGATATGATGCCTCAGTCCAGAACACATCATGAGAGACCCTTTATCTAGGTGGGACGGTTGTAGCACCCCCACCTTGTGAGCAGCAGATAGCTCCTGCAGAGCAGATGGAGATGGAGCACAGGTTGACCACGCTTCTTGAATTTTAGCGAAAAAGACTGATGAGGTTTCGTGGTGAGCCACACCCTCAGGTAGCAGAGGTTTGGCTCGAGACAACGGTTTTCATCTTCAGGCTTGCGCAAACACCGGCAGATCTGATGGTGGCTTTTGCCACCAGCTTTTTCCTATGAGAAGATGGGAGTTGGTGGAGGCTGGTGACTCAGTTACTTGATGAGTTGTCACATTCATGGGGATACATTCAGCTGTTGTTCTATGAGAAGTTTTACCCCACCTGCTTGTGCTCCGTTTGGATCTAGAAGCTGTTATAGTTTCAGCAGGGAGGGATAACAGTGACTGAGTACGCGACTATGTTCACATACCGTGCATGTTTTTACCAAAACATGGTCCAGGATGCCAACTTCCGAGCACGAAAGTTTGATCCGGGTCTCCAAAGAGAGATTCATTCTATCATGGTACCCATGGGCATTCCCATATATGACAGGGTTCTAGAGAAGGTGCTATTAACAGAGAGTTTCCTGTCACGCTTAAAAGAAGGTGGTGGCAATGGGTGCGATGGAGCCGAGACATCTACCGTAGCTAGTAGGAGTCAGCAGACAGATCCTCAACACAGGAGGCCTTTCCACTGCTGGTTTTGGAGACATGGACATGCACCACTATGGTGGCAAGGCACAGGGGCTCAGCTGAGGGGACCCTTCTGTGAGTGGACTCAAGGGTGTGTTCGTGCACCACAATGGCATCAGGGGGCACCAGGGCAGCTCAGAGAGCGCTGGTGCTATGATTGCAATGGGTGAGGTCACTTGGCACGAGACAGCTGGAACAAGAATGGGATGAACTTCTGGCAATCATCAGGTGCACCACCGCGGTAGAGGAAGCGCTATGATTGGAATAGTGCCCATAGATGTGGTGCTAAAAGATGAGTGGGGTGAGCTGGAAGTGGGGGACGACATTACAAGGTCTTCCCATCACCACCAGGATGTCCACATCAGGCTCTGGGAGCTGACAGTTGGTACCATGGATATCTGCGAGCTTTGGATGTTAACGATACTGCATAGCATGACATGATAAGAAGTACACTTTACGACTCTTCTACTTTTTATAGTATAATTGTTAGACCCTGTGTGTGAAATGATTTTTCACCCTTCTCCTTTATTGAGTTGTTACCAGGGTGAAGTGGGGCATCTCTATAACCCTGTGTTAGTTAAATAAAAGGCGTAAAACCTTTCTCTTTAGTCAATGGTGGAGACTCCTTCACCTTTCGTGCGTGTAATAGAGTTGTGGTCATAGGACATCGACTTTTAAACCTTGTGTATCTAGATGTCTTTAGGTGTTTTACCATATAGATATTATGAAAAAGGGAACGACCGGGCCATGTCCCAGGTCCAAATGGTGATTCTAGTCGCGGGATGCGACATAGGGGTTCGACCGGGGAGGTGAGCTACCCCTGAGGTCCTTCAATCCATTTGAGACCATGCGATGGGATGCCGAGGTTCTCTACCGCCTTTTCATAACCCAAAAGTATGGAATGGGTGCACGACATCTCCCACGTGACCTACCTGAGAAGATGTGTGCATGATCCTATGTGCATCATCAGCAAGGTTAGACCTCACATGGATGGATCAAATACAATGGTTCATGTGTGGTGACACAGAACTATGTGAGAGTTCTTCGGGGTATGAGAGAGCTAATCGTGGGCTTAGTACCCTGAGTTGTTCTCTAGTTTTGGGTTTTCACGGACAAAAATATTGAAGGAGGGAATGATTTAAGAACCCAGTTTTTTCTATAAAAGACTTTGGATAATTCTTGATGTTATTCTAGAGCAGCTCCTTTAGACGGCGTGTGATTCCAAGCCCCAGTGTGGCCGGAATTAATGTTTCAGTGCGTTCACACTGGGAATTCCAGGTTAATGAAATAACTCCTAAATGGTAGCTTGGACACGAAAACTGAAGGCACTACTGAGTTTGGAGTGTGTTGTGTACCCAAGTAGGGGTGTAATTTTTGTGGGTGCGTGCCTCCTGTAAAAAATTCCAGAAGGGACGTTTCCGTAATTTAGGGGCCTCATAATTTACGTTTTATAACCTTCGAATGGAGGATGGTATTAATATTACGAGACTGTCATTGTGCTCAGGCGGTGGTGTTTATCCTAGGGGGTCTTATCCTCGACCTTTTCGAGAGTTTCAGATGTGGTTCAATGTGGGGGTGTTTAAAATTAATTAAAATTTTAATAAATGTTTTCTTAAATAACCAATCCACCCCAACCTTCTCCCCCTAGATCTCTCTGGAAAAACTCAATCAAGGAACACCTCACCCATCTCCTCTCCTCTATCCTTCCTCTAAAAGGGGGAAGCAGTCCTGCTATGGCAGATCAATAATGAAGCTTCGGGCCATGCCCAAGGAGGAAGGGATTTTGTTTCGTGTTTTATTTTCAATCATCCCTCTTTGAATTACTATATATGCATCGAATCGCTATTCAAATTTCAAGTGAAGCCCATAATCCCATAATTTATGATCTGATATTTCTGATGCACTTTTTGGATTTGAATTCTGAGTCTCGTCGTGTCCACAGTGGACTGAAAAATTTTCAATTTTTTTTCAATGTTTCCGGCGGATCTGGCCAGTCCTGCAAGGCGGTCTGGCGAGGGTTCAGGTGGGCCGACTCGGCGGCAGGTCATCAGAGTGGCGCGGTTGGCAACAGAAAAGTGGTTGCGGGAGGCAGCCAGGTGAGAGGAGGCTCCAGTAGGGGTGTGGGTGTCATCGGATGATGAGGTCGAGTGGGGTAGCAGCTGACAGAAGACGGCGAGTTCGAGCCGGGCGAGCGAACGGCTAGCGGGGGGGCTCCTCCGGACGACATGGGACCGGCCTTCTAGCCGATTGACGTGGCGATCAGGGGTCTTCGGGACCCCACAGCACACTGGGACCCATGTTTTTCGGGTCCATTGGAAGAAAAACTGGACTAGATGTGCCTGTCCAGGTGTGGCTGGCCGGCCCACGCGGTGAACCGCGGGCCGGTTCAGGCAGTGGGCGGGCAGGCCAAACCAGCCCGACCCGCCGTTTCGATCCGTTAATACTTTAAAATTCCCTAAAACGTAAACCGTGTATCGGATTTTCGAGCTGTCTACGTCAATTCATTCCTTGGATCGAGGAGAACATTTTGAGATGGTCTCAAGGATTTTAAAATCCTGAGATGGGGGGCTCGGTGGCGTGAGGAGTTCGTTGAGTGGTTTTTCTCATTTCTCAAGAATCTTGTTTCGGGCGGCGCAGACACATCCGCAGTCCGTTTTGAGAACCGTCAGTGGCATTGCGACCCTGGTGTCGAGATGAATATTTCCAATGGTTGTTTGGGTGCTGATTCCAGAGTTGATGTGTGGGCCCCACGAGCCGTCTTTCAAGCTGCACACAACAATTTGTAACTTTTTAATCAGATGTCTGTTCGGGGCGTGTGAGTAGTTGATTCTGAGTGTTTTTTCAAGGGAATCGTAATGGCACAATCCCCCCCATTTAATTCAGAACGGTTGTGCAGGCCCCACGAGGTTTGTTTTGCGCGTTGAGGGTTAATTCCACTTTTTTCACCAGGTTTCCGTTTTGGAGAAGTGATTAGTCAATCTTGTGTACTTTTTCGAGAGGATAGCAATGGTGTGATCCATTCGTTGTGATTCCGGACCGAGATATGGGTCCCATGTTGCACCGATAATGTGTTGAACGACAAAATGAATCTTTTTCTCTGGACAACTGTTTCCGTGACCGAAGCTCGAGACCACAGGACGTCGTTCGGGCATAAAGTGGTGTTGGATGAATTATTCATCGGATGTCTATTGGAGGAGATCAAATACTCTATATCACGTGTTTTTCTGGAAGGATTAGAACGTTTTGATCCGTTTGGATTTCAGGATCCTCAGTAGAGATCTCATTAAATGTGGAAGCATGGAAGGTGCTCCGGTGGCGGTTCTTCCTACAGTGTTTGTAGATAACCCTTGGTGGGTGATCTCGTTAACTCTTGGGAGAGTGAAGTAAATGATTAAAGAGATGTGGTTGGTTGTGCTAGGGCCATGATGGAAGCAGGTTGTCAATGTTACGTTTATGCCTTTTCGCATTGACGTTGAGAGCTGTGTGCATGATATCCTTTGAGAAGGAAATGTGGTATACTCTGGGAGTATACAGAAATTCCTAGAGGTGCATGTTGTAGTTTGTACCCCAAAGTAGTTTGTGATTGGTTTGGAGATGAGTTGGGGCCACACGTTGTGTGGGCCCCGTATGCGTGTCGTGTTCTACTTTACGTACCTTTGACCTCTTGCGACGTAGAGGGTCCTGTTATCGATGGTTTTTACCAGCAGGGTTTTTTGGTTTCCCCAGTTTCCTCAGCTATGAGGAGTTTCAAAATCATGTCCCATTCACTGGAATGAAACATTATTTATGGCTATGTATGTTCGTATAGTGTGGTGGAGTTCCTACATTCTAGAGTGAGGTGTCCCAGCTAGATTCGACAGTAGACTCAGTGGTTTAGAGAATGTATCACCCCAATGTGATCCTCACGTCCCTTCGTGTTCCCTGGTAGGTTTTTGGGTATCTGTGTGACCAACACATTATGCAGGTGTTGATTATCTGCCCATGAGGTTGTTTCTAGTAGGGTATGGAGCCCTAGTGGGACTTGACTCCCTAGCGGAGTATCATGATCATATCTTCCTTCTGCAATCTATCTTGACATGTTTTCCCATGCTCTATGTGTTCCGTTTTCCAGTGTTGTATCATTCAGTAGGGACAACTGGAGTTGTTCCGGGTTTACCATCCAGTGGGGTTGGGCAGTGGGTTTCCCATCGACTTCATAGGGTTTAACCTCTAGTAGATATTGGGAAGTGGGTTACCTGACGACCTCATAGGGTTTACCTTCCAGCAGTGACATTGCAGTGGGTTACCAAATGACCTCTTAGGATTTTCCCTTCAGCAGAGATTGGGCAGTGGGTTACCCAACGACTTCATAGGATTTAACCTCTAGCAGAGACTAGGAAGTGGGTTACCTGACGACCTCTTAGGGTTTACCCTTCAGCAGAGACTAGGAAGTGGGTTACCTAATGTCCTCTTAGGGTTTACCCTCTAGCGGGGCAGGGTAGTGGGTTACCCGAAGACTTATCTCAGACTCAATCCTTACTACTAGGATAGTCTGTGGCTTTTCACCGTGGCTACCATAGTGGTACCCTTGGTTGTACGGGTAAGTGAGGTGACAACATTCACTTTGAGGACCTCTCGACTGTGTGACAGTGATGAGGTGTGGCTTGATTTTCCCGAGAACTCTCATGAATGAGGGGGACTTCCCCCACCATGATGCATCCTTCTGACGCGACATAAAACCATGTAGGCGAGTTAGTTCCACCCAAATCAGATAGTGTAAAGGTGTGGTGATTTGATCTCCTTGACTTGCAGTTCGGGGCATACGTATGGGATACTGGGCATCAATGGTGTTTACTTCTAGGACTGTTGGTGACTCACGTTCTTGGGCTGAGCTAGTGGATGGAGACACCCTTACAATCTTGTTCGGGCTTCTTGATTGAGCATATGGATATGTATATACCTTATTCCAGTACCCACTCTTTGGGTGTTGGTTACTCTCCTTCCAGGAGAGGTGAAGAGGAATGTGGTTTGCCATGTGCTTTCCGTGTCTAGGTTCTAGTGGTTGTACAAGTCTACTATCCTACTATATGTAGCAAAGACTTGACAGGAACTTCATCTTCTCACCGTTTCCAGCTCCTTGTGTTTGGATGAGTCTACTTCCTCTCTCTTGTTGGGTTGAGCTGTTACTCTACTGTACTCTTTACTGCACTCTATGTCATTCCCTTTTACTATAACATGTTTGATCTACTGTTCACCTCTTCAGTGCCTCCTTTATTTCTCCCTCAAGCCTTCGTACTGAGTATTTTTATACTCACCCATACTTGGTCTTTGCATGCCCTTGGTGTGCCCTTGCATACGACGGACAGGTTGCTCACGACTACAGAGGAGGTTAAAAGTTCAGGAGCTTGGACCACATGCGGTGGTCGTAGTTGGGTTCCAGGTGTGGGATCCTCCCGGATATTTTACTTTTGTTTACATGTTGCTGGGTTGTGGAACTTTTCTGGTTGGGTGCGTGTTTTTTCCTTTTTCTTGTGAGTTTACGTTCATTATTTACTTTGTACTGTTTAGAGATCGATGCACTTTTGTGGTTTTTTATAGCAGTTTGTACATTAGTTTTCCTTTTACTATGCACTTCTGCATTGAGTGGGCTGCATGTGTGTGTACTGATACTCAGGTAAAGCCCCCCCCCCGAGTGGTTTAGCCTCTAACACTTGTCACCAGTCCCTGGCCTATGGAGGTGGGCTTGGGGTGTTACAGCTTGAGCTCGGGTAGGGTCGGGTCATGACACATGTTTTAACCTCAAATGTGGTAAAAGAATCCTACAATTTTTAAAAATTATTTTATCCAAAAATGATGTTAACCATACACAATTATACTAATTATTATTATTTCCAAAAATTCATTTTATTAAATTCAATTAATACTAGTTATAGAATTTAATTTAAAATTGTTCCAATAAAACGTGTTAAAATGCAGCTTAACAGAGAAATTTATTTTTTGGTATAAAAAAGTTTTTTATACCAAATTAATGAATAATGTCAATTCCATTACAATTTATTGGATTAATTTTAATAAAAAAAACTAGTTAAATTTTTTAAATTATAAAAAATTGAATGTGACATTGAAAATACATGAAAATAGAAAACACTTTTAAATAAACATCCTAATGTTTCCCAATACCATTGGAAAATGAATCTTTTAATAAAATTCTCAAAAAAAAAATCCTAAGATAATTTGAGAATTATTATTTATAAAGAATGATATTTTTTAAATTAAAATTCAAAAATTTTGATTTATATTTTCACATAAAATAATATTACTAATTATAACCAAATTTTTTTAGAGATAAAACTTTATTCCTTTAACTAAAAATTTACCTAATATTATTATAATGAATATATATTTATAAAATATAATTGATGAATTTTAATAATAACAAAAATTGATTTACTATAACATTAGCTAGGTTTTTACAATATTCCCATTTTGGAAATTTCATCATTAAAATTTAATTTACTATTTAAACATAATAGGAATCCATTCCCTCATCTCATTTAATTTTTCTATGTTACATCATTAAACGTATTGTTTTTTTTACAAAACATAACTTATTGAATCACCATATTATATAACAAATTTTATTTATACTCAATAATCTGAACAGGATATTCCACATCTAAATTATTTCTGTCTAATTAAATGAATCTAGGGCTCAATCATGGGATGCATCCAACAAAAATTTTCTTAATAACAAAATAATAAATACATTGTGTGCCTAAGATAAAAATAGAGGAAATGACACTTGGTATGAAACATAACAAATATTTTTCTAACATTTCATGTCGTCCAATGAATTGTTGAATTCACATTCCATTTTCAATAAAACACATATCACAATCAATAAATATTATTTGATAAACACATGATCACCAAACTTGCATAGAGGTTATTTCTCTAGTTATCTTCATTGAATTTATGTCTTTTCTGAGATATAATCGTATTCTATAGAATCATTATTTCAATAAAACCCATTTCATCAACAAATTGTAGTCCCTATAACATTATTCCCTCGAATTCATCCCAATAAGATGCATCCTGATACATCTTTTCATCTAATTACTCAATAATTGTAACAGCCCAAGATTTTATAAAAAAATATTCTTTTTAATTTTATTAATGTCTTGTGTTGTACGCTACACCAAAAGGAGCTTGCACAACACACATCCTTGACTTGACTTGCATTACACGCAATCGCGACCTTCCTCGATAGCGTGTGTAGTACGCAATACTGAGTTTCATTAAACAACGATATGCTATTAAGATATTATTAAAACTAGCCGTTATGAATATTAATAACCACTTTTTGAAATTTTGTAAATTTTATTTTTCAAAATGGACATCATTTATGGATTCGGAATATCGAAATTAGCTTAGGTTGAAATTTTGGTGATTTTCGGATAACTTTCATATTTTGATGAATAGTGAAAATTACTAAATTTTAATTAAAAACAACTTTTTTAATCGAAATAGTTAATAGTGATAAATCATTAATTTGAGTGGTTTTAAAGTATATTTAGAATATATTTTTACAATTTAATACAATGTTGGTCATTGGATGTAATTTCACATTTAAACTAGACATAAACCAGTGTCAATCTTTTGATAGATATTGTTTCTTAAAAAACACGCTATTTGTTTTAACAGCGGGATTTAATTATAAAATTAATTAATGCAACTTTTATGTTATGAATTTGGTAAAATAGACTTCATTTTTGAATTCGGAATATGAAATATAGCTTGGGATGAAATTTTGGCATTGTTCTGAAAAACATCAATTTTTGATGAATAGTGAAACTACTAAGTGGTAGGTTAAAAACTGAATTTTGCATAAAACTTAATTTTACCGCTTCTGTGATTGGAATTTCGAAAATCCGAGAGACACGGTTAATATCAAGGACTAAAATGTGGTTCAATGAGATGAAAATAATTTTTTGGTGAATAGTAACTTTTTACTTTTTTTACCGCGGTTAATAGTAAATAGGGCAACTAAGGGTAAATATGATATTAATATTACCCTAACACATGTCCTAATTCTATTGGACAAGTGTAATTCGACCAAAAACAAACTTAGGAATAAAATATGACCATTTAGGCCCACTTGGATTAGATTAGGACATTTATTATTAATTTATTTAAAGAAAGGTTAAAATAGTTAAAATCAAAGTTTAATAAGTAAATCATTTTTAATATGGGGTTATACATAAGATAAATTCGATTGTAAATATTCATTAGAAAGCTAAAAAAATTTCCTACATAATGGTATTTTATTTGTAATTTTTAAACATCAAATAAGTTAATTTATTTATGACACAAAGATGATGCAGTAATTATCTTATTAATGAAATATTGACATAATTGATGTTATAAACACCAAACTAAATATAATTTGAGACTTTTTATGAATTCCACTAATTTTCTAGGTTACTATGACATATTAGTGTGGATTTAATCAACTTGTTTCGAACATATAATTCTGTTATGACTTTCACAAAAATCATGTATCAAATAGTGTCAAAATTGACACAAAATAGTTTTTAAATCAAATATTATATTATTAATTGTTATTTTATTCCTAAAAATCTAAGGTTCGGCCAAATGACTTAGATAAGGATATATGTATTAATAATAAACAATTTGGGGTTCGTTTGGCATGTTATAGTAAGTTTATTAACCATATAGTGAAAGAAAACAAAAAGACACGGTAAAAGTTAAATTATTTAACTTAGAGTTAAATCTAATTGATAAGGTTTAAAATAATATCCAAACATGTCTAAATTTGATTGGTTGATGAGATTACAACCCTATCTCATCTAATCTTCGAATATGAGTCATTTTTGGAGGTTTTTAAGTGGGGTTAGATTTATTATAAATTAATATTTTTAAGAATTCCTAAGGTGCCCCTCTCCTCCCCTATAAAAGGACACCTCCTCCCCCTCCTCCTCACACCAATTTGAGCACTCAAGCTCGGCCAACCCCTGCCAAAATCTCTTCTCCACTTCCCTAGAAACATCCTAGAGGTTCTGGTCTTCCTCAAAGACCAATTCTAGTGCCCTAAGAGGAGGTCTCAAAGAGGCACTTCAAAGAAGAGGTAATTACCGTTACCAATTCTTTCATCTTTATTTCTTCTTCCACTTCTTCTTCTTAGGTTGTTTCATTATGAAGTAATAACATCAGTATCACTCATATACTGATATGTTATTATAAGTATGAAACAACCCTATTTCACCATCTATCCATCCTACGGAAAAAGAAATCACCGCGCGTGCGTACGTACGGAATACCGTCTCCACGCCGTGGTGTAATCTATTTTCCACCACCACCTTACATGGATGGGTATAATGGTGTAAAGAATAACTATATATAGTTATTACAACATCATATTGATTCTGATATATTGTATAATCCACTCCAATTCAATTCAATATTTATAGAAATGATATCATCGCTCGTGCGTACGTACGGAATACCGTCTCCACGACGCGATGAGATTCATTCTCCATGTTAACCATTTAAGAATGATTATAATGTATATACAAGAAATAATAATGAAATATATGACATTATAAAGCTACTGGATTTATGTATATATATACATATGTATGTCATCTACTTACTCCCATTTCAAGACAATAAGGAAAGAAAAACAGCGTTCATGCGTACGTACGGACTACCGTCTCCATGAACGGTGTTTTTCATTTTATTTATCTATCTATTATATATATATATATACTGAATATATATGATATATATAAATCATATTTTATATTCTGGAAGTATGTAAATCATGATATAAGTAATAATGATGTCAAGAACAACAAGTCAAAACACCTACGATAAATGAAACGATTTTACCCAAAACGCTTCTTTAACATGGAATTTACAAAAGAACGGGTAATATAATGTCATAAGTGAACCATATATGATATCATAACAATGAATATGATTCTGTAATAAGTCAATGACATTATTTAAATCATTATACAGGAGGTTCGGACACATACGAAGCAAATTGGACCTAAGGTAAGGGAAATATCACAATCTCATTTTTATCCGAGATTGTTTATTCGTAAGTATTTACTGGGGTGTATTTTATCATCCAAATCCATGTTTCATCAATATTTAATATTACTTCCATCCACATAAAATTTTTTAAATCCATTTTTACCCTTCGGTGAGTTTTTAGTAAAGAATATGAAAGGAATCTTTTGTCGTTTTTTTCGTACGAGGTACTTTTTGACTTTTCCGACAAAAGTACGAAGAATGTTTTTTTTAACTTATACGGCATGAATGGATTTTTAAAACATTACTTCAAAGAAGCTTCCTTTACGAGTTTTCAAGTTTATTTTTAATCAACTTCTTTTATTTTAATGTTGTATGACATGTTATGAAAGGAAAAATGTTTTTTGAAGAAGAAAGGATATTTTCCTCAAGAATTCAATTCAAGTGTTTTATCAAAATTATTTTCCATCTAAGATAATAAAGGGTTCTGTTTCTATCCATATTTTTACATTGGTTTGACTATGTTGTGATGGAATTATGTTTATGAATTCCTTTATATGAATTGATTTATGATGTCATGATGTTTCAAGAATCCCATTTTTGTTACATGTGTTATGCGATGATGTATGATTATGTGGCACACATAAGAAAGGATTCATTATAAGATGGGTGTGACCTATATCTCCCTCCAATGCATTGGGTAAAGATTTTATATCTCATGAGATAGACATGGCTGGAACGGAAGGTTATTTCGGTTCAGTGATACAGGACTGAAACGAGGAGTGAACTCGGTTCAGAAAGGGACTTTGTCCACTAAGATAGTCTTGGCAATGAGTCATGACTAACAAGAAATGATTTCCATGATTATGTGTGCATGCCACAAAGTTTCAAGTTTCATGTTATGATTATGGTTATCTCATTTTCACTTCTATGATTTGTTCCATGTTAAGATATTATGATCTCTTTTGCAGGTTATGATTTTCAAAAAAATATTATATGATTTTTTATTTCTTTTGTATACCCTTACTGAGCATTTGAGCTCACCCTTTTATGTTTTCTTTTCCCCAGGATATAAATAAAGGTTTTAGGTAAAAAAAGGGAAGATCTTTATGGGAGATATTGAAGATCTTTTACCACGATTAGAAGATTACGTTCCGAGTTTCCAAAGACACTAAACTATTAAGATCCTTTAGTTTGTGTTTTTGTTATGTACTAAGTATTCCGCAAATGAAATGTAATGTCCATGTACGTCAAGATACGGGTCTCTACAGTTGGTATCAGAGGAAAGGTTTAGTCAACCTTTGGAAACTAGGATGCGAAAACGTTAGTGAGATCCCTAGAGATATTTCTAAGGTATGTCTAGGGATGTCCCTAGGGATAAGTATACGTATAGGTTATAGTAATAGAATTACGCTAACGATCATAGAACTAAACCTAAGATGTTGGATATTGAAGGTACTCCCCCTTTATTATGATTTTTGCATCTAACACTATTCTGTTTGGGTTTTAGAAAATGGCTGGAAACAAGATGATTCGCAATAATGGAGGATATGATGGACAATGGAATGATATTCTTCATGAGCAACCAAATGAAATGGGATTTGGATGTCCAAACATCATTATTATGCCGAATCAGCAATCTCACAATATGATCAATAAAGTAAAATTTGGTAAGTTTCCTGACTCGACTAATAAGAGAAAGATAGAGTTCCATGATGATCATAGAGGAAAGAAAGTTCAATTTCCCGTATGTAAATCATGTGGGAAGAGGCACCAAGGAGAATGTTTCAAGGGAACTGGAAGATGCTTTGGGTGTGGAAAAGAAGGACACAAAGCAAGTAAGTGCAAAGGAAAAGGGTCGGTTAACACCATGGATGAGGATAATGGTATTGCTACGACATCAAAAATGGTTAAGTGTTTTAAATGTGGAATGTATGGGCATTATGCAAACAAATGCCCTAAGGGAAAGACTCATGAAGAGAATCAGTATGGTCATATGGGTAGTATTTATGTGGATGATGATGAAGAGACTACAAATGATATGTGAGATGAAAGAATTTTTGAGGCTCGGTCAATGGTTTGAGAATGTAGTGGAATGATTACATGTTTATCATGTGTAATTTTGGAATAAAGAGACATTTATGGATTGTTACATTGTTGTCTTTCCTTGTGTTTTGAAAGTGTATGATTAATGTTACCAGTATCCATGAAAGGTTATTCAGATATTTTTGGAATGTAGATGATATGCGCATAATGAAGGGATAAGGAGAAAATTAAATGTTTGATAGTATTCATGAGCTCATGATTGATATAAGGACTAAGTGATATCATGGTTTGAGTATATAGAATTTTGAGGATTTTGGTATGTGGAAAGTGTTAACTTTTAACTACACTCATGATTTCACTAAGGTATTCAAGAGAATACACGATTAAGGACTTTGAATGTTTGGAATGTGACCAACAAGACATATCTTATGATATGTGGGGATCAACGACAATATTAAATCTCTGGTAATAGTTGTCACTATATTATGAGAGTGGACTGCAGTATTATGTATAAGCCTAAAGATTAGACTGGATTATGTTGGACATAAGTTAGTATTGTTTAAGGATAGAAGATTTTCGATATTATTGATGGGATGTTATAGTAACGTAGTTTTAGAAAAAAGGACAACCTGCAGGACGGGCGACAGCCCATCGCTTCGGACAAGGCTGTAGGAATCGAACCCACAACCGAAGTGCGACTGGCCTTTATCGCCTACCACTGACCTACAGGAAGTCCCTGTTTAGTAGAAACTAGTTTTATTATATTAAGCAGTATGATATATGAAGTATAAGTCCATTTTAGGAACCATATATGATTAATCTCACTATAGATCGATTTATGCATATAATTTTTTCTAACCTTTTGTTTGAGACAGATGGAATGACCCGTCATTCTATCACATGATCTCCTAACACTTCACGAATAACAAATTCAACTTCATTTATTTAAGAGATGAAGTGGAAATTGTTCAAGGCACGAACAACAGTGAGATTGTACCAAAATAAAGTAAGTATTTATTAAAATTCAAATTTTCAACTTTAGGGGAAATGATCTTGAAAACCAAAAATGTTGTCCTAGTGATCTTATACCTGATGAATCAGATGTTACCTTATATCATCACAAATATATGGATTTGTGATTACTGGATTTTCCATAGCCATGTTCTCTACCACTCTCTATCAGAACATGATGGTTAGATTTCTCTTCCATATCCATATTTTCACCTATGTGGAAACCCAATGATTAGTTTATTTGGGTAACCGTTACGTTTCATACTTTTGTTTTTAAAGATTGGTTTTGATATTCCTTTTTACGATGTGGGTTTCTATTAAAGAAACTTTCAAATAGTAAACCATTTATAACCCCGATGAATTTCGAGGGCGAAATTCATTTTAAGGGGGGTAGAATGTAACAGCCCAAGATTTTATAAAAAAATATTCTTTTTAATTTTATTAATGTCTTGTGTTGTACGCTACACCAAAAGGAGCTTTCACAACACACATCCTTGACTTGACTTGCATTACACGCAATCGCGACCTTCCTCGATAGCGTGTGTAGTACGCAATACTGAGTTTCATTAAACAACGATATGCTATTACGATATTATTAAAACTAGCCGTTATGAATATTAATAACCACTTTTTGAAATTTTGTAAATTTTATTTTTCAAAATGGACATCATTTATGGATTCGGAATATCGAAATTAGCTTAGGTTGAAATTTTGGTGATTTTCGGATAACTTTCATATTTTGATGAATAGTGAAAATTACTAAATTTTAATTAAAAACAACTTTTTTAATCGAAATAGTTAATAGTGATAAATCATTAATTTGAGTGGTTTTAAAGTATATTTAGAATATATTTTTACAATTTAATACAATGTTGGTCATTGGATGTAATTTCACATTTAAACTAGACATAAACCAGTGTCAATCTTTTGATAGATATTGTTTCTTAAAAAACACGCTATTTGTTTTAACAGCGGGATTTAATTATAAAATTAATTAATGCAACTTTTATGTTATGAATTTGGTAAAATAGACTTCATTTTTGAATTCGGAATATGAAATATAGCTTGGGATGAAATTTTGGCATTGTTCTGAAAAACATCAATTTTTGATGAATAGTGAAACTACTAAGTGGTAGGTTAAAAACTGAATTTTGCATAAAACTTAATTTTACCGCTTCTGTGATTGGAATTTCGAAAATCCGAGAGACACGGTTAATATCAAGGACTAAAATGTGGTTCAATGAGATGAAAATAATTTTTTGGTGAATAGTAACTTTTTACTTTTTTTACCGCGGTTAATAGTAAATAGGGTAACTAAGGGTAAATATGATATTAATATTACCCTAACACATGTCCTAATTCTATTGGACAAGTGTAATTCGACCAAAAACAAACTTAGGAATAAAATATGACCATTTAGGCCCACTTGGATTAGATTAGGACATTTATTATTAATTTATTTAAAGAAAGGTTAAAATAGTTAAAATCAAAGTTTAATAAGTAAATCATTTTTAATATGGGGTTATACATAAGATAAATTCGATTGTAAATATTCATTAGAAAGCTAAAAAAATTTCCTACATAATGGTATTTTATTTGTAATTTTTAAACATCAAATAAGTTAATTTATTTATGACACAAAGATGATGCAGTAATTATCTTATTAATGAAATATTGACATAATTGATGTTATAAACACCAAACTAAATATAATTTGAGACTTTTTATGAATTCCACTAATTTTCTAGGTTAATATGACATATTAGTGTGGATTTAATCAACTTGGTTTGAACATATAATTCTGTTATGACTTTCACAAAAATCATGTATCAAATAGTGTCAAAATTGACACAAAATAGTTTTTAAATCAAATATTATATTATTAATTGTTATTTTATTCCTAAAAATCTAAGGTTCGGCCAAATGACTTAGATAAGGATATATGTATTAATAATAAACAATTTGGGGTTCGTTTGGCATGTTATAGTAAGTTTATTAACCATATAGTGAAAGAAAACAAAAAGACACGGTAAAAGTTAAATTATTTAACTTAGAGTTAAATCTAATTGATAAGGTTTAAAATAATATCCAAACATGTCTAAATTTGATTGGTTGATGAGATTACAACCCTATCTCATCTAATCTTCGAATATGAGTCATTTTTGGAGGTTTTTAAGTGGGGTTAGATTTATTATAAATTAATATTTTTAAGAATTCCTAAGGTGCCCCTCTCCTCCCCTATAAAAGGACACCTCCTCCCCCTCCTCCTCACACCAATTTGAGCACTCAAGCTCGGCCAACCCCTGCCAAAATCTCTTCTCCACTTCCCTAGAAACATCCTAGAGGTTCTGGTCTTCCTCAAAGACCAATTCTAGTGCCCTAAGAGGAGGTCTCAAAGAGGCACTTCAAAGAAGAGGTAATTACCGTTACCAATTCTTTCATCTTTATTTCTTCTTCCACTTCTTCTTCTTAGGTTGTTTCATTATGAAGTAATAACATCAGTATCACTCATATACTGATATGTTATTATAAGTATGAAACAACCCTATTTCACCATCTATCCATCCTACGGAAAAAGAAATCACCGCGCGTGCGTACGTACGGAATACCGTCTCCACGCCGTGGTGTAATCTATTTTCCACCACCACCTTACATGGATGGGTATAATGGTGTAAAGAATAACTATATATAGTTATTACAACATCATATTGATTCTGATATATTGTATAATCCACTCCAATTCAATTCAATATTTATAGAAATGATATCATCGCTCGTGCGTACGTACGGAATACCGTCTCCACGACGCGATGAGATTCATTCTCCATGTTAACCATTTAAGAATGATTATAATGTATATACAAGAAATAATAATGAAATATATGACATTATAAAGCTACTGGATTTATGTATATATATACATATGTATGTCATCTACTTACTCCCATTTCAAGACAATAAGGAAAGAAAAACAGCGTTCATGCGTACGTACGGACTACCGTCTCCATGAACGGTGTTTTTCATTTTATTTATCTATCTATTATATATATATATATACTGAATATATATGATATATATAAATCATATTTTATATTCTGGAAGTAAGTAAATCATGATATAAGTAATAATGATGTCAAGAACAACAAGTCAAAACACCTACGATAAATGAAACGATTTTACCCAAAACGCTTCTTTAACATGGAATTTACAAAAGAACGGGTAATATAATGTCATAAGTGAACCATATATGATATCATAACAATGAATATGATTCTGTAATAAGTCAATGACATTATTTAAATCATTATACAGGAGGTTCGGACACATACGAAGCAAATTGGACCTAAGGTAAGGGAAATATCACAATCTCATTTTTATCCGAGATTGTTTATTCGTAAGTATTTACTGGGGTGTATTTTATCATCCAAATCCATGTTTCATCAATATTTAATATTACTTCCATCCACCTAAAATTGTTTAAATCCATTTTTACCCTTCGGTGAGTTTTTAGTAAAGAATATGAAAGGAATCTTTTGTCGTTTTTTTCGTACGAGGTACTTTTTGACTTTTCCGACAAAAGTACGAAGAATGTTTTTTTTTAACTTATACGGCATGAATGGATTTTTAAAACATTACTTCAAAGAAGCTTCCTTTACAAGTTTTCAAGTTTATTTTTAATCAACTTCTTTTATTTTAAAGTTGTATGACATGTTATGAAAGGAAAAATGTTTTTTGAAGAAGAAAGGATATTTTCCTCAAGAATTCAATTCAAGTGTTTTATCAAAATTATTTTCCATCTAAGATAATAAAGGGTTCTGTTTCTATCCATATTTTTACATTGGTTTGACTATGTTGTGATGGAATTATGTTTATGAATTCCTTTATATGAATTGATTTATGATGTCATGATGTTTCAAGAATCCCATTTTTGTTACATGTGTTATGCGATGATGTATGATTATGTGGCACACATAAGAAAGGATTCATTATAAGATGGGTGGGACCTATATCTCCCTCCAATGCATTGGGTAAAGATTTTATATCTCATGAGATAGACATGGCTGGAACGGAAGGTTATTTCGGTTCAGTGATACAGGACTGAAACGAGGAGTGAACTCGGTTCAGAAAGGGACTTTGTCCACTAAGATAGTCTTGGCAATGAGTCATGACTAACAAGAAATGATTTCCATGATTATGTGTGCATGCCACAAAGTTTCAAGTTTCATGTTATGATTATGGTTATCTCATTTTCACTTCTATGATTTGTTCCATGTTAAGATATTATGATCTCTTTTGCAGGTTATGATTTTCAAAAAAATATTATATGATTTTTTATTTCTTTTGTATACCCTTACTGAGCATTTGAGCTCACCCTTTTATGTTTTCTTTTCCCCAGGATATAAATAAAGGTTTTAGGTAAAAAAAAGGGAAGATCTTTATGGGAGATATTGAAGATCTTTTACCACGATTAGAAGATTACGTTCCGAGTTTCCAAAGACACTAAACTATTACGATCCTTTAGTTTGTGTTTTTGTTATGTACTAAGTATTCCGCAAATGAAATGTAATGTCCATGTACGTCAAGATACGGGTCTCTACAATAATTGCTAGAATTGTAAACAATTTTTCCATGTAACAAAATATTCTATAACCGAAATTCACATTTGATAAATTTTACATATAACATATTTTTTCACGTATTACAAAAGAATCCATAGATGTTTTAGTTAATCATGATAAATTTTATAATAACACAAAATAACATCAATAAACAGAACTAAAAATTTATCAAAATATTATTGGAAAAATATATTACTAAGATCCATGAATAAACCATTTAATTAATAAATTAAAAAGGGAATAAACAAAAAATATTAATTCCCATACATATTACAAGATGATTTCATAATTATGTGATCCTCCAATACAATTAACTGATGGTACCAGGTCATGAGATAAACCTTCTAAAAATACTAATCTCTATAGAACTAATCAAACATTTCAAGGATATGCAGAAAAAATACATTTTCTGAATAGTAGAGTTATTGAATGCTCTGTAATCAATGAAATTTATCATACAGAGTTATACATCCTTTTATAAAAAAAATAGTATCACCCCAAGGTAATGTCAAATGATGAATGAATCCATTATCATGAAATGCCTATAATTTCCATTTATAATCTACATGTTCTACTTGACCCATTGAGTAAGGGAGTTTTGAAATTGTAAAGGAAATATGTACTAAGATAACAATAAATTTCACTCTATATTTAGGTATAATTTCAAATAATTCATTAAGATAAAAATCTAGATTCCATGATAGATTTTACTTGATATCAATGTGAATATGTCTTGAGTTAGCTCCCACTATAAAATAAAACATAACATATAAACCTCTGGCTATTCACACAATAAAAAAGATTGAAAAGATGAATATTTTTTTTGTGTCTTCATGGTATTAATGTACCAGTATATATTATTCAAATTTGAATAATTTAGTTTCATTGATGGATTGTAAATTGATAGGTTTGAAATGTTCCTATTGGCATGTATTGATTCAGCAACATCTAACAGCTACACTGCATAGTATATTCCAAACAGTTTTTAGAAATATGATCATCGGGTTATGTAAATTTCTGAAATCCTTTTTTAGCAATGTCATTGATATAAATTTGTTATATGTTTTGAAGAATGAAGAATATCTTATTATTTTTCAATTAGAAATGTATTTCCCGCCAATGATTTTTTACGTAATGGTTCATCTACTAATTATTTTATTCTGTGAGATATTAAGATAAAGACATATTTATTTACAATGAATGTATCCTTTTGAAAGATATATGAACATATTGAAGGTATCTATTAAAAATTATTATCAACCAGAGGCCTTGATTATTCGAAAATATGTATATGAAGAGGTGATGGAGTTCTATACTGATTATTTGTATGATATAGAGAAAATTGGTATACCTATTCCTTGACATATGAATGTAGATAGTAAATGTAGAGGGATTCTACTCTTAAAGGTAACGTTCATTCCACATGATGAAGTGATGTAGGAACATTTCTACATTATAAATAATAAAGCTGAGGTTAAATAATATATACCAGCACATATTTTTGAATTAAATTTAATATGTTAGAAATGAAATGAAATGTGGATGATGATGGAGCATAAAAATACATTTGTTTCATGGTTTAAAGAGAAAGTCACTACATTGATATATAAAAAAGAAACATTTAAGTTGTTGGAAGGGAACCATCTCTTAATGTGATCACATGGCCTGATTTTGATATCAATATCATATATTTCAACAAAAAAAATATGGATGACCAGAGTGCCGTTCAAGAATAGTTTTGTAATGGTATTTAATGAATAACTTCATTTTTGAGTGCCAATTATTAAAACACAATTTTTGCATCAACGCCATATTATAGAGTTCTTGATGACATATGGAAAATTGGTTATATTAAATTTTTATTCAACATGTTTATGTTTAATTTGGTTTCATGTAATAGTGGTGTGAAACATGATGAATCTTGGATTAAAATAGTTGATTTGAAAACATTTAGTTGAAATAAGGATCCATTTATCATGGACACAAATGAAAAAAATATATTTTTTGTCAGTGATCCATCAAATTATTAGTGGTTCAATGTTTGGAAAGTAAAAAAAATAATCCATTTGGCTGATGAGGATGATGATAATGATTTTTTTATTGTTTTATAGGATGATAATTCATCTATTACATGATTTTCATCTAACAATTATTATAACTTAGACAATGTTCATGCAATATGAAATGATCATGTTGAAGGGGTATCTGAAAACACTAAATTACTCTTCTAATTAAAATTGTAATTATTTAAATTATTTTTCTTTTTTAAATTTGATGTGTAAAAACTATATTATTTAATAAATATTTAATATTTAAATTTATAAATGTTTCTTTAATTTTAGAACTAATGTATATATTTAATATATTAACATTAATTGTTTGGATAATAATCATAACATCACTATTTTTTTCAATAACGGGAACTTGTTTTTACCTTTTTACCAACATATTTCAGTTTTCTTATTTTCTAATTATTCAATTGGATAATAATATATAGGTCTAAAAAATTTTATTACAATTGTTTATTTCATTGAATGATATTGATACAGAGATAAAAAAGCAAAAACTGTGGTATTTTTATTTTTAATATAATTAAATGTCTATTAATATAATTATTTAATGAAAAAACATTTAATTTTTTTATAAAAAAAAATTAATAATAATGACGAGACCTTAGCATTGGAGTCCTCTTCTTTTAGGTTTATAAAATAAAGTTCTCGAGCTAGTAATCATGGCTGTGCATTTTCACCCAAATTTTTACTTTCTTGTGGCGATGACTGAATGATTAATATATTTGATTATACTTATATTGAAAAATACCAAATTTACACAATTTATCATCTAAATCTCCCTCCAGAGCTATTGTAGGATTTACATAATATATCATGATAGGAAGGTTGTCAACATGATGGAAAAAATCATCTTTTGGAAGATCAATCTGTATAATATCTCAATTAATTTATTTTTTTTCATATTTTTTGAATTTTATATATTTTAAACAACAAATTTTTATTTTATTCAATTAAATATGACTTTTATTATTGATTGAAAAATTAAATTAAGATACATATATCTTACATTAGCAGTAGTTTCATTTAGAAATTTTAAAATGAAGTTGAAAATAAATTATGTTTTTTGAAGAACACAGAATGAAAGCTCATTCCTCAAGTATCATTTTATAGATGCAGGTTTGTGGAATAAATTTGTTTCCAGCTTACATGAAGAAGCCATTCTAGAATGATAATTATGATAATCAGTAAAATTTCTTATATCCATACTTATTTACAAATTCGTTTAATTTTCATATAATAAGACTCTATGAAATCCCATCATGACATGAAGTTGTAGAATTTATACCCTCAGACATTATCACGTCGAGGGAATCATTTTTTAGAGAAAACAAATTAATGATGAAAAGTATGAAGCACTGATATCTCATTTCACTAGTGGTTCTGATGAGGTCTAGTTCAGTCCCCCATCTCCCCCCAATTACCATGAAAATATAAAATATTGAGAAAATGAAAAAATTGAAATGTATCACACAAATTAATATAAGTAGGTAGTAAAATTTTAATTAAATATTATATATATATCATGATTTTCTCAATATTATAAAATATAAATAATAATATAACTTCTTCATTTTTTATTTTAGAAAGAACTTAAATACTAAGAGAAAGAGGTCTCATTTATCCCGTAGGGTAGGATGGACATCCTAGATACTTATTTAGGAATGGATGAATGCCCTAGTGGAGTTAGAGGTTTTTTGGAGGGTGTTGGTATTCAAAACAAATTTGTTAATCAGAGTATTCAATCAAGAGACCCATAAATAGAATCCTTAACAGCTGAGCTGAAAGGTATCAAATAGTCTATGGGTTATAAAATTCAGGATTCCATGTAGTAGGCATTTTTTAAAAACATGATAAGACCGTAATAGACAGTGTTTCCTTTCAAGCCTTCATATCATTCTCAGCTAGTTGTGCAGCCTCTAAAACCATCCCAGCTAGACTACCAAACCCAACATGCGTACTTTGATCATCCAACTCCTCGCTCAGACCAAATCATATACTATGAGTTGATTGCAGGATATAATCATATACATATTGTTTCATTAGTACTCATACATTTTTTGAGGGATTCTGTATACATCATCCTAAACATATGGGTCAGTTTAGAGTATCATTACTTGATATTACTGATCATAATTCTCTACTACCATTTTATATAGAGGATGTTACTAGAGTTGGGAATTATCTGGTTCATTTTTTACGTTTTCCAATCATTATTCTTCATTAAATTTCATATGGGATATGTATTTTTATAATATTAAATACATATGATTGAAATTTAATTATAATTATTTATAATGTATAACTTATATAAGATTATCTGAAAGGAAGTTAAAATTCACAAATGAAACTATACATTCAGGAACAATCAATTATAGATACTTCTGATATTTCTTATGGGATACTATAGTTATCTCAGGCTTCTAATCACTTAAAAAATATCTATTATTATCAAGTGAATCCCAATATATGTGGAAGATATTATCTGTTGATATTACTCAAAGAAGATATAATGCATCTAGTTGATTTTGAAGAGATCAGCCTAAATTTGTTGTATTTGTTTTCCATGTCAGTAAATTGGAGTTTGAATTTTTTATTATTCAATAATATATTGTTTAAATTGTCTAACAATAATACATTTTCTAATTTGGTATATACACATGAGTCTTATAATAAATTAAAACATGATCATTTACAATTTTATATATCCAGAATACATTTCCACATAAGTGAAACATGTGTAGAATATTAAACGATATAAATATATATGTGAGAGATAGTAACAGACGGATATTGTGGGTTGGTTTTTTTAATTTCATGATATGTAGGAAAGGAAACATAATTAAGATATAATATTCATCATAATGGAATTAATTTTGAACATTCCTATATTGTAGGGGGAATTGGATGTTAGGGGTATTTTTTCCTGGTGAATGCACCTTATATTTTTTTTTCTCTTTATTTGGGAGTGTTCTTAAAATATATTCAACTTTTATTAAACCTGTAATATTTTTTATATGCTTGTTATGTTAAATTATCATTATTTATACATGTATTATTAGTTCATATATATGAAAATTTATTCCATTAAATTTTTTTACAAAGAACACATGTCGATAAAGAAACCAACACTAGTCCAATATGTGGAAGTAAAGGATATTAACTTTTATATTATAAATTATTCTGATATATATATATATATAAATATTGATTTTTATTACCATTTTAGGTTTTTATAACTATATTTTCATCATCAACAAAGAGATGTTGAATGTGGTTATTATTTTATATGATTCATGTACGAGATAATAACAACTTGGGTAACTACTAATTTTGATAATGTTATTTATATTAATTTTTTTATATTTTCTATTATTGTATTTTTTTAAAATAATATAATTCAATGTTATTGTATACATTCAATGATGACCCAAATTATTCCAAAACTAAACATACCCAACTTCCATCTTTGTTTTCAAACTATTTTTTATGTCCTATTACGATTTAAGGTATGTATATTCTAATGATTACGAAAAATATTACATTTTCCTAATAACATGTGTTCAAAAAATAATTACTTTGTTATAATAGGTTTTTGGAAAAATTGATATCAAATGAATTATTCAACAATATCCAACAATTATCATGTTGTAAATTTCATGTATATTTATTTTAATTATTCTTTATAATACAAAGGAGAAGATAATTTTTTTATTAACAAGATAAAAGTATATATGTTTTTACACATTTTTAGACAATTGGAAATTATGTTTTATTTGTTTATACCATGTTTTTGTTATAGTGATTTTGATTATTTTTGGAAGTATAATATTCTGAATTTTATAAAAAAATAAACATTCAGTGTCGGTTTTCATAAAATCCAATACTGAAACATTAAAATAAACTAGATTTTTGGCATCATTATTTAAGAAAACCGATGACAAAAAACATCTCGTATGTGATTTTCACTGTCGATTTGTAACAAAAATATTCAAAAAACAAGCTTATGCTTGACTTTGGCCGTCAATTTTTATAAAAACAGACCCCAAAAATCTTATTTTGTATATCTTCATTATAGACATCAGTTAACAGCCGATGTAAAATTAGTTTATTTCATTAGAGATATATTCTATCATGGATTGAAATATTACATATTATTATAATAACATTATAAAGGTGGAAAATTAAATTTAAAAATATAAAATATGCAATACATTAAAAACCATTCTTCCAAAAATACTCCTTTTAATAATGAATAATTTTAATCATATCATATTAATCATTATTTATCTTATCATTAAATTTCACCATTTAATGAAATTTAATTTAATGAATGTATTATAGATGATAAATATATATTTTTTACTAAATTATTATTTCAATATGATGTGATTCATTTTAGTTTATTTTTTAATTTAACTTAAGTTATAAAACCTAGTAGTATTTAAAAGGGAATTACATATTGAAATATCAAGGTGTAACATTATCCCCCACTTAAAGAAATGTTCTTTTATTAATTTTAACATACTCATAAAAAAATTAGGTTAACATGATATCCATAAAATATCATATATATATATATTATCATGAAAAATATCTTCATAATTACTACTTGCAAGTATATTATTTATTAATTGAAATATTTCATAAATTATTATGTTATATTATAACACTCCTACTTTTGAATGAGTTTTTAATTGAATTCCCTGATAGTTAGGATCATGTTTCCACATATGAATCAATAGATTTTTCATCCACTTATATGAGTTGAATAATTATTTTTCAATAAAGAATATGAGAAATATTACATACTTGATTTCATTACATACTATTAGAATAATTTAATTATTTTATGTTTTTTATGTTTTTGTAATTTATTCATTTGATTTTATAAATAATTAATAACCATGACATATTATTCATTTAGGAAGAACGAAAATCAAATTTTAAGGTATCATATTATCCATCTAATAATGATATGTTATTCCTAAAATATTTACCCACTTACTGATACAAATAATGTTGTGTGAGAGTAAAAGAAACATATTATAAAATGTTAATATTCAAATCATAAACATTAAAACTAGTTTAAAATAATTCATTTAATACCATTTCTAATAATTGATTGATACTAAAAAAATTCTTAGAAAAAATGGACTATTTCAATGCTAATAAAATTTATAACAAACATGATGAAACAATGGACAATATGTCAATATTAGAAAATATTTCAAAATATACTCATATTGTAAGTACATTATTATTATGTTTCATAATTGAAAACCACTTACATAAAGTGTTAAGGGATTATTCTATATCATGGGAAAATATAAAATAGTTTATTTAATATAGAACCAAATATTGCATGAGCTTATGATGAATGTACCTTCAATAATAACTTAATGGAAATCAACTTCTGTTGTAGAAATTTCATAATCATGGACATTATATCAATTAATATTCATATGTCACTTCCCATGATTTATGTACATATATTTTAGTTCCCCATCCCCATACAGTTTAATAACTTTACATTGCATACATATTTCTTTATATTGTATTCACGAGATGTATGTACCATGTCTATAATCTTCTGTTAGACTATTATCCCCCATAATTTAAGAACCATATTGTATCATTGCACAATTATTATATGTTTTAAGTTTTGTATTTCACTTATTCTCTTTCACTTCATTTATTTTTCTTTGGTTCTCATCCATACACTTCTTCAATTTATTCACTTTGAAAATATATTACAAGGAGAAATATTCTTTTATCCCAATGGAACATGATACCATATCATTATATGAATAAAAAATTTTAGAGATAAGTCCACTTCATAGGCTCTTCTTAATTCCCTCAATGAGGTAGTCAATATTAATTTTTATAGACTATCTATATTCTATAACATACATTTCTAGTCTCATTATGTTTTCATCAAACATAGTAACACATTCCTCTTCTATGTTAATTTAAGAAGATTCCATTCTTTTATAGGTTACCTATCTCAAGAAAATTTATTCCCCAAGAGCATAAAATTAAAATTATTCCATTCTATTAAATATATCGACTCATTCTACTTTTTATTTTGAATCAATGACCACCATTGTTCAACATACCCCTTTTATAAATACTTTCCCAATTTATCCTTCTAGATTTTATTTCATCTCAAATATATAAAAATAATAATAAGGGATATTATCCAATATTCATCCATCAATATATTAGTATTTCCATTAAATTACAGGGTTTTTTACTACATGAAGGTGTCCAATTCTATTTTATCAGGATGTGATTGAACATGTTGTTTCATACAGGCAAGTTTGATGGTCATCAGATGATTCAATTTCTAAAAAATAGTCGTAATATTCTTCACTCCAACACCATTCATGTTATCTTTCATTAAATATATATCATTACATTGATTATTAGTGTTTATATGTTTTCCATTACATCAACAAGGATCCATTTCTAAAAAATGGAATACCCATAGTTGTCTCATATCATTTTGAATTTTGAGCTATAACATAAAAATATCAAAAAATTATAAATTCTTTAGATTTATCTAAATTAACTTCCTATATATGTTGTTATAATATCATGTTCCCATGGGTCATATTCAACATTTTTTGAAACTAAATATAATAACATCAAATTTTGGAAACCAAAAACGTTTGATTACTTTATAAAATTGGTGAATGTTATAAGAGATCACATCTAAAAGTATCAAAAAAATTAATTTCATTTGGAGACTATATATATACATGATTTCATATTATATTAGAAACATAACTCATTACACATAAACATCATAAAAAATTATTATTATTTTAGTATTTCAATAAAATAATTCTAGGATTCATTTTTAGAACCCTAGGGAAATGAAAACCTAATAAAGCATGAGCATATATGCTAAATAATTGAAATCATAAAATAGTTGCAATCATGAATACATAAGGAATAAATAAATTTCTATAGTAAATAGTCAATTAATTTTCCAAACAATTAAAATAAATGTTCAAAAAATATATATATGGATTTAAATTTAATAAAAACCTGGAAAATAATAATTTATTTCTTAGGGATAGAATACATAATGATTGAAAACAAAATATTTCCATCATGTACTCTCCAAAATACATTAAACAAATCATAAATACCTCTCAACCAAGACATAATACATATATTTTTGTATAATACTCTAGATATATAAAATTGATTATCAATGGAGTCCAACCAATGCATCTATAGGCTATAATATGCCCTACCAATAACTCATACGCATCCAATGATTTACTAAAATATTGAATATTCAATAAAATATGTATTCAATGTGACATATTGACTGGCCCTTGTTGTATAATTTATTTTTCATGAAAATCAACCAGTGTAGAAATTAATACGCCCAAATGTACACTAGCTACAATGGCTTAACATTGTGGTAGTATGGGGTTGAACCCACAATTACCACCACGAAAAACTGGAAACATATCAATTAGAACCTGGTAGAATGATTCATCAAATGATACTCATGGGTTTTGTTTTCTTATATTAACATAGTTTGGTATTCCTTCATGAGATAGATATATATTTGGGTCAATTTTATGGCTTTTACTTTTTTTTCCAAAATATATATTGGGATAGAACTTTGGATTATTCATTGAGGAAATGAGAATGTAACTATTTTTTTGTCAAACCAATTGGATCTACTTAATAAAAAAACTAGTCATTGTTAATGTTTCAGTCCTGAAACTAGGTGAAATAAAAATATATTAAAGGGAATATAGAATTATAGGCTATTGGTCATTACCTATTTACCTCTAACTAGCTCAGGTTCCTTATATTGGCCTTCCCTGGATCTAGGTAGTGAAAAATAATTTGATAAACCAGAATAACAATCCGTAGTGTTACCATTGTTTTTATTTAAGAATTATATTATTTTAAAACTCCCCTACTCTTACCCACTAACCCTAGATGATTATTCTAACACGATAAATGTAATATTATTTGGAAGGGAAACTTTAAACATGCTTGACATGATAATCGAACATGTTGTACTAGATAAAGTAAGTATTAGATCATTTTAAAATCAATTAAGAAGTTAATATAATCAAATAAGAAGAAATGAAATATAGTAATTGAGGTTGAAAGAGAAATCCTAATTGAAATATGAATTATATCATGAAAAAAGACATGATTCTTTTGACAAATTACATCCATAAAAAGAAATAAAAATTCCATGAATGAATGGAAAAAAGTATGTATGGAATGTGAAAGGGAGTAAAAATTTCACTATGAAATAAAATATAGGGGTTTTCTACTATGTGCCTTAAATGGAATATATATAATCCCAAACATCTCACCACATATAAAGGTATCAGATTATGATATTTCATTAAGTGACTTCAACTAAGAAAATTTCACTATGTGTAATTCAAATTCACCTCATTTTCTCAGATCCACAAAAGTATCCAATATTATTATACCTATTAGATTTCATGGATTGAATCATTTTTGGGATAATAATTATAAAAATTCTCATCATGTTATGTATTTACATCTTTTATTGAAATATCATATATGATTCATAGGTTGTACCAATTTTGTGGGATGTCCTTTCGTTTTTAGGTGTCTGGTGATCATGGAATTGACATCATGAACAGTTCCCAT
The DNA here is from genome assembly GCA_963277665.1 of Viscum album. Taxonomy (NCBI): domain Eukaryota; kingdom Viridiplantae; phylum Streptophyta; class Magnoliopsida; order Santalales; family Viscaceae; genus Viscum; species Viscum album. The sequence continues at coordinate 135,768,516 of OY728161.1, read as the reverse complement.
AAAATGTAATTTCTAAAATTCATGAATCGACAATATAAAATCTTTTTAGAATTGGGTTCTTATATCCTAAAAAAAACATAACCCAATTCATGATCAAATAATTCATGAATAGATCTTAAAGAAATGTATCCAACATATATATATCCCATCAAATTCCCTTACACATAAATTTTTTTTTTCATCACAAAAATAATCTTCAAATGTATTCTAGTGGGAATAATTCTCAAATAAGAATTGTGCATAGTAGCCAAAATTTATAAACTGAGTTTTTATTATAAAAATAATTTCATTCAGAATACCTTATAAAATGATAGTCAATTATACCTCATAGTTAAGTTCTTTATTCATATGATTTTTTCTTTAATTACAATTTCACTACAATTTCAAAGAAGCTATACCCATATTGAAAATTATATCTCCATGAATTTTCACTCATAAATCTAGGTAAAATGAAACAGATGTTACGTGAATTCCAGGAATTAATATTCATAACTATAATCTTACAGTGGTTCTAACATACCTAATTTGTAAATAAGAATAGACAATTAATCATGAGGGCTTCATAAATAAGGTTCAAATTCATATGTGGATCATGGTATATGTGTATATTATAATAATATAGATAAAATGAGGGTAAACTATATAATATAATACCTGATTATCAAGAATAGTGCAGTTAAAATCCTCCATCCAGAATAAGGTATCTTAGTAATCCAAAATCTCGGTGTTGGTCTATGGATGTTTCTTAAAAGATCAATAATGTAACATGTTTTTTTATTTTCATTTTCCAATGTGTTTTCTAGGAAAATTATCACATCCATCAGCTAACCACATAAGATCAATGATATGATTCAATAGTATGGTAATGGTGATTTTAAACATTCCTAATACAGAATCCATATTAGTTTTTTTATTCATTAATTTTTATTTTATTTTAATTTTTAAACATGTTAATCATGAATTTTACATTATAATAACTAATAACTACTTCCCATTGATCATGTTAAAAAGTAACCACATATCTCATTAGTATTATTCATCCCATTTCCTTCAAAAATGAACATATCCTCCATACTTTTTCATCCTAAAATATTATAGTTATATCAATAATAGGGTAGGAAGGGAAAAATGGACATGTAACACTGCTTAATCCTGACAAGGTCAATCATTAAATCTATTGGATTATGAAAGATAAATGAGTATGTGGGTATCAGGATAAATTCATCAAAAAAAATTAATTAATAATTTATAATTATATATATTTATCCATAGCCTCAACAAGATTCCAATCCATGTTCTGATAGTTTTACATGCCCTGAGTATCTATTAAGAAATATTTATTGAAAATAATATTATTTTCTAGTTCAAAATCAATATAAGAATGTAAATATAAAACATAAGAAATCACTCAGGGCCTAAAAACCAATACAATTCAATCAAATGAAATTGCAACAAATGTGAATCAGAGGAAAACTGATGAACTCTTAAATCACTATAAAATTCTAAGTAGGATTAAAAAATGAATTTGAATTTTTTCGAACAATTGTTTTTATATTATCTAAACTTGCGTAATAATATTTCATGATAAATAATAATTTAAAATAAAAATATTTCATAGAATAATTGATAAAACAAATAATGTTGGGGTATTGATAATAAAGCTCAAGAATGACTCCCTCATACATTAGAGGAAATAGTTTCTAAACTGTTTTGGAATGTCATGTAAGAGCGAAAAGAATAGTAACATTTATAGAATAGGGATTAAAATTCAGATTTTAATGTAGGGAATTGATAGAATATTTTAATGAAGGAAATTCCTTGTGGGTGAATGATGAATACCTTAGGTATATGTGGAATCATATATAAAATAATAGAAAGAACAATTCCTACACTAGATAATAAATCATAACATAGTATATGACTAAAATTAAGGTATCAAGGAAACATATGTACATAATAGTTCAAAATAAAGGAACGTATGTATCATATTGAGAGGATCAGAATATAAATTAACAATGGTTGAACTATGAATAAGGATACATAAAAGCGAATGAAAAATTTAAATGAATTAAAATAAAGTATCTATAGCCTCCCATAATGCACTAACAAGACATTGTCATCTAGAAGGGTGGATAATGATTAGGTGGAGGGGTCTATTCACATATCTATCTTCTTCTACTTACTAGAAATTTTATCTATATCCTCTATATCATGCGGGAACTTGGTGAGGTTTTCCACATCTAGAATGGGCCGAATGATGTTCTCATGCTGTAGTATTATCATCTACGCATGTCATGGTGGTAACAAATTTACAATATAGAGATGAATCTTCTAGATCTATACCTATAATCTAGAAACTCAAGAAAATACCACATTTTGGAGGCCATATGGTTGTCCAACAGACTCATCGATTGACATTAATGATGTAATTGAATGATTCATATCTAAATATAAGAAGATGTAAGAATGAAAATATGAAATCCTTGAAGTCAAAAAGAATATATCCTCCATTGTATTTAAGAAATGATAAAACTAGGAATATAAAGTACTATGATTATAGAAATACACCCTTGATAGATTGAAGTGGGAAATGGGTATACATGGACATGACTAAATACTGTGGGCCGACACACTATTATCAACATCAGATATCCCTTCCTAAATAGTGGGTCTTTGAATATGCCCAACTATATCTATAATAGTTATAAAGTTAGGGGAATTTGGATCGACATCCAATGAAATTAAAATGTTGCAAGTAACTATCTTGGTCATAGTAGGTGGAGGGGAGGTTTCTATCCATAATGTGTCCACATATCCAGTAGTTGGATCAATGAAGGGAATCTCAGTTGCAGAATGTTAGGTGGGAACCTTTCCCCAACATGCATACTCTGTCAAAAACACTTGTTGGGAATAAGGGTCTATCAACTATGGAGGACGTCTACTGGGGGTGGATCACAGGGTGAAAATGGATGTCTTAGACGAGTTTGTTGCCTGAGGTGATCAGTGGGTAGATATAAGGCCTGTAAGTGGGGTGGTTTCCATAGACTGGGAAAAGTCTGAATAAATATTGATAAATATGCCTCTCGTTCACCAAAATAAATTTTAGAATAGCCCATATGTCATTGTTAAATGGTGTTGTAGGTGTATAATGGAATAGGGTTGGTGTAGTGGTTGGAGTAGGTGAATATGGGTGGGATGGGGTAATTTTTGTAGCTATAGAAGATGGATAAGAAGAAACTGATGGTCGGGCATGGGTGGAATATAGCTCTACAAACTGAGGAGCTTGAGAACAATGAGGTAGCTCTTCATTGACCACTTCATAATACTCAAGGGAAAATTTTTAGTATCCCCCAATCATCTGAGGAAGCATCATATTCCGGATCAAGACGAGATTAATAGACACCATATTCTCTATAGAGTAAATAGGGTCACTAGCATCAAAAACAAAATGATGAAATGAATTATGAGTAATGAAACATCCCCCATCAATGTATCATGAGTTCACCATGTATGGGCCTCATAGTGGAGAGAGACTGGTGATCCATTTTGAGGAAAGGTCCACCCATGGAAGAAGTTAATATGAGAACCTCTATTTGCGTCATTGTCTCATGAGTGTATCTACTCTCCATCCATGCATGGGTGAGATATCAATGTAGTATATGTAAGGTGGAACCTCAAAGTTGGGTTATCATTACCATATGTATGCCATGAAAGTTATTGGGTCTTGCGTTATCAAATCCCAGCTCTTTGGACTGTCTTCCTAGTTTAGATCACTCTGTATTGTATTCTAAGAAGGTTAATACATGAAATTAGTGGTATAAGTAAATATAACCACACCAAACTATCCCAATGTAATATCACCTGGATGGCCACCAAGATAAAAGGTGACGTGTGATATTTAAAAATACACCATGGACAAGAACTCTAATTATATCTCCAAGTATGTCTCCTCAAGTACCTCTATAATGGTTGATAGGAGAATCCATCCAATGAGCTCTAATAACTCCCCATGCACAAGGACCCCCTCTAGGATGGAAAGATCAAGGGTCGTTCTATTCATTATGGGATTCACTTATATACAAATAATGTGAACATGATAATAAGGATCTGATGATTTAAGGCAGGGGCTTATGTAAGGGTGATTGGTAGTTCCCTACAATGGGATGGATACAATGTTTAAATGGTCACAGGCTATGGGGTGGTAGATATGGATACATATGATGGAGGGGAAGTATGTGTGGGTGTCAGTGGAAGATCAAACACTTGTTTTTTGTCAGATTAGGTTATTTGTGTTGGACATCATGTTTGGATGAAGGGGCAGTGATGGTTGTTTTATATGATATGATGTCATCATGATGAGAACGTAGGTGAATTAGAGGAACTGGTTAAAATCAATACAACTCATAGGTAATGTGTAAGCTTGATGTATGAGGGGTGGGAGGTAGTGTGAAATAGGGTGAGGCCAACAATTTTAGCACATGATAGGGTGTTGGTGGTTTATCCCACGGTCCCAACACTCATATCCTAATAATTCATCCTGAAATTTTAACATCATGTACATGTTATATGACATGGAAAAAATTTAAACAGAATTTTTTGGTCCCACACATATTAATATCATGTAATGTTTACATGATTGAATTATTTTATTCATGAATAATTTGGGGAATATCCATTGATATGTTTCCTATGTCATCAAACCTTCATAAAGATAAGAAAAATTATGCAAACCAAGGGAACCTATTATAGGTTTCCTCTTATTCAGTGCTTCATTTAACATTGAGAGCTACACTTAGACATAATGTTAGAATAATTTTAAAGGAATAACACACCCTTCTTGTAATTTTTCTTGATAATATTTTAATCATTATCCATTAACCATAATAGTTATTCATTCACCTATAATTATTTCAGTAATTCCATAGGGAAAATATTGATATTTCAAAATGACATGACCATAGGGATTTTAGTTTCCCTAGAAAAATAATTTGAAGGTAATTAAAGATTAAAAACATGTCCCTTTTTGTTAATACCCATCACAAAATATATTGGTCATTCCATTTATTTTTTTCCTTAAAAATTTTGTATTTTTTTAGCATCCCTTCTAATCTGATCCATCTCATCCATTTAGAGTAAGAACATTTTCAACGATTTTTTCGAATTGAAGTATAATATATTTATTTCCCACTAAGAAATTTCCTATAATTTGACTGGTTGGTGATAGGGCTTCACGTAATAAATTCATAATAGTGTTTTACAGTGGTTGTTTTATACCTCATGTGACATTTCCAAAGTGAATCATTCTATTTAAGACTCTAATTATTCATACTTGTATATAATATCTTCTCCATAGTTTTTTCATCTCCTGATTGGAAAATTATACTGTCTTTATAGTCTTTGGGTGGTAAGGAGTTTCAGTGTTGTATGTAATTCCATATTTTTCAAGAATACCTTTAACGATTGTATTTTAAAACTGTGTTCCCCATTCACAAAAAAGTAATAAAAGAAATCCAAATCTATAGAATGTTTTTCTCCTTTGAAAATTCATGACCAATATTTTTGTATCATGGGGGGTGACCTCAATTTATACCTAATTTGAACATAGTACAAACTAGATTGGTTATAATAATTTCTAATGGAATTGTGGAATGGTTCTATTAAATATATTCCATATACATTGAAGACTTTGAATTCATGGATAAAATTCTAGTCATTTTCAATTCAGTTTCCAATTTTTCCCATCAACTAGCATAAATCGAAACAATTTACAATGATACTCGCATCTGGATGTCGTGAAATACAGAATAGTACACTCTGTATGATCATGGTTATAGTTTTCTAAGGCACATGATTTCCTTTATATGGATACATGTGAAATTTTTTAACATGATGTAAATATTATCCTCTTGGACACAAAATTGCATCAATCCATCAACACAATTATTAAATAACAATATCTCATATTAGTAGTATCATAATGAATCAATTAAAACTTATTCTTCTATTAATAAGATAAGTGTGGGTACCATGATCTTATGTAAATATTAATCACAATATCCAAAAACCATGATCAGGAATTTTTATATATATTAAAAATTATTTCATCAAGAAAATAATCCTCTATACTTCGATTTTTTTCCTTTAAACTCGACATTACATGTTTAGATAAGTGGTCATAAATGACATATTTAATTTATTTTGTGTATTTTATAACTATGTAAAATTTTTACAATAATAGGATCAAACGTTTTATATGCTTGTTATCATCATTTTTTCACATGTATTTCAATGTCGCAAGATCTCAATACACCATCACATTAGAAAGCATGAGATATGAGTAATCATTTTCAATATAAATGACCACTAAAATTAATACCGTTTATGTGGTCGTATAATAGAAATGGGTTTAATTTATTGAATGGAAGGAATAATTAATAGGGAGAATATTTTTTTAAACTATTATCATAAAACAAAACCCGGATAGAAATTTCTCTCTTTCACATTGATTTAAAATTATTATCCCTATCAACTAAAACTATGATAGGTGTAGAAAATACGCTATTTTTCATATTGTTGAATGCCAACTGAAATACATTACTGAAATCAAATGTGGTGTCCATAGAAAATTATTTTGTTATTGGGAGGGATATTCTTGAAAAATCATTGATGGATCGGAAATACAATCTTGTTTCTCCCATAAAATTATATAAAAATTTCAATATCATTTGATCATGTAAATATTAATTCACCTTTATTTTTTCTAAATTGACTACCATTACATGGTTTTTTATTTTAGTTTGGAGGACTATTCCTCTTTCGATGGTAAAATAAACTCTTTCTCAGATTCATAGCAGACAAATCTATACATAGCGGTGAGAAAATAACTCTATATTTCTTGGTAAGACATTGAAAAATAATTTATTTAAATATAAGTCATCGATGAAAATCATTGAAAAATCCTCCATTATATCAGGGAAAATTTGTGTCATGAACCGTTGAAATTTCACCAATGCATTTCATATTCCCAATGACATCCACTAATAGTGTAAGGTTTTGACATAATATGTCATCATGGATTATGAAAAAACTATCGGGATTACAAAAATTTGATTGTATCTGAAAAATAAATCCATAAAATAATAGAATCCATCACTATAAATTATTTCCAATATGTAATCCATTAATGGTTTCAGTTGGGATTAATTTAGCTTCGTTATATTTAATAGCATTAAAGATTCCATTCTTAGAGAAGACTTGTAGGAGGCTCACCTACTGACTATTAGATGTATAAAATATTATAACATTATTGATAAGCATCAGAACATACTCATTGAAAACTACTTTCATTGGTGAAGTGAGTCTCCCAAAATGGAAACCCTGATCTTTATTACACATTAATTCTTGATTTAATACATAACAATACAAATAATGAAACCCATAAGATAAATAATAATATTTTCTTTTGAAAATTAGGTCCATTATACTATAACATAAAAATTTGGGGTACTTTAGCATTATGGAAAACTTCGTTAACATGCTGATAATACTCCATCATTTTTAAACTACATGGGATGGCCTAGGGACATACATAATAAAATGTTTAGATATAAAAACTAGTAAGTGAAAAAACAAATCATAACATGAAATGGGTTTTAAATGGTAGACGTTAGTCATTTCTATCTCACATAAAATGAGTGTGAGTCATAAACACGAATAAAGAGGCATGATATCACATCATGAAATAATGTAAAAATGGTTATATTGAGATGACATTATACTTGAAATCATTAACATAGTACCAGGATAACTACAATAACAAAATAAAATAGTTAAAAATGTCCCTTGATGGATTATGTTCACTTTCTATTTCCTTTTATAATGTTTAATGAGACTCAAACATTGGACAAGTCATAGGAGAGCTATTTGGGTGCCCCCATCATAATCATATAATATACATGATTAATTTTTCAATATAGATCATATAAAATAAGAACATATTTCATCACATCTAATTCAAAGATCAAGGTGGGTTGAATATATACATTGATTTCTATAATTAATAAAGTATAGGTATGACTAGTTGAATTCCATTGAATGGAAATAGTGATGTAATTTAAAAAAATGGTTTGGCAAGGAAAAATCATAGTGAAATTTTTGTAGAAGAACAACAGTACATAAATAATCATAAAATAGCTTAATGATCGATACAGGGGTCCCTCATCATTTGGGTATCAAAGGCATTATAATACCGATGAAACAAAAACATATACCAATAATAGAAATTGAAAATAAATGGCATAAAAATTAAAATATACCTAAATAATGATAGGAAGGATAGGAACCCTTACCATTATAGGGTGATTCCAAAGGTTTTAGAGGATCATATTGAGTTCTTGGGGGAAACATAGGAGGAATCTAGAGAAGGTTGGGTAGTGTAAGTACATTATTTAATGTTTTTATTTAATTGGATAGGGATATATGGTGGGTTAATATATAAAATGATAAGGGTTTCATTAATATTTTTCAAAGATCAGTTTTGTTCCCTATATAATAAATTAACCAAAAACAAAAACATTCTCAACATTTCTTCCCAAGGTTTATTTTAAAAAGGGCTGGTTTCATTTATTTTATAATTTCAAGGTCAATGACATTAAATATTCAGCCATGGGGATGTGGATGTGACTCATGTTTTAATGAAAACTGCATAATAACTTAAGATATAATATAGGTTTGGAAGATTTCTAATGTCTTTATAAAATTAATAAAATAACCAAAGAATCACATTATTTTTAATGGGAAACATATATTTGGTCATGTATAAATTTTAAATCATTTATCACAACACTCTTGTGTCATTATCAGGTCATAATAGCTATAATATATTTATCTAATATTTAATCATTACCTGAAAATTTGATTATCTCATAAAAATATGAAATATTATCTAGAATATAGTTTCGACATTTTGATTCCAAAATTCATATTTAATTTATAATTTTTTTCGAAATATGTGAATTTTCTCCTTCAAACCAGAAATTGTAATTTATTGAGAAACAATGGGTATTTTAAAATAATAATTTTTGAACCCTTTTAAAAAAATTGATTTGACTACATACAATTTTATTATAATTTTTATTTAATAAATCTAAATGAATTTAATTATTTTACTGAAATATTAATTACTTCTAAAATTAATGAATTCATCAAAATGGAATGTCTTAATTGAAATTTTATACTACAAAAAAACAATTTTTATTATTCTATATCAAAATAAAAATCATTTATTATGTAGAAAGGTAAGAAGATAAAATAATAATTTTACTATTGAAAAAATTAAATTTATTAATCATTAGGGTACTCATACATATCCAGTTATTATACAAGAATTCTCTCTAAGGTTAAGGTTTGTGATGGTTATATTTTCATGGGGTGGTTTGGCATACATGGTTAGGGAAATGATCACATTGAGCTTTAATTTCTCCCATAAATGTTTTTTCTCATGGTATAGTTGTTGGATCATAGATTGGGATTAGTTATTCTCAAAGCCTAGTGATGAAATAACCCATATAATCTATGGTAAATGGTCTTTATATGAAACAATAATACTTGTCAAGACCACCACATTACTTGTCTGTGTTAATTGGATTTATCAAAATCCGATATTTATTATAATCATATAAAAATTTTTAACAATACTTTATCAATGGTTATAATGTTTAACAGTGTTTTGAATATGAATAGATAAAATATAACCAATGAACTGAGTTTTATTTCTACAACCATAATATATAACAGTCCATTTTATTCAATCCCAAAGGGATTTTTTTTTAAAATATCGTGTAGTTACAATATTTCCCCCTTTAGATATTTTTTCATCAAAATTATCCTTGAACACACTAAAATAGTTTAGGGAAATTATATTTCATCACCTCATCAAGTTCCCAAATTTCATATTTAAACTTTTGGTAACTTCATATAATATTAAAATGTTACATTTTCATATTTCATAGAATGTTGTCTCTATTATCTAATATTTTCACCAGATGCGCCTCATATAAATGATCATTCTCTAATACTACAACCTCATGATTATCGACATGTAACATGTCTACTATGTCCATACTCAAGAGGTTAACAAGGAAAAAATCATATATATTTTATAAGTTATGTGGGAGTGTTAGTTGATAGGCCACCACTCTAATGTGATCAAGGATCTAAAAGGGACCAATGTATCCTTGATAGAGCTTTCTATTCTTCCACAAGCTCATGAAATTATTACATGCATATTAGTCGTGGAATAACTTATCTCCAACATCAAAATCTAGGTCCAATCTAAAAAGTTTAGCATAGCTCTTCTATCGACTCTGAGCATCCTTGATTTTCCATTTAAATGTTTTGACATTTTGCACCATTTCCTTAAATCATTCCTGACCTACCAGTTTTTTCACCAACTTCTTCCCACCATGATGGTGTTTTTACCCATTTAAATAAAGGGATTACTAAGGGTAATTTTGTTTCGTCAATGGATACAATTGTTGTATGTGAACTCGACCAGATTATGATGATTATCCTAACCTCTTTTGATTCCCATAGAGAATTCTCTTAACATTTCCTTGAGTGTGTTGATTGTCTATTAATATTTTCAATGTGTGTGAGGGAGATAAGATGTGATGAAGTTCAACTCATGAATTTAGATAACATTGGACACTCTACCATGTCTTGGATATAAATATTGGGCCTCTATAAGATATAATTTATGGTGGTGCTCTATGAAGACTCATCAATTATATAATGTATATACCTTCAATTTTTTGCGAGAAGTCCAAAAAAACATCAATTAAATGAGAAATGTATAAAATACAAACCTATATAACTCATATAGCATTATTTAATTGTGATGTCTTCAATATACCATTGACAATGTCCGTGGTTATTTTTTCCCATTTCCTTGAAGGTATGTGTTATGGTTGTATAATACCACTAGATTTTATCCTTTTATCCATCACCTAATGATATAAAACAAACCTTCATGTATATTCCATAATCTCATTCATTTATTCCCACCAATATTTCTCTCAGAGATCTCGATAAATAATTTTTCTTCCTAGGTGTATGGAAAAACTCATGCTTCTTGAATCATCCAGGATATTTTTTTCTAACTCATAATTTGTTGGTATGAAGAGTCTGGATCCAAATCATATAACAGCTTCATCATTAATTTTGAACATTGAGAATTTCAACTTTCTTATAGTGTCCTCATTTATTTAAATTTCAACATAGTCTCTTTGATCATCCATTATCTCTCAAAAAGGGATGGTTGAGAAATAATTTTTGAATTTATTGAGGATTTTCATTCATGTATGATTCCCACATCCATACATTTCACATCTATTAAAATCAGATCCTTTTCATTTTTCATAAATTATAAAATTAAAATATCATATCTACTTATAGAATATCACATGTTTTTTAATTTCCTAGGATGGTAGTGGTTTGAGATATCAATACATTAATCAACTATAACTATATTTATAGGAGAATATTCTAATAATTCTGTTTGAATATATAATTTAAGCTCTTATTATCATATATAAATCATACTTCTCCACAGAGAGATAATTCCTCTATATTTTCAATGAGAATATTAGTGTGGGTAACTGTAGATCACGTGTTGGGTAGTTCTTACATGACCATTTAATTTTATTGAGTAATATAATATAACTTTTTCATTATTTATTAGCACGCAACCCATGACCTTCTTCAAATCATTAATTTATACCACAAAAAGTTACCCATTTTTGGGTATCATAAGTTCAAGTGTAGTGATATGCATCTTTTTGAAATCCTTGATGTTTCCTTCACATTATGTATACTAAGAAATGACTCCCTTCCATGTTATAATGGTTAATGTTTTCTAAAATCGAGATAACTTATTGAATATTAGACAATAGTAACCATTTAATCCATGAAAACTATGAATTTATATAATATTTTTTGGGACTTGTCCATCCTCCAATTACCTATATTTTTTTCTGATAAAATATCCCTTCTCTTGTGATGGAATTTCTTTTAAATGTTACCTGTTCTAGCTATATGTTTTATTGTGAACTCAAAAACACATTAATGAGGGACACCCAAAAAATCATTTAGAGATGTGACAACATATTCCCTCACAATTGTAATGTATAAAATGATGATCTTTTCTATAGTCTCAATCATATTAGCTATATATTATTACACATAGGGAAATAATATGCATGCTTTAGAAGATTATACAATACAATATTAATCCTCCAACATGAAAATTTATAGAATCGAATGGTAATTATTGGTATAGAGGGTGAATTAATTATCCTAAAATTTTAATTTTCATTTATGAAAGGAAACCCATTCCATAACTAGGATAACATAAAATTACACTAATTTTAGAAAAATATGATTTTCAAGAACAAAAATCCCACAAACATAAAGAAGTGATAAAAAAATCATAGATGTTTATTTTCAATGATGTCAAATCATTTTGGGTGGTGACTCGTTGTTCGTAATAAACTAACAAGATACACAAAATGCGAATAAATTGAAATAAAACATGACATACACTACTCTGAATTAGAAGTTACATGTACTTAATTCATCATGATCATCTTAGAATAGTATATTCTTTGTTCCCTTTTTTAGATATTATTGGTGATCATCATTATTTATAGCCCTTTGAAAGGTTTATTGGATTAGATAGTTCCCAAATACTCCACATTAATGAAAATGAACTATATATGGTACCTTTTATTGTAACTTATTCCCATACATCAAGTTATTAATTTTTTAATAAAAATTGGGTACATTATGCCATATCTTTACACTCATAAAATATCTCATAGTTCCTTTTTATAATTTCCCATGGTACCAATTCTATAATTTATTTTCACAAAGGAATTTGGGTATTCTTTCCTTCATCAACTTTATCAGATGAACTACAATGAGATTAAATCCTTTTATTTTTTATTTCATTGTACAATCAACTATGTTCTATTTATTAATCATGACATTGGATAACTGGTTTGTTATAATTACGAGATACCTAATATGATCTCCCATATTTTTAGTCATCTATTTTGGGAATTAACCATATTGTCCTTCATATTTGTTATCTATTAGGTTCATCCTATATCCATCCACTAACTAGAGTAATGGAAAATTTAGAGATTAGTAATTTGAATGTATTAAACATATAAATGGGAATATAATAACATTGAAGTGATAATTTATAAATATAATGTATTTACATAAATTATAGATTTCTAGAAATCAATATATGTTATCCATTATTGATTTTATAACATAAAATATTATTTATTTGTTTCCTAAAATAATGGTTTTCAATGAGAATATAAATTTACCAAATCATATCTTTTAGGAGTCGCAAACTAGGTTTTCATCAAAGCCAATTTTCATGCACCAGTACTTGATTGAGACTATCTCAATACGGTATTTAGGGTGTTATGACTAGGCATGTCTATTCTAGAGCCACATTGACTATTAGTATCCAGTCATGGATTTGTTTTCATAAAAACAACTTACTCAATATATTACCAAAATATAGGGATTTATTCTTATGATTATTATTATCCATAAGGATTTCTCATAATTTTTATAATCTGGATCTAAAAATCACTGAAAATTATTATGATAACAAATATGAAAATTTTGTCATTATAAAGCATTAATTCATTATTTTTTTCATAATAATACACACAATAAAACCCAAAACATAGATAAATATTGTTTATTTTGGCAGTCAGAGATATTACATTACAACTTAAAAACATGGGATACAACATTATTTTTGAAAAACTCTTCAACATTTTCATAATATTCCATCATTATGAAAACTAGATACCTTAACATGGAGACATACATAAGAAAGTGGTGATCTGTAAATCCCAGTAAGGTAATACAAAATAATGTCATGAAAAGTTATTACACATTATAAAATATGATTTTCAATCATACATGAAAGTGGAGAGACTCACAATAATGAAGTCATTGTGTGATATATCCTGAAAAAATAAAGGAGAGATGGGAATATAGAAACAAAATTAAACCTAACATCATGAAAATTGGTCAAATCTATACACCATGAAAAAATAAAATGCTAGAAAAATCCCATGATGTATTAGGTTCACTCCATAATCGCTTTTAATAAATATAATTATACTAAAACATTAACCAATGCACTGAAGAACTATCTTGGATCACACATCATAATCGTATCATATACATGCATTAGTGTTCCACAAAGATCATATATCATATGAAAATATTTCTTCACATTTAATTCATAAATTACATGGTGTGTAATAAATACATGGAATCCCCTAATAATTTAATTATAGGTATGTCTTGTTGAATACCATAGGTCTTAAATAATGGTGGTATTCACAACATGGTGGTTTAGCATTGAAAATTGTAGTGAAATTTTGGTATCATAATGATATTACATAAAGGTTCATAAAATGATTTAATGGAAAGAAATGTGTATGCCATAGTTTGGGAATAAAATAGTTAGTACGAGTGATTTGAAAAAACATCTCCCAATATTCGTAATTGGAAATACAAATCATAAATAAGGAAAAGATTCTAGAATAAAAGAGAAAATGATATGATATATTACATTGAGAATGTGATTCCAAAATATTGGTAGGATCATTTTTATAGTATCAAGTAACCATGGGATGAATCTAGAGAGGTTAAGTCTGAATAATGACATGATCAAATGTTTTTGAGTGAAGTGGAAGTGGAGATTGAGTGGTTTTATATTGTAAAATTACAGGTAGTCCTTTATTATTTCTCAAACATTGGTTTTAGAACCTATATACAAAATTAATTAATACTACAAACTGTACCCTAGTTCATTCACATGGTTCTTATACAATAATAATTGTTCAATTTTTTTTTAGTTCATTGCCCGAACACAGTTAAATATTATCCATGGGGATGTGAAACTGATTCAAGTTCATAACAAAATGATTTTAAGACCATAAAATATAATTGAGTTTTTTGTGGAATTATAAAATAATCAAATAACCAATAAATAACATTACTTTTAATAGAAATAAAATATATGGTCGTGGATACTTTTTATTTCATTTATCACATCACTTTTCTATCATAATGATTTTATAATATGCATCATATATTTATAGTTTATATAATTTTAAACCAAAATTCAAATGTATAAGAAAAATATGAAAAATTAAATATTGGATTATTTTGAAATGTTGATTCCAAAATAATTATATTTATTTTTTTAAAATATAATTTCCGTATTATGTGAATTTTCACTTTTAAATAAATAATCTCCATTTATTGAGAAATAATGGGTTTTTTCATGATAATAGTCTTCAAACCCTTATAGAAAATAACATTTTAATTCAATAAAGTATATTATTATTTATTTATAGTCAAATTTAAATAATTATATTATTTTATTAAAATAACATTTTCATCTGAAACTCATTAATTCGTAAAAAAGTAATGCCTCGATTTGAATTTGATATTACCAAAAAAATATAATATCAGTTTTATTGTATCAAAATAAAAATCATTAATAATGTAACCATAATTAAAATTAAATATAATCATTTACATATTGAAAATATAATATATATATTCATATTACTAGGTTATAGATTCATAGTACTATATTGAACTATCAATCACCCTAAGGGTTCAGATCTCAATTACAATATTTTCATACGGTGTTTCAGCGTACATTGTTTGGGTTATAATCTTGAAGAGAATTAACTTCTCCCAAATATGGTTTCACTCAATATTTATTTGTTGTATATCCTATTGATATTGGTTAAATAACATTCATAGATATGTTATTTCCCTCAGAAACTCTGATAAATGGGATTCAGATGGAATGATTGAACTGGTTGAGGTCATCCCTTCTGTTGCATGTGTTAGTTGGATTTATCAAAATCCAATATTTGTATTAGTCATATTATGACTATTTAATGACTATATTATCAATATTTATAATTACTAATGATATTTTATATCCGATATAATATAATAAAACAAAATAGGTTCATGTTTTTTCTATAACAATAATACATAATCGAGAATTCAATTCAATCGCAATGGGAATATAATATATAAATATTAGGTTCGTTACACATGTAGGGTGGACAATTTGGATTATAAACTTCTTCTAAAAAATTTATATAGTGAAAATCATGGGACTGATACCCTATATATCAGCTACACCCTAGTTAAGTGTGTTTTTATTCCTTCTCTAGAAGTCAATGAATTAGTCTTATTGTAGTTGATTCAAATCTATATTGATGATAATTGGTGATGTTTCTATAGTTTCTTGGAATGAGTACTTTAATGTGTTTGGTGAGGAATTTTATTCTAATGTAGGTTTCTTAATGACTAAGTGTATTAGTAGTGTAATGGTATCCCTTTTTCAAATGTTCAATATAATTCACATCCTCAAAATAAATTCCCTCATATTCCTCAGGAGACATGGCCTCTCTATCATCCTCAATGGTCATATAATCAACATCCTCACCAGTCTGAAAATTTCATTACAATAAATTGAATCGCTACATTTTCTGGAGGATTTCACTAAATCAAGCACTACTTGTTCATAGTCAACTAATTGAATCATCCTTCCCTATTTCAAATAAATAAAAACCTTTCAAGTTTTTAGAAATGTTTTCCTTATATTTATGGGGACATCTCTTACATCCACCATATCCAAGATAATTAAATTATCAAACAAATTGAAATTACCAAATTTGACTAACACATTACCGAGAAGTCCTCAATGGTATATGATTGATCTATTAGTTATTTTACGTTCACTTCTTGTTGGTATCAATTCATTAACTCTAAATTTTTTGTGATACTCATAGGCAAGTTTTTGATACTTTCACAAAGGTTTCAAATGTATTTTCAATATTTGAACGTTTCAAACATCTATAAATTAAAGAAGCTTATGGGGTACTGAATCATTGATGGGATATTATAGTGAATGAAATTTATGAATTTATCCTTCAATGATATAGCTCATAGATCTTATATTTTTATTTTATTGTAGATAATTTTATTCAAAAAAATTTATAACGCCCTCTTTAAAAGAGATATTGATGTGTAACATCATAGAAATCTAGTAAAAAAACATTTATTGTCCCACTATATTTCCTTGTATTATTATCTCAATAAAGGTATGTGGTGTTTAAAATAGAGTTAATTCCACCTAAACAAACTCCATTGCTACATGTTCTTGTATCAGACATTTTTCATTTGGTATTCATTACAAATTTCATTCTTTCCTATCATTTTGTGGGAAATTATTTCAATGTTTATAATGGTGGTAGAATATGTTTTAGGATATTATATATTCATGTCCTCTATTATAAAAGGATACGAAAAATTTATCATTTTACTGCTTCTATGAAACACACATTTAGACTCATCTCTATGATGTGTCTAATATTACTAAGAAACATACCTAGTAATCAGTCTAAAATATTTTTGGATATTTGTGCCACATGGTTATAAATATTTCAGAGGGAATACCTCTAATTATACATATCAGTTGCATTGGTTTTTGTCTTATGATCCTATTTCTGAATAACAATGGTGACCAAGTACTCAATTTTTTATTACAGAGGTGGTTCTTTTTGTGGCTTCATTGGTGTGACATTCATCAACTATTATTGGGATTTAAATTGTTAGCTTCCATTCAAAAAATTATGTTGGTGAAACTATCTCTTAGTTTAAGCTACTAGATTATGAATTGGCTGCCCAGGTGTTCCCTGATTTTGTTATAGTGATTTCCCACTCATTTTTTGTTACTAAGCATGATTTTTATTGCAGCTATTGATTTGGTTTTTTTTGATAATAATGTTTCAAGTATTGCTTGGAATGATTTAATTTTTGGGGTTTTATTCTAATTTATGAAATAAAAAACATGATTTAGGGGATCTTTTATTCCTCCCATATAATACATACATGGATGTGGGCTTTCAAACTATTCATTTTCATGGATTTTCATAAAAGTGACAGTAGGTGGAAATGTTGGAGATGATAAAATAAAATTTTATATATTCTTTTTAAGGGATTAAACTTGTGATAAAAGGTAGGTATTATCTTCTACCTAATGAAATCCATTTCAATGAAATTACTGGTCACTCTACCACAAACATTTATTGTGGTATATTTTATCTAAAAGTGATCTATTATCTTTTATCATCAAGACTAAGAGTCTTCTAGTATTAGTAGTGTCCACAATAGTTTGTGATGATGATTGAAATCATTTGTAGAATGTTTTCAGTTGTTTCCATAAATCAATTTTGTGATGTTTTCACTTATGATTGAGTCCCTTAATTTGATCTCAAGCATCTGAAGTTATTTCTACAAACACCTGGGAAATGTTATGGATTTCCCTGGACATATCTAGTTTTTTATATGTTAGAAATTTTTTTAAGATAACTTTTTATCTAATTCATCTAAAGTCAAAAATAGAATGTGAAACTTGGATTTTGATCCAATCCTTGGATATATCACACATGTAAAAGGATAAAACACTAAGTTTGATAGCATCACAAATTATAACATGACTTCATAAGGTGTTATAAACATATAGGAAACCTAAAATATTATGATGTAGATCTGTAATCATAATTCCATAGAAATTTCCTAGATTATATATCATATGAATGAGACCATGTAAAATAAATAAGGTATGCACCTAGAAAGCAGGGAGAAAAATGATGGTTACAACACCACTACTACATAGAAATCTATAATCCATGATTGTTCTATCCTATAGGAATGGTCGCTCTCCTAATTTTCTAGGTGGAACATATATTAGATTTTGAGAATTAGGTTATTCAATGTTTTTCTGTTTATTCGTATTTCAATGATCTTATGTAGATAATTATATTTCAATATTATGATAAAATGTAACCAATTATTGAGCATCAAAGCTCCAATATCGAGTCAATGGACCCTAGAGGAATGAAACTGACATTGGTTCTACTCCATGTGTCGAAGTTGAAAAAATAAAGGATAAAGGGAAAATATGGTGTGAGTTAATCCGAAGTTCACAATGAATTTCACTACACAAAAGAAATATATAGTCTCCAAAAATGAAAACTAAATTTGACCAGAAAATGAAACTTCATTGAATCCTTATAGGAAATAATTAAATTTTAAATTTATAAGTCCCCATTTACACTAGCTACAATGATGTAGAAAATTGGTATTGTGGGGTTGAATCCATAGGTACTAGGTAGAAGTATTGTAACCTAGTGATTAAAATATAGTAGAATGATTCCTCACATGAATTTCATAGTTTTTGGTTTCTATGACTAACACCATTTTGTGTAACATAATGAGAGAGAGATCAGGGATATTTTTTGCGATTATAAAAAGGTATTCCTAAATCTAGAATGAGAATATCCAATAGTATAGGCTTCATAGTAGTATAAATGTATCCAATTTGATTTGGTCAGAAAAAATTGGATCTACATTAACCAGAAATTACTCTTTGGTCATTAGCTAGTCAATAACCTATGTGTAATAAGATTAGATTCAGGGAAAAGACACCATAGGATATTGGTCTGAACATTCTCAACTCCAACTGGGTTAGTTTCATTCGATGGAAATTCCCCTAATAATGGTTTCCCAACAAAATGATATTTAAAAAAAATCATAACCTAACAACTATTCAAATGGTTAACAATGTTGTGAATGAAGGATTCATTATGTCTAAAACACACATACCTTCGTCCACTAACCCTATCTGATTAGTATTGCATTATATAAATGATGTTATATAGAAATTAAACTAAAAAAATTCATGTAATGATAATTAGATGTTTCATAATAGAAAAATCCAAGATAAGATCAATTTTAAATCCACCAATTAATTACATAAAACAATGAAAATGGATGGAAATTCATCAATTAAGGATGAAATAGTAATCATAATTGAATGAGTTATCATATCATGGACAAGAAATCCTCAATCTCTATTATAATATAATGAAAAAAATAAATTTAAAAGTAAATATATATTGGAAAAAATATTGTTCAGAACAAGATAGGTATATATTGTAAGTGAAAGAACAAAAATATAGAGGTCTTGAATTCTACACCTCCTCTGGAATATATATATATATATATAAGTAGAAAATTTTTGTGAAATTAAATTTTTTTTCATGTCAAAAAGATTCATTGCGTGACATATTCTATGAATATTTAATGAATTTTAATGTAAATTCACATCCCAAATTCATATCTGCAAAAGTATCCCATGATATTTCAACTCCTGGATTTCAGAGCATGAATCTTCTATGGGTTCAGAATTTAAAACATTCACATTATTCAATATAATCACATCATGTGTTGATTTTTCTTAGAGGATTCATGTATTATAAGATATTCATGGGGGTTTCCTTCAAGTTGCAGGGTTACTTTGATCAAGGAATTAATTTAATAAACACGTATCATGATATATATTGTCTAAATTATGGAATTTATTATGGATCAAAATTTGAGCATTTATTTCCTATTTCCTTCATAAATAAACATAGCTGATTTTATTTTTGTATAAATCATGAATAGAAATTAAATAATTTTATTAATACATATATACATTATCACATTTTAATTATTAAATATAAGTATTGAATCAAGTATATTGAATGTCAATTTTCCCTAGTCAATATACTATCATAATCATATGGTATATAAAAAAATAAAATGGATCACATTATTAGAGAATAGCGCCAATGTGTCATAATTTTATTAATGTCCAATTTTCATAGATTAATGTATAATTATAAAGGCATTACAAAGTCTCTTTTAAAGTATGAAGAAATGCCTTTTTCTTTGGGAAATTTTTATTAAAAAAATAAAAATTCCTAGAATAATAGAAATAATATTTTATTTGATAAAATAAAAACAAATTAATGTAAATATGATAATGAAAAAATTTCAATGTGGAATGAAAAAAATGTAAAGTCATATTCTTAAATGAAATCAATTTTTTACATTTTTTAATGAAATTCAAAATTGACTTATATGGAAATAATTGAAATGATTACATTATAAAAATTTATAAAGAATTTGAAAAGTTGTTTAAAATTAAATTTATCATATTTTTATGTATAATTTAGAGCACTCTTTAATAATTTTTAAATATACAGATATAGAAAGAAAATAATTTAAATCATTTAATGCAATGATATAATAAAAATCCCTTAATGATTTAAAATAAAAAATGACATTTGTTGAAATAACTTGTTTGGGAACATAAAATATCATGTGTCTGGATTGACTCATTATATATTGTTTTGAATAATAATTATAAGCATCGTATAAATATATATTTTTTCATTATTAGAAACATGTAAAAAAGAATGAATTTTAAGGTGAAAAACTCTTACCGTGCATCCCAATGTGGTAAGAAGAATTACAAAGTAATCTATAATAATTTATATTTATTTTTAATATATATATAATTTATTAAATATATAATTTTATATATAATTTATTTATTACTCTTTTTAACCATTTACTAATAATTCATTGTTAAATTCGTTTATTTATGTGTTAATTTTTCTGATTCTCATGTGTTCTTGGATTTTTTGGTTCCTATCCTTGAACATTTTTCATTATTTAATCACATAAATAATGTCAAAATTTTCTTATAAAACATATTTATAGATTAAATATACTTTTAGAACATTACATATATGAGGTTATGAAAAATGAAATATGATGTTCATAGTTGCGGTACTCTTCACATACACATGGGTGGCGATTTCATTTTTGAACAGACTGAAATAAAAGAATTTATATTATTATTTATCATTAATGAACCTTATTTATGTCAAAAATTTCATATTTATTCATTATATTAACTATTATACCATCAGTGTATAGAAGTGACGAAATACTAATTACACTACTTTGTGGATACAGTAATCTATATGTACACATGAGTGGGGATTTATTTTATTAAATGGAAGGAATAAAAGGATGTTAATATATGATTACACTTTATAAAACTAAAATTATACCTTAAATTTTATGTACATTCATTGAATCCATTTATGTGTTCATCCACAAGAGTTAGTGATGAAAAATGATGTATGTCCCATTATAGAGGTGGTAGTCCACACATAATGATGATATACACTTTAATATTTGATTATATGTCAATCAGATATAAAATTGTTGAATCATTTATATAAACACATTTTAATATAGTAAATATAATTATTAAACAATATTAAGATTTAAAAAAAAAAATTAGTGGTTTTTTAAGAAGAAAAATACTTTAAAGAGCTTGGTAATAATATATGCATATTCCTCTGATAACAAAATTTTAAAATCATCTTATGTTTTCTAGGTTGGGTATTTTTGGAATACCATAATTTTTTTTTCATTTATTGTTTTTTGGGAAGCTATTTGGGAATATATTAGTCGGTCGGAGGTGCTCAAGTGGTGTAGAAAAGTAAAAAAAAGCACATTTTTAAAAGTGAGAGGAGTTGAATATTTTTAATTATTATGAAAATTTCAATATAACAAATTTAATTCTTATGGAATGTGGATCCCATTTAGATAAATTTAGATGATAAAATAA
Source organism: Viscum album (assembly GCA_963277665.1). Classification (NCBI taxonomy): domain Eukaryota; kingdom Viridiplantae; phylum Streptophyta; class Magnoliopsida; order Santalales; family Viscaceae; genus Viscum; species Viscum album. The sequence goes on along the minus strand of OY728161.1, from coordinate 135,745,844 downwards.
GTTAAGATCAAAACAGAATCAAAAAATAAAATTTAGGCAAGTGTTGAATATATTTAAAGCCCTATAACATAGTTAAACCCCCTAACCATTTTAACCCTTAACATGGTAAAAATAGTATACCATGGTAACATATTATTATGCGTAGAAACTAATTTTAACTTATTAAATAAAATATATTATGTGAATTAAAAATATAGAATCCATTTTACCGGATTCTATTACTAGATGATGTAAAATTTATTTTAATATAAGTATGGAAAAAGATTCAAAAACATTCCAATCATTATTATATCTAGAAAATTTCATAAAAGTGTCAGTATTTGTAAAATCTATATTTTTTACACAAAAAAATCATCAATTTCCAATAAAACCCAAAAAATCACCATAAACAAATTTTAACATTATAAATTCAAATAAATGCCATTATTTTCCTCAAATTCAAATTATAATATCCATCGAACTATCGTTTACATGAAAATAAAAATTATAAAGAAAAGTGTTTATATAGAAAAATTCATATATTACACATTAAGTATTCTTCATATATATTCTAAATTAATTGAGTTCTAGCATAACAGTTCACACATTAAAATACTAAATATTATATTATTATTCTTTTTAGATGATAAACTTTATTTATTATGATAAAATATAAAATACATTAAAAAAATTCAATGAAAAATACCAAATTTAAAATTTATGAAATTTAATCATTTCATATCACTTATTTTTTTTAATCATTAAATGTTAATAATCAAAACAAAATAATATAACATAAGTATCAAAATTTATTAATTTTTTTTCTTAATAATGTTTTATTATATCATGACACAACTCATTTATGTTCATTAGTGCATGTAACAAATGGTATCGAGGATTGTATTATTTAAAAGAGAAATATATTTTTAAATCACTTTTTTTATTAAAAACTACTTAAGATTTCAGTAATCATGAGAATCTCTCTTACACACTTTTTATCATATGAGATGAATCAATGTTTAATTAACACTTCTATTAAAATCCCTAGTTTAAATATTCAAAACAAATTTAATATAATTATATTGAAAATATTCCCAAAAACATTAAATAAAATTTATATATTATTTAAAATATTTTGGACTCATCAATCCTTGTTTAAGGGTATATCTCAAGTTTAATATTTCATAACTCAAGGAATATATCCTAAAATATTAACATGGTCTTCCCATGAAGTGGAAAACTACCGATGTTAAATTTTTATATCCCTAATCTTATAAACAAACCAATTACATAGCTAAAAATGATGGGGACATTGACAAACATGGGGTGAATTACATAGAAAATCTTCACTGAGAGGATGATTCGACATGGTATACTTTAATATTCTTTACAATATGGTTGTTATTTCTCTAGAATATTTGTCTCCCTCTTTTAATGGCTGATATCCACAATGATATCTCCGCTGACCCTTTGTGTATTATTATATGTAATATGATAGAGTATTTTTTTCAAAGTATCATTCATAGTAACCAAATGTAATCTTATGGAATCAATATACTCAATAGTTTTATAGATGATCATATAATAAATGAATTTATTTTATTAAAAGAAGAAGGATAACATAATGTGCATTTTAGTTTAGGTATATATCAAATATGAAAACTAATGTGCATCAGGTGATGAGGTTCCACTTGGGGGTTAATGTAGATTATTTTCATGATAGATGGACTATTGGAATTCCACATCTCACATAACAATGGTGGAGGATTATAGGGAACAATAAGAGTGGTCAAAATTATTATTCTTACATATCTTCTTTCCATAGAATTATCAACAGGATCGACTTACCATGTATTCACCCCTCTCTCTACAAATTATTTGTTGACCTTTCTTTGAATTCCCAATTGGTATTAGACCAGGTGGTTTTTTTGATTTCCACATTGCATAATTTTTGAAGAATAAAATTTGATATATGATCTCTATTATGTAAATAGTATGGGGATTTTGGTCTTTTAATGAAATAATAATCATATATATAATGATATAATGTTTCCTTATCTTATTTCTATTAGGTATGATGTTTATGAAGCTGCGACATGTGTATTTCATCCTACTGATGAGAATGTCACACTTAACATAGTTGATAATTATAATCCTAAAAACGATGGATGGAAAAATAATTCTTTACTCTCATCCCCTTGAATAATTGAGTTATTAATAGTGAATGGGGTTTCCACTACAATAGATATCTAATATAACATGAAAAATAATTATGATTGAAATAAAAAAGTAAAGAATGAAAAGTTTCAAATATAGAGGCTGATATATGATGATCTCAGGATGGCTGAGTATGAATCTATGAGTGATTTATTTATCAAGGTGAATGAAATTTTCCACACTATCAAATTTCTAGGAAAAATAATTTATAATATTCTAAAATTATTTTAATGATCTTAATGATCCTTCAGGAAAAGTTTGATGCTAAAGTATCATCATTGGTATATAGAGATATAAAAATATTATATCTGGATAATTTTCATGGTATTGTCATTACATTTGAAATGATAACATAAAAATTTCATTAAAGAATAAAATGAGATAGAGGAGTGTATTTCAAGGATTATTATATGGAAAAGTCAATGAGGAATCAATTTTAAAGAAGAATCTAGTAATTATAATTTCAATGTTGAGGTATGGAAAAATATTAATGAATTATAATCCTTTATTTCTAAAAAAATGAAATTTTTTTATAGGTAAATTCAGTGGGAAACATTTCTAGATTTTTTTTACATAGATCCGTAGGTAATTTTGCTACAAATTTTCCTCAAAAAAATAAATAGGAGGATAGTGGGTAATATGATAGAAGGTAGAAAAGATTATGGAATAGAAAGGGTGATAAGGTTAAATCCTATTTGAAAGGAAAAGATATAAAATTCACCAAATCCAATAGATTTTTTTGGTCTAAATATATGGAAAAATAAAATAGTGATGTTTATTAAAAAAATTCTGTTGAGTAGACTAAAAATACATTTATTCCAATAGTTAACAATGAAGAGTCCGAAAGAAGAAATTCTAATGAAAAAACATCAATTTGAATTTCATATAATATAATATTTGAACATTTATCCAAAAAATTATGGGACACATGAGAAATAAATCACGAAGATAAAATTGAATAATCTTCAACAAACAATCAAGAAGGATTTCTGGAATAGAAAGTCATTACGATTACTTTTGGAATGATTTTTTTAGATCATACACTCCCCAAAAAATGTTGTTTCAAAATTGAAGAATATAAGTCTGGTGGGAATAAGAGTAACTATGTTACATTAACATGATCTATATCATTACTCTTAGAGGCAATCCATGAGCACTATTTTTTTACCAGAAATCAATGTCACTATAGGAAAAGTTCAGATATGTATTCATATGAAATTTTTTAGAAAAAAACTCTATGTTAGAGACATTTATTTTTTTGGGAGTCCATCCATAATAAAATATAATGTTTTAATCCTTCTGAAGTAATATAATATTATTTAAGATATAATTTTTATTTTATATACTTCACAAGGTAGAGGATATATATTTTTCAAAATATATTTTAGATTATTAGTTGAATCTATTGATGTGAATGACTTTGAAAATGACACGAAAGTTAAAAATACTCATCCAGATAAGAAAGATTAATATAGTGAAAGAAATAATGATTGGGATGTGACAATAGTAATCATTTGGGAGACGAAGAATAAGACTTAGAAATTTCCAACGATAAGTATGAATCATTATAATCTCATTATTGGTTGGGGAAGCAGGTGGAAACTCAAAACATTATTGGTGATCAACATCATATGGTTCAAACAAGAACATCAAATGTTGTTAAAAATAAATCATTATATTGAAAAGTTGAGCCAAAAGAATTGAATGATGCTTTTGAGCATTCGTAATGGGTCTTGTTAATGATTTAAGAACATGATCTGATATAAAAAATTGATACGTGGTAAAAAATAAAAAATTCAGATAAAAAAGTTATTATTATTAAAAATAGTGTTTTCATGAATAATATGGATGATGATGGTGAAGTGATAAAAAAATTATGATTAGTGTGTAATGTTTAATCATATATTGAAGGCACTGATTTTGAGGATACATATTCTCTATTGGGAAGGTTAGAAAAAATCAAAATCCTCCATTCCATTTCTATATAATGATGTTTCTAAATTTTTTAGACAGATTTGAAATCAACATTTTTTAATAGTAATCATGGGAAATATGTTTAAATTGAAAAAAAATGTGGCCCCATTTTTTGAAAACAGAAATGAAATGTCAAAAATTGATGGAATCCTTGTTGTGATAACAAAATCTATAAGTAATGTTATTCCAAACATGATACATGTTTATGGAAGATGTGTTTTTCGAAATGAAATGATGATATAAATATTTAAATAAAATAACGTCAAGAGTTTTCTTTAATTTTATCTATCTATTTTGATCACATTATCTTTTCTGGCAATGATAAAATAACATATGAAATATATTATGATGAAATGAAAATGTATTTCGTGATATACATTCTAGAGGAAATGAAATACCTTCTTGGAATTCGAATTTTACAAGTATAGAAACACATTTTTAATTCATAATAAAGTTATTCTAAGGAACTTATTCTGATGCTCAGCATGGAAACTTTTAAACATGTTTCCACACCGATTTTAGTGGAAACTAATTTGAAATTGATGGAGAAGGTATGTAAGTTGATTAAAAATTGTTTCTGAAGTTGATAAGTAGTCTTTTGTGTTTGACTACCTTTAGAACAGAAATTATTTACACGGTTACCAAGAGTGAATGAATTTAGAGTTCTCCAATAGACACACCTTTTATGGATAGAAAAATATTTCATAGATATATCAGAGGAACAAAAAATTTTATAATCAGATATTATATATTAGAATTCATTTAATTGTATGGGTATTCAGATACTAGTTTGGTAGGAAATGGTGATGAAAGAAGATCCACATCTAGTATATTTTCCTTTTCTTAAAAATGTGGTATTAGTTGGAAAACAATAAAATATAATTCAGTAACTCTTATCATAAATGAATCTAATTATTTCTATATTACTCAAGCCATTACCCACATTATGTGGATGAATAAATAGATATATGATTTACTTATTGAAGTGGGGTCACACATCATCTTGGCTTGTGATAATCTATTTGAATTTTTCCATACCAAAAATCTTGTACAACATTATCCTTGAAAACACATGTATATCAAATATAAATTCATCAAATTTTATGTAAGGAAGGATTAATTAATGTTGGAATGTTTTACAATTTCATAATAGGTTACTGTAATTTTCACAAAACCTTTACCGAAGGAACATTTTTCTAAAAAAATGTTTAATATAGGAATCAAACCTCTTTATTTTCAATTTTGAGGAGAATTGATTTATCCCCTTTCTCATATTTTCTTCAAATAGGGTTTTCAAATGGGTATAATGTTTCATAAATCTATCCATTGTTATGTGCTAACCCATTTAAAGAATAATGCACTAAAGGGGGAGTTATGGGTAAGCTATGAATCCAGCATTGTAATTGTGTGACTATTCTAACTATTTGTTTTAGTTGTTGTAGGAAACATTTATTATAGTAATGTTTTAGAAAAAATTACAATGCAAAGAAAAATGTGCCAAAAATATGAGGGAGTTTGCAGGTCACTATTTTTGGAAAGCTTTGTTTGACTATCAATAATTCTTATTTCCTATAATGAGTCAGCTCATGTATGCTTATAATTATTGATTAGTAATCCATTTATTGAGGTTAAAATTTTAATGATTTATAATCCTTGTTAATAATATAAAATAAATTAGGGGGAAATGGTTAGGAAAAAGCTATCAAGATGTTGATTTTGGAAGCCTGAAAATGTTTGTGATGTCATTGGTTTTCAAAGAAGACAAAAAATAATATATATAAACTCACTTTGTATTTTTATTGATCGGATTGACCATCATATTCAGGATATCTGTCTCACAATGATTAATAATGGCCATCATATTAGGTTGTTGTTTTCTAGAAGAAAAAGGTTCATTGAACTCAACTTGGGAGTGTATTGAAATGTTGATCATAGCGAGGAAGATAATAAGAGTATGCATAGATCTGATGAAAACATAATAATGCTTTACTATTTGGTAATTAAAAAATATCATAAGTATTCTATAAAACATTTTATGAACTTTTTATGGGTGAACGGGTGAGTGTTTCTAATCATATTTAGGGATGAAGGAAAACATGTTTCTAGAAGTGTCGGTGGTTGTAAAACATCTCAATTTTTGATATACTATGAAAAAATGGATCATAGATTCTTTCAAATTCCAAAATTATTTCCTGATAAAAGTATATGTTTGGAAAAAACAACTTTCGATGAAGCCAAATTTTTATGTCTCATTCTATTGGGGTGAGATCATTAAAGGTGGAGTATTTAAGGTTGGGATATTTGATCAGATTTTGAACATATAGAGATGCTACTTTTTTTCAAACCAATAAGCCACAAGATACTTATAATTGGAGTAAGAAGTTTATTACTAAAGGTTCATTATTATCATAATCAGTATATTAATGAAGTTTTTGATGTCAATGATACTGGAACTTTTCCATCAGACATACTATTCCCTAGATCCATCATAATGGAATTTGACAACGATTTATATTTTTTCTATCTTTAGTATGCACAATACAACGTTTTATCAGAGGGAAAAATTGTTGGAATTTTTTTTGTACTAATAAAAAACAAAACAGAATTGGTACCTTTTGTAACTAATGAATATAGAGAAGATGATTTTTATAATCACAGAAGAATGATAATCAAATAATAGTTAACAATGTCATAAACCAGATCACAATAAGATGAATTTTATATTTTTTTTATATGGTAATATTTTTTTACTTATCGAGTATATCAAGAGAAAAGAAATACTCAGATTTTTGTCAGGTGGTTCAAGAGGAATAACAAATATGACATCTCTTATTTGGGGCATATGATATAAAATCTTTTATATTGTATCATTTGGTTCAAGACCCATTAAATTTAAAATGATAGCAAAGTATCAGAGTGAAGTAAATCCTTATGTATATGACCCATGATGACATAGATTAGCATCATCAGATGCATGATAATCTGTCATATGAAAAGCAGAGAAGGGTAACATCTTAAAGCATGTCATTATTTTTTCACGAGGGTCATATAACTAAATGAAAAAGTTTGAAAAAAAGGTTTTCATATGATTCATTTGTTTCAGAGAAACTAAATGCAGATTCTTTTGTCTCTACCAAAATGAGGAAATCAAAATGGGAAGTTGGTTTCAAGGATCATAATGAGAAGGTATTTATTTTTAATAACTTTTCTTTGTATGGCTCAAAAAAATGAATAATTTTTTATCTTCAACATAATGACATAATCTGAATGGGAAATATGAATCAAATTGATGTTTGTCAATAATGTTTGAAGAGACAGTAATTTATGTGAATTTTCAAGAAGAATCGATAATAATCGAGGAGAGTGTTGAATCATTGAATATTTCCATGATTTATTTTAAATTGAATGAAATCTGATGTTTGTGAAATTTTATTGAACATAAAAACATTCCATAATCTCACATGAACATAATTTAGGTCACCTATAAATATTATACATACATTTCACATCCTTGAGTTCAATTTAATGAATAGATAATTGATTAAGAATCACCTTTGGGATGATTGAGAGCTCTTAGTTCATAACCTTTGTTATTGGATGATTAAATGATGATAATATCAAGAAAATAAGCTTTAAATCTAGAGGGGGAATAGTAAAATCCACTTCTGTTAATGAGGGGCATGATTTGGCAACACAGTTAGCCAAAATGTGTGCTAACTATATATAACACTCTATCTAAGAGGGAGCTAGGGTCACACAATTTTATGAGAATCCTACCTAGTTAGAAGAACCACAAGAAAGACATGCTTTTGGATAGATCCAAGTCCATATTATTTCTAGGATAACTATTTCATGGGTTTTCAACTATGAAACCCCCCTCAATAGGTTGCATGGTTATGGAACAAGTTAGTACTAATCTGGATCCGAATGTGCACCATGGAAAATATGGAATCTTTTCTTTCTCTCTCATGTATTTAACCAATAAGACACTCTTGGAGCCCCTAATATTCATGAGAATCCATTTATTAACCAATAAAAGATATTCAAACAAAAAATCAAATTAATTTAACCTTCTATAATGTTTGGTACCCTTTATAAACCCCTACTATATAACATCTCATCCTTATGATTCCCTACCAAGAATCACCAAGACTCTATAGTAAAAATATCGGTCCACTAGGTCCATATATTTTCCTCCCCTCACATGTTTCCTCCATAACATTACCATAATTCAACAACAATAATCTCAAAGGATCATTATTACAACAAAAAAAATCTCACTATGATTCATAATAAAAATCATCGACTCCCTAAAGGATGCATCATCCTCAAGTTCAACATCATTAAAATCGATCAACTATGATGGGTCTGGATGATACTACTGAAGCTGTGGCATATGAAAATCATCTTGCATGCCACTATACCACCACAAAAGAGCTAATTAGTATCACAAAAATCTTATCCTCTTCATAATTTTAACCAGCCACATGACATTGGGAACTTACTTTTCCATCCTCTGAATTTTATAGTGTCCCACTCTCATCATAACATGAAAGAAAAGATGCATATCCACCTTAAACTAAATTGATTGATGACATAAATCAAAAAAGGACTCATGTATACTCTAGTATATATCCATATGATTCCAATCCATATTAACAATATATGACATATCCTATATAAGACACATTCCAAATAATTCTAATTACCTAGCTTCCATCAAATATAAGGGATATCTACATGGCCTAACCTCGATCACCTTGTATGGTTCGGTCTGGATAGTCACATGATAATTATTAATATAAGATAACACAATGATTTCTAAATGTTTCTCCAATTATATACTAATTTCTAGGACACATTCTCTCAACATGGACTCTAATACATGTATAGTACATTTCGATTTCACATCAATCTATGTGTGAAATGATAACTCAAAAGTACCAAACTTCCTACCACATTCTTTATCCATTTCATGAAGCATGATCTAAAACAAGGATCATGATATGAAATAATACTCTATGGTACCCCCTGAAAACTAAATATATCCCAAACATACAAGTCACCCATGTAGGAAATGTTAAAAGTCAATCAATTTGTATACAATGAGATACCTTTGAAAACAAATCCACATAAAACCCATGTCATGTTATTTTTTTCAATGTTCCCTTGGGATAAAATCCAAAAAATCTATAGTAAAACCATCCATCTTCTGTAACAGAATGAGAAATGGATACAAAAATCCAACAGGATTCTTAGACTTCACTTGTTGATATTTGTAGCATCACGTCACAAAACATGAAATCATTTTTTTCATTCTGGGCCACCAAAACATTCTACCAACATCACGGTACATCTTGGTAAAACCATGAACTTCCTCCCACTTCATTGACTAAAAATGACTTATTAGCTCTTCTCATATACAAGTATGAGAAAAAAAACATATTAAAAAATATGAATAATCATATCTTTAACAACAATCCAATCATACGGTGGATCTTCACATTCAAAATTATCTGTCAGGGCCATACATTTTGAATCATCATACTACCACCTCATAAAAAAATTTAGAATAGGGATCTCAAAGGACAAGAAAATGAGTTTCAGAAGGTCATCATTCTCTTCCACACCAACATACATCTCATAAAACAATTTCATCATCTTTTACTCAATCATGGAGGACTGAATTGTTAGAGTTTATGTATTCCAAATCAATGCATCTATAAAACTATTTCCATTTTTTGGCATATATTCTATCTCAATTTAAATAAACTAAATATACTCAACCCATTTCAACTAATAAAGATTAAAATATTGTTAGGGAAAGATATATCTTTGGTTCTTATGGTCAGTATACAAAATGAAATTCTCACCCAAAAGGAAACACTTAAAACATTTCAAGGAATAAACCTTAGTAGATTTCATGAGATTGTGTATATCATAGATTAATTAATGTGTCCATAACATCTATTATATGTATACCAAGACTCGGTCTTCCAGCATCAACACTACCTCAAAAATACTCCTATATTAATAAAAAATAATGTATACTTCTTAAATACGCATGGTATGATTAGAACTGGTGATTTGTTCAAACAATTATTTATTTTATGGAATGAATTCTCACATGCTTCATTCCGCACAATCCTTATAATCTAGTTGGAAAAGCCAGATTGATGTTCTTACACGAAATAAAATTTTGTGATAAACCTACTGTTGTAACCTTATATTCACATAAAACCTCAAATATACAAAATAATGATGTGTTTCTCCCATGATAATAGTTATTTAACCATCACCAGTTCCATTGAAGAACCTTCTTATAATATGATATGACCCATGAAATACACCATATCTATCAAGAACTCACTTGTTGGTAGTTAGGAATATAGTCTATGCTCTCTCATTATGCTCGGGCTGGTATTAAGAAGTGTTTCATGATCATCATGGGTATGCAAGTACACCAAGGTGTTATCAATGATGAAAACTACAAAATGGTCTAAATATATGTGAATGGTTTAATTCATCATATAAATAAACACACTAGGTGCATTTTCCATCCTAAAATCCATCATAAAGAAATCATATAAACCATACATAAATATTAATGTAGTCTATGTTATAACATGGGGTCTCTCCCTTAAAGATGATACATTGAGTACAAATCAATTTTAAAGAAAACACAAACACCCTTCAGCTAACCAAAAATATCATCAATTTATAGGAGGTAATACTTGTTCTTAATCGTCACATGGTTCAACTTCAGTTAATCAACATATAACTACAATGTCATGTCATCCTTAATTGAAATCAAAACCATAGAACCCCAAAATGAAGTACTCGATTGAATAAATACTTGATCCTCTAACTTCTCTATATAATTTATATTCCCTTGAATCTCTTCTGGAAATATTATATATGATAGAATGGTAAATAGCTCTACTCCAGGAACAAACTCAGTCATGAACTCAGTATCTCTCTTAGTTGGAAACCTGAAAAATTCATCATGAATAAAATCTTAAAAATGATCCCCTATAAATGTGAATAAATCATTCCCCCCACTCCCATCACCAATAATAAGTCCTAGAACCTTGGTTGTGAGCACACCCAATTTCAAATTAATTTTCATGGAACAGACTTCCACGACATTCCACACCCCTTGATTGAAATTAGTGTCACCATCTAGTTATGTTAATCTATGACTCTTATGGTAAAAATCAATATGATTTTATTTTGTAACGAATGAATCAATCCCTAGTATTAGGTTAAAAATTATCATCTCAATCATCCACAATTCTTAAAGGAAAAAGTATCTACCAACCGTGATGGAATGATCCTTACATTGATAGATACCCTCAGAGCACACTCCCAAATGGAATTTCCACTAAAATAACCACCATTATATACTCTACACATAAACCCAAACTATTCACAACCCGAGAGGAGATAAAATATTTTAGGATATTGTATCAAATAATGCATCAAAATGAATATAATCTATAAAAATTATACATTGAATAGTTGTCAGTTTGACCAATCTACCATCTGTAGTAGGCTCAATAGCATACATTTTTCTTGTTCTACATCCCTCAGCTAATTTTTGAGTCGCTTAGATCACACTACCATATTGATATGGATAATCATGTCCAAAAGTACCACATCCACCACCCTTTCTAGAATGGTGGGTGAAAATTCAACGGCCCAAATTATAAGGGTTTTTGAACCCCTTCGGATACTCCACATAGACTTTGGTTCCCATCCTGTCACATAATTTGTGGGTTCCAATAAAATCTATTTATATGACCCATCCTCACAACATCCCAAAATTTAAATTATTGTTACGAACATTGAATAGGAACATGGACCATTATACCATACTGACAGTAGATCAATTTAACTCTACAATGTGAGATTGATCATCATCATTGGATACTTTATGTTCCACTACCCTAGTGGACGTTTTAGTAATATAACTTTTTATTATCATTAGACATACCAGCATATCCCCGAATTTAATTTTTCATCCCATAACTAGAAACCTCCTTCAAGATCCCCTCTGAAATGAGAGAATGATCCAATTCATCAAAAATCATATTAAAATATGTGATATTTACTTGGAACATAATCTCACATATACGTCTATCTTAAAAATGTATGGCCATAGCTTCATCATCTCCTTTCAACATCATATAAAAATTCAACAAGTTAATGAATAAAACAACATAATCCATCAATAAAATACATTTCTATGTCAAATGAAAAAAAACATCTTTCAATTACCTTAAGGTCTTGTGGATAAGTTTCACCTTGAACATCTCTTGGATGTACTTACATGCCATGATTTCCAACATCTTATCCGGATCTTAAATATCCCATGAGTGCTTCACTGGACCTTGTAATTTTGTATCATTCTTCTTAACTCACTTCCCTATAGATTCTATATATATTCCATAATTTTATGGATAAAATCAATCAAGAACTGTACTTCTCTAGGTCTTCCCTCTATAAAAAACATCATATGATGCTACAGTTGTAACTCCCTCCTCATTTCAAATGTTATCAGACTATCCAACCCTAGGACTCTCTTTATACACTACATTAAATGGTAAGTGTTATCATGGAATAACTCTTACTCTTATTACCCAGAATCAATGGGGGTTCTTGAACGGCTAATGAAGGTTCATTCCCTATGATGTCCCCCTATCACAGAACTAGTAAACATCACCATAGTTGAATCTATTTACTATTTTGAACGCGTGCATGAAAATTGAAAAAAATATATTTTCCACATGTGAAAAAACGTTGGTTTGCTACATTCCAAAAGAAACCCACTCAAAATAACCTTCCATACATGATTTATTCGAATTTGAATAACTACACTAAACCATCCCTATCCTGGTCTATGTCTAACATAGTAAAAACCAATAATACATGATCACAGTCCTTTTAATAAACAAAATTTTTACCATTTAATCTTAAATAACATAAATCAAAAACATATAGGCATCATTTTAAATATTTTAATTGATCACATTTATGGTTAAAAAATCCCCAACTTCTTTGTTAGGAACAATTTTCATAATACCACAAGAATACTATACAATCATATTCATTTCCCAAAACCCAGCGTAAGATATATCTCCACGAGTACCTATTATATTGAATTAAAAATAAATTATTCAGTATCAGAAATTAGGTATGTGAATACAACCCTCATTCCATGCCATGACAGGAAAAAAAATTGAAGAAAAATGACACTGCACAGAATTTGTATCACCCAATGATGTCATATCATTCAACTGTAATAGGATAACATCATAAAAGTAATCCCACACAAGAAAAATGGGTTTTCTTATGCACATGGGTTACTATAAGGCCCCAGCCTTAAACCTTACTTAATCTTGAGTTATTACAAGACTTCACATTGAAGTTCTTTTCAGGTTTAGAGTTTTAGAGAATTAGATCATAAAACTTGAAATACATTCCACATTTAAACAAAGTGGTTACATAAATATAGTATTCATTTTTCCCATCAACGGAAACATATTTAAAATAAAACATGGATTCTTTCTTGACACTTCTTTGACACTATCATCATATCATGTACCCTTCCTTTGACCTGTGAAAAACATTTCAAAAACTTGGGATGAGCATAAAAATATCAGTAAGGGATATAAAAATATGGAAAGGAAACATGAGTACATGTATACGTAAGAATGAAATGATACTTTACCCATAAAACATAATCACTTTAACATACCTCATAAAATCATGAATAAATCATAGAAATGATAAGACATAAAGGTAACATGAGACATTCATTACATTTTTACGTATGGAGTAACCCTCTTGGTTATGTTTGGAATACCCATCACAGTATATTCCAAAAATCTTTTCAGAGAAACCTTAACGTTTATCCCCTTCGCGTTACTGTAAAGACCCGTAAAATTCAAGGAAAATTTTGTCTTAATTTTTTTTAGAATTTTACAAGAGCGCGGTTTCAGACGGCACCTGATTCCGAGGCCCGGAGCGCCCGGAATTAATTTCCGAAGTTTGGCTCGGGTACGTTCAGTAAACGAACGAGCGGGATTTCCTAACTTTTGATCCGGTGCTCGGAATTGAAATCTGAGGGCACCGATGAACTCGCAGCGCCGATATTCGCTTAATGAGACCTTATCGGGAGTTGCGTTTGTTGCGGGTTGAAAGTTACGTTTTGGGGTTTTTCAGTTAAGTTAAATAAAATTTGTGTAAGACAAATTTTATTTTAACTTATTTAAAAACCTATCAAAGGAGGTTGGAAGTGGGACCCACACCCACTTAACCTCCCTTGGGAGGATTAAGTGTGGTGGGGCCCACACGAACCCCTTTTCTTTTCAAATTCTCTCAACGTACTTAACCCCTAATTAATTGGCCTATGTTACTCTTAATTAATTTTGGGAGTTAACTCTTTTGAATTTCAAACATTTGAAATTCTTTTGAGTTATGTGTTATTAAAATAAGATGTAATCTTATTTGTTTATGGGTTGTTGGTTTATTCCCTTGAGAACTTTTTGAGAGCTCCTCTTCATCTTCTCCGGCGAAGAACGTCTTCATCCTCAACGAAGAACGACAACTCTTCGTCAAGGATCATCGACTCGGCGACCCGGTATCTTCGGACCTCTTCTTCCTCCCCGAACCTTCTTCGTCGGCAATCGAAGATCCGCCAACGACGTGTCTCTTCGGGCATCACACTTCGTCAACGGAAACGACGAACGACGACCGCGACGCCCGACCTCCGCGACGCCGTCTTCCGCGGGACGTAGACGATTCTTCGAGACTTAAACCCGAGGTAGGGGTTGTCGTTTTCTTTTGGTTTTCTTATTTTATTCTTGATCGTAATTCTATCAAGACTAACGTGTGACTTGACTTATTTTAAGTTGCGTTTTTATTTTAACGTGAGGGGGGCCGGACCGCACGAACACGGCCGAACCCCCCCCCCCTCCATCGTTCTTGTTTAATTATTTTGCGGAGGAAAGCAAGTGGCGTGGTGCCGTCGCACCACGCGGATGAACGTGCGAATATCTTACGCGATGCCGTCGCACGCACCATGGAAGTAACAACAAGAACACGACGCCGTCGCGCCGCGTTGATTAATATCAAAGCACGGCGAAGGGACGCGGTGCCGTCGCACCGCGCCGGATGACGAGAAGACCGCGGCCGGTTCCGGGCCGCGGCGGAAGGAAAGACCGGCGGCCGGGCCGCCGGCGTCGGAAGTC
This sequence comes from Viscum album, assembly GCA_963277665.1. Taxonomy (NCBI): domain Eukaryota; kingdom Viridiplantae; phylum Streptophyta; class Magnoliopsida; order Santalales; family Viscaceae; genus Viscum; species Viscum album. Next base: position 135,730,419 of record OY728161.1, on the reverse strand, counting down.
GAGGGCGGGACCGGAATTTCCGGTCCCGTTGGTAAAAACCGGCCGGCCAGCTGCCCGGCCGGATATCATAAAAACCGGGGGAATAAATCCCCCGGCCGGTTCAACAAACCCCCCTCTTAATGAGGGGGGCGGTTCATTAAAGGAGGGGGGGCAACAGCCCCCCGGTTTGTCCAGCCGGCCCCCACTTGCGGGGGCCGTTTTTTTTTGCAAAGGCACGGCACAAAGCCGTGCCGCCTTGACAAAACAGCGGGGGCCTTGCCCCCCCGCGTGCCACCCGCGTGCGCCGCGGCCCGCCGCCGCCCCCGCGGCCCGCCGCCGCCACCCCCGCGGCCCGCCGCCGCCGCCACCGCGGCCCGCCGCCGCCGCCGCCACCGCGCCGCCCCCGGGGGGGGGGGGGGGGGGGGGGGGGTCGGTCCGGGTCGGCCCGGACCCGGACCCCCCCGTTTCGAACCAGATTCGGTTTTTCGCTCATAACATGAGCCTCGGACCTCCGAATGACGAACCGTCTGCGGCAACGCGATCCTTGGATCGAGACGGTCGTTTCGGTATATCGCACTCAAGGTTTCGGTTTACTTTGAGTTCGGCCGGGTTGGATCGTTCACGAAACCAACCGGGCCTTCGGAGCGGAAACTCTCATATCTTGAGCTACGGACGTCCGATTGACGTGCCGTCAGTCGCGTAGTGTTCCTCTTAGTGAGACGGATCTTTTGGCATACTCCGCCCGAGGTTTGGACGCAGGTGGAGTACGGTCGGGTTGGTTTTGCCTTAAAAACCAACCGGGCCCCGGAGACGAAAATGCCAATAACTCTCAGACCGGGCGTCCGATCGACGCGCCGTCTGTTGCGTTGAGTTCCTGTTGTCGATACGGAACTTTTGGATACATCAACTCTGGTCTTCGTGACAGTTGATGTATCAGCCTCTCGGCTCGTGGAGCGGACCCTCCATACGAGCTAGCTGTGTGCGGGAACCCTAGTGCTGGCTGCGACTGTTCTACTGCTACGACTGCTACTGTGACTGCGACGACGACAGTACAGAGATCCTGTGTGGATTCGACGAAGACAGTACAGAGATCCTATGTGGATTCGACGACGACGACTTCAGCACTCAGCGATCCTACGTGGATCAGTGCTACAGGTCCTGTGTGGGCCCGATCCTGTGTGGGTCCTTGCGCTCAGCGGTTCTGTGTGAGCCAGCGCCTACAGGTTCTGTGTGAGCCCGATCCTGTGTGGGTCTTTGCGGGGGTTAGTTACCTATCGATCCTTCGTGGGTCCGACGACTTAGATGGATCAGTGATCATCTTTTTCGTCCTTGAAGAAGTATACCTGTCTGAGCTGAATCCTGTTGTTTTCCTGTGTGGATTGTGTTGTGCAATCCTGTGTGGATTATATTTTTCTTTCCTATGTGGAATACGTATACTTTCCTGCGTGGACTGAGTTGTACTTGGGCTCGGAGGTTGGAGCGTTTTTTAATTAATGACTTAGGTATATGTATGGGCATATACCTAAGCAGTGTCGGTTGTTACTTCGTGATTGTACTTTTCTTCATGGTTTATCCTTTGTGGATTTGAGAGACCTTCAGGGGTCTCGGGGTCCCTACTGAAAGGCTTATACTCACCCCTGCACGGGCTTCGCCCGCACTACGTTGTGTTGGTTGCAGACGACGGACAGCGTTGACCTTAGCTGAGGCTTGTAGAGCGGGACGGTACCCGGAGGTGGACCACTGGGCGGGACGTGCACGGAGCGGACGACGGGACCCGTGGAGCAGAGGAGCTATCTGTACCCACCCTTCAGGTGGGATTTCCGGTGGACAGCTCGGAGTAGCGGCCTTTACTTTACAGTTGCTGTTTTTCCCTTTTTGAGTTGTACTTTACTTTCAGTTTGGGTTTGTATTCTGGCCCATTTACCTTTCCGCACTTTCAGTCGTACCCTGTTTGCTTAGTGTTTACTTTCCGCTTGTTTACTCTGTGGTGTGTGTTTACTTTTCAAAGGCAATGCCTTCCCTTTTTACCGGGATTTATGCCTTGGTGCTAGTCGCCAGCCCCTGGCCTATGGAAGGCGGGCTTGGGGTAGTCACGGCACGGGCCCCGAGGGCGGGTCGTGACAAATTGGTATCAGAGGAGTTCGGTTCTACCGCGAACTCTGATCTTTTCTATGTGAAGCAATAATGTTTAGCGTATTGAGTGTGGTTATCAGTCCAGGGAGTCCAGTGTTGGTGCGGCGGCCGACGTATCCGTACACCAGGACCCTGACTTCTGATTTCCGACTTAATGCACGAAAACATTGATTGCGTGTGTGTTTCAATGTTTTCTTTGTGATTACTTATATCAGCTCACTAGGTATACTGTTCTAACCGTGGCGCACCTGTTTCCTTTTCAGGATGGCCCCACGACGGCAGCCAGCTAGGGTTCCGAGAGTCGAGCGAGACGACAGCCCACCGAGCGACGAGGCCTCGGTGCAGGGCCCTTTTCCAGTAGTGGCACCGGCGGTAGATTTACCCGCCGAGCCCCCGATGCTTCCAGCAGCAGCCGCTGACGATGCACGTCGCCTCAGCGCACTGCATGAGTTTCAGCGCCAGCTACCGCCCAGGTTTCACGGGGAGACGGATCCCCAGGCAGCAGAGGACTGGCTGGAGGCAGTAGTACGAGTGTTTAGGCTAGTGAGGACACCAGCAGACCTCATGGTGATCCTCGCTGCGAGCCTATTACACGCAGCAGCAGGACGATGGTGGAGCCTGATGCTCCAGGTGCACGATGAGGCATCTCTTCTTTGGATGGACTTTGAGAGCCTCTTCCGCTCGGAGTTCGTCCCAGCCACCCTTCGTGCGGTGCGTATCCAGGAGCTTCTACAGCTGCGGCAGGGCAGCATGACGGTCGCTCAGTACTCGGCGAGATTTACCGATCTCTCGCGCTACTCGACCGACATGGTACGGGATCCATTCTTCCGTGCCCGGACCTTCGAGCAGGGTTTGAGACACGAGATCAGGGCATCGCTGATCTCCCTCAGCATACCGACTCAGACAGGAGTACTGGAGCGAGCCCTTCTGATCGAGAGCTTCCTTGCTGAGTCTACACCAGCACAGCGACCCACCGCAGGGCGGCACGTGGCAGAGTCATCTGCAGCAGGCAGTCGACGGATGACTCAGGGGTCCAGACAGACCAGACCTTCGGGCCGACGACCTCAGGGCACTGGCTCAGCAGTGCGGGGCACACAGCGCGGAGCCAGTCTTCCGAGAGGCAGACAGTGCTACTCGTGCGGCGGGCAGGGCCACATGGCTCGCGACTGCCCGACCCGTCGTGCCGAGGAGCAGCAGACAGTTGATGGACCACCGAGGCAGAGGCAGAGGGTCGACCGTGGCGGTCCGCAGGGAGGAGGCGGACGAGGCAGAGGAGCTGGACGAGCAGCTGGTGGTGGCCGACGCTTTGAGGCTCTACCACCACCACCACCAGGAGGTCCACCCCGACCACAGGGAGCTGGCGGGCAGCGACAGGCACAGCTCCAGGCAGCAGAGGCCTACGACCACGGCGCACCCGAGATGATTCGAGGTACTATCTGTGTCTATTCCACCCTTGCTGCAGTTCTTATAGACACAGGAGCGAGTCATTCTTTCATAGCCGCTGCCCTTGTTCGGAGCTCGGAGATTCCGACAGAGCCGTTGGCTCGATCCTTACGGCTAGAGACTCCTACGGGAGCAGACTCGACGATTACGCACTGGTGCCGGCAGTGTGAGCTTACTCTAGGAGGCGAGAGCTTCGGCTGGGATCTTCTTGTAGCAGCGTCGACGCCTTACGACGTCATCTTGGGCATGGATTGGCTGTCTACGGTCCATGCACAGATTGACTGTTTTAGGCGCAAGGTGCGATGTGTACGCACCGACGGGAGCAGGTTCACCTTCACCGGCGAGAAGGGAGCCTTAGAAGCACAGGATGGACTTCCGCGGAGGAGAGGACAGCCCATCACTCATCAGTTGGCTAGCCTTATCCTTGGAGCAGTTGACGTGCGGAGTCCTGGTTTTCCTGCAGTGGTGGATCAGTTTGCGGACGTTTTTCCCGACGACGTTCCAGGGCTACCTCCTCGTAGAGAGGTAGACTTTTATATTGACTTGTACCCCGGGACAGCCCCGATATCCACTCCAGCATATCGGATGGCCCCCGCCGAGCTTCGAGAGCTACGGGTACAGTTGGAGGACTTGCAGGGAAAGGGGTTCATCCGACCCAGTGTTTCACCCTGGGCTTCCCCGATATTGTTCGCCAAGAAGGCGGACGGGAGCTTGCGACTTTGTGTTGACTATCGTCGCCTAAACCAGGTGACAGTGAGGAACAAGTATCCGCTACCGAGGATTGATGACCTCTTTGATCAGCTCAAGGGAGCACGGTGGTTCTCGAAGATAGACCTCAGGTCAGGCTATCATCAGCTCAGAGTCAGAGACGAGGATGTGCAGAAGACGGCCTTCAGATGTCGGTATGGCCACTATGAGTTCTTGGTTATGCCCTTCGGTGTAACCAATGCTCCAGCAGTGTTCATGGCTCTCATGAATAGGATCTTTCAGCCATACCTCGATCAGTTTGTCGTGGTCTTCATCGACGACATTCTGATTTACTCTACGACAGAGGAGGAGCACGCCTATCACTTGCGAGTTGTTCTTGACACACTCCGAGAGCACCTGCTTTATGGTAAGCTCTCGAAGTGTCAGTTCTGGATACGTGAGGTCCAATTTTTGGGACACGTTATCTCTGAGGCGGGAGTTGCAGTGGATCTCGCGAAGATTGAGGCTGTGTTAGCATGGGAGCCACCCAGGAGCGTGACTGAGGTTCGGAGTTTCTTGGGACTAGCTGGATACTATCGGAGATTTGTGCCGAACTTCTCCAGAGTTGCGACATCACTCACAGCTTTGACGAAGAAGGGGAAACCCTTCGTGTGGTCAGACAGTTGTCAGCAGAGCTTCCAGGAGCTGAGACAGAGATTGACTAGCGCACCTATCTTGAGATTGCCTGAGGAAGGAGTAGGGTACGTAGTCTACTGCGATGCATCAGGGACCGGACTCGGATGTGTTCTGATGCAGGAGCGGGCAGTGATCGCCTATGGATCACGACGGTTGAGACCGCATGAGCAGAACTACGCTACCCATGACCTGGAGTTAGCAGCAGTGGTCTTCGCTCTGAAGACATGGCGACATTATCTGATGGGCGAGCGCTTTACAGTCTTTTCCGATCATCAGAGTCTCAGGTATATCTTCTCGCAGAAGGACCTGAACCTGAGACAGCGACGATGGCTCGAGTTCCTCCAGGACTATGACTTTGAGATAGTCTATACTCCTGGGAAGGGGAACGTAGTAGCCGATGCCCTCAGCAGGAGGACGGGCATTCAGCTACTTGAGGAGGCGACGGAGCAGCTAGCCTCTTTGCAGATATCCTTCGTGGATAGAGATGGAACAGCCTTTCTTCAGTCTCTCACAGTCACTCCACCACTACTGCAGCGAGTCAGGGAGGCACAGCATGGGGACGCTGACTGTGAGACACGGCGTGCACAGATATCCACGGGACAGGCACCTGATGGTTTCTTCCTTGGAGCAGAGCACGACATCCTTTTCAGAGGACGTACCATGGTACCAGTCGCTTTGCGAGAGGAAGTGCTGAGGGAGTTTCACACTTCTCCTTTGGCGGTACATCCTGGAGTGGCGAAGATGTACCAGGATCTCAGACGACAGCACTGGTGGCCGGTCATGAAGAAAGCTGTAGCAGAGTTCGTTTCTCGATGCCTCACCTGTCAGCAGGTGAAGGCAGAGCATCAGGTACCAGCAGGCTTGGTACAGCCCTTGGAGGTTCCGGAGTGGAAGTGGGACGGAATATCTATGGACTTCGTGACTGGACTTCCACGCACTTCCAGAGGTCACGACTCCATCTGGGTGATTGTTGACCGACTCACCAAGTCGGCACACTTCTTACCCATCAGAGAGCAGGGCTCAGTGGAGAGCTTGGGACGTCTCTACGTTCAGGAGATTGTGCGGCTCCACGGCGTGCCATAATCTATCGTCTCCGATCGAGATGCCCGCTTTACTTCCCGGCTTTGGAAAGGGTTACAGGAGGCGTTCGGGACGCAGCTACGTCTTAGCACAGATTTTCACCCTCAGACAGATGGTCAGACGGAGAGGACCATTCAGACTCTCGAGGACATGCTCCGCGCATGTGTCCTCGACTTTGGTCGTAGCTGGGAGGACCACCTACCCTTGGTGGAGTTCGCATACAACAATAGCTACCACTCCACCATCGGGATGGCACCGTACGAGGCGTTGTACGGCCGACCATGTAGATCTCCTTTGTGCTGGACAGACCCTGGGGAGTCAGCGCTGGTGGGACCGGAGATGGTCCAGGCCACGACAGAGAAGGTCCAGGTCATCCAGGAGCGGATGAGGACAGCTCAGAGCCGGCAGAAGTCATACGCTGACAGGAGGTGGAGGCCACTGGAGTTCGAAGATGGCGACCACGTCTTCTTGCGGGTCTCACCTCGACGTGGTATTCGGAGATTTGGCCGAGGCGGCAAGTTATCTCCGCGCTTCATCAGACCCTTCCAGATTCTCAGCAGGATTGGCGAGGTGGCTTATCGCCTGGCTCTACCACCTCAGTTGCACCGGGTGCACGATGTCTTCCACGTATCCCAGCTGAGGAGATACGTGCACGACCCGACACACATCATTGACCATGGGGAGCTTGACGTTGACGATGGGGCGACTTTTACGGAGGTCCCGGTGGAGATAGAGGATCGACAGGAGCGGGTCCTGCGTGGGCGATCGATTCCTCTTGTGCGCATCAGATGGCAGCACGGGAATCTCCAGGAGAGCACATGGGAGCGGGAGGCTCAGATGCGTGCTCAGTACCCTCATTTGTTTCCCTAGTTTTTGTTGTATCTTTACGGGGACGTAAAGCCCTGAGGTGGGAGTAATGTAAAGACCCGTAAAATTCAAGGAAAATTTTTTCTTAATTTTTTTTAGAATTTTACAAGAGCGCGGTTTCAGACGGCACCTGATTCCGAGGCCCGGAGCGCCCGGAATTAATTTCCGAAGTTTGGCTCGGGTACGTTCAGTAAACGAACGAGCGGGATTTCCTAACTTTTGATCCGGTGCTCGGAATTGAAATCTGAGGGCACCGATGAACTCGCAGCGCCGATATTCGCTTAATGAGACCTTATCGGGAGTTGCGTTTGTTGCGGGTTGAAAGTTACGTTTTGGGGTTTTTCAGTTAAGTTAAATAAAATTTGTGTAAGACAAATTTTATTTTAACTTATTTAAAAACCTATCAAAGGAGGTTGGAAGTGGGACCCACACCCACTTAACCTCCCTTGGGAGGATTAAGTGTGGTGGGGCCCACACGAACCCCTTTTCTTTTCAAATTCTCTCAACGTACTTAACCCCTAATTAATTGGCCTATGTTACTCTTAATTAATTTTGGGAGTTAACTCTTTTGAATTTCAAACATTTGAAATTCTTTTGAGTTATGTGTTATTAAAATAAGATGTAATCTTATTTGTTTATGGGTTGTTGGTTTATTCCCTTGAGAACTTTTTGAGAGCTCCTCTTCATCTTCTCCGGCGAAGAACGTCTTCATCCTCAACGAAGAACGACAACTCTTCGTCAAGGATCATCGACTCGGCGACCCGGTATCTTCGGACCTCTTCTTCCTCCCCGAACCTTCTTCGTCGGCAATCGAAGATCCGCCAACGACGTGTCTCTTCGGGCATCACACTTCGTCAACGGAAACGACGAACGACGACCGCGACGCCCGACCCCCGCGACGCCGTCTTCCGCGGGACGTAGACGATTCTTCGAGACTTAAACCCGAGGTAGGGGTTGTCGTTTTCTTTTGGTTTTCTTATTTTATTCTTGATCGTAATTCTATCAAGACTAACGTGTGACTTGACTTATTTTAAGTTGCGTTTTTATTTTAACGTTAGGGGGGCCGGACCGCACGAACACGGCCGAACCCCCCCCCCTCCATCGTTCTTGTTTAATTATTTTGCGGAGGAAAGCAAGTGGCGTGGTGCCGTCGCACCACGCAGATGAACGTGTGAATATCTTACGCGATGCCGTCGCACGCACCATGGAAGTAACAACAAGAACACGACGTCGTCGCGCCGCGTTGATTAATATCAAAGCACGGCGAAGGGACGCGGTGTCGTCGCACCGCGCCGGATGACGAGAAGACCGCGGCCGGTTCCGGGCCGCGGCGGAAGGAAAGACCGGCGGCCGGGCCGCCGGCGTCGGAAGTCGAGGGCGGGACCGGAATTTCCGGTCCCGTTGGTAAAAACCGGCCGGCCAGCTGCCCGGCCGGATATCATAAAAACCGGGGGAATAAATCCCCCGGCCGGTTCAACAAACCCCCCTCTTAATGAGGGGGGCGGTTCATTAAAGGAGGGGGGGGGGCAACAGCCCCCCGGTTTGTCCAGCCGGCCCCCACTTGCGGGGGCCGTTTTTTTTTTGCAAAGGCACGGCACAAAGTCGTGCCGCCTTGACAAAACAGCGGGGGCCTTGCCCCCCCGCGTGCCACCCGCGTGCGCCGCGGCCCGCCGCCGCCACCGCGGCCCGCCGCCGCCGCCATCGCGGCCCGCCGCCGCCGCCACCGCGGCCCGCCGCCGCCGCCACCGCGGCCCGCCGCCGCCGCCGCCACCGCGGCCCGCTGCCGCCGCGCCGCCCCCCGGGGGGGGGGGGGGGGGGGGGGGGGGGTCGGGCCGGGTCGGCCCGGACCCGGACCCCCCCGTTTCGAACCAGATTCGGTTTTTCGCTCATAACTTGAGCCTCGGACCTCCGAATGACGAACCGTCTGCGGCAACACGATCCTTGGATCGAGACGGTCGTTTCGGTATATCGCACTCAAGGTTTCGGTTTACTTTGAGTTCGGCCGGGTTGGTTCGTTCACGAAACCAACCGGGCCTTCGGAGCGGAAACTCTCATATCTTGAGCTACGGACGTCCGATTGACGTGCCGTCAGTCGCGTAGTGTTCCTCTTAGTGAGAAGGATCTTTTGGCATACTCCGCCCGAGGTTTGGACGCAGGTGGAGTACGGTCGGGTTGGTTTTGCCTTAAAAACCAACCGGGCCCCGGAGACGAAAATGCCAATAACTCTCAGACCGGGCGTCCGATCGACGCGCCGTCTATTGCGTTGAGTTCCTGTTGTCGATACGGAACTTTTGGATACATCAACTCTGGTCTTCGTGACAGTTGATGTATCAGCCTCTCGGCTCGTGGAGCGGACCCTCCATACGAGCTAGCTGTGTGCGGGAACCCTAGTGCTGGCTGTGACTGTTCTACTGCTACGACTGCTACTGTGACTGCGACGACGACAGTACAGAGATCCTGTGTGGATTCGACGACGACAGTACAGAGATCCTCTGTGGATTCGACGACGATGACTTCAGCACTCAGTGATCCTACGTGGATCAGTGCTACAGGTCCTGTGTGGGCCCGATCCTATGTGGGTCCTTGCGCTCAGCTGTTCTGTGTGAGCCAGCGCCTACAGGTTCTGTGTGAGCCCGATCCTGTGTGGGTCTTTGCGGGGGTTAGTTACCTATCGATCCTTCGTGGGTCCGACGACTTAGATGGATCAGTGATCATCTTTTTCTTCCTTGAAGAAGTATACCTGTGTGAGCTGAATCCTGTTGTTTTCCTGTGTGGATTGTGTTGTGCAATCCTGTGTGGATTATATTTTGCTTTCCTATGTGGAATACGTATACTTTCCTGCGTGGACTGAGTTGTACTTGGGCTCGGAGGTTGGAGCATTTTTTAATTAATGACTTAGGTATATGTATGGGCATATACCTAAGCAGTGTCGGTTGTTACTTCGTGATTGTACTTTTCTTCGTGGTTTATCCTTTGTGGATTTGAGAGACCTTCAGGGGTCTCGGGGTCCCTACTGAGTAGCTTATACTCACCCCTGCACGGGCTTCGCCCGCACTACGTTGTGTTGGTTGCAGAAGACGGACAGCGTTGACCTTAGCTGAGGCTTGTAGAGCGGGACGGTACCCGGAGGTGGACCACTGGGCGGGACGTGCACGGAGCGGACGACGGGACCCGTGGAGCAGAGGAGCTATCTGTACCCACCCTTCAGGTGGGATTTCCGGTGGACAGCTCGGAGTAGCGGCCTTTACTTTACAGTTGCTGTTTTTCCCTTTTTGAGTTGTACTTTACTTTCAGTTTGGGTTTGTATTCTGGCCCATTTACCTTTCCGCACTTTCAGTCGTACTCTGTTTGCTTAGTGTTTACTTTCCGCTTGTTTACTCTGTGGTGTGTGTTTACTTTTCAAAGGCAATGCCTTCCCTTTTTACCGGGATTTATGCCTTGGTGCTAGTCGCCAGCCCCTGGCCTATGGAAGGCGGGCTTGGGGTAGTCACGGCACGGGCCCCGAGGGCGGGTCGTGACAGTTACCCAATGCATTGGAGATCTATATCGGGCTCAGCCGCCCTTAGTTTATCACGGAACCACCCGTCTTCATAAAAAATTCCCAAGAACCATAACATTATCATAGCACATAACTTAAGCATAAAGGAAATATAACATTCCCATTTTTCAATAACAATATAACATTTTAAGATATTGAAATAATAAGTCCATTCTAAAAACCATTTTTGAAACCATTTAAAACATTTAATAAAGAGATCTTTTAATCAAAGTGCCCCATTCCACTTTGATGGTTTTAACATTTTAAACCATTAATATCCATATAAATAAATCCATAAAACCATTTTGAAAACATGGATATTAATGAGAAATATTTATAAGAATAAATCATTAAAACATTTAAAACGATATTGTAGTTAAAGTGTTTTTAACAAAATGAGGTACACTTGAATAAAATAAATGAGGAATAACATTGAATTAGAACTTCATAATATCATGAGAATAAAGGAATTCATGATATAATATTCCAAAGGACAGTATATACACCATATAAGAGTGAATTGGTGCATAATAACAATGAAGTCTCAATGGAAAAGTAAATTGAGATGAAATCTATTATAAAGATGGTATCCTTAAATCAAGGATAAATCAATCTCATAATTATGTGAGACAAATATAAATACAACCAATATAAGTAGAAATTAAGTGTAAAACAATCATATTTTATTCACACATATTCATAGAACGACATATTCAAGGAGTACAAGCTTATCCCAAAGAATCAAAATTGGGTTATGAAGTTCCCTTGAAAAAATTTGACAGCCTAACGGCGTAACTACAAAATTCAGAAAAAGAGTTGATGAGAGATAAAAAGGGTATCTCATCACATGGAAATAAATTTTACATCAATAAGGATATAGAAGAACATATCACAACATAATATTATGTGAATTAAAATACATAACAAAAGAAGTCTTTTAAAAAGAGGAGGGTGAAAGGTTCCCTTACCGACATGGGTATCTTTCGAAACATACACCCCGTGAAGGAAGGAAAATAAAATATTGATGTAAATACTCATAAATGAAAGTATATTACACAATTATTAAAATAATGGGAAGTACATACACCACTCAAAGGAAATTGTGTAAAATGTAGCATAAATCCCACGGGAATAAAAGTGAGATGAAAAATCTCTTATGAAAACCCGGCAGCCTAACTACGCCACTTAAAACTTCAAAAAATGGATTGATGAGATCAAATACGGTCTCTCATAATATTACAATAAAATTTACAGAAATAGGAATAGAAAAGTACATCCTCCATCATAACAAATAGGAGATTAAAAGATGTAACATAAAGGACAGTACTTAAAAAGAAAGAGAGAGGTTAGATCTCTTACGAAAATTCGGCAGCCTAACGACACCACTCAAAACTTCCAAAATGGATTGATGAGAGAAAATAGGGTCTCTCATCATATGAAAATAAGAATTACAGTATTATTAATATAAAATAACAACCCAATCATAAAAAATATGATCTTAAAAGTAATGACATAAAAGAGTGTACTTAAAAAGAAAGAGAGGAGTAGGATCCCTTACCTTGGGTCCGACTTGACTCGATCGTTCTTTAACATCATGAATAATAAACTTGAGTTAATTTCTACTTGCTTAAGAAAATTTTTCAAGTTCATTATTCCTTTTATATCACTTATTACCATGTTATAAACATTATGTAATTATTTAAGTTAATAATGTTTGTTTTGTCGATATTTGGTTCTTAAGTCGAAAGTGGACTTCTAACAATTAAATGTTGTTCGTGTGGTCAAATGTTCATTATATACAGAATGATATTCATGATTTTGATATCATATATATCATATATATCCAGAAAATACATGTATTTATAATATTACATATCATTTAGAGGTAAGAAATTAAATGCACCGTTCATGGAGACGGTAAGTCGTACGTACGCATGAACACTACTTTCATTTCTATGTCATATTAATGGAATTAAAACTAAATGAGAGGTATGTATATTTTAATTAAAGAATTATATTCATCATTTATATGTAACATAAATCATATATAATAACTTTAAATACATCCTTTATACATACCACATATGGCATTAACGAATCAAATCACTTTGAGGGGGCGGTAGTCCGCACTTCCTAAAATGAAATTATCATGTTTACCAACAATGGAAACCATAAAGGTATGCCACAAAAGAAAAATACAGAAGATTAAGTAAAACATAAACATATTATATATCACATATAAATATGGTGACATATTAATGGCCACCTTTTAAGGTGTTATATCAGTGTTGAACAATCATCGTTTCGTTAGGAAGAAATTCGCCATCCACAGAAACAGTATGTTCTTTAACCATTTCATGTAGGTGTGTGTATGTGTAGCTCGAATGCTTATTATAAAAACATCCTAGTATATTGAAGATACTTTATTTGTTACAAAATAAATGAATAAAAAGAGTTTAGGGGGTTGGAGAAGCAAAATAAAACAAAATAACACAAGTGAAGACATTACCTTAAAATCGGGTAACTCTTTTTGATTTGAGCTCAAAGGATTCATTGGGAAGACATCTACCGAAAGTGAGGCTTCTAAGAGTAAGATAGAGATGTGGAGAGACAAAATGTGCAGGGTTTGTCTGAGCTAAAGGCTTTGGAAGTGTGGGTAAGGAGGTAGAGTTGGGGGCCTTTTATAAGAGGAGAGGAGGGGAACTCTTGGAATGTAAAGAAATGTTACTTTATTTTAGAATGAGTCTCGGATTTTAATGGTCCCACATTGATTTTTTTCGAGGATAAGGTGATAAGGGTTCGAAATAAACCCATACAATAGGTTTTGGACATGTTTAGGTTTTAGATTTTACATTATCTTTCAATTTTATTTAAATCATTATATAATGAGTTCATCGCTGCATCATCATGATGTCATATATAATTTAATTTATTTAAGGTCTAAAAATTATAAAAAAAATTACTATGATGTAGGAAATCTTTATAGAGTTCCAATGAATATTTATAGTAAAACATATGAGTTGTATAACCCCATTTAAAAATTGTTTTGGTAAAACAACTCATGTTTGTGTCATTTTAATTTTAACATTAAATAAAAAGGTATTTTTGTCATTTTCCAACCAAAGTGGCTCCCTGGGGTCCCCAAGTTGACCCATGGATTTTCATGGTCGGCCATGACACATCCAATGAGTTTAGGACATGTGTCTAGGTCATTTCATATTATTAAAACAATATTTTTACCTTAAACTACACTAATTACATCTAATCGCGATTAAAAACTTAATAAGTTACTATTCACCAAAAAATTATTTTAATCCCATTGAACCACATTTTACATCTTAATGAAAAACATGTATGTCGGATTTTTGAAATTCAAAACACAAAGGTGGAAAAATTTCATTTAAACGGAAAATCAGTTGTTATAAGTACCACTTAGTGGTTTCACTATTCATCAAAAATTGAAGTTTTTCAGAAAATTATCAAAAATTCACCCTAAGCTATATTTGATATTCAGAATTAAAAAATGATGTCTATGTTAAAAAATTAATAACATATAAGTTACATTACATAATTTAATAAGTAATTCACAATGTTAGAACAAATAGCGTGTTTTTATGAAACAATATATATCAAAAGATTGACACTAGTTTAAGTCAAATTTCAAAGTGAAATTAATTCCAACGACCACTATTGGATTAAATGGTAAAAATATATTTTAATTTATCTTTAAAACCAATTAAAAATATAATCTAATCATATAAATAAATTAGATTAAAAAGTGGGTTTGAATTAAAATACAACATTTTTCGCTATTCATTAAAAATGAACTTTATCAGAAAAAATACCAAAAATTTACACAAAGTAAATTTTGATGTCCCGATTATAAAGAATAATTTTATTTTGTCAAATATAAAACATAAAATTGTCAAAAATTGGATTTAAAAGAGGTTCTCCATCAAAAGGCGGTTAATCGACCTTTTAAAGAATATTAGGATGTTTACGCTTAAAATTGGATTCATTCGCATTTTTAATCCTCAAACATTTTTTGTAAAGAGTAAAAATATTTGACAAACATATATAATCATTTTGTAGTTAGTTTTGTTCATTCCTGCCATTACAACGGCTAGGTGTTAACTACCATTTAAAATAATATTATTTTATTATTAGAGTGCAACTTAAGATTCCCAAGAAACTGGTTGTTGCGTATTGGGTACGCCATCGAACATAGAATCCCCTATAAATTAATATTAATATTTTATTCACAAATATGGATAAATATATAAATTTCATATTCTTTATTTACCTGGGGTGTTACATCCTTCCCCCTTTTGGAAATTGCGTCCTCGCAATTTTAAAATTGAGCTTGGAAACATCCTTGAAAGTCCCACATCAGAACAAGAGTCGGTAAAACAATCACTTTAAAATAAAGAAGGATAAGTACAGAGGTCACCCGAGTTAACCCATACTAGGATTCCATGTAGTAAAACATGGACATGGAGGAGAAAACATAGGGTCATGTTCTGGTGGAGAGTGATAGAAAACATGTTTAGTAGAAAGTTAACCACAAGAAAATCACAAACTTGTGATGGGTTAACCGGTATTTGATTCCCCAGTAGGACAAGATAACAAAAAACATTTTTGTTTTAAGTTACTCTTCATTGAGGAATTTATTTTTGAGATTAACTAAATCATAATGAAACATACTTACTTGTAACGTAGACTTTCAACTTTTACTAGATTCCTTAATCAAACTCATATTTTCTCCAAAAGACGAGTATTTAGGAAGACTTGTTCGCATTAAGAGTACTATAATCAACTTCTTGAGAATCACCTAATCCAAAAAAGAGAACTATATATTTCCCATGTCTTTAGGAAAAATCCAAAACCAAAAAGGTTAGTACAAGATTAGATAATCTAGAAAAGGATAACCCTTTATAAAAAGAAAATCTATTATTAATCTCCAAAATGTGTCCAACAAAACCCAGAGTTCAACGAGGACCATTCGATAAACAATTTGTCCAAAAATTTCTTCAAAGTAAACCAAACTACGATTGAAACCCAAATATTTGAAGGATTTAGTCACATAGTCTTCCAAGGTAAAAATTAACTTTTATCTCCAAATAACATCAGTTGCTCTTAATTTCTCATATTGAAAAGTAATTAACCTAATCACATATCCTCAGTGATAGGTTAATCATTTCGATAGATAACCCAAAATAAAATTACTCTTGATTCCTAAAATCATCTAACTAAAAAGAATTATTCAAACATACCAGGTACTTCACATAGTCTAGTGGTAGGCGATAAATACCAGTCACACTTTGGTTGTGGGTTCGATTCCTGCAACTTTGTCTGACGCGATAGGTTGTCACACGGTCTGCGTGTTGTCCTTTTTCCAAAACTATATAATTCTTAAAACATTCCCCAAAACGAGATAAAATCTGCAAAAATGATCATAACATATTTTAACCTCAAGTTTATCTCATGCCTTTCATTTTTCATCATAACATATAATTACCCATAATTACCTCAAAATTAAGGATCATATAAACCCTAATTTTTAACTTTATAATTATTACCTGAACTTCCACATCGATTGGTCATCTCATACATGATGCATTACAAAACATAACAAGGTTCAAATGGTTGGTCATGACTCCTTGATAGTTGGTTTAGAACAACCATGATTTTCCTCATTGAATCCCCCATTTCATCTAGTCTCTTAATCAGAGAACCACCGCAGTTTCCTTCAAACCTATTGTCACTTTGGTTTCTGCTAGATCCATCCATTCACTAATAATAGAAATGTAAGTGTGAGTATATCAACAAAACCATCATGTACTAATGAGGAAGATATACTTTCTCATTCACTTTATCTAAAAACTATGACTCTTTCTGAAATCCTAACCATTATGGTAATGTCACTTATGCTTAAAGAATACCCTAACCTCTTAAGTTATCTAAACCAACCTTTTATACCAACTATAAGGCCCCATCCTTAAACCTTACTTAATCTTGAGTTATTACAAAACTTCACATTGAGGATCTTTTCAGGTTTAGTGTTTTAGAGAATTAGATCATAAAACATTCATTACATTCCACATTTAAACAAAGTGGTTACATAAAAGATAGTATTAATTTTTCCCATCAACGGAAACATATTTAAAATAAAACATGGATTCTTTCTGGACACTTCCTTGACAATATCATCATATCATGTACCCTTCCATGACCTGTGAAAAACATTTCAAAAACTTGGTATGAGAATAAAAAGATCAGTAAGGGATATAAAAATATGGAAAGGAAACATGAGTACATGTATACGTAAGAATGAAATCATACTTTACCCATAAAACATAAGAACTTTAACATACCTCATAAAATCATGAATAAATCATAGATATCATAAGACATAAAGGTAACTTGAGGCATTCATAACATTCTTACGTAGGGAGTAACCCTCTTGGTTACGTTTGGAATACCAATCACAGTATATTCCCTAAATCTCTTCGAAGAAACCTTAACATTTAACCCCTTCGCGTTACCCAATGCATTGGAGAGCTATATCGGGCTCACCCGCCCTTAGTTTATCACGGAACCACCCGTCTTCATAAATAATTCCCAAGAACCATAACATAATCATAGCACATAACTTAAGCATAAATGAAATACAACATTACCATATTTCAATAAAAATATAACATTTTATGATATTGAAATAATTATTCCATTCTAAAAACCATTTTTGAAACCATTTAAAACATTTAATAAAGAGATATTTGAATCAAAGTGTCCCATTCCACTTTGAAGGTTTTAACATTTTAAACCATTAATATCCATATAAATAAATCCTTAAAACCATTTTGAAAACATGGATATTAATGAGAAATATTTATAAGAATAAATCATTAAAACATTTAAAACGATATTGTAGTTAAAGTGTTTTTAACAAAATGAGGGACACTTGAATACAATAAATGAGGAATAAAATTTAATTAGAACTTTATAATATCATGAGAATAAAGGAATTCATGATATAATATTCCAAAGTACAGTATATACACCATATAAGAGTGAATTGGTACATAATAACAATGAAGTCTCAATGGAAAAGTAAATTGAGATGAAATCTATTATAAAGATGGTATCCTTAAATTAAGGATAAATCAATCTCATAATTATGTCCGACAAATATATATACACCCAATATAAGTGGAAATTAATTGTAAAACAATCATAGTTTATTCACACATATTCATAGTACGACATATTCAAGGAGTACAAGCTTATCCCAAAGAATCAAAATTGGGTTAAGAAGTTCCCTTATAAAAATTTGACAGCCTAACGGCGTAACTACAAAATTCAGAAAAAGAGTTGATGAGAGATAAAAAGGGTATCTCATCACATGGACATAAAATTTACATCAATAAGGATATAGAAGAACATATCCCAAAGTAATATTATGTGAATTAAAATACATAACAAAATAAGTCTTTTAAAAAGAGGAGGGTGAAAGGTTCCCTTACCGACATGGGTATCTTTCGAAACATACACCCTGTGAAAGAAGGACAATACAACATTGATGTAAATACTCATAAATGAAAGTATATTACACAATTATTAAAATAATGGGAAGTACATACACCACTCAAAGGAAATTGTGGAAAATGTAGCATAAATCCCACGGGAATAAAAGTGAGATGAAATATCCCTTATGAAAACTCGGCATCCTAACTACGCCACTTAAAACTTCCAAAATTGGATTGATGAGATAAAATAGGGTCTCTCATAATATTAAAATAAAATTTACAGAAAGAGGAATAGAAAAGAACATCCGCCATCATAACAAAGAGGAGCTTAAAAGAAGTAACATAAAGGACAGTACTTAAAAAGAAAGAGAGAGGTTTGATCTCTTACGAAAATTCGGCAGCCTAACGATGCCACTCAAAACATGCAAAATGGATTGATGAGAGAAAATAGGGTCTCTCATCATATGAAAATATGAATTACAGTATTATTAATATAAAATAACATCCCAATCATAAGAAATATGAGCTTAAAAGGAATGACATAAAAGAGTGTACTTAAAAAGAAAGAGAGGAGTAGGATCCCTTACCTTGGGTCCGACTTGACTCAATCGTTCTTTAACATCCTGAATAATAAACTTGAGTTAATTTATACTTTCTTAAGAACCTTTTTCAAGTTCATTATTCCTTTTATATCACTTATTACCATGTTATAAACATTATGTAATCATTTAAGTTAATAATGTTTGTTTTGTCGATATTTGGTTCTTAAGTCGAAAGTGGACTTCTTACAATAACATGTTGTTCGTGTGGTCAAATGTTCATTATATCCAGAATGATATTCATGATTTGGATATCATATATATCATATATATCCAGAATATACATGTATTTACAATATTACATTTCATTTAGAGGTAAGAAATGAAATGCACCGTTCATGGAGACGGTAAGCCGTACGTACGCATGAACACTACTTTCATTTCTATGTCATATTAATGGAATTAAAACTAAATGAGAGGTATGTATATTTTAATTAAATAATTATATTCATAATTTATATGTAACATAAATCACATATAATAACTTTAAATACATCCTTTATACATACCACATATGGCATTAACGAATCAAATCACTTTGAGGGGGCGGTAGTCCGCACTTTCTAAAATGAAATTATCATGTTTACCCACAATGGAAACCATAAAGGTATGCCACAAAAGAAAAATACAGAAGATTAAGTAAAACATAATCATATTATATATCATATATAAATATAGTGACTTCTTAATGGCCACCTTTTAAGGTGTTATATGAGTGTTGAACAATCATCGTTTCGTGAGGCAGAAATTCACAATCCACAGAAACAGTATGTTCTTTAACCATTTGATGTAGGTGTGTGTAATTGTAGCTCGAATGATTCTTATAACAACATCCTATTATATTGAATATACTGGAGTTGTTAAAAAATAAATTAATAAAAAGAGTTTAGGGGGTTGGAGAATCAAAATAAAACAAAAGAACACAAGTGAAGACATTACCATAAAATCAGGTAACTCTTTTTGATTTGAGCTCAAAGGCTTTATTGGGAAGACATCTGCCGAAAGTGAGGATTCTAAGAGTAATATATGGATGTGGAGAGACAAAATGAGTAGGGTTTGTCTGATCTAAAGGCTTTGGAAGTGTGGGTAAGGAGGTAGAGGTGCGGGCCTTTTATAAGGGGAGAGGAGGGGAACTCTTGGAATCTAAAGAAATGTTACTTTATTTTAGAAAGAGTTTCTGATTTTAATGGTCCCACATTGATTTTTTTCAAGGATAAGGTGATAAGGGTTCTAAATACATCTATACAATAGGTTTTGGACATGTTTAGGTCTTATATTTTACATTATCTTTCAATTTTATTTAAATTGTTAAATAATGAGGTCATCGCTGCATCATCATGATGTCATAAATAATTTAATTTATTTAAGGTCGAAAAATTATAAAAAATACTATGATGTAGGAAATATTTTTAACGGTCCGATGAATATTTATAGTAAAAAATATGATTTGTATAACCCCATTTAAAAATTTTTTTCGTAAAACAACTCATGTTTGTGTCATTTTAATTTTAACATTAAATAAAAAGGTATTTATGTCATTTTCCAACCAAAGTGGCTCCATGGGGTCCCCAAGTTGACCCATGGATTTTCTTCATCGTCCATGACTCATCCAATGAGGTTAGGACATGTGGTTAGGTCATTTCATATTATTAAAACATTATTTTTACCTTAAACTACACTAATTACCTATAATCGCGATTAAAAACGTAATAAGTTACTATTCACCAAAAAATTATTTTAATCCCATTGAACCACATTTAACATCTTAATGAAAAACATGTATGTCGGATTTTTTAAATTCAAAACACAAAGGTGGAAAAATTTCATTTAAACGGAAAATCAGTTTTTATAAGTACCACTTAGTGGTTTCACTATTCATCAAAAATTGAAGTTTTTCAGAAAATTACCAAAAATTCACCCTAATCTATATTTGATATTCATAATTCAAAAATAATGTCTATTTTAATAAATTAATAACATATAAGTTAAATTAATTAATTTAATAATTAATTCCCGATGTCAGAACAAATAGCGTGTTTTTATGAAATAATATATATCAAAAGATTGACACTAGTTTAAGTCAAATTTCAAAGTGAAATTAATTCCAACGACCACTATTGGATTAAATGGTAAAAATATATTTTAATTTAACTTTAAAACCAATTCAAAAGATAATCTAATCATATATATAAATTAGATTAAAAAGTGGGTTTGAATAAAAATAAAACATTTTTCATTATTCATTAAAAAATGAACTTTATCGGAAAAATACCAATAATTTACATAAAGTAAATTTTGATGTCCCGATTCTAATGAAAAATTTTATTTTGTCAAATATAACACATAAAATTGTCAAACAGTGGATTTAAAAGAGGTTCGTCATCAAAAGGCGGTTAATCGACCTTTTAAAGAATATTAGAATGTTTACGCTTAAAATTGGATTCATTCGCATTTTTAACCCTCTAACATTTATTGTAAAGAGTAAAAATATTTGACAAACATATGTAATCATTTTTTAGTTAGTTCTGTTCATTCCCTCCATTACAACGACTAGGTGTTAACTACAATTTATAATAATATTATTTTATTATTAGAGTGCAACTTAAGATTCCCAAGAAATTCGTTGTTGCGTATTGGGTACGCCATCGAGCATAGAATCCCCTTTAAAGTAATATTAATATTTTATTCACAAATATGGATAAATATATAAATTTCATATTCTTTTTTTTCATGGGGTGTTACATCCTTCCCACCTTTTGGTAATTGCGTCCTCGCAATTTTAAAATTGAGCTTGGAAACATCCTTGAAAGTCCCACATCGGAACAAGAGTCGGTAAAAAAATCACATTAAAATAAAGAAAGATAAGTATAGAGGTCACCCGAGTTAACCCATACTAGGATTCCATGTAGGAAAACATGGACATGGAGGACAAAACATAGGGTCATGTTCTGATGGAGAGTGATAGAAAACATGTTTAGGAGAAAGTTAACCACAAGAAAATCACAAACATGTGATGGGTTAACCGGTATTTGATTCCCCAGTAGGAAAAGATAACAGAAAAAAATTTTGTTTTTAAGTTACTCTTCATTGAGGAATTTATTTTTTAGCTTAACTAAATCATAATGAAACATACTAACTTGTCACGTAGACTTTCAACTTTTACTAGATTCCTTAATCAAACTCATATTTTCTCCAAAAGACGAGTATTTAGGAAGACTTCTTCGCATTAAGAGTACTATAATCAACTTACTGAGAATCACCTAATCCACAAAAGAGAACTATATATTTCCCATGTCCTTAGAAAAAATACAAAACCAAAAAGGTTAGTACAAGATCAAATAATCCAGAAAAGGATAACCCTTTATAAAAAGAAAATATATTCTTAATCTCCAAAATTTGTCCAACAAAACCCAGAGTTCAACGGGGACCATTCGATAAAAAATTTGTCCATAAATTTCTACAAAGTAAACCAAAATAAGATTGAAACCCAAATATTTGAAGGATTTAGTCACACAGTCTTCCAAGGTACAAATTAACTTTTATCTCCAAATAACATCAGTTGCTCTTAAATTTTCATATTGAAAAGTAATTAACCTAATCACATATACTCGATGATAGGTTAATCATTTCCATAGATAACCCAAAATAAACTTACTCTTGATTCCTAAAATCATCTAACTAAAAATAATTAGTCAAACTTACCGGGGACTTCACGTAGTCCAGTGGTAGGCGATAAATACCAGTCACACTTTGGTTGTGGGTTCAATTCCCGCAACTTTGTCTGATGCGACGGGTTGTCACACGGTCTGCGTGTAGTCCTTTTTCCAAAACTATATAATTCTTAAAACATTCCCCAAAACGAGATAAAATCTTCAAAAATGGTCATAACATATTTTAACCTCAAGTTTATCTCATGCCTTTCATTTTCCATCATAACATATAATAACCCATAATTACCTCAAAATTAAGGATCATATAAACCCTAATTGTAAACTTTATAATTATTAACTGAACTTCCACATCGATTGGTCATCTCGTACATGATGCATTACAGAACATACCAAGGTTAAAGTGGTTGATCATGACACCTTGATAGTTGGTTTAGAACAACCACGAGTTTCCTCATTGAATCCCCCATTTCATCTAGTCTCTTAATCAGAGAACCACCACAGTTTCCTTCATACCTATTGTCACTTTGGTTCCTTCTAGATCCATCCATTCACTAAAAACAGAAATGTCAGTGTGAGTATATCAACAAAACCATCATGTACTAATGAGGAAGATATACTTACTCATTCACTTTATCTAAAAACTATGACTCTTTCTGAAATCCTAACCATTATGGTAATGTCACTTATGCTTATAGAATACCCTAACCTCTAAAGTTATCTAAACCGACCTTTGATACCAACTATAAGGCCCCATCCTTAAAACTTACTTAATATTGAGTTATTACAAGACTTCACATTGAGGATCTTTTCAGGATTAGATTTTTAGAGAATTAGATCATAAAACTTTCATTACATTCCACATTTAAACAAAGTGGTTACATAAAAGATAGTATTCATTTTTCCCATCGACGGAAACATATTTAAAATCAAACATGGATTCTTTCTTGACACTTCCTTGAAACTATCATCATATCATGTACCCTTCCCATGACCTGTGAAAAACATTTCAAAAACATGGTATGATCATAAAAATCTCAGTAAGGGATATAAAAATATGGAAATGAAACATTAGTACATGTATACGTAAGAATGAAATCATACATTACCCATAAAACATAATCACTTTAACATACCTCATAAAATCATGAATAAATCATAGAAATCATAAGACATAAAGGTAACTTGAGGCATTCATAACATTCTTACGTAAGGAGTAACCCTCTTGGTTACATTTGGAATACCAATCACTGTATATTCCCTAAATCTCTTCAGAGAAACATTAACATTTAACCCCTTCGTGTTACCCAATGCATTGGAGAGCTATATCGGGATCACCCACCCTTAGTTTATCACGGAACCACTCGTCTTCATAAATAATGCCCAAGAACCATAACATAATCATAGAACATAAGTTAAGAATAAAGGAAATATAACATTACCATATTTCAACAACAATATAACATTTTAAGATATTGAAATAATAAATCCATTCTAAAAACTATTTTTGAATCCATTTAAAACATTTAATAAAGAGATCTTTGAATCAAAGTGTCCCATACCACTTTGAATGTTTTAAAATTTTAGACCATTAATATCCATATAAATAAATCCTTAAAACCATTTTGAAAACATGGATATTAGTGAGAAATATTTATAAGAATAAATCATTAAAACATTTCAAACGATATTGTAGTTAAAGTGTTTTTAACAAAATGAGAGACACTAGAATACAATAAATGAGGAATAACATTTAATTAGAACTTTATAATATCATGAGAATAAAGGAATTCATGATATAATATTCCAAAGGACAGTATATACACCATTTAAGAGTGAATTGGTGTATAACAACAATGAAGTCTCAATGGAAAAGTAAATTGAGATGAAATCTATTATAAAGATGGTATCCTTAAATTAAGGATAAATCAATCTCATAATTATGTGCGAAAAATATAAATATACCCAATATAAGAGGAAATTAAGTGTAAAACAATCATAGGTTATTCACACATATTCATTGATCGACATATTCAAGGAGTACAATCTTATCCCAATGAATCAAAATTGGGTTAAGAAGTTCCCTTGCAAAAATTTGACAGCCTAACGACGTCACTACAAAATTCAGAAAAATAGTTTATGAGAGATAAAAAGGGTATCTCATCACTTGGACATAAAATTTACATCAATAAGGATATATAAGAACATATCACAACATAATAGTATGTGAATTAAAAGACTTAACAAAAGAAGTCTTTTAAAAAGAGGAGGGTGAAAGGTTCCCTTACCGACATGGGTATCTTTCGAAACATACATCCCGTGAAAGAAGGACAATACAACATTGATGTAAATACTCAAAAATTAAAGTATATTACACAATTAGTAAAATAATGGAAAGTACATACACCACTGAATTGAAATTGTGTCAAATGTAGCATAAATCCCATGGGAATAAAAGTGAGATGAAAAATCCCTTATGAAAACTCAGCAGCCTAACTGCGCCACTTAAAACTTCCAAAAATGGATTGATGAGATAAAATAGGGTCTCTCATCATATTACAATAAAATTTACAGAAAAAGGAATATAAGAGAACATCCCACATCATAACAAAGAGGAGCTTAAAAGAATTGACATAAAGGAGAGTACTTAAAAAGAAAGAGAGAGGTTAGATCTCTTATGAAAATTCGGCAGCCTAACGGCGCCACTCAAAACTTCTAGAATGGATTGATGAGATAGAATAGGTTATCTCATCATATGAACATAATAAGTAAAGTAGGATTAATATAAATGAACATACCAATAATAAGAATGATGAGCTTAAAAGTAATGTCATAAAAGAGTGTAATTAAAAAGAAAGAGAGGAGTATGATCGCTTACCTCGGGTCTGACTTGACTCGATCGTTCTTTAACATCCTGAATAATAAACTTGAGTTAATTTATATTTGCTTAAGAACCTTTTTCAAGTTCATTATTCCTTTTATATCACTAATTACCATGTTATAAACATTATGTAATCATTTAAGTTAATAATGTTTGTTTTGTCGATATTTGGTTCTTAAGTCGAAAGTGGACTTCTTACAATTACATGTTGTTCGTGTGGTCAAAGGTTCATTATATCCATAATGATATTCATGATTTGGATATCATATATATCATTTATATCCATAATATACATTTATTTATAATATTACATATCATTTAGAGGTAATAAATGAAATGCACCGTTCATGGAGACGGTAAGTCGTACGTACACATGAACACTCATTTCATTTCTATGTCATATTAATGGAATTAAAACTAAATGAGAGGTATGTATATTTTAATTAAAGAATTATATTCATCATATATATGTAACATAAATCATATATAATAACTTTAAATGCATCCTTTATACATCCCACATATGGCATTAACGAATCAAATCACTTTGAGGGGGCGGTAGTCCGCACTTCCTAAAATGAAATTATCGTGTTTACCCACAATGGAAACCATAAATGTAACACCCGAGATTTTTATGAGTAATATTTTGTTCAAAGGAATATTTCACTACACACTTGCTTGGCTTACTTTACACGCAATCGCGACCTTCCTCGATAGCTTGCGTCGTACACAATACCGAGTTTCACTAAACAACAATATGCTATTAAAACTAGCCGTTATGAATAGTAATAACCACTTTTTGAAATTTTATAAATTTTTATTTTTCAAAATGGACTTCATTTTTGGACTCAGAATATCGAAATTAGCCTAGAGTGAAATTTTGGTATTTTTCTGAAAACTTTAAATTTTTGATGAATAGTGAAACCACTAAGTGGTAGGTTAAAAACTGAATTTTGCATAAAACTTAATTTTACCACTTCTGTGAATGGAATTTCAAACATCCGACAGACACGGTTGATATCAGTAAGTAAAATGTGGTTCAATGAGATAAAAATAA
Organism: Viscum album; assembly: GCA_963277665.1. Classification (NCBI taxonomy): domain Eukaryota; kingdom Viridiplantae; phylum Streptophyta; class Magnoliopsida; order Santalales; family Viscaceae; genus Viscum; species Viscum album. The sequence goes on along the minus strand of OY728161.1, from coordinate 135,704,262 downwards.
TTTTTTGGTGAATAGTAACTTTTTATTTTTTTTACCGCGGTTAATAGTAAATAGGGTAACTAAGGGTAAATATGATATTAATTTTACCCTAACACATGTTCTAATTCTATTAGACAAGTGTAATTCGACCAAAAACAAACTTAGGAATAAAATATGACCATTTAGGCCCACTTGGATTAGATTAGAACATTTATTATTAATTTATTTAAAGAAGGGTTAAAATAGTTAAAATCAAAGTTTAATAAGTAAATCATTTTTAATATGGGGTTATACATAATATAAATTCGACTATAAATATTCATTAGAAATCTAAAAATATTTCCTACATAATGGTATTTTATTTGTAATTTTTAGACATTAAAGAATTTAATTTATTTATGACACCATGATGATGTAGTAATTATCTTATTAATGAAATATTGACATAATTGATGTTATAAACACCAAAATAAATGTAATATGAGACTTTTTATGAATTCCACTAATTTTCTAGGTTACTATGATATATTAATGTTGATTTAATCAACTTTATTCGAACATATAATTCTGTTATGACTTTCACAAAAATCATATATCAAATAGTGTCAAAATTGACACAAAATAGTTTTTAAATCAAATATTATATTATTAATTGTTATTTTATTCCTAAAAATCTAAGGTTCGGCCAAATGACTTAGATAAGGATATATATATTAATAATAAACAATTTGGGGTTCTTTTGGCATGTTATAGTAAGCTTATTAACCATATAGTGAAAGAAAACAAAAAGACATGGTAAAAGTTAAATTATTTAACTTAGAGTTAAATCTAATTGATAAGGTTAAAATAATATCATAAACTTGTCTAAATCCTATTGGTTGATAGGGTTTCGACCCATCCCCACTTTAGCTTCGAAATAAGACCCTTTGGAACCATTATAAACCGATTTTGACTTTAATATAAAATAATATTTTGAGATATTCCTAAGGTGCCCCTCTCCTCCCTTATAAAAGGGCACCTCCTCACCCTCCTCCTCACACCAAATTGAGCACTCAATCTCGGCCAACCCCTGCCATTTTCTCCTCTCCACTTCCCTAGAATAATCCTAGAGGTCCTGGTCTTCTTCAAAGACCAATCTTAGTTCCCTAAGTGGAGGATTCAAAGAGGCGTTCCAAAGAAGAGGTAATATCCATTACCGATCTTTTCAATTTCTTTCTTCTTCAACTTCTTCTTCTTTAGTTGTTTCATGATAAAGTAATATAATCAGTATTACTTACAAACTGATATGTTATTATAAATATGAAACAACCCTAATTCACCTTCTATCCATCGTACGGAAAAATGAAATCACCGCACGTGCGTACGTACGGAATACCGTCTCCACGCCGTGGTGTAATCTATTTTCCACCACCACCTTACAAGGATGGGTATAATGGTGTAATGAGTAACTATTTATAATTATTATAAAGTAATATTGATACTGAAATAATATATATATACTCCAATACAATTCCACGATCATAGGAACGATATCATCACTCGTGCGTACGTACGGAATACCGTCTCCACGATGTGATGCGACTCGTTCTACATGATCATCATTACATAGTAATTACATAAATGAATTGAATGAATAAATTTGATATATGTTACACTAATATAATTTTGGATATAAGTTATCTATAACCTTAAAAGAAGAATAAGAATTTATTCGGAAAAACACGCATAAGAACAAAAGGAAATAAAGACCCGAGTAACAAGTAACAATGAAATATTACTAACAAGAAGCTAAGAATATGACCATATATGATATCATATCAATATGTATGATTCTGTAATAAGTCAATAACATTATTTAAACTATTATACAGGAGCTTCGGACACGTACAAAGCAAATCGAACCTAAGGTAAGGGAAATATCACAATCTCATTTTTATCCGAGATTGTTTATACTTTGGAATTTACTGGGGTGTATTTTATCATCCACATCCTTGTTTCATCAATATGTAATATTATTTCCATCCACCTACAATTGTTTAAATCCATTTTTACCCTTCGGTGAGTTTTTAGTAATATGTAAGAAAAGAATCTTTTGTCGTTTTTCGTACGAGGTACTTTTTGACTTTTCCGACAAAAGTACGAAGAATGTTTTTTTAACTTATACGGCATGAATGGATTTCTAAAAAAATTATTTCCAAGAAGCTTCCATTACAAGTACTCAAGTTTATTTTTAATCAACTTCTTTTATTTTAAAATTGTATGACATGTTAAGAAAGGAAAAGTGTTTTTGAAGTAGAAAGGATTTTTTCCTCAAGAATGAAGTTCAAGTATTTTATCAAAATTATTTTCCATTTAAGATAATAAAAGGGTTCTGTTTTTATCCCTATTATTACATGGATTTGATCATATTGTGATGGAATTATTTTTATGAATTCCTTTATCTTATATGAATTGATTTATGATATCATGATGTTTCAAGAATCCCATTTTTGTTACATGTGTTATGCGATGATGTATGATTTATGATTATGTGGAACACATAAGAAAGGATTCATTATAAGATGGGTGGGACCTATATCTCCCTCCAATGCATTGTGTAAAGATTTTATATCTCATGAGATAGACAGGGCTGGAACGGTAGGTTATACCGGTTCAGTGAAACAGGACTGAAACGAGGGTTACTCGATTCAGAAAGGGACTTTGTCCACTAAGATAGTCTTGGCAATGAGTCATGACTAACAAGAAATGATTTTCCAAGATTATGTGTGCATGCCACAAAGTTTCAAGTTTCATGTTATGATTATGATGATCTCATTTTCACTTCTATGATTTATTCCACGTTAAGATATTATGATCTCTTTTTCAGGTTTTGATTTTCAAAAAGATATGATATGATTTTTATTTCCTTTATTTGCCCTTGCTGAGCATTTGAGCTCACCCTTTTATGTTTTCTTTTCCCCAGGTCAGGAAGATGGATATTAAGTAGAATATGCTAAAAGGGACCCTAGATATGATGAAATAAATGGGAGACATTGTAGAAGATTTATGAACCAGTTGTTTATGTTTCCCAGTTTCTAAATACACTATACCTATACGGTCCTTTGTGGTTTTGGCATATGTTGTAATAAGTGTGCTTCAATTTTGAAGTATTAACAATGTATGTAAAGTATGGGTCGTTATAGTTGGTATCAGAGGAAAGGTATAGTCAACCTTTGGAAACTAGGATGTGAAAGCCTTAGTAAGAACCCTAAGGATAAGTCTAAGCATAGAACACAATCTTAGTGTTTTAGAAATGGCCATGAATAACCTAGGATAAGACCTTAAGCATGAAAATTTTATTCTTGAATTATGTGGTTTTCCTATTATAATTTGTGTTGCTCACACTATTCTTCTTGGTTTTAGTCAATGGCTGGAACCCGAAGGAACCGTGTTAATGCGGAATGCGATGGGCAATGCAATGATTGTCCCCCTGAGCAACCAAATGATATGGGAGCTGGAATACAAAATCTTGTAGCCATGCTCACACAACTTTCTCAAGCTATGAATCATGCAGGACTTCCAAACGAGCAAAGGAAGGAGCAACATTCTGTTGAATCCTTCATGAGGCAGCGTCCACCTTCTTTCGGTGGGTCTACTGATCCATTAGTTTCTGAACAATGGATTAGTACTACTGAAAAGATATTTTCAGTTCTTCAATGTTCTGAACATGATAAAGTCATCCTAGCAGTGTATCGTTTGGAAGGAGATGCTGATCAATGGTGGAATCTTTTTAAGAATATGAGGCAAAGGGATGAAATTAAGTCTATGGAATGGGACGAGTTCAAGAACTTATTTTTCAATAAGTACTTCCCTCATATTCTCCGAACAAATATGGAGAAAGAGTTTCTTGAACTGAAGCAAAGGGATGATGAATCTGTTGGTACCTATGAAGAAAATTTTACAAGACTTGCAAGGTACGCTTCTGGTATTATTATCCAACCTGAGAGTAAGATCGATCGATTCTTTAGTGGCTTAAAACCAATTCTTCGAAGGGCGTTAGCCATAAGGGACTTCAATAGCTACGAGGAAATCGTTCGATGTGCTCTCAAAGTCGAGATGGAGATTGGAGTAACCCATCAGTCACATGGGTTTGATAAGAAGAGGAAGATGGAATTCAAAGGAAAATATAAAGAGCACACTGAAAAGATGATGAACTTTCCATTATGCTCAAAGTGTGGAAAGAAACATGGAGGGAGTTGTCTTAAAGGGACAAGTAAATGTTTTAAATGTGGAAAGGAAGGTCATCGGGAATTTGAATGCCGCGAAAATGGGAAGAAGATGTCTAATGATGCAAACAAAGGAAGGGATACACAGAATGAACCTACTACACTTCAATGTTTCAAGTGCAAGGAGATGGGGAATGATGCCAATCAATGCCCAAATCCAAGGGTTGATGATGATGGTCGACGTCAACAAAATATTAAGGCTAAAGACAAAGGAAAGTCACATGCAATTTCTATCAGCGATGTGGAGTACGATAACGAAGTGGTGAAAGGTACACTTACCATCCACTCTAAAGTAGCAAATGTTTTATTTGATTCTGGATCCACCCACTCTTTTATTTCTGAAAAATTTTCTAAGGGTATCACCGTATTACCTCAAAAATTAGATGTTGAGTTAGCTGTGACAACACCTAATGGCACAACAGTCGCATCAAAAGTTTATAATTCTTCTCCGATCGAAGTTTGTGGGAAAGTGCTTCCTGCAAATCTTGTGCTCCTTCTTTTATTGGAATTTAATGTGATTCTTGGCATGGATTGTCTTTCTCTACATGGAGCTCATATCAATTTCCAACGAAGGGAAGTCACATTTCATATTCCAGATCAATCTACGATCGTCTATCAATGCAAGGATGAACATAACCTTCCAGTGGAAATGTCTTCCATCTTATGGGTATTGATTCCACTAAATGAAGGTTATTTATCTCAAATGGTTGGTGAGAAACTCACGATTAAGAATATTCCCACTGTACGGGAGTTTGATGATGTATTTCCGGAGGAATTATCGGGTCTTCCACCAAATCGTGAAGTTGAGTTTTCAATAGAACTCGTACCGGGCGCTTTGCCAATTTCAAAGACACCTTATAGAATAGCCCCAATTGAGTTGCAGGAATTGAAGAAGCAACTCCAAGAGAATCTTGATAAGGGATTCATACGCCCTAGTGCGTCACCTTGGGGAGCACCTGTTCTATTTGTTAAGAAGAAAGATGGATCAATGAGACTCTGCATTGATTATCGAGAACATAACAAGATCACTATCAAGAACAAATATCCTCTGCCACACATTGATGACTTATTTGACCAACTACGCGTAGCTCAATACTTTTCCAAGATTGATCTTCGTTCATGGTATCATCAATTAAGGGTCAAAAGGGAGGATATACCAAAGACGGATTTCCGCACAAGGTATGGACACTATGAATTTTTAGTGATGCCATTTGGTCTTACTAATGCCCCTGTTATCTTCATGGATCTAATGAATAGAGTCTTTAGAGACTATCTTGATCAATTTGTGGTAGTCTTTATAGAAGATATTCTTGTCTATTCAAAGAGCAAGGAAGAACATGAAGATCACTTGAGAATTATATTGAAAACCCTGAGAAAGGAGAAGCTTTATGCCAAATTTACCAAGTGTGAATTTTGGCTTCAAAAAGTTGCATTTTTGGGTCACATAATCTCAAAAGAGGGGATATCTATGGATCCAGCAAAAACAGAGGTTATTGAAAGATGGTCAAGACCAACAACAGTAACTGAGATCTGAAGTTTTCTTGGTTTGGCTGGATATTATCGACGTTTTGTAAATGATTTTTCACGATTATCTAATCCACTCACCAAGTTGACTCGGAAAGGAGTTAAGTTTGTTTGGACAGAGGAATGTGAAGAGAATTTCAAGGAGTTGAAAAGAAGGTTATCCAGTGCACCTGTGCTCACACTGCCTTGTAGTGGAGAAAGGTTTATGATCTACAGTGATGCATCCAAGAAGGGATTGGGGTGGGTTCTTATGCAAAATGATATGGTGATAGCTTATGCCTCACGACAGTTGAAAATCCACGAGCAAAATTACCCAACTCATGATTTGGAGTTGGCTGTGGTAATCATTGCATTAATGATTTGGAGGCATTACCTTTATGGTGAAAGGTGTGATATTTATACTGATCATAAAAGTTTAAAGTATATTTTCACACAAAAGGAGTTGAATATGCGTCAAAGAAGATGGTTGGAGCTGATTAAGGATTACGATTGCTCAATCCATTACCACCCTAGGAAAACAAACAAGGTGGAAGATGCATTAAGTCGACAAGACCATGCTAGTTTATCCATGATGAGGATCACAAAAGATCCAATATTTATGGATTTACAAAGGATGGATCTTGGAATTATAATGGAAGGGGAAAAATCTTATCTTTCTCAAATGAATGTTCAACCATCTATACATGTGAAGATTAAAGAGGCACAGAAAGAATATGTCGAGTTACAAAAGAAGGTGAGAAATGTTCCTGAATTCAACCTTGATTGTGATGGGATAATAAAGTTCAGGAATCGGGTTTGTGTTCCTTCCATCCCCGAATTAAAGAAGGAGCTGCTGGATGAGGCTCATAGTTCTTCATTCTCTATTCATCCTGGAAGCACGAAGATGTATAGGGACCTAAAAGAGTACTTCTGGTGGGATGGCATGAAAAGAGATGTCGCTGAATATGTCTCTCGATGCTTGGTTTGTCAACAAGTTAATGCTGAGAGACAGAAGTCTAAGGGGATGTTACAACCATTACCCATTCCCGAATGGAAATGGGAAAACATCACTATGGACTTTGTCACAGGACTTCCTAAAACATCCAAAGGCAATAATGCTATCTGGGTCATAGTTGATCGTCTTACAAAGTCTACACACTTCATTTCTATTAGAGAGGATTTCTCTCTAGATCAGCTTGCCAGGATATATGTAAAGGAAGTGGTAAGATTGCATGGAGTACCACTTTCTATTATATCTGATCGGGATCCGAGATTTACCTCGAAGTTCTGGCGAAGTCTTCCGCATACTCTGGATACAGAGTTGAGTTTCATCACTGCTTATCATCCCCAGATAGACGGTCAGTCTGAAAGAACAATTCAAACCCTAGAAGATATGTTGAGAGCCTGCTCTATGGATTTCAAAGGAGGTTGGGATCAACACCTACCTTTAGTGAAATTTTCTTATAATAATAGCTTTCACTCCAGTATTCAGATGGCTCCTTATGAAGCTCTCTATGGAAAGAAATGCAGGACTCCTACTTGCTGGGATGAAGTTGGGGAAAGAAAGCTATTAGGACCTGATCTCGTTGATGAAATGGCAGAAAAGGTCGGATCTATTCAACAACACATAAGACCAGCTCAGAGTCGACAGAAAAGTTATGCCGACAACCGAAGTAAAGACCTAGAGTTTGAAGTGGGTGATAAAGTGTTCATACGAATATCTCCCTGGAAGAGGGTTATGAGATTTGGAAAGAAGGGGAAGTTGAGCCCTAGATATATCGGTCCTTTCGAAATACTGGATCGTGTTGGAATTGTAGCTTACCGATTCGCGCTTCCACTGAATCTCTCTCAAGTTCACGATGTGTTCCATGTATCTCTCCTGAGAAAGTACATACCTGATCCTTCACATGTACTCAGCTCAGAAGTTGTACCGCTGGAGCAAGATCTTTCTTATGAAGAACAACCGATAGAGATTCTGGATCGTAGCGAAAAAGTCCTACGAAACAAGACCACTTGACTGGTGAAAGTTTTATGGGGGAACCACCAACTTGAAGAAGCGACATGGGAGCTTGAGGATATGATGAGGGAGAAGTATCCTCATCTGTTTGTTACAAAGTGACGAATTTCGAGGGAGAAATTCTTTTTAAGGGGGGTAGAATGTAACACCCGAGATTTTTATGAGTAATATTTTGTTCAAACGAATCTTTCACTACACACTTTCTTGGCTTACTTTACACGCAATCGCGACCTTCCTCGATAGCTTGCGTCGTACGCAATACAGAGTTTCACTAAACAACAATATGCTATTAAAACTAGCCGTTATGAATAGTAATAACCACTTTTTTAAATTTTATAAATTTTTATTTTTCAAAATGGACTTCATTTTTGGACTCAGAATATCGAAATTATCCTAGGGTGAAATTTTGGTATTTTTCGGAAAACTTTCAATTTTTGATGAATAGTGAAACCACTAAGTGGTAGGTTAAAAACTGAATTTTGTATAAAACTTAATTTTACTGCTTCTGTGAATGGAATTTCAAAAATCCAACAGACACGGTTGATATCAGTAAGTAAAATGTGGTTCAATGAGATAAAAATAATTTTTTGGTGAATAGTAACTTTTTATTTTTTTTTCCGCGGTTAATAGTAAATAGGGTAACTAAGGGTAAATATGATATTAATATTACCCTAACACATGACCTAATTCTATTGGACAAGTGTAATTCAACCAAAAACAAACTTAGGAATAAAATATGACCATTTAGGCCCACTTGGATTAGATTAGGACATTTATTATTAATTTATTTAAAGAAGGGTTAAAATAGTTAAAATCAAAGTTTAATAAGTAAATCATTTTTAATATGTGGCTATACATAAGATAAATTAGACTATAAAGATTCATTATAAAGATAAAAAGATTTCCTACATAATGGTATTTTATTTGTAATTTTTAGACATTAAATAATTTAATTTATTTATGACACAATGATGATGCAGTAATTATCTTATTAATGAATTATTGACATAATTGATGTTATAAACACCAAAATAAATGTAATATGAGACTTTTTATGCATTCCACTAATTTTCTAGGTTACTATGATATATTAATGTTGATTTAATAAACTTTATTCGAACATATAATTCTGTTATGACTTTCACAAAAATCATATATCAATTAGTGTCAAAATTGACACAAAATAGTTTTTCAATCAAATATTATATTATTAATTGTTATTTTATTCCTAAAAATCTAAGGTTCGGCCAAATGACTTAGATAAGGATATATATATTAATAATAAACAATTTGGGGTTCGTTTGGCATGTTATAGTAAGTGTATTAACCATATAGTGAAAGAAAACAAAAAGACATGGTAAAAGTTAAATTATTTAACTTAGAGTTAAATCTAATTGATAAGGTTAAAATAATACCCTAAACTTGTCTAAATACAATTGTTTGATAGGATTTCGACCCTTCCCCACTTTAGCTTCGAAATAAGACCCTTTGGAACATTATAAACCGATTTTGACTTTAATATAAAATAATATTTTGAGATATTCCTAAGGTGCCCCTCTCCTCCATTATAAAAGGGCACCTCCCCCTCCTCCTCACACCAAATTGAGCACTCAAGCTTGGCCAACCCCTGCCATTTTCTCCTCTCCACTTCCCTAGAATAATCCTAGAGGTCCTGGTCTTCTTCAAAGACCAATCTTAGTTCCCTATGTGGAGGATTCAAAGAGGCGTTCCAAAGAAGAGGTAATATCCATTACCAATCTTTTCAATTTCTTTCTTCTTCAACTTTTCTTCTTTAGTTGTTTCATGATAAAGTAATAACATCAGTATTACTTATATACTTATATGTTATTATAAATATGAAACAACCCTAATTCACCTTCTATCCATCCTACGGAAAAATGAAATCACCGCGCGTGCGTACGTACGGAATACCGTCTCCACGCCGTGGTGTAATCTATTTTCCACCACCACCTTACAGGGATGGGTATAATGGTGTAATTAGTAACTATTTATGATTATTATAAAGTAATATTGATTCTGAAACAATATATATATACTCCAATACAATTCCACGATCATAGGAACGATATCATCACTCGTGCGTACGTACGGAATACCGTCTCCACGATGTGATGCGACTCGTTTTACATGATCATCATTACATAGTAATTATATAAATGAATTGAATGAATAAATGTGATATATGTTACACTAATACCATTCTGGATATAAGGTATCTATATCCTTAAAAGAAGAATAAGAATTTATTCGGCAAAACACGCATAAGAACAAAAGGCAATAAAGACCCGAGTAACAAGTAACAATGAAATATTACTAACAAGAAGCTAAGAATATGACCATATATGATATCATATCAATATGTATGATTCTGGAATAAGTCAATAACATTATTTAAACCATTATACAGGAGCTTCAGACACGTACAAAGCAAATCGGACCTAAGGTAAGGGAAATATCACAATCTCATTTTTATCCGAGATTGTTTATACTTTGGAATTTACTGGGGTGTATTTTATCATCCACATCCATGTTTCATCAATATGTAATATTATTTCCATCCACCTACAATTGTTTAAATCCATTTTTACCCTTCGGTGAGTTTTTAGTAATATGTATGAAAGGAATCTTTTGTCGTTTTTCGTACAAGGTACTTTTTGACTTTTCCGACAAAAGTACGAAGAATGTTTTTTTAACTTATACGACATGAACAGATTTCTAAAAAAAATATTTCCAAGAAGCTTCCTTTACAAGTATTCAAGTTAATTTTTAATCAACTTATTTTATTTTAAAATTGTATGACATTTTAAGAAAGGAAAAGTTTTTTTGAAGTAGAAAGGATATTTTCCTCAAGAATGAAGTTCAAGTATTTTATCAAAATTATTTTCAATCTAAGATAATAAAAGGGATCTGTTTTTATCCCTATTATTACATGGATTTGATCATGTTGTGATGGAATTATTTTTATGAATTCCTTTATCTTATATGAATTGATTTATGATATCATGATGTTTCAAGAATCCCATTTTTGTTACATGTGTTATGCGATGATGTATGATTTATGATTATGTGGCACACATAAGAAAGGATTCATTATAATATGGGTGGGACCTATATATCCCTCCAATGCATTGGGTAAAGATTTTATATCTCATGAGATAGACAGGGCTGGAACGGTAGGTTATACCGGTTCAGTGAAACAGGACCGAAACGAGGGTTACTCGATTCAGAAAGGGACTTTGTCCACTAAGATAGTCTTGGCAATGAGTCATGACTAACAAGAAATGATTTTCCAAGATTATGTGTGCATGCCAAAAAGTTTCAAGTTTCATGTTATGATTATGGTGATCTCATTTTCACTTCTATGATTTATTCCATGTTAAGATATTATGATCTCTTTTGCAGGTTTTGATTTTCAAAAAGATATGATATGATTTTTATTTCCTTTATTTTCCCTTGCTGAGCATTTGAGCTCACCCTTTTATGTTTTCTTTTCCCCAGGTCAGGAAAGTTGGATAGTAAGTAGAATATGCTAAAAGGGACCCTAGATATGATGAAATAAATGGGAGACACTGTAGAAGATTTATGAACCATTTGTTTATGTTTCCCAGTTTCTAAAGACACTATACCTATACGGTCCTTTGTGGTTTTGTCATATGTTGTAATAAGTGTTCTTCAATTTTGAAGTATTAACAATGTATGTAAAGTATGGGTCGTTATAATAAAGGTATGCCACAAAATAAAAATACAGAAGATTAAGTAAAACATAAACATATAATATATCATATAATAATATAGTGAAATCTTAATGGACACCTTTTAAGGTGTTATATGAGTGTTGAACAATCATCGTTTCATGAGGCAGAAATTCGCCATCCACAGAAACAGTATGTTCTTTAAACATTTGATGTAGGTGTGTGTAAGTGTAGCTCGAATGCTTCTTAGAACAACATCCGAGTATATTGAAGATTCTGGAGTTGTTACAAAAGAAATTAATAAAAAGAGTTTAGGGGGGTGGAGAAGCAAAATAAAACAAAAGAACACAAGTGAAGACATTACCTTAAAATCGGGTAACTCTTTTTGATTTGAGCTCAAAGGCTTCCTTGGGAAGACTTCTACCAAAAGTGAGGCTTCTAAGAGTAAGATAGGGATGTGGAGAGACAAAATGAGCAGGGGTTGTCCTAGCTAAAGGCTTTGGAAGTGTGGTTAATGAGGTAGAGGTGGGGGCCTTTAATAAGATGAGAGGAGAGGAACTCTTGGAAAGTAAAAAATGTTACATTAATTTAGAATGAGTTTCGTATTTTAATGGTCCCACATTGATTTTTTTCGAGGCTAAGGTGATAAGAGTTCAAAATACACCCATACAATAGGTGTTGGACATGTTTAGTTCCTATATTTTACATTATCTTTCAATTTTATTTAAATCATTAAATAATGAGGTCATCGCTGCATCGTCATGATGTCATAAATAATTTAATTTATTTAAGGTCTAAAAATTATTAAAAAAATAGTATGATGTATGAAATCTTTTTATCGTTCCAATGAATATTTATAGTCAAAAATATGACATGGATTACCCCATTTAAAAATTGTTTTCCTAAAACAACTCATGTTTGTGTCATTTTAATTTTAACATTAAATAAAAAGGTATTTATGTCATTTTCCAACCAAAGTGGCTCCATGGGGTCCCCAAGTTGACCCATTGATTTTTTTGGTCGTCCATGACTCATCCAATGAGGTTAGGACATGTAGCTAGGTCATTTCATATTATTAAAACATTATTTTTACCTTAAACTACACTAATTACCTCTAATCGCGATTAAAAACATAATAAGTTACTATTCACAAAAAAATTATTTTAATCCCATTGAACCACATTTTACATCTTAATGAAAAGCATGTATGTCGGATTTTTGAAATTCAAAACACAAATGTGGAAAAATTTCATTTAAACGGAAAATCAGTTTTTATAAGTACCACTTAGTGGTTTCACTATTCATCAAAAATTGAAGTTTTTCAGAAAATTACCAAAAATTCACCCTAAGATATATTTGATATTCCAAATTCAAAAATGATTTCTATATTAAAAAATTAATAACATATAAGTTACATTAATTAATTTAATAATTAAATCCCGCTGTCAGAACAAATAGCGTGTTTTTTTGAAACAATATATATCAAAAGATTGACACTAGTTTAAGTCAAATTTCAAAGTGAAATTAATTCCAACGACCACTATTGGATTAAATGGTAAAAATATATTTTAATTTAACTTTAAAACCAATTCAAAAGATAATATAATCATATAAATAAATTATATTAAAAAGTCGGTTTGAATTAAAATACAACATTTTCACTATTCATTAAAAATGAACTTAATCGGAAAAATACCAAAAATTTACACAAAGTAAATTTTGATGTCCCGATTCTAAATAAGAATTTTATTTTGTCAAATATAACACATAAAATTGTCAAAAGGTGGATTTAAAAGAGGTTCTCCATCAAAAGGCGGTTAATCGACCTTTTAAAGAATATTAGAATATTTACGCTTAAAATTGGATTCATTCGCATTTTTAATCCTCTAACATTTATTATAAAGAGTAAAATTATTTGACAACATATATAATCATTTTGTAGATTGTTCTGTTCATTCCCGCCATTACAACGGCTAGGTGTTAACTACCATTTAAAATAATATTATTTTATTATTAGAGTGCAACGTAAGATTCCCAAGAAACTCGTTATTGCGTATTGGGCATGCCATCGAGCATAGAATCCACTTTAAAGTAATATAAATATTTTATTCACAAATATGGATAAATATATAAATTTCATATTATTTATTTACCTGGGGTGTTACATCCTTCCCCCCTTATGGGAATTTTGTCCACGCAAGTTTAAAATTGAGCTTGGAAACATCCTTGAAAGTCCCCCATCAGAACAAGAGTCGGTAAAACAATCACTTTAAAATAATGAAATATAAGTACAGAGGTCACCCAAGTTAACCCATACTAGGATTCCAAGTAGGAAAACATGGACATGGAGGAGAAAACATAGGGTCATGTTCTGATGGAGAGTGATAGAAAACATGTTTAGGAGAAAGTTAACCACAAGAGAATCACAAACTTGTGATGGGTTAACCGGTATTTGATTCTGCAGCAGGAAACGATAACAGATTTTTTTTTTAAGTTACTCTTCATTGAGGAATTTATTTTTGAGCTTAACAAAATCATAATGAAACATACTTACTTGTCACATAGACTTTCAACTTTTACTAGATTCCTTAATCAAACTCAAATTTTCTCTAAAAGACGATTATTTAGGAAGACATGTTCGCATTAAGAGTATTATAATCAACTTCCTGAGAATCACCTAATCCACAAAAGAGAACAATATATTTCCCATTTATTTATACAAAATCCAAAACCAAAAAGGTTAGTACAAGATCAGATAATCTAGAAAAGGATAACCCTTTATAAAAAGAAAATCTATTCTTAATCTCCAAAATTTGTCCAACAAAACCCAGAGTTCAACGAGGACCATTTGATAAACAATTTGTCCATAAATTTCTTCAAAGTAAACCAAACTAAGATTGAAACCCAAATATTTTAATGATTTAGTCACATAGTCTTCCAAGGTAAAAATTAACTTTTATCTCTAAGTAACATCAGTTGCTATTAAATTCTCATATTGAAAAGTAATTAACCTAATCACATATCCTCGATGATAGGTTAATCATTTCCATAGATAACCCAAAATAAACTTACTCTTGATTCCTAAAATCATCTAACTAAAAATAATTAGTCAAACTTTCCAGGGACTTCACGTAGTCTAGTGGTAGGCGATAAATACCAGTCGCACTTTGGTTGTGGGTTCGATTCTCGCAACTTTGTCCGATGCGACAGGTTGTCACACGGTCTGTGTGTTGTCCTTTTTTCCAAAACTATATAATTCTTAAAACATTTCCCAAAACGAGATAAAATATTCAAACATGATCATAACATATTTTAACATCAAGTTTATCTCATGCCTTTCATTTTCCATCATAACATATAATAACCCATAATTACCTCAAAATTAAGGATCATAAAAACCCTAATGGTTAACTTTATAATTATTACCTGAGCTTCCACATCGATTGGTCATCTCGTACATGATGCATTATAGAACATACCAAGTTTCAAGTGTTTGATCATGACTCCTTGATAGTTGGTTTAGAACAACCACGACTTTCCTCATTGAATCCCACATTTCATCTAGTCTCTTAATCAGAGAACCACCACAGTTTCCTTCAAACCTATTGTCACTTTGGTGCCTGCTAGATCCATCCATTCACTAAAAACAAAAATGTCAGTGTGAGTATATCAACAAAGCCATCATGTACTAATGAGGCAGATATACTTACTCATTCACTTTATCTAAAAACTATGACTCTTTCTGAAATCCTAACCATTATGGTAATGTCACTTATGCTTAAAGAATACCCTAACCTCTAAAGTTATCTAAACCGACCTTTGATACCAACTATAAGGCCCCAGCCCTAAACCTTACTTAATCTTGAGTTATTACAAGACTTCACATTGAGGATCTTTTCAGATTTAGAGTTTTAGAGAATTAGATCATAAAACTTGCATTACATTCCACATTTAAACAAAGTGGTTACATAAAATACAGTATTCATTTTTTCCATCAACGGAAACATATTTAAAATAAAACATGGATTATTTCTTGACACTTCCTTGACACTATCATCATATCATGTACCCTTCCCTTGAACTGTGAAAAACATTTCAAAAACTTGGGATGAGTATAAAAAGCTCAGTAAGGGATATAAAAATATGGAAAGGAAACATGAGTACATGTATAAGTAAGAATGAAATCATACTTTACCCATAAAACATAAGCACTTTAACATACCTCAAAAAATCATGAATAAATCATAGAAATCATAAGACATAACGGTAACTTGAGGCATTCATAACATTCTTACGTAGGGAGTAACCCTCTTGGTTACGTTTGGAATACCCATCACAGTATATTCCCTAAATCTCTTCGGAGAAACCTTAACATTTAACCCCTTCGCGTTACCAAATGCATTGGAGAGCTATATCGGGCTCACCCGCACTTAGTTTATCACGGAACCACCCATCTTCATAAACAATGCCCAAGAACCATAACATAATCATAGAACATAACTTAAGCATAAAGGAAATATAACATTCCCATATTGAAATAACAATATAACATTTTAAGATATTGAAATAATAATTCCATTCTAAAAACCATTTTTGAAACCATTTAAAACATTTAATAAAGAGATCTTTGAATCAAAGTGTCTCATACCACTTTGAGGGTTTTAACATTTTAAACCACTAATATCCATATAAATAAATCCTTAAAACCATTTTGAAAACATGGATATTAATGAGAAATATTTATAAGAATAAATCATTAAAACACTTAAAACGATATTGTAGTTAAAGTGTTTTTAACAAAATGAGAGACACTTGAATACAATAAATGAGGAATAACATTTAATTAGAACTTTATAATATCATGAGAATAAAGGAATTCATGATATAATATTCCAAAGGATAGTATATACACCACATAAGAGTGAATTGGTGCATAGCAACAATGAAGTCTCAATGGAAAAGTATATTGAGATGAAATCTATTATTAAGATGGTATCCTTAAATTAAGGATAAATAAATCTCATAATTATGTGTGACAAATATTAATACACCCAATATAAGTGGACATTAAGTGTAAAAAAATCATAGGTTATTCACACATATTCATTGAACGACATATTCAAGGAGTACAAGCTTATCCCAAAGAATCAAAATTGGGTTAAGAAGTTCCCTTGCAAAAATTTGATAGCCTAACGGCGTCGCTAAAAAATTCAGAAAAAGAGTTTATTAGAGATAAAAAGAGTATCTCATCACTTGGAAATAAAATTTACATCAATAAGGATATATAAGAACATATCCCAACATAGTAGTATGTGAATTAAAAGACCTAACAAAAGAAGTCTTTTAAAAAGAGGAGGGTGAAAGGTTCCCTTACCGACATGGGTATCTTTCGAAACATACTCCCCGTAAAAGAAGGACAATACAACATTGATGTAAATACTCAATAATGAAATTATATTACACAATGAGTAAAATAATGGGCAGTACATACACCACTCAAAGGAAATTGTGGCAAATGTAGCGTAAATCCCACGGGAATAAAAGTGAGATGAAAAATCCCTTACGAAAACACGGCAGCCTAACTGCGCCACTTAAAACTTCAAAAAATGGATTGATGAGATCAAATAGGGTCTCTCATCATATTACAATAAAATTTACAGAAAGAGGAATATAAAATAACATCCCCCATCATAACAAAGATGAGATTAAAAGAAGTAACATAAAGGAGAGTACTTAAAAAGAAATAGAGAGGTTAGATCTCTTACGAAAATTTGGCAGCCTAACGGCGCCACTCAAAACTTCCAAAATGGATTGATGAGAGAGAATAGGGTATCTCATCATATGAACCTAATATTTAAAGTAGGATTAATATAAAAGAACATCCCAATCATAATAAATATGATATTAAAAGTAATGATATAAAAGAGTGTACTTAAAAAGAAAGAGAGGAGTAGGATCCCTTACCTCGGGTCCGACTTGACTCGATCGTTCTTTAACATCCTGAATAATAAACTTGAGTTAATTTATACTTGCTTAAGAACCTTTCTCAAATTCATTATTCCTTTTATACCACTTCTTACCATGTTATAAACATTATGTAATCATTTAAGTTAATAATGTTTGTTTTGTCGATATTTGGTTCTTAAGTCGAAAGTGGACTTCTTACAATTACATGTTGTTCGTGTGGTCAAAGGTTCATTATATCCAGAATGATATTCATGATTTGGATATCATATATATCATATATATCCAGAATATACATGTATTTATAATATTACATATCTTTTGACACCGAAAAAATCCCGCAACTCCCGGAGGAAGTTTTGGAATGACGAAGCGAAGTCATATTCGGAATCAGAGGCCCAATCCGGAGGCCCGTGAAGTGGTGCGCGAAATAAAGGAGGATCCGCGTGAAAAAATGTTATGTCCGCGAAGTGCTCCCGGGATTCACGGAATTGGACCAGTGAGGAACGCAATAATTGCGTGCCCCGTTTCTCCAAGGCGAGATTTTGCGCGCAAGCGGTTCCTGGTGTGGAAAACATCGCGCGCCACCTGGATTCCGCACTTGAGGTCGCCTATAAATATAAGGTGACCCTGACCGGTTTGGGGGTTGAGGAATCCGAAGCGACTCTCGTGCGTGCAATTCGGCTCCCCCCCCCCCCCGCACGAAAGATGACATCCAGGTAGTCCCGAATTCCGTGCAACCTTTCCCCAGAGTTCGCCTTTGCGCGCAACTCCACCGGCTTCAGTGAATTTGCCCCTTCCCCCAGTTTCCCCACTTACACGCAATCCCTGGTTCACGCTCGCAATACCCTGCCGTGTGCACAAAACCATGCGCGTAATACCCTCTTCGCGCGCAATTCCGTTGCTCCTATTGCACGTCGTCCCGGTGTTTTGCACGCAAATCGTCCCTTTTGCCCGCACAGAGCTGAGGACACCTCACCTTGACGCCCCTTGGCTGACCCATGCACCAGCACCTGATGTCTCCCCTGCCGGGCATGCGCGCCATGCGTTGTTTTCACGCACGGCCTTCCAGGCTCGTGCGAAGTAACCTCAAGGTCCCTTTGGGCATGTTTCCCGTTGTGTTGCTTTGCCTTATGCTTCTCCGCATAGGCACGCTAACAGCTATTGCTTCTTTGCATAGCCATGCTAACGTGGACCCCCCGGTGGTTTGCCCTACGGCCCCCCTTTTCCACAGCCTTGCTGATGCCTTCCCTTCCACAAGGGGTAGAGGGCGTTGGGCATGTAAGCCCTAGGGGTGTGGAGCAAACCCAGCGCGTCCAAGCTGTAGGACGTTAAACTGCTAAGCACCTCATCCTTAACACAAGACGTTAAACTGTCGTCCGACCCCGTGATTTGCACGCAGGGTCCCCCCAGCTCGGACATTTTTTACGCCCACTCGTCTCCACGAGAGTGGACTCTTCCTCACATGGAATGAGATACTCATTGTCGGAGTGGCGTTTGTCCGCGGGGGAAGGGCTGCCTCAGAGCGTAAGCCCGTAACCTTTCGTACAGATGATTGCACCTGTGAATCTCCGTACTTCCCCCCTGCCAAGGCCAGTGGAGTCCTTCTCCCACTGCGCTTTTTCGCACCACGGGCCTCCACCCTAGAGTAAGCCCTGAAACCAAGGGCCACTAACCACGCGTAAGCCCCTATTTCCTCTTTGGGCCGCTCAATGTGTAAGCCCCATTCCACTTCTCACGGACGCACCCTTCACGACGTGATCGTCTGGTCCCTAGTGCCTCTTGTTTCCCACACCGAGCATGACTCACGTGGGCTTAGAGTGCGCATCGACCATGACGTCCTCCTATTGGCCGCCTCAGAGCGTAAGCCCCATCCCAGCGAACTATGTGGACTTTGATCCGTGCTAACGCATGGTACGTAGGAAGCCTCCACAAGGTTCAAGCCCACCACCCGGTCGTCCCGACCTCTCCATGTCGTTCCCCTAACCACCTTGGGCGGCCTCAGAGCGTAAGCCCCAAATCTAACGTCCCACATGACGTTAAACTGTACCCCATCCTGCATGACGTTAAACTGTATCACGTCCTGCATGACGTTAAACTGTATTCCATCCTGCATGACGTTGAACTGTATCCCCCTCTTGGGCCGTCTCAGAACGTAAGCCCCATGCTTCACCCCACCATCCATCCTGATCCTTACTCGGGCCGCCACATCCCGGTGAGATCATGCCATGCTTTCCCACTCCATGTTATACGGGAGGCCTCCCATGTGCTGGCCCCAACATCGGTGTTCCCCCTAGGGACCCTTTAACACGATCCATCTCTGCAAGACGTTAAACTCGCGACATACCCCGTGTTAAACATGGGAAGCTGAGGAAAACCTCAGATGGTACACATTCCCCGCGTTCGATGTGGGATGCCTCGGGCTTCCGCGCCCTCGAGAAGCCCTATGATGTGGGACCAAAGACAGACATGCTGACGATGTCCCAACGTGACCATTCTACACATCGTAGGTTGTTGTCCCGACAAGACCCCATGGAGAGTCTTGAAGGAAGCAACGTAATTAACTGGCATCCATGTAGATATGGCACCAGGAATGAGCTTCACGAACCCGTCTTAAATCAATGAGGGAGACCCGGACTAGGTGACGAGCTCTGAGGAGGAATCCATGGAAGGAAGAACCAACATCCCATCATCCCAGTTCTGATCAAGGTGCAGACGTCCTTGAACAAGGAACGGATGCCGCCCGCCTTTCGAAAGCGGGAATGTGGGGCCATAAGCAGCGTGCCCTCCCCGCGGACGGACGCGCGCGCCCCGGCGAAAGCGTCAGAAACAAAAAATGGTGAACCCGATGTGAAGCTCTTCTCCTCAACACGGGGAATGATAGCCGTTGGATCATCGTAATACTAGAATGTCACCAGATCTGGGTAACCCTCACCGGGAGGTGAATCCGCCATGGGTCGACGTCGTCAGCGTAGTTCCCTCTCACCGACCACTGAAGACGGAATGATGTTGGGCCTTGGTTGTTGATCTCCTTTCCTGTTGATACTAATGGGTTCATCTCCCTATTTCCAGGAATCAGATCACTGCATTCGGAGCTCGATCGCCACCTGCCCACCGGTGCAGGGGCAGGGGCAGTGCCGACGCGGCTACCCCCGTGTGGTCCCGCCTATCCCACGGTCGCTCTGACTTCGACCGCCATAGCAGCCAGGCGCTTGGGCCCCCTCTCCCCGTCAGAAATCATCCAACGGAGGGTGATCGATAACCTGGTTCATAGGTATGATGAGGAAGGGATCATCCCCACCAGGGGCATGGCCCGCTTGGATCTAGAGGCGGTCGTGCCTCCCCAACATCGCCGCCCTCGAGGGCCGCGCAGGGAGCCGCCGCTCCCCACGCCGACATTCAACCGCTTCGGGAGCCTATCCCCGGAGCGCTGTGACACATCCCTCCCCTATGCCAATGAGGTGGGGGATGTCCAGGTCCACCCGATCGGTGATCCATCACAGGGGTTACCGGCAAGAACCCCCGCCAGGCTGCATCGACGCCACCGCCCGACTCCCCGAGCCGAGGAGCAGGCAATCTTCATGCCCGCACCGCCGGCTCCGGCTTATCTGACTCGACGCCAACGTCGGGCGCGAGTGGGGGAGAATGCCCGTCCTGGGGCACCAGCATCAAAAGCCATTGTGGCCCCAGCCACTGCTGACTCATGTTCCCAGATCCATGCCCATGTCGAGCAGGGGCAACCGCGTGCCCGACTAGGATCGAAACCCCGACCGCCCTGCAGGCGGGTTGGGTCGAATCTCCTGGTCGTGGACACTGGCAATGGCCACTGCGGGCCAATCCGCGGTAGTGCCGCTCACTATGAAGGCTCATCCCGTGCCACTGATCTAGGAAGCCGAAGGCTTCTTCGCGACGATTTTGCTTCGGGTATGACTCCTTCCAGCACCCACTGCATGGGGTATGAGGTCACTCCCCCTACCGCCGGTCGTGAGCATGGAGCCGTTGTGTATCCAGTCGCTCACTCACAAGGAGGTCCTCCCCATGTCCCTTTCGACATCTTTCCCGGTGCTTCTCGCACCCCAGCCTTCGGTCCCCTCTACCCCAACTCTATTGTGGTCGGGGGACCTGATGACGGAAGTCGTCCTTACCTTGAGGAACTACCTAGGGGTAGGAAGGTCGGGCGTTGTCGCCATCGTAGGAATGTCAGGGGAGTCCGGACGGGAATCAGACCAGTCCGTTTCTCAGATTCTGAGGTAGAGTACGACTCGACGATAGAACCTCCCCCCCAACCTTTCGAGTTGAGGGCATGGATGGGGAAGTGGCACGTCAATATCTTACTCCCCAAATGCGAGATCTGTATGATTCCCTCCTTCCTTCGAAGGTATATCCAGGAGGACGATGACTTGGCGTACCGCCAGGGATCAAGCCCACAGTTGCCGCTGATCTCCTCAGAAGCACCTCCCGCCCCTATTAGGGATGGTGAGGAGCTCATCTGGGGACCGACGGAAGGATCGTGAGGCGACACACCCTCGGGGAGCACCGACGTTGTGACAGGAGGCCCATCCACTGGCCCATCCTATTGCGACGTGGCGGCCAGGGCACTGAAACCTCGGGAGGATGACCCGGGGATCGGCGGCCAATCGGCCTGTTCACCGTATTCCCCGCCGGCTAGCCCACCGCCCTGACGGCCCGCCTCGACGCCATTGCAAATTCCCCGACTTTCCTCGGTGGACGAGAAGGGGCGGCATGTTCCGGACCCCGATCCAGAGCCGTGGAGCTTCTGGACCGTTCTTGCAGCGGGCCACTTCCCTGAGAAGTTTTGGCCGGTCGCAGAATCGGGTTTTGATGTGCCAGAGTCACTCAGCCCAGGAGAGTTTGAATGCTTCCTCCAGATTCTTCGGGTGACTCACTACCGCCACCATCATCAGCTAGCGCCTTATCCCGGGAGCCAAGCGCATCTCGAGGAGATTGGTGAGTAGTGCCGCCGGGTTGACCTAGCAGCACTCCCCGCGGTCCGGCACCCTAAGTCGCTGGGCCTCCACGAGGCCCTTCAGCAAAAATACGTCCAGAGTTTTCAAGTACTCCATATAGTTATTGAGGAGGCCACCCCCCACGTGCACGTCCGCGGGTGGGGGCAGTACACTGCGCTCCTCTTCTGTGCGATCCGCCGGCAGCCCGATCCACTGGGCAGCCCTGATGGAACGTCGCCAAGAGTAGTAGCAGTCAACATGGATGAACCTTCAGATGAGGGAAACATTGTGGAGCCCCTCGACGGGGACTCACCCCCCGAGGACAGGCCACTGCTGGACCCATCTGGGAGGATTACCCGCCAACAGAGGATCCTCCTAGGCCTTCCTGTACCCATGGAGGCACTGGTGCAGAGCCGAAACATCGGCAAGGGTAAAGAGCCTGTTGGGTCTGTCAAACTTGCCGACCCATCTGCCTCAGTGGAGAAGGCAGAGGAAGATCCCGAGAAGGCCACGCTGCGCCAACAGCTAGCCGAGCAAAAAAGGCTGGTTGATGAGCTCCTGGCCGAACGCATTGCAGAGCGGCGGCCTGTCTATGGAAACCCCAGACCAGGACAGCAGGGGCAGGAGAATCTACCCCTTGTTGAGATCCCCCCCGGGAAACCGTGACCGTGTCATGTTCGCCGACAGGGGAGACACTGGATCCCATGGCAAGAGGGCGCGATATGATTCACCGAACCCTCCCGAGCAGCGAGGTAACCTGGGAGACCCTGCTCAGTTTCCTCCCACCGCTCTGACAGTCACTCCGCCAGCTGCCCCCCGAGCCGCTGAGCGTAACAATCATATCGAAGAGCCTGGCAATGCGCTTGTGGTTAGAGATCCCCGTCAGGACATGAATCCGCATCTGGATGATCTGATGGATTTACTCATCGCTCGCTTGGAGGCCCTGGAAACTCGGCAGGTGGCGATCCCACTGGATGGCAAGCCATACCCCGCATGGGTGGATGACATGTCGGCCCCGCCAGGATTTTGGAATCCCACTTTTTCCCCCTTTAACAGGACCTGAGACCCGCCACAGCACTTGGCCCACTTCAACTCGAGGTGCGGGACTATGTTGGGGACTCCGGCGCAGCAGGAGGCTGCCAAGCTCCGGTGCTTCGTTCAGACGCTGGAGGGACCAGTGTTCATTTGGTACAGCCAGCTCCTTGGTGGATCAATAACTATATGGGAGGACCTTCGTCGACAATTCCTCTACCAGTTCAATTCCACAACCCGGAAGACGAACATTGCAGACCTCTTCAGGTGCAAGCAAAGGCCCGATGACCGAGTCGCGGACTTCGTCGCCCGGTGGAAGGGGATCACGTACTCCCTTGACATGCCACTGACTCAGGGGCAATTACTGACGATGTGTGTGGGGAAAGTCAAGGCGGAGTTGGTTCCTTCCCTGATCACGCAGAATTACCCTGGAGGGTTTCGGGACTTCTCAGACAAGGCTCAGCGCCTCGAAGAAGCCCTGCAACAGGCCAGCCAGGCACGTCCGCTGCCTCCTGTGATCTCCGCAAGGAGAGCCGCCAGAGTCGAGCTCGCTGCTGTGGCGCAGATAGAGGCCCCAAGACAGCTGGAGTTGCTGTCGGTGAGGCCAGCTCAGCAGGCTCATAGGGGTCCACCCCGACAGCCTCCGGCCCAGTAGCGACCGCCTCAAAATCGACAGGCGCCTCCGCGTAACACACCGCCACCACCTAGGCGAGGTAATCCGGCTCCGCCTCCTCGGCCTTATCCTATGGTCCCTGGCCATGGCTAGCCCCCAAGGGTCCCCTATCCAGGAAGAAGGAATCGGGATTACTCATTTGACGAGGCCCAGGTCCCCGGTTATTTCTGTAGCGCCTTGGAGCCGAGGATCGTGCAGCTGCCTGAGTGCTAGAAGCCAGAAGAGGCGTGTCTTGCGGATCGCCCTGACTACTGACCTTATCACCGGTTCCTGGGACACACCATCCAACAATTCTATGTGTTCATGGACTGGATCCAAGACCATATTGACAACAACATAGTCATGTTGGGCCCAGTCCCGGCACAGGTGGCAGGTGTCTTCGTGGGATAGGATGGAAGTACTGATTACGGGGACAGGTGGGAACAGGTTTCCGACTGTGGGTCCTGGAAGTATAACAACTGGATGGCCCGCAGGATGGTCGGTCGTGCCCATGGCATCATCTCTGCCCGCCTGGACCGGCCAGAGCCCTCAGAATCCGTGAGCACCGCTTCAGCCTCGTCGTCCTAGCCTGCTTCTTCCCAGAAGAGCAGGCGGCGACGCAAGAAGAAAGAACGTGCCCTGCCATTTCCATCATCTTCTCACATTCTTGGCGATTTCATGCCCCCGGGAATGGGGATCCCTCCGAGACCCCGTCCGTTAATGGATGACTCCTTGACCGAGAGCCTAGGGTACGCTTCGGTTAACATCGTAGAGTTGGAAAGTCCCTTTGTGGCTCCCGACGACGAGGAGCACCGGGTGAATCTCCCAGAGATCCCGGGGTACACTTCGGTTAACACCGTAGAGTTGGTAAATCCCTTTGTGGCTCCCGATGATGAGCAGCGCCGGGTAAATCTCTCCGAGAGCTCGGGGTACGCTTCGGTTAACACCGTAGAGTTGGTAAATCCCTTTGTGGCTCCCGATGATGAGGAGCACTGGGTGAATCTCCCCGAGAGCCCGGGGTACGCTTCGGTTAACACCGTAGAGTTGGTAAATCCCTTTGTGGCTCCCGACGATGAGGAGTGCCGGGTGAATCTCCCTAAGAGCCCGGGGTATGCTTCGGTTAACACCGTAGAGTTGGTGAATCCCTTCGTGGCTCCCGACGACGAGGGGCGCCGGGTGAATCTCCCCGAAATCCTGGGGTACACTTCGGTTAACACCGTAGAGTTGGTAAATCCCTTTGTGGCTCCTGACGACGAGGAGCACCGGGTGAATCTCCCCGAGAGCCCGGGGTACGCTTCAGTTAACACCGTAGAGTTGGTAAATCCCTTTGTGGCTCCCGACGACGAGGAGCGCTGGGTGAATCTCCCTGAGAGCCCGGGGTACACATTGATTAACACCGTAGAGTTGGTAAATCCCTTTGTGGCTCCCGATGACCAGGATCGCCGGGTGAATCTCACCGAGATCCCGGGGTACGCTTCAGTTAACACCGTAGAGTTGGTAAATCCCTTCGTGGCTCCCGACGACGAGGAGCGCCGGGTGAATCTCCCCTAGAGCCCGGGGTACTCTTTGGTTAACACCGTAGAGTTGGTAAATACCTTTGTGGATCCCGAAGATGAGGAGCGCCAGGTGAATCTCCTCGAGATCCCGGGGTACGCTTCGGTTAACACCGTAGAGTTGGTAAATCCCTTTGTGGCTCACGACGACGAGGAGCGCCAGGTGAATCTCCTCGAGAGCCCGGGGTACGCTTCGGTTAACACCATAGAGTTGGTAAATCCCTTTGTGGCTCCCGACGACGGGGAGCGCCGGGTGAATCTACCCGAGAGCCTGGGGTACGCTTTGGTTAACACCGTAGAGTTGGTAAATCCCTTCGTGCCTCCCGACAACGAGGAGCGCCAGGTGAATCTCCCCAACAGCCCGGGGAATGCTTCGGTTAACACCGTAGAGTTGTTAAATCCCTTTGTGGCTCCCGACGATGAGGAGCGCCGGGTGAATCTCCCCGAGAGCCCGGGGTATGCTTCGGTTAACACTGTAGAGTAGGTAAATCCCTTTGTGGATCCCGACGACGAGGAGCGTCGGATGAATCTCCCCGAGAGCCCGGGGTACGCTTCGGTTAACACCGTAGAGTTGGTAAATCACTTCGTGGCTCCTGATGACGTGGAGCGCCAGGTGAATCTCCCCGAGAGCCCGGGGTACGCTTCGGTTAACACCGTAGAGTTGGTAAATCCCTTTGTAGCTCCCGACGACGAGGAGCGCCGGGTGAATCTCCCCGAGAGCCCGGGGTACGCTTCGGTTAACACCGTAGAGTTGGTAAATCCCTTTGTGGCTCCCGACGACGAGGAGCGCCGAGTGAATCCCCCCAATGTCCCCAGCCGTCGACAACATCGACGGAGCCGTGGCTACGTGAATCGCCGGGGCACGGCGGTCGTCACCTCCAGTCAGGTCGTGCACGCTACTGAGACCTGGCAGCAGGCCCGGTATAGAGAGCAGCACTCGCAGCTTCCTCATCCGGTGACAACAGGTTCCCTTTCATCACCGTTCGTGTTGCTGGATCGGGCGGAATCGCCTTGCCCGCGTCGCAACCAGCCCTGCCCTGCCGTTGGCCGACTACAGCCTTCCGGTCCTAGAATGGCAGCCACCTCCCGGGCTTCAGCTAGTGAACAGCGGGACGTGCCTAGTACCAGTCAGTCACAGGTCCCGCCAGCAGGGCCTGTCATGCCCCCAATCGCAGAGCGACCTCCTGTAAGCAGAAGCTCGCGTTTGGCGTGAAAGTATGATGTCCTGAAGCATCTGGCTGACATTCCGGTGAGGCTTTCCATCCTTGAGGCCCTCCGCCTGTCGTCTGAAATGCGTGAGGCGCTCGCCGAGGCTTTGAGGAGCCCCCTCCAGTTTGAAACGGAGGTAGCGGCCGTAGAAGCCTTCCACACCGAGGTGATTGAAGATGCCGAATTTCAGGAGGTTATATCATTCTCCGGTGAAGATGAAGACCCTCCCATATAGGGGCACGTCCGCCCACTGTACATCACCGGCCAGTTCAATGGCGAGGAGGTCTGTCGTTTTCTTGTCAACACGGGTTCTGGGATTAACTTGATCCCAACTCGGACACTGCGAAAACTGGGGTTGTTTGAGGATGATTTAACTCCCTCCGACCTCAGAATCCATGGGTATGACAGGACTGAGCAAACTCCACTCGGCAAGATTCTTCTGAAGACCCAGTTCGGCGGCTTAATTTCCAATACTGAATTCATGGTTGTCTCTCAGGACACTTCCTATAACGCGTTGATGGGAAGGTCGTGGCTCTATCATCACGCATCGGTTCCCTCATCATACCATCAGTGCCTCAAATACTCCCTTAAGGGTCAAGTGGGTGTGCTCCAAGGAGATGCGTCCCCGTTTGCCTCTTGTGAAGCTCGTTACCTGGACGCAGACTATTACAATAGCAAGGACAAGAAGATCCTAGCAGGTGAGGTTGTGCCTGCCGCTGTCGCGAGTGATCCCTGGGCAGGTTTGGATGACACATATGTCTTCCCAATCCATCGGTTGGAGGAGAAAACTCCCACTATGGGAGAGAGCTTTGTTGTCTCGGGTACCAGCGGAATGCATATTTCTAGGTCTAAGCGACGACAGTAAATCACCTCTTACTCTTACACCATCCAGGTCCGAGTGATCCCCGAGCCT
Source organism: Viscum album (assembly GCA_963277665.1). Lineage (NCBI taxonomy): Eukaryota > Viridiplantae > Streptophyta > Magnoliopsida > Santalales > Viscaceae > Viscum > Viscum album. The sequence continues at coordinate 135,676,495 of OY728161.1, read as the reverse complement.
CCTACCCCCGTACGATATCGGGACGTTGGGATTTTGGAAACGGTGGTGAGTCATACGTGCATGTTTCGTCGAGACGGGATCGATCGGCTCAGGCCAACACGACACCACTGCTTCGATGTCATAATGCGTGGCCCCTTGGGTCGCAGGCCGGATGGGATTGGATCAACCGCCTTTGTCGCTACGGTCTCCACGGTGCATGAACCTACCGTCATGACGACCTCGGCCGCCCAAGACGGTTCTAGCTCCCCATCAGGGTCGAGCAGCCCCAAAACGGCTCCCCCATGGAAGATCATTCCCCAAGCGGAGAAGAAGACATGGAAGATGCTCCTCCTGCCTTTGAGGAGGGCATCTCCGCCACGGTCGACGAGCTCGTTCAGGTGAACCTCGGTAGTGAAGCAGACCCGAGACCCACATTGGTCAGCACCGCTACGCCTCCCGAGGAACGACAACAGTACATAGACTTCCTCAAACATCACCGTGATGTGTTTTCCTGGAGTTATGACGAGATGCCTGGACTATATCCCCAGGTATTCGTCCACCGCCTTAGCCTCCCAGAAAAATGCACCCCTTTCACGGTGCCATGGTTGAGGCCGAAGTTGATAAGCTCATTAAGGCCAACTTCTTCAGGGAAGTCCTGTACCCCAGGTGGCTAGCCAACATTGTGCCCGTCGGGAAGAAGAACGGGCAGATCAGGGTCTCCATCGACTTCCGCGATCTTAATCGCCATTGTCCGAAGGATGACTTTCCCATTCCCATGACAGAGTTGTTGATCGATGCAAAAGCCGGGTTCCAAGCCCTCTCATTCATGGATGGGTACATCGGGTATAACCAAATCCAGATGGCTCCCGAGGATGAAGAGTACACTGCCTTCAGGGCCCCCAGGGCACATTCTGCTATCGGGTTATGCCCTTCGGCCTGATGAACGCCGGTGCCACCTATCAACCGGCTATGCACCACATATTCAAGCCGATCATTGGGACGCTGGTGGAGTGCTATGTAGATGACCTGGGGGTTAAATATCGTCAGTGCCAGGACCATCTCAGAGACCTTGAGAAAGTCTTTGGTTTGCTCTGTTCTCATCACTTGAAGATGAACCTGTTGAAGTGTGCCTTCGGGGTCACCTCCGGAATGTTTCTTGGCTTCATCATCAGGTATCGAGGTATCGAGATCGACCCCGAGAAGATCAAGGACATCAGTAAGATGCCTCCCCCGAGTATTATTCGGGAGATTCGAGGCCTCCAAGGTCACTTAGCCTATATACACCGATTCATTGCGAATCTAGCCGGCAAGTGTAAGCCCTTCTCTCGGCTCATGACGAAAGGCACCGTCTATGGGTGGGATGAATAGTGCCAGACCACTTTTGTGGAAATCAATAAGTATCTGCTACAACCTCCGGTTCTGATGCCAACCATTCCCGGAAGGCCGCTGTTCCTTTATGTGACCGCCCTGGAGTGATCCCTCGGCGCCCTTCTCGCCCAAAAAAACAACGAGGGAACATAGAATAGCCTCTACTACCTCATCCGCATGCTCCTCGATGCGGAGATTAGATATTCTCCCATCGAGAAGAGCTGCTTGGCGCTCGTATTTTCCGTGCAGAAATTGAGGCACTACTTGCAGCACCATGAGGTACAGTTGGTCTCTCGGGTAGACCCATTGAAATATATCCTGAGTCGGCCTATGTTGACCGGCCGATTGGCACGCTGGGCGGTGATCCTTCAGCAGTTCGACATTAGGTTTGTATCTCAGAAGGCTGTCAAAGGACAGGTGTTGGCAGACTTCTTAGCTTCTTATCCAACCTCTGCGGACCAGCCGCTGGATGTGGGCTTTCCTGATGAGGCAATCCTCTTAGTCGATCATGCCACCCCATGCTGGCAGATGCACATTGATGGAACCTCCCGAATCCCTACCGGTAGAAGTCTCAATGATCCTAGGCATAATAGAGTGGGCCTGGGTATTGTCTTCATCACCCCGGAGCAAGCCGTGCTTCCATATTCTTACTTATTGTCAGAGGGCTGCACCAACAATAAGGCAGAATATCATGCCCTCATCACTAGCCTCGAGTTGTCTCTGGAGGTTAAAGTACCCCACCTGTATGTAAAAGGGGACTCTGATCTAGTCATCAAGCAGGTTAACGGTGACTACGCTGTCAGGAAGCCAGAACTCGTGCCATTGCTGGATTTCTACCTCCATCTAATGGCTAAGTTCCCCTCCCGACCAGATGTCGTTCACATTCCCCAGTCGCAGAACAATCGAGAAGATGCTTTGGCCAGCCTGGCCGCATCACTTGTGGAGCCCGAACAGGATGACCTAATCATCCATGTGGTGCACCGAAGATTCATTGCTCATGTTATCCCGAAGGGCAGTCGTGGCCCGCGAGTGAACCATCTCACCACTGGTGCCCCTGCGTCGGGACCCCCCGGGGTTCCAGGCGTGGTGATCGAGACAGTTCCAGACTGGAGGACACCTCTGGTTGAATATATCCGGCACAACAATCTTCCGATGGACCGAGCGTAGTGGGAACGAATCCGGAGCCGCGCGCCACAGTTCACCCGTCAAAGTGGTCCCAGTCGTGAGCAGCTCCTCTATAGGCGCGAGATTGATGGTGTTCTCCTCTGTTGTCTTCAAGGAGTTGAGATCCCACAGGTCATGCAGGAGGTGCACGCTGGCTCCTGTGGTGCCCACCAAGCCGGGTCGAAGTTTTTCCACCAGATTCGGAGACAGGGATACTTCTGGCCCTCCATGATCCACGACTTAATCGAGTACGCCAAGAGGTGCCATGCGTGCCAAGTTCATGCTAACTTTGTTCGTCGGCCACCGTAGCCTCTCCATACTACTAAGTATTCTTGGCCCTTTCCAGTCTGGGGGTTGGATGTCGTAGGGCCCTACCCACCGGCGACGACCCGCCAGTGCCGATTCATCTTAACCGCCACAGATTTCTTCTCAATGTGGGCGGAGGCAGCCCCGCTTAGGGAAGTCAAGGCTAGTTCTATCGCCGACTTCGTGAGTTCTAATATCATTCACCGGTTTGGAATACCTCACGCTATCCTCACGGACAATGGAACCAACTTCCGGGCGGCCGAGATGAAGAGATTGTACGCCAAGTACAACATTCGCTCAAACCACACCTCCCGCTATCATGCGCAGGTGAATGGAAAGATTGAGGTGTTTAACAAAACCCTCTCTAACATTCTGAAAAAAACGGTTGGTTATAATAGGAAAAGTTGGCCGTACAAGCTCCCCAACGCCCTCTGGGATTATAGGACGACGACTCGCAATTCCACCCAGGTGACCCCGTATTCCCTGGTGTACGGAGCTGAGGCCATCCTTCCCATCGAGGTACAACTTCCCTCATTGCGCACGACGGTCTATGACCTGCAAGCGCCGGACAGAGTTGTCGAGATCCGTCTAGCCGAATTGGAAGCACTGGACGAAAGTAGGCTTCGCGCTCTACATAACCTAGAAAGGCATTAGAGTAGGATGGCTCGAGATTTTGATAAGAAGGTTCGCCTCCGCTCCTTCCTGCAAGGTGACCTGGTGTTGGCTCTCAGAGCGCCAATGATTCCCGGCAGGAAACCAACCAAGTTGGAGCCCAAGTGGAGGGACCTTTTATTGTCCACAAGGTCTATCCCAATGGTGCGTATTCCCTGGTGACCATGGATGGGGAGCGTATCACTCCTCCCACCAACGCCAGGTTCCTCAAGAAGTACTTTGCCTAAACTGTTATGGTCCTACATGACCTTAAACTGTATGGTCCAGCATGACCTTAAACTATATGGTCCGACACGACCTTAAACTACACTTTGCCCTACATCTGGGCTCTCCATGGTCCGAGCTCTAAGACCTAAAACTAAGATCCTCTTGGTCCGAGTTCTACGACCTAAAACTAAGATCTATATTCCATCCAACATGACGATAAACTGTACTGTCATGAACTACGTGTGGATTTATTCTCATCTTCATGAGATATGTAGGACCACCCAGACATTCCGTCTCGGGTCCAGCCCAGGAGTTACAAAATTCCGCCCTTTCCTCCCTCTTGGTCCGAGTTCTAAGCCCTAAAACTAAGATCTATATTCTGTCCAACATGATGTTAAACTGTATTGCCAGAACTACGTCTAGATTGATTCCCATTCTAATGGGATACGTAGGAACGCCCCGACCTTTCATCTTTGGGGTCCAGCTTGAGGTATGTTGTCGCGTCTGTTTCACCTTTGGGACTTCGATCACAGGGTCGCGTGGTGTGGTGTGAGATTATGTCCCCATTCACGTTGGGTTTGCAATAGTTGCACCTCGCGCACCATGTCCTCAGGGTTTAGCCCTCCTCTTTCCAACGACGTTTAAAGACACATATCAAGAACTACGTGTGGCTTGATTCCCATCCTAATGGGATACGTAGGACCGACTTAACACCTAGATGTCGGGTCCAGCCCCATCTCTTAGGAGATCCCACGATCTCCCGGTGCCGAGGGTGTTTGGCATTACGCCCCCTCTTTTTCCCAGGGATCCGCCATCTCTTGGCCCCTCTCGGACTGAGCCCTCTGACCCTTTCCAGTGGTCTACTGATGTGCTCAAAGCATTCTGGTCTAGAACTTGGAGTTCCATATTCGACTTAGGCAAGTTCCATCCACTTTCCAAGCTTCGTGTTCCCCTTCATTCGGGCCCCCGTCATCATTCATACCTGGAGGGACCCCCAAGAACGTTCTGGAGACAACGCCCAAGGGCTCTCCTACCATCATGGACCAACGCCCCCGAAGGTTTCAGACAACAAATTGATAAAAATCCCGTGTTGCGACCTAGGTCAGCAGTTGATGATCATTTGTTTGTCCCCATGGCTAACACGATAGGATGCTGTGTTGTGAACATGGTCAACAGTAGTCCTCAGTCGTCATGCCAGTTCCCCAGGCCCTGAATGTTGGTGGCATGGTTCATCTCATGTTCCGCCCCGCCGCGCCAAGGTGGAATCTCAACACTCCTTGTACTAACCCTCAGTACACCCCCGGACATCAGACAGACCGAGCTGCGTAACGGTGTCTCTCGGGGCTCCTACGGTCTGAGCGCTAAAGTATGTGCTTGGGTCACTTCCTTGCAGGTCGCGTGCAGCTTGACCTTTATCCACTTAGGGGAGTGAGGAGTCGCCCAGACATTGCGTTTCGGGCCCAGCATAGCTAGGAGCTAGCGTCTGCTACCCCTCCCTGATTGTTGAACCCTCGTAGGCTCCGTTGACAAAGGCTCCTCTCTCGGTTGGTCCAAACCATATCACCTTAAACTGTGCTGTTGGTCCAAACCATATGACCTTAAACTGTGTTGTTGGTCCAAACCATACGACCTCAAACTGTGCTATTTGTCCAAACCATATGACCTTAAACTGTGCTGTTGGTCCAAACCATACGACCATAAACTGTGTTGTTGGTCCAAACCATATGACCTTAAACTGTGTTATTGGTCCAAACCATATGACCTTAAACTGTGGTGTTGGTCCAAACCATATGACCTTAAACTATGCTGTTGGTCCAAACCATATGACCTTAAACTGTGTTGTTGGTCCAAACCATATGACCTTAAACTGTGTTGTTGGTCCTACCACACGACCCTAAACGGTGACATTATCGTCCGGGCCGCACGAAGAAAAACGGCACTGCATTGTGGTGACCTCACTGTAGAGGACATCACGTTGGGTATTGGTTTTATGCCATGCCATTTGTCAACGCCTATCACTGCTTGATGCTTGTGGCGACACCGTGGCCTACTACACTGGTTCTGTCACTTAACAACAAAAAAACCAATCACCTTAAAGGGAAAAAAAGATTTATCAAATGTCGCTTCTTTTAGTGAAAGGGTTACGCCCGCACTCCCCCTTTTACCTTGGCACTGGTATCTTACCATGTCACTTTCAGAACTACGTGTGGCTTGATTCTCATCTTTATGAGATACGTAGGAACGCCTAGGGACTTCCCCGCGGGTCCAGCCTACCTCTGTGTTCGGTCCCTCGACTCGAGCGTTTCCCCGGAGAGCAAATGTTAAGTAGGGCTTAGGTCCTCCTTCACATCGGGTTTTGTAGCCACCTGTCCATGTGTCCGTTTCTCCCCTATCCTCATGGTCCAAGCTCTAAGACCTAAAACTAAGATCCTCCTGGTCCGAGCTCTAAGACCTAAAACTAAGATTCTCATGGTCCGAGCTCTAAGACATAAAACTAAGATCCATGTTTCGTCCCACATGACATTAAACTGTATTCCGTCCCACATGACGTTAAACTGTATTCTGTCCTGCATGATGTTAAACTGTATTTCGTCTAGCATGATGTTAAACTGCATTTTCAGAACTACGTGGGCTTGATTCTCATCCTTATGAGATACGTAGAACCGCCCAGACGTTTCTTCTTGGGTCCAGCCTTAGGGATAGCTGAACATCGTCCTTCTTTATTGTCGGCCCCTCAGCCCGACTTCATGAGAAATGGTGTCATCATGATATCTACCCCGAGCATGTTCGGGATGCCCCATGGTTATGATCGGAAGCGACATTTCTCTTGCCAAAGAGGTCCTGCTTGGTAATTGGGACGACCCGTGATCAGGTTGGTACGTCCGCCTAATGCGCCTTCGCCCTGGTGGTGCAATATTCAGAGTGTTGGACTCTGTTCGAACAAGCCACCACTCCACCTCTCGCGCTTTTCGTTCCCCCTTATTCGGACCCTCATTTCCATTAGGGTTTGACGGGACCCCCTAACAGCATGGATGCTCGACCTATGGTCCGCCTACTGTCCTGGGCCAACGTTCCGGAGAACTGGTCATGTTTGACGAGACCCCCTAATAGTATGGATGCTCGACCTGTGGTCTGCCTACTGTCCTGGGCCAATGTTCTGGAAAACTGCCCAACGATATTTGAGTTAGGCCCCGTGTTGCGAACATGGTCAGCGGTCAGCCCTCATTTATTGTCCTCCAATTCCGGGCCAACGTGATATGGGTGCTGTGTTTCCGCCACGGTTGACAGTTATCCTCCATGGTTGCGCCCCATTGGGTTCCGAATTTGGGTAGCGTGATGCACCATTTCTCTCCATCCCCCTGTGTTCGGATGGATTTCAATGCCCCCGGCATTGCCCCGCTCGTGTGTCAAGACACATTGACAAGTCGACACATCAATCGGACCGGGGACTCTTCAAAAGTTGAGGCCCGATTTTGGACGCCTGAAGCTTGGTCAATGCCCCACAGTTGAAAGGAATGATGGTATGAGAACCTCTTGCTTCTTGCTTTGGGCATGTCCCACAGGAGCCTAGGGGTGAGTTGTTATTCGTTTCGAAACTATGGTTGAGCGAATTAAACCAAGGGTACAAAAGAGTGGATTTGGCCATACATTGGATTGAGACGATGAGCAATACAAGAAAAAGTTCATGAGATGGAGAAAACAAAGCCCTCAAGGTTTAGCGTGCTTAAGCGATCTTTCCAGCACTGCTACCCTCTAGCTGGTAGCCTCCAGGACCGCTTTTCAATCTTCGAAGAATCTCTCCTCATCGGCCACCACAGAGCGCAGCTCATCAGCCCTAGATTGTGCCTGCGCCCGCTCGCTTCGAAGCACGGTCATCTGGTGACTTGCCTCCACCAGTTGTTCTTGGGGATCAGCCAGCTGGGCGGTCAGTTGCTCCACGAGCTCAGGGCATGTTGTGATGAAGACTTCTTTGTATGCTGCCTTCCCCTCTAGGTGCCAGACTTCTTTCTCCACCCTCAGCAGCACTTGAGCACTCGTTGATCCTTCCTGGCACTGGGAAATGTCGGTGCGTCGGCTGCTCTCATGCATCTTCTCGGCCATGTAATCACGGACCGTTTGATGAAGGCGCTGAGCATCAGCCCCTCCGGCGCATAGGAAGCGCATCCAGGTCTAGAGTGATGCAATCTGCCTCAGCCAATCAGACTAGGGCTGCCTGAAAAAGTGTTGGATACACTTCCACCCCTTGCGTCGTGTCATCCTGCTCTCCTCGGCTGCCTCTGAGTCTGAGTCATCAATGTCCTTAGGGTCAGCAGGTCGGTATATGGGGAAGGTCGCCGGCAGATCGGCAGCAGGATTCACCCCAGGGATGTCTTCATGAGGAATAGAATCCTCGACGTCCAGGCGACCTTCCCTCACCCCAGCAGCAATGACGCCTCCACCAGCTTTCGACCGCGTTCCGGGAACAACGTCGCTGATGTCCGCCGCCCTCTGTTCATCTATTGTCGGAGCCGACTCAGTGCAGAGAGCATGTTCTGAGCTAAGTGGTATGTCCGCCGCTGGTCCACTCGCGGATGGCCCAGGCTCTGCAGCCTGACGTGCCTCCAGTGTTGAGATAACTGCGTGGGGCATACGCTGGTCAGACTTGACACCAAGCACCAGTAGTGAAGCGTGAGACTTACAGGAATCCAGAGCGTCAGTCCCCAGTGTTCCGGCCGCTGCAGGAGCCGCCATAAGGGGAGACCACTATACACTGGTTAATTCAATGATGGCTGTCGTATCCCCATCATGTCTCACTGGTTCCTCCCCTCCTTCCTCTGGTGGGGACGCCCGTCCACCGCTCAGTTTCTCCTGAGTAAGACTTGGAAGTGAGTTAGAAGTTGGAAAGTAGAATGGATGAATGATAGAAATGAATGAAAACAGAGACAAACATCAAGAATCTCGGTTATGTCGAGATCAGAGTCAGCAATCTCACCGATCTCTCGGAGACTCCCTTGGTAGGTCGCCCCTTGCAAATCCTCACCTTTGGGATCCTCTTCTTCGTCTTCTACCTAGCCTTTGTCCTCTCTGGTTTCTTCCTCCCCCTCCGGCTCTTCATCACTGTCGCCTTCTCACGGCGACATCGCTTCCGGATCATGCTCCTGGCCGACCATCACTTTCACTAGGAAATTTGGCTCCGCACGCCGCCCCCTTTGGCATGCGTATGCGTCCATGGCCGTCACATAAGCATGCCGCCTATGGAAATTTACTCGGTTGGAAATCCGAACGAGCCCGACCTCTGGCAGTTGGATCCCATTCTGCATTATCTTCTGCCAGATTGCTTTGACGCTCAGCGATTGCCGCAGGGTCATCCAGGCCGACCATAGTGCCGGGAAAATTGCATCTTGGGAAGGTTCAGGCAGATATCTTATCTGCTTCCCAGGCAGTTCCATGTACGCCTCATGTTACCCACCTACGGGTAACAAGGAAGTGGAGGCACCATGTGATGTCCTCACTGCCGAAGCCCTGACCTGCGCAAGCCTCACTGCCTGACGCGCCCTTGGTTCTCCCCTTCCGAAGGCACCTTCCCTTCTTTCCCGTCGTCCGGTTTCCGCGCGAGTAACCTCAAGTTGCCGGACGCGCTTGCGTAATAGCCCCTCAGGGTACGTAATGGTCCAGTTTTCGGCATATTCGTTTGCTAGGCCGGCATCGACCCCGGTGGGAGGGAGAGTAATGACGTCACCAGAGCCGAAGGTGGTAAACATCAACCACATCTGGCGTAGGACGCATGGATTCTTCTCCTGCCCGACAGCCGTGAATACCTTCTTCGAAATTCGCTGGAGGCACCCAAAATGCCTGGCGAATCGGGATGGCACGTACGGCTCGCAGATCACCATCCCGTTGATCCGAGCCACGAGCACCCCGCCCCGAATGCTCTGGAAGTATTCCTGTTGTTCCAGATAGCCTCGCCCATTGTCCACCAGCTGGCCAACCGGGGTGGGGAACGGGCTGAAGTTGAAGTTGGCATGGTTACCAATGCGTATCCTCACACCCTTCTCATTGAGCGTCAATGGCGCCACCCCTGCAATGTTTAGCAAGGACGGTCGCAAGCCATTGCCCGGAGGTCGGACAACGTTTGGGAATGTATACCCACCGAGATGAGCCGCCACCCAACCATAGAAGATCTGGAAGGGACCACAGACCCTCGGAGGCGACCCCCCTCGTGAGATGCGCCCCAGAATGGTATACAGCTTGGCCAGCATGGGGACGCCCAAGTTGAACTGTTTGTTGGTGGCCATGGAGCCCGCAACCACCAAAGTCGCTGGACGGATTCCCATCCTCGCGTCCCGCATCGGCAGGAGCCACCCGCTCCGAAAGGCGGCAAGGAACCCGACATACCGGAAGTTCGGGTCCCGAGCCTCAATGAAGCGGTAGCCCCATGATTGGTATTGCCCTGCCTCTAGGGTCTTCCAGTATGACCCGTCTTTACTCCTCTGAGTCGCGGTTGGGCACCGTTTGCCCCGTCCCAGCATCTTGGCGGCGGGATCCTTCTCAAGGAACAGGCTGAACCAACCCTTGTAGGCGATGTCCTTCAGGAATTCCTTGACCCCCAGCCTCTCCTTGGCCAACTACAGCAGGTTCCAAGTCAGCATAGGCATCCGCGACTTGTCTCCCCAGGTGTTCTTTGGAGCAACGAACTCGTCGTATTGGTAACCCTCCAGTGGGATACCGCCAATGCAGTGAACGTCCCAAAGACTGATGCCGACTTCCCCATGATGAAGGTGGAACGTGTTGGTGTTGGGAGACCACTGGGTGAATAGATCTGGTCCGAGTTCAGGCTGACGGTGGAAATGGAACTGCGATGTCCATACCGCCTCGAACAGGCCGATATACCGCAGTTCGTCTCCGAACTGGTCGCAAGTATGGCGAACCCAGAATGCCCAGGCCCATTCGCTGGTGAAGTTACCCCCGGACCACATTTCCCAATCCTTCAGCCAGCACTTCGTGTCATCCGTGATGCTCTGATGGAACGTGCTCGCGTAGAGGGCCGGAGAATCCTCCGCCACAGGCTCGTCCCCAGTAATGGTCCTAGTCCTTGGGTTCAGGACATATACATCCATGTGTCTAGTTTCCCTGGAAGGACAGCCGTTGTTGGTGATGTTGCAGCGAGGATGTCCGTCCTCCCGAGTCACCCAGGACCGCGGTGTGTCCACCTCGAAGCCCGGCAGTGGTACCTCCTCCTAGATGCCAAAATTCCAGAGTGGGATGTTGTCCGACAAGGGATATGACTTTTGGTCCAGAGTCAGCAGATTGAACAAGGTGAGATTGTTGGATACGATCACCTTGGCTCCATATACCTCATCATTCGCCTCCATTTCTGTCCTACGGGCAGCGGATTCCCCCTCATCGACTCGGTTTGCAGCCATCTCGAATTTTTCGGGAGTTGGACGAAATCAGGATGTAGTGCGCGGAATCGGAGTGTTCAGCACACAATCTGGCTGAGTTGCGCGAAATCCTGGAGTTAAGCGCGCAATCGGCACGTTAAGCGCGGAAGATCCCGGTTTGGCGCGAAATCACGGCCAAAATTCGGATGGAATTCTGCGCTTCCAGTGCGTTATTACGCGCAGATGCGGAGCGATTTCGTGCATGAGAGCGGTAAGCTTATCGCGCGGAAAAAGCCGAAGTACGGATCTGGGACCCAGCGCCCCTCTTTATAGGCGAGGCTAGGGTTCCGCACCGTGCGGAATGAATATTTCGCGCGCGTCCGTAGGTTTTGCGCGCACCGTCAGATTTTTTCTGCGCAACTTCATCAGGAGACTTATCATTTTGGCGTTTCGGTGATTCCCTTGGAATCTGATCGTTGTGACCTCTCGCCGATCCAATTCCAAGGGGGGGAATTTTTTGACACCAAAAAAAGCCCGAAACTCCTGGAGGATGTTTCCGAATGACAAAGCGAAGTCATATTAGGAATCAGTGGCCCAATCCGGAGGCCAAGGAAGTGGTGCGCGAAATAAAGGAGGATCCGTGGAAAAAATTTTCTGCGCGCGAAGTGCTCCCAGGATTCGCAGAATTGGACCGGTGAGGCACGCAGTAATTGCGCGCCCCGTTTCTCCGCGGTGAGATTTTGCGCGCAAGCGGTTCCCCGCGCGGAAAACTTCGCGCGCCACCTGGATTCCGCGCCGGAGGTCGCCAATAAATATAAGGTGACCCCGACTGGTTTGGGGGTTGAGGCAACTGAAGTGACTATCGTGCACGCAATTCAGCTCTGCCCGTGTGAAAGATGACATCCAGGTAGTCCCGAATTCCGTGCAACCTTGCCCCGGAGTTCGCCTTTGCTCGCAACTCCACCGACTTCAGTGAATTTTCCCCTTCCCCTGGTTTCCCCACTTGCGCGCAATCCCTGGTTCGCACGCGCAATACCCTACCGTGCGCGCAAAACCTTTCACATAATACCCTCTTCGCGCGCAATTCTATTGATCCTATTGCGCACCGTCCCGGTGTTTTGCGTGCAAATCGTCCCTTTTGCACACACAGAGCCGAGGACCCCTCACCTTGATGCCACTTGGCTGCCCCCTGCACCGGCACCTGAAGTCTCCCCTACCGGGCATGCGCGCCATGCGTTGTTTTCCCGCACGGCCATCCAGGATCGTGCGAAGTAACCTCAAGGTCCCTTGGGCCGTGTTTCCCGTTGCGTTGCTTTTCCTTATGCTTCTCTGCATAGGCATGCTAACGGCTATTGCTTCTTCGCATAGCCACGCTAACGTGGACCCCCCTGTGGTTTGCCCTACAGCCCCCCTTCTCCACGGCCATGATGATGCCTTCCCTTCCACAAGGGGTAGAGGGCGTTGGGCATGTAAGCCCTAGGGGTGTGGAGAAAACCCACCTCGTCCAAGCTTCAGGACGTTAAACTGCTAAGCACCTCGTCCTTAACACAAGACGTTAAACTGTCGTCCGACCCCGTGCTTCGCACGCAGGGTCCCCCCAGCTTGGACATTTTTTATGCCCACTCGTCTCCACGGGAGTGGACTCTTCCTCACATGGAATGAGATCTTCCTTGTCAGAGCGGCATTTGTCCGCGTGGGAAGGGCAGCCTCAGAGCGTAAGCCCCTAACCTTTCGTACGGATGATTGCACCTGTGCATCTCTATTCTTCCCCCCTGCCAATTCCAGTGGAGTCCTTCTCCCACTGTGCTTTGTCGCACCACGGGCCTCCACCCTAGCGTAAGCCCCGACACCAAGGGCCGCTAACCACACATAAGCCTCTATTTCCTCTTTGGGCCGCTCAATGAGTAAGCCCCATTCCGCTTCTCACGGACGCACCCTTCGCGACATGATCGTCTGGTCCCTAGTGCCTCTTGTTTCCCACACCGAGCATGACTCACATGGGCTTAGAGTGCGCATCGACCATGACATCCTCCTATGGGCCGCCTCAGAGCGTAAGCCCCATCCCAGCGAACTACGTGGACTTTGATCCGTGCTAACGCATGGTACGTAGGAAGCCTCCACGAGGTTCAAGCCCACCACCCGGTCGTCCCGACCTCTCCATGTCGGTCCCCTGACCACCTTGGGCTGCCTTAGAGCGTAAGCCCCAAGTCTCGCGTCCCGCATGATGTTAAATTTTACCCCATCCCGCATGACGTTAAACTGTATCGCATCCCGCATGACGTTAAACTGTATTGCATCTCGCATGACGTTAAACTGTATACCCCTCATGGTCCGTCTCAGAACGTAAGCCCCATGATTCACCCCACCATCCATCCTGATCCTTACCCGGGCCTCCACATCCCAGTGAGATCATGACACCCTTTCCCACTCCATGTTGTACGGGAGGCCGCCCATGTCCTGGCCCCAACATCGGTGTTCCCCCTAGGGACCCTTTAACCCGATCCGTCTCCGCAAGATGTTAAACTCGCGACATAACCCGTGTTAAACATGGGAATCTGAGGAAAACCTCAGATGGTACACATTCCCCGCATTTGATGTGGGATGCCTCGGGCTTCCGCACCCTCGAGAAGCCCTGTGATGAGGGACCAAAGACAGACATTCCAACGATGCCCCAACGTGACCATTCTCCTCATCGTAGGTTGATGTCCCGACAAGACCCCTTGGAGCGTCTTGAAGGAAGCAGCGTAATTAACTGGAATCCATGTAGATATGGCACCGGGAATGATCTTCACGAACCCGTCTTAAATCTATGAGGGAGACCCGAACTAGGTGACGAGCTCCGAGGAGGAATCCTCTGAAGGAAGAACCGACATCCCATCATCCCGGTTTCGATCAAAGGGCAGACGTCCCTGAACAAGGAACGAATGACGCCCACCTTTGGAAAGCGGGAATGCGGGGCCACAAGCAGCGCGCCCTCCCCGGTGGACGGACGCGCACGCCCCGCTGAAAGCGTCGGAAACAATATCATTTAGAGGTAAGAAATGAAATGCACCGTTCATGGAGATGGAAAGCCGTACATATTCATGAACGCTACTTTCATTTCTATGTCATATTAATGGAATTAAAACTAAATGAGAGGTATGTATATTTTAATTAAAAAATTATATTCATCATTTATATGTAACTTACATCATATATAATAACTTTAAATACATACTTTATACATCCCACATATGGAATTAACGAATCAAATCACTTTGAGGGGGCGGTAGTCCGCACTTCCTAAAATGAAACTATCGTGTTTACCCATAATGGAAACCATAAAGGTATTCCAAAAAAGAAAAATAAAGAAGATTATGTAAAAAATAAACATATTATATATCATATATAAATATAGTGACATCTTAATGGACACCTTTTAAGGTTTTATATGAGTGTTGAACAATCATCGTTTCGTGAGGCAGAAATTTGCCATCCACAGAAACAGTATGTTCTTTAACCATTTGATGTAGGTGTGTGTAAGTGTAGCTCGAATGCTTCTTATAACAACATCCTAGTATATTTAATATACTGGAGTTGTTACAAAAGAAATGAATAAAAAGAGTTTAGGGGGTTGGAGAAGCAAAATAAAACAAAAGAACACAAGTGAAGACATTACCTTAATATCGGGTAACTCTTTTTGATTTGAGCTCAAAGGCTTCATTGGGAAGACTTCTTCCCAAAGTGAGGATTCTAAGAGTAAGATAGGGATGTGGAGAGGAAAAATGAGCAGGGGTTGGCTGAGATAAAGGCTTTGGATGTGTGGGTAAGGAGGTATAGGTGGGGGCCTTTTATATGAGGAGAGGAGGGGCACTCTTGGAAAGTAAAGAAATATTACTTTATTTTAGAATGAGTTTAGGATTTTAATGGTCCAAAATTGATGTGTTTCTAGGATAAGGTGATAAGGGTTCGAAATACACCCATAAAATAGGTTTTGGACATGTGTAGGTCTTATAGTTTACATTATCTTTCAATTTTATTTAAATCGTTAAATAATGAGGTCATCGCTGCATCATCATTATTTCATAAATAATTTAATTTATTTAAGGTCTAAAAATTATAAAAAAATACTATGATGTAGGAAAGCTTTTTAGCGTTACAATGAATATTTATAGTAAAAATATTACTTGTATAACCCCATTTAAAAATTGTTTTAGTAAAACAACTCATGTTTGTTTCATTTTAATTTTAACATTAAATAAAAAGGTATTTATGTCCTTTTCCAACCAAAGAGGCTCCATGGGGTCCCCAAGTTGACTCATGGATTTTCTTGGTCGTCCATGACTCATTAAACGAGGTTAGGACATGTGTCTAGGTCATTTAATATTATTAAAACATTATTTTTACCTTAAACTACACTAATTACTTCTAATCGCGATTAAAAACATAATAAGTTACTATTCACCAAAAATTATTTTAATCCAATTGAACCACATTTTACTTCTTAATGACAACCATGTATGTCAGATTTTTGAAATTCAAAACAAAAAGGTGGCAAAATTTCATTTAAACAGAAAATCAGTTTTTATAAGTACCACTTAGTGGTTTCACTATTCATCAAAAATTGAAGTTTTTCAGAAAATTACCAAAAATTAACCCTAAGCTATATTTGATATTATGAATTCAAAAATGATGTCTATTTTAAAAAATTCATAACATATATGTTACATTAATTAATTTAATAATTAATTTCTGTTGTCAGAACAAATATCGTGTTTTTATGAAACAATATATATCAAAAGATTGACACTAGTTTAAGTCAAATTTCAAAGTGAAATTAATTCCAACGACCACTATTGGATTAAATGGTAAAAATATATTCTAATTTAACTTTAAAACCAATTCAAATTATAATCTAACCATATAAATAAATTAGATTAAAATGTGGTTTTGAATTAAAATACAACATTTTTCACTATTCATTAAAAAATGAACTTTATCAGAAAAATACCAAAAATTTACAAAAAGTAAATTTTGATGTCCCGGTTCTAAAGAAGAATTTTATTTTGTCAAATATAACACATAAAATTGTCAAAAAGTGGATTGAAAAGAGGATTTCCATCAAAAGGCAGTTAATCGACCTTTTAAAGAATATTAGAATGTTTACGTTAAAATTGGATTCATTCGCATTTTTAATCCTCTAACATTTATTGTAAAGAGTAAAAAATATTTGGCAAACATATATAATAATTTTGTAGTTAGTTCTTTTCATTATCGCCATTACAATAGCTAGGCCTTAACTACCATTTAATATAATATTATTTTATTATTAGTGTGCAATGTATGATTCCCAAGAAACTTGTTGTTTCGTATTGGGTACGCCATCGAGCATAGAATCCCATTTAAAGTAATATTAATATTTTATTCACATATATGGATAAATATAAAAATTTCATATTCTTCATTTACCTGGGGTGTTACAGTTACATACTCCCATAAAAACCCCATTACTAAGGGCAGACACATCCTAACCTCTTATCAACCTTTCCCTAATAGTAATACAAAAAAAATAAACTTTTTATGATTTTACATTGTTAAAACCTAACCTGAATTCCACTAAAGTTGTGCATCAATCAAGTGTGGTACATAACCTTAAGTGTGCCTCCCCCTATTCTAGAGGCATAAGACTAGAATTTAGTGTCTAAGGAAACATGTGTGGTGAATCTACCATTTTTAACATAGTTAAAAATAATGAAAATCATTATAAACAACAACATAAAATAATAATTCATAACCAAGAATCACGTAACTAGTTCCCAAAACTAAGTGAGTGAAACAATCAAACATAATAATTGTTCCATTTCCTGTTAGAATAATGTGATTAAGGAAAATTGAAATATGTTTATAAAGATTATATCCAAATGGGTACATACATTATTTATGGGTCTATAATCAATGATATGTTCCCGAATATCATATCATTCATCTAGAATAAGCCCTTTTCCTTTATCATGACATGAAAACATGAAGTCTTCTTAGGTACCCAATGTTATCCTGAAATATTTATGAGTATAACTCAGTAATTAAACATCAGTAGTGTCCTCAAAAATATCAAACACAGTAAATTTTTATATAGAAGTACAGTAAATTGTATAAAACAAGTAGATAAAATAGGTTTCATTATTTAATAATATAAAAAATAAAAAATTATATTTTTATTGGAAACTGATATATATACCCATAAAAGCTACTTCACCCATTCTGGTCATTTTATCCATGGGTCATAGTGCTCACAAGTTGACATACATGGAGAAATTTTCCATGTATCCAATCTGGATTGGGAAGTCCATGTCGAACCATCCCAACAATGATATTGAACGCCCTGTTCATACCCTTGGTGTCAAGGTCAAGAGTCTTGCCACTAAAAAATACTATTAATAGGGACACCTAGAAGAATAATTTTTCATACCCAAAAGAGATGAGCATCAGTCCAAAATTCAACCAACAATTATTCACATTCCCAAAGGACAACATCAGTGACCTCTTATCCAACAATGACACGAATTTTTCAACACTTTCATTTTATCACATTCCTATGATTCACTAAATTTAACATGTTCTCAAGGTCAATAAAAAACCGTTTCACCATTTAGAAACATTACAACCTTTTTCACCACATTCTATTCATTTCAATACATGAACCACCCTCTATAATCAATTACCACATTTAAAATTTTATAATCCACAACTCATTTAACATATTCAAGTCAATCCAAACAGTCTTCTATTCCACAAAACAATCCAAAACCATTCCAAATGGTTTAATCCCATAAACACTTTAACTCAACATATACCAACACAATTATCATGTTTATGTGATTGGAACACCCCATGGGTAACCATAATCCAAATCTCATCACCCCTAATGGATCCATCAAGAATAATTAGAGGTCTATCATTCCATCATAATGCCCAATTCATAATTTCTAATTAAATAATCAAATTCCCATCATAACGACACAAAATCACAACCATATACACAAAAATTTACATAAATACTATGGGACATAACATTTAGACTATGTAGTTCATTATCATAGAAAATGGTTCTCTTAATCACAAACCTTGATTCATGTCCAACCAACCTTAAAAAACAAAAATAATATTCCACTATAAAAACAAGGGATTAGGATTTCATAATATGACTAAAAATTACACTATGATTCTATGTAAAAATATATGAATGAGGAGTGATATACTATCAAATAATACTAATTTAAAAAATGAAACTTAAAAAACCATGAATTTAAGGAGAATATCCCATGGAAGTCTTAAGAGATATTGGTATATAACTTGTCTTATGAAGGTAAAAATGGGGATGAAATCATGTAATAATTCATAAATCCTTACCTTAAATGAGCTTAATGGTTTGGACACATTTTTAGCTAAAGAGTGCACCAACCATGAAACACCTTTTATCCAATAGGGTACCTAGGTTACATAGTTTTATTTGAATCATTTATGGTTCAAAATGCAATGTGAAGTCTATGAATTAATTTTTTTCGATGGCCACACAATTTATGGGCTATCCTTGCATAGTTTTTCTGTCACACACCCACGCAAAAAAGGCACTATAGTTGTAGTTTATGATTAGTACTAACAATTTTCCAACCACATATTTTATATAGTATGGTCTCTTTCAATAATATATAATTTATCTATCCCCAAGGACACCCAAAAATCCATTAGTATTATTGGGAATCCTTTTATTAAACAAAAAAGTTTTTTAAACCAAATTATAAATGAAATTTACCTCATAAAAATATTGGGATCTTACAATTTCCAATGAAATATTTATTCAAATATAGCTTGAAACAAGATTTTGTTGAAATTAAAAATGTCACTAGATCAAAATATATTCTTTTTTACATTTCTAAAACAAAACAAACATCATCATAATTGACTACCAACTAACATCAAACAAAACCATCATAAAAAATTAATCACTTTTCTCCAATAAAGTAAGTGTAAGAACCATAGACCACTCAAATATTCAATTTACCACCACATAAAAATGATAAAATATTATATTTCCATACACTAGAAACCTAGAGATCCCCAAAAACTAATATTTATGACATTATAGAACACTAAAATACCCCTCACTCTCAACCATCTACTTCTACCAGCCCCACTACTTGAGGAATCGTCCTCATGAATCCAAATGTCATGGAGAAAACCTCATTCTATAATCTTAATGTGATCCATCACCTCTATCCAAGATATCAACCAAAAACATACCACCTATTAACAAATCATCAGGCTCATGGAAAAATCAAAATTCTCAACTAATACATCTTTATTTATGAAGAGGACGAAAATTGGGAAATCAATGCTAAGAAGTGAATCCAAATGCCATTTCCCAAATATCCTCCTTACCAGAAGTCTTGAAGTGCATTTATAGATTCATCCTTCCACTCCTATGATACAAAATCCCTCTTAAACAAGAAAAGTAACTATTCACATGAAAATTCTTCTCCCCGATCTTGTTTTATCATCCATAACAATGATACCACTCCACGATGAAGACCCATTACAAAGGAAACCATAAATTCATTTGTAGTCCTCGATAATTTGAATTTGACCTCAACCTTTTCAAACCACGCCACATTATTGAGGATGGAATATCCACTAGGGAACTTTAAAACACCATATCTTTTAAAACATCATAACACCTCATCACATGATTCATATTTATACTTACCGACCAGAATTCCATGATGGTGATTTGAAGATATTTATTCAAACCAAATATAAATGTTAATAAAGATAATTTAAACAATTTAATTTAATTATGATAACATAGAAAATGAAATCATAAATAAAAATGAATATTAATTCATACACCCATGAATTTATATACTAATTGACCCTCAATGAGGAAAGTCTCATAATTATTAGATATATATATCACTCCCTCCAACAACAACAAATCCACCCTATTACTCTCAAACAAAAATCTATCAAACCCTCCAGTAATAAAAAACCCAAATTCCTCCATACTAATCATATATAACATACAATGAGTACGCCCATTTCATAATGAATAAACCTAAATAATTTCTTCGAAGGGAACCGATAATTACAATTTAAAAATTTTATCTTGATAAATCATACATGTGAATGAAATTATAAATTGATAATATTATCTCAAAAAATTATATTTGAAAAAACAATTAGGATTCCCTTCATAGAGACTTTTTTCAAATTACCTCTTATAAAAATATGAAATCATTCACTAAAATAATGTCACAATAAAATATTTTATAAAACCATTGCTAAAACGATTTACATACCCACATTTAAAATTAACAGAAATTCCATTAATGTAAAAAACATCAACTTTGTTATTAATTTTAATAAACATATTACCAAAAAAATTTCATTATTTAGACAACATAATATTTTCAGAAAACACAACACTAAATATTATATACCATGGAATGAGTAATCAAAAACCTTATATTCCAATATAAAAAAATATGAAAAAAATTATAAATATCCTATGGATTTTTTCATTGCATGGAATGTTTTTCCAACCAAATCTGACAGAATTTTCATTAGGAACATTTAAAGTTAATGTTTTTAATATTATAATTTTAGATATAATGTAATTATTTGATGTCTATTGTTCAGGTATTTTGATGTTACAAATATTGTAGAAATTGTAAAATTATGTCCACTAGAGAATTGGTGAGACTTTTGATGATATGTTATTGATGAAAATGTTAATTTTAAAATTTTATATTAATATAGAATTCCATGTAAAGAATTAAAATGTTATAGGGGAGTTTCCCTTGGTTTTTACTAAACAAAGTGCGACATATGAAATAATTAAAGGCTTGTGTAGAACTATGAATGTTATTGATCATATGATACTTGATGATGCACAGATGTTGGGTTTTAATATAACTAAAGGTTGAGGTAGCTAAATAATATATGAAGACCAAACTACCAAAAAAATAAGATGGTAAATCAAAAAATGTTACATTCATAATTCAATGTAAAAAATATCAAGAGTGTTTTAGAAGAGGTCTTGAGTTGTGATGGTTATAAAATATTGGAGGTTTGATGTTGAATACTAAAATCAATAAAGAAAATGATATTAATTTTGTGTATAATAAATTTTTCATTTTGACTAATCATTCTAGAGAGACTTATCAAAGACAAAAATATTACATAGTATTTGAAATATTTGAGAAATTAATAAAAAGATATAATATCATATAGATACATACGAATAAATATTTTATACATAAGTTCAATCAGTAAAAAATCCAATGATTTGTTTATGTAAGGTAAACTTATGTGATTTTTAAAATTATTTTGGGTTACAAAAGATATATTATGAGTTGAACCTGGAAGGTATTTGAAGAAAGGTAAAAGTTCTATTTCTAGATGAATAAAAATTATAGATAATAGTATATAATCATGTTCAAGTGTATATGATACAATGGAGGTAAAAATAATAAAATGATAAGAACATAAAGTGATCAAATGCTATGTAAATTAAAAGTTATGATGATTTATATTGAATTAGGATAGATTTTTGGAAAATTTATTGTAAAAATAAATGAGAAAGATCGATGTTAAATATGTGTGTTAGATTATGTTTGAAGATATAAAGGTTATTTATATCCATAATAAGAAGTAGAATTTGGAGATATATGATCGAAAATGTTGGAGAATATCTCCGATAGAGGAATAATTGAAGGTAGAAGTGGTATTGTAACGACCAGAACATTTATAAATACCATTCCATTTGTGG
The DNA here is from genome assembly GCA_963277665.1 of Viscum album. Taxonomy (NCBI): domain Eukaryota; kingdom Viridiplantae; phylum Streptophyta; class Magnoliopsida; order Santalales; family Viscaceae; genus Viscum; species Viscum album. The sequence continues at coordinate 135,654,631 of OY728161.1, read as the reverse complement.
TTTAATTAAATGACTTATTATATATTATGGATATATAACATACATGAAATTATTTTATTTTATTATACCCCATTTTATTTAACAGTTCATTAAACATCATTACTATTGAAAATAAATACATTCAATATTGATCAAATGATATTTATAAATATAAGATTTTAAAAAATATGATTGACATAGAAAAAGGAATTGATGGCCTCTACCAGTAGGATCATGCCGTATGAATCCCATTTATCAGATATTCCAAGGGAAATATAATTACTAGTACTTTCCCTTGACGAGTCCCAATATGAGATACAACATCTTAAGTATGAGTTAAATTTTTTATATGATAATTTCTAGCTTATCAAGGTCAGGTCCGAAACCATTTATGATAAACCACCCGATTAATGTCTCACCATCACACACCTTACACTTATGTATTTTGATGGTAAATTATAGGGATAAGTGTTAAGACACTAATAATATGAATATTTATATTTTATATTTAATATAATAAATTTTATATCTTCTTATAATCTTTACATTTTAACTAATTTTTATTTTCATATAATAAAACAAATATTTTATTTTTTGGATAGTATAGAAATTCAATTAAGGATATTATTTTCATGAATTAATGTAATTTTTTGAAATGAATAATATTTTAATAATATTTTAATAATAATTAATTTTTTTCAAACTAAAATGATCATATAAATTTAATGAAGTCAATTATAATTTTTATGTGGGTCTAAGGACTATTATTGTCAAAAACTGAGTATTTATTAAGAAATACATATTCATATCATAAAATGGAAAATTCATATAATTAAAAAAAAGTAGTTAAAAAGAAAATTATTTTTGGAATTAGAACAAAAATATTATCCAATTGTTAATTTTTCATATTTTTTAGAGACATCCAAATGTTTTGGTAAAATTTAAATACGGTATAAATATAATGTCGGAATTATGATACCATAAGGAAGAAAAAGTGATATAATAAAATACATAAACTGTATAAACCAACAAATATATATTTTCTCCATTCAATATTTTTTAATATTAAGTTTATTTGATTGATTTTATAACATCTTTACAAATAATCCAAAAGCGATATTATATTTTAATGTCTGAAAATCATTTCCTTAAGGGAATGACTTTCCTCCACATTATAAAATGTATTATTTTATTATGTTTGACCATAGAACATATATAATATTGAAAAACACCCCTCTTTGGAAGAAACCATTTTAAAAAACCATAGGATTGTTTGTGGGTTTTTTATTATATTGATTCCGAAACCTATGTTTGTGAAATGATAAATAATTCCCCACTATTTTCCTATATAAACCCAAAAAAATATCCCATAATTTTTACAAAAAAAAAATTTACAATGTCCTTAATCTAACCTCCCCATTTGATATTTTTCCTAGGGTTCCCCCAATCCCTCCAGAATATCGTCCCAATCCCTTGGAATCACCCTCTCAAGGTATGATATATTATTCTTCTCCTCTTTATTGATGTTTTTTTATTATCGTCTGTTTGTTTTAATCGTTTATTAATGATGGTTTATGATGATACACATCATACATACTAACGATTTTATTTAAAAAATTTGATACACCCCTTTAGCTCTCATCAAAACCCTCCCTTGAACATTCATACACCTTGATATGCGGTAAAAAATTCACCACGATTTTCAAATCCAAATAAGTTTGTTGTGAATACTTGTAACAATTCCAATCAAGGATGATCACCATTATGAAAATATACATATTGATTGGTAAATTACATTTATTTATTCCACAGACCATGATCATGTAATAAAATATGATTCTTAATGAATTCTTGTTGTATGATCTATGTGTAACACATATGTATTAGAATGAAATGAATGTGATGGGTTCACTTGGAATTATATAGTTCCCCCATGAATTTTGTAACGATTTAGTCTCAAAAAAACTCATTAATGGTATTCGAGAGAGAACCAAATCCATATTAGGACTTTTAATATCATTAGTTCTTGGAATTTTTCCTTCAACTATCTTTATGGTGCATTGTTTTATATTTTTACCAAATTTTTCAAGTTTCCATTATAATTATCATCATATATCATGCCTCTTTGTTCATTTTTATATTTATTAACCCTTTTATGTAAAATTTATATGCATATTATCTAACATGTATAAAATTATTAATGTAATTAAATTTTTATTCCCTTTTTGGTCTTTATATATCACCATTTCATAAGTAGGTCCCCAAGTTATCCCATGTAGTTTTAAGTAAGAGCATGTTAAGGACGTTTTCAATAAAGATGACATATTTCCTATTTTATGTTTTTTAGTAATGTTTCTAATTCCTAATGAATATATACTTCTAAATCATCCTGTTTTTATTATATGTATTTTTTTTAATATTATGAATTAATATGTATTAAATATAAGGGTTTTCATGGTTGGTATAAATTGTAGGATTAGTTATTTTGGTATTAGGAATATAAAACTATACTGAAATCCATAGGAATATGACTAGTATAAGAAAACATATCTAAATATTATTAATGTATATAATAATAAGATTATCATGATGGTACATCCATTTTTTGATACTACATATGGAGGTGTTTCTATATCATATTTACTAAGGATAAAACCCAAAAATACAGCATTGAGCAAAACATGTCCATGAAATTGTACATGAAAAATGTCCTTACTACAAACCTGGTATAACACTCCTGGGGGATATGTGTTTGTAAATTAGAAATCACTTCATAAACCATTATAAAGGGAACAAAAAATTCCCATAACAGAATATTCCAGAAAATAGATCATGGATAACAAATATTTAATCCTAAAAATTCAGATGTTAAGGAAATTCATGTCATTTATTTGATGTCCCATTAATGTTTTAGGTTTCCCACATATGCATTTAATATTTTTAAAATAATCATCCCTATGTATATTTTTTATAATGTATATTGTACAAACCATAATACAAATTTTAAGGGTAGGGTTATAGACCATAGTTCAATGAAATCATTCATATCATGTAAGATTAGTATAACTATTTAATGACAAAAAATAGCTTGGAAGGATAGTGTTCTGGGAAAATGAAAAATTCTTCAATTATTTCATCCAATATATATAACTCTTCTACTATAAATTTTTTTTGTTAAACATTCCAGTGAACTTTTTTATAAACCCTTTAATGGGATTTTTTTCCATTCTATGAATGCATTGTCATCCCCAATATAGATCCAAGAAAAAAAATGTTAAAGAAATAACTCTTTGTATAATGAGATAAGAAAGGTCATGATAAATAAAAAGTATCCTCTTTCATGGATTAATGTCTTGATTGATCAGAAATGTAGATCATAATACTTATTCAACGTGGGTATGTGGTTGGGCTATCACCATCTAACGTTGAAGAAGAAGGATATCCACAAAACATATTTTCAAACATGGTACTAGAAATATGATTTATTAGTAATTCCATTTATACTCAATAATTATAAGGAAATATTAATGGAATTTATTAATAGTGTCATTAGAGAGTACCAAAATATGTTTTTGGTGCTATTAATAGACTATGTTCTATTATAAGTCAAAGGGTAGGAGGAGCATGGGGGTATCTAAGTACTTTAGAGACAATATTACAAATGAAAAACATTTATGAAAAGTGGAGAAAATATGAGTTATGGTTGAAGGAAGCCTCTTTATTTTGGAATATTAGCAATGTAATGGGTTATATGGGGACCCTTCAAATAAAAAAGTAGTTAAAGGATGGTTTAGTACAACATTTACGATATAAATATTTAGTTTCATTGTACAAGTTAGGAATTATATCTGATTTGTGATAAATTTCACCAAATTGTCAAAACCCATATCCAAGATAACTCAAAAGGTGTTCAATAGTGATTTAAAAGATGAATGTGAATATAGCATAAAGGAGTTGGGAAAGTTATTATCACTGCATTGGTCCTCACACTACTAATTATTGGAAAACTACTAGTTGTATTCATTGATTCTTCAAAGATGTTATTGGGATGTGTGTTAATGAAAAATGACAAAGACATGTCATATGTTTCAAGGAAATTTAATGTTCATGATCATAAATACCCAATGCACGTTATGGAGTTATCTACATTGATCGTTGCATAGAAAATATGGTGGAAACATCCCATTTGGTAGAAGTGGGGAATTTATATCTATCAAAAAATCTTTAATATATATTCACAAAAAATGATTTAAATATGTTCCAATGAAGATGGTTTTAGATGATAAATACTATGAATTACCAATCTAATACAACCCTAGGAATGGAAATAATGTAGATATTGATCTATGTTGAAAGGATCAATCAATTTTATAATTTATAGAAATTGGGATGGATTGTATTTTATTATATTTTAAAAGGATAGACTTGTTAATCATAAATAAAGGAACATCATCAATCCTTTCATAAATTATTTCTCAACTGTCCCTTTCGGAGGGGATAAAAGATTCTCGTAGAGATGATGTGAGAATTAAGAAAAATGTTGAATTAGTATGAAAAGGGAAATAATTGGAGTTAAATGTAAAAGTAGAAGGATTTATAATATTTGGGTCACGATATGTGTACCATAAAAACCTATGTTAATAAAGTAGTTATTGTATGATTAACTTAACTTGATCTCCATTATCCATCTTGGAAGCAAGGAGATGTATTGTGATCTATGAGAGACTATTTTTGGGACAATATAAAGTATGATATCATAGAATATACATCCAAATATCCAATATTTTAGAATGATAAGGAGAAAATAAGGAAAAAATAAGTGAATGATGTAACTATTACACATACCAACATTTAAATGGGAAAACATCACCATGGACATTGTCATTGGTCTTATGAAGACATCAAGAGGAAATATTTTTATATTGGTAGTGTTGGATCATCATGTAAAGGATACACTCATATTTTAAATTTAGGAGTACTTATCAGTTGATTAGCTTGTAAAGATACACATTAATGAAGTGGTAAAGTATCATGGAACACCACTATCGATTATATATCATTGAGACCAATGATTTTACTCCATGTTCAAAAATTGTCTCCAAAATTACCTAAAAATGAGGTTAACTTCAAAAAGACTTATAACCCCCAATGTAATGGCCTATATGATCATAATATCTATATTCTAGAGGATATGTTGACTGAATGATCAATTGACATCAAATTAGGATTGTATCTACATCTTCCTCTAGTCAAGTTCTCAAACAATAACAATATCCACACAAGCATTTCAAATGGTTCTATATAAATACCTTTGTGAGGAGAGGTATAGAACACCTACATGAAGGGATTATGTTTGGTAATTTAATCTACTAGTTACTCAAATGGTCATGTAAATGGTGGAAATGATCTAGACTATTCAGCAACACATCAAGGATTCTCATATTTGAAAAAAGAATTATTCCAATAATCGTCGATGAACACCATGATTTGAGGATTGAGATATTTTATTATTATGTATATCCCCATGTAACAGATCCATGATTTTTGGGGAGAAGTTCAATCTTATTCACGATACAATGGTCTCTTTTAGATCCATAACCACATTAGATTGTTGTCCAATCAACTAGCACTCGCACCTGTCAAATCCAAAGTATGTGACGTGTTCCACATATAACTATTTAGGAAGTATAAATGAGAACCCACACATGTACTCAATCGTGAGGTGGAACATTTGGAGAATGATATTTCCTATAAGAAGCCACTATTTATGATCCAAGGATCATTAATACGTTGTACATTAGAAAAAGACGATTCACCTAGACAAAGAGCTGTAGAGACACTAAAATATTGAGAATGCCAGGTGGGGACTAGAGATGGTGATGAAAAAAATATACCCTCGTCAATTTTTGTGTGTGAAACTATATTTATATTTTATTTTCTATATAATAATTTTTAAATTTACATCTTAAAGTTATATTATTTGTTCTTTTGATTTTGGTAAAATAAAACATAATATATCGTTTGAGGAAATATTGAAATTTAATTAAAGCAATTTTTTTTAGAATTAATATATTTATTTAAAATAAATAATTTTTTAATATATTATTAATATTAAATAATAATTATAAAATATAAATGATTGTATAATTTTTATGAATCCAAATTTTATTTTTATGAGGTTTCGAAAACGGTTATTGTCAAAAAAAAACCCAACATTTTATAATAAATGTTGATTCTGGTTTTAAAATTGAAATTTAACATATGTAGAAAATTATTTATATTAAAAAATATTACTTTTTGACCCATAATGTTTAAATTATCCAATTTTTTATTTTTCATAATTTATTATGACAATCAGATTTTCATGTAAAAATTAAATTCAGTATAAATTTACGGTGTGTATTATGACATCTTAATGATCTAAATGTAATGTATTAAATACTATAAATAATATATGTCACCATATATATTTATTCCCTTTTAAAAAATTAGTATTATTCTTTTTAAATTTTATTATATGTTTATGAATCCACCAAAAGAGATAATATATTTTAAGGATTTAATATCATTTCATTAAGAGTATGACTCACCTACACATAAGAAGAAGTATTATTTTAATAAGATTTTCCATTGGAGTTATAAAATAATAAAAAAACTTATATTTTGTAATAATCTATGTGAAAAGATAATTGAATTTTTTTTATTATATTGAGTCCAAAACATAAATTTGGGATATGATAATGAATTCTGAAATCATTTAGTATATAAACCCGCAAAATATCCCATTTCTCTTCACTAAAAAACTCTTCAGTATTTCCTTACTCTTTCATCCTCTATTTATAGTCCTCCTATGGTCCCCCTCCCCAAGCTATCAAGAATCTCCATCCAAGCATTTGGTATCACCATATAAATGTAAGGGTTCTTCTTCTTTTCCTCTTTATTAATGTTTCGTCATTATCATATTTTATTTATCATCATTTTATATTGTTATGTTTTTATAATATATATCGTACATACTATAAATTTTTTGTCTAAATGATGATAGGCCCTATTCACTCTCATCAATCTCTCCCATTCACACTCATACACCCCTCTTATGGTGAAAAAATAAAAAAATTATTTTTCATGACAAGAAATTTTGTGGTAAATACATGTAACCATTTATTATCCATGGAGTTCACATTTATTTCCTTATACTTCATATTTGGGACCTAAATGAATATCTTATACACACCTTGATCATGAAATTAAATATTATTATGAATTAATCCATGTGGTATGACTTGTATAGAACACTTATGAGTGAGAATAAAATGTAATTTTTTTGTGTACCTATAATTATATGGCACTTCAATGAATTAGGTATTTTTTTAGTCACAGAAGATGCCCTGAAAGGGATTATGGACTGAACCAAACCCACCATGAGATTTTCCCATCATTTTTTTCTATTTTTACATGAAATATTCTCATATTGTAGTTTTTTATGTTGTTTACATATTTCCCAAGTTTCCATTATGATTATAATGTTATATCATGCCTCATTGTTCAAGAATATGATTCTCACCCTTTAAATTTATCATTTATATTCCTATTTTCTAACATTTATTACATTCTTCAGGTTATTCTAGGTTTATTCCCTTATTGATATTTATAGCTCACCCATTTCTTATATATGCCCCTAGGTTATCCCATGCAGTTTTATGTACAAGCATGTTAAGGTTGTTTAAAATTAATATGATGTATTTCCTATTTTTAGTTTTTTGTAATATAACTAATTCTGAAAGAAATTAGAGTTATCCATCCTCCCGGTGGTATTATTTTTTATATAATATAATAAATATTTAATTAATTTGTAAGAAATATATGGTTTATCCAATGTATATAGTTCATAACAACAAGTCATATATTTTTATAAGTTATAGAAAATAATATTCCATGTGAGTACAAAAAGTATTTTCAAATTCAATTTAATTGTGACGATGCTATGTTAAACATAAAATAAAAAAACACTTTGTTTTTTTTTCATGATTCAATATGATATTTTTAGTTTCCTTGATTGTGGTTGTGGATGATCTTTTTACATTATTGTATATTTTCAAACAATGATATATTTAGAAGAATTGACAGTGGTTGACATACATTTGATGAATGTGGAAGTTACATAACATGGAGAGAGATTCTATCATAATTATAATATTTATATATTCTAGGAGTTAATTTATATATTAATGATGATAATATTTATGGAAGTAATACAGATAACTTTATCTATATGATTTTTATTACTCATTTGATCTAAGAAAAACAATGATTATATAGGTTTTTCAAAATTGCATTGGAATTGTCTCAATTTTGGAGGATTGTCATGTTGATAATACCAAAATATTACATTCTAGTGGATAAATTTATAAGTGGTTAAGTAAATTAAATTGAGATTGGGATTAGTATATATGTCAATATAATAAAACAAAATTAAAAGTGAACATCGTTACTTTTTTAGTTGTAACGTTTTCAAATGGTGTGAACAAGAAAAAAATATTTCTGACACATTATTGTAGGGAAATTATTTTATAAAACATTGATAACTTCATATATCTCTTGTAAACGTTTATTTATTATGATAAAAAATATCTTATTTTGACTAGACTTGAAATAAATAAGGATATAATCACCCACACTGGGAAAAACATTATGAAAACTATGTTTTTCCTATTTTTATTTATATTTCAATTGAATATGGGTAAGGTAGACTTAATATGGTTGAGATGATTGAATCTATAAAAAGATTCATAGGTATCATTTCATTTAATTGGAATTGTAAATTCGTTTAATAATTCAACCCCCCTGTTAATGGTGAAACACTTTACTAAGAACTTCACTTTGTATCAATTCATTAGTTTCCCTTGTATGATACTTTTTGTTGTTGGAGATAGATAATATTTATTTCTTCAACAAAAAAATTATTATTATTTTTTATTAATAAATGTTTTCATATATGATAGAATATGATGACAATTTCTTGTCTTTCACTTGTCCTGGATGTAATGGACAATAATACTATGGGATTTCCTATAATGGAAATGCATACTTACATTAATTTTGAACTTTAATGAAACATGAGAACTGATGGAATGGCATAGAGTACATTTCTTATTTATTTTTCATTCAATGTATGAAAAAGGTGATGGGTATCCAAACTACTAAGAAGACATTAGAAAATCACGAAATAATAATTACAGGGAATGTCAATTTTAAGGAAGAATATTTAATAACATGAATAATTATATTCAAATAGGTGAGGTTGGATGATGATGAAACTATTTTTGGATACATCACAAGAGTTAATTAAGTCGTCAACAATATCCAAGGTTTCATAGATTCCATAGAATATTCTCAAATTTTACAAAATATAAGGAGAAATAATTTTTATAGAATTGATGACATAGTTCCTATATTATAAGGTAGAGATTATGTATATCTTGAATAATTGAATAAAATTTTTATTATGAGACAATTAATTTCCTAGAATTTATTGAGATGATCATTGAGGGGTTGTAATTTTAATCCTTGAGAAATAAAAAAAATACAGGAATAGAGAGAAAATTAATTGATTAAATAAGATGAAAATGAAGGGAAGGGTTATGAACAAGATAGTATTTTTTCACTTATCTGAAATAACATATAAAAATTTAAAGTTATTTATAAATTTAAACTCTCATATGTATGTTTTAGTGTGATTGAATTGGGAATTTTGAAAATAATTTTTCAAGGAAGTCATATGGTTAGTACATGACAGATAATCTAGAAGAAAATCCATAGATAAAGATGTTGGTGAAAAGATTAAAGGATGTTTTTAATTATTCGAATGAGATAAATGTATCTCTAAAATGAGAAGAATGTTTTTCTTCAATAATGAAGAGGATGTATACTCCAATAAAATTAGTCTTTATAAATATAAGGATCTTGAAAATTTTAGGATCATCCTAGATCATGTTTAAAACATGATGATTGGTTTCGTAGTTTTGAAATGGAAGGTGATACGGAAAATATAGAACACATGAGGAAATAAAAACATGATTATTTTCATAGAAAAAAAAGTCTACTTATGAAATAATTCAGTATATTTAATAATGAAGAGTTTCTCAAAAGTATACACATCTATAATAAGGAAATTAAAAATTTCAAGTTCAAGGTTTCAGAAAAAGGAATTATAGTGAAGAATAATCCTTGAAAAGGAATATTAGATGATTAATAAATATTAATGGTGTCTTAAAGTTCAGAATATATTGATAACTATGAGTGTAGATGTTTTTAATGTTTTGAAAGTTAAAATCGAACCATCTCATTTTGTTTAATATGTTTTACTAAAACATTAGGTAAAATATAATCTTACTAATATATATATATATATATCTTTACTATCAATGAATGTTATATATTTAAAACAATTTCATGGGTTACTATAGAATAATTTTGATAAATATTCCTTTACAACAAATGATGATAATATTAACATATAATGAAATAATTTCCTATCAAAAATAGAAAAAAGTTATATATATATAAGGACTTCAAACACCCATTCCATAAAAAATTATACATATAGATGATCAAGATTAATAGTCTGATGTTGATGTTGTGGAATCTTCAATCACAAATCTTATATCTTCTTTAAAAAAATTTCACTCCCATGGAGAAGGTATGAATCAAGGTGGATCAACTCTGAAAGAAAAATAAGAAACTCTGGGTATATGAATAAATATTTTAAAAAGGAAAAATATTTGTCATAAATTTACTAAATCCTACTTAAATAGAATATATTTTTATTACTAGATACATTGGTGGGTTTAACCCTTATAGTCACTATGCTGAAAAATATATGACCAATCCTTTGAGATAACTTTATTTTACTAGAGAAAGAATGTATGTAGAAAAAATGGATATTGGAGAAAAATAAGTTATAATTAATGCTTCTATAAAATATAGATGAAAAGTTAATTCATGGATATTATATACTAGTTGTTCATATCATATGAAATATGACAAGAAAATATTTAATTACACTAAATAACGTAATGAAGTACAAGTTAACTTTTCTAATGATAGTTCCATTAAAATTAGAGGAATGGGTATGATTTTTTATTTTCCTAAATGCATCTTATTAAGAGAAGTATAAAATATTTTATGATGAAAATTTATATATCTTAAATAAAAATTCATGTGTCATAATGTTTTCAAAGTATAGATGAAGTATCACTAAGGTATAATGAACAAATCATAACATATTCAAAATTTATGACCTAAGAAATTAATTCTATTTAAGTGTTGAAGATGAAAGTAAATCATGGATTGGATAATTATCCATCTTAGATAAGGGAATCATAGAAAAATATAAAATGAAGACACTCAGACACATTTAACCCATCTGAATATAGAAATAATATTTCTCTTTCAACCATTTCAAAATGAGATGATAGTATATGGATGTCATAAATGGGTAGAGATTCAGTCAATCATATCACAAGACCTTATAAAAACTAATTTATTTGGACTGATGAGACATTAAAGTATAAAATGTGATCTATAAATTTTCACATTAATTCATGATTTCACTAGGATGAAAAAAAATGTTCATGAAATAAAATTATGAGGTTTTAGAAAAGTTAAAAATACTCAGAATATATGTTGAGAAGGAGTTAAGAGAAAATATTATTATATTGAGAATAAATAATTAAAAGGAGTTTACTAGAAACTCTTTTTAATCCTATATTGATAAGCTTGGGACTAAATATAATTATAGTTCCCCTAATAATACTCTATATAATGTATTTAAAAAAGGAATAATTGAATCTTGTTGAGATAGGAAGAACTCTAACTCCTTAATATAATCTCTTAAAATTATTTTAGAGAGAATCTATAAACATTTTTTTATATATTCAAAAAATTATGTTTATTGATATCATAATAAAATATGCATCCTTATATTATTTGGTGTATGAATAAACATACATTGTGATATTTTATGTTTTTTGATAGTCCAAGTCTAATGAAGATAAAAAATCAAGATTTTGGAAATTTTGATGAAATAGAGGAGGAAGGTTTTATCGGCCCATACTTTTATCCACAGAATTCCACTTTTTGAATATATAAAATATAAATATTTAGTAATATAATATTAAATTATTCACACACACAACTCATGATAATATTAATTAAATCATTACATTTAGATAATAAATGTCACAATAATAATTGAAAGTATTAAAAAGTTAAAAAAATAGAAAATAATATAATAATAATAAGAAAATTTTGATATGATTGATCCCCTTTAATAATCATACTCAAAAACAACATCATACAAATAAAGATAAATATAATTTATCCAATAAATTTTTTTAAAATGAATAAAATATATAACATTTATAAAAAATATGATTGAATGAATAGATAATGAAATATGAGGATTTTTTTGGATTCTTTCACCTCATATGACCGATATAAATTTGACCATGGGAATAATAATATGATTTTTGGAATAAAAATATTAACATTAAAATTTTAAATAACCATTATGAATGGAAAACATACTGTTAGAATACTAAAATCACATAAGTAAATTTGATATAATATTTAGGTATCTTATAAAATGATAATATCATATGTTTGTATCATGATTAACGTTAATAAATGTTTTAATTTAAAAAATAATTGATAATATTTTATTTAAAAAAATATTTAAAAAGATGTTTATTTTCATAAAATGGGTTAATAAATTAATATTATGTTTTATTATAATTATAATATAATTTTATAAGACAATATAACATTTCTTAATGCTTCTTAAAATGGTTCATAATATTAAAATTTGTATTTTTAAAATAAAAATATATTTTATTGAAAATTTAAAAATATTATATATAAAATATATTTTAAAAAATGGATTCTATTTGTTAATCTACACATAAAAAACTGGTTGGAGTGAATTTTTAAAAAAAATCTAAAATAGTTGAATTATAAGAAAATAGTGAAATAAAAAAAATACTATTTAACATTGTAATATATATAGATGATATTTTTGATTCATGAATGATGTAATAACCCATTAGTTATAGATAAAAAGGATCCATTTATTTTACATGTTGATAATATTATTTAATTTTGTTAGTCTGATGAAAATATAATATACTAATGATTCTAATATTCAAATCTACCCCTCTCCCCCCCTTATAAATACCAACCATCACCACCCATTTTACTCATGTATTCCATGTCTTGGACCATGATAATTGTGTACCTAATTCTTATTAAAATACACTCACCAATGTCATAGTACAAATGGTCGCACGAATGATCATTTCAAAGATCTTTTAAATATGAATATTATAACATATTTAATTTTCCTGATTGAATATATATAAATAATAATAAATAAAATGTACCCAGTTTTGGATGTTCAGTAAAAATTCCTATTTAAACTAACCATATAACATTAATCGTTTTACTAAATGTATCATCTTTTTGTCATAAAAAAAAATTATATTTGAAATATTTTGAATTATTAAAAGGGAATATAATCAATTTTATTTTAGTTGTTTATTTTTCATTCTATTTTACAAGAATATAAATAATTGTCCATAAGTTATCTGATCTTGGATCCACAGAACAAATGACCTCAAAATAATAAAATTAAACATCATACCTCTTCAAAATGGTTATAAATGAACATAATAAATTTATACTAAATAAAATATAGATGGTATTTTTTTATTTAATTAATAAATATATCTAATTTAATTTTCTAGAATGTTAAGTTCCTGTGATGAATGATCATGGGTCTAATAGTTAGGGATCTCTCTAAACCACTCTATCTTATTTGGGTTTTGATTTTTTTTATCTAAACCACCTGATCTCTATATTTTATGTTATCTAATTATTATATAGTAAGTACATATTTCTCATACATATATACCTGTCTTATTCTCCCTTCATTTTATGAGGTTATTACATCCTAAAATACATTTATCAAATGCATTCCTAAAAATAAGACATGATTAAAGATAATTTTTCTACGAATTAATCAACTAATAAAAAACTCTTTTACATTTTTGATTAGAAGACATTATTCAAATAATAAATTATTCTTTTTTATAACCATTCTGGTTTACCACTATTTTTTAAATAAAATTCCAAATTTATTCTTTCTCTAAATTTTTTAATCTATTATCTACACCACTTTTTTAATGTTAATTTCAAAATAAGATTCTATAAACATTCACATTATTTTTTTTGAAATAAATATAATGTTTTAAGACCTATGATTATGAATTCAAAAAATAAAATTGAAAATATTTAATTATTTCCTCTATTCCTGAGCCCTATGAAATCACCTTTTGTTGTGAGATGAGGCAAGATTATGTATCTCATTTATTCCATTTGTAACTATTAAGATTATTCCTTATGTTTTATTTCCATTTTTGGAAGACATAAACATGTACATGTTATGATGGGTGTGACCAGATTGCACTCCAATGAATTGGATAACATTTATGTCTCATTTGACTATATGTATGGTATTACGGAAAAAATTAAATCCATTATAAGAGTCTATCCACTATGAGATATTGTCTAGGAAATTACATATGACATATACATGTGTCATGTTATATATTACTTCTAATTTAGTCTATTACAAGGTTATAGTTATTAAGCTTCTTTATATTATTATCATAAATTTTTATTCATGATCCTTTTCTTTTATGATATCATTTTTTTTCATCTGACTCATATGTAATAATTCATAATAATTTTTATTCCCTCACTATGACTTTTATATCACCCCTTTTTTCTATGTATTCCAAAAGTTATCTTACGATATTTTCGGAGGTCAATGGGATTTAGTTGCCCATTATGGATATTTAAAAATAGTCATTTTATTTTAGTTTAATTATGATATTTTATGTACCTATATTTTAAAATAAACTAGGCCTTTGATCATTGGTTTTTATGTATTTTATATTTATAAAAAAATCATTTAATAATAAGTGTATATGTATTTGGTCACTATAGTTGGTATTAAATAAATTTTCTTGAAATTTATTAGGATTGGGACTAAAAGAATTTAATGAAAACTCTATGGATACATCTATGTATAATACAATATCATCATCTCATGTTGAACTATGTAGTGAGTGGTTTCCCAAAAATTACACCACTATTTATTAAATATATATGTTTTTGGCTATGGAACATTTATACCTTTGGTTAGTTACCCCTAAAAAGGTGGATTGTGTCACGACCCACTCCCTAGGGCCCGTGTCCTGACTACACCAGGCCTGCCTTCCATAGGCCAGGGGTTGGTGACTAGCACCTAAAATTCATAACCCAAACAGGGAATTAATTTCATTTAAACTTGAACACCTAAAGACAGGGCACAGTGTGCACAAGTAAAACACAACGGAAAAGGGAAAGTGCAGTCACCACCAAAAACCACCACTAAGGGTAAAAGTTAGTACTGAATGTAAATTGGAAAATATACAAGAAAAACTGAAAGAATAGTATTGAAAAAATGAAAAAAAATATATAGAGATCGTCCGAAATGGAACATTCTTGAAGGTTAGTTACAAATCATCACTATGGCTCTCCATGTCAATCGGTCGGCTCCGTGTACATTTTAGCCATGGCTCTCAAAAATCTCAATCAGGTTGTCTGTCGTCCGCACAAGACCCTACAAAGAGTGGGAGAAGCTCGTATAGGGGTGAGTATAACAATACTCTGTAAGTACCCCAAGACCCTCAAATGTCTTTCATAATTTCATAAGAAAAAGCCACAAAGAAAGATCCCAATTACAAGACACTATGTATAAGATATCTCACGCTAGGTATACAACTTAGAGAACAAAATTAAAGATGATTAGTCTTATGATAGATCATTATTTTCTGTTAAGTGTCTTAGATACTGATTCGAGGTGGGTTCAATGCTTCCTAGCGACAAAGGTATGCTCTGCCACTATTCCTCAACAGGTTTCACTATGGCTGGCGCATGTTGGGTGACGCTACTGCGGATCCAGAGAGGGTTGCACTACTACCGATAAACAGAGGGTCACACCACTTTCGTTCCACTAAGGTTTAAAATTCTGACGATCGAAAGAGCTTCATTCCATTGCTGATCCCTAGAGGGTATCATTACTATCAATCCCCGTAGGGTCTCTCTTAGGCCGATCCATGGAGGGTCGCTCTTCACTTGATAACTAGCCATTAGATTCTATCTCTTGGTGCACGTGAGTTATGTAGATTATTCTACTCATAACATTTGTCATACATCAAATTCCATTAAGTCCCACGAATATGTTACCCAATGGACTGTCTTTTCATAAGGGTTCCAACGCGACATATGTCACAACCCGACCCTACCTGGCCTCGAGCCACAAATACCCCAAGCCCGCCTCCATAGGCCAGGGGCTGGCGACCAGCGCCGAAGGCACAACAACTCAGGGTGGCCTTTGCCTAAGCACCTGTACACACACACACACACAGCTCACTCAATGCAGAAGTGCAGAGTAAAAGGAAAAGCAAAGGGAAACTGCTATATATAAACCACAGAGTGCATCGACCTCTACAAGTACAAAGTACAAACTGAAAAGAAAATGGGCAAAACATGCTCCCAACCAAAAAGTTCCACAACCCGGCAACAGGTAAACAAAAAGAAACAGCTGACGGGTCCCCCACCTGGAACCCGGCCACGACCACCGCATGCGGTCCAAGCTCCCAAGCTCCTACGCTCGTCTGACGCCACGACCAACCTGTCCATCTTCTGCAAGGGCACACCAAGTGCGGGAAAAGCCCAAGCAGGGGTGAGTATAAAAATACTCCGTAGGATACCCCGCAGGCTTGAGGGAGAAACAAAGGAGGTACTGAAGGGTGATCAGTAGAGAGAACAGGGAAAGTAGAGGAGTACAACTGAAAGTGCAGTAAAGAGTATCAACAGAGAGTCCAGCTCAACCCAACAAGAGAAAAGAAGGTAGACTCATCCAGACACAAGGAGCTAGAAACGGTGAGAAGATGAACTTTTTGTCGAGTCTTCGCTACCTATAGCAGGAGAGTAGACTCATCCAACCACAAGAATCTAGACACGGAAAGCACGTGGCATACCCCACGTGTCTTCGCCTATCCTGGAAGGAGAGTAGCCAAAACCCAAGGAGTGGGTACTCGTATGAGGTATATAGATATATACGCTCTTCCAAGAAGCCCGAACAAGCTCGTAAGGAGTACTCCATCCCATAGCTCAGCCCAAGAAAAAGTAGCCAACAGTCCTAGACATCACCCCATCATCGATGCCCAGCATCCCGCACATCTTGTGATGATCCAGACTCTCTTGGTCCTTCCCTTTGGCAATATCTGGGTTCTAAAGGAGTGGCATCTCGGTGAGACCGATCGGGGAGACCGATCGGGGAGACCGATCGGGGAGACCGATCGGCGTCACCCGACCTTGTCAAGTTGTTTCCAGCAGCGCTCCATTGCGTAAATAGGGTTTTAAACCCTATTCTGACTCATTTAACCATGTTTTTTAGACCCGTAACTCCCATAAGAGTTTTAATTAAATTCTTCATCAATTCGTGAGTCAGCTTAAACCACCCGACCCCATTTTGTGACGAGTGGAGCCGCATGATCAACCCACGACCCCCGCGCCTTACGCGATTTCGCGTTTTCACCTCAACCATCCCCGGCTCTTATAAACTAATGGTTAGCCGTGGTTTCTCCTTTCCTTGATCGTGACTTTTCACAAACAGCTTCTGGTGCATCGGGCCCGCCGCATCGTTATCCGTAAAGTTCTGCGCCCCCGGCCTAAACGTCGATCATCTATCAACAGGTAGGGAATTTATCCTTTGTCTCTCTCTATTGTGTATCATGCGAGGTGAGCGTGCTTTTGGTGCTATAGAATTGGGTAAACCAGACCTAATTAAAGATAAAGAACGAATTCTATAAAGAAAGAAGAGGGGGGGGCTGTGATCGTTGATGGTGTTTTATATTTTGATGTTGTTTTTCTATGACCATCTTGTTGAGTTGTGCTAGCTTATGCCTACTGAAAATCATGGCCGTTGGTGGTCATTGTTTGTCCACTAATAATCCCTGCTGATGTTTTAAAGGGATTGTTTGTGGTTGTAAACTCCTGCTGTGAAAAGTGAATTGGTTAATCACGTATATCTGGATGAATAATTGAAAGCACCAGGATCAACCCTTTTGTGATAACTCCCGTTTAGAAGACACAGAATTTGAAATCATGGAGTGTGATAAGTCGTTTAAATATGAAAATCCCTGACTTGTGTTGGTGGTGGTAGTTGGTTGTTTTCCTTTCGGGCCGATTGCTGGAAATGTGGGAGGGGATGGGATCCCCTATTCTTTTATACTCTCGGTGGTTGTGTGAATTTGGGGGATGGGATCTCCGGTTGGTATTGATTTGGTGGTTGTGAGTTTTAAATCTGGGTGGTTACTTGTTTATATCACAAATTGTGGTGGAATCCTCTGTTGTTGAGTACCAGGGGTGGACGTTTTGGTTGATGTTTTACTGTTTACTTTTCTGGACTTATTCCCATGCCTACTAGTTTCCCAGTAGTGCTTAAACGTAAACATTATTACTGAACATGAAATAAGAAAGGGGACAAATGGGTTGTTGGCATGAGTCGTGACTCGGACATGAGTGTTGTTGTGATCTGTAGGCTGTCTAAAGAAAAACCGAGCTTTGGGTGAGTGTGTGTTACATATATATATATATATATATATATATATATATATATATATTTGTAGCTTTGTGTTTCTTATTCGCGCCCCACCCAAGTTGAGCACTTAGTGCCGAACATCCCCATTTCACGGGGGAGTGTGTTTTCCGAACACTATTCTTAGTGGCTGGTTATTAGCTCCTTTTCTGCTCCCATTCCCGGATAGCCCAAGTATCTTCGGGCAGGCTGTGATGGCTTGAAGTCCATTATTATCCCAAGAACCTTCGGGCGGGGTGGTGTGGTGGTTTTCCTGGTGTGTGCGGATGGTGGATTCCTATGTGTCTTCGGGATGAGGCCCAGGTGTCTTCGGGCGTGGCAGTTGATCCTTTAGCCCAGGTTTCTTCGGGCATGGTGGTGGTTGTTCTGACCTAGGTGTTTGCAGGCATGGTTACATGTGATAGTTGTGGCCTAGGTTTGTGCGGGTGGGATTCAGCAGTGGGACTGCGTGCGATTGAGGCCCAGGTGTGTGCGGGCGGGATTTCGGAAGTGGGACTGCGTGTGGTTGTGGTAGTGTGACTGCGGTGAGAATGGCGGGATTGGTCCGATGAGTAGGATGTCTCAATAACTAGTGGGAAAGTGGTGCGGGGTACCCAAACATCGATGTGCTCTTATTATATATATTACTTGACTTGCGTTATTTTGGGAGTGAGCCTCGGTGAGGCCTGGGATGGATAGTTTTCCTTGTTAGGTGTTTGGTTTACTCTTTTTCTCACGGGACATTAGTACGTTCCCCCACTTGTGCACGAGAGTCTTGGTTTTCCCTACTGAGTGTACTTGTATGCTCACCCTACGTATATAAAACTGCTTTTAGGTTTCCAGGAGGACTTCGGGGATCACGCAGGACCTTACTAGCTCGGACTTTTGGAGCAGTTGCAGTTGTTGTTTTTCTTTTTGGTACTTACCTTATAGTCACCTTTTGCACTTCGTGGATTTTACTATTGAAACATTCATGTGGGAATGGTTTACTTTTGGCTTTACTTTTCTTTCTACCTTGGTGTGGTTGGGTTTTCTTCTCATTATCTCTCGATCCTATAAAATAAAAAGGGTAATGCCTTCCATTTGCGAGAATTTCCTATACCCTTAGTGCTAGTCTCCACTCCGGGACCTATTGAAGGCGGGTTTTGGGGGTCATTATCCCTCCTTCAACTTAAAGAAGGAAGGGCCTGGAAATCTACTGTCCCTTCCCTCCTTTTGGTGAAGGCGGGTCGTGACAAAATGGTATCAGAGGTGATGGTTGAGAGATAGGACGGAGTCTGGAGTTAGGCACAGTGAGGATTGCATGGGATGGTAATGCAATGGTGTTGGGTGACCATGGAGCGTGAATTAGGCCAGGGAAGACCGGCTAGGACACGGGATTTTACGGCCCCCCGTGAACCGATGCAAGGACTCTGGACCTACCAAACGACCAAGTGAGGCCACACTGATTGCAGGGTAGAGACCCTAGGAAAGGTACATGCATCATAATGACTTGTGTTCTTGTGTTTCTGGGATGTCATGGGAATGAAGAATAAATTAAATCTTATGAAGCTTTAAGAACGATATTTTTCACTACTTGGGCTTAGGCATTCCTTGTTTACCTTGCAGCTATGGCACCTGGAAGACGACCATGTGTGGTACAGGCAATCGGGGCCCCTGAGACTAGTTTGGCCAATCGGTAGAGTGCTGATCGAGAGGAAGAGGATGACTAGTGGCAGAAGACTCTTCGAGCCTTCCAGCAACAGGCCCTCGAGAAGTATGAGGACAGCACCTCCGATATGAAGACGGAAGGCTGGCAAGAGGATCTAGTTATAGCCTTCGGCCTGATTCGGGCCCCGACCGAGTACTGGGTTACCTTGGCCGTTATCCCGATGCGGGGAGCGGCACGTCAGTGGTGGATGCATTACCTGGGGGAGAGGAGAGAGTCTGAGGTGGCTTGGGTGGATTTCGAGAAGGAGTTCTGGGCGGAATTCCTCTCCTCGACGATGAAGGCCGAAAAGAGGCAGGAACTACTCTCCCTCCAGCAGGGGAGTATGTCTGTGAGGGAGATAGGGATCATGTTCAAGGACCTCCTACATTTTGCTCCGGACCTCTTTCCCGACGAGGATTCTTGGGTAAGACGTTTGGAGGAGGCACTCCGACCCTCCCTCCAGTATGCTGTTACCCCCTTTACCCTGCTGACTTACTTGGAGGTCCAGAAGAAGGCCGTAGTGGTGGAGCGGATGGATGCTCTAGGGGGAGTGTCACGAGAGGTGATCCAGCTAGGACCATCAAAGGGGAAAGCCATCAGCACCAGGCCTCCAGAGTCAGGACCCTCTAGGTTCCGACCCACAGGGAGCAGGCCGCAGTAGTTTCAGTTTCGTTCCCCCGGTCCTCTCCCTTTTCCTACGGTCCCGGGACCACGGTGCTTCATCTGTGGGAGCCCTTGGCATCCCTGGAGTCAGTGCCTAGACCAGGTGCAGTACAGTAGTGGCAGTTAGCCCCAGCACCCGCCCCAGCATCAGCTTCCAGCCAGACCTTTCCAGCAGTAGCAGCAGGGACAGCAAGCTCCCGCTCCTCAGAGGGCAGACGTAGGAGGAGGCCGACCCCAGGGCGCTCCACAGGGACCTTGACCAGGGCGTGGTCGGGGAGTTGGCCGACAGGCGAGGGGAAGGGGAGCTGGGCTTGGACAGTTTCACACTGCAGAGGCAGCAGTCCCAGCAGGGCCGGAGGTTGTTCGAGGTACGATCAGTCTGTTTAGCACTATTTCTTATGCTTTGTTCGATACCGGAGCTTCGCACTCTTTCGTTGCACCCAGTCTAGCCCGTTCCTTGGGTCTAGATGCCGAGAGACTTCCAGTGCCCCTGGTGTTAAGAACACCAGTTGGAGGTCAGACCGTCTTGTTGTTCGTTTGTCAGGGATTTAGACTGATGATAGGGCCACATCAGTCGGTTTGGGATCTTCTTCTGCTACATATTTAGCCATACGATGTCATCCTAGGCATCGACTGGCTATTTTCTGTGTGCACCGTCATCGACTGTTTTCGAAGAAGGGTGGTGTTCTAAGACTTGGATAGCCGGTGTGTTACCTTCACCGGCGAGCGGAGCAGTCTGAAGGGAAACAGGAGAGAGGAACCTGTCCTCTCCTTGTTGACCGAGCTGATGGTAGAATCAGTAGATGCAGAAATGGTGGAAGTGCCAGAGATCTTCCGTGAGTTTATGGACAAATTTCATGAGGAGGTGACGACTCTACCCCCTCGACGTGATATCGAGTTCAGGATAGACCTGCAGCCCAGCGCTCGTTCAATCTCGATGGCTCCTTACAGGATGGCACCTTCGGAGCTACGAGAGTTGCTGATACAGATTGACGATCTGATGAAGAGGGGTTATGTTCGTCTGAGTGCATCACCGTGGGGTTCTCCAGTCTTGTTTGTAAAGAAGGAAAATGGATGTCTTAGGCTATGCATAGACTACAAGAGGTTGAATCAGGTGACGATCAAGAATCTCTACCCTCTCCCAAGGATAGATGATCTTTTTGACCAGATGAAAGGGGAATGATGGTTCTAGAAGATCGAATTGCGGTCTAGGTACCACCAGCTGAGGGTGAAAGAGAGCGACATCCCGAAGACAGCGTTCAGGTGCAGGTATGGACACTTCGAGTTTGTAGTCATGCCCTTCGGTGTTACGAACGCCCCGTCTGTGTTCATGGGTCTTATGAAATCCATCTTCCCGGAGTACCTGGATCGGTTCATGTTTGTGTTCATCGATGACATCCTGGTCTACTCTACATCAGAGGGGGACCATGCAGAGCACCTGAGGATAGTTTTGGAGGACCTCCGACAGCACCGGCTATGTGGGAAGTTGTCAAAATGAAAGTTCTAGACATAAGAAGTGCACTTCCTTGGGCACGTAGTGTCTGAGCAAGGGGTAGCGGTCGACCCATCAAAGGTTGAGGCAGTTGTTTCGTGGGCAGCACCCAAGAATGTTGCAGAAGTCCGAAGTTTCCTCAGGCTGGAAGGTTACTATCGGAGATTCGTACCCAACTTCTCCCGAGTAGCAGCCCCTTTGACGGCTCTAACCAAGAAGGACCAGGCTTTTGTATGGAGTGAGCAGTGCGAGTAAGCCTTCAGCTATCTGAAGGAGAAGTTGGTAAGTGCCCCAGTGCTTAGATTACTAGAAGAAGGGGTGGCCTATGAGGTATTTTGCGATTCTTCAGGACAGGGCCTGGGATGCATGTTGATGCGGTGACGAGGGGTGATCTCTTATGGGTCCAGGCAGTTGCATTCCCATGAGCGTAATTACGCCACCCACGACCTAGAGCTTGCAGCGGTCGTTTTTGCGCTAAAGTTATGGCGGCACTACCTCATCGGGGAACACTTTGTGTTCTTCACGGATCACAAAAGCTTGAGGTATATCTTATCACAGTGGGACTTAAACTTGCGACAACAGAGATGGGTGGAGTTCCTCCAGGATTACGACTTCGAGATCTCTTATACTGAGGGCAAGGGAAATGTGGTGGCTGATGCTTTGAGCAGGAGGACGCAGAAGGATGTGGTCCGAGAGTCGGCGGACGCCTGGAAGGCAATGGAAGAGTTGGCTGCCTTACACCTGGATGTGACGAAGGATAGAAACAAAGGCTTCCTATATCAGATGACACTGCAGTCATCCCTGTTTCAGTAGGTGGAAGAGTCTCAGTGGGGAGACCTAGAGTGCGAAGTGATGCGTGACCAAGTTGACAAGGGCAATGCTCCGGAATGATGGACCGAGGATGGTCAGAACCGGATGCTTTTCCAGGGAAGGTTGTTTGTCCCAGAGGCGATGCACGACAGGGTTCTCAGTTAGTTCCACAACTCATCCCTGGCGGTACACCCTGGTGTTTCCAAGATGTAGCAGGGTTTGAAGAGGCAGTTTTGGTGGCCCGGAGTTAAGCGAGCGGTGGCAGAGTTTGTGGCCAAGTGACTAGTGTGTCAGCAGGTGAAGGCTGAACACCGAGTTCCAGGCGGCCTACTACATCCCCTAGGTGTCCCCGAGTGGAAGTGGGATGACATCTCAATGGATTTAGTCACGGGACTACCCAAGGCCCAAGGAGGGTACGACGCCATCTGGGTGGTAGTGGACAGGTTGAGGAAATCGGCTCACTTTCGGGAAATCAGGGAGTCGAGTGCTGTGGGTGCTTTGGCACGAAAGAACGTGGATGAGGTGGTATGGTTGCATGGAGTCCCGAGGTCTATAGTATCGGATAGGGATGCACAGTTTACCTCACGGGTCTGGAGAGGATTGCAACATGTGTTTGGCACCCAGTTATGCCTTAGCATTTCTTTCCATCACCAGACAGATGGGCAAACAGAGCGCACCATCCAGACCTCGGAGGATATGCTGCGAGCATGTGTTCTGGACTCAGGAGGGTCATGGGTGCAATACTTGCCTCTAGTAGAGTTTTCCTACAATAATAGCTATCACTCTACCATTGGCATTTCCCTATTTGAGGCTTTGTACGGGAGGCCATGCTGTTTGCCTGTGTGTTGGACCAAAGTAGGAGAGGTAGGCATCCTTGGTCCGGAGGTGGTGCAGAACACGACAGAGAATGTTCAGCTCATACGGGAAAGGATGAAGGCAGCCCAGGACCGACAGAAATCTAATGCTGATACCGGGAGTAGGCCCTTGGAGTTTGAGGTTAGGGACCACGTGTTCTTGAAGGTCTCCCCTCGGCGTGGGCAGCGGAGGTTCGGCAAGGGGAGTAATCTTTCCCCTAGGTTCATCGGGACCTTCCAAGTGTTGCGGCGGGTCGGCGAAGTGGCTTACCAGCTAGCCTTGCCACCACCACTACTAAGGATACATGATGTCATTCATGTGTCCCAGCTCCGTCGGTATCTGCGCGGCGTTTCGCACGTCCTTGATTAGGGAAAGCTGGACATCGAGGATGACGTGACCATTGTGGAGAGACCAGTGATGATCGAGGATCGCAAGGAGAAGGTGCTTCGTGGGAGAACCATTCCCATGGTTCGCGTGTTGTGGAGACATGGTGGGATTGAGGAGAGTACGTGGGAGAGGGAAGCACAGATGCGTACCCAGTACCCAGAGTTGTTTCGAGTTTTGTTCCTTGTTGTACCTGTTGTGATAGAACGCTTTGTCTTTTGGCTATGAAATGTACTGGTTTCTTTCCTCTGCTTGTGTGTGAAAACCCTCGGCTATAGGGAATGAGAGAACCCGACCCCTAATCAAGAGGCATTAAGGTGGATGCGATTAAACTCGTGCGGGAAATTCAGTGCCGCCCAAAGCGGATAATATCTTGACATGGGGGAAGAGACTCCCCAACCCACGTGCCCGGGTAGTTTGGCATGATATGTTGCTTGGTTCGTGATAGGAAGATGTTCTTAGTTAGCGATGAGGTTCACTCTTGAGAGGTATCTTTTGGGGTGGTTGTTCGGACCCACCCTTTCCTTCGGGGTTATCTAAATTCTCGGGGATGAGAATAGTTTGAGAGGTATCTGATGTAATGACCCAGACTCTCTTGGTCCTTCCCTTTGCTAAAATCCAGGTTCTAAAGGAGTGGCGTCTCGGTGAGACCGATCGGTGAGACCCATCGGCGAGACCGATTGGTGAGACCGATCGGCGCGACCGATCGGTGAGACCGATCGGCGTCACCCGGCCTTGTCAAGTTGATTCCAGCAGTGCTCCTTTGCGTAAATAGTGGTTTAAACCCTATTCTGACTCGTTTAACCGTGTTTTTAAGACCTGTAACGCCCATAAGAGTTTAAATTAAATGCTTCATCAATTCATGAGTCGGCTTAAACCACCCGACCCCCTTTTGTGACGAGTGGAGCCGCGTGATCAACCCACGACCCCCGCGCCTTACGCGGTTTCGCGTTTTCACCTCAACCGTCCCCGGCTCTTATAAACTAAGGGTTAGCCGTGGTTTCTCCTTTCCTCGATCGTGACTTTTCACAAACAGCTTCTGGTGCATCGGGCCCGCCACATCGTTATTCGTAAAGTTCCGCGCCCCCGGCCTAAACGTCGATCATCAATCAACAGGTAGGAAATTTCTCTTTCTTCTCTCTCTTTTGTGTATCATGCGGGGTGGGCGTGCTTTTGGTTCAGTAAAATTGGGTGAACCAGACCAAATTAAAGATACAGAACGAATTCTATAAAGAAGAAGAGGGGGGGGGGGCTGTGATCGTTGACGGTGTTTTATATTTTGATGTTGTTTTTCTATGACCATATTGTTGAGTTGTGCTGGCTTATGCCTCCTGAAAATCGAGGCCGTTGGTGGTCATTGTTTGTGCACTAATAAACCCTGCTGATGTTTTAAATGGCTTGTTTATGGTTGTAAATTCTTGTTGTGAAAAGTGAATCAGTTAATCACGTATATACGGCTAAATAATTGAAAGCACCAGGATCAACCCTTCTGTGATAACCCCTGGTTAGAACACACGGAATTTGAAATCATGGAGTGTGATAAGTCGTTTAAATCTGAAAATCCCAGACTTGTGTTGGTGGTGGTAGTTTGTTGTTTTCCTTTCGGGCCGATTGATGGAAATGTGGGAGGGGATGGGATCCCCTGTTCTTTTATACTCTCGGTGGTTGTGTGAATTTGGGGGATGGGATCTCCGGTTGGTATGGATTCGGTGGTTGTGAGTTTTAAATCTGGGTGGTTACTTATTTATATCACAAATTGGGGTGGAATCCTCTGTT
Organism: Viscum album; assembly: GCA_963277665.1. Classification (NCBI taxonomy): domain Eukaryota; kingdom Viridiplantae; phylum Streptophyta; class Magnoliopsida; order Santalales; family Viscaceae; genus Viscum; species Viscum album. The sequence goes on along the minus strand of OY728161.1, from coordinate 135,628,234 downwards.
GTTGAGAACCAGGGGTGGACGTTTTGGTTGACTTTTGACTGTTTACTTTTCTGGACTTACGCCTATGCCTACTAGTTTCCCAGTAGTGCTTAAACGTAAAAATTATTACTGAACGTGAAATAAGAAAGGGGACAAATGGGTTGTTGGCGTGAGTCGTGACTCAGACTTGAGTGTTGTTGTGATCTGTAGGTTGTCTAAAGAAAACCCTAGCTTTGGGTGAGTGCGTGTTACATATATGTATATATATATCTGTAGCTTTGTGTTTCTTATTCACGCCCCACCCAAGTTGAGAACTTAGTGCCGAACATCACCATTTCACGGGGGAGGGTTTTTTCCCAACACTATTCTTAGTGGCTGGTTATTAGCTCCTTTTCTGCTCCCTTTCCCAGATTGCCCAAGTATCTTTGGGCAGGCTGTGATGGCCTAAAGTCCATTATTAGCCCATGAACCTTCAGGCGGGGTGGTGTAGTGGTTGGACAGGTGTGTGAGGCTGGTGGTTTCCCAAGTGTCTTCGGGATGAGGCCCAGGTGTCTTCGGGCGTGGCAGTGGATCCTTTAGCCCAGGTGTCTTCGGGAATGGTGGTGGTTGTTCTGGCCTAGGTGCTTGCAGGCATGGTTACATGTGACAGTTGTGGCCCAGTTGTGTGCGGGCGGGATTCAGCAGTGGGACTGCGTGCGGTTGAGGCCCAGGTGTGTGCGGGCAGGATTTCGGCAGTAGGACTGCGTGTGGTTGTGGCCCAGGTGTGAGCGGGCGGGTGTGGCAGTGGGACTACGGTGAAAATGGCGGGATTGGTCCGATGCGTAGGATGTCTCAATAACCAGTGGGAAAGTGGTGTGGGGTACCCAAACATCGATGTGCTCTTATTATATATATTACTTGACTTGCGTTATTTGGGGAGTGAGCCTTGGTGAGGCCTGGGATTGATAGTTTTCCTTGTTAGGTTTTTGGTTTACTCTTTTTCTCACGGGACTTTAGTACGTTCCCCCACTTGTGCACGAGAGTCTTGGTTTTCCTTACTGAGTGTACTTTTATGCTCACCCTAGGTATATAAATTTGCTTTCGGGTTTCCAGGAGGACTTCGGGGATCACAGAAAACCTTACTAGCTCGGACTTTTGGAGCAGTTTCAGTTGTTGTTTTTATTTTTGGTACTTACCTTGTAGTCACCTTTTCACTTCGTGGCTTTTACTTTTGAAACATGCAAGTGGGAATAGTTTAATTTTGGCTTCACTTTTCTTTCTACCTTGGTGTTGTTGGGTTTTCTTCTCCTTATCTCTCGATCCTATAAAATAAAAAGGTTAATTCCTTCCATTTGCGAGAATTTCCTATACCCTTGGTGCTAGTCGCCACTCCGGGACCTATTGAAGGCGGGTTTCGGGGGTCATTATCCTTCCTTCAACTTAAAGAAGGAAGGGTCTGGAAATCTGCTGACCCTTCCCTCCTTTTGGTGAAGGCGGGTCATGACACGTCTGCCCTGAACCGCAAGCCAAGGGGCTCAATCACCGCACCTTGACACTATCATCTTTAGGCGGCACTGACTCGCCCGCACGGTTTTAGATCGTGACACAAGAACGCGTCTCAGTGGGGAAAGTTCCCCTCAAACTTGAGAGTTCTAGGGAAAGTCAAACCACACCTCGTCACTACCCTGCATTCGAGAGGTCTCCTCAAAGTCAAGCCATCAAAACACTGACCTGTATAACCAAGGGTCCCGCTCCAATAATCACGGAGGTAAGCCACAAACTAGCCTAGCCGAGAGGACTGAGTCTGGAATGCCAACATGTGTCCCTCTGACCAGCCCTGCTGGAGGGTAATCCATAATACATCATTCGGCGACCCACTGCCCAGCCCCGCTGGAGGGTAGACCATAATAGGATAATAGGTGACCCACTGCCCATCCCTGCTGGAGGGTAATCCATAAGACATCATCATGCGACCCACTGCCCAGCCCTGCTAGAGTGTAGACCATAACACATCATCAGGCGACCCACTACCCAGCCCCACTGGAGGGTAGACCTGGAATAGGTTGATAGGAGACCCACTGCCCAGCCGTGATGGAGGGTAGACCTGGAACTAGATGACGGGAGACCCACTGCCCAGCCCCACTGGAGGGTAGACCCTAAGAGGTCGTCGGGTGACCCACTGCCCAGTCTCTGCTGGAGGGTAGACCCTAAGAGTGTCGGGTGACCCACTGCCGAGTCTCTGCTAGAGGGTAGACCCTAAAAGAGTCGGGTGACCCACTGCCCAGTCTCTACTAGAGGGTAAACCCTAAAATTCAGTGAGCAACCCACTGCTCAGCCCCGCTAGAGGGTAAACCGGAGAAGTCGATGAGTAACCCACTGCCCAGCCTCATTGGAGGGTAAAACTCGTAACTGCTCTATCCATCTCTACCGGAGGGTACACCACTGGCCAACTGGACACGGAATGGGTATCGCGCAACCACCCAACTCCAGAAAAACTCTCCCAAAAGAGTTTCAGCACCTGTTCCATCACGGGGTGCCACTAGCACTGCTACTGGCTGATCCATCGAGAATGAAACCAGGGGGAGACCACTCAACCATGCTGGTCAACAAACGAGCACAGAGCCATGGGAAAAACTCCACCCTACTGTTCAAACAATCACAAAGAGAGACCCTCTACGTCGCGAGAGGTCAAAGTACACAAAGCAGAACACGACACACACATGGGGCCCACACGACGTGTGGCCCCAAGTCAACCCCAACCAAGAGAACGAACGTCTCAGTTACAAACCACCTGTACCTCCAAGCGGTCTCGTATACTCCCAGAGTATACCTCGTCCCAGCCCAAAGGCTATCATGCACACAACACCCAACATCAACGCGAAGGCGTGACGTAACAACTCCACCTCAAAGGCCCAGCCACGACCAACCACATCTCGTGAAACATTTACATCACTCTCCCAAGAGTGCGTGATCACACGCCAATGGTCCCCTATAAACAAGGTAGGGCGAACCACCACTGTAGCACCTTCCATGCTTCCACATTTAACAATATCACGCAAGAGGATCCACACAACCAAATGGATCACACGGTTGTAATCCTCGTGGAAAAACACGTGAGATCGATTACCTACTCGCCTCCAACAGATATCTGACAAAAAAGACACCAACACCGCCTCACGCCCAAACGACGTCCCGGGATCCCGAGCCTCGGCCCCAAAAACAGTCGGGCGCATCGCACCAATGCGATCCCCTCAGGAAAACACGTCAAAAGAACTACTCACTTGAGTGCAACGGATATTCGGAGAAAAAGATACGTTCTGGCGCACCGCACACGAGCGGTGCCATGTGGGACCCACAACCCAGCCTCGAAACTCAGGGAATAGATCACACCGTTGCGATCCTCTCAAAAAAGTACAGGAAATGGACTATTCACTTGTCCAAAACGGACACCCGTTGATAAAGCTAGAAATCACCATCAAATCCGGAAACGGCCCTCGCGGGGCCCGCACCATCGTGCGGAATTACAGCGGGCAGATTGTGCCAACACAATGCCCTCGGAAAAACACCCAGCATCGACAAACTTCACCCCATCATCAATGTCCATCTCAACCCAGTGATGATGTGTGATTGATCATTCACATATCTTATCAGTTGTGACACATGTAAAACATTTTGCACCTAGTTCTATGGGGCAAGAGCTAGGTGGTAAGCCACCTCACCAACTCTACTGAGAATTTGAAAAGCTCTGATTACCCTTGGTAATAGATTGCTTCCCTGGCCGAATCTCCACAATCCACAATAGTATGTAACTCTTCAGAAGTCATTCTCTCTCTCATTGAACTTTTAAGGTCTCTAAATCCTATTAGTATAAGACTTTTTCCTTCTCCCTTTAGCCTTTATCTTCTCCTGGATGATCTGCACCTTCTCAATGGAAACTCATACCAACTTTAGACCCATAGAGGCTGACTCCCCTGGGTCTATCCAGAATAGATTTTATCTACATTTTCTCTCTTACAAGGCCTCAAAAGGTATCTTTTTGGTGTTGGAGTGATAAATCTTGTTGTATGAGAACAGAACTAGTGTTAGGTGGTCCTACCAACTGCGGCCAAAATCATGGACTGAAGCACAAAACATGTACTCAACTGTTCATATGGTCCGCTCTGTCTGACCATCTATCTGAGTATGAAATGAAGTTCTCAAGAATAGGTGATTCCCGAACACCTCATGTAATCCCTTCCACAATAAATATGTAAAACAAGCATCACGATATGAAATTATCATCGATGGTACCCCATCAATCTATACTATCTCAATGAAGTAGAGGTCTCCCAAGCCCTCAACATATCCCTGCTCTCGGATGGGTATAAAATGGGCTGAATTGGTGAGTCGATCAATGATCACCCAGATAAAGTTGTGGCCCCAGCACATGCGTGTTAATCCAGTCACGAAGTCCATGTGGATACCATTCCATTTCCATTCTAGTATCATTAGTGGTTGTTCTAAGCCTGCTAGAACCTGATTCTCAATCATCACTTGCTAACAAGTGAGGCATCATTAAATGAACTATGTCACTGCTTTCTTTATACTGGGCCACCCGTACAGACATCAGAGGACCTAGTACATCTTCTTCACTCCATAATGTAACACTAAATGAGATGTATGGAACTCCCTGAACAACTCTTCCCAAAACATCACTGGTACCATGGTGCATCCTCTAAAAAGGAAAACATGTTCCCCACAAATCGAAAATCAATCATGATCATGTCATGAGGATATATTATCACGTTGGGCCTCACATTAAACTTCCCTAAGTTGTGCCTCTTGAACACACTAAATGAGTGGGGGAGTGAAAGTCATAGACTATAGGAATGATGCTTCATCAATATCCAAAAAAGGATATATGCAACACAGCTAGCTGCTTAGTCGCCTCACTCATAAGTTGTATAACCGACCTCTTATTGAGTGCATCTGCTACTAAATTTCCCTTCCCAAGAGTGTAGACTATCACAATTTCATATTCATTGGGGAACATCATCCATCACCACTGTATAAGGTTCATGTACATCTGTGAGAATATATACCTGAGAATCTTGTGATGGGAGTAGATAGTAAATTTTTCACCCATCAAGTACTTCCACCACATCTTCAATGTGCATTCCAATAATCCTAACACTAGGTGGGTCGCGTAGTTCTACACATATTTTCTCAACTTTCATGAGACAAAGCCATCACCAATCACTCCTACATCAGGACATGTCTTACTCTGGTCCCTGATGCATTACAATAGACTACATACCCAATGACCTCTTCAGGTAGCCTCAAGATGGGGGAACTCTTTATTCTATTCCTCAACTCTGGGAAATATGGATGGCATATCTCAATCCATAAAAACAATTTTCCCTTTATTTGTCAATGATGAAAAGGATGATTCTACTCTTGAAAAGTCAGGTATAAATCTCTGGTAGTACCCTACCAAACCTAGGAATCTCTGCACCTTATTCGCACTCTTTGGTGGCTTCCAAGTAATAACTATCGTTATCTTTTCTGGATCCACTACTACCCCAGACTTTGAGATGATGTGTCCAAGAAAGTGGACCTCCAATATCCAAAACTAGATCTTTGAGAGATTACCATAAAGCTGGTGCTCTCGGAGATTATCCAAAACTATTTGTAGAAGTGTGGCGTGTTCCTCCTCCGACACCGAGGACACCATGTTATCATCAATTAAAACTACCACGAAGCGATTGAGGTATGGCAGGAAGATATTGATCATGTGTCCCATGAACACTAATAGAGCATTGGTCATGCCAAAAGGCATTACCAAGAACTCATAGTGGTCACACCAGCATCAAAAGGATGTCTTCCGCATGTCATCATCTCATACCCAAAGCTGATGGTAGCCTAATATGAGGTCTATCATTGAAACCCACTGATCTACCTTTAGCTGATCAAAGAGGTCATCAATCCTCCTTAGAAGACACTTGTTCATCACATTCACCTAGTTCAGGCATAAATTTTCCACATAGAGACTCAAACTCACATTAGCCTTATTTGCAAACAAAATCAGTGCTACCAATAGTGAATCATTGGGCCTTATGATGCCCTTCCTCTGCATGTCCTCCAACTGTACCCTCAACCTACGAAGCTCCATGGGAGCCATATGATATGCTGGTGTAGTTATCAGTGTAAACATGAGATAAAATTTGAGTTATAAGTCTACCTCTATTTAAAGAGGTAGTCCCGGAACATCCTTAGGAAAGGCATAAGCACACCGGTCCACCAGTAGAGGGTATCTAGGACTCCTCTTGTAAACTACACTCAGGGTGAGTCTAACCAACTGACGAGTGATAAGATTCAACTTCCTCTGAGAAATTCTATCCTCTGCTCCAAAGGTTCCCTTCTCACATGTGAAGGAAAACCTAGTCCTATCCTTGTGGACACATCGCAATTTGCGCCTAAAACAATTGATCTGAGCATGGACCATGGATAACCGTTCCATACCAAGGATTTCATCGTAAGGACTCAATGATGCTACAAGGAGATCACAACTGAAGCTCTCACCTCCTAGTGTAAGAACACACATCTGGCAGTAGTGTGTAATTTTAAATCATCTTTTTTTGGAGTCTCTAAAAGTATGGATCGAGCAAATGGATCCACTGGAATCTTTGAGCTCTAAAGGAGAGCCATGGAAAAGAATGAGTGATTTGAACCTGTGACAATAAGAACTGAATATGTTATGGAGTAGACACATATAGTACCTTGTATCATCTTTGAAGAATTGTGGTCAGAAGCCTCTGCTTCCTAACATTCTGCTCATCCCTGTCCACCTACTACCGGAGGTAGGGGTGGACTACTTAGAGGTGGTGGCAGTAGTACCATATACCATCGTCCACCGCATGCTGCACGGCCTGCTCCCTAGCCACGCCTGCCTCCCTACAGACATCCTCAATCAAACTTCTATCATTGTCTCAGAGGTTTCTCAACCATCTAAAGATCAACAGTACGACAAGATGGGTTGTCGTGAACCATGTGACCCAGCCCACCACAGAGGTAGTAGAGTCTTCTCCTTTGCTGAACTCCTCTACCTCGTGAGCTACACAACTCTGGCCCTACATGCTAGGGCCGTCCTCCAAAAGTTTGGGATTTCTTGGGCCTATGTGTCATCTGCCTACCGCCTGCTGTAGATGACTTGACTTTCTGTCATCTAGTGGTGGCTCTCACCATCAGTGCCTACTCATTTAGGATGCACTCCAACAATAGTGCATGCTCTAGCACTCCAACCTACATTGGGATGTTGAGTGATATCATTAATGCCCTAATCTCCCTTTGGAGTCCTTCCTTAAAGTTACATCCCTAAAAAATGTGTCTCATACCATGTTAGTGGAGTAGAGAGTGTGGTCTTTGAATCTCGCAAAGTACAGGTCCACTGTCATGATGCCCTGCTATAAGTGCAGTATCTCTTGAATACACACGGATCCTAGAGTTAATGTTACAAACTCCACCCTAAAGAGTCTATCAAAGTCCATACATTATAGAGTCACCTCATCGTGTGTCTATAGTAACAAGATCCACTATCTCCACACTATTCCCTGAAAGATATTAGTAACTAGAATTACCATCTTGTATGTTGGTGTCTCAACCAAGAGGAAGAATCATTCTACAACCTCCATCCAGTACTCAGCTACCTATTGATTGGTCTCACCTCGAATCTATAGAGTCCTCTGTCTTTGAAACCCATTCAATGTGCTATGTTGGTGTGCACTATCCACTTGTGGGTCTGGTGGAAACATCTTACCTAAGGGTGGGGAAACTACTAGTACAATACCTAGAGGTGATACTACCATAAGTTGTCCCTGAACCGACGCCTCAACACTTGGTGGACCATCGTCATGAAATAACATTGGAATCCTAGATATATGTCTTCATAGAGGCCGCATGAAGAGAAAAAAATTTGTCACGGTCAACAAGTTATACGTAGTGAGCTGACACAAAAAGGATCAAAAGAAAAACAATCCAAACTCACGCAAATTTTATTTCTTTATCGAGCCAAAAATGAGAACATAGGTTTCTAGTGTATGGATACTTTGGTCGTCCCTCCAACATTGGACTCCCCAAACTATAATCCAAACTCAAGACACTTAACACTATTTCTCCAGTGAAAACATGGAATCTTAGTCCTTCTGGTAGAACTAACCCCTCTAATACCACTTTGTCATGACCTGTACCCCGGGGAACATGCTATGACTACCCCATGACCACCTTCCATAGGCCAGAGGTAGGTGACTAACACCAGAAAGTTGAAACCCAAAAAGGGAAGGCATTGCCTTTAAACCCGTATACACACAGACATGTCACACTATACAGAAGTAAAACAAAACAGAAAAGGCCAACTAAACACACTACTACAAACCACCACTGAGAGTAAAAGTATGTACTGAAAGTAAATGGCCAATATACAAGCCCAACTGAATGATTATTACAACTAAAAGGAAGAACAAGATCCTGAGATCATCCACCAAGGATCCTACCTGAAGGGTAGGTACATCTCATCACTACGGCTCTCTAAATAAATCAGTCTCATCTATGTACCATTTATACCTTACTCTCTAATGTCTCAGTCAAGCATTCCATCATCTTCACAATACAAAACACAATGAAGGAAAAGACCATACAAGGGAGAGTATAACAATAATCAGTTGGGACCCCAAGACCCCTAATGGTCTCTCATAATTCTATAAGGAAAAACCACAAATCATGATATCAATCACATGACACTAATTAAAATAAATCTCAAACTAGGTATACAACTTAGAGAATAGGAAAAAAGATGATTTATTTAAACGTTTGGGGCCGGAGCCTCATATTTTATTAAAGCAAAGAAAATATATCTTTATCTGGGTAGAGGAAGACCCATTACATAGCCTAAAGGTCCAATGGGAATTTATCCCATTACATGGCTCATAGGACCAAAGAATAAATATGATTAGTCTTATGATATATAATTTTATTTTGTTAAGTGGAATAGATACTAATCCGAGAAGGGTTGATCTACTTCTGATCCACAAATGGTCACTCTGCCACTTTTCCTTGATGGCTTTCTCTACGATCGGCCAGCATTGGGTCGCTCTACTACTGGTCCACCGAGGTTCTCCCTACTCGTGATTTAGAGAGGGTCGCACTACTGCGGATCCATAGAGGGTCGCACTGATGTCGATCCATGGGGGCTTGCGCTAGGGTCGATCCGTGGAGGGTCTCCCTACTACTGATCCATTGAGAGTTTCTCTTAGTCTGATCCATGAAGGGTCTCACTTCACTTGACAACAATCCATATGATTCCCTCACTTATTGTGCTTGAGTTCCATAGATTATTCTCCTAATAACATCATATGTTCCTCAACGTCCTTGAAGTCCAATGAAGAAGTAACCCAATGGATCGTATTGTTGTAATGGTTCCAAGATGGCATATTGTCTGTCAGTTGGATGTTTGGTCTGTAAGATATATGAAAAAAGGTAAACAAGGGCCCAGTTAGATTCGGGTCTGATCTGTATCGGTCATCCTCCAACATCTTCCAAAACTCAAGTGCAGTTTCTCAAAATGACAATCTCATCGCAAGGGTCCTCACACTATAGACAAAGAATAAATTAGATTCCCTGTCGGCGAGTTAATTCAGTTTTATTGAAATGGATGAGGTCAGGTCCAACCCGATAGGGGTTTGACCTGATTTTCACGGTTCCAGCTAGGTTGGTGGGTCTAGACCAGCTCGAGGGTCCTTCACGGGTGGTGGGTTCTGGCCCGACTAGTGGGTACAACCTGGATGATTGTTCCAAATTTCCTAGAGAACCTTGCCTATGTGGTGCAGGTCAGTTGCGTTGGATGAGACACAATTAATCTGATTCTCCAAGTTGGAGGTGACTAAGGGGCACTGCAGCATCTCCTGAAATAGCCAACACGAGCCAACCGTTGAGTGTATCTATCCAAGAGGCCCGAGTGGGCTTCTACTATTTTGCATGGCACTTTGAAACTTCTTTTTTTACCTATCGTGATGCCTGCGGGTGCCGCCTTCTCCACTAGGATGCCTGTCACCGATGTGCCGGTGCTGCCGCAATAGTGGAAACTTCAGTGGGCCACCTAATATTCTTCGGTGGTCCATTTTCCATCCCATTAGTGCCTATGGGCCTCTTAGGTCACCACATTCACTTTGAAGCCCCCGGAATCATTTTGCAGCCACATTTCTCGGTCGCCCATGAAGAATGCACAATATCCAAGGGTGGTGGAGGGTATATGCCATGCTCGGATTGGGTCGCACCCTCCGTGTTATCATCTTTTCAAGGGGTAATAATAATGGTCATATAGATTATTTAAAACCCCAAATTAAGATCCCACAACAATCACCTGTAGTAACGAATGAGTCGTAGAACAACCTATTTTTCGGTTGAACCCGTTTTGTTATATTATTCAAGAACGAACAAAATAAGAGTCATTGAACACTTATAATAATTTAATCTCCTACCTAGATTTGGTGGAATCCATTTCAGAAGATGGGAGGAATCTATATTGGAAGACATTAATCATTTTTCATCTTTGTTCATCGATCTTCGGATCGAATCCTCCAATGGTCTGACATCAATCAATGTTCTTCGTTGGAGGGTGACGTTGTCCACACTTTGTCATTGGTTTCATGTGATTGCCAATTCATTTTCCAACAGATTGATTAAATAGAAGGAAAGAATCTCCACATTGTGTTCATTTATATTTTTTATTAATGATCCTGATTAATTCACCACTAATTAAGCGAGTGTTGCGGTTTCACAAAAAACGTAACATGTCATTAAGTGTCTCTCATTTAATGATCGTCATTACACTACGGTTCCAACATCCACCCCACAACGGTTGAAGAAGAATAAAATAACTCAAAAAGTTATTTTATTATTTAATTTTGAAAATATGATAAATTGTATTTTTCATCCGACGCTTTCCTATCAATGTTACACTTTGCCTAAGTGAATCTCGTGGTTAGAATTCAACGGTGACCTCAAATTGACAATATGATAACTGGTTATATATATATATATAATCTCACTCAAAAATTTACTAAATATACCTAAAAAAGTTTAAAAGACATTTTAGGATCTTCATGCCTCAGAATCACTTTCGGTAGAATTTATCAATCTCGTAATAATCCCATATAATTAAAAAAATTATAATGAATTACCTGGGTCGTTAAAGGTTGGGTATTAAATCAATCGTCACAATTTTCATGAAAAAAGGCCTTAACAAACACCACGTTTGGTACTCCTATGAGAATTGATTTATGAAATACATATCCTCTTTGCAAACAATTATGCAAGACATGGTTAGATTTTTAGGTTAAAACGCGAAATTGGGAAATAACCAATGATATCCTAGATTGAAAACTAGAGACTCATAATTTGGTATATAAATTTCATCTATATGTTAATTTTCCAATGTTAATAGTTTATTTTTTAAATTTTATTGTTTCATTTTTCTCATCCCTAATTTTATTTTCCATTATTTATGTTAATGGGGTTAAATTAGTTAATTTCATCCAATAAAAAATTTCATAGGAGATGTGATGATTTCCTAAACGTGATTCCTAAATTAATGGGAGTGGGAGCTCAGAATTTCATATAAGTAATGGGTCAAAATAATCTAGCTATGAATAATAAAATGAATAATGTATAAGACCATACTTATTCTAAGGAAGAGAAATTTTTGGTTGAGTCCTTTATGTGACAATGGTCTCCAAAGTATAGTGGTACTTTTGATCCCCATAGAGCACAATAACAGATTAACTTCATTGAGAATATATTATTTTTCCACCAATTCATTGAATAAGAGACATTAATTCTTTTTTATTATCACCTAGAGGGGGAATCTGATGTGTAATGAAAACTAATCAATTACATGAATTCCAAAGTGGAAGTTGATTCCATGGAATAAGATGGATTGATGAAAATATTTTTCAAAAAATAGATTCCATGAAATCATTATATTAAAATAGAGAGAGTTACATGGAATGAATAAAAATTAATATGCGTCTATAAGGTTTTATGAGGCATACTTATAATTCATTCACAGTACTCCTATAGATTTATCACAAATAATAATATAAATATCCACCAAATTTTTATTGGATTGAAGATGATTCTATAAAAATAACTATTGATTCCAGACATAAATAGGTATGAAGATATTTTTTCCCTTAAGTTCAGTATGAGTATTAGGTAATTTACGTTATATCATTCTTTTATAGATACAAACAATAAAATATAGTTTTATTCATGGGGATTAACAGATAATTCGCATGGAAGTAAGAGCACTCAACAAACCATGGATCAAAATCTGTGGAAAAGATTCCCAAAAACAATTTCCATGAAACACTGATATTCTTCAAGTGTTGAAAAGAGTTTAGTCAAGTTAATCAATTTCAATTGGAGATGATGAATCCCACTAATGTGATAGAATAAAAAAAAATTTAATAAACAATCATCATGTAGTATAGTTATTCATCTATAATAAATATGCATATTATGGAAGTAAATTATCTATGAAAAGGTTCTGTTAATGAAAATAAATGTTGATAATCTCCAAGGAATAAATAGAATTGAAGGTAATATTACGCCACTACATATTAGATGGATACCAATAATGATGTGGTGATATGTATGATGGTTATTAATTCTAGAATAGAAAATAGACTATGTGATTCAGGTTTTACACATTCTATCGGATAATTACTGTTTTGTAAAAATATACAGACAACACCCCAAAACAAGGAGTTTTCTATTTATATGAGTATAAAAAATGGAGAAAATGTTTCTTATAAAGTACATAAACCATACCCATTCAATTTTAGTGAATTGAATCCCCAAAAAAGTCATGTAACACCTCATGATTTTAAAAGAGGAATATAATGTTCAATATTATATATGACACAAAACCGATATATTTTCAGATAATGTGACACAAAAATCGTATATAATGTATTTCATTTTAAATAAATTCAATCAATTTGATACATTTTGACACACACAACAGCAGGTTTAACTGAAATATGATTCCTTATAAAGATATTATTCTTACCATTAAAACCAATCCATTATGTTGGGGGGTATTATTTAGACTAAATAAATTATTAAATTTTTTTGGATAAAATAATTCTAAAATAAATTCAATGATTATTTATTTATTATAAATAAATTTTGAACAATTTTAATGATAATGAAATATTTTTTGTAAATTTGTATTTTTTTCAAAAAGGCGGATGAGTTTCAATTCGTGCGCATAATTTAAAAATATTTTTTTTTCAAATTTTAGAAAATTAATTTTACAAATAATTGTTTTTTCCAAATATACATGCAAAAATTATCTTCAGGATAACTATTTATTGTTTTCCAAAAAATAGTATTTTTAAATGAATATTGAAAATTACACATTATCATTGAAAACTACATTTACATTTAAATTATTTACAATGATAAATAATAATATAAATTATATTTAATGATATATTTGTTCAAATATAGTATAATAAATATAATTTAGGTCATCATAATCTATTTTATATTCAATTTTTATTTTAAAACATTCTACACATTTGAAATTTTTTTCTTTAAAACCCACTTTTCATTTGGTCAACCTGTCTAATTTTATATTAAAATTTTCCGCATATATGATTTTAATTTTATAGAAAATTATTACATATTTGTAGTCAACGTAATTATTATTATAAAATAATGTGAATTTAATTTGTTCTCTTAATGATTAGTAAAAATATTAAAAATTAATTACCATGGTTAAGGTTAAAATGACTTCACCATGGGGATAAACTAGAAATATAAGAGGTAAACTGACATAGAATCTTATCCAATACCTATTTATTATTTATATTTAGAACCTTATAACCATAATCTCAATGTTTATTTTATTTGGGAAACATTTCTATGAATGTGACCTTTATAAAAATTTATCTAAATAAAAAGACAAAATTCCACGCTCAAGGTTTTAAATTTCATTTATGTGTTCATAAAGGAATAAAAGTGACATGACTTATTATAGAGGGTATTATGATAATAATGAAATTAATTTCATGTGGAAATTTTATATTTTATTTTTAGTTATTATATAATTACTTTAAATGCCTATGGAACGCCAATGCAGTAATTATTTAATTTGTAAAAGAAATACTTAATTGATACTAAAAATATTACAAGTAAAATTAATTGAATGAATTATTGTATTAAATTAATTTTTGGAAAAATATATCATTTCATACTGCTTAAAACCTAATATATTCTAAGCAATTCATTTTCTTGAAATTTTTTAAGTTCAAATTCAATGAATATTGTCAAAAAAAATTTAATTTAATTTTATAATAAATGATATTTCATAAAATGATTATTAATTTATTTTAAATTATATATTATTCAAATAAAATTTTAAATCGTTCAAAACATTAACTATTATATATTAATTTAAAAAATATATTCTTTTATTGTGACTATACTGACCCACAAATAGTCAAAACAATGTTACCGCGATTAAGGTTAAAGCGGCGTTTTTTCACATTACATGCGCTTGTGTTAAAAATAAAATTCAATACACACAGGCTTTTTATTTCAAAAATTATATTTAATATTTATAATAAATGGATCTATATTATCTAATAAGGTTCAATTTACTTTAGGATTATACAATAAATTACCTTGGTCAAGAATTCATGTTACCGTGGTGAAAAGCTGAAATGGTAAAAGTATTGATAAATAATAGTTAAGGAACACAGGTCTAAAACACGAGTTTTATTTTTGGTGGATTTTTTTAACCCTCTTTATCCCTGAACCCATTTAATTAAAAAATTATTATCCAAATGGTGTGATAGTGACTTTCCATCATTGTATAGTTTTGGGTATTTACAAAAATGTCACTTCTTCTGAATTATAAAATGGAACTCACTCCCTTCAATTCATAAACCTCTCAGTCCATTTATTTATATTGATCCCTATGAAAATATTTACCCAACATAATTATTCAAATTCTATAGTTTATGTTATTACCAAAATACAAAACCTATGGTCTTTATGATAAGATATATATGAGGTTTTTCTAAGATAAGATAATCGTCTTAGTGAATCCATTTTTTCAATCTTCTTTTAAAACCTTCAATTATGTATTGAAATTTAAAATATAATAAAACTATCATATAGAAAATAATTATATTTTATTATATTTATACTATAATATATATCCATATTCTTTTCTGTCAAATGGTAAATGAGATCCTCGATCTAGTGTATGAAAAACTACTACATTGAGAACCAATATAACTCATTCCCATAAACATCTCTCAGGATTGGATATAATTATGGATTTAATCTATATATAATTTTTTATGATATAATTATACATATGTAATAGTAATATCACATGTACCCTCTTAATATTCATTCTGTATAAAATATCATAATGTTGCTCGTGTGTATGGTGGTTATGCCCCGTAAGGCGATGTGATTGTTTTAGATACAATTTACATATAAAGTTATAAGGATAAATTTAATGAATATATGTTATATATATGAAATCAAATTAATCCCTAAAAAATTAATAAATCATTCCATTCCTTTTTGATTCACTTTTTAATATAATTATATCATCACTTGTGCGGACGTACAATCTTCCGTCTCCATGAATCGATGAGATTCATTTTATATGTAAAATTTTATAGAACAGTTATAAGGAACTATCCAATGAAAAAAAATTTTTAAAGTTAATATCATTTTTTAATGATAGAATTATATAATGTGTAATAAAACAAAAAAATTCAAGAAAAAACCAAACATGATAAAACAAGGCAATTAAGTCTTGAAAAAAATTAATGAAATAATATAAACAAATATGTGGTAAAATTTAATAGATTTATCATATATGGTATGAAATGTTTTATTTAAAATTTATAATAGATTTATAAATAACCTATGTTATTATACAAGTGTCTTGATATCATACAAAGGGAGTCAAACATGAGGTTAGGGTTTCTCATATCATTTTTACATTATTTGAACATATTCCCTTTTGACCACTTATTCCATTATGCACTGTATATACTTCCACTATCGATATGTTATATCAGGAATATATTTATATATATTTTATTTAAAATTTCATTTAAATTTATTCTTATCATGGAGCATATGATTCAAATGTTACCAATGTGGTGAGGGTGTATTTTATAATATCATCATTATCCAAGATTGGTTATGGTTAAGTAACCCTTGGGGGAATTATTTGATATTCTTTAACAACAATATTCACTATTATATTACATTTATTCATAAAATTATACATTTAATAGTACTATTTCCCATCTCCTTGTTACTTAAAAATGATTGAGCATTAGTTTTTAGAAAAATATATCATTATTTCTCTCTAAAGTCTAATATACGTTGTTTCCAAAAAAAAATTTCATAAAATAATTTCTTAAAATGTATTAAAAAATGTTTCTAAATATATAAAAAAATATTATTTATATCAATTTTATCCATTTTTTACCTTTTACAAAATAATTTGAAATGAATTTTTATGCCACTTTACAAACAATTTATGTCTGTATTTTACTGAAAAGTGAAATGAATCATTATTTTGGCATGTATGGAATTAATATAATTTTCCACCATCATGAATAATAAATTTTTTTAATTTTTTTTATAATTTATAAAAAAAAATTCATATAAATTTATTTTCAAAATATCATTTAAAAATTTTATTTTAAAAATATTTTCAATGGTAAAATGTTGTTTTGCTCAAAAATGTTTTCAATCACATTATTATGGTATTAGTATTCATCAACTACCTGAAAAATTTATTTTAAATTAGATAAACATGATATATTTAGTATTTGTAACTTCCTTATTCTTACTTTTTATGGTTTATGATAAATTTGACTTAGAATGTACAATATCATAACCATCAATGATACTAATAGGGATGAATTCTGATTATGTTTCTTATAATGGCATGATTATTATAATTTCAATTTTATTTTTTTCAAAAAAATTATTAATTTTGATTATGTTTTTCCCATTCATGTGAGTAATTCAATAGTATTAGTATGTAATGGGTGGGTCCTAGTTATAGATATCCCCTCGATGCATTGATGGGTCTCATTAGTCAAATCAGTTTCCAAAATTAGAATGGTTTCAAACCAAATATTTAAAAAATATAGTGAAAGGTCTCGAATGTTTGTTTTAGATGTTAAAATTATGAATACACTCATTATAAGATTAATTATTGACGCATAAGTTATTATTTTATTAGTAAAAATATTCATGGATATGTTTCAATATCATGTGATTATTTAAATGGATTTATTTGAATTTAACTTATTCTGGCCATACTATGCCCATGTAATTATTTAAATGGAATGTGTATCATTTATTCACTATTACATATTTGTTATTATTATTTATTCATGATAGATTCTATTTTATTATTACGCTTACTAAGTCTCTAAGCATACCCTTTTCTTTTATTTTATTTTTCTGAAGATATAGGTAACTGTTTTATCATTGATATATAAGTATATGATAATGGGAAATATGGTGTTCAAACATATGAGAAATCTTGTATTTTATGTTTTAGATTGTAATTTGAATTTCACGTAAGTATCATGTTTAAAAATTATACTAAACTATACCGTCCATTCGGATGTGATTCTTTATATCATGTCCTAATGTTATAATTTTCTCATTGGCTCCAATTTAATGGGTTTGTGGTATTTATATTTCATACATCGCTATAGTTTAATTTGATGATATATTTGGAATGGATTTTCTATAATTATATAAATCCAATATCAACTATTGAGGGAGTAAGATCATTATTATCATCCTGATTCATCCTCTAATTTTGTATAAGTAAATGGAGGGGGTGAATCTCCTTTAGAATATTCACAGGATGTGAGGATATTATTTCCTTAAGATCAAGAATATTTAGATCAAATGAATTTGATAAAGAAGATATTCATTCTTAGAGACATTCCCACTATAGGGGTTATACTAATTTACTCTTTGATGTTTTGTATGTTTTTACTTCTCACTAAGAGGTTGAGTTCTCAATTGAACATTTACACAGATATTTACACATGTCCAAGAGTTCCTACATAATTTCCACCATTGATATGATATAAATTATGAATAATTAATAAGATAATCTTGAAAAGGGTTTTATACAACTATTTGATTCATCGTTCGGTATGTCAATCCACTTTATCAAGAAGAATGGTTGGTCAATGATCTTATTCATTGATTAGATTCAAATCCTAAAATTTATGATAAATAACGAGAATATAATTTCATGGATAGATAATATTTTTTATCAACTACATGGGGGCCAATATTTATATAAGGTGGACCTTTGGTCAAGATATCATTAATTAAAGGTATAGAAGAAAGATAATCCCAAAACAGTCTTTTAAAACAAGGTATGAAAAATATGCATTCAAAATTATTCTATTCTTACTCAAAAATTCTATTTAAATCTTTAGAAACATAATGAATGTGTTATTTATATATTATCTAAACAAAATTATGAATAATTTATATATATTATTTTTAGATAAACTATGGGAATGGAGAATCATGAAGAGTTTTTGAAAACTACAATAAAGACATTGTGAAAGGTGATTTTAAATAAAAGTAAAATAATTTTGAGTTATGTTTATAAGAATTATCATTCATGAGTAATACCTTCACCAAAAAAGAGTTATTTGTGGACCCTTTTATAAAAAATGAAATTGAGAAGTGTCACATACCAGAATCTATAATATTCATCTATAGTTTCCATGGACTAGCTTTGAATTATCGACGATTGGTGAGAAGCTTCTCAGGATTTTCAAACCCACTGTAAAAGCTAACATAGAAGGGTGTATATGTTTTCTATACCATTTAATTTAATGAAAGAATCGTGAAATTGAAAAAACAATATCACTACACTAGTCGTCACACTTCTCCTAGGTTGGTAACTTTTCATTAAATACAATGATGAGTCAAAGAGGTAATAGGGTTTGGTTCTAATGTGGAATGAAATGTTAATAGCCTATGTCTCAAATAGTATAATACTTTATACTAAAAACCATGTCAAATTGATAAATAAATCCATCAGCTCAAGGGATGAGAGCATAGAATGTAAAGGATATCACTGCCAGGATTAAAATTGCCACTACACCAACTCCATCTCCCAGGATTGTGTCATATCATGGGACACCACCTAACATAAATAAGAATAAATACCAACCTAATCATGATGAGAGAAAATGGAATAGTTGAAACGTTTTTGTGGACCTAATGAAGAATTTTTATTCATTCTGAGATGATACTGTCCATGGCTACTTCATCGCACCTTTGGAGAACAACATGTTCATGTCTCTAGAGCTTAAGAGACCTGATAAGTATCTTCTTAATGACCTCCCAAAATATTAAAACTTATAAATTTCATTGTTCCCCAAAGACAAATGGTTTATTTTTTGAAAAAATATTAAAAAATTGAGGACTATGGGAAAGTGTTGTTAGAAAACCCACCTGTAAAGGTATCATGTGTTTCTACTACTGATCCAATGGAAGAAAAAGAGGGATAAAACATTGTTATCATAGGTGTGTACAATTTAAACTTTGTATGAGTAGAAAAATTATTCACTAAACTCATTTTATACTCCAATAACATTTCAAACAACCATAAATTTTGAAATCCACTTTCTCTTTGGAAAACCTAACTACATCAGCATTATATTCCTCCAATTTTCAGTCATCTAAAAACAATGTATATAGATGGTAATGAAGAAAACGTATCATGATGAACCTATAAAAAGTAAATAAATGTCCTTTAATATCATATAATTTCTTTATTTAGTCCCAAAACCTTAGGCTCTACCCCAATTAATAGTACGGTAGGAGTTAACACATGAGAAAATGTTCTGATCAGATTAAGAATTTATCTTTGGTTTCATTAATATAATTATCTTAATGGTTCCTATATCATATGATTAATACCAATATGAAACCACGTTCACATCACTAGAATGTTAATAAGAGGAGGATCCTGGAAGGTATGAGGATACATGTGAAGATGTAGTTGCAGCAGAAATCAATACTCTAGTCATATCCTTATTCCAACTGTCTTTGCTACAGAAACTCATGGGATTGTCCCCCAGTGAGCCCAGTAGGTGATGGAATATTCCCCCAACTAGAATAGGTATCTCCCTACCCTAATAATATTATAATATTTATTGAAGGTTATATAATTATCTAATTAACCTCGATGAGAAGGAAAACCAATTTAGAATAACCACCCAAGGATATGAGGGCCTTTAACATCAGTTCCAATAGTGGATATAACTACATAAATTATTTTAATGATTGTGGAAGATAATCCTGATGTAGGATAACACATAACATTATACCATTAGTAATAAATTATAACGTAACTGGCTAGGGATTCAAACAATTTATCGACCATGGATGCTCTAATTATACTCAAAGACCATTGGGAAGTACCAATAATTTTTAACTCTAAAAAGATTGAAGATGAGGTTTCTAATGATGATGTATACCAGGTAGGGGTTTATCCTATATAATTCAATAATATCATATCTTTTATGAAGTAGTGAAAACATTACACCCTACAGGGAAACATTAGACCCTTTTTTTCTCTATATGGATAAAAGAAATTCTATCAAATTGGGTTTCACTGGTAATGTCTTTTGGATCATCATTATTACTATTTGAACACTTCATCATCTGCTTTATAGGAAAGCCCACATTTCCCATTCCACTATGATTCTATAAGGTTATGAAATTATTGATAAAATTGCTCTCAACAAAATCAATTCTGGTGATCTATTTGGGGACCTCATATTACACTCATATTCTCTTATTGTTTGGAAGTATATGAAATTTAATGTTATTTGATGAAGGTGTTTGTTTCAAAATCATGTGGAAGTACCCTTTACATTACACCAATGTATCAAATATTTTATTGATGGTAAATTTCTGAAATCAATGGTGATAATCCCTTACTCATATCCTTTGAATCATAATATATTGATGAGGGATTGTACCAATTATGAGGGAAGGAACCCATTACTGAAGGTTTCACTAGAGTCACTACCATTAATTGTCTAAAAACCTACTAGGAAAATCCAATAAAATAAATCAATGTATATTATATGTTCTCCATTAATGAAATCAAATATATGGACTAAAATTTATGTGTTTATTCAACAACCTTCATGATATCAGTCATGAAAACTGAACATGGAAGTGTGGAAAAGGTCATTTACTCTCCAGGTAGTGGTAAAATATTTGATGAAAATGCCCACATTCCTACTCTGAGAATCAAAATATCACTACAACATCTTCTGAATCAAAAATAATTTCATTTCAACAATATAGGGTGACGATACTCTTCTTATGTCTCTCTTCTTCCCTCTAGAGATCCAAAGAAACCCCACATCATCATTTGGAATAGAGAAAGCTACTTCTTCTTATATATGTCAAAATGTTTATTCCTCTACTAAGTCTGTAATATTTAATTCATCACCTAATTTATAACTAACCACCCATGAAATACATGGATATTATATCAATTTTTATGAACACACATTATAAAATTAGATGCCCAAAGAACATATTAATTTAGTTCATTTAGAAACATACAAACATATACACTAGTACATAAGTGATTTAAATTAAATCCCACTCATATCTTATAGAATATAATATTTTATAGACACATAGATCATAATACATATCATTATTACCTGGTGGAAGGGAAACAATAGAAATGGGAGAGCTTAGTTGCTCAGTAAGGGTAAATAATGGAGTCATATAAATATAATCATGAGTGTAAGGGTATGATTACAAAATAATGAAAATAGAACATCATAATTTGTGTATTATTGACTATAAATTGGAATCATGGATCAAATATTGGCATATCAGAAGACATGAATCATATTGAAATATAGAACATAATATATGAAATTATAACTTGGGAATAAGAAGTACAATTTATATGAGACACACAGGCATATGAAAGGATGTCTATATAAGTAAATATATTAATTGAAATTCCATATTAGTAGTGTTAGTTAACTCCACATATCATTTTGGTAGTAATAGTTTACTCCCATGACCATCTTAGTAGTAAAGGTTCACTCCCAAGACCTTCTTAGCGGAAACATTCTTTTATGGAGTTGACTTCCCTCCTCGTTCCAGTCATGTATATATAATGAGATATAAATATTAACCCAATTCATTATTAGGAGATATAGGTTCCACCAATTTCATAATGATATCATATATATGTATTCCACAAGAAAATAATTTAATCATCATATCAAAACTCATGAAATGAAATTAGTAACATAAACATCATTCCATCATAACATAACCCATAGAAAAGAAATGGGTTTCATAAATATCATTCCATCATAAAAATAAACCATTCTATAATTGATTCATATCCCCAATAAAAAATAAGAATCATAAAAAAAATTAAATAGAAAATAATTATGTGAGATCATTGGAAAGAAATCATTTGGAAACTATATTTTTTTCTTTTTAAAAGTTTTCTTTTATTAAAAAGATGTTAAATTTTGAAAGAAAATTTTTCCTTTCAAGATAAACTACTCTGATTTTAATTTAATCTTCAAATAATTAAGGCATCATGAGTGTGACAATTCAATTCATTTCATATAAGTTAAGAAAAACATTAATTTCATATTTTCCCTGAAAATGTCAAAAAGATCATCTTTTTTATATGAAAAAAAGATTCTTTCCAAACCTTATTGTAAAAAGTAAAAAATGGTTAAAATGACATAAATAATCAATAATAGAATAGGAAAAAAAAATTTCAAAACATTTTTAGAAAATAATGACATGAGAGATAAATATTCTCCAATACAGACTTGAAATGAAATAATCCAAAATATTGATGAGATTGTTAAATAAATACTCATTTATTTATAATTTGTAGAATTGTATGACCCATGAAATAAATAAAATTATATAGATATGAAAATACCATAATATACTTGATAATACTCTTAAAATACATTCATGGGATGTATATACACCACATATAATATGTTAGTAGTGTATAATGCATGAGTCCCATAGAAATAAAAGTGATACATAAATCCCATACCTTAATTGTTGATTTCCTTCGCACACATTAAAACCTCCTATATAATAAATATAATTTTATGTTAAATTTAAAATGGAATCATTTTCATATATCTCCCATATATTATTTAATTATTTCTCAACATTACCCATTATTTAATAATTTCTTTTTAATTTTCTTCTTTGGTTAATATTGTCTTTGTTTTTCATTCATGTTTTTACTTTTTCCTTTGATATTCTAACATAGATCATGATTTAATCATATTCAAATTGATAAAAATTATATAAAAATGATATATAGATATAGATATATTAATTATATATGTATTCACATTGATTCATCAAAATATAGTGATTAAAAATAAAATACACTATTTATGGAGTCGGTAGGCCGTTTGTATGCATGAGTGATGATTTCATTTTCCTGTCAATTTAAAATAAAGTAAATGAGATGATATATTATCATTAAAGAATAATTTTTATGTCATATAAAACATAATATTAATATAATTAATTTTTCTTATATTCTATGTTAAATATCGGTGAATAATTAATCACATCACATCATGGAGACGATAAGACATACAAACTCACGAGAGACATTATTATATTACCAAAATATTAAATGGGTGGTAAAAAGATAAAGATATAATATTAATTAAAAAAGTATAATTATATTATAAATATCATATATAAATATTAAATCCTTCATTATTATTATTCAGAAAATATGGTGATTTAAAATTAATTGTCTCAGAATGTGGAGATGTTATGTCATTCATACGCACAAGAATTACACTCATTTTTTGTGGGAAAGAATTTGTATACTAGTGTGTTCATAATCATATTAAAATTTAATAATATTTAGGTTAATGAAGTTATTATTTAGAGATATATACCATTAAATTATAGGAGGTATATAATAGAATACATTGATAATGATCGGTTTGAGAGATTAACTCTTCTTTGGAATGATTTTAGTAGACTGCCTCTAAATGAATATAGAGTCGGTCCTGGTGGATGACCATAACATATCTAATGTGTCTATTGAATTTGTGAATGGATACTTTTAGGAATTTTTCATGTTATAAGGCTCAATGAGAATTGAGTGAGTTAGGGAGGATGTTCCCTTCTATAATTCAAGTGAGGGAGAACTTAAGAAATTTATACAAATATTAAATTATAATAAATTAAATATCAATAAAAATTCCACTAAAAATGGATTCGAAAATAAGGTTAGATAATTTTTAAATATCAACAATAAATAAGTTTTTTTTAACAAAATAAGGTTATTTTAAACGTTATCTTTTTTATTAACCCATAGTGAACGTATTTTAATTTTAACTCTACCAAAATGTTTTTAATGTTTTGAGAATGTATTTTTTACATATAAAGTGTCAATTAGACCATAAATGGAAAATATACGATTTTTAGACCATATATCAAAGATTTTCCTTATTTTTTATTTTTTTTGGTTTTTATGTAATTTAGTAATTTACTATTTTAATAAAATATCATCAGTGTCATTTTTGTAACTATTTATTATTTTTCTTTTTAATTTTATCATAAAAATGACATATCTACAAACCAATTATATTATCACTAACATATAATTTTCAACCATAATTTATTATCAAATTAATTATATTATATTATATTTATTTTAATATTTTTAATAACATTTATTTGGTATTTCCATTAATTAAACAATTATTTAATTATAATTGTATAACCCTTTATGGTACTTATTTATTTCTTAAAAATATTAAATAAATTAAAATGGTAAAAAAAATTCAAATGGAAAGTTATAGTTGAATGTTTCTTTTGTATAGACCAATATTAAAAATGATATATTTATTTAAAATATGAGAATGATATATTTAAAATTTCTTTAAATAAAATATAATAAATTTATTTACTCTCATTCAATTGTTTTTAAATGTTATATTTTCAAAAAAATGATTTTTTTGGTCAAAATCCAACTATCCAATGAAATTATGCCAAGTGTTATGGTAATTTTATACCATTTAGAATATTAATTTTTCCCTTAACTACCTTGAATACCCTTTACTTTTTTAATAAAAAATTACTAAAGTAACTATTCTTATTGCCCAAAAATATAGAAACCTATATACATAATTTAGACCCTATGATTATAAATATGGAATCCATTTTTTAAAATTCAAAAAATACAAGTTTCAATAATTTATTTTAAATTAACCCTATTGATGTGGCGAGAAAATATGTTATTAATGTTAAAAGATGAAAATGGTTAAAACATTTTCATATCAAAATTCTATGTAAAATATATTACAATGGAAAAAAGTAGATTAAATGATAAAAAACAATCTAATTATAATTTAATATTAATAAAAAAATTTAATTTAAAACTATAAATTATTCTGATGAAAAAAATTTGTTAAAATTAAATTTATTATTTTTTACTATTCATCAAATAATGAAATTTATCAATAAATTCAACCAAAGTAAATATTTATATTCTAGTTTAATATAAGAATAATATTTATCAAATATAATATATCAATGTTTCAAAAAAATGTATTTAAATTGTGTTCTCTATTAAAATATGATAAAAATACCATTTTGAAAAATATTGGTTTTTGTTCATAAAATTGGCTTCGTTCTTATCTTATGCCTATAAAATCTAATGAACGAATAAAAAAATATATAATTAAATATATAAGATATTTATAATTAATATCATTCAGTAATTATAACTAATTTAATTTATTAAGAAATTTTAAATTTCGGAGCATAAAAATAAAACCATTTCATTTATAATCAATTGGTACATATTTTCATTTCTAATTAATTGGTAAATAATAAATTCAAATTATAAAAATTATGTTTTTATAAGTAATTTAATAAAATTTATAACCACTAATTTAATATATATGTTATATCTTATTATAGAAAATAGTAATAAATAAATAATATATTATTGTGATGTAAAACGTAGTATTCTGTGTAATTCAAGTAATCAAAAGTACTAGCCATTGTTTAACAGAATACAAGAATAGTGTTGTATATTCCACAAGATTATATAACTGTTTCATGTTGAGTAATATTTACTTGGTGTATATTATAATTCAACACAAACATAGTTGTTTTCGTATAATTATTGCTACTTTCAAGTATTGTGTGAAATAAGAAAAATCGATAATATTATTTTAATTATAAAAATATATATCACGAAATTTTGAGTATTTAAAATCTACCATAGTTAAAATTAATTTCTCCCTCAAAATTAAACTAGCTTTTAAATGGATTGACATATTAATGTTCCTTTTATATAAACCCACCTCATAAAAATGAATACTAAATCTTCCTTTTAAAAATGAATTTTTAAAACATAACGGTTTCCCAAAGTAACTCCTAACTAGGTTTCCATATAGGATAGAATAGGTGGGAATTTAAATCCTAGACATGGATGATAAATCTCTCTATCTCGTTCTTAGGGATACTGATAGAGATCACAATAAGGAGAAATTTACCAATCCAAAAGTAAGAAATCTTTTATAATTTAAAGGACCATTTCATTCATCAAAAATGAAGGTACTAGATTAACATTTTAGGTTTCAAGATGCATTATATATATTTTAATAGTTTTCATATGAAAAAAATACATACTTGATTTCAGTAAAATATTAATTTTTATTATACCTTGATCAATTTCACATCATCTCTTATTCCAAGAAATGAAATTGAATTTTTCATTCCTGAAGAATTCACTGATCATGAGATCCATAAATAGAATTATAGGTCATCACATCAATAATTATCTCAACAAAATGGTTATAATAAGTTATCAAATATGAATAAATCCACCTATGGTGAGATAATAATTCAATATCACTA
The DNA here is from genome assembly GCA_963277665.1 of Viscum album. NCBI lineage: Eukaryota > Viridiplantae > Streptophyta > Magnoliopsida > Santalales > Viscaceae > Viscum > Viscum album. Next base: position 135,601,201 of record OY728161.1, on the reverse strand, counting down.
CCATCATTATAATTTTATCAAAAAATTTCCATAAATGGATAACCTTACATGCCATTTAAAAGTTGTAAATCCAAAACTTGTGAAAGAAGTCTGCAAAATCATTATAATGTTTATCTCCAATATATAAAAAGGTGGATCTATGTTTTTCACATTACAAACATGTGAATACATTCATTTTGTATTCACTTGATTCATTGTAATAACCTGAATTACGAAACATTCTTATTGAAAACATGCATATTATTATATATTAATGTTTACTGGATGTATTCCTTGTGTCAGAAAATTAGTAAATGTCATCCATTACAGCCTAAATGACTTTCTAAATATCCATTAATTAGTAAAATTATATACTTACCCTCAAATTTAATTATTAATATCCAACATATCATTATTAAAATATCATTTTCTCAATATCACGAAGATATTATGGGATATCCTTACATAAAGCATGTGTTTTCTAAAAATATCACCATATTACCTCGATCACTATTCATGGCGACCAGTACCATTTATCTAATGATCTTAAATACTTATGGAATCCTATAGTGGACCAATACATAGATTCTAAATTATTCCATAATTCCATAAAAGTATTTCTATAGCATTATTCTTAAATTATATTGATACTTAATCATTTCACAACGTCATTTTCATACTCCACCTTGCTAATAGTTATCCAATGAGATGTACATTTGTCCTATATATTAAGAGGTTTCTAATTTAGGTCATCATCACATGCCCTTCGGTTTAGGTACTAGTTGTAATAATTCTAATTCTCCTCAAACTTGTTACATTGAAGCAGGTGATGTTCATTATGTGCGGATTTCTCTCAATTTTCATTGTAATCTAACTTCATGTCATCAAATCAGAAATAAAATACCCGATGGCCTTAATTTCTACACTTCATAAAATTATTAGACCCATTAATACAATTTCATCCATGATTATTCCCACACATAGAGCATAATTTTATGATCATCTTCTTCTCTATATGGTTTTTAGATTTTATTTTAAACAACATATTCCTCATCTTGGGAAACCCTTGATATTCATACATAGCTCCAACCTCCATTTCCATATTCATTTCACAACACACTATATAATTCTTGATAAAAATTTCTCTTATGGTTAACTCCCTTCATAGATATGAATTTAATCCAATAAACATTCAAATTTACCTTCTTGTTGGATGAAAATTCTAGAACCATAGCCCATAAGTCTTGTAAACTTTTCATCATAGGTACCAAGGGATTTATTATCCTATTTTCTATGCTCAGGGAAATTTATTTTCTCTTATTCTACACAATATAATTTGGAATTACATATTACAAAATGACCCATATAACTCTTAACATTCAATATATTCACTTTATTCTAGTTCCATCACATTTTTAATATGTTTCAGCCACTGATCGGATTCACCTTCCATGAGATAAATATAGAGAACTAATTTTTCATGTTCCAAACACAAAAGGATTGAAAATATATATTTATTGATACTGATCTATTATTCCAAAAATAAGTGGATTTGAAGACCCACTAAAATAAGTTGGATGTTACTTCATGAAATACTCCCTATAATTTTTTTCCCTCATCTTCTCATTTAAACGTTTAGTATGATTCATTGATTATGTGATTATAAAAAGAGGATTTTAATTCCATCCCCAATAACATTTGGTTTTTAGGAGAAAAATTATTTCACATTCCATTTCATTCATACTTAACATGGTTTCTTCAGGATACAACTATTTCCTAAAACCAAAAACATAGAGTGAGAAATATTTATCACAGTGAGGAACACCAAAATCATGAAAAATATCTTATAGGATATCTAAATTTTGACATCTTCTTTTATCTATGACACCTTTGGTTCATCCTAGGTTAGGGATATCCAAATTATATATAAATAAATCATGATGGTCCACGAATATTTTCCGAATTCCCTAAAACATCATCATGGTAGTGTCAAATATGTGTGCGGTGGAGACCATTATCATGTACCAAGTCTCTCTTGGGTCATGATCAACATAGTTTTTCAGATTTGTTACCACTATGTAAATTTTCTAAAGATCCATATCCACTTTAAGTAACAAGACATGGTTTTGTTACTATGAAACCACTCACTCTAACCTTTACCAAAAGTCTATGCCATTTTCCTTAACCTTTAATGTATCCTTTGACATGTACCTAGGGTTCTCACAAATGATTTCTCATACTAGTTTCCAAAGTATGATTAAAACATATTCATTGATACCAACTATAAGAACCTCGGATTTACATACATAGATATTAAATCAATTTTGAGGAATATATAATACATTACACATATATATGACCAATGATCATATTTTTTTGGTTCCTTTAGAAACATGTAAACATAAAAAGTGGTAAATAATTTTTCTATAATATCTCTCACCGTGTTCTTCATGACTAGAACCATTCTTAGATAGATCAAACATAATACATGTCTTTATAACATGGGGAAGAGAAAAAAGGGGAGATATTAGAAGCTCAGTAAGGGTAAATATTGGGTACATGTTTATAAGGAAATGAGAATAATTGAATGAGAACAAGACCATTCGAATAGAATATCATACCCTATGTATCAATGATCATAAATAAGAATCATGGGATAAATATATGAAGTTAATAAAACATAAATGATAATGAAATAAATAACTTAATCAATGAAATCATAATATAGGAATAAGGCAAGGAATTTTTGGTTGACACGTAAGAATATAAAATGTCTTTTATGGTAGTCAACGAATCACTTCCAGAACCAAATTAGTAATATGAGTTCACTCCCAATTTCTTCATGGTATTCATTGTTTACTCACATGATTTTTTCTAGTCAGGGATCACTTAAATGACCATCTTAGCAAAAAATTTCCATTACTAAACTGAGTTACCTCCCCATTCAAGAAATGAATATCTCATAAGATATAAATAATTAACCAAAGAATTGGTGGGCGATAAAGGCCCCATCCATCTCATAATAAAATGATATATATGTTTTCTTTAAGATGATAAATCTTCACCATATCAGAACACATGTAATAAAATGAGTTTCACAAACCTAATTCCATAATAACATAACCCATATAAAACAATTTTGTTTCATAAATATAATTCCATCCTAAAAACATACCATTATTATAATTTAATCATATACATAGTAAAAAAATGTAATATAAAAAAATGATATCTTAGATGGAAAATAATTTTGAGGGATCAATTGAAAACTAATCTTGGGTAAAATATTCTCCCTACTTTGGAAGCATATTCATTTATTGAAATGATACACAGTTTTGAAAGAAACTTGTAATATTTTAATGTAAGCTTCAAATCATTAAGTAAAAATGATAGCAAGAAATTCCTTTCATGTGGTATGAGTTACGAAAAACATTCCTTTCATGCGTTTTCAATAAAATTTATAAATATCCTCATTTGGAAAATGAAAATATGATTCCATTAAAACCATGTAGAAAAAAGTAAAAATGGTAAAAAAAATGTCTTTAAACAACCATATGATAATAGTAAAAAATTTAAAAACATTTTTATAAATCAGGGACATGAATGATAAATATACCCCAACAAATACTTAAAATTAATCAATACAATATATTGATGAGATTTTAAAATAAATACTATTTCTTTGTAAAGAGTAGAATTGTATGCCCCTTGAAATGAAGAAAATTATATTGATATGAAAATAAAATAATCATCTAGATAAGAATAAAAAAATTAATGGTTATTATATAAATAACATATAAGAAATAAGTAGGGTATAAGGCATGTGTCCCACAAAAATTAAAGGGACACATAAATCTCTTAACGTAAATCAAGAATTCATTCACACAAGTTAAAACATCCTATATAATAAATATTTGTTTATTAAAAATAATAAAATTAAATAATAATCACATATATAAATTCCATATATTATTTAATTATTAATTAATATTACCCATTATTTTATAATTCCTTGTTAATGTTACGCTTCAGGTAAGATCTACTTTGTTTTTCTTTCATGATTTCACTTTTTATCCTTGGTCTGCAAAAATATATCATTATATAATCATCTCAAGAATGATAAACATTAAATAAATATCATATTTATATTAATTATATATGTTTTCATTGTGATTCATAAAATATATATATTGAATATAAAGACGATAGGTCGTACGAACACATAAATGATGTTTTCATTTTCTTATCCAGTTTAAAAAAGGAAATTATATTATATATTATCATTATAGAATAATTATTTTTCATATATAACATATATATTCTTAAAATTAATCATTATTTTCTTCCATGTGAATTATAGGTGAATAACAAATCAAATTACACCGTGAAGATTGTAATCCATATTAACACATGAGCATTGTTATCGTTTTCCCAAAATATTAGATGGATGGTAAAAAGGAAAAATTGATTTTATAATTCCATAAGTATAATTATCTCATTAATATTAAATATAAATATTAAACCCATAATTATTATCACTCATAAAATATGGTGAATGATTCAGAATTTGAATACCTATATGAAGATAGTAAGTCGTGTGTACAGACGAGCTATACATTCACTTTTTTATTAATGGGAAAGTGGATATATAATGAGTTATTCATTATCAGAATAGAATTTCATAATATTTATGATTGTTAAGTAATTATTTTATGATATATTTTATATATTTAGAGTAGGTATAGAAGAGTATAAAATGAGAATGATCGGACAAAACAAATACCTCTTCTTCAGAACGACTCCTTTATATCTCCTCTAAACAACACTTGAGTTGGTCCATTTGGAATAACCTAACCTCTATAATGCGTCAAGGGATGTGTCAAAGGTTAATGTGTTGGGGTTGGTTGATCTAAATTTTTCAATGGTAATTGAATAAGTGAGGTATGAGGGGAAGTTTAAAAACTGAGGTTGGGTTACTTTTGGAATTTCTAGAAATATTATTTAATAATAAATTACATATCAATAAATATAACTCCAAATAGATAAGGATTTAAAGATAACTTGAGATAATATTATAATATCACCAAAAAAATAATTTTAATATAGTTTTTTTGTAATTTTATTCCATAAATTTATTATTAACACTTAGTTAAGGTAATATAATTTTAACTTTACTAACAATGATTATAGTGTTATGAAAATATAATAATTACTTATAAATTGTAAATTGTAAAATAAGTTGTTAATTTATGATATTTTTTACCATGTCCCATCTCATTGTCCATAAAATAATTTATGTTTTTAAAATAATTGAATAGAATATTAGTTTCATGAAATATCAATAGTTTCAATTTTGACAATATTCATTATATTTATTTATGAAAATGTTATAAAAACATGATATATTCAAAAAAAACAGCATTAAATCATAAGTAACATGTCAAATTCAACCATAAAATTCGTGTAGGTCATTAATCATATCAATTTATATTTATTTTAATATAATGAATATCATTTACTTCGTGTTTTTATTTATTAACTAATTAATGCATTATCGTTGTATAAACCTTTAAGATATTTACTTATTTCCTAAATTTAATAATAAAATATGATTATAATGAATTACATTATATTATTCAAATCACTATTAATTATCAAATTTATCATCTATATTACCCTGTATTGAAAATGATATAGTTATTAGAAATATGAGTATATCATCTTTAACTTTTAATTAAATAAAATAAAATAAATTTATTACTCTCATTAAAGTTTCATAATGATGTAATAAGTTTATCAAAATTATGATCTTGGTTCAAACCAACTTATCCTATTTAATTAGGACAATTTTATGTGTACTTTACTATTGTTTATAATACTATATTTTACCCTGAATTCCCCAATTTTCTTTTTACCCTGTTAATAAAAAATAAATATACAATTCATAATTTTAAAAAATAAAATAAGAATGTTTAGAAAATTTCGACCATCTAATTATTAATATGTAATCGATATTTTAAATTTCCAAATAGAGATTATTTGGTATTTTTACATAAAATTAATCATGTTAATGGTGTGAAAAAATGGGTTATAAAATTTAAAATATGCAAAATATTGAAACATTTTCATACATAAATTCAATGTAAAATTAATTTGAAAAACATAAATTAGATTAAATAATAATAATTTGATCTAATTATATATTAAAACCAGTAAAAAATATAATTTAACATTATAAATTATTTCAACGATTTTTTTTAAATTAAAATTTAATATTTTTTACTACTCATAAAAACATGAATATTATCAAAAATTTACTAAATTATCACAAAAGATAATTTTATAATATTCTTTAAAATAAGATGTTCATTTTGTTTAAATAAAATAAATAAAAGTTTCAAAAATTGGATTTAAATTTGGTTCTCGAATAAAATGTTTTAAAATTATTCTTTGGAAAAATATAGGTTTTTATGCATAAAATTGGGTTTTTTCCTTATTCTTATAAAATATATTGAATTTGTAAAAAAATTATTTGATTAAATATAAAAAAATATATCTTTTATTAATATCATTCACTAATTTTAACTAATTTAATTTGGTAAGACAAAACAACTTAAGGATCATAAAAACAAAACTATTTCATTTGTAATAAACTAGTATATATTTTTTATAAATAATTAATAATCAATGAATTCTTATAATAATCCTTATATTTTTATATTTATTTTAATTCAGTTTAAGCCACAAATTTAATGCATATGTTTTATGTTAATGTTTTAAATAAAAATATTTTAACAAATTACAATTGTTTTGAAAAATTTAGTATTGCATGTAACACATGATATCAAAAAAAAATCACCATTGTGAAACACAATACAAACATATAATTCTCTATAATTCAAGAAAATATATGTGTTTCATGTAGCATAATATTAACTTGGTTTTTCATATAACTGAATCCAAAAAATTTGTTTTATATAATAAAATCTATATTTAGTAGTCTATTAAATATAATATATCAAAAAAATTAAATTAACTATAAAAAAATTAGGATAATATTATGGTGTTGAATACTTCCCCAAATATTAATGAATAATGTGAGAAGGAATTTTAATTAATATTGAATGAGGAAGAGTAAATCAAGAGTAAATTAGTGATTCCATTAGAGCATTTGAGGAGGGTGTCTCTACCCCCTTCGATGATCATAAAAAAGTCAATATGTGTACAAAAGAGGACCCACAATCTATGCTGATCAGTGAAACCATGTATTATGAATAAAATCTGGCATAAAGATGCTTTATGAAGTATCAGTATGATGTGTTATCCTTGTATTTCACAACAAAGAGAGGGATCAATCTCGAGGTTTCCACTCACAACTTGGTCTTTCTAGAAACCCTCCAGGGATGAAAACATATAGCTTGGAGGAAGAACCCAACTCACAAATCCAAAATTGTGGATAAATTAGAAAATATGATATTTTCTAATTTAATTCTTGAATTATATTATCCAAATGGTTAGTTGATATAGTTCTAGTAATTATGTAGATAAGGACAATCAAGGTCTGTATCAACTTTATATGTCTCAACTGACTCTACCGGAAAGATGAATTCTCTATTCTGATTACGAAACTTCTGATCGATGTAATAAATGACTATTAAGACCTATATTTCTTGTATGTCTATTCTGAGTATAAAAAATTAATATCCTTATATGATAAAAAATCAATTTCCTTCAGTCCCCCTATTTATTATTTTTCTACTGGGTGATTCCCTTTGGCTTGAAGAATATTAACACTACATACAAGCATCGAATGCATCGCATCATCAATCCAATTTTTGATAATCTATTGAATGTTAAGTCAAGATCTGGTGGATAAATCATGGTAAAATTATGACGAAATAGATGATCTTGATACTATATTCAACAAAATGTGATAGCATTTCCTGAATATGAACCACATTAAATACACTTTTGGAGCTACCTTAAGAATCCATCTTAGCATATTGATATTCAATTGTGTCATAGAATTTGACTGTAAGAATAAAATGAATATGTATAACATGAAACAACATTAAAACCTCAAAAATTTAGGGTATTATAATGGAAACTTTACTATAGATAGTTCTTTATATAAAACATTGTACATATGTGTTTTCCCTTAACTAGGTTAATGAAAATGCGGGTCACATATCATTGAACATTGATTGTCAAGAAGCATTTGATATTCTCATGAAATATAATATGAGTCCACTAATGTTAATCTCATATATTAGGAGGAAACTTCTCATTCTGTATGTGAAATCCCAATAATTATCACTGGGTACTTTTATCACATAATATAACGATGATAGAATTTAAAATATCCTTTATTTTCATAGTCATACCATTATCAATTATGAGAGTTGTCATTCTGCTATTAAAAAAGAACTATATGGAATTAATAATCATTGTTTGGAACATGAGGAATTTCATTCTTCACTATGAGGTCTATTTGGTCTCTGAAAACAAACCACTTAAATTAATTCTCATTTTTCATATGTATAATTGATGTTTTTCTTAGTGTAATGCTATCTTGTAGCATTTTTACATTCATGTAGTGGTCTATAAAGAACTAAAGGGCTACAATTTGGCAGATTTACTTGGGGTGAATCCATCTACAAAAATATTTTTTTTAATTATTAAATTGTCTGATCAAGAGAACTTATATATTCATGATGTCCCATAGACATAGGAAATGTTTTTTTGATGGTGTATCCAAAAAATGAATAGGGAAGTGAGTGGAAGACCCCAAGATCTACGAGGATAGGTTGGGAGTCATGGTTTTCTCTCTAGTAGAGGTTGTCAATCCTTACACTTATCAATTTCTAGAAGTTTGTAAAATCAATGTTTTCTAATATGTGTACCTCATCGTTGGGATAGAACATTAATTTATAATTACAATGGATAATTTTAAGGTGAAAGGTTATTCATAGTTTGTAATCATGTAGAGAAACACCTTTTATGTGATCAAAAATGTATTTTTAATTCCCCTTCTTGGATATGTTCAACGGATAATGGAATAATTACTCTAATACCCTATATTGAATCACATCCATTGATGTTATAATTCCTATGAATATTCAGTGGTGAATTAATTTATGGTATTGAAACATCCATATTGGGATGAAACAGACCACAACATTGCGCACTACCAAAGCGAGTCTCCATTTTTTTGTTGACATGGAAGAGATAAATTAGGTTAACTCCATCCCAAACCCTAATGTTTCTAAAAATAGTTAGATGATTCTTATTTTTGTAATAACTTCAAAAAGGATTGATCTTATCACAAAAATATTTGATAGGGAATACCTAATGATGAGAATCCAACATTACTCTTTATGAAATCCCAAATCACTGTAATGTACTCTAAAATGGGGTTTCGATGGATTCATTTTATAGTATATTGATATAGAGGATAATATTATTCATGAAATATGTTTATATGAGATAATATAGTGCACAATAGTCATGGTTCAGGATATTTCATAAGACCCAGAGGCGTGGATATTTATGGCCTTTAATGAGACATGATTACAAAAAAACACAAAAAAGTGAAATCCCATCCATGTGCACACAAACTTCACCCATAATCGACCAGTGATTCTACACACTTCCAAATACTCATGGAAATTTTACATATGGGTAATGGATTTTTTATTATATTATATTACATCTATATCCAAACAACTAAAATACATTCTCACTGCTAATGAATTCTTCTTCAAATGGACTGAAACAATACCACTCTAATAATTTAAGTCCAAACACATTTTTCAGATTTAATAAAGGCCATTTCATCACTAAATTTGTATTATCTCAAATTATAATGATGTAAAATGGAACCAATTTATGTTTTTCTATGTGGGGGATGTTTTTTAGGATTATTATTTAAAATACAACCATTCATATTACTATCATGCAGCAGCTCATGCACATATAGATGCCTTCAATGAGAGCATATCAAATGTACTCCAGAAGAATGTGGATAAAGATAAAAATTCATGGCCTAAAAATCCCTTGCTTTACTTTTTTGGATTACCAAACTATAACCCTAATAGCCACACATGTGACCTTATATTTATTAGTATATGGGACTGAAGAAGTCATACCAATTGAAGTTATATTTCCCTCCCTTCACATTTCCAAATGTGATAAACTATTTATTGAAAATAAAAAAAAATGATTGGTTTTTTATATTGAATTTACATAAATAGGATTCCTATATTTCATTATAAGAGTTCAACCAAAATTAGATAGCATGTTTTTTACACAAAATTTCACCTTAACTCATTCCTCCAATGAGAACTAGTAGTAGTCCTTAGAACCTTGATGATACTATGGAGAAAACAACCAAATATTGAAAAAAAATTTTGGGATGCTATAACACAATGAAGGACCACTATAATGGATTTTATTCAATGATATTGGTAGATTCTAAGAATATTAAAACCCCTACCAATGTAAGATTTCCTAGGAATTAATTTGTTCAAACATTATGTAATGGTTTGAGATGCATGACCTCTAAAAACCACCATATCATCATTATCTCACGTAAATAAACATCATGAAAAATGATTATGAACATAATACCATAAAATGAACACCATATAATACCCATCACATAAAGATAAACTACATGGAAAATGCTCATATATTCATGACCTTAAAAGGAAGGCCAAATGGTCTTAGTCATACTTCCAAAAAGTAAAAGACACTATAGTATGAGCTGTAAGAGTTTAAACAACATAGATTGATACCCTAATCCTAAGAGGTTTAACTATATAAAAATATCCTTTCCACGTGACTTAAACTGCACAGTTGAAATCCTCAATACATTATGTAAAACTACAGAACAATTTTGTCTAAACTTGAGTGGATAGAAATCGTTGGTGCTGGTTTCCCACCACCCCTCCATACAAAACTATGTGTGGATTGGTTATCATATCAATGGGATACATAGTGACACCTATTCCTTAAATCCCAGGCCCATCTAAGAAGTAAATAAAATACCCACTCTACCACATATAAATAAATATCTATGTATGGAACATTGCAATCCATGGCCATTTCTAGTTCAAATTCGTAGTCTTTCTAAAAAAATTTACTCTACACACCATATCCCATTTCTTTGTCAATTTCCTATCTCCTTAAGATGTATCTATCCATCTATGATAGAATTTCTAATTCCTACCTAAACCATTGTTTTGATAATTCTTTAATATTCCCCATTTTGGCTTGGCATAAGGTCCTCACAAAAGTTTATTTAAACCAGAGCACAATTTGTTTCGACTACCCATTGATTCTCCTAATTTATGTATTTTATAAGTGTTTAGAAAAATAAATTTCAACTATAGGGGAATTCTTCCATGGGATAAACCTATTCCACCTCAATATTTCCCTATAAAACTAATTCTCAAAACCTCTTTTCAACAATGTCTGTGGTCAGTCCATGTGTTCTTAACCTATTTACCATCTTTTTATACAATAACCCCCATGATCATGGGCCAAAATTTCATGATTCATGTATGATGTATGTGGGACATCCTTGGTCTTGTAAGACTTATATCACTCCTTGATTCCTTGATTTTTTTTCTAATACATATTAAGTAAAACTAAAAAACAACCATGTCATCTTATTTAGATGATGTCAAAATATACAACAACTTATTCAGTGCATGAGGTTAAAATTTAGTCTTACTCTATGTACCAAGAACAGGATGCCTTGGGAAACAAGATGAGGAATCCTCATATAAAAAACATGGTATTCCTCTGATAAGATGATTCTATAAATTCATGTATACATTTTTTGGGGATCTATGACTTGTTTTTTATTTTGGGTAACCTTCATCCTTGAAACATGATGATAAAATATGTGTCCTCCAAGAACTATGTATGGCTTGATTCTCATTCCAATTATATATATAGTGATTCATAGATCCTGTAGCCTAGTCCTATAACCGCAAGATCCAAATTCCCCTATCCATTATTGAAATCATCTCTGTATAGTAAATGAAAAATTTACCACAACATTTTTATCAACCTAGTAATAGATCATGTTTTCTTAAGAGTTTTTTAAGTATTCCCCATATGACCGATGATTATTAGTTAATTTCAAGGTTAGTATAGTCCTAAATAAAAAAAACTTATAGGCACACTAAACACCCTTGAAACATGATGTCAAATTGAATCGTTGATATCTATTGAATGAAATAAATCCCAGAACTACATGTTTTTTGATTCATAATTTGATGAGAAATGTAGTGACACCCAAATCCTGCATCATGGACCATCTGATATAAATTATAAAATTCCCCCAATCTCATATTTCTGATCTAGATCTTCATGAGAGATTCTATTAATAGTTCTAATACCATTCATGAGCTCATATTCAAAATAAAAAAAGGGATTATTTCTTCAAATAAGAATATAATTATTTTGGGTAATATTTTCTAGAAATACATATGTATTGATTCTATATTTAACAAGATATATAGTGATTCCCAAATCCAATTTCATGGGCACAACTGTAAAAAAAATACCCCATCCCAAGATATATTTTATAATAATACAGGAAACATTTCTCCATATTCACGGGTGATTTTGTCATAAAATGACCCTGTAATACTCATGAAATTTTCATACACAAGTAATTATCTAGTTCTGGGGAAATATAAATATCTATATGCTTTCTCTGTAAATCAATGATTGAATTTATGATAACCAAGGAAACCATTTTTAACTATTCGTTGATATGAACCTGTTTGGATTTGAAAAGTCTCCCAAAAAAGATCCATTCAAACCAGAGGATGTCATTGGTTAAATATGCAGTGGTATTACCGAGATTATATTTTCATAATATTCCATAAAAATTCTTTTCAACTAGTGGCACAATGTACTTCTTAAGAAACCTCTTTTTTCTCCATAATCCCTAAAAACGTCACTCTTGAAATATTTTTTCGAGCATGGTCCTCCTTCAACCCTTTCGTTCTTATCCCATATCAATTTTTTGATTTTTAATCCCATAGATGTTAGCATACATCCTTCTCCCATCATTCCATAAAATGATGACACATTCTTGATGAGATAATTTTGAAATTTGAAATTAATAATCTCTAGGTCAATGATAAATTAACATGAATTTTATCCATCAATTTCCATAACATAATAAAATAAATTTCATCATCCATGTCTTCGTTTCCTGATATTAAACTATAGGATGATTTAATCATCATCAAGGAGGAACATATTCTCTTTTATTTGGTCATATACTACATCACCCAAAATAATTCTGTTCCACTTGCTGCTCATTCCATTTAGATGAATAGTGAAGACTAGATCTTCTATTATTGTCTCGGCTTCCTTAGAATAAAAAATATTTGTGTTCCTTCATTCATGTACTCAACCGTGACTTGAGTGAGAGGATACGTATTTCTCCTAGGACACTCATTTTCAATCTTTTGGATGATGTATAATTCCCCTCCTTTGTAGAAAAACCAAAATTTTATAGGATAAGTTACACATTCATATAACTTCCTGAAATAGATTCTCTTATCATTCTCAAACACATTCCCTTTACTAGAAAACCTAAATTTCCATGAGAACTATGTATCATCATGAGATCCCCTAGGCCATCAGTGACATAATTTATGATTCTTTATGACAACTTTTTTTACCCTAATTTGATACACCATAGTTTGAGTTTTCATAAGCCAACAGAAAAAATGTCTATCAACTAGAGGAAGATTCCTCTACAATATAATATGATTTTATATATACAATACTCAAATATATATTGCTATAAACCTATTTTTGAACATGTTTTTAGATTATTCCATATGTACTTTTCTCATATCATGTTTTCGATTCAAAAAACTCAAAATCATTAACTAAAAATCCCCTTTGTGTACACTTAGAATTTCATAACATTATCAATCATCAAGAACTACTTTGCTTATCATTACATAACTCATGGTCAAATATGTTGGACCTAAAACACCAGTTTCATTATTCTGATATGAAAGACACTAAAATGCCAATGAAAAAACATAATAACCACTATGATTAAAATATATAATGGGAACCACAGATAAAATTGGAGATTCAACTCACTAGATGTGAACTCCACATGGATTTGAAAAAAAATAATAGTGTGAATAAAGAGGGATAAAACATTTTAGGTTAAATACCTTAAAATGGAATCTTATGTAAAATCTAATTCTCAATCACTATCACTTATTCGTATTTATCTTAAGAAAGAAATCATCGTGATTGAAAAAAGATATAATTTTTATGGTATTTCATATAGACCATGAAATAGTAGAACAATGATAATTAGGTATAATGATCTAGAAAAAATAGAGAAATTTCATTATTATTATTTTCATTCAAACTCAATGAAACAATTAAATTCAATCAAATTATTCATTTTTTGAGTTATTTTTTGGATATAATAAGAATTTGGTAACATAAATAGGCAATCAAGGAATAAAAAAAATAATTTTCCTTCATTTTTTAAAATGAAAAAGAACTTCTTCATGGTAGAGCCTCTCCATAATGTTTTACATGTATTTATCAACACAAGATTTTATCTATTTTATTGTGGATTGACCATTATATGAAGTATGCGAAAACCCAACCAATTGTGTGGTAACGACCTCCTCCATATGAAAAAGTTTCTCCCCCTCCACATAAATAGATTCTCTTCCTTATTCTATGGCCCTATTCAAGGAATGGTGGAGTTATAAATTCTCATCCTTTAGGGATTATAATTCCTCATGATGGTTTATAATTTGGAGATATTTCTCATTAATGGGATGTTGATTCTTCTAAAACTCCATGGTATGGCTAAGAATTACCTAAGATACAAAAACATTGAGATCATCCAACTGGCCTACAACCTATGCCTAAAACATCAAAAATATTTTCAATTTTCCTGTAGAAAAATTATTGAATACACAACATGGTTGTTCGTGATGTAATAAAACCTTTAAAAAAATTATATAGAGAATATGGTTAGAAATTCCTGATGTCACCAGGGAAGATAATCTATTGGAATTTTTGAGATTACCTTCCAAATGACTCTACAAATAAATTCTAGTGGTGAAAGGAATCTTGTAAATCCAAGTATAACTTGAAATTTCATTCACAGGGAGTGATGTTATCTTGGATCATGCACTAAATGATGCATCATACTATGACCCCTCTGAAAAATTATCATATTCACCTTCTGTTGTTGGATGATTTTTCACTGAATCTCCTCCCTCGTGTTCGACCTCTAAAGTGTGTAACACTAAATAAAAGATTGGACCCCTAATCTTCAGAAATGGTTAATATATGTAATTATAAGGGATGAAATAAGATTAGTGTTTCGGTGCGAATGTGCGTCGGGTCACGCTGTTCCGCCAGGACGCGTTCGCGCGTGCACCCGTCAACCCGAGGGGATGGGCGCGCGGCTTGTGGTCCCGCAGTCCCGCTTTCCAAAGGCGGGCGGCATCCGTCCCTTATTCAGGGGCATCTGCTCCTTGATCGAAACCGGGATGATGGGATGTCGGCTCCTCCATCCTTGGACGTCTCCTCGGAACTCGTCGCCTAATCCGGGTCTCCCTCATAGATTTAAGACATGCTCGTGAATCTCGTTCCCGGCGCCATATCTTCATGGACACCGGTTAATTACGCTGCTTCTGCCCGGACGCTCCAAGGAGTCTGGTCGGGGCAGCAACCTGTAGTGATGAGGCCGGGTGGATCTGGGTGCTAGGGGCGTGTCGTAACACTGCGGCTCTGCACGTCTGTCTTCCGTCCCTAATAGGGCTTATCGAAGGCATGATGGCCTGAGGCATCCCGCACTGGGTGCGGGGAACTGTGTCCCCTGAGGTTTTCCTCAGCTTCCCATGTTTAACACGGGGTACGCCGCGAGTTTAACGTCCAGCGGGGACGGCATCAGACTGATCAACACGAAGAGTGGATCAGATGACAGAACCCCTTGCGGGGAACCTCCGACGCTGGGGCCAACGCATGGGCGGCTTCCCAATTGATATGGAGTGGAGTGAAGTGGCATGACCCCACCGGGATGTGGCGGCCCGGGTAAGGATCAGGATGGATGATGGAGTGAAGAGCTTGGACCCCGTAGGGGCTTCCTACGTACCGCGTGTTAGCACGGATCAAAGTCAACGTAGTTCGGATATACAGTTTAACGTCATGTTGGACGTCGTCAAGCCGACTCACGAAGAGGTCGAGGCCGCCGGGCGGAGGATTGAACCGAACCACCTCGCACAGAGGGGGATGGAACGGCCGGGTGGATCACAGTTTCACGTCATGCTGGACGATAAAAGGGGAAATGGAAAAAGGGGCTGTGGGGAGGCACAGTGGAGATACACACGTGCAGTCTCCCACAGGGGCGGATTCATAGGTGAATCGACGCAAACGTGAACCCTGGAGGGGTCCACTGATGGACGAACCGACGTAAATACGACCGGGACGACCAGGTGGTGGGCTTGAACCTCAGGGAGGCTTCCTACGTACCCTGTTTAGAAGACAGGGATCAAAGTCCACGTAGTTCATTCTGTCAGGACTTACGCACTTGAGGCAGCCCGGATGCGGCAAAACTCAGTTGGAAGGGACTTGGACCGAAAGTAGGAGACACCTCGATCCCAGTCACACCCTCTACTGGCTTCGGCAGTGGGGAGGCGCAATGGAGATACACATGCGCGGCCCCCCACAAGAAACTAGGGGTTTGTAATACCCTACCCCCGTAGGGAAAAGCCGCTCCCATTAAATCGTCCCTAAATAGGGGCTATCCCGACATCCCTGCAGAGACGAGCGGGTGGGGGCCACATCCAAACCGGGGGGGACCCTGCGTGCGGGGCACGGGATCGGGTGATGCGGACGGTTTAGCGTCTTGCCAGACGAAGTACAGTTTAACGTCGTGTGTTGAGGACGAAGCGGATGGTTTAACGTCTTGCCGGATGAAGTACAGTTTAACATCGTGTGTTGAGGACGAAGGTGCTTGGCAGTTCAACGTCTTACTGCGCGGACGTGGTACAGTTTAACCTCATGTTGGACAAAACACTTGGCAGTTTATCGTCTTGCAGTGCGGACGTGGTACAGTTTAACGTCATGTTGGACGGATGCAGTTTAACGTCATGCGGGACGAATGCTGAACAGTTTAACGTCTTGTGGCTTGGATGAGGTACAGTTTAACGTCATGTTGGACGATATACAGTTTAACGTCGTGTTGGACGAATGCAGTTTAACGTCCTGTTGGACGAATGCAGTTTAACGTCATGCGGGACGAATGCAGTTTAACGTCATGCGGGACGAAGGATTGCCACTGATGGGTCCGTGTCACTTCGCGCGAGCCTGGAGGGCCGCACGGGAAGACAACGCAGGGTGCGGGCACCCAAGATGAAAATCATCGGGCGCCACGCAGGCGGGTACCCTCAGGGGGTCATGGGGGGCGACCCTGGGGGATTGCGCGCAAAAGAGGAGCCTTGCGCGCAAAACAGCAGGTCGGCGCGCAAAATGGCGGGCTGGCGCGCAATCGGGCCAGCCCTTTGCGCGCGGATGATTGAGATTGCGCGCACCGAGCTTCGGGTAGCACGTGGGGGCAACGGCTCATTCTCTAACGAATGGCCACTTTGAAAATGGGGGGTGCGCGCAATCGGGCTGGATTGCGCGCACCCGGGGGCAATTGCGCGCAAGCGGCTTCTTTTGCGCGCAAAGGCCTTCGGGTTAAGGATTATTCAAAGGAAAGGAGCCAAGGGGATTGCGCGCGAAGGCGAACCCCAAGGCTCTATTGCGCGAAAGAAATGAGGTTACCTGAACATCGGCATTGCGCGCGGAAGGCGTTGGATTGCGCGAACGAGCGACGCTTCGGATTCTGGAAACCTTCAAAACGTCGGGGGTCGCCTTATATTTATAGGCAACCACGGGCGCGGAATCCGGTCTCGGGCGCGGAATTCCCTTCGCGGGCGCGGAATCAGGACCCGGCGCGCAAGGGAGCCGCGCAGGCCACAGGCGCGCAAAATAGCGCGCCGGCCCAGCGCATTGCGCGCATCCCGGGAGGATTGCGCGCCGCGACTCTACTTTGCGCGCGGGCCTCTGAAATTTCGCGCAAATCCTCAGGGCCCTCCGGAACGTGCCTCTGACTCCAAATATCACTTCGCTTTCCGCATCCGGAGCTTCGTTTGGGAACAACGGACTTTTCCGGCGTCTACAAAAGCCCCCCTCGGAATCTGATCGGCGAGAGGTCGCAACGATCGGGTTCCAAGGGAGACGCCGCAATGCCGAAGTCCTGGGCTGCGCGGGACTTAGGCGCGCAAAAAGGGGCGCCGGGCGCGCAATTCGCCGCCGCGGTCGCGCAATCGAGCGTTCCGCGCGGCGCGAAATCCCGGCCTCGTCTATAAATAGGGGTCCGGGGTTCCGCGTTCCGTACACAGGCCTTCTGCGCGATAAGCTTCAACGCTCTCGTGCGCGAAATCGCCTTTTCCGGTCGTGAAATTCTCCCGATCGGCGCGCAAAACCATCCGGAATTCGCCTGACTTTGCGCGAAAACCCGGAACTTTGCGCGACATTCTTCCCAATTGCGCACCATCCACTTGGATTGCGCGCCAACCTTCAAACTTCTCTACCAGCCTCGTCCGATCCCGCACGCTTCATCCCTTAACCCGCACGACTCCCGAAACTTCTGAGATGGCCGCGCATCAAGGAAATGAGGGGGATGCCGCCATTCGCAGAGCAGAGATGGCGGCGAACGCGGAGGTTTACGGAGCCAAGGAGATTGTTTCCAACAATCAATCCCTGTTCGACTTGCTGACGCCGGCCCAGAAGACATATCCACTGTCGGACAACCTGCCGCTCTGGAACTTCGGCATCCTAGATGAGGTTCCGGTGCCAGGGTTCGAGGTTGATGCGCCACGGACCTGGGTGACTCGGGAGGACGAGCTTCCCCGCTATAACATCACCAACAATGGGCATCCTGCCAGGGAGACCAGGCACTTGGACGTCTATGTCTTGAACCCGAGGACGCGAACCATTGACGGGGGTGAGCCTACTGCGGAGAATTCTCCAGCCCTCTACTCGAGCACATATTGCCAGAGTGTCACTGACGACACCAAGGGCTGGCTGAAGGACTGGGACTTGCGGTCTGGGGGCAATTTCACCAGTGAGTGGGCCTGGGCGTTCTGGGTACGCCACACTTGCGATCACTTCGCAGAGGAGCTGCGGTACATCGGCCTATTTGAGGCGGTGTGGACGTCGCAGTTCCACTTCTACCAGCTGTCTGAGCTCGGGCCGGAGCTGTTCACCCGCTGGTCTCCGGATACCAACACCTTTCATCTTCACCATGGGGAGGTCGGCATCGGTCTCTGGGACATCCACTGCATCGGAGGTGTCCCGCTGGAGGGCTACCAATACGATGAGTTCCTGCCCCCGAAGAACATCTGGGAGGACAGGTCACAGACTCCCATTCTGACCTGGCATCTGCTTGACCTGGCTACGCAGCGGCTCGGGATGAAGGACTTCCAGAAGGACATAGCCTACAAGGAGTGGTTCGGCCAGTTCTTAGAGCATGACCCGGCGGTCAAGATGCCAGGAAGGGGGAAGCGGTGCCCGACCACAACTCAAAGGAGCCGGAACGGGTCGTACTGGCGGGTCCTGGAGACGGGCGACTACCGCTCATGGGGGTACCGCGTCATCGAGGCCCGGGACCCAAATGTCCGGTACGCGGCGTTCCTGGCCGCCTTTTTGAGTGGGTGGCTCCTGCCAGTGCGGGAAGCGAGAATGGGCGTTCGCCCGGCGACAATGGCGATGGCGGGCGCTATGGCCGCCAACAAAAGATATAACCTCGGGGTCCCAGTGCTGGCGAGGCTGTATGCCATCCTGGGACGCATCTCACGAGGGGGGTCGCCACGAAGGATCTGTGGGCCCTTTCAGTTCTTCCACGGCTGGGCGGCTGCTCACCTCGGTGGGTACACGTTTCCGAACGCCATCATTACTCCGGGCAACGGCCTGCGACCCTCCCTGCTGAACATCGTGGGGGTCGCTCCGATGACCCTAAGTGAGGAGGGCGTGAGGATTCGGATTGGCAATCATGCCAATTTCAACTTCAGTCCATTCCCCACTCCCGTCGGCCAGATGATCGACAATGGGTAGGGTCCGCTGGAGCAGCATGAATACTTCCTGAACATGCGGGGCGGGGTGCTCGTGGCTCGGATCGACGGGAAGGTGATCTGCGAGCCTTACGTGCCAACCCGGTTCGCCAGGCAGTTCGGGTGCCTTCAGCGGATGCCGAAGAGGGTATTCACTGCTGTCCGGGAGGAGACGAACCCTTGCGTCCTTCGCCAGATGTGGCTGATGTTTGCCGCTTTCGGCTCTGGCGACGTCATCACTCTCCCTCCTACTGGGGTTGACGCAGGCTTGGCAACCGAGTACGCCGAACACTGGGCCATCGCGTACCCCGAGGGGCTTCTACGGAAGCCAGTTCGGCGGCTCGAGGTTACCCGTGCAGAGACCGGGCGTCAAGGAAGGAGTCGAGGCGCCGCCACACGGGGGAGAACGGAGGCGCGCCAAGCAGCGGAGCCGGCGCGGGCAGGGACTTCGGCGGCGGGCACATCGCGAGCTGCCGCTACAACCTCGGCGCCCAGAGAGGGGGCACGCGCGGTGGTCGAAGAGAGGCCTGGGAAGCAGGTGAGACGTCTGCTCGAACCCTCCCACGATGCAATCTTCCCGGCGCTGTGGTCGGCCTGGATGACCCTGCGGCAGTCACTGGGGACCGACACCATCTGGCGAAAGATTCTCAGAGAAGGAATCCATCTGCCAGAGGTCGGGAGCCTCCATATTACCGATAGGGTGGACTTCAACCGGCAGTATGCGTATCTGACGGCCATGGACGATTACGCGCGCCAACGTGGTCAGCGTGCGGAGCCATCCCTTCTGGTGAAGGTGATGCTCGGTCTAGAGCCCGCTCCAGAACAGATGCCACCGGCAGAAGATAAAAGTGGCAGCGACTCCGAGGAAGAGGAGGAAATGGGGGAGGATGAAGGCTCCGAGGGAAGATCCCATCAGGGGAGCCCACGGGAGAGCGGCGAGGTGGCCGGCTCTGACAACGTTGATGTCACTGAGCTCCTCGAGGTCCGCTTCTATCTCTACTCAATCTGCTTCATCCATTCTCTTATACAGCTTCTAACCCATTTCTCCATCTTTCTCAGGAGCACACGGATGTTGGTCAGGCGTCCTCAGCGGGAGTAGGAGAGGCGCCAGCAGGACAAGGCGGGGGCCAGACACCCATCATTGAATTGACAAGCGTGGAAGGGTCCCTTGCTGCGACTGTTCCTGCGGCGGCCGGGATAGCGGAAAATGACGCTTTGAACTCCCGTAAGTCTCCTTACTTTACTGCTGGTGCTTGCCGCTGACGATCCGTGACTAACCACGGCATGCCCTGCGCAGTGATCTCAGGACTGGAGGCCCGTCGGGCTACCGAACTCAGGCCATCTACGAGTGGACCAGTGGTGGCCATGCCGCCTGCTCCGGAACAGACTTCCCAAACCGAGCCGGCCCCACCAACTGCTGATCAAGGGGTTGCGGACGCCGGCGGTGCTGACATCGGAGAGAGGTCGGGGGCTGACGAGGGTGTCAGCGCCGCTGGGGAGAGAGAAGAAGGTCGCCCAGATGTTGGGGAACCTATCCCTCATGAGGACCTCCCAGGGGCGGACCCTGCAACAGACCTGCTGGCTACCTTCCCTGCCTACCGGCCTGCCGACCCCGAGGAGATGGACGACTCGGACGCGGAGGCGGTCGAGGAGAGCCGGATAACGCGCCGCAGGGGGTGGAAGTGCATTCAGCGCTTCCTCAAGCGAGACCCGTCGGAGTGGCTGGGGCGCATGGGATCACTTCAAACCTGGCTGCGCTTCCTGTGTGCCGGGGGAGCTGATGCTCAACGCCTCCATCTGACTGTCTGTGATTTCATGGCCGAAAAGATGCGCGAGAGCTGCCGACGTGCCGACGTCACACAAAGTCGGGACATGTCGGAGAGCACGCGGGCGCTCCTCGAGGCGGAGCAGGAAGTCCGGCGCCTCGAAGGGCAGGCGGCAGAGAAGGAGGCCTTCGTCGCAACGTGTACCGAGCTTGTGGAGCAACTAGCAGCCCAGCTGGTTGACGCCCAGGTACAGCTGACGGAGGCGGGCCAACAGATGGTCACAATTCAGGTCGAGCGGGAGCGTGCACAGGCCAGAATCGACGAACTGCGTGTTGCGACCGCCGACGAGGAGAGGGCACGCAGAGAGCGAGAAGCAGCCCTGGAGGCCGCCAGCCAAAGGGTAGCGGCGTTAGAGAGACTCATTCAGCACGCTAATCCCTAGGGGCTTTGTTTTGCCACTCCCAGAACATTTTTCTTCTGCTACCTTGATCCATTTGTATGAACCAATATATTTATCTGCATCTTTTGGCTTAACATGCTCAACCACAATTCACTGTCTTGCGGGAGCGTTAACCAAGCATCAGGCATCCATAATTGGGCCTGGATTTCTGGAGAAAAGAGGGAGGTCATTCCTAGGAAAGGAGACCTCAGACCTAATAAATGTATCATCCCCCCAACTTGTTCCAACACACGAGCGGGACAATGCTAGGGGCGTTGAGATTTTATCCGAACATAGGGAAATGAGAAAGGGTGAATCGCGTGTCCCGAATCCAGACATCCACAACGGTCGGCCTTCCAGGAAATGCCCAAGACGGTAGGCGGACAGTGGATCGACCATAACAACTACAATAGACGGACCAAAGGTCATCATTCATATTGCAGGAGGCAGACCACATGTCATCATGAATACCGCTTTGGGGGTTCCTTCAGACACAAGGGTGGAAATCCAGATCAACAGGGCATGCGAAGCGTTGGGCGAAGTGACGATTGTTCGGACAGAATCCAACGCTCTCAAAATTGCGCCACCGTGGGGAAAGCGTATTAGGCGGATGCACTAATCTGGTCGTGAGTCACCCCAATTCTCAGACAGCACCTCTTTGACGAGGAAACCGTCACTTCCCATCATTGCAATGGGGCATCCCGAGCTGAATCGGGGAGAATATCACAACTGCACCACTCTACCAGAAGCCAGGCCAGACGGCCGGCGACGAGGAGGGGCGGGACTTAACGATCCCTGAGGCTGGACCCGAGTTGAGATGCCCGGGCGTTCCTACGTACTCCATCAGGCTGGAGATCAAGCCACACGTAGTTCTGAGAGTGCAGTTTAACGTCATGCAGGACGTAGAATCCCGTTTAGGGGAGATCTTAGTTTAGGGTCGTAGAGCTCGGACCATAGGGGTAGATCTTAGTTTAAGGTCTTAGAGCTCGGACCATAAGGAGAGATCTTAGTTTAAGGTCTTAGAGCTCGGACCATAAGGAGAGATCTTAGTTTAAGGTCTTAGAGCTCGGACCATAAGGAGAGATCTTAGTTTAAGTTCTTAGAGCTCGGACCATAAGGAGAGATCTTAGTTTAAGGTCTTAGAGCTCGGACCATATGGAGAGATCTTAGTTTAAGGTCTTAGAGCTCGGACCATAAGGGTAGATCTTAGTTTAAGGTCTTAGAGCTCAGACCATAAGGGTAGATCTTAGTTTAAGGTCTTAGAGCTCGGACCATAAGGGTAGATCTTAGTTTATGGTCTTAGAGCTCGGACCATAAGGGTAGATCTTTGTTTAAGGTCTTAGAGCTCAGACCATAAGAACCTCAAAGTACGCCACATCGTGGTCCTATCCCCTGGATATGCGAAGATGCACTGAGGGATAGTGTCAAGAGTGTCGAGGTTTCGCCTGGTCAGAATGGGAGGTGGAAAATGTGAATCATGCGGCCATTCACTCAAGGACTGGGGGCACCGGAGTAACGATATGGGAGTACTGCCGACCGTGGCGGAAAAGCAGCATCAATATCGCACTAACCGTTGGTGGAATGAGGCAGCAAACGAGCATTGACCGCTCAATCGCAGGATTCATATCGATTTGCTGCCCGAGGCTATTGGGGGTACCGGCCCGAGTCGGTGGGAGAGCACTGAGGCATTGTGTCCGAACCGTTCACGGGGGCTCCACCCAGGGCGTAGACGATGGGTCCGAATGAAAGGGAGCACGAAGCCTGAAAAGTGGAGGAAACCTGACTAAGCGGATCCTGACCCTCCTGGCAATAAACCAGAGTACTCTTGACAGCGGTGGACCACTGCAAGGGGACGGGGAACACGCCTTGAGGGTGACCTGAAGGCGGCGGATTCCCCAGAGAAGGGGGGAATCTTTAAGAGGTGGGGGGCTGGACCCGGAGTTTCAAACATCTGGGCGTTCCTAAGTATCCCATAAGGATGGGAATCAAGCCACACATAGTTCTTGAAGCGCGGCGCAACACAATCGGGCACCAGCGCGGGGAAGAGTGCGGGTCTGACCCTCACACACAGAAAGAGCAGCATTTGATATTTCTTGTTTGTCCTTAAAGATGAATGGTTTTTCTTTGTGCGGCGACATGCCTGTGATTGAGAAATCTCTGGCGTCGCCACAATAATCAAGCCACGGAAGGAATTGATGAATGGCGTGGTTATTAACCAGCGCCCAACATGAGTGTTCCCTGAGGAGAACATCATGATGCAGTGCCGTTTCTCGTCGGGCGGCCAAGACGATCACAGTTTACGGTCGTGTGGTAGGACCGGACAACACAATTTAAGGTCGTGTGGTTCGGACCATGGTGGAATCCGCTTATTGCGGTACGGCGGACACGGCGGAGGTGGGAACATACCCAGCCCTGCGGTCACGCACGATTCCAGGAGAAGAGTCTTGGGATAGGGGTCTGCGTATGTCCATCACCCGAGGGGCATAGATGCTAGCCTCCAGATATACTGGGCCCAGAACGCGATTGTTCGGGCGACTCCCTCCTCCTTATGGGGACGAGGGTCCAGCTACGCATGGCCCTTAGGGAGGACATCCGCATATACCCTTGGTGCTCAGAACATGGGAGCCTCGAACGGCACCATTACCCTGGTTGGTCTGCCTCATGTGTAAAGGTGTACTGAAGGTCAGTATGAAGAGCGCCGAGATTCCACTACAACGCACAAAGGCGGAGTGTGATGAGGACCGCGCAACCAATGTTCGGAGCCTAAAAGAGCCTACATGGCGATCAAGGACGTTGCTGACCATATTCGCAACACAACATCCGATCGCGTCAGCCTAAGACGGGGCAAGCAAACGAGCATCAACCGCTCAAGCGCAGGATTCATATCAATTTGCGGCCCAGGACTCGCCGGTAAATCAACCCGGAGCGGTAGGAGAGCACTGAGGCATCATACCCAAACCGCTAACGAGGATCCCTTTGAGTGAAGGCTCGAACAAGAGGAAGCGCGAGGCCTGACAAGCAACACAGGACTTGTCGGGATTGAATCTGACACTACGAGTCATAGACCGAAGTACCCAAAACATGTTAACAGATCACCGGAAAGGGTCAGAGGACTCACCCTGAGAGCAACCAAAAGAGGGCAGATCCCCGTGATCAACCAAGAGACGGGGCTGGACCTGAAACACAAGCGTCCAGGCGGTCCTACGTATCCCATAAGGACGGGAATCAAGCCGCACGTAGTTCTTGAGAGGCAGTTTAACGTCATGCAGGACGATGAGAGGTGTGAGGTGGTCCCACACACGGGGGAGGCGTACGGCGCGGCCAGTAGACCAACGCGAATGAGGACATAATCCCCCGCTCACGCGATACGCCTCGCACAAAAAGGAGGGGAACTTGGGCCAGAGGCCCGACGCGGGATAGAGATTCCCGGGAAATGGGGCTGGGCCTAAAACATGAATGTCCAGGCGGTCCTACGTATCCCATAAGGATGGGAATCAAGCCGCACGTAGTTCTTGAAGTGCAGTTTAACGTCATGCAGGACGAATAGAGAAAAAAGAAGGGGGGAGCAGAAGGCATCCCCAAACGTGGGGGGCGTACAGCATGGCGAGCAAACCGACGTGAATGAGGGCATAGCCCCGCGTTCACACCATACGCCGCACACCCGGAGGCAACTGGGCCAAGGGCCCGAGATGGGATGGAAATTCCCAAAGGATGGGGCTGGGCCTGAAACATGAATGTCCAGACGGTCCTACGTATCCCATAAGGATGGGAATCAAGCCGCACGTAGTTCTTGAGGGGCAGTTTAACGTCATGCAGGACGATACGCTGGGCAGTTTAACGTCGTGCAGCTTGGACGTGGTGCAGTTTAGCGTCATGCAGGACGAGGCACTTGGCAATTTAACGTCTTGCAGCGCGGACGAATGATGAACAGTTTAACGTCTTGTAGCCTGGACGAATGCAGTTTAACGTCGTGCAGGACGTATGCTAAACAGTTTAACGTCTTGTAGCTTGGACGAATGATGCTTGGCAGTTTAACGTCTTGCCGCGCGGACGTATGCAGTTTAACATCGTGCAGGACGTTGGCACACTCAGACAAAGTACTTCTTGAGGAACCTAGCGTTGGTGGGAGGAGTGACACGCTCACCATCCATAGTCGCTAGGGAGTACGCGCCATTGGGATAGACCTTGTGGATGACAAAAGGTCCCTCCCATTTGGGCTCCAACTTGGGCGGCTTCCTACCGGGGATCATCGGTGCTCTCAGGGCTAGCACTAGGTCACCCTGTAGGAAGGAGCGGAGGCGAACCTTCTTATTGAAAGCTCAAGCCATTCTGCTCTGATGCCTCTCCAAGTTGTGCAAAGCGCGAAGTCTATTCTCATCCAGTGCTTCCAACTCGACTAGACGGGCTTCAGCAACTCTGTCTGGCGCTTGCTGGTCGTAGACCTCAGTGCGCAAGGACGGTAACTGGATCTCGATGGGCAGGACGACCTCAGCTCCGTACACCAGGGAATAAGGGGTCATCTGGGTGGAATTGCGAGTCGTCGTCCGATAAGCCCAGAGGGCGTTGGGGAGCTTGTCCGGCCAACTCTTCTTGTTCTGACCAACCATCTTTTGCAGAATGTTAGAGAGGGTTTTGTTAAACGCCTCGATCTGTCCATTCTCCTGCGCATGATAGCGAGATGTATGGTTCGAGCGAATGTTATACTTGGCGTACAACTTCTTCAACTCAGCTGCTCGGAAATTGGTTCCGTTATCCGTGAGGATAGCGTGAGGAACTCCAAATCGATAGATGATGTTGGAGGTCACGAATTCAGCGATCGAACAGGATTTGACCTCTCTGAGCGGAATCGCCTCTGCCCATTTGGAGATGAAGTCTGTGGCGGTCAGAATGAACCGGCACTGGCGAGCTGTCTCCGGTGGGTAAGGTCCCACAACGTCCAGACCCCAGACTGCAAAGGGCCAGGAATACCTAGTGGTATGGAGAGGCTCTGGCGGCCGATGCACAAAGTTCGCATGAACCTGGCACGCATGGCACCTCTTGGCATACTCGATGCAGTCATGGATCATGGAGGGCCAGAAGTATCCCAACCTCCGAATCTGGTGGGACAGCTTCGGCCCAGTCTGGTGGGCGCCACATGAACCAGCATGAACCTCTTGCATGACTCGTGGAATCTCACCTCCCTGAAGGCAACGGAGGAGAACACCATCGAATCCGCGTTTGTAGAGGATCTGCTCCAGGCCGGGCCTGCTCTGGAGGACAAACTGCGATGCGCGGCGTCGAACTCGCTCGTGCTCGGCCCGATCCGATGGAAGAGTGCCATGTTGGAGGTACTCAACCAAAGGCGTCCTCCAATCAGGGGCTGATCCGACTGTCATATCTGGGGTACTCGGGGCTCCGGGCATAGGGGCAACCGTGGTGATATTACTTACCAACGGGCCGCGATCTTCTTCCGGGATAACGGGAGCGATGAGCCTGCGGCGCGTCACGCGGACGATCAGGTTGTCCTGTTCAGGCTCCGCAAGTGACGCAACAAGGCTGGCCAAAGCATCTGCTCGACCGTTCTGCGACCGGGGAATATGGACAATTTCTGGCCGAGAAGGGAACCGGGCCATCAGAAGGAGGGTGCACTCCAGCTATGGCACAAGTTCCGGCTTCCTGACAACATAGTCGCCATTGATCTGCTTAACGACCAGCTCGGAGTCCCCTTTCACGCACAGATGGGGCACGTCGATCTCGAGAGCCAACTCGAGGCCGGTGATGAGGGCATGGTATTCCGCCTCATTGTTGGTACAGCCCTCTGACAACAGGAACGAGTATGGCAGCACGACTCGCTCCAGGGTAATGAAGACGATGCCCAAGCCCACTCTGTTGAGCTTAGGATTATCGAGTCTTCTACCAGTGGGGCTCCGGGAGGCACCGTCAAAGTGCATCTGCCAGCATGGATCGGCTCGATCAACCGAGAGAATGGTCTCATCAGGAAAGCCTAGATCCAGCGGCTGATCCGCGGAGGTCGGGTGAGCTGCCAGAAAGTCTGCCAATGCTTGCCCTTTGATGGCCTTCTGAGACACATACCTGATGTCGAACTGCTGGAGGATCACAGCCCATCGCGCTAGACGGCCAGTCAACATAGGCCGGCTCAGGATATATTTCAACGGGTCTACCCGAGAAACCAACTGTACCTCATGGTGCTGCAAGTAGTGCCGTAATTTCTATACGGCAAATACGAGCGCCAGGCAGCTCTTCTCGATGGGGGAATACCTAACTTCCGCATCGAGGAGCATGCGACTGAGGTAATAGAGGCTATTCTTCGTTCCCTCGTTGTTCTTCTGGGCGAGAAGGGCACCCAGGGACCGTTCCAGGGCGGTCACATAGAGGACCAGTGGATTCCCGGATACAGGCAGCATCAGAACCAGATGTTGAAGCAGGTACTGCTTGATTTCCTCGAAAGCGGTCTGACACTCTTTATCCCATACATAGGTGGCACCTTTCTTCATGAGCCGAGAAAAGGGCTTACACTTGCTGGCCAGATTCGCGATGAATCGGCGTATATAGGTTAAGTGGCCTTGGAACCCTTGCAGTTCCCGGATGGTACCTGGGGGAGGCGTCTGGCTAATCGCCTTGATTTTCTCTGGGTCGATCTCAATACCCCGATATCTTACCACAAATCCAAGGAACTTTCCTGAGGTTACCCCAAAGGCACACTTCAACGGGTTCATCTTCAGGCAGCGAGACCAGAGGAAGCCGAACACTTTCTCAAGATCTTTGAGATGGTCCTGACGCTGGCGCGATTTGACAACCAAGTCGTCGACGTAGAATTCCACCAGTGTGCCGAGGATTGGCTTGAATATGCGGTGCATCACCCGTTGATAGGTGGCACCTGCATTCTTCAGGCTGAAGGGCATGACCCGGTAGCAAAAGGTACCTTGGGGGGCCCTGATGGCAGTGAACTCCTCATCCTCAGGGGCCATCCGGATTTGGTTGTATCTGGAGTATCCATCCATGAAGGAGAGGGCTTGGAACCCTGCCATGGCATCAATCAACAGCTCTGTCACTGGAAGGGGAAAATCATCCTTCGGACAGTGGCGGTTGAGATCGCGGAAGTCGATGCAGACTCTAATCTTCCCGTTCTTCTTCCTGACCGGCACAATGTTGGCCAGCCATTTGGGGTACTGAACTTCCCTCATGAAGTTGGCATTGATAAGCTTGTCAACTTCGGCCTCAACCATGGCACCGTGGGATGGGTGCATCTTCCTGGGAGGCTGCTTGAACCCGCGATGGTTCGCCGGGAGACCAAGGCGGTGGACGGCTACCTGAGGATCTAGCCCCGGCATCTCGTCATAGCCCCAAGCGAACACATCACGGTGCTGCCTGAGAAAGTCCACGTACTGCTGCCGCTCCTCAGAGGGCATGGCGGCACTGACCAACGTGGGTCTTGGATCGGCCTCGGTTCCAAGGTTCACCTGTATTAACTCATCGACCGTGGCGGGGACACCCTCCTCAAAGGCTGGGGGTGCGTCTTCCATATCCTCTCCACTCGGGGAGGGATCGTCCACGGGAGAGACTGCGTTGGAAACTGCATTGGGGCAACCAGATCTTGCTGGGCCACTGGTGCTGGCACGGGCGGTCGCGGTCATCTCATTAGGAGACTCGCAGGCCGTCGAGACCATGGCGACGTCCAACCGGTGAATCGGGAGGACGTAAGCGTCATCCAGACTTGCCCAAGGATCACTTGCAACAGCGACAGTCTCAACCTCACCTGCCAGGATCAGCTTATCCTTGCTCTTGTAGTAGTCCGCGTCCAAATAGCGGGCTTCACACGAGGCAAAAGGAGAGGCATCTCCTTGAAGCACGCCTACTCGACCATTAAGGGAGTATTTGAGGCATTGGTGGTATGACGAGGGAACCGCCGCGTGAAGATGGAGCCATGGCCTGCCCATCAATGCGTTGTACGCAGTTTCCTGAGAGACCACCATGAATTCGGTGTTGGCAACCAAGTCACCGAACTGGGTCTTCAAACGTATCTTGCCGACCGGGGTTTGCTCGGTGTGGTCGTACCCCTGGATCCTGAGGTCAGAGGGAATCAAGTCATCCTCAGACAACCCCAATCTCCGGAGCGTCCGAGTTGGAATCAGGTTAATCCCGGACCCCGTGTCGACAAGACAGCGCCGGACTTCAAGGCCATTGAACTGGCCAGTGACATACAGCGGACGAATGTGTCCCTGTATAGGAGGGTCTTCATCCTTACCAGAGAACGAGATAACGGCCTGACATTCGGTGTCCTCGATCGTTTCGGCGTGAAAGGCCTCTGCAGCCGCAACCTCTGTCTCAAACTGGAGGGGGCTCTTCAGGGATTCAGCGAGTGCATCGCGCATCTCAGATGACATGCGCAGAGCCTCAAGGATGGAGAGCCTTGCTGGGATGTCGGCCAAGTGCTTCAGGACATCATACTTTTTGGCCAAGCGCGAGCCCCTGGTTGCAGGAGGTTGCTCTGCGGTTGGCGGCATGACGGGCCTTGCCGGTTGGATCGGCGGCCGACTGGTACTTGGCGCATCTCGCTGTTCACTGGTTGCAGTCCGGGAAATGGTCACCGTACTGGGGTCAGGAGGCCGGGATGGACCCGTGGCAGGGCGGAGCTGGTCGTGACGCGGCTGAGGCGGTTCTGCCTGGTCCCACACCACAAACAGCGGCTGAGGCGAATCCGTCATCCCCGAATGGGGGGGCGGCGCACGTTGTGCTCGGTTTTGGTCTCAGTGGTGTGCACGGCCTGGCTGGAGGTACCAACGGCTGTGCCCCGGTGACTCCTGCTGCTGCGGTTCTTCCGACGGTGGCGACGACCGGGGACACTAGGGTGGTCCACCTGGTGTTCTTCAACGTCGGGAACCGAAAAGGGATTTACCAGCTCGACAGTATTAACCGAAGCGTACCCAACACCGTCATCGGACGAATCATCAATCACCGGGCGGATCCGAGGAGGGACCCCCATCTCCGGGGGCATGAAATCGCCGAGAGTGCGGGATAGTGGTGGAACCGGCGGGGCGCACTCTTCCTTCTTGCGCTGCCGCCGTTTGCTCCTCTTGGAAGAGGCAGGCTGGGACGACGATGCCGAAGCAGCACCCGCAGATTCTGGGGGCTCAGGCTGATTCAAGCACGCACGGATGATTCCATGGGCGCGAATGGTCGTCTTGCGGGCCATCCAGTTATTATACTTCTGGGATCCGCGGTCGGAGACCAGCTGTCATTCGTCCTCGTTGCCACTATCATCATCTGATCCCACGAACACGCCCGCCACTTGTGCTGGAGCTGGGCCCAACCTGATTACATTGTTGTTAATCTGGTCTTGGAGCCAATCCTTAAACACATAGCACCGCTGGATGGTGTGCCCCAGGGCCCGATGGTAGGGGTAGTAGCGGGGGTTATTCGTAAGATGTGCCTCCTCTGGCCTCCAACACTCAGGCAGTCGCACAATCCTCTGCTCCAGGGCGCTCCGGAAATTACCGGGGACCTGATCCTCGTGGAATGAGTAAGTCAGGTGTCGCGGGCCCCTGGGAGCGTGGTCTTGACGAGGGGCTGGAGGGGCCGGCCGAGGAGGTGGACCCTGATTATCTCGCCTGGGTTGTGGCGGTACATTACGCGGAGGGGCCGACCGGTTCTGGGGCTGCCGCTGCTGGGCCGGGAACTGAGCCCGTGGAGGCGGATTCCTATGAGGCTGTGGAGCTGGCCTCGCCGGCAGCAGCTCCAACGGCCTGGGGGCCTCTATCTGGGCAACAGTAGCGGGCTCAGCCCTGCTGACTCTCCTTGCAGGAATCATAGGAGGCAGCGGGTGTGCCTGGCTGGCCTGTTGCAGGGCTTCCTCAAGACGTTGAGCTTTGTCTGAGAAGTCCCTGAACCCTCCGGGGTAATTCTGAGTGATCAGGGAAGGGACCAGCTCGGTCTTGACGTTCCCGACACACATTGTCAGCAACTGCTCCTGAGTCAATGGCATGTCAAGGGAATACGTGAGACCCTTCCATCGGGCGACGAAGTCCGCGACTCGCTCATCAGGCCTCTGCTTGCACTTGAAGAGGTCTGCGATACTTGTCTTCCGGGTCGTGGAACTGAACTGGTAGAGGAACTGTCTACGGAGGTCCTCCCAGCTGGTTACCGACCCGACGGGGAGCTGGCTGTACCAGACAAATGCTGGCCCTTCCAGTGTCTGAACAAAGCAGCGAAGCTTAGCGACCTCTTGCTGCGCCGGAGTCCCCAACATAGG
Organism: Viscum album; assembly: GCA_963277665.1. Classification (NCBI taxonomy): domain Eukaryota; kingdom Viridiplantae; phylum Streptophyta; class Magnoliopsida; order Santalales; family Viscaceae; genus Viscum; species Viscum album. The sequence goes on along the minus strand of OY728161.1, from coordinate 135,568,585 downwards.
CCCGCACCTCGAGTTGAAGTGGGCTAAATGCTGTGGCGGATCTCCAGTCTCGTTGAAGGGAGCGAAAGTGGGATTCCCGAATCCCGGAGGCGCCGGCATGTCATCCACCCATGCTGGGTAGGGCTTGCCGTCCGGTGGGATCGCCACATGCCGAGTCTCCAAGGCCTCCAAGCGGGCAATGAGTGCCGCCATCAGATCGTCCGGACATGGGTTCCAGTCCTGGCGAGGATCTCTAACCATGAGCGCATTGCACGGCCCTTCAATCGGGTCGTCGACCGGGTCGTCGAACTCGGCAGCTCGTGGGATGGCGGGCGGAGCGGCCCTTGGGGCAGCGGGAGGAATCCGGGCGGGGTCTCTCAGGTAGTCACGCCGCTCGGGAGGGTGTGGCAAAACATACCGCGCCCTCTTGCCGTAGGTAATGGCCTCTCTCCTGTCGGCGAACACGGCGTAATCACGGTTTCCCGGGAGAGTCTCATCGAGGAGCGGTTGTTCCGGTCCCTGCTGTCCTGGCCTAGGATCACCGTAGTCAGGCCGCCGTTCTGCAGCGCGCTCGGCGAGGAGCTGGTCAACCAGCTTCTTCTGTTCGGCGAGCTGCTAACGTAGCGTAGCCTTCTCGGGATCCTCCTCTGCCCTCTGCATGGAGGCAGATGGGTCGGCGGGCTTTATAGCCTCGCTGTGCTCTTTTCCTTTGCTGACGTTTCGGCTCAACGTCAGTGCTTCAGTGGGTGCGGGGAGCCCCAGGAGGTTCCTCTGATGATGAGTGACTCTCACCGATGGCTCTGACGACGGCTTGTCTTCGGGGGGGAAGCCCCCGTCGAGAAGTTCCAAGTCGTTCCCCTCTCCCGACAGGTCAGCCATATTGACCGTTTCTGTCCCTGGGGATATACCCTCAGGGCCACCCAGCGAATCGGGCTGTCGGTGAATCACACTGAAGCGTAGGGCAGCGTACTGCCCCCATCCACAGATATACACGTGGGGAGTGGCTTCCTCGATAACTTTGCGGAGTACTTGAAAACACTCAACGCATCATTGTTGGAGGGCCTCGTGGTGCTCAAATGACCCGGGGTGCCGAGCCGCGGGGAGCATGGCCAGGTCAATTTGACGGCACTTCTCACCAATATCCTCCAGGTGCACTTGACTCCCGGGGTATGGCATTTTTAGGCGGTGAAGACAGGAGCGAGTCTCCCGGAGAGTTCGGCGGAAGCATTCGAACTCATCCGGGGTGAGCGATTCGGGTGCATCAAAGCCCGGTCCTGCGACTGGCCAAAACTTCTCAGGGAAGTGGCCCTCTGCAAGGACGGTCCAGAAGCTCCACGACTCAAACTCGGGACCCAGATCTCCTTGGTCCTCTTCAATGGCTTGGAACGGACGGGGAACCGGCAGTGGTGCCGAGGTGGGCCGCCGGGCTGACGGGCTGGTCGGCGGTGAATACGGCGAACAGGCCGATTGGCCTCCATATCCCGAGCCACCCTCTGAGGGTGGCGGTGCCCTGGCTACCACATCACGATAGGACGGGCCGGCGAGCGAACATCCTGCCGTAGCATCGGTGCTCGCCGAGGGTTCACCAGATCGTGGTTCGACCGTCGATCCCCAGAAAAAGTCTCCGGCTTCTCCGATCGAGACGGAAGGCACTTCCGGAGGGGCCGGTACCAACCGCAAGCTTGATCCTTGGGGGTCTACCAGGCCCTCGTTTCTCCGGATATACCTTCGGAGAGAAGCGGGGATCACATCGATCTCGCTCTCGGGGAGCACGAGGCTGACGTGCCGCATTCCTACCCCTGCCCTTGACTGGCGGGATTGGGGAAAGGGCTCTGTCTCCGAATCGTACTCCGCCTCTGAATCAGAGAAGCGAACCGGTCGGATCTCTGTCCGGAATTCCGTAACATTCTTCCCTCGGCGTCGACGCCTTGCCTTCCTGCCCCTGGGTGGTTCTTCGGGGTAGGGCCGATCTCTGTCCTGGCGTCCTCCGGCCGCACTGGTGCAGGGGCCAAGAGGATTGGAAACCAAGGGGCGAGGGGCACCGGGACAGATATCAAAGGGGACGCGGGGAGAGATGATTCCGGGCAGGCCTCCGGGCCGGGATCGGAAGGTGGGATGACCCATGCCTCCTGGATCGGCCACACGGAGTAGATCCCGCTGGTGAATAGCGCTACCGCGAGGTGGTCCGCGGTGGCTACTGCCTGCACCAGCAACCGGGAGAGTCGACCCAACCTGCCTTTGGGGTGGTCGAGGCCTCGATCCAGGTCGGGCATAGAAGTTCCCCTGCTCAGGATGCGCAGGGGACTGGCGACTGGGGTCAACAGTGGCTTGGGCCAATGCGGCCGCTGTTGCAAGGGCCCCAAGGTGGGCATCCTCTTCCGCTCGTGCCCGACGTTGGCGTCGGGACAGACGAGTCGGGATGAGCGGCGCAGGCAGGTGGAGAGCCCGCTCTTCGACTTGAGAGGCCTGGCGGCGGTGTCGCCGTGGCCTGGCGGGAGCCCTTATCGTGGATCCCTGGAGCGGATCTCGGATAGGGTAGTCCCGGGCATCTTCCACTTCATCCGCATAGGGGAAGGAGTTGTCGGAGCGCTCCGGGGATAAGCTCCCGAAGCGGTTGGACGTTGGGGTAGGCAGCGGTGCCTCCCTGCGCGGCCCTCGGGGGCGGCGGTGGTGGCGAGGTGCAGCCTCCTCAAGGTCTAGGCGAGCCATGTCCCTAGTGGGGATGACTCCCTCTTCCTCATATCTCCGTACCAGGGTGTTGATCACCCTTCTCTGGATGACCTCCGAGGGGGAGAGAGGGCGTGGTTGTCCCGCAATTGTGGCTGCTGGGACGACCGTGGAACGGGTGGGACCGCGCGGAGTAGCCGCGTCGGTGTTTCCCCTACCTCTGCGCCAGTGGGCGGGCGGTGATCGGGCACTGGATCGGGCGACCTGATTTCTGAAAGCAGGGAGAAGGACCCATTAACACTGACAGGAAAAAGGAATCGACAACCAACCATTAGCGCCACGGCGCCTTCCGTGGGGGGAACCCAGGCCCTCGACGTTGCGAGACGGAGTGCCCGATGTCCCCTCCCCAGCCCTTGGCGGGTAAGACTGAATGCTTGGCCGGGCAACATGCCGGTCTTCCAACACCTCTGAAAGCCATCGGTCTTCGTATCGAGGAGAAGAGATTCACGTCGGGTTCACCATTTTTCTGTTTCGGTGCGGATGTGCGTCGGGTCACGCTGTTCCGCCAGGACGCGTTCGCGCGTGCACCCGTCAACCCGAGGGGATGGGCGCGCGGCTTGTGGTCCCGCAGTCCCGCTTTCCAAAGGCGGGCGGCATCCGTCCCTTATTCAGGGGCGTCTGCTCCTTGATCGAAACCGGGATGATGGGATGTCGGCTCCTCCTTCCTTGGACGTCTCCTCGGAACTCGTCGCCTAATCCGGGTCTCCCTCATAGATTTAAGACATGCTCGTGAATCTCGTTCCCGGCGCCATATCTTCATGGACACCGGTTAATTACGCTGCTTCCGCCCGGACGCTCCAAGGAGTCTGGTCGGGGCAGCAACCTGCGGTGAGGAGGCCGGGTGGCTCTGGGTGCTGGGGGCGTCTCGTAACACTGCGGCTCTGCACGTCTGTCTTCCGTCCCTAATAGGGCTTCTCGAAGGCATGATGGCCTGAGGCATCCCGCACTGGGTGCGGGGAACTGTGTCCCCTGAGGTTTTCCTCAGCTTCCCATGTTTAACACGGGGTACGCCGCGAGTTTAACGTCCAGCGGGGACGGCATCGGACTGATCAACACGAAGAGTGGATCAGATGACAGAACCCCTTGCGGGGAACCTCCGACGCTGGGGCCAACGCATGGGCGGCTTCCCAAGTGATATAGAGTGGAGTGAAGTGGCATGACCCCACCGGGATGTGGCGGCCCGGGTAAGGATCAGGATGGATGATGGAGTGAAGAGCTTGGACCCCGTAGGGGCTTCCTACGTACCGCGTGTTAGCACGGATCAAAGTCAACGTAGTTCGGATATACAGTTTAACGTCATGCTGGACGTCGGCAAGCCGACTCACGAAGAGGTCGAGGCCGCCGGGCGGAGGATTGAACCGAACCACCTCGCACAGAGGGGGATGGAACGGCCGGGTGGATCACAGTTTCACGTCATGCTGGACGATAAAAGGGGAAATGGAAAAAGGGGCTGTGGGGAGGCACAGTGGAGATACACACGTGCAGTCTCCCACAGGGGCGGATTCATAGGTGAATCGACGCAAACGTGAACCCTGGAGGGGTCCACTGATGGACGAACCGACGTAAATACGACCGGGACGACCAGGTGGTGGGCTTGAACCTCAGGGAGGCTTCCTACGTACCCTGTTTAGAAGACAGGGATCAAAGTCCACGTAGTTCATTCTGTCAGGACTTACGCACTTGAGGCAGCCCGGATGCGGCAAAACTCAGTTGGAAGGGACTTGGACCGAAAGTAGGAGACACCTCGATCCCAGTCACACCCTCTACTGGCTTCGGCAGTGGGGAGGCGCAATGGAGATACACATGCGCGGCCCCCCACAAGAAACTAGGGGTTTGTAATACCCTACCCCCGTAGGGAAAAGCCGCTCCCATTAAATCGTCCCTAAAGAGGGGCAATCCCGACATCCCTGCAGAGACGAGCGGGTGGGGGCCACATCCAAACCGGGGGGGACCCTGCGTGCGGGGCACGGGATCGGGTGATGTGGACGGTTTAGCGTCTTGCCAGACAAAGTACAGTTTAACGTCGTGTGTTGAGGACGAAGCGGACGGTTTAACGTCTTGCCGGACGAAGTACAGTTTAACGTCGTGTGTTGAGGACGAAGGTGCTTGGCAGTTTAACGTCTCACAGCGCGGACGTGGTATAGTTTAACGTCATGTTGGACAAAACACTTGGCAGTTTATCGTCTTGCAGTGCGGACGTGGTACAGTTTAACGTCATGTTGGACGGATGCAGTTTAACGTCATGCGGGACGAATGCTGAACAGTTTAACGTCTTGTGGCTTGGACGAGGTACAGTTTAACGTCATGTTGGACGATATACAGTTTAACGTCGTGTTGGACGAATGCAGTTTAACGTCATGTTGGACGAATGCAGTTTAACGTCATGCGGGACGAATGCAGTTTAACGTCATGCGGGACGAAGGATTGCCGCTGATGGGTCCGTGTCACTTCGCGCGAGCCTGGAGGGCCGCACGGGAAGAAAACGCACGGTGCGGGAACCCAAGATGAAAATCATCGGGCGCCACGCAGGCGGGTACCCTCAGGGGGTCAAGGGGGGCGACCCTGGGGGATTGCGCGCAAAAGAGGAGCCTTGCGCGCAAAACAGCAGGTCGGCGCGCAAAATGGCGGGCTGGCGCGCAATCGGGCCATCCCTTTGCGCGCGGATGATTGAGATTGCGCGCACCGGGCTTCGGGTAGCACGCGGGGGCAACGGCTCATTCTCTAACGAATGGCCACTTTGAAAATGGGGGGTGCGCGCAATCGGGCTGGATTGCGCGCACCCGGGGGCAATTGCGCGCAAGCGGCTTCTTTTGCGCGCAAAGGCCTTCGGGTTAAGGATTATTCAAAGGAAAGGAGCCAAGGGGATTGCGCGCGAAGGCGAACCCCAAGGCTCTATTGTGCGAAAGAAAGGAGGTTACCTGAAGATCAGCATTGCACGCGGAAGGTGTTGGATTGCGCAAACGAGCGACGCTTCGGATTCTGGCAACCTTCAAAACGTCGGGGGTCGCCTTATATTTATAGGCAACCCCGGGCGCGGAATCCGGTCTCGGGCGCGGAATTCCCTTCGCGGGCGCGGAATCAGGACCCGGCGCGAAAGGGAGCCGCGCAGGCCACAGGCGCACAAAATAGCGCACCGGCCCAACGCATTGCGCGCATCCCGGGAGGATTGTGCGCCACGACTCTACTTTGCACGCGGGCCTCTGAAATTTCGCGCAAATCCTCCGGGCCCTCCGGAACGTGCCTCTGACTCTAAATATCACTTCGCTTTCCGCATCAGGAGCTTCGTTTGGGAACAACGGACTTTTTCGGTGTCTACAATTAGTTGATAATATTAACACATTGTTGGATTAGTTACTCAAATTGATTCCTCTCTATCAACCTTTGTCGCATACTTTTGAGTGACTATGTCATGATGAGTAACATCCTCCTATGTTTGTTAAGAAACTATGATGGGAGGCTTTCAATAATCTCCCACATTGGGTCCATCAGTTATTTTACCCTACGAAATGGGGGTATGGTGTACTTATATTCCTTGTTAATGAATTATAGAAGTGAAATTTTCCATGAAAAGATATATAAAAATCAAGTGACAATGATTAGAATATCATACGTAAAGTTTGATTCTAAAAGAATAAAGACACACATCCATCTAATTATTTATTAAATTATTCGAACTCTTCTGAAGATATATGAATATTAATATATGGAATTATATATTCATTTTTAATTTTGTGATATTTCATTAGGTGAATTAATTCTTCATTTTATGTGGTCGCCTCGACTATATGGAGGTGCGGGATAGTGGGATTGTGATCCTACAAGAAATCCTTCGATAATGATGTGATACCCCTATCATCACACACTGAGAATACATCAGGTATAGTTGTGGTCACTACATAGTCCTCTAGATTATGTGGTAGACCTATAATATCATAGCCAATAGAATTCGGAAATCAATACCTGCCACCTTGTGACACACATCTGACATTTGAAGTATCCTCCTCCCTCTCTACTATAATTGGAATAGTCGTGGCTTCATGTCCTGAATATTATTTCATCAAAATGATGTAAATGATTTCACATGTATGTTCCTCATATGGAAAATTCATATATGTCTCTTTGGAGTCATTACATGACACTTTTAAAGTGGATAGTGAATCGGATACTATAATAGGAAAGCACATTTAGATAGGTATGTTTGTTGAGTTAAGGGGTTGAATGAAATTATATAGAATTAATATGGTTCATATATATAACCCAATTCATTTCCATTTTCTATTTCATTATATTATATAGAGAAGGTTCCATGTCAGTATTCTCGAATATGGGCCCATAGTGTGGTGAAGGTCCACCAACCATCTACACATCCATTTTTCTTAAAACTATTGATAACTACTAAGGCTCATGAGTAGAATCTTTTAATATGATTTGGGTACCCATTGATTTAAATCATATAACAGTTGACTCTGATGACACCACATCCTATTTGACAATGTGTCTCCTTATTAGAATTTCATATAATTTAAAATGTAGTTATGGATCAAATTAGAGTGAAAGATACTTGAATTGCTTGTATCAATGAATCAATCCCATTATTCAATATATCAGTTATATAATGACTTTTTAGTAGCTCATTAAATCATGTTAGTTACCAAATTTATGTCTAAAGACATATCATAAATTTCATATATCATTATCTCATTCTCCTAAAAATATTTCCCCGCTATAGAAAAATCATCTTGAGGTTAAATATTAGAGGGATCTTGGCTATCCCTAAGTAATGGGATCCATATTCCAGCCTAAATAATTACCCCTAAATCTATGATTTCCTAGGTTTTTCTTTCCAAGCATGTATATTTAAATGATTTAGATAATCAAATGTTAATGTTGAAAAATATAGGGAATTACTGAGATTTTTTTTGAAATTAAAACCCATTCAAGACCCTCTAAAGAGGAAGGAGAATATGCAATCAGAGTCTAGGTATCCTCCCAGGGATGACGACTATAATTCCTTGGCTATGAATTTGTGTTCTTTTTATATCTTTCATACTCCATTTCTTATGTTATTTATTTTTTTCAATACCTTGGTTCTTTGTCATCATGACTCCTTCCATGAGCCTTCATACAATTGTTTTTATATCTTGTAGTATGTGTGGCCTAAACTTGGGGGATGCTTGATGTTAATGCCCCATGACGGTTAGAATAAATATGGGCACTACCATGCCAAGAGTTTTACCATATGGATGAACCTTATTGAGGTATCTTGGTTGAAACATTGGATACCGCCCAATACATGAGAATGTAAAATTATCTAGAATCTATCTATTGTTTCTCATAATAAATATGCATGTGTGGAAAGATATTAGTCTATTTTATAGACATAAACTAGTGGTAAAATTGATATGGATAGTATGATTCATAAATTATATCATTGTCCATATGATCCTTTGGTACAATGTCACTGAACACAATCATTTATGGAATAATTATTTCATTATTGGGGCCATCATCAACCAACATTCTTTTATGTGGATCATGGTATTTGATGAAATTAAACTCTCCCAATATGTTCATGTTTTTCTGGTCATTGAAATATTTCAAATATATATGATGAAATCCAGAAAAATCATTAATGAATGAATGAAACCATCCTTCAGGGATTGCAACCCCGCTAATCACATCATTGGAATTGAATTCCTCTATAATCAACACCCACAACACCTAAAATAAACCTGATATGTTGTAAGAGGATTTAACTATATATATATGCAATAAAAACCAATATACATTCAATAGAATATAGGAATTTACCCTTATATGTTTCACATAATATAATTGGACCACTATAATGAACATCCCCGACCTCACATTGCCATTAGATTTCTGAAATATATGTTTGTATGTACTAAACCACATCATAAGAAAATTTGAAAGATAGAATTTTTAAGATACATCATAATTTATTTTTTAACCACACTCGTTACACCATCATTTCTCCATTTTAGGTCATAATTTTCTAGGAATACTGTATTTCACTAATAAAGTCCATCCAGTTGGGAATTGGAAAGTAAGACAATAACCTTTGGGCTGGAGGAAGGTTATAATCCATGATTTATGAAGGATTTAACCCCTTGAGAAGGATTATTCTTTCTTGATCTTATGGGTTGGATTTAATAATTCACAATTTGTGGCTTCCATTACTTCCACATAATCTTATACCTCTTTTGGTTATATGACAACATTATACATCTCTCCAAGAATTGGTGCTCCTGGTAATATTTAGACATCCCATAAATTGATACCGAATTCCCGAAGTGTCATATAAAAGGAGTTTGTATGTAGGATCTATTACTTCAATAACATAAGGCTGATTTCTGGGTTCTTGTACACATATATTTGGACCACCTAGATATCCTCATAAATCTCAACCACTCACATCTCGGTCTTATGTTATGCACATGTTTGATGCACCGATTAGATTCACATCCACTCGATCTTGACTCCCCCTCAAGAATGGAAGTCCCAGTCCTCCTTCCATCCTTTATGTTGATCATTAATTGAATCATGTATAAATTTCTAGTATCATATTTTTTCATACTAGGGTGTGGTGATTTATATCCATGGGACACAGGATTGGGTTTATGACACATGTATTAAGAATTTTTTCTTTATTTATAAATGAGCCTATAGGGGAATTATTAGTGGTGGGACAGTTAGTTTACTCTATGAACTATGAAATCAGGGAATAACTTTATGGAATTGGAATGAATGAATATCTTATAAGTATGTGGTCGTACGACTTTAGATAATCACTTCATGGGTACCCATGATGGTAAATATTCATGAATTTCTATATGCCCAGAATGATAGAGTCTCAGAAGTTGTGATAATCCGGCACAATAGTTTTCAGCATCTTGATAAAATAGGTGTCATCTTGATCATCAAGTTTGTTAGAGTTGGACACTGATGTGAGGGGTGAATTGAGTCCCTATAATAATTTATGTTAAAAACATCATTTGAAAATCCCCCAATTTAGAAACAAAACAGGCCAGTAATTCATGTATTAAATTTATAACAGTTTGACTGTTCAATTAATTTCTCAAGAGATTGATTATTTCACAGTTATATCAACCTGAAAGAGTGAAATAAATTTCGAATCAAATTTACTGAAACAAAATATTTGTAAATACTATCCAGGACTAACTATCAAAGGGAAACATAGTTTTTTGAATATCAGTTAAAAGAGAGTAAATTGAATTTGAAAAGACAATGGTTTAATGTAATATGTTCAGTCTCATTGTGAGACCTAATCCTCTCCAAATATTGATCACCTTCCACCAAGAAATATATATAATTCATTGATCCAAGCCTTAGATTGGGGTTTACACATCATTATACAAAATATCCCTATCACTAGGCCACTACCTCAGTTCTAAATGAGAACTAAAACAGCCAAATCACACATGACCTCTACCAAAATTATATGTGGGATATGATAGGTGTAAAAAAGATTAGTTTGTAAGGATATCTTATATTCTTCAGTTTAGTGATTGAGATTGTGTGTGTTTAACATACAGATGCACACACTGCTTGAAAAGTATTAGAAAGAAACCAACAGAGCAGTAAATAATGAGATTGAGTTTAGAAGGCTATTTGTGTTGTGAAATTCATCTTTGGACTCTTTGGATGTAGTGGATGTGAATACTAAGTCCTCCTCTGGAAAGAGACCCAGAAAACAGGGTGTTGTGAAGATTTGTTTTCTTGTTTTCCATGAAGATGTGATTTTTCTCCTTAGTTCTTGTTTACTAAAAGTTTGATTGAATCTTTAATACAAAACAATACTTTTTTAGTTCACAACCAGTTGGAAGGAGTGTTCTTCAGGTGTTCTTCTCCTTGTTCTAGTATCTCTACTCATATGTTCTATCCTATTGTCGTCGACATCTCTTATATAGCTCATTCTCTAATCTTATCATTTTATTTCAAGTGTCTTGTGTTGCTCAACATGAAGCATGTGGATATACCTCATTCCTTTTACATTCCACTAACATTGTCTTTAATATTTTGTGAAAAAAAATTAATTTAATTAATATCAATAAAAAACTCAAATATAACCGTCAGAGATAATTATAAATAAAGGAAATTTTAAACAATCTTTCAGTGCCTCCACTATTGGTGATTTATTATATCAGTGACACTATCTATCTATGAGTCCTTAATTTGGTATCGGTGACTCATTCTATCAAAGAGTAATTATATCTACATCTCCATGTATTAGTGAATCTTTTTTTTATGATGGCGGGTCATTTTTCCTGTAGGTGACTCATTTGTATTTCTAGTGATTCGTCTATTAGTCAGTTAGTTTGTACTGTAGTTGAGACTTTTATTTTATCAGTGATACATTTGAACAATCAGTGATTCATCCATTTGTGAGTCATAATTAAACATCGGTGAGTCATTTCATCTATCATTGAGACATTTTCACTGTCAGTGATGCATTTGTTCTGTCAGTGTAACATTTGTTTTGTCGGTGTTAGTGACCCATACATATCCAATTTTTTGATTTTAGCTATCTTAAAACGTGAATTTGAATAGATTGTGTAAAATATGTAATGAACATATATAATCATAATTAAACATAACTAAACCTAATTTAGTATAAATAAACATGATTGAAATGATTAAACATGATTTGTGATAATTAAAAACATAGAGGGCCCAACAATCTCTTATGGGATCATAGTCTCCACCTTTTGGATGATCACCAATCATTGCATTATAATGTAAAATTATTTGATCATTAATATAATCACTCCACTTACTAGCTCTGGTTACATATTTTATTAAAAAATAAAATATCTCAAAAAATAGATAAGGATCCGCGGTAAAATAAACAATGCCTTATTTTATCCCCCTTTATATTTTCTCCAACATTATATTAATGAGTAGTAAACATATATAATAATAATTACATTATTTTTCTCCCCCTTTGGGGTTATCAAAAATATTGATGATATGAATGAATAAAATGCATGAAGTAAAGAGGAAGAACATAAGTAAAGGAAATGAAATACCATTGAATTTCATAATGAAGTTATAATACATTGTAGTGGAATACAAAACTAATATAAAATCATGCAGCCCTATCAAAAACTGATCCAAACTAATCATTGGGATCTAGTTTTTCCATTGCATTGTTATAAGGATAAATGGTAGGTTCAACAGATCGAGGCTGAGAGACTATAATATCAGAGTGAATTCAAAAAATAGTAAGAGGGACTTCTTCCAAAAAAGGGGAAAGGGTTGGATTGGATTAAGCAAAAGGTTGGATCTACTCTGTGATGATAGGCTAGATATAGATAAATGCCTAAGATACTGATATAGAATATGGAGTATGTGCAAAAGAGGTAAAAGGTGAGGGTGACGAGGTCAGAGGTTGACTGAGAGGTTCAACAACTAGAACAACTATGGTTTTACCCTAAATATTCAGATATGGATACAAAAGATTCATTAAATATGTGATTATATCACTACCATAATTCATTTCCTTTTCAAAATAATACTAGTTCTCCATGAATATGTCCATAAGAGGTGTGAAGTCTTTAAATTTTATAACTTTATCCTTTAAATCTCTAGTAATTAATGGAAACATTGAATTCTATACCAAATATTTGAAGTGGTTGTTTAGTTTTTTCTTATTATAAATCCTCTTGAAGTAATAGTCTTCTTCCTCTTTTATCTATGTTTTTGAAGATTCAACACACTTGGAGAAGAAATTGAACATATCATGAACATAGTCACTATTTTTCATAAGCTTTCATCAGTCTCTTGATTCGTTCTACTAAACATTTCTTGAAACTCTTCTCTAATCACATTCCTCTCTACCACATCATATGGTGAGTGATATACAAGAGATACCGAGCTAGATTCCCCATGTACTATGTCTTAAACATTCTATCTAAATTGGGTAAAATCAGAATATGGGAAATAATATCCTTTTATCCATTCATGGTTCAGTCCATGTCTTTCCTATATTTAGATGTCAAACTGTTCACTATGGAATTCAGTATAGTAAACTCATTCCTTAACTTTTGATTATCTGTGACAATATCTTCAATTAGTTCAATTATCATGGGTTCCACATGATCAATAATAATGCTAGAAATAATATTTGGATTAATTTCAATCAATATTAATATAGGAATGGGCCATAAAAAATTATTAATAATGGGGAAATTTTATTCCTTGAAACTGTCAAAATTAAATCTATTGATGTAGTCACTTGGAAGGATCTAAGCCACTAATTATCTTATAATAAGTAAAAATGCTTCATCATCTAAATCTTCATAGTCCTAACCAAGATCTACATATCTACATTTTTTACCAATTTATAAATTTCATCATCATCTAAAGGGGTCAGAGTGTTAAGTCTCACTCTTCAAGTTTTGATGCTCCCCCCTCAACTTGATCTCTTTTATCTTGATGATCCCGCTCAGTTGGATATCCTTCCACTTGGTACTCCCCCTCATCTTGAGATATTCTTATAGCATAAACCAACTGAGGAACTAGGATTATTTGATATTTTACTTCTCATTTAAATTCATCAATTTCCTCTTTTATAATATAATCAACTGATTAATCAGGAGGGTCTGTAATTGGTTCTGGATTCATAGTATCATCCAGCTCTATAGTGGCATCTAGAACATCACCAGAATGATCTAAATCACCATCACTCCCACTTCATTCATCCTCTCTATCATTTTCATCTTCCTTACTTATATCTTCAAGTTCTTCATTTCCTTCTTCCAAGCTTTTATAGATACTACCACTTTACTCTTCGTTTTATTTGTCTTCTTCTTCTTCTCCCCAACATTATCCTTCATAATAAATGGATCTTATCACATACTCAGAACTTGTAGAAACTTTTTTATCATCATGAAAACTGTCACCAATAGTTGGTTCATCTGAAGGAAGGCCTAAGGCAAAATAATAGGTCCATGAGTCATTCTCCTTGGGATTTCAACAATGTTTGGGTCACTTCTGCAATCTATAGGACACCCATGATCTCTATTAGAAGTAGTAGCCTCTTCGTCATGAAGATGAATAGGATCAACATATTCTGGTCCTAGACTAGGATCTATTAAATCTCTCATCCAAACAGGATGGTCCACTGGGATGAAATTTTCAAAAATCTTATCCTCATCACCAACCCATTCCCTCTTTTAGGGATTCTAAGGAATATTAATTATTTAGCAAATTTCATTGCTCTAAATGATTCTACTACAATTAGATACAATTCCCTCATCTCCACTAACACGTCCTTTCTACTTTAATATGGAAAAAATAATCCTTGGGTACAATGGGGAATTAGTCATAAAATAGGGCTTACTCATTTCATTTATTTTCACTATATAGTGTCTGTACATATTCACATTGATTAATTTCATTAGTAAATATAAGTATTATACATATTGATATATTAAAGATGCAATGCCTCTTTTATTAGGATAAATATGTTATCGAATGAGCTTAAAAAAACCTTGTCTCACTATCTATCTCAGTTGCAATAGGCCTCCAATTATCCCCCATCCTAGATACCTCTTTCGGATATATCTCATATAAAAATATATCAATATCGGGTGGAATAATGCCATGATAGTCGTCAAATATACCTTCATGTTGATCATTGGGGCATTCTTATCACTGCATAGAAGAAAATGAAAGTATCCTCTCTTTAACAACATATTTCATCCAACATATCTCACTACCATCGAAAATAAATTCAGAATTAATGTAAAACTCATGAATAAGAATTGGGTTATAAGTAGTCTCAATATTTAAAAAAAAATCCTTCTAACCATGTGTCTACAACACCCTCAACAGTAGAGACTTAATCTATAGTATCCATTCTATGAATACATCCTTCTCTGGATTTACCATACGATTCACAATAGCATGATTGAGAGGTTTAGACATACTAGATTCTCTATTCAACCACATAATATGTTACAAATTATCTCTATATCCTCCTTCGAGTGTGTGCTTCATTCTCACCATTTTTTATGGTTCGGTTGATGGATGGAAGGTGAAAGGTCAAGGGTATAGAAAAATAATTGGAGTGTAAGCGTCAAATTATGAGGGTAAGTTGTAGAGTGTATCAACATGAATTTATATAATTTAGGTATTAGTGATCATAATTTTTTTAATTGGGTTAAAATATATAAATAAATTAGATTAGTTTTGGTTAATACATAAAACAGATAAAACATTGAGTTCTATCAATGTCGTCATGACTAGATTAGAATCACACTATCTGCGTCAGCATGATAGTATTGGAATGACATTATCAGTGTCGACATTACTATATCGGTATTACCCTATCAGTCTCAGAATGAAAGTGTCGGTGTTGGCATGAAAAAATGTCGTCTTGTCCTAGTGTCGGTATTGGTAATAAAAAGCGTCAGCATGAAAAATCTTCAGTGTTGACATGATAATGTCTCATCCTGACAAAGTGTTGCTGTTAGCACAACAATGTGTTGGCATGAAAAAGAATCGGTGTCAGCATGTCAAAGTCTTAGTTTTGGCAAGAAAACGTGTTAGCATGATAATGTGTTGGGTTCAGCATGCCATCTAAACTAATGTTTCATTAAAGAGTTATCAAAATATGGTTCTAATAAATTAATCATCCATAATTCATGTTTTACATAATTCAATATTTCAGAGTTCAGTTGCTTTGTGAATATGTCAGCAAGTTGATGGTTAGTACCAATAAAATCTAGAGTTATAATGATTTTTTTTCTTATTTATCTCTCAAAAAGTAATGACTTAAATCTATATAATTTTTTCAATAATGAAAAATAAGATTCATAGAGATGTTAATAACATATGTATTGTCACAGTTTATAGGTACATGTCTAAATTGATATCCACTATCTAGTAAAGTGTGTTTCATCATCAAAATTTGAGCACAACATCTACCAACAACTATGTATTAAAATTTGTTAGTAGATAATGTGACAAAAACATTCTTTTCACTACACCATGATACTATATAATTTCCCAAAAATTTTCATGTTCCATAGGTTATCTTTCTATTTAACATACATCCCCTAAAATCAGTATTAGAATAACTTAGTAAATCAAAAGTTTGTCTTCTGGGATAGGATAATCCAAAGTTAGAATTATATTTTTGTTATTTGAATATTCTTTTAACACAATTTAGGTGAGATTATTTAGGGATATCTTGAAAATAGGCACACATAGACACACTAAATATAATATCAGGTCTTCTAGTAGTTATGTAGATTAAACTCCAAATTATTTATCTATAAGTGGTTTTATCAACATCTTTACCATTTTCATCAAGATCCGTCTTATAGGTGCTACTCAATGGAGTATCACTACACTTTGTACCATAAAAAACAAAAACATTTAAATGTTATTTAGTATATTTACTTTGATTTAAAAATATTCCTTCTTTATTTTGAAAAATTTTAAATCTATGAAAAAATTTATGTTCCCCCATTAAACTCATTTCAAATTCACTGTGCATCATTTTTCAAAAATAAACACCAAATGAATTTTAATAGGATCCAAAAAATATATCATCTATATAAATTTGAAATACTAAAACATCTTTTGAAATTAATTTTATAAAGAGAGTAGTATTAACAATACATTTTCTAAAAGCATTGGAAATAAGGAAAATACATGGTCTATCATACCAAGATCTCGAAGCTTTCTTTAAACCGTATAAATTATTTTTAGTTTTAAAAAATGATTTGTAAGGTGAGGGTTTTTAAATATAAGGGTTTTTCAACAAGAACAAACTCAACAATATAACTATTTCGCAATGCACTCTTAAAAACAATTTCATATAGATTGAAATATATATGTGATGCATATGCAAGAAATATTTGAGTGGTCTCATGTCTAGAAATGGGTGAATAATATTACTCATAGTAAATCCCTTCTTCTTTACTGTAACGTTGTTCGAAAAATTTAGTTCTATTTATGTAAATATTAAAATCTTCCGCTACTTAATTTCTAAATACCCATTTAGTGCCTATGGTCATGATGTATTTAGGTCTATCTACAAGTTGACTGACTTAATTTTTTTCAAAGTGATTTTATTATTCTTTCTTAACGATTATCCAAAACTCATTTTTGATATCATAATTGTTGTTATTAGGTTCAAGGTATGAAAAAAATGGCTTTATGTTTAACCTTATTTCACTTAGAAGATCTAGTTAGTGTTACATTATGAAAGACTCTAACCAAAATATCTAAATAATGATTCTAAAGATTTATAACAGTACTAAGAAAAGAAGGGCTGGTGATTTTATCATCTTAAATAGGATTGGGTTCATCATGACTAGATATTTTATAATTTATAGAACATGAAGATTTAACAAATTTTTTAACAATAGGGTTAACAGATTTTTCATTTCTATCTAGATTTCAAAGATCATCCTCATGATTTTCTAGGGATTTCGTAGATTCATGTGGATATTTTCATCAAATTTGACATGTACAGATTCTTTGACACACAAATTCAATTTATTAGATACTCTATTGGATTAACTAGAGATTAAATAACCTAGAAATATTCATTCATCACATTTGGATGTAATTTTTTCATTATTTTCTTTTTTATTTTGGATATAGGCTTTATAGCCAATGACTTTAAAGTAACTAACTTTTGGTTTTATATTATTCCACACCTAATAGGAGGTTTTCATAATAAATAGTCTATATAAGACTCTATTAATTATATAACAGGATGTATTGATAGATTTTACACAAAATAGATAGGTAATTCATATTCATCAAGCATAGTCTGGGCTATCTCTTGTATGGTTCTATTTCTTTTTCCCACAACACGATTTTACTGAGGTGTCCTAGTAGTAGAGAAGTTTTTACTATAGCCATTTTGTGAGGAAAAAGGTTCAATATCTTGATTTTAAATCACACAGGAATGATCACTTATTATGTATTTAATTATAAGTCCACATAGGTTCTCTAATATTCTGGAATAGTTGGTGAAATTAGAACAAGTTTCACATTTGTGATTTGGAAATAATGTGCATGTATTTCTATAATAATCAACTACAAAAACATTGACATAGTCCATCCCCTTTAGAATTGAAAGCAAGATGGTCCAAAAAAAATCCATTTGAACCAACTTAATAGATTACAAAGTGGAAACTTCTTTCATTGGTGTTAAATATATTATCTATTGTTTATCCATTTCATATGGATTGCATAATTTATCATTTGGAAATTCAAGGTTAGGTAAATCCTTAACTAGTCCTTTCCTAGTGAACTTTCTAAGAGAATGCATATTAGAATGTCCCAGTATCATGTTCCAAATCCAAGAATCTTTATTTAAGGAACATAAACATAAATAATTTTGATAAACTAATGGAACTATGATTACAACATAAACATTTCAATTTATAAAGGAAAAAATACTAGTTCATTTTTAGAATTAAAGACATTACATGAATTATTTTAAAATTTAACATTAAACCCATCAACATGTTGATATGAAATACCAAGAAAATTGTACTTCAATACATCAAAAAAATGTACTTTTGAAATTAAAACTAAATTAATGATTCAAATATCACCAAGAAAAATGATTGTTCCTTTATCATTTTCACCAAATGTGACATGACCACCAAAAATGATTATTGGATTCTTGAATCATGAATAATATCCTTTAATGTGTCTTTAACATCCACTATTCAAGTACCATAGACTTCTATTGGAGTTCTCCAAACTGCTTTCCTACAAAAATATATTAGAGAAGAAAAGATTTAGGTACACTGATTTTTTGGGCCTAGTAACATTAGTTGGGAACCCATAATTTTTTCATGTATTTCCAATAAGAAATATATAATGTATTTGAAAAATAGTCTTTATTTGGGCCAGAAAAACAAGAAATAGTATAAGATGTTTCATAGCTAGAACATGTAGAAAATTTTACAGAAGAATGAATAAAACTAGATTTTCTACATTTGGATAAAAAATTGCGTTTTCAAATTTTTATTTTACCATGTTGATAGCCAATACCAAAAGATTATTTGGGTGAAAAAATTTTACAAATCATTTCAAAAAGGATATATGTTCCATTGGAATAACTTTCTAAATCCTTTTTCAATTTCTCATTGGACAATTTAATCTCATTGTATTCATTATGAAATTGATCATTATTTTCCTTTTCAATAGTTATCTCATATTTACTAGTACATGTAAGAGAATATTGTTTCTTTAATTATTTATATTTATCTCTTAATTCATTCCATGTATCATTGTGCATTGGATGTATTCTATAATATCCTAATTAGTCATATTTTTAGAATCAATTTCATCTACTAAATAAAAAGAATTATGTACATGAGACTCAAGGGATACCTCATTTGTGTTTTCCTTGAAAAACAAGTATTCCATGTCACCTTTCAAATCATGTGATGACTCTATATCATTTTATTTATCGTCATTGGAACTCCAAGTGTCATTCCTTACCGTCATGTATCTTTTATCTTTGTCCCCAAATTTATTATTATACATTAACTTAGGACAGTAAACCATTACATATCCTCTTCTCTTACATTAATAAAAACTATTCCATTTGAGTTATCATTACTTTTCCAATCGTTTTTTAGTTTCCATTATTATCATATTTACCTTTGTAGATGGTCTTCCTAAAGAATTTCTTCCTTCTATAAAATTTCAGAAACCATATGGGTAAGTGATCCATTTCCTCATCACTGTCAGATAGTGAATCTTCATTACATGTAATAGAAGTACATGCATGAATCCTTTATTTTTCATTGGGTTTAGATGTAGTTGTTTTAAAAGCCATTATCTTTCTCTTTGTTTCATCCTCTTCTACATTGTCAACTTTTAATTCTTCCAAATACATCATCAAATTACCTATCATCTCTTTGAATAGAAACTTACTAATGTCATAGGAATATATAATTTATAGTGAGGTTCATCTCCAAATTTTGAGTATAAATATAAGAAGCCTCATGATTTTTTCATCAGCATACACATGCATACTAAGAGTACTTAGTGTATTGACTATCTTTTTGAACGTGAGATACATATCAGAAATAGGTTCATCGGGCATCATCATAAAGTTGTCATATTTGATAGTCTTATGTCTCATTTATTTAACCTTATTGGTTCCTTCATGTGAAACAGCTGTAGTATCCAAAATTTCATAAGAAGATTTACATGGAGAAATCCTATTGAATTTTTTATCCTGTAAAGCACAAAACAAGGCATTCATTTCTTTTCAATTATTATTGTAAACAATTTTTGTGGCATAACTCCATGTAGTCTTTAGAGAGTCTAGTATGTAATATTTATCTTCTATTACAGTCCAATTATCAATCCCCATGCATTCTAAGTGATATTTCATTGTTATTTTGCATTTGGAATAATTTGTACCCTTAATGTAAGGTGTTTTATTTGTTATAGAACCTCTAGGTCAATTATCCATATTGAGGAATAAATAGTATATTTTTAAAGAGCTAAATATTTAGAACTAACAAAAATTTAGGTATCTTTAGAACTCAACAAAAATAAGAGTTGAAAAGTTTTGAAAATTGATGTCTAAAAAAACCATTCATTCCAAATTTTGATTAGATTATGACACTCTAGAAGGGGGTGATTTGAGTTCACATAAAAATTTCTATTAAAAAAATTATTTGAAAATCCCCCAATTTGAAAAAAAATTAACCCAGTAAATCAATGTAGATAATTTATAATAGTTTTATTGTTTTTGATTATCTTCGCGAGAGATTTATTACATCTCGGTTATATAAACTCTGAAGAGTTTAATAAAATTTGAATCTAATTTACAATACCAAAACTATTATAAATACTATCATAGACTAACTATCGAAGTGAAATTATGTTTTCTAAAATATAAGTTAAAATAGAGTAAACTAAATTTGAAAAACAAAGGATTAAAATAATAGGATCATTTTGAACCCGAGAACTAATAATCATCACTTTGTGATCACCTAACACTAAGAAATATATACATAATGCTTTGATCCACACCCTATATTCTGTTTTAGACAATAGTATTCAAACTATCTAGGTCACTTGACCTCTACCATAGTTTTACATGGAAACTAAAATAGCCTGGTCACATAGGACCACTACCATAGTTTTACATGGGATATAATAGGTGTAAATAGATTTTTATGTAAGTATATATTATATCTTTCAGTTTAGTGTAAGAGATATTGTGTTTCTAATAGACAAATAAACACACTTCTTGAGAATTAGTAGAAAGCACACAATATAGAAGGAAATAAAGAGATAGAGTTTAGAAGTCTCGTTATGTTATAAAATTAATCTTTGGACTCTTTGAATGTATTATATGTGAACATTGAGTCCTCTTATGGAAACTAACAATGAAAACATAGTGTTGTAAATATTTTTGTTCTATTTATCCAAAAATATGGGATTTTCCTCTATAGAGTTTGTTTACTACAAGGATGAATGAGGCTTTGATGCACATCAATCCTCCTTTAGTTAATAGCAAGTAGAAATGAAGGTTACTTAGGTTTTCTTATCCTTGGACTAGTATCTCTATTCCTATGTTCCTTCTTGATGTTCTCTACTTATTTTATACAGCTCATGCTAAATTATTTTCATTTTATTTCAGGTGTCTTGTGTTGGATGACATGAATCATGTGGAGGTACCTTGAACATCATCATGTCCACTAAAATATTCATTAATGTTGTCTGTAAAAAAATAATTAATTTATTCAGTAGCAGTAAAGGACTCAAATATGACCATTAGAGATAATTTTAAATATATATAATTTTAAATAGTCTGTCGTTCAGTCCTTTTTTAGCGAGTCATTTTGTCAGTGAATGTTTCTATTAGTGGGTCCTTCTGTTGGTATTGGAAAATCATTCAATTTGTGAGTCATTCTATTCGTATATCCACGCACCGGTGACATAATGCATCAGTGAATCATTTTTTTCTTTCGGTGAGTCATTCCTTATAGCGGTGTCTTATTCGTACTTTCGGTGAGTGTGTTTGTAATGTCGGTGATACATTTGTTATATCAGTGATACGTTTTCACTATTGGTGAGTCGTCTATCGGTTAGTCAGACCTATCTATCCGTGAGACATTTCTTTTATCAGTGAGAAATTTTCAATATCTGTGAGAAATTTGTTCTGTCAGTGAGCCATTTTTTCTATAGGCGGGACATTTGTTCTGTCGGTTCTAGTGACACATACATAGCCAATTTTCTTATTTTAGTTGTCTATAACATGAATGTCAATAAAATGTGTTAAACATATAATGAAACAAATATAATCATAATTAGACAAAACTACTAATGATTAATTATAGATAAGAATGATTTAAATTTTTATACATGAATTTTGATCATTAAAACCATATAGGGACAAACAATCTGTTATTGGCCAACACATCATAATACCATAAAGCATCCATTTGAAATATTAATATTGCTTCTAATATTTTACTTAGTTTAAACATTTTTTAAATTCTAAAATTTTGGGAAAAGAAGAACTATGAACATGTCACTCACCCATGTGACCTTAGAGAGGTCACTCACCCAAGTGACCTTGTGCAGATCACTCACCCAACTACCCTTACATTGGTTAGTAGCACAAGGTTTTGGGTTTCATAGACAAATTTATACCATTTAATTTAAGTAGATAAATCCATAAAATTATTTTTTGAACAACATGCACTATAAAAGTTACTGATCACAAGAAACTAGCATGGTGAGAGAAAAAAAATGGATAAAATGGAGGGATGGACCGCTAGGTAATCAGCACTATTTGAATTCATAGAGTACCAGTGTTGACATCCTGAATGATCTAGTTGTGTTCATGGGATATGAAATCTATTTTATAATTAACCTTTTGTACATTGGGATATTGGTGAGATATCTAAACATGGACATAGAAATATGTAAATTCATGATGTCCAATAGGTAGGTATTTAGTCAACATCTTTTCCTCTCTCTACCTTACGACCAGACCATCCTCTTCTGATTTTATTTCATCCTAATGTGGGGATTTATTGAAAATTTATTTTACATGGAGATGAAATTAATTAATAAAATATTACTCTAGGAGTAAAGGAAATAATAAGAGTTAAGGATAATTCTAAATCAAACTTGTACCCACCCCACCTGTGCACCAAGAGGTTCATGCAAGCCATGCCTACGCCACCAGCAAGAGAAACAACACCTTCATGAGGAAAAAGTGATAGAAACCCATGTGATGGCCCAAAAAGTATATCTTCATTTACCCATGATCAGGATTTTTACTATAAATTAGACCATGGGGATCCTCGTTACATATGAATTGAAATCTCAAAGATGCTTCGATGTTATTCTCACCATATTCCTTCACTCGAGACGTTTAAAAATTCAAGTAGTTACATAATCTTATTAAAGGAGAGACAATTCATAGAAATAAATGGATTGAGTTTCCTCATTGTATAGAATACCATGAACCTTGAAGGGAAACACTACCCCTAGTCAAAATAGAAATGGAGAAAATACCCTTTCCCTACTCTAAACTTGAGAATCAGTCATTCAAAGACCCATGATGAGACCATTGGATCCTAGAATAAGGCCTCCCACATGTGTTGTCTTCTAAGTTTTCCATCTCCCAACGATCTCTTCATCTAACCCAGGTGTACCCTAAATTAGACCTCTTCATATAACCTTAGTATTTATTATGTAAAGGACCTTCTGCTTGGCTAAGTCTTACCAATGTGAGACATCGATTGGGCCCCTTTTCCATGCCCCAAATGTTAGTGAACCACTTTATTTGGATCCTTCTATTGAGATGGGACAATCCAAGGTCTCCCCTAAATAATCTGTACAAGAATAATTAGAGAATATTTCACATCATCATGTCCTCTTGGTTATATTTTCTCATGGTAATTGAGTCCTCGAATTTATCTGACCTAAAAGGTTGGATCTTCAAAATTTTTTTATTATAAATTTCATTAGTAATGAGTATCATAATCATGGATGTAGTTTCCAAACCTCCCCATTTTAGAATATATGGGGAACCACTACCCATTATTGTGATGAGTTTTAGTTCCTTATCATCTGGTTATGTTCAATGAAATCAAGAATATGGAATCCCTCTTAGAGTGAGCTCCTTGTACTTACTTTTTTCCTTATCTTTATGGGAGTCTTATTCCTCACAAAAGTGAATGAAAATATGGGTGTATATAGGCACATAAAATCCATTTCTCTCTATCATACCCCTTCCTCATTCCCTAGAAAACAATGGAGATTGGGTAGTTTTGGAAATATTATACATTTTCTTGATTCTCACATCTATCATGAATGAAATGTGATTACAACATAGTGATGATAATTGTATCAATATGATCAATTACAAGTCATAGAGTATTTTTATTCACTGCAAGTCCTCAAATCCTTGTATCAATCCCAAAGTTCCATATCCCCTATGATAAAAACCATTAAAGGGTCTCTATATGTGTAGGTCCACATATCTGAACTATATAGTCTTTTATCCTCATCCAAATGGGATACGTTGGAAGCCTCTATGAGGTCCAAATTGAGTACCCAAAACTCACCCTAATCTTATTGGGTCATACATCCAATATTGTCACATATATCTGGGTAGGTTATATCCCTTCCTAGTCCATTGTAATGATTTGATGTGATTTCCACATAAACCTTGATTTAACACCTTTTAACTATAATTCATTCCCAAATGACATTAAGCTTCTTGGTTTGGTCCTCTTCCAAAAGCCTTAAAATGTATGTTGTGTCCCCTTAAGTGGTGCCAAACTACACGAGTTCTAATTTCATTCACAGCTTTATATAGTAATTTGTTTTCAATGATTTCATTCCTATCATCAATACAACTACCATTTTCTTGGATTACAATAAATCCAAAGCTTCCCACTATATATCTCAAAATAATCATCATAATAATTAAAGGCAAAAAAATATATGATCTGTATAAAAAAATTACCACTAAGGGAATCCCAGATAAATAGAGATTTATTTGTTGATTAAGAACATTTGATATATACGAATGATTCTAAAATCCATAATTTTTAATAATTACTTTTTATACTTTGGGGATACCATTTTTATATTTATAATTTCATACAGGATT
Source organism: Viscum album (assembly GCA_963277665.1). Classification (NCBI taxonomy): domain Eukaryota; kingdom Viridiplantae; phylum Streptophyta; class Magnoliopsida; order Santalales; family Viscaceae; genus Viscum; species Viscum album. Next base: position 135,543,693 of record OY728161.1, on the reverse strand, counting down.
TTTGAATATGTCTTAATTGTGTAAGAGAGTTCTATATTGGGTAATAATTTCCCTAAAAGGGGAAAGATGAGGCTTAACTATTATACCCTCAACTAATGTGAGTACCTATGTATTCTTTTTTCCATTCCCCAATGACCATCGACGTTTGTGATGACTGTTCATGAATCATCTCAAATAAAGGAACCACTGGGTGATTCTAGTTCTGCAAATAAAAAACATTTGAAACTACATAAAAATGGTCATACAGAAATGAATGGTTCTTCAACATATAACCCCATCCATATACTATAATATTCCATGAATTTTCATTGAAAACAATCATTTATTTCAGCCATAACATTCTCCATTTGTTGATTATATTTCATGTGTTTTAGATATTTCCCTTGAAATATTAATTATTCTATATTTATTTATAGATTCAACTATATACATACCATAACTGAGCATCTGATCTCACCTTTTCCTTTAGTTTTATTTTTTCCCAGTTATGATAGTTATTTTGGGGTTGATATTTATTTCTATGATAAGGGTAATAATTAAATTATCTAATAAACCACTTTTTGTATTTTATTTATTAAAATGAAATTTCAATTTATAAATTATATATATATTACGAAGACTACAAAACTATCCAATCATATGGGATGTGTTTCCCTATATCATATGCCAATGTAATAGTGTAAAAAATTGCTGTAAAAAAAATGGGTTAAGGGTTTCTACAGTTGTTATCAAATAATGTTTAGTATAAACCTTTTGAAATCTTATTAAAAAAACATATATTCATGGGCATCACTCAATGGTTGAAATTGGGGATATGTATATAAGAACATAAAATATTTTTGGTGAGAAAGATATTACATTGGTCTTCAAAGAAAAAGATCCATATATGTATACCACTAGTGAACATGTTTCTAGAACAGATGTACCTAGGGTAATTACTCTGAAAAGGGTTCATTTGGATTGACCTGGTCTCACCTAGTTTATGAAAATTGTCATTACTACGCAATCTATTTAACACTTATATGAGAAATTCTTTGGATAATTAATATTTTCATTACAAACCAATAATTTTTTTTAAATTAAATATATCCCCAATGAAAACATTCTTATGAGTATGCGATTAATAATTCATAATATTTTCAATTTATGTTAAGTATATCACTAGTTTTTATATTATACATTATGATTGATAAGGATATGATCAAATCAAGTGTATAATATCATTTAGAAATGCTTCCCTATAAAAGGAATTAGAACAAAATCAATGAACCTAGTTTAAAGACTAATAATTATCATTTCTTTGATGGGATTAAGCCAATCCTTTTAAGGGAACTTATCTACCAATAATTCTCATCATATGAGGAGATAATATCATGTGATAGAAAAAAGTTAAATAATTATGTATGTATTATGAATTTTATGGGAATAATGTGATGAAGAGGATAATAGAGATAGAGATAGATAAAGGGAATAAGGGAAAGATGGATTTTCTCACATTAGATGATTTTGTAAAGAAACACCATACTACTTGATTAAAGGGAATGATACTTTCTAACATGTGTGGAGAGAAATGTCACAATGATCTTGATTTCAAGGAAATGATATAATTTCCAATTTTCATTTCATCCAGTGTAAGAAGATGTGGAACTAAAAAAATAAATTCCCTCAAGTGTAAAGGTTAAATAACGCAAAATACGATATGGGAAAAAGATTCATCTTATTCTATTACTATATATAAATTGGAATGATTAATGATATTCTATTTGGATTCAATAATTATGATATAAGGGTATTATAATCAATGATATTCTGGTTATTTGAATTATGATATGTATAATGATTGTACTGATATACCATTTTATTAAGTATTTCGTAATATATGTTGAATAGTACTGACAACCAAGAAATGTGATATATGGAAAATTTGAACCTCTTTTAAAACACAATATTGAGATGGGATAACCCTTAGTATGTTCTTGATATTGATAAAAATTATATTTTTATTGGATAGTGTGGGTGACCATTAAATTGGTTGTAGGTTAGATTCTTTATGTCTTCTTTGTGGGATTTTGCAGTAAGTATTGATTTGGGTAATATATTCAATAACCAAAGATTTTATTTTTGGAGGCATTCGTTTTTTTCATTTATTTTTTATAATGATCAATGTATTCACATATTTAAAATGACACCTTATGAGAAACTTTATATTTTCTAGGGAATATAATTTCGATTTAGTAACCTTATTTCCAAATTTGGATAAACATAATTTTTATGATCATTAATGTAAAATAGTTATGGTATGGGTTAAGTTGACCTTTGGGTGTTATTGGATATATTTGGATAAATATTTTGTATTAGTAAATATGGGAGGAATATACTTTAAATCTTCTTTTGATCATACAATCCATTATTAGTTAATTTTAGTGCTTCAGGAATAAAAAATTCATTGTCATTTCTTAGAGTAAGAGATTAAAAAAACATTGATCAAGTAACAACTAGGTGATGTGATTGTCCTTATGAAAAGGAATAAAATAAAACAATTCTATTTTCCTATGATATTTTATAAACATTAGGAAAATAATATTGAAATATATAATTTCCCTATTATCATCATATATATTGATATCAATGACTTTTTTACACACCTATTTGGTTTATGGTTTTCGGGTTATTGATTTTCGCGAGATCATTCACTTTATTTTGACCAGTGATCTTTGTTACTATCAATCAGTATTTAGAAATTATGTATTTCCCCTATGTCCAAATCTTTTCTTCCCACGTACTGTCTTCTATTTGGAAACCTAGAAAGTTTTGTTTTAGATATCCTTCACACTTTACATTCTCAATTATCATGATGATGTTTAATAGAACCTTTTTATGATATGGGTTTGAAAAAAGGAATTTTCAAATGAAAAAACCTTGATTACCAGTATCAAGATAAAATTGTCAAGAAACAATTTATTTAATTAAGTTTGAATGTAACACCCTGTGAATTTAAAATTAGAACATCATAATTTATAGTGTGTATGGCACAAAAAAACAATGAACAGAGGGGAATATTAAATTATTAGATGTTATAGTATATATTTATTTTTAAATAAATTCAATCTCTTTGATGTCTTACAATGCATGTAATATCAGGTTTTAACAAAACATGATACTCTATGAAAATATTATTATTCAAACAGTAACATTATAACCTAGCTATTAAATCAGGTGTATAAATAGTACTCAATAATGTAGTAAAATATATTTTTTACAAATTTATATGAAAAATAATTTTTGATCAACATTTTATAAAAATATTAACAATCAATTAAAAGATAAATAATTTTTTCCTAAATAACTGTATTTTTCTTATATACCATTTAGTCATACTTTCCACATATAAATTAAAATAAATTTAAATACATTTAATGAAATTTAATTGAAAAAATAATCTTTATTTTTGTAATTATGATATCAAAATTATATTAGGGTTATTTTGTGTGATTTTTTTGAAGTGATTAATTTTTTGATAAATAGTCAAAATTGTTGAATTTTAATAGGAAACTATCTTTTAGTATAAATTATGTATAAAGTTAAATTATTTTTTATATTGAATTAAAAGTAAATTTAGTACAATTATATATCTTTAAATCCAATATATTTCGTTAAAATAATTTTCATATTAAATATTGATAAAAAATCTGTTAAAACTTTTGAACATTTTCTCTTTAAAAAACATCTTTCTCATCACATCTGTGGGATTAATATTAAATTTAATTTTATAAATATTTCAATTTAATTTTGAAAAATTGATTCCTTATTTTACATCATAGTAATATATATTATCTAATAAGTTCATTATAATTTTTATCATAATTAATTCTAAAACTAGTAAAAATTTTGTATTGTGGTCTGGGTATAAATGGATTTATTTGGGGATAAACTAAAAATATAGGGATTAAAAGTCCTAAAATGTTATCTAAAACATATTTTATTTTCTATGTTTCAACCATATATTTTATAAGGATAAATAATAATCAATTTCTGACCATTTTGGTCTAACATCATGGACTACGTTCACTCATAAGTAACAGAACATGGTGTGTCACAAGGCCTCAAGCACACCTCCCCATACACTAGAGGATGAAAAATAACATTAATGGTAAAATATGGTATATTGGGGTGCCTATAAACTTATTATTATAGTATCATATTGGTAATATATATTAATGTATTTCATAAAAATAAAAAATGAAAACTAGAAAGGGGGAAGAAAAAATCATCCAAATAAAAAATATTGACCAATAGAAATATCTAGTACCATATAAAAAAAGATGTAATATCAAAGGAAAATTAACAAAAGGATTCATGAACATAAATATATATATGTACATAAAAAACAATAAAGACTAAAATAATATCTCCAGATAGCATCATGATCCATAACATGGTTCTGTGCTACCCTTCTCCCATGATACAATCAATCATGAATCGACAACTCGACACTTTACCCTATCCTAAAAGGAATCCATGATTTCTAGATAGGTAAAAATTGGAATCCTAAATATGGAATTAGATATACTATGTTTTCCACCACCAATGATGCTGACACAAATTTTCCGATTTAATATAAATGTAATATTTCCCAAGTATAAAAATTATTAGTGATGTAAAATTAGTAATGTGAAAACCATGTCAGACTGAGTTCCTCATGGTGTTCCAGACTGACCATTCCTAATTTGGAATAATATGGAAATTTATATATACCCCTTCCATTATGTATATATATTCATACATGACATAATCATATGAACATATATATATTCTCTAAAATAGACTCATGGATTTGTGCCCCAATTTCCATATAGTATGTTGGTATGTCATGAGTCTCAAATCTATAAACTGAGCATCATAATGGATAAATTATAAATAAAAGGATCTAAGGTGATACTAGGTCATCCATGACCGTAGGGGTCAATACAACTCATAGTAATACCTCATACAATCCACCTATAAGGGTTTCTATTTAATCGTGTACACCGATGGTATTCCAATATAAAAGAGTCTAATTAAGTCCATAAATATCATCCAATGTAATCCTAGGGAGTGAATTTGTGGGACCCATGTGGCAAATCCATGGATCCACATGTACATATAAATCATGTTGATTCAATGTTGTGTATAAAATGAATTCTAAGATCTAGAAACAAAGAAAGTTAAAAATCAGAAAAATGTTGATACATTGAAATAATAAGTCCAGGACTGGATTACATGTTGATTATCAAAAACAATAATCAGCTCAAAAATCACAGCAACATCTATTGAGTTCATATGGTTTAAGTTTATGAATCCAATTCAATCACATTTTTTAACACACCTATAATAATAAATAGTCCATAATAAAGGAACCCAGTATACGAATATGATGTGTAACACTGGCCATGAAAAAATAAAACCAATTTATGAAATTTATATAATTCATGTTCTTAAATTTAATTTTTTGATGTCATGGTTTATGATTTATAATTATAGGAACCATGAATAAATAGGTGATTAATAACATTAAAAATGTGATAATCATTCCATTTTACAACATCTGTTTAATTATTATTCTTACTATTCATTTATGGTTGATAATGGTTATGTGTGGATGGGTAACATTTACCACGTGAAATTAATTCCAATCACTAATTCCATGTATAATTTAAATATCAATTCAATAAGCTAGGAAAGTGTTTTATACATGATACACCACTATAATTTATTCATTTATACTATTAATTGTCCATTTAAAATTTGATCTAAATTCACCAATGGTGTTTTTCATAATAACCCACAAAGGGTATAAATGTGTATGATGTGAGAATCCGAAGGTGTGGAACATGATTATGTTTATGACCACCAACAATATTAGGGATATAAAATAGTCATTAGGTTCCAAAATAGGGTAACCAATTCAAGGAAGATTTATTTTTTGGGAAGCACTCAGTGAATCGGGTGTATAACATAATATAAACAACTTTAAACATCAATTATTTGAGGGAGAAGTCGTTGAACCCGTAACTTAATCCCATGGAAGAGAAATCATCCATTATCATCATTTGATATTGTCTAAATCTGAAAAAAAAGGTGTAAAATAGAAAAATACCCTAAAAATAGGGCATATGAGCTTGAACCAAAATAGTGTTGAAGATGATGATATAAATAAATTAAATAAAAAAAATGATAAAATATCTTAATGATATATATTCAATCAGTTTAATGGTACTCGAATCAGATATCAGATAGAATAACATCTTGAAAGGCTAGGTTTGGCCATGGGAAAGATCCAATGGTTAAAAGGGTAGTCATCCCCTGGAAAAGGAAAAAAATTGTGGGTTATTAAAATAGAAGGGCGGAAAATTATAAATTTCTTAACATTTAATGAAGTTCATGGTTTGAAAATAGGGTTTTCTAAACCGTGTTCCAACCATGTAGCTGAAACATTCCATAGATAGACCCTCACATGGTTCATGTGAATGGTTTGGAAACTTGTGCACACACCATGCACTATTCTCAATGTTGGTGACATCCCCCCTCACACATTCATGGATTAATGTTATAAAGTACTTTTTATTTAAATAAAGTCCCTTTATAGACCTATGTAGGAGATTTTATGGTTTTTTCAACCCATTTGGAACCAGGTTCACAGTTCTATAAATTTTTGCACCAGTTCTGTGTCATCCAATACTCAAATTTTCAGGATCTTAAAATTTTTCAGAAACTCTTGATCCACTACTTAGACCATGAGGAACATTTATAAGGATATCTTTTTTTTTCAAATAATAAATTAAATGGAATATTTGTATTATGAATGACTAGGTTATTATGTCCTCCACACAAAAGACAACACCACTGAGTTTCACTTATGAAGGTGGAAGAACATCATCAGAAAATAGTTATAGACACTAACAACATATTTCAGTTTCCCAATCTGACGTCTCATCCAAAATTATTCCATGCTTTTGTAGAACCCATACCAGGGGGACTAACCATCCTCTTAGAGCCTTCATTCTCTGTTTTATGATGTAGTTAGGATGATCCTTAAAGGACACGCCTTCCACTAAATCAACCTCATTATACTAAAAAAATGTGATATAAGTTTTAATTGTATCATAGAATCCATTAAAACTAGACTACATCGTTCATAGAATATAAATTATTAGGTAACTACAACAGATAAGATATTAAATTAATAACTAAATTGCATAAAAAATTTCATTGAACCACGGTGAATGATTTCCTTTCCATATAAACTGTTGATGTACCATACTAGTTGATACTCATAATAAACCTCGATCCATGTACTCAAACTCTAGAGTTCATCAAATGTGTATGATATATGATTTATTCCTAGATTAGATCATAGCCATTTGTTTCGTGATCAAATAAACCAGCTCTGAAGTCCTTGGAATGAGATGAGGTCTATTAAATGTTTCCATCACATCCTCAAACTAGTACTTCAGTGGTCATCATGGTCTACAATATTGGTCCTCATTATGATACATCTTCATAGTTTTCTTAAAATGTTGTTTTTATAAGAATTTGACAAGGGATAATCGTTTTTATGAGTAACCTTTATATTTAATGATGCATGCTTGAAGCATTTCCAAAAAAATAGGTATCATCATCCCAGAATACCCCTATGACTAATGGTGTAATTTTTTACTAAAAGATACCAATTTAGCTAAAAACCACTACATCATATTCATGATTCTGAATTAAAAACGAGAATCCCTATTTTATAAAATAGTTCATGGAACTCTGTCAATCTACATAATCTTTTAGACATAGAGCCTCCCATGATCATCCACTAAAAATATATCATTAATATGTAAAATGTAATATACCATCATGAGCCTATATATGATCACTGATACCATGTAATTTCCTTAATGGAATTTTAGTAAGCTATTAAAAATGTCTAGGTTGACAGTATCCCATCTAAACTCAAGATTAGAAAATGGATATAAATGACACGCTGGTTACTAGTGTTCTACATTCACCAACTGACAAGTGGAACCTTAACTAACAAAAATCCTCCTATCCCACTTTTAATTCCAAAAGAAAATTATTTATGGCACAAGTCATGATACACATTGGTATGATCGGGATCAACTACCCATGTATAACAATTAGACTCGACCATTAATTATTCCCAAATATATATAAAAACCAAGATGCATCTATTGATGCGTTAGACAAAATCATCATCAATGATCTCTCATGGTAAATGATTCTCACATAAACCACTCTCTATTAAGAATAATCTCTCTTGAGCTGATAATTTATACAACATCACACTCTTAATGAGTGAAGAGGTCACTTAAAATTTCATAAGGGTAGGATGTCTTTGATGCTCCTACACCTTTAAATGAATCTCATAGAATAAGAAAACAACTCTTTTTCATCATTTGCCTCCTACACTATTTCTGTTTGAACCCACTGGCTCAATGAATCTATTATGGAATTTCCCATTGAAGGCACATAATCAAGATCCACGTAAAATTATTAAAGGTAATCAACCCATTTGTGCCACCTAATATTCTATCCATGCTATATAAAAAAATACATATGGATTTTTTGATATATAAACACTAAAAAATGACATCCAATTAAATAATTCATCCAAAAATATAATGTGTGAATTGATGATTCCAACTCAAAATCATCTACCTGTTAATTACTCAGATGTGGTCTTAACTGATAATACATGTATTCCGAAACATAATCTTTCTACATTATAATTCCTCCAACCGTAATACATAATGCGTCAAAATAAATGGTATACATTATTCTGGGTTCAATATAAATCAAGGGAAAACTGATGTTAGTCTCCCATTCATTTCCTAAAAGGCTATCTTTTGGGTTTTTACTATTTGAATTTTTCACCATTATTATTCAACACCATAAGTGGTTCTTCTAGGCATAAAAATATTACAATAATTTACATATAATATCAATAAAATCCCAGACCACAATTTATTTTAGAGAAGTTCTTGGGACACTACATAGAAAACATGAAACTCACCTACTATATGCTAATAGTGAATACTAACTCTAAGATGAGGAAACCTACGAAGTGAGCATAATCAACCAAAAGTTTGCATTTTATAAACATATAATACAATTGGTTCTCACAAAGTGTATTCAGAATGATCTCAATATAACTGACATGGACATGTTTAGTGATAGAATACACTATGATATAGTTCATAAACAATTCCACAAATAAATCTAGATATGAGAGAAAAACCTAATTAATCCTAGAGATAAGACACATTTGTGAGATCAATGGGTATAACCAAATACTCATAAATACCATATTAACAAAAAACATTGTATGAGGTATTTTTCAAGGTCTAACTCATATATGATGATAACCTACCCTCAAATAGATCTCAGATAAAACCTTTTATATATAGATTTGGGAAAGGAGGTCATTGCTATGAGGTATTCTATAACGGTTCTAAATCATATTCTAGTTTAAATGATAGTAATATTTGGAAATTCAGAGGGTAATATTCTTTTTATTGGAATTTTTTTTTGTAAAACACAATTTGAAGTAATATGATTTATAAATAAATTATCTTCTATATCATATAAATATATCTTGATCTTATATTACTCAATGTTATCTATTATATATAGAGGATTAGCTAACATTGTTACTTTTATAAGTATCTTGATAGAGAACAACACCAATGTCATGGAAGATAATCCAAAAAAATCATCAGGGGAGACATTTCCAAAATGATCTATAATGGGAGGAAATAAATACTAAGTCATTAACTAATCATCCATATAGAAGATATAAATCTGCTGTGCCACTCCCCTCATACCACGTTTCTTTAGTCTGTCTCTAAATCCCTAGACATCCCCATCACCTTTGTGAAGGTAACCGTTTACCTTTAGTGATATAAAAAATACCATGTGGTGATATGATCCCACATAATCATTATAAGGGACCAACCAACCAATCATGAGAATGAAATTGAATCACATCATCTCATTGATGAATGTTCTCAATGAGAAATGATAATTTCCAACATTAAAGGGGTATTCCTTTCACTATCTAACACTCTACTATAGAATTCCTTTTGGTGTTACATGTGTCATCACACTAAAAAATTTCTAGATATCAATTCACGTGATTCACACACTAGTCACATTGATAAAGGATTTTGAATCCCCTTTATCAAAAATATAAGATACTAAAGTAAATACAAATAGTATTATACCTATAACTTTATAAATTCCATACCCTTTATCTTCAAGTATAGGTTGTACCGAATAAATATGGATCGATACATATCCCTTTGATACAACCAAACTACATGGATAAGAAACTCTATAATGAAATTATGTATCATGATTCAATCATCATCTACCAGGTAATGCGCCTAGTCCGATATGACCAGTGGTAGTCTATCTTATAGCCTATTGGGGATATATTATTCATGATCTTAAAGGTAATTCTAGTATAGATCCTATCCCACTAATAATTGATGGAAATTTCAGATAGAATATCAAATGATAACCCATCTTGCTGGGGTCCCTACACAAGAAATTGTCTTGATCACACCGAGGTTTTATAAAAACTATCCTATCACACAGATGGAATATCATTAAGCTACTATAATATGTACTCTATCTTCCAATGACATATCTAGAATCATCTAGATGTTGTTTCATTCCATTCAATGAACTAAATCCCTATCTCTGCACGGAAATATTATACCTTCCATCATCAAAATCCCTCCAATAATAGTCAGAAATAAGGTCTTAGTCCAAAATTATAGAGATATTATTTAAACAGAATACATTGTCCTGAGACAATATGCCATACCTCTTCCCATCTTCAAAGTGTCTCTCTCTAGACAACTAATCAGTAGTGAAGTATGATGTAAAACACATAATATTAGAACAGAAGGATGAATAGTTCATAATCGACAAGGATACTAAATCTAGATGAAGGAACTCTGAATATCAATCATCTTTCAATGTCTTCATTAATAAATAATCATAGAAAGTTTCCTGAAAATCTCTCTAAGACATATCTCGATGCTGGTCTACATGAGTAATAATGTCCCACCAATGTTTGGTAGAACCCTAAAGTATATAAGTGGTGAGGTTGATTCTTTTTTTATGTGTCTCTAGGTTCTCAAATATAGATATAATGGACTCTATCCATGTCTCAAAAGCCTTTTGACCAGCATCCCTTGAGAACATGGGAGGATGATACTGGTTAATCTCATGCATCATCTCATCCTTATTTTGGAAAAGCCACCAAGCTCCCTAAACATTCAGTATAAGTCAATGTAAGGCCTCCTAAAACTAATCATGAGCACCTGTTTCAAGTTACAATGGTATTTCTCAAAGGAGGCACAATAAGGGGTAACACTGGTGGCTCATGGCCCACCACCTCTGGAGCATGTTCATCTCCACCCTCCTGGGGAATTACTTGACGGTGTTGTGGTGGAATGGATCTATAAATTCCAATAAAATTCCTTAGATAGAACATGATATTTATAACATCATAGATACATGAATGTGACAGGTTCAAGCTATTATATATGATTCAAATACCTCTTCTATATCATAAATCCATTTATGGGTGTCATATTAGACAATGAAAAAATCCATATATACTATCTACTTCCCACTATAAGGGTCAGTTTTGGCCCAATTAATCCATGTCATATCTGGTTTTTGATATATAATGCTTCAATTTCTTATTATAAAGTAAAACACCCTTTAAATATCAATTTAAATCACTATTTATAGACAACTACTTTAATCTAAAATATTAAATCACCAGTTGTGGATAATTTCATAGTGTATATCCATATATATATATATTTATATCAAGGTCTATTCAGATGCATCAATCATTACAATGTAATAAATTACTCCACCTTATAAATTGAAAATGGTTCAACATATACTAAAAACTGGATTTTTGAGATGGTTAAATAATATGGATAACAATTCTTAACTATTAAAGGCACACACACTATTTAAATTTCCATTATCATTCTTATAATTACTACCACAAAACATTTCATCTAGTGAAAAAAATGTATATCTCTCAAACTAAACATAATGGGCTAATTATGGTTCTATGATCAAACTCTCTGGGAAAAACCATTTCGGAAGATGAAAAAACATTGATTATTACAATTATTTATCCCATAAAGGAACATTATCACAATTCAAAATATAATTTTCATGGAATAATGAATTTTCATCAACACTACTTTCAGTAAGTAGACATGGAATTAAAAATTTTGTGGAATGTGAATATTTAATGTTCTTATAATAATGAATGGGACACAACCGCTTTACTATATATGGGAAAGTGTTAATAGATATCCAAATAGTAATGAAAACCAAATCCATTTGCGTCACTGAATGATGAATTCAGTGGAATCATAGTAGTCATAATTTAGAACATCATATCAAATTTCAAAAAAATGGATTTTCTCCCATATGTGGATTAGAAACCCCCATTAATATGCTCATTTCCAAATTTGGATATATCGTGGTCACCATTATAAAGTCTCGTACATTATGTAAAAATGATGTCTAACCTATGATACTGATGTAGTGCATCCCTGACACAATTTAATCATAAATAACTAATCTTGATGTGTCGCAAGGCCTCAAGTGTGTCTCCCCATACACTAATGGCTACTAACTAGTAAAAAGGGTCCAAGGTAGTACCATGGGGTGACTGTACCCTCATGATCAGAGTAACACAATGATATGATAAATGAATAAATATAAGAATCATAATAAATGAGAACCCGAATAGTAAAAGATAAATTATCTAGATAAAATAATAACCCACTAATAGAAATATCTGGTACCATATATAAAATGATGTAATTTTAGGTCTCTAATAAAAATGGAATAGTAAAAAATGGAAACAAGGACACATTCATATAGGTATATGAAATGAACCAATAATTTCAAAAGACAATATCAAGTTATAATCATGAGCCATAACTTCGCCAAGTGATTCCTCGCTCTCATGCTCCAATTAGTCATGAATTGTCAAATGGGCACTTTCTCGTATCCCCACAAGCATCCATGATGTCTACATGGGTACGAATTAGTGGCCCAGCTATGGTGTGAGATATACTTAGAAAGCCACAACAATCATATTCTATACAAATCAATCATGTGATTATAAATGTAATAGTGTGTGTATATAATAATTATCACTCATATAAAATACATATTGTAATAAACATGTACAACATGTCTTCTCATGGGATTCTAGGATGACCATACCTACATCAAATTAAGAATTAAATTTCTATATAAACCTTCCATCATGTATATATATTCATGTATCATAAATAATATGCACAGATATACATTACTTGGGGTGGACTCATGGATTAATTCACATGTTTCTATATAGAATATCATTATTTAATGGTTCTTATATCTCTAACTGGACCATCATAGATAGGATATTATAAATAAAATGATCTTAGGTAAGACCAATGCATCGATGACCTTAGGGGTAAATAAAACTCAAAGTAATATCTCATGAATCCTAGTTATAAGGGTCTGAGTGTAATCTAAGGTGGACACCTATGGAATTTCAATATAAAAGAGTCTAACTGAGTGCATGGAACTCATCCAAATTAATCTCAAGTTAATCATGAATGGTCCCAATATGGTGAAAATTTGTTTTTATGTCTCATTATATATAAAGTTGAATTTGAGGAATGTATCCAAAAAAATTAATATATCTGGAAAATATTGATGTTAATCATCAATACAACATTAGAGAATTCACGTAATAAAGAAATGACTAGATTTCATGTGGGTTATCTCACACGACCATTTTCTCATGAATCGGTGTGGCATCCTCTGAGTGATCGATGAATCCCATTAGGAATCCATAGAAATATCAAGTATGACCCCCTATACCTAGAAAAAGGTCCATAATAATGTCACCAAGTATATCAAAATAATGTGTAACATTTTCCATGAAATAATCAATACAGTTTACAAATTTGATTGAATTTATGTTATTACAATTCATTTTATGTAGATAAGGTTTAGGGTCTAGAAAAATAGGCACCAGTTATAAGAATATGAAGTGTAACATTTCCCATGTGATAGTAATTCTCTTTTACTACATCCATATAATTAATTTTATTACCATTCATTTATTAATGATAGGTTTTATGTGTGTAAGGATAACATTGGCTTTGTGAAATTAATTCCAATTCATCTAGGAAATTTAAAATTAAATTTTTAATTAAATAATCTAGGTATGTGTGATATTCATTCAATACCACTATATTTTATTCAATTCTATTATTAATTTCTCATTTTGAAGTTGAGGAAAACACAATATTGTGGATTTTGATAATAACCCATTATGTGTATAAAAGATCATTATGTTCACTCTAAAAGGGGTGACACAAGTTGAGGTTCATGACCACAAACATTGTTAGGGATCTAAGATATTACATAGGTTCCAAAATATGGTAACTAATTCATGGTTAATTAATTTTGGGGTCAACGATCACAAAATCCAACATGCGACAAAAAAAACTATAATCATAAAAATATTTAGGGTACATTCATATAGAACCAACCTTATTTATGTAGAGTAGAGCATCTCTATTATTGGAATTTAGTTAGCTCATTATCAAGAGAAAACAAAAAAATAGGCAAAGCCCTTGAAAATAGGGCATATGATGTTCCTCTACAATAGCACTAAACATAGCAAGATAAATGGGGATTTGAAATCTAATGAATATATTTTTTAAAGGATCCCAATAATTTTAATTATGATTTAATTTTGCATTGTTATAATAATGGCTTCAAATCGAAGGTTAGTTCATCAGATAATTTCAAAGGGGAAGAGGATTGTTGTCCATCGGAAAAGGAAGAATAATAGTTGGGTTTCATAAAATAAAAAGAGGGAAATTGAAATTTTACTCACATTTAAGGATTTTAATGATTTTGTGGCACTATTTTCCAAACCATTCTCTAACCAAGCAGCTAGCACTATCCAAGGACAAACCATCACATAGTTCATGTGAATGGTGTGTCAAATCAATCACACCAGTTGTTCTACGCCCTTCCTAGGTTGTATCCCACCTCACAAGGGACTATTTATCCATTTTATATACCATTTTAATACCATTAACACCCTCTATATACCTATATAGTACACCTCATTTTTTTCTTAACCTTGTGGTCGCATGATCATGGTTATGAAAAACAGGGTACCTGGTCTGTTTCCTCCAAAGCTTGAATGTTCAGGCTCCGAAAAATCCCTATATACTCCTAATTCCATCCTTATAACACATAGAACATTTATAAGGATAAAAAATTGGTTTTAACTTTAAATTAAAGGGTTTAAAAGTCTTATAATCAAATATTTTTTACTTATGGAATCTAAAAAATAGGGGTACACCTTTTTCTTTTTAAAAATTACATGTGTGCCACACATCTCACATATAAAAGGCCACCCCCTCTCCTCGATTATTGACTCATTAAGTAAAATTTGGTTCATCCAATAACTAAATAAATAAATTTTTAACTCCCATCCTCTCATCCTATAATCCTTATTTTGGGAACAATTCCATCCATCAATTTTTTTGTGAAAACCTAACGTGGTTACCAGAAAAAGTGGTAAAATTCTTCAATGATTGTTTTTTTATTTCTTCCTTCAACTTGATAAATAATTATTCTATAGTTATAATATATAAACTTCCTTATTGTCTACGTAATGGTATTTTTTATGTTATGATAATGACCTAAAACCATCCCCACTTCATCAAATGGGTTAATAAATCATCATTCATGTGTATGGAAAACTACGACCTCATGAACTAATGTTATTTGTTATTCCATTAAAAAATATCACAATTGGGAATGAAGGTGAATATAAAGTATATATATTATATTTTATAAATAATTATACTTATAGAGTCATTATATCATTTATAAATTTTAATATTCCATTACTTGTGAGATATTAGAACGTCGCTAATGTGTACGACATACTACCGCCTCACAAAGAGATGTGGTTCATCGTTCACAAATGCTTCACATTTATAGTGATAAGGATAAATATAATTAATATATGTGATATAAATGAAATAATTTTATTACTAATTTCATATTTATATTTCTTTAATTATTATGTATCATTTTCATTCTAACCTTTTAACTCATGGAAAAATGATATCTTTGTTCGTATACATGTGGAATATTGCCTTCATGAATCTTTCTGACTATATATTCATCAAAACACAACATGGATGATATATATACGTATATTTACGAAAATAATAGGTGATATATGATATTATTGTAATTCTTTAGTGGTATAATATTTTTTTACCTCATTCTATATTGATCATTGAAAAATGAAAACGTTTCTCATCCGTACATACGACCTAACATCTTCCTAATTGTAATGTAGTTAATTATTAATAACCATTTTTAATGATCTATTTTAAAATTATAATTGATTTATATGTATGAAAATTATATCAGGATTATTATTTTGTAGGTTTTATATAATGACCTCTTTGACTATAGTAAACATTCCAAATTCATTTATGAAAAATAATCCAAATATCCTTGATAACTTCAAAATAAACATAATTGATTGAGTAAAAATATATAACTGGGTATGATGTGAAATAAAAAGGATAATAGACTGGAAAATATTCTCACAAAATTAAATAATTAAAATATGTTTATTATCTATGATGATTAGAAACATATGTGATGATTCAGGCTCTAGGTATGGGTTTGTTGTCTCATTTTAACTTCCATGACAAGTATTCCATATTCACTACCAACATAATTTATTCATTTATATACATACCATTATTTATGTTATATCGGGAATATATTTGTCATCATTTTACCCAATTTTTCAATTTATTACATTTCTTTAAAAGGGCTTATGATTCAAATGTTACCCAATATTTAATGGTTTATTTCACATTCCCATCATTATTTGATTTCGTTTATGTTTATTTATCACATTGATGAATTATTTTATATTCATATTTTAAAATAAAAAAAAATCATCACCTATGATTATTCATGACCTTTTTAAACAAATATTACCGTTTTTCACTCTATTTTAATTAAAATAATTAATAAAATGATTTCAAAAAAATATAACACTATTTGTTTCTTTAGTTAGAAATCCTTTTCCATAAAAACACATGTTATATAAAAATGTCTTCAAAAATGATTTTATCTATTTAAATTTTTTTATTAAAATTTTTTTTTAACCTTTTTAATAATTTATAAAAAATAGAAAGGAAAATTCATAATGTTTTCAAAACAATTCTCATCTGTATTTTAATAAAAATGTTAATGAAATATTTGTTTTATCTTGTATGGAATGAATATAGTCTTATTCCATCATGAACACTCATAAAATTAAATATTATTTTATTATTTAAAAAGTTATATTTTAAATGAAAATTATTGTAAATTTTTTGAACTTTTTTCAAAAGGTTTTTCCAAATCTGATGTGATATTTTCCTAAATATTATTTTAAATGAAATTTTTATGATATTTCAATTCATAAATGACCACAATACATTATATTAATAATCATCCACTGAGTATATAATGTATTATGTCATCCTTATAGTTTATTTTGATGGTTTATGATATGTTTAATATGTTATATGAAAATTTTATTACCATTAACCATTTTACACTAGATGGTTTATGATAATGTATATTTATTGTTATAATTATTAACATTTCATATGTTATTTTTCCGGAATTTTTTTTATGATGATAATTTTGTAACCCTTTCTTATGAAGAATGTATTGGACTTAGTAAGTTATGATTAGGACCCGATAAAACCTCTTTATCCATCAGTAGGTCTCATAAGACACACTAGATTGATTTCTGGTCAAGAAAAGTCACATTTATATAGATGTGTGTGCACAAGGCCTTGATGGTATTGTATGTCTTGGAATTGGGGCTCAATAGTATGTTTTAGATGTCCAGAATTATAAATTCCATCATTGTCAATTTATTTATTGACCTTCCTTGTGATTATTAAATTTGTTAGAATATCAATGGTTATGTTTTCGAGATCATGATATTATTTATATCGAATTATTTTATCATCATTTATTTCTACCTTATTATTATCATTTTATAGATAAAGTGGAAGCTGTTTAAATAATTTACCATTCCATATTGACTGTTCCTTATTTATTCATATCATCATCTATATACCATTGTTTAGAATCTAATCTTACCCTTTTTTGATGTTTCAGTTTTCATAGGATATGATGAAGTATTTAGTGAATGATATGTTGGAATATTCTAATGGGGATAACATAATTATCAATTAAAATTATTTTTGTATTTTATTTTATAAAATGTAATGTTAATTTCCAGTATGTATCTAGTTTTCAAGGAGTAATAAACTATTAAATCCTTTAGGATGAAATTCATTTCAACTTATCCTAATTTAATAAACATTTCAATATGTCCAAGCTACTAAGGTCAAGGACCCTACATATCTATCATGGTTAAAGTTAATAAATGTTTTAAATTACAAAATCAGTGTTTGTTTTTTGGAAACAAAAAAACTTCTTTATTTTAATTTTTATAAAATATATAAATATTTAAAAGAAATATCATTTATTATAAGGGTTTATAAATTAATATTATTTTTTATTGTAATTATAATATAATTTAATTAGATCATAAGTAATATGTCAATGGGTGTGAAAATTTATCTTAATTTTAAAATTGGTATTTTAAAATAATCAAATATTTTACTTATAAATTAAATATATTTTAGAGACTTAATGCAATAGTTAAATTCAACAATTAAAAAATAGAATTACTCCATTAATTAATTTATCAATTAATTAATCCCGTTATTTAATTAAACAAATTAAATAATCAAATTATGCTTTTAGTTAATATTTCAATTAATTAATCCAATTATAAATAATTCAATAACCCTGATTGATTTTTCAATTATTTTTTCCACCTCAACCAAATAAATATCCCTAATTAATTCGTTAATTAATTATTATGAAAAAATATTATTACTAATTAAGAAATTACTTTATAACATAAACATCCATAATTAATTCCCCAATTCATTAAGCATAGAAAAACTATTAATTAATTCAGTAATTAATTATCTCTAAAATATATTTTCTCAATATTCCCAAATTCACATATCTCTTTGTTAATTAATTCACCAAATTATTTAATGAAATCCAGGAAACACAATTTCTAAATATTTAATAGAAATTACAAAATTGAATAAAAGTAATTACGATAAAGATGTGGTATTTGAATCAAATAAATCCTACCTCAAGAAAGATGATGAAATATTCCTAATGGATATCCCCAATTTGTGTGGAATGACAACATAGAATGAGATCCACATTTAAGATCTAAATTAGAGATTGAAAAAATAAATATCCTTTAATTCTAGATATAGATCCACTATCCTCTATCCATATCAATAGAAATATATCTATATCAAACACATGTTAATAACAATAACCCATCAATTGATTCCAAAATAATAGAACTGAGATGGGAAATCTATTGGAAAAACCTGCATACGCGGAGAGATATATATCTGGGAACTAGGCATAGAATCTCCAATAAAAAAGGATGGGTGACTCAAAAAATGGGATTTATATATCTAGATGTGGGGGTCAATTTGAGTTAAAATAGGGGGTTTGGGTATTTTAAAATTTAATTTTTAGTTTAAGTTAAAATTATGCATGGTTTCTGTGGAATGGGTTTATGGTTTATTCTAACAGTGCGCCAATCGTGTGGCTGCTATTTTAGGGCTTCATGATTTCTATTTCTACGGTTCACAGTTTGAAAAATCATTTTATATTTGTGAGAACCCACACTATCCAGGGTTTCATGGTTTCCTTGGTCTGGGTGTACGGTTCTCTCTAATTTTGCACCAACCATGTACAACCCCTTTTTTCTTCCACTTTTATCGAAATTCCACCCAAACACACCCCAATTCATTACCCAAAAAATATGTAGTCAATTAAGTACAAAAGAGTACCTGAAATATTGTTGATTCAACTCTAGAAGATTTTAGGATCTTACATGGATCTGGTTTTTAACAGTACATGGTTACGACACACATTTAGGATAACTATATGATAAATATGCATGAGCCATGACATATAAAATCACCTCACAATATTCTATCACAATGTTTAAAAAACCATGTTCCAACCATGTTAATCCCCATTTTCTTATATTTCATAGTTTCTCATGGGCTGCTACATGGTGTGGAAAAATTGTGTGCCTAAACGTGTTCCAACCTAGTGCCCATTATTTCAGTGACATAGTTAACTAGATGATGTTTCATTTTTTTACTTTCTATTCTCAAACTGTTCATCTCCAGTAAATCCTTATGAAAAATTTAAAACTCCTCCAGACATCTCAACACACATCCCAAAAATTTTATATTCCTAAAATACATAATTAATGGCTCATGTATCTTAAAATGGGGGTGATACATTCTTACAACCATTGGCCTTTACATCCAAGGAGTTATGAAAACCACCATTGTCCTGAAATAGTTCAGTCTCTTAATCTAATATTTTTTCCCACTAAAACTTTTCTTACTGAATCCAACCAAGTTACCAAAAATACAATACTACATCAATTCTTTTCCAATGTAGGACTGTCTCTTCCATATTCATAATTTGTAGAGAAATATGGACCAGTATATCACTTTGACCTGGATTAATGTGATCTAATCAAATCACAAGGTTAGTATCATGTCATTACTTCTTAAATGTAGAAACATGAAACACATTATGCATTAAAATGAACATTGGAAGAAAATCGAACCAATATTCCACCTCACCAAGCCAATCATGTATATCATAAAGGCCTTTTTATAAAGGATATAACATTCCCTAATTCCCAAAACAATGATGTGCAAAACATGGATTGATTCTAATTAACTGATTATCACTCACCTCAAATGAATATAGTCCTCGATGATGATTTTCATACAATTTTTGATGGCTCTGAGTTATCATGATTTTCATCATGATCAGGTAAATCTTCTTCATTTTATACATAACATGACATGGTCCAACCAGTGATGTCTCACCTTTTTCAGTACTAAAAAATATATAATAACATCCATTTTCTTAAAATAAATTAAAAGGATCCATATAAATCAAGTCCTTGTATCTATTGTGATATGAGAAATTTACTAATGATATTTTCTCCTCCCATGAGTTAAAAAATATAATCCACAATCCCTAAGAACGTCTTCAAACATTTTTGTGGTCTGTTTTAATTTTTTATACATTTCAGGATGATACATCATACTCATAGTTAGCTGAGAACCAAGGGCATACTATATAAAATTATAGAAATAATATGTAAATCTCATATATTAGTCTAATATTCTCATAACATATAAACCATTCATTTTTATTACTTCTCAAAAATGGATTTTGGACTAGACATCCATCGTATTGGATTCACAAATAGGGATTAAATAGTCCGACTTTCTGAGGTGATAAAATATCTCCCATATTGAATCATGTTTCTAAATTTTCCTTGGTAGACCTATTACAAAATTCATAGTTATCTACCCCCTTTTCCAGAAGTGAATAATTATAGACAGAAGCATACCTATTGGTCATTGGTGCTCTTCCATAACCTATTGACTCTTAGGAATATCATAATAAAATTTTAAATTTTCTATTAATTCAATCACACCAAAATTATGATTTTTGTTACTTATACATTATTTTATTATGGGATGGACAACCCATCTCGAATTATAGTAACCATGAGGACGTTTTTCCTAATAATGGATAGGTATGACCATCAAATCTCAAAAATATATCACTTAACCTCCTTCAATCATTCATCCCTCAATGGTATCCCTAACATAGAGTTTTGATCTCATAGAAACACAATCATAATCATATATATGTTACTATTTAACCTTATCAACCAAATTAGGTAACAAAGAAACCAGAAAGGAATCTATGAAACTACCTCAGTCTTCAAAATCGAAACACATATCATCTATCAAATATATTAGTTATAATTGACATGAGGCTTTTTCACCATATGACTATATAAATTTCTAATAAATTCACACGCAACTAAATTTCCTTCACCCAATGTACACATTATGTCAAATTTAATCATTTAAAGATACTCCATTCCTTATATTTCTCTTAGTTTAAAATATCTAATTTCAGAAAAAAAAATTGATCTCTTATAGCACAAAAATACCATAAATCTCCCACCAAAGAGGTAATTGAACCATGTTTTCAAAACATGGAATATCATAGACTATTAAAAATTATGTGATGGTTAGTTCTTCTTATGAAATAATAATTATCATAAACCATAAGCAAAAATATTATCTTATCCATGATAATACACACCTACCCCACGCATAAATAATCACATTATATCACATAACATTTTTCTAATTATGGAAATATCAATATTATTTATTATTTAAGGAATATTTTAAGATCTTGGAAAAAACTTATGACATTGATTATTCTATTAAAATAGACTATTTTCCATTTTCAATGTTTTCATTACTGAAGCTATTAATGAAATTCATGAAAAAAACATCCATAATAACCAACGATACCATGGAAATTTAATATCTCAAAGAAATTGTTTTCCTATATACATGAAATCAAAGACTTTAACCTTTATAGATCCATAAAATGCCTCCTTTTGAGATAACACGGCTGACGAGACGTACCCCTTGTTTCCAAGAATCACACTTTGGCAGTTTGGAAAAAAATATTATCCCAAAAGATAGAAAACATTATATCAATGTGTTTCACATTATCTTCCCTTTTCCTTAAACACACAAATATATCATCCATAAACTACAGAGACCCATACTTTAGGTACATAGACATTACATTAATTTTTTAGATTACATAATACATAACATAAATAGACACCCAAGGACTTTAATAGTTTAGTGTCTTTGGAAACTCAGAACATAATCTTCTAATCATGGTGAAAGATATTCAACATCTCCCATAAAGATCATTCCTTTTGGTTTTCATACCTAAAATCATTCTTTATATCGTGGGGAAAATAAAACATAAGAAGGGTGAGCTCAAATTCTAATTAAGGGTAATAATGGAGAAAATTGAACAAACCATATACATTTAAACCTAAAAAACATGAATATAATGTTTAAACATAAAAATATTGAGATGTGAAATAAATATTGGTATTACGTAAGGAATAGATGATAGTGGAAAATCAATCATGATAAAATAAGATGGGAATAAAACATTTAATTGTGGAATCCATTAATCTCCTGATATGATTTCCATAGTAGCCAAGGCATTTCTTCCTAGACCATCATAGTGGACAAAGTCCCTTACTGAATCGAGTTCACTCATCGTTCCAGTCCCATATCACTGAACCATATTAACATATCATATTAGCCATGTATATAACATGAGATATAAATCTTTACCTAATTCATTTTAGGGTGATATAGGTCCCACCAATCTCATAATGAAATCATTCTTATGTGTGACACAACATAAAAATAAATCATTCATCATATCCCAACGAATAAAATGGTTTTCATAAACATCATTCCATCATAACATAATCCATATAAAAAAATGGATATAATTTCATTATAAGAAAGTTTAATCCATGTAAATCATAGAGACATTATACTTAAAACATACACATATGAAATAATTTCATCTTATATGCAAAATGGTTTTGATAAAACACGTGAAATGAACTCTTGATGAAAATGTCCTTTCTTATTCAAAATCATTTTATTTTCACAAAATGCCATGAAATTTTAAAAGAAATGTATTTTGTTGAAAATAGTCATGAAATATTGTATAGTAAGATTCCTGAAAATAAGGTGTTATGAAACAATAAAATAAATTTCATGCCGTATAAGTTAAAAAACAATCTCCTTGTACTTTTGCTGGAAAAGTAAAAAAGTACCACGTATAGTAAACAAAAAAAAGATTCCTTCCATAACACAAAGTAAAAGTCAAATAATGGTAAAAATGACTTTAAAAATACATAGAATAATATATAACACTATATTAAAGAAATTTTATGGACATGGATGAAAAATATAACCCCAGTAAATAATTACGTTAAGGAAATCTCGGATAAAAATGAGATTGCAAAATTATCCCTTACATTAGGTCCAATTTATTCTATACATATCTGAAACTCCTGTATAGTGGGTTTAAACATATTATTAACTTGTAAAAGGACCATGATAATATTTATTATATAATATATGATTCAATTATGACTTAATATTACCCATTCATTTTCCAGTTCCACGTTAAAGTAAGTTTTTGGGTAAAATTATTTCATTTATCATAGGTGTTTGGACTTATTTCTCTTTATATTATTATTAATTATATCTTGATTTAATAACTTCTAGAATTTAAAACATGATTTATATATCATATATTTTCTATTTATATAGATATAATAGATAGATAAATGAAATTAAACACACCGTTCATGGAGACGGTAGGTTGTACGTACGCATGAACGCTGTTTTCCTTTCCTTATTGACTTGAATGGAAGTAAGTAAATGAAATATATATATGTAAATAAATAAATTAGAATTATTATGTCATATATATAATTATTATTTATTATATATACTTTATAATTATTCTTGAATGTTTAACATGGAGAATGAATCTCATCGTGTCGTGGAGACGGTAATCCGTACGTACGCACGAGCGATGATATCATTCCCATAATTATTGATTGGGATTGGAGTGGATGATATAATATCTCAGAATCATTATGATGTTATAATAAAAATATACAGTTATTCTTTACACCATTATACCCATCCAAGTAAGGTGGTGGTGGAAAAACAGATTACACCAAAGCGTGGAGACAATTTTCCGTACGTACGCACACACATTGATTTTATTTTACGTAGGATGGATAGAAGGTTAAATGGGGGTGTTTAATATTTATAAGAACATATAATTATATTAGTTATACTTATTTTATTACTTTATAATGAAACAACTAAAGAATAAGAAGTATAATAATAATGAAACTTGAAAGAATCGGTAGAAGAGATTACCTCTTCTTCGACAGGCCTTCTCTTAACCTCCTCTTGAGGCACTAAAGTTGGGTTTTGAAGAATACCAAGACCTATATTAGGATTCTATGGAAGTGTAGATGTAAAATAGGCAAGGGTTTTCTGAGATTGAAGGCTCAATGTTTTACGAAGAGGAGAGGGAGGGGGTGCTCTTTTATAAGGGATGAGAGGGGCACATTTGGAATCCTAAAAAATATTAATTTAATATAAATTCAAAGCCCATATAAAAACTTCAAAAATGACTCAAATATGAAGCTTATATGAGATATGGTTGTAATCTCATCATCCATTAAAATTTCGACATGTTGGAAATTTATTTTAAACCTTATCAACATGATTTATCCTTATTTAATCTATTTAATTTTATATGTGGTAATAATATTCAAAATTTTAAATTGTTATAAAAGAATTACTTATGTGTTGTGAATTATCTATAATTGGGTATTGTATGACATTATATACCATATAAATTTCAATTTATATTTTTTAAAATTTTCTGTGCTTTTTAAACAATTTAATAATATGTTTTTTTATAAAATAACAATAATGTTAATTTTGAAACTATTATTTTATTTGAATTTAAATAAAATACACAGAGAGGATATATTCAAACCAAAAATTTTAATATATTCCTAAAATTTCATATTCATCTAGAAAATTTGTGGTAGAGATTAATTAGTTCATAAAATATTTATTTTAATATTTATAAAACCATTTATTTGATATTTCTCTTAAAAAAACAATTACTACATCATTTTTGTATAATCATTTAATATACTTATTAGTTGCATAAAAATTAAAAATGAAATTATATGATGATGATAATTATAATATATTTCAAAATAATACTTTTACGTGAATTTATCATTTTAAAATATCAACATTTAAATTGTAATCTTTATTAAATTATGAAGGTGACAACTTTAAAATCATTGGAAATAAAATAATATAAGTGTCATAATCATATTTATAATGCTCCAAATGGTCATAAATTCGACCATTGGATGTTTATGGTTTATATATATTCGATCAATAAGTTTTGGTCATGTTTTTTGGATTTTTAATGGGTATTATTACTTTAATAATAACTATTTTACAGATTTTTCACTATATAAATTATTTCTGCATCATTAATGTATAAGCTATTAAGGTAATTAAATATCTCATAAAATTTACAAATAAATTACCATAACAAATTAAAACTTTTTATAATTCAAATGGATATTTATAATCTAATTTATATTCTGTATAACTTTATATTAAAAATACTTTACTTATTAATGTTTGAGTGAGACATATTTCACTTCCATTAAAATAAAATAAATTAAAGGTCCTAATCACATCAAAGTGGGTTCCAATAGATTTAATTTCGTCAGAAATATTCCTTAGGACTAAATATAATCATCCAATTATATTAACCCAAGTGTTAGGGTAAGTTTATAATATTATATTTACCCTTAATTACCCGTTTTACCCTTGACTATGGTAAATAAATTATAACTTACTTACTATTCATAGTGCCAAAAAATAAAAATAATACTATTAAAATCATTTGGAAATAATGATTCAAAATATGGAATCCATTTATCCAAATTCAAATCATAGAATTTACATAAATAAATTTAAAATTAATCCCATCAAGAAAAAGAGTTTAAAAGTTAAAACATTACAAAAGATTGAAATGATTTTACCAATGAATTCAATGTAAAATCAATGATAATGAAATAAATTATATTAAATGGTAAAAATATATTCTATTTATACTTTAAAACCATTCAATATTATAATTTAACCAAATAAATTGTTATGATGAAAAAAGTTGTTTTTAATTAAAATATAGCGTGTTTTTACTATTCATTAAAATATGAAAGTTATCAGAATAATATGTAAAATTCATCCAATGTAAATTTTTATATACTGATTCCAAAGAAGAATTTTATTTTGTCAAATTGAACTTATAAACATGTAAAAACTAGATTTATAGTGGGTGCTCCATCAAAAATGGAAAAACTGCATTTTAAAAAAAATACTTATTTGACCCGAAAAATTTATTTCGTTCTCATACCATGTTCTATAAAATGTGCAATATGAATTATAATGTCATAAGATTAAAAATACTATTACTACTATTCATAATGGCTAGTTCATAATTATATTATAACAATATATCATTATTTAGTGAAACTCAATATTGCTTACAACACACGCTATTGAGGAAGGTTACTCTTGCGTGAAACCCAAGCCCAGAATAGTGTTTGCGTATAATTTAGGCTAATACGGTGTTTTGTATAGAATAAGATAATTTTTGTGTGGCGTACAACACAAGACATCAATGAAATTAAAAGAATATTTTTCATAAAATCTCGGGCTGTTACATTATACCCCCCTTAAAATGAATTTCGCCCTTGGAATTCGTCGGGGTTATAAATCGTTTACTACTTGAAGGTTTCATTCATTGAAACCCACATCATAAAAATGAATAATAGAACTTAATTTTAAAAATTTAAGTATGAAACATAAGGGTTACCCAAATTAACTCATCACTGGGTTTCCACATATGAGAACATAGGTGGAAATATGGATATGGAAGATAAATCAAACCATTATGTTCTCTTGAAGAGTGGTAGGCAACATGGCTATGAAAAGGAAAAAAATCACAAAAACATAAATTTGTGATGATCTATGGTACCATATGATTCATCAAATATGAGAGCACTAGGAAAAAAAATTTAGTTTTCAAGGTAATTTCCCTAATGTTGAAGAATTAAAAGAAATTATTAATTGATTTTGGTACAATATCACTGTTGTTTGTGCCTTAAACAATTTCCACTTCATCTCTTAAAGAAATGAAGTTGAATTTTTCTTCTGTGAAGTGTTAGAAGATCATACGATAGAATGATAGGTCATTCCATTTGTCTCAGACATAAGGTTAGAAAAAGTTATATACATAAGTCCATCTTATGGTGAGATTAACCATATATGATTCCAAAAATGGACTTATAATTCAACTATCATACAGCTTAATAAAACTAATTTCTACTAACCAGGGACTTCTTGTAGGCTAGTGGTAGGCTATAAAGGCATGTCTCACTTCGGTTGTGGGTTCGATTCTCATATCCTTGTCTGATGCAACGGGTTGTCGCATGTCCTGTAGGTTTTCAATTTTCTAAAACTACTCTATTATAACATTACAGAAATAATTTCGAAGAATGTTATATCCTTAAACAATACTATCTAATTTCCAACATAATCCATTACCATATTTAGACTTATCCAAAATACATCTGTCCAATCACATATTATAATGAAAAATATTACCAGAGAGGTCATATAACAAGCATGTGAATACCATCATTTATCCCCCATATATCATAAGATATATCTTGTTGATCACATTCTAAAAATTTGAATACCTTAATCATGTATTCTGGAAACATGAATTACTATAAAACATGAATGATGTCAAATGTTAACTCTTTCCAAATACCAAAATCAAAAAAAATTTATATACTCAAACTGTGATGTCACTTTGTCCTTATATCACTCATGAGCTTGTTTATACTATCATTTTCTCTGTATCCCTTCATTATGTGCATATCTTCTTCCTTCTAAAAATATCTGAATAACCGTTCAAGGTTATCGGTACCATTCAACATATACTTTTAAATTATTTAGGAAAAAAATAGAGTAACAATCCTTAGAGGCTTCTTTATTCCATAGTACCATTACCTGTACAACATAACTCTTGATAAACATAAATCATTCCACTCCCTTCTTAAACCATTGACTGAGCTTCAACAATTCTTTAATATCACATATCATTCGTAGTCTCTTAATCATCATCAACATAAATACTACTCATACGACCATGATAATTCTCTTCATGAGACTTTCCCTTAGGGCATTGGTTTTCAGAATGGCCGTACATTCCACATGTAAAACATTTAACTATTGTTGATGTTTTAGCAATACCATTATCCTTATCCATGGTGTTAAATAATCTTTTTCCTTTCCAATTATTGGATTTGTGTCCTTCTTTTTCACCCCCAAAGCATCTTCTAGTTCTTTTGAAACATTATCTGTGATGCCTCTTCCCACGTGATTTACATGAGGGAAATTGAACTTTATTTCCTCTATGATCATCATGAAACTCCATCTTTATCTTATTAGCTGAGTCAAGATACTTACCAAACATGATAATATTGATCAAATTATGAGATTTTTTATTAGGAATAATAACAATGTTTGGACTTCCAAATCCCATTTCGTTTGGTTTCGCATGAATAATATCACTCTATTGTCCATCAAATCCTCAATTATCGTGAATATTCCTGTTTCCAGCCATTTTATAAAACTCAAAAATAATAGTGTGAGAGGAAAAAATCATACTAGGAAAACAACATAATAAAGGGGGGTTACCTTCAATATCTAACATCTTAGGTTAAATTATATGATCGTTACCGCAATTCTATGAATATAAACTACAATTATACTTAACCTTAAGGAAATCCCTAGACATAACATAGAAATATCTCTGGGGATATCACTATAGTTTTCACATCCTAGTTTCCAAAGGATAACTAAACCTACCTCTGATACCAACTGTAGAGACCCATACTTGACGTACAGGGACATTATATTAATTATCTAGAATACATTACACAAAACAAAAACATGCACAAAAGGACCGTAATAGTTTGGTGTCTTTGGAAACTCGGAATATAATCTTCTAATCATGGTGAAAGATCTTTAACATGTCCCATAAAGATCATTCCCATTTGTTTTCATACCTAAAACCTTTCTTTATATCCTTGGGAAAAGAAAACATAAAAAGGGTGAGCTCAAATTCTCAGTAAGGGTAAGCATGGAGAAAATAGAACAAACCATATAAATTTGAACTTACAAAAACCATGAACATAATGTTTAAAAATCAAAACAACGAGTTGTGAAATAAATATTGGCAGTACGTAAGGCATATATCATAGTGGAACATCAATCATGATAAAATAGCATGGGAATAAAACATATAATTGTGGCATCCATTAATCAAATTATATGATTTCCATAGTATCCATGGCATTACTGCCAAGACCATCAGAGTGGACAAAGTCCCCTACTTAATCATGTTCCCTCCCCATTCCAGTCCTGTATCACTGAACCAAATTAGCTTGTTGTTCCAGCCATTTCTATCTCATGAGAAATATATCTTTACCCAATGCATTAGAGGGAGATATAGGTCCCAACCATCTCATAATTAAATCATTCTCATGTGTGACACAATATAAACATAAATCATTCATCATAACCCAACGAATAAAATGGGTTTCATAAACATCATTCCATCATAACATAATCCATATAACACAAATGGATATCAATTTATCATAAGAAAAGTGAAACCATTTAAATCATCGATAAATTATAATTGAAACATACACAAAGGAAATAATGTCATCTTATAAAGAAAATGGTTTTGATAAATCACTTGAAATGAATTCATGATGAAAATATCCTTTCTTTTTCAAAATCATTTCATTTTCACAAAATTAAATGAAATTTTAAAAGAAAATTATTTTTTTGAAAATATTCATGAAAGTCTTGTAGAGTAAGCTTAATGAAAATAAGGCATTATGAAACCGTAAAAATTCTTTCATGCTGTATAAGTTAAAAAAACATTCTCCTCGTACTTTTGCAGGAAAAGTCAACAAGTACCACATATGGTAAACAAAAGAAATATTCCTTCCATAACACAAAGTAATAGTAAAAGAGGGGTAAATATGACTTTAAATATATATTATAGAATATTAAACTCTTTATGTAAAACATTTTATGGTCATGGATGAAAAAATAACCCCATTAAATACTTACGTATAAGCAATCTCAGAAAAAAATGAGATTGCACAATTATCCCTTACCATAGGTAAAATTTCTTCTCTACGTGTCTGAAACTCTTGTATAGTGGGTTTAAAAATATTATTAACTTCTAACATAACCATAATAAAATTCATGATATCATTTATGATTCACTTGTGACTTTATATTACCCGTTTTTTTGTCAATTCAATGTTAAAGAAGCATTTTTGGTAAAATTGTTTCATTAATCATATGTGTTTGGAGTTGTTGTTCTTGATATTATTATTACATATATCATAATTTAATTACTTACACAATGTAAAACATGATTTATATATCATATATATTTAGTATATATATATATATATATATAATAGATAGATAAATGAAATGAAACACATCGTTCGTGGAGACGGTTGGTCGTACGTACGCATGGACACTGTTTTACATTCCTTATTGACTTGAATGGAAGCAAGTAGATGGAATATATATATATATATATACAGTAGAATTATTATGTCATATATATCATTATTATTCATTTTATATACATTATAATTATTCTTGAATGGTTAACATGGAGAATTAATCTCATCGCATCGTAGAGCCGGTAATCCGTACGTACTCACGAGCGATGATATTGTTTTAGTAATTATTTAATTGAATTGGAGTGGATGATATAATATATCATAATTAGTATCATGTTATAATAACCATATATAGTTATTATTTACACCATTATACCCATCCATGTAAGGCGGTGGTGGGAAAACATATTACACCACGGCGTGTAGACAGTATTCGGTACGTACGCACGCGCAGTGATTTCATTTTCCGTAGGATGGATTGAAGGTGAAGTGGGGTTTTTAAATATTTATAATAACATATAATTATATTATTTATACTGATGTTATTACTTTATAATTAAAAAACTAAATAAGAGGATGTATAGGAATAAAGAAAATGAAATAATCGGTACAAGAGATTACCTCTTCTTCGACGCGCCTTCTCTTAACCTCCTCTTAGGGCACTAGAGTTTGTTTCTAAAGAAGACCAAGACCTCAAGAAGGTTTCTATAGAAGTGTATATGTGAAATGGGAAGAGTTTTTACATGCTTCGAGGATCAAATATTTGTGAATATGAGAGGGAGGGGGTTCCCTTTTATAAGGGAGGAGAGGGGTACCTTTGGAAACCTCAAAAATTTTAATTTAATATAAATTAAAACCCCACATTAAAACATAAAAAATGACTCAAATCCGAATATTATATGAGATAGGGTTGTAATATAATCAAAAAATAAAATTTAGACATGTTGGAAATTTATTTTAAACCTTACCAACATGATTTATCCTTATTTAATCTATTTCATTTTAATTTTAGTAATAATATTCTAAATTTTAAAATGTTATAAATAATTACTTTTGTGTTGTCAATTATCGATAATTGGGTACTTTATGACATTTTAGACGATATAAATTTCAATTTATAATTTTTAAATATTTTTGTGAATTTTAAACAATTTAATAATATGTTATTTTTATAAAATAACAATAGTGTTAATTTTGACACTATTCATTTATTTGAATTTAAATAAAATCCAAACAGAGGATATATTTGAACCAAAATGTTTAATAGATTCATAACATGTAATATTCATATATAAATTTTTTGGAGAACATTAATTAGTTAATATAAAATTTATTTTATTTATTATAATACCATTTATTTGATATTTCTTTTAATAAAACAATTACTACATCAATTTTGTATAATCATTTAATATACAGATTAGTTGCATAAAAATAAAAATAAAAATACTATTATTATTATAAATATAATATATTTCAAAATAATACTTTTAATCTAATTTCTCATCTTAAAATCATAACATTTAAATTTTTATATTTATTAAATTATGAAGGTGACAAATTTTACATCATTTAAAATAAACTAATATAAGTGTCATAATCGCATTTATAAGGCTAAAAATGGTCAAACCGTTGACCATTTGATGGTTATGGTTTAGATATATATTTAAAATAAGTTTTTTTCAGGTTTTTGGGCCTTTTAATGGGTATTATTTTTTAAATAAAAACTATATTACTGATTTTTCACTAAATAAATAATTTCTGCATCATTAATGTATAAGCTATTAAGGTAATTACATATCTCTTAAAAATTAAATTTAAATTACCATAACAAAGAACAAAAATATTATATTTCAAATGAGTATTTATAATCAAATTTATATTCTATATAACCTTATACTGAAAATACGTTACTTATTAAATTTTGAGTAAGACATATTTCACTTTCCTTAAACTAAAATAAATTAAAGGTCTTAATCACATCCAATTGGGTTCCAATGGATTCCATTTCGACCCAAATATGCCTTATGATGAACTATAATCATCCAATTATATTAATACAAGTATTAGGGTAATTTTATAATATTATATTTACCCATAATTACCCGTTTTTCCCTTAACTATGGTAAATAAAATTTATCATAGTTACTATTCAAAGTGCCTAAAAATAAGAAGTAGCATATTTAAATAATTTTTACCTGATAATTCCAAATATGGAATCCATTTTCCAAAATTAAAATCATAGAAGTTTCAGAAATTAATTTAAAATCAATCCCATTGTTATGAAAATGAGTTTTAAAAGTTAAAACATTGCAAAAGATTGAAATGATTTTAACTATGAATTTAATTTAAAATCAATGCTAATGACATAAATTATATTAAATGGTAAAGATATATTCTATTTATAGTATAAAACCATTAAATATTATAATTTAACCATATAAATTATTACAATGAAAAAAATTTATTTTTAATTAAAATATAGCATGTTTTAGTATTCATTAAAATATGAATGTTATCAGAATAATATGAAAATTTTATCAAAAGTAAATTTTTATATCCTGATTCCAAATAAGAATTTTATTTTGTAAAATTGAACTTATAAAGATGTGAAAAACTAGATTTAAAGTTGGTGTTCCATCAAAAAGTGGCAAAACAGCATTTTAAAAAAAATACTTGTTTTACCCAAAAATTTTATTTTTTTCATAAAACATGTTCTATAAAATTTTTAAGATGAATTATAATGTCATAAAATTCAAAATTTAGTTACTAATATTCATAACGGCTAGTTCATAATAATATTATAACAATATATCATTGTTTAGTGAAACTCAGTATTGCATACAACACACGCTATTGATGAAGGTTTCTCTTGCGTGCAACACAATCCATGAATAGTGTTTGCATATAATACAAGATTATATAGTTTTGCGTATAGAAATATATAATTTTGGTGTGGCTTAAAACACAATAAATAAATGAAATTAAAATAATAGTTTTCATAAAATCTTGGGGTGTTATATAAGCACAACCACAAAGTGATCTAGATATAATTTAAATATCTTATACATCAATTTAAAAAATATAATTGATGAATTTTTTAGATATAATGGTATAAATAAAAAATTTTAATGGACATATCTACTCTTGAATAATATCTTTGGGATATTCTTCTTCAAAACATACAATTGGTGAGATCCTAAGGTAATTAAATTTTATAGAACCACTAGGATCCCCTCAATTCATCCAAAATGACATCAATGATTGGAATAGGATACCGATTTGTTATCAAAACATGGTTAAGCCTATGAAAATCTACACAATGATAATGTGTTACATTCGAATTTTTCACAAACAAAACTCTAACTACCCAAGGAGAAGTACGAGGCAGAATGGAAGCTTTTCATTCCAACTCTTCTAAATGGAATTTCAAATTTCAAAATTATTTTAGTGAAACATGATAAAGTGTATATGAGATAAAAATGGTCCTTGGTGAGAGATAAATCATAGACATCACTTCTCTTATGAGTGGAAACCCTAAGATATTTTTGGCATAAACATCAGGAAAATGATAATCAATTATCAGAAAACCACAATTCTTGGTATCATCCATAGATTCCAAAATCCTGGATTCCAACTAGTATGAGATAGTTTTAACCATTGGTTATAAGAAGTCTAATTCTCCGGCCTTTACACCCCGATATTCTCTAAAGATGTTGTATATTCTATAATCAATTGTAAAAAAACTATTTGAGTATAATAATCGATATAAAGAACAGAGATATTGAAAATAAAATTGTCCCCATTAATAATTATTGACATGATTTACACAAAAAGGTTTCATATTCTATTTTTCTAAGAAGAGTTTTAATTTTCAACATAGAAGGTATCATCTCAACATGTAATCCATGAAGATCAATATCACTTGAAGAAATAATGAAATGGGTTTTAATTATATCAAAAAAATATTACATAAATTTATAATTCAAAAGAATTATATCACTCAACTTCGAAGGACTAAATTTATCATATGTGGTCATTTTCTCAAATCAATACAATTTATTAATACCTTTATTTTTATCTTCATTATCCTGTTGAGATTTAAATCACTGAGGAATAATTTTATTCCAAGAATCCCCTTGGATTCCTCAGTTTTTCTAAAGATATCTATTCTAATACACTTGTCCCATAAATGAATGCGATATATAAGAAACATGAGATGTCTCCCTAACACTTGAATATGGAGGATTGTGAAAATTGTGAAGAAAATGTCAATTCTGATTCAAATTTTGGCATTCTTTTTGTGGTTTTAAAAAACTAAATTCATTTGATCAAAACCATCATATTAAAAAAATCTCATCTTAATGTTTAAATTAATGGAAGATTCACATATCCCTCTATTTTATTTTGAGTCGCACAACTACCTTGGAAATAGGTTTCATTCATCTGATTATTCCAATAATTATAGTTCAAACCAGGTCTCATATTTATCAACATGCTTCCCCCACCCGTATTTCCCAATTTGAATCATTCTTCCATTTTATTTTTAATGACCACATATTTCTAATCCATTCTAAAAATCATTAAAATATTTAAGTGAATCTATGTACTTATCCCAGATTCAAATATGTGTTCCATCAAGGATGCACTATCAAGATATTCCTGTCTAAATAAAACTAAATTTATAAATTTTTCCTCATATTCTATAACCGAGCGATTCACCTACTTCTTTCTAAAAAATTATATTGTTCAATATATTCTCATCATTTTACCATAATTTTTTTGAACAATTCTTTTAAATCCCCCCATTCAATGCCTTGGTCTAATTAAACTAAACTAATAAATCCTACCATTAACATTCAAGATCCTTCAATAGATATGTCACCAACATTACATTCAAATCAATTGGTGTTCCTAGAAAATTGAATATTTTATTCATCTTATTTAGCCACACTTTCTATTTGTCTGGTTCATAGTCATAATTAAATATGGTTGGATTCTACTTTTGGAAATTAATGTAATAATCTACCATCCTTGGTTCATCCATTTTCTATAATATATTCACGAACTAAAAATCTTAAAAAATACTATGAAATAACAATTGGTCCACATGTGTCTTAGGTTCCAAAATAAAATGAGAAACCTCTTTCAATTAGCTAATATAGTCCTTATATGGTTCTATATACTATAATGAAAAACCAATCCATTTATTCAAATTCTACCGACTGGTGGATTAGAAATTTAAAATTTACCACATCACACATATCACAACAAGGATTTCCAAAATTCACATTTTTATATTTCAAACCATTTTTGAAAATTATATAATTCTTTTTGAAAATAAAACCATTTTCAATTATTTTAAAAAATCATCATTTTTTTACCAAATCATAAATCATTACTCAAAATGAATTATTCACTCCTAGTGAGAAGCAATTTCTGTTACTGTATATATGGCTCATCTCATCAGTGAATCCCAGGATAATAAGGTTATAACCCCTAGAATTGTATTGAAATACTCATGTACCCAAACTCCCCAGTAGAATAATTTTCAGAATAAATAGGTTAGGTACGCCTCTTTATGCTCTACATTTCATGTTCTCATGGTCTAATATCATCCTACCACCCCAACTGAAGAACTAAAAAAATGATTTTCCAACTCAAGGACTAAAAAATTGATTCCATTTTAACATACCAAACATCCTCATTGACCTAATAATTATAGGGTGTGCTATAATGCCTTATGTGATATCCCTAATACACTGAAGGTTGGCAATAAATTCCAAGGGATTCATAAAAAATAGTTTATATTTTTACATTTGAGAATAAAACTATAATAACCTGAGATTTTATAAATTATATTTTTGAATAAATTATATGTATTTCATGGTTTCCATTATATTCAATACTATTTCTAACATTTTTTCCACACAATTCTGAGTTTTTCTTTTGCTACACACAACATAGATTAAACCAAATACGACATACTAATATTATGATATTAATTAACATGCCAATGGAATGTAGGGTATGAATAGTATTATCTTAATTATTAATATATGGTTAACAAATGTTTTTAAAATAATTTTTTCAGTGACCAAATAATTAGAAATGTAAATTAACCCCTTTTAAAAATAAAGTGACATATTTTCTAAAAATCTATTTTTATGTGCACAGGTCTGTTTTATATCAATGTATAAACCCAATCAATTTTTGTTACTATTTATAATTAATCTTATATAATATATATTCATTGAAATGTGTAATATTATTCTAATATGTTTTCTAGACAAGATATAAAAAGCAATTCAATCTTTCTATTAAAATTTTAATTTTTTTAGAATGTAATTTTTAACCTTTTATTGGAGCATTCATTTTATAAAAAATTATTGAAACATATATAAAATGAATTTTTCCAAATAAAAAAAATCATATCATAATGTCAAAATTATATTAGGATTGATTTTTTGTATTTTTCTGAAATATTATATTTTTGGAAAAATAATGAAAAATACGGAATTTTAATTGAAAATTACATTTCATATAATTTAATTATATAGATAAATTATATTTTAAATCATTTTGAAATTATAATTAGTAAACTATACATATATAAATATAATTTAGGACATTTTAAACAATTTTAATTTGAAATTTTAAATAAAAATATGTCCATCCTTTGACCATTTTCACTTTAAAAACTTGCTGTCTCGTCATGTCTGCATGATTAATTTTTCATTAATTTCTACCACATCAATGAATTTTATTTTATATAATGTATTAAATATTTTTGATCATTTTAATTTATAATTTATAATAAGTTAAAATTAATCTTTTACCAAAGTGATTATTGAAAACTGATAAAATAAATCAGAGTGATTATGGGAAAATGTTATTACAATGTAACTAGCCATTAAACATAATGGGTCAAATGGAATATAAAATTGATAATAAAAAATTTTAGGACTATATTTATACGTTATACATTCTATTATATATTTTTTGCCATTATTATAGCCACATGACAAGGAAAAAATATGGGTGGAGTTCACGCTTTCAAAACATTACACGTTTTTCACTCAGCCCACTTATAAAAGGCCTCACCTTATAATCAGATCTTCATAATTATAAATCAATTTGCGTCATAAAATACATGAAAATATAAATTCCGATCTTCTCTACCCTAATCATATAATAATTATGTTTTTCTAAATCCATATGTGGAAGTGATTTGGTGCTACCAAAAGGAGATACCTAAAGAAGAGGTAACATTAAGCAAAAAATGTTTTCTTTTATTTCTCTATAAAATCCATTAAATTAGTTTTTATATCCTGTTTATTTAAAACATAATTACATTAAATATAAAAATATGTTTTTATGTTATGTTTACAAGATAAAATAATGCACACTACCATAAAATGGGAAATAAAATTAGGGTTTGTGTGTACGACAAACTACAGTCTTATGAATCGATGTCATTCATTTTTCCATTACCACATTTCAACGATGGGAATAATTATGTAAAAAATATTTATATATTATATATTATATATTTATGATTTAATTATTCTTATATAATTTTTTTATATCACATACGATAGGATTTCAATTTTGAGGTAATACAATAACATCATTCATCTGTACGGTGAACTACTGCCTTACAAAGCGATTTGATTCTATTCACTCCTTAAATAAAGTATATCAAGGATTTATTTAATAAATAATATATATATATATATATGAAATAAGAATAATAATATAATTAAAAAATATATATAATTTTATTTTATTTCTTTTAATATGACTAGTAAACTGAAATAATGCTCATGTATGTATTTGGCTAACCATCTCCATAAACAGTGTATTTCTTTCCCTATCACTAAATTTTATAGATTAGTATAAATAAAAATATAATTAATATATGGGATATTTATATAATTTTTAACATTTTTTAGATTATTAAATCATGATCTATGTAAGATGGTCAAGAATAAAAATTCAAAACATGTGCGAAAAACCAAGCTCTAGTTATAGAAAACATAGCTTCCACATAGAATTGTTAATAAAATGGAAATATAATTTCATAAGATAATAATATATAGTAATATATATATATATATTTATATGTTTATCTAATTTTTTAATAATGAAATTTTATTTATTATATAGTATATTTGACAAATTATGATGAGATTCAAGACGTAATGTAATGGATTTTCATCTCATTTTCTTACTTTTGTGAGACACATTCTGTATACACCACCTCTTCATTCTATATGGTGTATCTAATTCCCCTGAATATATTTTGTTACGACTATACTAAATATTATTGTCATTTTAATATATATTTTATTATCAAACTTTCATGGGGTTTATTGTTCCAAAGATACCAAATCGATAGAAACTTTTGTCTCAATTTTCCATCATTAAGATGTAAAGATATATTATACACCTATATTCATTCACGAGGAATATATAAATCCCCATTGACATGTAATATCAAAAAAATTCAAAAACTCGTGAAATTTTATGTTTCATTTTTTTATTCCTTTTGGGTGTTAATTATTTAATGTTATCAAATTCATAAATATTTTATGATACAATCACATCATTTATTGAGATTGTTTATGGTTAAGTATAAAATGTTGAAATATCATGATATAAGACTCAATAATTCCCATAAAATTTATTATCCACTAGTTTTTCAATATATATATATGTGAAATGGTACCATTTATCCACTCCTTTGTACTTAATACATTTTGGGAAGAAAAAAAATTATAAATTATTGATTATTTCTCTCTTTTGAAGAAAATTGATGTTCTTTCAAAACCATGTTGTATAAAAATGTTTTCTTAATTTTTTCAATAAAAAAATAAATAAAATTTTAATTCACTTAAATGTAATTAATAAATTTTTTAGAGTTTAAAATGTTTTTAAAATGGATTTGAAATATTGATTTATTTGTTTTCGTGTTTATTATCAAGGGAAAATATTTTCAAAATGTTTTACATTGTAAAAATGATTTTTTTAAAAGGAAAAATATTATCATTAGGAAATGTTTTAAATATTTATTAAATCTTAATTTATATGTTTTGATATGGGTTTTTATATAAAATTAGGTGAAAATTTTTTATATTTTAAAAACATATTTGAAAATAAAGGTTATTTTCCATAAGAAATGATCCAGGTGATATTTCAAATTCCACCACTATATGATATTTCTTCCATTGATATAGTTTATTATTTATTATGGGATATGATATAAGCACCTCATTCCACAATCCAACTTTTTATTTAAAAATCCACTTTGTGGATAAGTTAGAACTATACATAACCCTCCACAAACCACACGCTAAAACCCCAATAAGAAAAAAATTCAAAATCCTACTTCACCCCACTGGATTACCGCAATAAAAAACCTCAATATTCAAATTTCAAATTAACATTAATCATCACCCAATATTCATGTTTTCCCTTGAGATACACAATGATCACTATCGATGCCATGTCCTCCAAGACGCGACAGTTACATCACCAGCAATCCATCACCATCTTTACATCAACATGTCGCTCGTTAGCCCTGAAACTTTCTCTGACATCCACCGCCATCATGCACCACAAACGTTGCAAAATGTTCCACTATAAAACCTTCTTGAACCATCAAATATATGTTTTCTCCATCACCGAAAATAAAACCTTTTTCACAGCTTCCCTAAACAAACATGCATGCCGAACACCTTCAAACCAGAGTGCAAGGAACCAAAATAAATTAAAACCATAAAAAACACAAAATAAAATCAGAGTCAAACAAAAAAACCTTTGCCTAACACTGTTGATGTTGAAAGAATGAAAACCAAACCAAAACATCATAAAAAACTAATAAGAAAAGCAATCCTTCGGAGGCTCCACGATATTAAAATATGAAACATCACCAGTCCAAACATAATATGAGGCCGAATAGCACTACCAAGAACAAAGGACCATCAGGAATCCAATAATAACCAAGAAAAATAACCCCAAGAATAGAAGCAACCCAACATGAGTTGCAACTATCGAGACATAGAACAAGAGCCACACCATAGAAACATGTTGTTAATGCCAAATCTACCCCAACACCATCCCAAAACTACCACAAACACCTTCATAAAAGACCAAAATGTAGTCTTGTACATCGAGAAAGGCAACAAGATTAGATATTTTTGTTCAATAGGATAACCACCGAACATGGATACCAATAGATACCAAACCACCATAGCTCCTTCAGGTCAAAACTATGTGGGGTTTTTGTCTGATGGTTGTTGTGATAAAATCATTATAGCACCCTTTTAGGAATAAAAATCAATGATGTATAACAAATCATCATAGAAAAATCCATTTATTCAAATTCTAACTACTGGTGGATTAGAAATTTCAAATTTACCACATCATATATATCACAACAAGGATTTCCAAAAATCACATTTTCATATTTCAAACCATTTTTGAGAATTCCATAATTCATTTTGAAAATCAAACCATTTTCAATTATTTTCAAAAATCATCTGTTTTTTACCAAATCATAAATTGTTACTCAAAATGAATTATTCAATCCTAGTGAGAAGCCATTTCTGTTAGTGTATGTCTGGATCCACTCATTAGTGAAACCCATGATAACAAGGTTATAACCCCAAGAATTTTATTGAAATACTCATGTACCCAAACTCCCCAGTAGAATAATTTTCAGTATGAATAGGTTAGCTACGCCTCTTTATTCTATAAATTTCATGTTCTCATGGTCCTATATCTTCCAACCAACCCAATATAAGGACTAAAAATTTGATTTTCCAACTCAAGGACTAAAAAAATGATTCTATTTTAACATTACAAACATCCTAATTAACCTATTAATTAAAGGGTTTGCTACTATGCCTTATGTGATATCCCTAAGACACTGAAGGTTGGCAATAAGTTCCTAGGGATTCATAAAAAATTAGTTTATATTTTTACATTTGAGAATAAAATTATAACAACCTGAGATTTTATAAATTATATTTTTGAATAAATTTTAATTATTTAGTGGTTCTCATTATATTCTATACTATTTCTAACATTTTTTCCACACAATTCTGAGTTTTTTTATGCTACACACAACAGAGATTAAACCAAATACGACATACTGATATTATGATATTAATTAACTAGCCATTGAAATGGATGGTATGAATAAAATTATCTTAATTATTAATATATTGTTAACATTTGTTTTTAAAATATATTTTTCAGTGACAAAATAATTATAAATGGAAATTAAACCCTTTTAAAAATAAAGTGACATCTTTTCAAAAAATCACTTTTTATGTGCACAGGTCTGTTTTATATCAATGTATAATCCCAATAATTTTTTTACTATTTATAATGAAACTTATATAATATATATTTAGTGAAATGTCTAATATTAATCTTATATGTTTTCTAAACAAGATATAAGAGGATATTCAATCATACTATTAAAATTTTAATTTTTTTTAAAAAATGTAATTTCTAACCTTTTATTGGAGCACTCATTTTATAAAAAATTATTGAAACTTATATAAA
Source organism: Viscum album (assembly GCA_963277665.1). Taxonomy (NCBI): domain Eukaryota; kingdom Viridiplantae; phylum Streptophyta; class Magnoliopsida; order Santalales; family Viscaceae; genus Viscum; species Viscum album. The sequence goes on along the minus strand of OY728161.1, from coordinate 135,500,693 downwards.
ATTAATTTTTAAAAATAATAAAATCCATATCATAATGTAAAAATTATATTAGGATTAGTTTTTTGCATTTTTCTGAAATATTTTATTTTTGGACAAATAGTGAAAATACTGAATTTTAATTGAAAATTACATTTCTTCAAATTTAATTATACAGATAAATTTTATTTTAAATCTTTTTTAAATTATAATTATTAAAAATTACATATATAAATAAAATTTAGTACATTTTAAACAATTTTAATTTTAAATTTTAAATTAAAATATTTTCAACTTTTGACTATTTTCACATTAAAAACATGTTGTCTCATCATGTCTCCATGATTAATTTTTAATTAATTTCTACCACAGAAATTAATTTATGTTTATATATTGTATTATATATTATTTATCATTGTAATTTATAATTTATAATAAGTTAACATTAAATTTTGACCAAAGTGATTAGTGAGAACTGATAATATAAATCAGAGTGATTATTATAAAAATGATATTACCATGTAACTAGCCATTAAACATAAGGGAAAAAATGGAATATAAAATTGATAATAAAAAATTTTAGTTCCATATTTATACATTATACATTCGATTATATAGTTTTTTTCATTATTATTTCCATATGATAAGGAAAAAATGTGGGTGGACTTCCCTCTTTCAAAACATTACACGTTTTCCACTCATCCCACATAAAAAAGGCATCACTTTATAATCATCTCCTCATACTTCTCAATCAATTTGGATCATTAAATACATTAAAATATAAATTCTCATATTACCTACTCTAATTATATAAGCATTATATTTTTATAAATCTATCCGAGGAAGTTATTGGGTGCTACCACAAGGAGATACCTGAAGAAGAGGTAACATTCATCATGAAATGTTTTCTTTTATTTATCTATCAAACCCATTAAATTATTTTTATATAATTTTAATATAACAACATAATTATATTTAATATAAAAATAATTTTTTATTTTATTTTTACAAGATAAAATAGTGCACACTTCCATAAAATGGAAAATAAAATCAATGTTTGTCTGTACGACAGACTACAACCTTATGAATCGATGTCATTCATTTTTCCATTACCACCTTTCAAGGATGAGAATAATGATTTAAATACTATTTATATATTATATATAATATATTTATGATTTATTTATTATTTTATGATTTTTATATATCACATACGTTTGTCTTTAAATTTTGTGGTAGTACAACAACATCATTCGTGTGTACGGTGAACTACTGCCTTACAAAGCGATTTGATTATATTTAATACTTGAATAAAATGTATTAAGGATTGGTTTAATAAGAATATTATATATATATATGAAATAAAAATAATACTATAATTAAAATATATATATATATATATATAATTTAATTTTCATTATTTCTTTTAATACGACAAGAAAACAGAAACAATGCTGACGTATATATATGGCCAACAATATCCATCAACAGTGTATTTCTTTCCCGATAAATAAATATTATAGACTTGTATAAATAAAAATATAATGAATATTTGTGACATTTATATCATTTATATCAATTTTTAGATTATTAAATCATGATCTATGTAATAGGTTCATGAATAAAATGTCAAAACCTGTGCGAAAAACCAAGCGGTTGTTATAGAAAACATAACTTAAACTTGGAATTGTTAATAAAATGGTAATATAATTTCATAAGATAATAATATATGGAATTATATATATTAATATTTTTATTTAGTATGTTAATAATAAAATTTTATTTATTATATAGTATTTTTGAAATATTATGGCGAGATTCAAGATGTAAGGTAATGGATTTTCATCTCAATTTTTTTACTTTTGTGAGACACATTGTTTATGCACCACCTATTCATTCTATATGGTGTATCTAATTCCAATGAATTTATTTTTTTATGTCTATAAAAAATATTATTTTTATTTTAATATCTATTTTATTATCTATCAGTCGTGGGGATTATTGTTTAAAAGATACCAAATTGGTAGGAAACTATTGTCTCAATTTTCCATAATTGAGATGTAGGTTATGTTATACACATTCATTCGTGAGGATTATATAAATACCCATTGACATGTAACACAAAAAACATTCAAATACTCGTGATATTTTATGTTTCATTTTTTATTCCTTTTGGGTGTTTATGATTTAATGTTATCCAAGTGGTAATGATTTTATGTTACAGTCACGTCATTTATTAATATTGTTTATGATTAAGTATAAAATGTTGAAATATAATGATATAACACTCAATAATTCTAATAAAATTAATTATCCACTAGTTTTTCAATATATATTTATGAAATTTTACCATTTATCCACTCCTTTGTACATAATAAATTTCGGGAAGAAAAAATTTTATGAATTTTTGATTATTTCACTCTTCAGATGAAAAATTGTCTTATTTCAAAGCAATGTTGTATAAAAAATTTAAGATTTTTTTCAAAAAAAATTAATGAAATTTTAATTCATTTAAAATTATTTAATAAATGTTTTATATTTTAAAGTATTTTCAAAATGGATTTAAAATCCTGATTTATAATTTTTCGTGTTTATTATCAAGGGAAAATATTTTCAAAATTTTTTACATTGTAAAAATGAATTTTTTTAAAAGGAAAAATTTTTTCTTTAGAAAATGTTTTAAATATTTATTAAATCTTAATTATATGTTTTGAAATGGATTTTTATTGAAAATTAGTTTGAAATGTTTTTATATTTTAAAAACATATTTGAAAATAAAGGTTATTTTCTATAAGAAATGATCCAAGTGATATTTGAAATTCCTAATCTATATGATATTTCTTCTATTGATATAGTTTAATCTTTATTAGGGGATATGATATAAGCACCCTATTCCATAATCCATTTTTTTTATTTTTATAAAAACCAATTTTTTGATAAGTTAGAACTATACATAACCTCCACAAACAACACGTAAAAACCCCACATAGCACAAAATTCAAAATCCAACTTCACCCTATTGGGGTACCGCAATAAAAAACTTCAACATTAAAATTTCAAATTAACATTAATCAACACCCAAAATTCATGTTTTTCCTTGAGATTCACACCAATCATTATGGATGCCATGTCCTCCAAGATGCTATAATTACATCACCAGCTATCCATCACCATCTTTACATCAACATGTCACTCGTTACCCCCCGACACTTTCTCCAACATCCACCGCCATCATGCGCCACACACGTCACAATATTTTCCACTAGAAAACCTTATTGAACCATCTAATAGATTTTTTCTCCATTGGAAAAAATAACACCTTTATCACAGCTTCCCCAAACAAAAAAGTAGGCCAAATGACTTAGAACTAGAGGGAAAGGAACCAGAAAAATCAAAACCATAAAAACCCCAATATAACATCAGAGTCAAACAAAAAAACCTTTCCCTAACACTGCAGATGTTGCAAGAATGAAAACCAAACTAGAACATCATGAAAAACTAATAAGAAAAGAAATCCTTCGGAAGCTCCACCATATTCAAATATGAAACATCACTAGTCTAAACATAATATGATGCTAAATAGCACTACCAAGATCAAAGGACAATCAGAAATCCAAGATGAACCAAGAAAAATAACACCAAGAACAGAAGAAAACCAACACGAGTTGCAACTGTCGAGACCTAGAACCAGAGCTACACCACTGAAACATGCCATTGATGCAAAACGCTACCCCCAACACCATCCCAAAACTACCATAAACACCTTCATACAATACAAAAATGTAGTCTCGTACATCGGGAAAGGAAACAAGATCATAGATTTTCGTTCAATATAATAGGATAACCACTGAACATCAATACCAATTGATCCCAAACCACCATAGTTCCTTCAAGTCAAAACAATGTGCGGTTTTTCTTTGATAGTTCTCGTGATAAATTCATTATATCACCCTTTGGGGAATAAAAATCGATGATGAACAACAAATCATCATAGAAGAATCCATTTATTCCAATTTTAACAACTGGTGGATTAGAAATTTCAAATTTACCACATCCCATAAATCACAAAAAGGATTTCCAAAATTCACATTTTTATGTATCAAACCATTTTTGAAAATTCCATTATTAATTTTGAAAATTATACAATTTTCAATTATTTTAAAAAATCATCAGTTTTTTACCAAATCATAAATCGTTACTCAAAATGATTTATTCACTCATAGTGAGAAGCCATTTCTGTTAGTGTATGTTTGGCTCCTCTCATCATTGAAACCCATGATAATAAGGTTATAACCCCTAGAATTTTTTTGAAATACTCATGTACCCAAACTCCACAGTAGAATAATTTTCAGTATAAATAGGTTAGCTATGCCTCTTTATTCTCTACATTTCATGTTCCCATGGTCCTATATCTTCCTACCAACCCAACTGAAGGACTGAAAAATGCTTTTCCAAATCAAGGACTAAAAAAAATGATTCCATTTTAACATACCAAACTTCCTCATTGACCTATAAATTAAATGTTGTGATATTATTCCTTATGTGATATTCCCAAGGCACTAAAGGTTTGCAATAAATTCCCATGGAATCATAAAAAATTAGATTATATTTTTACATTTGTGAATAAAACTATAACAACCTAAGATTTTATAAATTATATTTTTTGAATAAATTATAATGATTTCATGGTTTTAATTATATTAAATACTATTTATATCATTTTTCCACACAATTTTGAGTTTTTTCTGTGATACAGACAACAGAGATTAAACCAAATACGACATACTGATATTATGATATTGATTAACTAGCCATTGTAAAAGAGGGTATGAATAGTATTATCTTAATTATTAATATATGGTTAATAGATATTTTTAAAATAAATTTTTCAGTGACCAAAAAATTAGAAATGGAAAATAAACCATTTTAAAAATAAAGAGACATCTTTTCTAAAAATCAATTTTTATGTGCACATGTCTATTTTATATCAATTTATAAACACAATAAATTTTTGCTACTATTTATAGTTAATATTATATAACATATATATTTAGTGAAATGTCTAATATTAGTCTTATATGTTTTCTAGACAAGATATAAGAAGTAATTCAATCTTACTATTAAAATTTTATTTTTTTTAAAATGTAATTTCTAATCATTCATTGGAGCACTCATTTTATAAAGAAGTATTAAAACTTATATAAAATTAATTTATAAAAATAAAAAAACTTTTATATAATAATATAAAAATTATATAAGGATTAGTTTTTTGTAATTTTCTGAAATATTTTATATTTGTAGAAATAGTAAAAAACACTAAATTTTAATGGAAAATTATATTTCTTCAAATATAATTATATAGATAATTTATATTTTAAATAGTTTTAAAATTATAATTTGTAAACTTTACATATATAAATAAAATTTAGGACATTTTAAACTGTTTTAATTTGAAATTTTAAATAAAAAAATTTCCAACTTTTGACTATTTTCACTTTATAAACTTGTTGTCTTGTCCTGTCTGCAAGATTAATTTTTAATTAATTTCTACCACATAAATGAGTTTACTTTTATATAATGTATTAAATATTTTTGATCATTTTAATTTATAATTAAGCTAAAATTAATTTTTGAACAATGTGATTAGTGAAAACCGATAAAATAAGTAAGAGTGATTATGGTAAAAAATGATATTACCATGTAACTAGCCATTAAACATAAGGCGTCAAATGGAATATAAAATTGATAATAAAAAATTTTAGGTCCATATTTATACATTATACATTCTATTATATAGTTTTTTTCCTTATTATTGCCACATGATATTGAAAAAATGTGGGTGGACTTCCCTCATTCAAAACATTACAGGTTTTCCACTCAGCCCACTTATAAAAGGACTCACATTATAATCATCTATTCACACTTATCAATAAATTTGGATCATAAAATACATGAAAATATAAATTATCATCTTCCCTACTCTTATCATATAAGAATTATGTTTTTATAAATCCATCTGTGGAAGTTATTTAGTGGTACCAAAAGGAGATACCTGAAGAAGAGGTAGTATTTATCAAGAAATGTATTCTTTTATTTCTCTATCAAACCCATTAAATTATCTTTATATCACCTTTATATAACAACTTAACTATATTAAATATAAAAAAATGTTTCAATGTTATTTTTACAAGATAAAATAATGCATACTTCCGTAAAATGGGAAATAAAATCAATGTTTGTGTGTACGATAGACTACTTCCTTCTGAATCGATGTCATTAATTTTTCCATTACCACCTTTCAAGGATGAGAATAATGATGTAAATACTATTTATATATTATATATAGTATATTTATGATTTATTTATTCTTATATAATTTTTTTATTGCACATACGTTAGGCTTTCAATTTTGTGGTAATAAAATATAATCATTTGTGTGTACGGTACTGCCTTACAAAGAAATTTGATTCTATTCACTCCTTAAATAAAATGTATTATGGATTAGATTAATAAAAATATTATATATATATATATATGTGTGAAATAAAAATAATACTATAATATTATATATATATATATATAATTTAATTTTCTTTCTTTTAGTACGATAAAAAACAGAAACAATGCTCATGTATATATACGACCAACCATCTCCATCAACGTTGTATTTATTTCTATATAACTAAATTTTACAGATTAATATAAATACAAATATAATGAATATATGTGATTTTTATATCATTTTTATCATTTTTTAGATTATTAAATCATGATCTATGTAAGAGGGTCCAGAATAAAAAGTCAAAATATGTGCGAAAAAGCAAACGGTTGTTATAGAAAACATATAATTAACTTGGAATTGTAAATAAAATGGTTATATAATTTAATGATATAATAATATATTGTATTATATATATTAATATGTTTATTTAGTTTTTTAATAATAAAATTTTATTTATTATATAGTATTTTTGAATAATTATGATGATATTCAAGATGTAAGGTAATGGATTTTCGTCACATTTTTTTACTTTTGTGAGACACGTTCTTTATGGACCACCTCTTCATTCTATATGGTGTATCTAATTCCCATGAATATTTTTTTTACAAATAAACTAAATATTATTTGTATTTTAATATCTATTTGATTATCTAACTTTCATAGGGTTTATTGTTCAAAAGATACCAAATTGGTAGGAAACTTATGTATGAATTTTCAATCATTGATATGTACATTATGTTATACACCTTTATTCATTCACGACGATTATATAAATCCCCATTTATATATAATATAATTTTTTTTAAATAATCATGCTATTTTATGTTTCATTTTTTTATTCTTTTTGGGTGTTTATGATTTAATGTTATCAATGTGGTAATGATTTTATGTTACAATCACATCATTTATCGATATTATTTATGATTAAGTACAAAATGATGAAATATCTTGATATAACACTCAAAAAGCCTCATAATATTTATTATCCACTATATTTTCAATATATATTTATGAAATGGTACCATTTATCCACTCCTTAATACTTAATACATTTTGGGAGGAAAAACATTTATGAATAACTGATTATTTCTCTCTTCAGATGGAAATTTGTGTTCTTTCAAAACAATGTTGTATAAAAATGATTCAAGAATTTTTTCAAAAAAAATTAATGAAATTCTAATTCATCTAAAAGTATTTAATAATTTTTTTATATTTTAAAATGTTTTAAAATGGATTTAAAATCTTGATTTATATGTTTTCTTGATTATTATCAAGGGAAAATATTTTCAAAATGTTTTACATTATAAAAATGATTTTTTTAAAAGGAAAAATATATTTTTTAGAAATGTTTTAAATATTTATAAAATATTAATTTTTATGTTTTGAAATGGGTTTTCATATAAAATTAGTTTGAACTTTTTATATATTTTAAAAACAAATTTGAAAATAACTGTTATTTTTCATAAGAAATGATCCAAGTGATATTTCAAATTCCTCCTCTATATAGGATTTATTCCATCGATATAGTTTATTCTTTATTATGAGATATGATATAAGAACCCTATTCCACAATCCATTTTTTCATTTTTATAAAAACCACTTTTTGGAAAAGTTAGAACTATACATAACCCTCTATAAACCACACGCAAAAACCCCACATTGCACAAAATTCAAAATTGAACTTCACCCCACCGGAGTACCTCCATAAAAAACCTCAATATTCAAATTTCAAATTAAAATTAATAATCACGGAAGATTAATGTTTTTTCCTTGAGATATGCACCGATCACTATAGATTTCATGTCCTCCAAGTCACCATAATTACATCACCAGCCATCCATCACCATATTTACATAAACATGTCACTCATTACCCCAAACACTTTCTCTATCATCCACCTCCATCATACACCACACACGTCACAATATTTTCTAGTAGAAAAACTTCTTGAACCATCCAATAGATGTTTTCTCCATCGCCACAAATAACACCTTTGTCGTAGCTTCCCCAAACAAACAGGTGGGCCAAACGCCTTCGAACCAGAGGGAAAAGAACCAAAAAATCTAAACCATGAAAAACCCAACATAACATCAGATCCAAACAAAAAAACCTTCACCTAACACTGCTGATGTTGCAAGAATAAAAACCAAACCAGAACATCATGAAAAACTAATATGAAAAGAAATCTTTCGGAGTCTCCACCATATTCAAATATGAAACATCAATGGTCCAAACATAATATGAGACCGAATAGCACTACAAAGATCAAAGGACCATCAGAAATCCAAGAAGAACCATGAAAAAGAACCCAAAGAACAGAAGAAAACCAACATGATTTGCAACTGTCGAGACCTAGAACTAGAGCCACACCACTGAAACACGCCATTGATGCCAAACACTACCCCCAAGAATATCCTAAAACTACCACAAAAACCTTCCTACAATACCAAAATGTAGTCTTGTACATCATGAAAGGCAACAAGATCAGATATTGTTGTTCAAGATAATAGGATAACCACCGAAAATCGAAACTAATAGATCTCAAACCACCATAGTGCCTTTGGGTCCAAACAATGTGGGGGTTTTTGTGTGATGGTTCTGGTGATAAAATCATTGTATCACCCTTTGGGGAATAAAAATCGACGATGATCAACAAATCATCATAGAATAATAGTGGAAGAAGAACTGAAATCCCAGAGAGGAAAGAAATCTAAAAACAAAAATAAACCCCATGAAAGATTAGAACAGAGTGGAGATCTACCCCCCGGGATGAATGATGAAATGAGAATTTGTGACAAGCAGCATAGGAAGATATAAAGAGGGTGGGGATGGGAAGAGAAACCATACAGCTTGGGAAGAGCTCCTCTTATAGAGAACAGTTCCATCCATTATAAGGAACCCATTCATATTCATTATCTTAATGGTTTATTCGTAAGATGAAAAGTTTTTTTAATTTGTTTCTCTTCCAAGAGATAATCCATGTAAAAATAATTATAAAATTCAGTTATTTTCATGGGGTATTCAATGATGAAATGATTAGGAAACCTATAAATTTTACATGAGTTGTGATATAGTGGAATGTTTATGATAACCATTTCATTTCATGGGATGTGATAAGATGAATTTTTATCTTTTTTGGCACACACATGTATGATCACATTATATGATTAGAGAGATCTATATATCCCCCAAATGCATTGGGTAATGACAGAAAATCAATGAGATGAAATGGTATATTGGCGGATTCCCAAATCCTTCCACAGTAGGGTACATGGGAGTTCATCCCAAGACTATAAAAATGGATTACCCATGAGGTTATCCCAAGACTAAAATAAGAGGATATACATGTTTACATCCCAATATTTAAAGAAAAGGGTGCATACTAGTTCATCGCAAGGCCGAAGCAGGTATACAAGAAATTATCCCATGCCTACCATGTTATGAATTTAATTGTAGGAATCCATGACATAATATTTTCTATTTTTATATTTATTCCACATATTAATGTCGTATGAAAATTTTATCCTCTCATGGATAATGATATCTGTTTATATTATGATTCATTTCTTATAAAGTAGACAATTTTATTCCATGATTTATGTTTATGATATTTAATATGTAGGGTATGGTTTTCAAATTTAATTCTCATGTTCTCATACATTTATATTCATGTTATGATTATTTATCTAATATGTTTACCATTACTATGTATCAGAGCACACACATTCTTATGTTTCATTTCAAAATGTTTTGAATAATTTTTTTGAGTAAGATTACAAAAGTGGAATATATTTATGGGAGATATTGAAGATCTTTCACCATGTTAGAATATTTTGTTTCCATGTTTCCAAATGAAATAATCTATTATGGTCTATGAGCATTGGTTTCCGTAATGTAATGAATATTTATTTAGAAGATGTAATATCTATTTAGGTTAAGACTAGATATTTATAGTTTGTATCAATGGAAAATTTAAGTCAACATCTAGAAACTGGGATGAGAAAACATTAGTGAGATTCCAATGGATATTTTTAAGGATATATCGAGAAATATATCTAAGGATGAGTCTAAGGATAAGTTAATGTATAGGAAGATGAACTGAAATTTTGGTAAATGAAAATTATAATATTTCCTAGAAACATATCCATTTCTATATACTTCAAGTGCATGTGGCTCTGTAATTGATGTACTTCGCATTAATAACCATGAAAACATTGTATTTATGTAGACTCGATCAGGAATTAGTGCATGAAAATGGGCCTTGCTTCACACCTCTTTTGAAACTATTAGGGGTATTCATTAAAAATTCACACACTCTTTAGGAACCATCATAAAGGATTTAAATAGATAATGACTATTTATATCCCAGTATAAGCCTATGGTGTCATATATTGAAATGAAGGAGTTATTATTTAGATATCATATAAGTGATTTTTCATTACTATGTGGTTCTACACCACTATTAGTATTTCTAACACTCCATATTCTGGATCTAGTCAATGGATGGAACCAAAAGAAACCATGTTAATGATAAATGAAAGAAGAAATAAAATTATTACCCTTCTAACAAACTAAACTTTATGTTAGTTAGAATGAAAAATATTTTTGATGTTCTCAAAAAACATTCTCAGACTGTGAATTCGGTTAGAATTCCATATGATCAAATAAGGGAACAACATTTTCTTTTGTCATAAATGATACTATTTCCACAATCATTAAATATATATGTCGATCCTATAGTTTCTGAGAAATTGATCAGTACCACTTAAAATATATCTTATATTCAATACAATTCAGAAAATGGAAAAATTCATTTGTTCTATCTGTCATTTGGAATGTCAAACAGATCAACAGTGTAATCTTATAGTGAATTCCAGGAAATAGGGTAAAATTGACTCTTTTGATTAGGAATATTTGATGAATTTTATTTTACCGAGATACATTCTTGGTATTCATCATATTATGTATGTGAAAGAGTTCCATGAACTAAATCAAAAGGATTATGACTTTTTTGGTACCTAAGATGAAACTTTTACATTATTTGTGAGGTAGACTTTTGGTATTCACATCTAACCTAAATATAATGGTATTTAATTTTTCAGTGGATTAAAATAAATTCACTTAAGAGATTTATCCATATGATACTTTATTAGCACTAAAAATATTGGTCAATGTTCTATCAAGGTGGAAATAGAGGTTGGTGTTATGTATCAATCTCATGGTTTTGACATGGAATGAAAGATAGAGTTCAAGGGAAAATATAATAACTATATGGAGTAGAAGATGAAATTTCATTTATGTATAAAAAGTGGGAATACACATGTTGGTAATTGACTTAAGGTTTCAACTAATTATTTTAAGTGTGGATGGAATGTTTATCGAGTGTTTGAATGTTGAAGTGATAGAAAAAAGTCAGCAAATGATGTGAATAATGGGAAAACCCAAAAAATGCACCTAGCATATTTTATTGTATCAATTGAATGTAATTTGAGAATATTAAAAATAATTTCACAAATACATGGGATAATGTTGTCGATAGGACCCAAAAACATCTAACTTCCATGGAAGAATGCCAATAGTGTGCTATCAAAATAGATGATGTGAACCACGATAATTAGACAATGCATATTCTCATATCATTATTTGGGAATTTAATATTTCATTTGGTATTATTGAGCACTATAAAAATATTATTCTTCAAAATTTAGTGAAATTTAATGTGATAAAATACTTGGATTCAGGAATACTTAAATTTCATATTCTATTGGTATAAGGGCGAACCCAATCTGGCAATGAATGTTTATATAAGATAAGAGCTTTTAAAAGGAATGAATAATTGTGTATTCATTCAATATGGATATATAGTAATTATTTTTATTACCTTGTTTCAAGAGAATTCATGATTAATGTATTCACATGTCAGGTATATGATGACAAAGATATAGTTTATAATATATAAGGGATCAATGTTAAGATGATTTTGAGAAATATAGAGACATTACTTATATATTTTTGTATATTCATCATTCTAAAGATTCGAAAGGGTCAACCATATATGAAATTGTATATGTAGTACATTGAATTATATTTTAGAAATTAATTTTTCATAGCATGATGAATTTTACCAATCTAATAACATCTGTTACACATTTTTTTATGACAACTAAATATATAAGAAATGGATTATCATTATTTTTATGGATTGTAATTTCCATTTTCTTCTTTAGACACAACAAATTTACTTTTATTTCATATCTTTTGAGATGGAGTAAAAATATATCAAGGGAAAATGGATGGATGTTATAGTTCTTATGAAATAGAATGAAATCTGGTATATATTCCTATGAAAATTTTTCAACTATAAAAAAATGATATTGAAATAAATTATTTTCAAATTATCATTATTTTTTTCTATCAATGCCAATTTTCATGCCTCTTTTTTAAGGCACTATTGTCCTATAAATTATAAAAACCACGTTCTCTACCACTCTCCATCATTATTTGGGTGTCATTTTTCTCATCCATGTACATGTTTCTACATGGTACCTATATTATACAATGTGAAATCCTTGTAATGAGTTACATTGTGTGATAATAATGTTTATATCTTTCCCTTTTTAAAGGATGTTTTAGTATTCAATTTTATGTTGTGGGTTTCATTGAAAGGAACATTAAATTTTAAAACATTGGATAAATATATTTTTAATAAATTAAAATTATTTTCATATTTTTGTTACATTTAATTCTAATATTAGTTTTTTACACAGTTCTATGTATATCATGTGTAACATGAAATATCGAGTTTAAACCAAACATGACATTCATTGATTAATATGGGTTTTAATGAATTATTTGAATAGAGGAAAAATACTGTAAACAAAATTATAAAAATATGGTTTACATATGTTTATATAATTAATAAATTTTATTAACAAATAATTATAAATTAAAATAAAACCCTTCTAAAAATAAAGGGAAATATTTCCTGGAAAAACTATTTTTATAAGAAAAAGTGTGATTCATATCAAGAAATTTAAAAAAACTTTTGCTTAATTATTTTAAATAAAAATATATATTATATATTAAATAAAATATTTATAACTAATCTTATATTTTTTCTTGATATGATATACGAATTAATTCAATCTTATGCATAAAAACAGTATTTTTTTATAAGAAGCTGTTTTGATTCCTTTTGTTAGAAAAATCCAATGAAAATTGATTTTTGAATCTTCAAAAAAATTAATTTGGTAAAATAATATTATTTTATAAATTTAAATAAAAAAATTAACTTTGGTATAATTTTTGCGATTATTCGGAAATATTCAATTTTTGAATTATTTTGAAAACCACAAATTTTAATTACAAACTGTCTTTTAATTTAATTTATTTAAATATTGAAATTTTATTATAACAGAGTTTGAAATTATATATAGTTAAATAATACATAAATAAATTCTATTTAGATCATTTAAATTAATTTTGGACTAAAATTAGACATAAAAATATTTAAATAATTTGAATATTTTCATATTGAAATCATGTGGTCTCATCTCCTCAGGATGATTAATTCTAATTTAATTTATCCCAATTATGGGAATTGAGTTTTTTTAAATCTATTTACTATTTTGAATCATTGTAATTTATTATTTATAATATGGTTAAATTTAATTCTTTATTAAATTTAATATTAAAAACAATTAAAATTAATCACCACGATTACGGTAAAAATAGGACTACCAAGTGACTAAACACTAATCATAAGAGTAATATACCCTAGAAATATTTATAAAAACATTTTCTTGAAATATTTATAATATTACATTATATAATCTAGTTTTATGAATTATTTGATCCACATTACATGAAAAATTATCAATGAAATTCCCTATTTAAAAAATTTAAATGTTTTCTACTCACCCCACAAATAGAAGGCCTCCCCATCTCCTCCTCTATTGACACATATCATTACCTTTTTATCAGAAAATACATACCCAAATAACATGCCATATTTCCTAATATTATACTATACACCCTACTTTTTTAATTAATCCAACCAATAATGTTCTTTTTTGCAAACCAAATAGAGATAACTGAAGAAGAGGTAATGTTTATCAACAAATATTTTGTATTATTTATTTCTCAAACCCATTAAATTATATTTATATTATACATATGATATAAATAAGTTATTAATAATATACATAGATATTGTTTTGTTATTTTTATGTCCTAAAATCTCACACACTTTTATCAAATGGGATATGATATCATCATTCATGTGTACGAATGACTACTGATTCGTGAACCTATGTCATTCATTTTTCTATTACCTCTTTTCAATGATGGGAATAATAATAGAAATCCTAATAATATATGATATTTATAATATTTATGACATATTAATTATTTTTTAATTATTATATAACATATATCTTCCTGATTTCTAATTTTGGGAATATGATAACATCGTTCGTTTGTAAAGAAGGATACCACCTCATTAAGTGATGTCACAAGATCATGCTTTACATTGAATGTAAGTATGGTTATAAAAAAATTTGTGATATAAATTAAATAAAAGTTGTACTATAATTATAATATATATTTATATATATATCATTTATATTTATCTTATTTTAATACTACAAGAAAATAGAAACAATGTTCACGCATATATATGGTCTAACATCACCATAAACGATCTATTTCATTTTTAATCACTAAAATTTGTGGACTAATATTTAATAATATATAATGAATATATATGACATTTATATTATTTTAAATATCTTTATATAATTAAATCAAGATCTATGTAATATTATCAATCATAAAATGAAAAAACTGATGCGAAAAAGAAACCAGTTATTACCCAATACATAGCTTTAATGTGGAATTGTTGATAAAAGGGTAGTATAAATTCATAAGTAAATCATATATTGTATTATAGATATGAATATAGTTTTGAAATAGATTTTTAATAAATTTATAATTATTATATAGGATGTTTTAATAATTAAAATGATAGTCAAGACTTAAGGTAAGGGATTTCCACATCACTTTCTTACTTTTGCGATACACATTCTATATCCACCATCTCTTCTGTCAATGTGGTATATATAATGAACATGGATGTATTTTATGATACTTATATTAAAATTTAATGTTATTTTCATATCTATTTTACTATCACTCTTTTATGTGTATTATGCTTTAAATGTTACCAAATCTGTAAGATAATTTTGTCTCCATTTTCATTCTTTGATACGTATGTTATTTTCTACACCAATATTATTTCAAGATGTGTATATATAGCCTCATTAAAAAGGAATATCATGAATTCACTAATCCTAATTATATTTTCATTTTAATTTTATGTTATTCATTCATGGGGTTTATGATTCAACATTATATATGCAGTGAAGATTTTAAGTAACAATCTCATCATCTACAACGATTGTTTATAACTAAGCCTCAAATGTTGAAATATCATGATCTAAATCTCAAGAATTAACATTAAGTATCTTATAGTCTAGTTATCTATATTATATTCATGTAATGGTATCATTTATCCACTCTTTTTTACTAAATGAAATTAAGATTGGCTTATAGAAAATATGATTTTATTTCACTCTTCATTCAGAAATCTATATTCTTTTCGAACTATGTATTATAAAAATTTGTTTAAAATAAATTAAATTATATTTTAATATAGTTTTCAAGGAAAATAATATAACAAATCATGTATGTTTTCAAATGTTTTTAAAATGTTTTTCCAATCATACTTTATAATAATTCATGGTTCTTTTCAATGGAATAGTTTTAAAATGGTTTACATTTTAAAATTTGTTTTTAAAGAGGAAATGACGTTTTCCTCAAAAATTATATAAATGATTCTCAAATCGTAATTTTTAATTTTAAAATTGCTTTATAAATAAAAAAATTTAATTTAAAAAAAATTGATTTTCAAAGAATATTTATTTTCAATAGGATATTCTCCAAGTGATCTTTCAGAATTATCCTCCATCTATGATGAAATAATTTTATATAGTTTATCCTTTACTTGTGATATGATCTAAAAATCAGTTTAATTATTATTTTTTAATGGTTTATATTTAATATTAAATTATTTTTTTGAAACATTTTTCTTATCTATGGGTTATACCATATTAAAATAATTAATAATCCCGCCACTTTTCATTGGTTTTGATATGATGAAGTTATTTTGAAACCTTTCACATTTCAACAGGTTATGATTAGATGAAATTTCAATGATACCCATTTCATTTCATGGATTATGATATGATCTATTTTTATTATCTTTTGAAACACATATTTATGATTTCATTATTTGATGGGTGGGACCTATATCTTTCCCTAATTCAATGGGTAATGATCATTTATTAATGATCTCAAAATACACACAGGAGGTTAGCCCAATCACATAACAATTGGGAATATGAAAGTTCATCTCTCGCCCAAAACAACAGGGTACAAGTGAGTTCATTCCTTGACCGTAACAATATAGTACACAAACTTTTATCCCAAGATCAAACTACGTACATAATTTATTGCCCCATGTATTACATGTTTTGAATTTCTTGGTAGGTAGCTATTAGAAAATATTTTCTATGCTTATGTTTATTCCAAAAATCATTTTCTTATACCAATTTCATTCTCTCTTGTATCAATATCCTTTATTAAATTATCATTCAGGTTTTATTAACATCATAACTATATTCCATGAGTCATGATTATGATATTTGATATGAAGGATATGATTTTCAAATGATATTATCATGTAATCTTACCCTTATGTTCATGTTATACTTATTTATCTCCTTTATTTTCACTTAGAGAGCATCTAATATCACACTTTATTATTTTTCATTTCCCTATGTTTTGAATAAATTTTTTAAGTAGAATTTCCATTGTGTAAGATAAATAATGGATACGTTGATGTACTTTCATCAATTTAGAAGATTATGTTTCCACGTTTCCAATAGAAATAAACTATTATGTCCCCCTGACATATGTTTGTGTAATGTAATTAATATTCATATAAAAAGATGTAATATTCATGTTTGTCAATCATATATCGATATTAAAACAACCAAACCAAGTGAAATTTAACAAAAAAAACCACTTTATGATGAATGGGTAGAGATTAATACAATTTTGTGTTCTGTTAAACCAACAAAAACAATTTTTGAGTAAAAAATAGGGAACCTAAACCAACTATACTCAAAGTCACCGAAGACACTAAAATAGTAAATCCTTATATTTTACATGTTCCAAGACCATATTCCTATCAAAAAGTATAAAAAATAATCTATAAAGAACAAATATTGCTTTTCTTTTACCTATGCCTCTATAGATAACATCAACAAATGCACTAAATTTCCCATGTATGTGGTGATTATAAATCCCAATAGGTTTTCTTCAATGACTAACTAACTCATTCCAATAAGGTAAAACATGTAATTATTTATTTATAATGTATTTAAATATAATTGAAATTATTTTATAAAAAATCACAACTATTTTCAAACCAAATTTTTTTCTAAACTAAAATAGTTTTCCATGGAAATAACCTAAACAAGTCTTAAAAAAATCACATTTCCATTTTACAAATCCAATAGATAACTCCACTCATTCACACATTCATTCTCAGTTTACATTTAAATACTCATGAGGGTTCTCCAGTATATCATCCAACTCACCAAAAGATAACCCATATAATGTTCCCTAATGTCACATGACCCTTCCACATGGTCACATTAATTAAAGTGAACAAAATTCAACCACATAATCCTAAAACCATGACATGAAATTTTAATAAAACATTTATTCCATTGGAAAATTTTATAACAAACTCAATAAATCAAAACCAAATCATTATTTTAAAATCATAATTATACTATTATAAATCAAATAAACTTTCCAAAAAATAACCATGTTTCCAAAATTTAACAAATCTATCAGTAAAGAGGGATTCGTTGAAGAATAAAACATAAATTTCACAATTAAATTAATTAAATTAAATAAATTTTAAAACAATCATTTATGATATAATTTATTGGATTTGATAGTGAATCCATCCACCTCTCAATCAAAGGTGAAAATGAAGAACGATAGAAAACATGAAAAAGTCTTCTTTGAACTCGAAGAAACATCTCTATATTTAGTTCCCTTAAATAAAGACAATCATATTGAATCATTATTGAAAAAAAAATTAGTTATCCCTAATAGACTAAACCCATGATTCTAATAGAGGGAAGAATAATTAATATAAAGAATATGATGTAGTATGACCACTTATCCACAAATCTAGCCTCCGACGCACATATAGTCTCCTAGGAATCACTACTGGATAAAATGTAAAGGTCACCACAACCATTAGAGGGAGTGGAATTCTTGAAATGACCAATTTTGGGGAAAAAAGAGAGTCTTGGATATGAAATTGGATTAGATGCATAATTTCCATTTCATGTTCTTATCATTGCATAGATAGGATACACACCATAGAAAACCATGCACTAACTATGTTATAGCCACAATCTATAAACCCACCTCACATAGTTAGATAACATGGGAAAAAAGTAACCAACCATTCTAAGCCCCACTTTTCATCATTTCAAAATTCCTCCTAGGAAGCTGTAAGGATCTCCCAAAAATGTGCCTAACTCTTAACCTACCTAGGTCATAGTGCTTTAGTTGCATGGATTTTTATGATGTGTTTTTCGGTTTCTAATAATCTTTTTATAACCATGAATCTCTATTAAAGCCTTAATAAAATTTCAAAACCATTACAACCCACTTGAGTCTTAACCCAAACATTAGTTATACATAAATAAAGAGATAACTACCTTAAATTGGATGTGATATAGTGGGTGTACCTATATATCACTCTAACACATTGATTAATGTTCCTTTTCTTTAGAGGAAAGAAGGAAGGAGAGAACTGGTGTGGTTTCTCATATTTATTTAATTGTGTTCCATTTATTTTATGCATTTTTTAGGAATATAATGTTCCATATATCTAATTTTTTCATTTATTCATTATATGGATGTTTAATGATTTCCATTAATCAATATTGGCATCACATGGCATAATATGATTTATTACAATGCTTTTTTCCTTGTTTTAATGTTTTATGTTGTTTTTCAGGATTGATGAGCTAGGTATTCTTGAGTATGAATTATATTTTTTATTATAATGGAAATTTATTATTTCATCACACCCTTAAACTCATATTATTCTCACATATGACATTCAATTATTAATACGTATGTTTTGACAGATTGATAATTTGCTCACACTATTCTTACATTTCCATTTATATAGGTTTTGAGGAATGATTTTATATTAATTGTGTCTAGAATTATTTATTTGGGATAATTTTATGGAATGTTTTGTAGAATTATTTTGAAATAATAAAATATGTGTGAATGTAGAAACAATATTACATTAATATGTTTGAATTTTATTATAAGAGTTCTTACTATTTATAAAAAACTCTAAACATAATAGGTCTTTATATATATAAGTTATACAATATTATAGTTTGATTTGGAATTTTTTATGGTTAATATTGGGTCACATTTATCTTTGGGAAGACAGAAATTTAAATATTATATTTTTATCCCTGGATTTGAGAGTTTGAGTACTTGGATGTTATAGTAGGTATAATTGAAAAATAATAGATAATATCCATGGGAACACTCACATGTGACCATTGGGATAAGTGTAAACCTCCACCCAAAGAAAGCATGGGGAACAAATTGGCACTATGGATGGTAATAAGATTCACTTAGAAACCTAGGCTTACCATACATGGATATTACAATATTTTCTATGAATATTAATCATAATAAAAAAATACGCGCTTGTGGATCTTTGTATTTTAGTGTATGTGGAAACATGGAACAAAAACATATAAATTACTGAAATATATTAAATTTTTTCCACAAAGATCGTCCCCATTTTTTACATATACATAAACAATTTCTTTATAAACTTGGAAAATTAAACATAAAAAAGGGGTGATATCTAATACTCAGTAATTTTCAACAAATGAGAAATGTAAGAATAAACATGATAATAATTGTATGAGAATTTGGTCCAGACATTTGATGATATTACCCATATTAACAATGATTATAGACGTTAATCATGGAATAATGATTTGTTGTTCATAAGACATCAATCATGAGGGTGAAAATCAATATAAATCTATCATGAACCATAATCTCACATTATATATGTTTTTCAACGTTATAAATATAGGAAAACATTTCATTTTTCATGTATAACTACTAATACCATCACTATAGTGGATCAGGAGACATGAGTTTCCCCTTTCGAGATCAAGACATCCAATTTTCACCTTATTGGATCAGGAAACACCTATTTCTAATTTATTGGATATGAACACAACTATTTCTCCATTTAGATAATTTTTTTTGAATTCTTTCAAATAATTATATGATTATATATGAATTATTAAATAATTTATTAGATGGAGATCATTGTCCCCCCATTACATAATAATATCGTTTATATATATTCCATAAGACAGAAAAATATTCATAATAACATGACCCTTTAAAACATATGGGTCTCGAAAACATCATATCACAACCCATTAAATGAAATGGGTATGATTTAATTGTAATCACATCATAATATGTGTAAAATATAAAGCTTTGATAATCATTTCATCAAATTATATCCCTTGAAAATAAGCGGTATTCAAAATCATATAAATCATGAAACAGAAACGGGGGTCGTAAACATCATTCTGTAAAAACCTAAACCAATAATGAAATAATATGAATGGTGTTATTTTATCAAGTCCCAAATAAATATTACACTGTATTAGATAATTACATCTTAGATATATAAGGATTTTCAAAGACCACCTGGAACATAACATTTATTTTAAAATAATTTTCTAAAATATATAAAATTTCTCAACAAATTCAATGAAATATCATTGAAAATACATACCAGAATCAAGAAAATTAATTTGAAACATTTCTTGAGGAAAATTCCATTTCAACTCTTAAAAAAAAATTTAAAAAAACATTTGAACAATTTTTACTTTGAATATAAATATTATAAATATATATATTATAGAATATAAAGGGTGCTTTTAAAACCATAAAAACTTTTTTCACATCATTTTTTTAAAAAAAATATCAATTTCCATAATATTTGGGAAAACATTTTCGTTTAAAAATAACCCTTTAAACATTCAAAGGAAACATCCAGTAAATGGACATGGGTAAATTCATACATTCTGAACTTTCCTTTTGCACCATAAAATAATTAAACAATTCCATGATCTTGAAAAACAAGTAACTTCCTTTTAAGACAATTTTTATTAATAATGAAAAATAAGGGAAAAATTCTTTTAAAAATCATAGTAAAATATTTTCTAAAACATTTTAAGAAAGCATGGTTTTGAAAAAAAAAATCTCTGACCGAAGAGATAAATTAGATCGTAATTTTTTTTAAAAAAAATTTATTCATTATATTATTTGTAAATGAATGGAAATATAGTAAAAATAAAATCATATGTCATGGATAACAAGAGAAATATAATTAATGATATTTCCTATGATATGAATGATAATATTTCATAAATAGTATCATAAAGAAAAAAAATATCGATAAACGATAATATTGTACAATAAATTATTACCACTTTGGTAACATTGAAACATAATAATATGGAATTAATAACAATACATGAAATATAAATATACTGAAAATATGTAGATTCATGATATTACATGTTAATTTTCAATATATAAACTTCATTTAAAAAATAGGTTCATAACATGGCCTGTGTCTCAAATAAACAAAACTAATATAAAATTACTTTAGGTATTTGGTATCATTGGAACAATAAATCCCATAAAAAATATTATCAAAGTTTTCTAAATATATAAACATATATTTATTTATAATAATAAAATAATAAAATCATTGTCAATATATACACCACAAAAAATAAATGATCGGTGAATAAAGAATAAGTCTCACGAATATAAAAGTGAGGTGAGAAAACCCTAACCTTTAGAATTGAGTTTCTTCGTACATGTTCAAAACTCTAATATAATAAATAAAAATTTCTTATAAATCAAATATAGTAACATGTTCTTAAATTAAAAAACATATATGATTTGAATATGTCTCTATATTAACCATTTATTAATAACGTAATGCTAATGTTATGTTTCAAGAAATATCTAGTTTGTTTTTCAATTATGTTTTTCCTTATTATTCTTGATTCTCTTACTTAGATCATGAAATAATTATTTCAATAATGTAAAACATGATATATATATAATATATTAAGTATATATGTATTAATAATAATCTATAAAATATATAAATATGAAATGGAATACGCTATTCATGGCGACGTGGGCTATAAATATGCATAAATGTTGTTTATGTTTTTTCATTGTATTGAATAAATGTAATTGAGAAATGTGTGTGTTGGTATATAGTATTATTAATTTATTTTTATTATGTCAAAAATATCATATTATTTAACCAAAACCTAACCTAATGTATTCTATGTAATGTGTGAACTAATCCCATCGCTTTTAGGAGGCGGTAGTCCATACATCCACAAAGAAAGTTATCATATTTCCAAAAAAAATGATAATCCTAAAGGTATATTTTATATAATAATTTCACAATTATATATAATACATATATATCATATATATCATATAAAAAATATTTTTCATTAAAATTACCATCCATTAGAATTATCAATGTAAAAAATGAACAATATCATTTTGTGAGCCGGTAGTTCGTTGCACAAAAAATATTATAACATCATTACCAATTAGACTAAAGTTTTAGTATGTGTATGTATAAACCTTACCATATAAATATATAATTATATTGAAGATAATTAGGTTGTTATATAATCACATGATAATAATATTTGAGGTGGTGGAGAATAAAAATAAAATAAAGGATCTTGAGGAAAAATGTTACCTCATCTTTGGGTAACTCCTCTTGGTTTTCACCAAAGAGGTTATATGGTTGGATTTAATTTCAAAAAGATGATTTTATGATGAGTTTATAGATTTTTTTAGGATAGTTGGTTTGGGTTTTTCATTGGAAAAGTGTATTTAGTGGTGTGAGAAAGTGAGGGGCTGAGTGACCTTTTATAGTGTGGGTGGAGCTTCATTATTGAAAATATAAAAAGGTAAACACTATTGAGAGGAATATCTTATAGAATGGACAAAGAATAATTTATTAAACATCATTAAAAAAAGTTAAATTACTATATATGTTTCTATCAAATTTCATTTTTCAGGTTTATATGGCATCTAACTACTTAAATATAATGTTAACCATTTAGTAATCTTGTTTTTACCGTATTCTCTATGTTTAATTTATTTTAATTACTTTCACTAATATTTTATGTAAAAAACAAATTTTATATTTTATATTTTTTTTAATTTTTCTTATTCCAAATATAGAATAAATTTTTTCAAAGTATAAAGATTATATGGAAAGAAATTAATTTAAAGTTCATCCCATTTCCAGTACAATGTGGTGGGTTTTTAATGTAAAAATGATAAAAAGTTTACAAGTGTTTATTTCTAAATATAATGTCCAATTTCTTCCAATTTCCTATTATGGTTTAAATTATATAAAATTTATTTAATTACACTTAAAAAAATTATAAACATTATTAAACTATATGAAAAAATTTTATGAAATTTTATTTTTAAACTAAAATTCAGTATTATTCACTATTCATCAAAATATGAATGTTTTCAAAAAACAATAAAAATTCACCCAAAGTAAATTTTGATATATGCATTTCAAAATTGAAGTATATTTTATCGAATAAAAACTATTAATGTTTCAAAAAAAATATTTAAAATGGTTTCACCATTTAAGGAAGGTAAAATTACCTTTTAGACAAATATCACTTTTTATTCATAAAATTGGATTTATTCTTGTATCATTTCTAAAAAACAAAGAAGATGAAAGTAAAAATATTTATTGAATATATCATATATATATAACCAAATTGTTCTATAAAATGTTTTTTAATTAATTTTTTAAATTAAAACTTATTTTAATTACTAAATATGGTTTCCAATAAAAGATTTTGTATATTTTCAAAAGGGGTTTGATTTAATTTATCATTAATTTTTCACAAAATAATTCATATTATATACATGTTTAAACCATATTTTAGTAATTTAATTAATATTATTTCTAACTCCAATTCCACTGGCTAGGTGGTAACTGTAATAATATTTTAATATTAATTGTAATATAAAATTATAGTATAGATAAATGAAGTATCATATGTAGAACAAGCTATCAAAGGAACACAACATTGTGTGTACAATATGGAAAAATAATTGTTACATGTAATGATACATAATATATGTGTTGTTTTTAGAAAATTATCATCATGGTATTGTATAGGAAAAAAGAAAAACATGGTGCTTTCATATAACACATGTTATAACAAGTGTTGTGTGAAATGCAATATATCAAAATGACCTAAATTAATTTGAAAAGTATATATTTCAAAAAATATCAAGGTGTTACAATTTACCACCTTATAATTAATTTCTCCCTCATGATTCTTCTTGGTCAACACTGGTTTAATACTTGAGACTTCCTTTCATAAAAACCAACATCACAAAAATAAGTACTATAACATCATTCAAAAAACGATAGTTGGAACCTTGATTGTTACACCTAGTAACTCATAAATAGGTTTCCACAAATGAGAAAGTAGCTTGTTAGATTATTTTGGACATGGAATAAAAGTGTAAGTAATTATATTGAGTGAAAAATATCATTGATCGCCAACAAGTGAATGATGAATGGAAAATTAAGGGTCTCGAATCCAAAAATTTGTGGGGATTTATAAGACCATCAGTTTAATAAGAACATAGGTATTAGGATATCATTTTTTCAATACTTTTTCCTAGTTTTGTTCAATTATTCCACTCTCAAAAAAATAAGGATGTATAATTACATGAATTTTTTCTTTTCAAATGCACAATCTCATCATTATATTATTCCTTTCTCAATTACCACTTCATCTCATATGAAAATAAATAGAGGGGAATTTATCATTCCTGAAGTACTAAAAAATCCTAAGATCGATAAATAGTATGATAAGTCATTCCTTCATTCATTCTTCATCATTTCAAAAAAATCATTAACAAATGTTTTCCATCATTCATAAATAGTAATATGATGAGATAATAAATCTATCTCAAAAGCCATATCTATAGTTTAACATAAATAATTCCATAAATGTATAGCCTTATATCCATTCGAAAAGGTAAAAGTAAAAAACATTAAAACGATGGTCACTAAATAACCTTAATATTGATACCCCATATATCATAATGTAAATCATGGTTGAAATCTTCCAAACATACGAATACATTCTATGTAATTCTCTCGAAACATATTAGTAAACTAAATTACCATAAATATTTTTAGAAAACATACACACTTCCTTATTCCATAGTTTAATGGGTTTATTCATTAAATCCAAAAAAATAAACTTCTTCTATGATAACATAAACGAATTTTTCATAAAATCCTTAATAATTTCTAAGTTCATCGATAATATCCAATTTACATTAACTAAATCGATCATCTCTTAATCAAAGAATGACAAAATTTCCCCTACATCATGAAAACATTATGCTTTAACTTCCCTTAATAAAAATATCACATTTACATTAAATCACCTTTATATATCATCATCACCATTTAACATATCCTTTTTATCCCATACTGAAAAACTTATACTAAAAAACATATATATTTCAGGATTCATATAACATAATAATTGAATTCCAAAAATTAAATACCTCTATCATTCAAATTTATTTTTAAATGAATAATAATGATTCATAATCTTATCCCTTAATACCACTTTCTTGTAATATGATATATTAATCTTATATTAAGGATTCTCAAGATCAATATAATCACTCAATTTACATTAAATGTTAATAATACTATTAGAATATCACATTAACTTCACATGTCATTTGTAATCTCATTATACTCAATTGTAAAACAAATACTCATACGACCTTCTTAATTCTCATCATGAAATATCAACTTTTGAAATCTATTTTTATAATCCCCATCATTCCAACTTCTAAAACATTCAATATTAACGAATTTTCTTCTAGTCAACATCATTGACTAAAACCAGAATTAATAGTGTGAAAATAATTTATTCTAATGGAAACCACATAATCATAAAAAAATTAACTTATAAGATGAGTAAATCTTGAAACATACTTATTTAATTGATGTAAAATTTTTATTATCCTAGGTAATTCATATCCAAAATATATTTAAATCCATAATGTTGGTTCATAATGAGTTTATGAATTCCTAAACCATATTCACCGGTAGTGTCAATCAAGGAGTATAGTAAGGTCCATTGTCGAAGGATGACTAAACCTTTCTTTTTATACCTAATATAGTGACCCAAGTATAACATACATGGATATTACATTATTTTAGTTTAATATTCATAATATTTAAAAAATACATGCCTGAGGATCGTAATAGTTTAGTGTCTTTAAAAACATGTAGAAAAATATTATAACTTAGCGAAAGTTATTAACTGTTTCTCATAACGATCTTCCCCTTTTGTACATATAATTAAAACCTTTCTTCAAAACATAGGGAAAAACAAAATAAAAATGGTTTGAGCTCAGATTCCCAGTAAGGGTAATCAATATTGAGATATGTAAGCATAAAAGTGAGAATAAGGGTATGAGAACGTGATCATAACATTAGAAGATTATAACCTACATAACAATGATCATAGACATGAATAATAGAATAGAAATTGTAATTTCATAATTCATTAATAATAAGTGTGATAAATACATATAAATCAATCATGGACTATAGTCTCTTGTCATATAATTGCAGAACCATTTTATATAATGACATGAATAGTTTAAAAAAAATTCCATTATTATTTAATTAAATGACTTAATACTTAATATGGTTATGTAAAACAAATGAAATTTTTTCATTATATTATTTCCTATCGGAATTAAATTAATGTTAATAATTTTAAATTTTATAAAATACCCAATGAATATTGATCTCATGATTAGTAAAAATATTGAGATTCAAAATATACAATTAACATAAACAAAATTAGTGATGGCTTCAACCAGTTCGATCATATTATATGATTCAATTTATCAGAGCTTATAATAGAAATCGAATCTATGGGATTTTACATTCACCAATCCAAATATGATATCCAACAACTTAAGCATGAGGGAAACCATTTAGGGGAGAAGTTCAAGTTCATCAAGATGATGACCCAAACCAGTTTTCCAAACCACCCCATGAATGTATCACTATTGCAAACCTAACCCATAAAGAGTATTCTTGTGTGATAATGAGGTATGTTTCAATACCATAATAATATAAATATGTATATATTATTTATTCAATATAATAATTTTTTATTCACATCTTCTCATTATTTATTAATTTTATTTTATTATTATAAAATAAAATAAATTTTAATTTTAATTAGTATTCAATTTAAATTAATACATTTTTTATGGAGAATTAATTGATCGTTGAAATAAATAATATTTTTTAAAATATTATTATTAAATAATTTTCATCAAATATAAATGATGATACATTTTTTAGGAATTCATGTTTTATTTTTATAATGGTTCACAAATTGTTGTTGGTAAAATACTACATAACTTCTCAATAAATTCTGATTATTATTTTAAATGTGGAAATTCAAATAATTATAATTTTTTTATATAAAATCAATATTAGTTATGGTATCATAACATTTAAATTTTTCAACTTTTAATTTTTCATAGTTATATGAGATAGTTGAATTTCTGAGAAACAATTAAATGTAGTATAAATATACTATGTTTATTATGACATTATAATGAGCAATATGTGATGTAATAAATTCAATAAATACAACACATGACCAAATATAGGTTTAATTATTACAATAATATGATTTTACATTTATTTGGATAATTTTTTAAAGCCATTATGAATCTTCCAAAACTATTAATATATTTAAATGTTTTAAAATAATATCATTATGGGTATGACCCACTTCAACATTATAATGGTTATTATTTTACATATTTCATCTTTATTCCTTAAAAATAATGAAAACAAATCCTATTTTTTAGAAACCATGGTCAAAACCCATTGTTATGTTTTTTTGTATTGGTTAATTTATTATATAGAGTCCAACACCCATGAGTAAGAAATAATAAATAGATCCACACTCATTTTTATATAAACCCACACAATCAACCATTTATATTCACTAAAAATACTTGGACCATATCCTTACTCTTCCCTCCCCTCTGTATAGTCCCCCCATATTTCCCCAAATACTTCAATATGCTCCTCCCAGAATTTTTAGTTCAGATCCCGAACTTCTCTTTGTTATTCAAGTTTCTTTATTATCTTATTCTTCTATTTCCAATTAATAGTGATGTGATATGTATTTAAATGTACCTATTACTTCCTATTTCGTTTAAAAATAAAGAGATACCCCTTCCTCTCTCATCATATAATTTTATGATTTGTTTTCGTGATTTCATTATACTGTCTAAGTTTCACCACAATTTTTTCTTACTGAGAACATTGTGTTGTGAATACCATAACCATTTAATATAATTGGTTTCCACAGTTATACACTTATAATTCATTTAATTCGTTATTACATGTATGTATTACACACTCCTTGATTGTGAAATGAAATATTATAGATAATGAATCCATGTTGTATGATATATATAGAACACTTAATCCTGATAATGAAATGAAAGTAACATGTATTCTTAAAATTAAATATCACTCCATAGTTTCAGGTAATGTTTGGTCTCAATAGATTTAACTTTTGGGAACATTACCGAACCTGACTACTTTATGGGAATTTTACTATTATTATTTTTTGTTAGTTATCATTGGCCTATGATGATGTAGTAGTGTTTTAAGTTTTTTCCACATTTCCAATGTTATGATTATCATCCTATATCACGCCTTATTAATCACGTTTATGATTCATCCACCCTTTATTTTTTATTGATATTCAAATTGTCTAACATTTATTATCCACTTTATATTATACCATTTTTTCCCTTACTGGTATTTATAGATCACCCCTTTCTTATTTATATCCCTATGTTATCCGATGACGTTTTAAGTGTGAGAATGTGAAGGATGTTTTCAATAAATATGATGTTTTACTATTTTTAATTGTGATATAATGTAACTAATTCTATAATAATCTAGAATTATCAGAAACCAAGATTTTATTAATTGTGATACTTTTTTAATAAATATCGAATTTATATTTAATAAATAGCATGGTTGTTAAAGTTGGTACCAAAGGAAAAGTTTATTTATTTGTGGGATTGGGATTAGAAAACTCTAGAGAACCCCTTAAGAAATAAACTAATTATAATAAATCATCCCTATATTTTGGTAAGTATAGATTAAGTTGTTTATGAACAATATAAAACCATGTACAGATAATACAAGTGGATACGACTTGGGTACAAATATATGTACATAGGTTAAAGCCTAAGAACACCGTGTTGAGCTAGACTCAACCAGGAATTAGTGATTGAAATTGAGACTCTCTTCATATCAGCTTGAAACACTTTTTGGATATTCTTTGGTAAATTAATAATATCATTAAAGAACCATTATTAGGGTAATACAAATTTCCCATCATAATAAATTTTAGGAAATATATCGCGGATAACATAGATTAAATCCCATAAATTTATAATATTGGGAAATAATATTAATTTTAAATTTATCCTTTTAGAGTCATTAGAATAACTTTTATGTGTTTATTTTTTTATAAAAATGACTCCTAGTTTTACCTTTATTATGTCTAATGTCTGTAAATATGAGGAATAAGGTAAAAAATTAATTTGATGGGGAATGTGAGGACTATCCCAAAGGGATACCTAAACCGATGGGAGTGAGAATAAAAAGGCCTCTGACATTCAATGGATCAACTAATCCCTTAATCACTTAATAAATTATCAACTCCACTAATAAGATCTTTTATATCATTTAATGATATAAGAAATATAATTCTCTACTAGATATTTATTGTGTGGAGGGATAAGTTTATCGGTGGGGAAAAATTGATCAAAAATATGAAGTCTATGGAAGAGATTGAATTTATAGAGTTGAATGAATTCTGTATAATATTTTTTGATAAATATTTTCCCCACACTCTATTTTTTTTAAATGGAAAGGGATTTCCTTTCCCTAAAGAAAATAAGGAAATGAATCTATCTGGGTGTATAAGAAAAAACTTCACAAGATTTTCACAATAATCATAAACCTTTTTCATTACCTTAAAAACATGCTTAACCCCATATTTGGTCTCATAATCTCTAGTCTATGAAAATACATGGTGATCGATGAAATTGATATCTATGGGGAAATTGTATGATGTGACCTCAAATTTGGAATAAAGAGTGCCAAATCCTAAGGCTATCACAGGGATTAGAATAGGAAATTTGAATTTAATTATTTTTGTTCAATGTAGAAATATACTGGTCCCCATAAATTTATAAATACCACTTTTGAAATGTTTGGAAATAAGAACATTGGTAATTGCCTAAGGGGAAAATGGAAATTTTTTATGTGTGGAATGAAAGAGAAC
This sequence comes from Viscum album, assembly GCA_963277665.1. Taxonomy (NCBI): domain Eukaryota; kingdom Viridiplantae; phylum Streptophyta; class Magnoliopsida; order Santalales; family Viscaceae; genus Viscum; species Viscum album. Next base: position 135,469,454 of record OY728161.1, on the reverse strand, counting down.
CAAGATAGCGACTGACTCCAGGATAAACCCACTAATTTGATGGAGTAAATGATTGATCTAGTAAACACTTAGTGTAATGTTCATTACATGAACAACAAGGTACTAGGTCACATTATAAATTAATTCACTAATCCAAGGGTTTTTGGAGACAACCATAAACCTCCATGGTATAAAGGGTGATCTTTTTTCATTATAACCGTTGAGGCGGATCTGACCAAAGAAGTGGTGATAGTTGTTCTAGTTATTCATTCAAGGATTGAGAATGTACATTTTGATTATTTTTCAATACATTATTTCAAATCATTAATACTTAGTGGAATTATTCAAACACCATCACAAATCATGGAATTCTGGTTATCTATGAAAATATAAAATTGGGAAATTATTGAATCCCACGTATTTAACTCCCCCCCTATCAAAATTTGTGGGCAGAACATTCCAAAAAACCATAAGATATTATCTTTTTTGAAATTAGATATAATTTTTTGGATTGATTGTATTTCTTTATATAGATCCAAGATAAATATGTACAATATGGAAACCACTCTTCATATCGTGAATCGACCCCTGATTTTGTACAAGTGAAATGAGAAAGATGAATCTTCTATAGAACCAACATCACCATCAGGGATATTATTTACATATGAGAAAGTGTATATAGATGAAATTATTGATTCTATAGAAAGAATAATCCTGGAATATGAATCTATTTTTAGGGAATACATTATTGGTTTCCCAAGGAATTGGCTCATCTTCCTCCTAGATGAGAGGTTGAATTTTCAATTAGGCTTATACCTGGGGAATTAATAATATAAATACTCCATATAAAATAGTGATTTTGGAAAATTAGGTGCATAAAAAATGATTATATAATAATATTGACAAAGGGTTCATATGCCTAGTACTTCACCATGAGTTGTACCAGTCCTGTTTGTCAGAAAGAAGGATCTGTCAATTCTCATATGCATTGATTGTTGTGAGCTCTAAAATATCATGATAATGAACCAAGATTCTATTCCATGGATTGAAGACTTGTTGGATCATCTACATGGATCACAATACATATCCAAGGCTAATCTATGTTCATGATATTATTTGTTAATGGTGAATAAAGAAGATATCCCCAAAAAATCTTTTTGTAAAATGTAGGGGAACGATGAGTTCATAGTAATTCCATTTAGACTTCATAATACTCCTTAAATCATCATATACATGATGAATAGAGTCCTAAGAGATTACATTAACAAATATTTGGTAGTATTTATGGATGATATTATAATATACTCCAAGAGTATGGAGAAGCATGAGGGTAATTCAAGAACTATGTTGAAGGCCTTTCAAAAAGAGAAGCTTTTGTCCAAGAAGATAAAATGTGAGTTCTTGTTGAAGGAACTCTCATTCATGGAAAATATAATCACAAGAAATGGCATATCAATATAATTTTTAAAAATTAATGCAATTTAAGGATGTTTGAGTCTATTTTCTATGATAGTTATTTGTAGATTCCATGGATTGTATGGGTATATTCATTAATTTGTTATAAAATTCTCATGATTTTAAAACCCGCTAATAAAGCTAACATGGAAGAAAGTCATGTTTTCTTTGAATGATGAATTTGAAGAGAGATTAACGTATCTAAAAAGGAGGCTTATTACATAACTTGTGATTACACAACCCACATATGGAAAACTTTTTAGGGTATCTAGTGATGCTTAGAAGAGGGGACAGGGTAGTGTGTCAATACGGAATGTCAATGTCCTAGAATGTGCTTAAAGGAATTTAATGTTTATGAATAGAACTACAAAACACATGATATAGGGTGTTCTATTGAAATATTTAAATTGAAAATATAGTGTAATTACCTCTTTGTCGATATTATATAAATATATATATATATCGATCATACAAGTCTAAAATATATATTCACATAGAAAAACATGAATATTTTCCAATGAATATGGTTAGATATGATAAATGACACTAACTTTTCAATTCACTACCATCATGGTAAATAGGATAATGTTGAAGATTTATATGTAGAAATTAGCCAAAAATTAAACCATTGATGAGAATCAAGAAGGGTTCTATCTGCATAGATTTGTATACGATGGACAAGGTAATCATAATTGAAGGAACAATGTAAATCATTTCAAAAATTATTAGTCACCCATTCATTCTAGAAAAGAAAAATGATGTACATATAAATGATGTGGGAATTCATAAGAAATTAGATACTACAAGAAATGGGAATTCCTCTATGTTCAATTTTAATTAAGATGGAGTTATGATATTTTCCTCTAGACTATGTGTAAAATAAAATCTTGAGTTAATAAAGGAGATGTTGGGTGATGCACATAGTTCTACCTTATCCATCCACCTACGAATCAAAATAATGTATAAAAATATATGATAACACTATTGGTTGGAAAATATAATTAATTATATCATAGAATAATAATCATGATGTCATGTCTATGAGATAGTGAAAGTAGAAAAGAAAAAATACCAGTGGAAGATGTAACCATTAGCCATACTGACATGGAAATGGGAAACATCACCATTGAATCTGTCCTTGTTAATCAAATAAATCAAGAAGGAATAATGCTATATCGGTTATGGTATATCATCCTACAAAGTTTGCACAATTAATCATGATTAGAGACTATTTCTAACTCATTCAACTTTTATAGATATACATTAGAGAAATAGTGAGGTAGCATGGAACATCATTATTGATTGTTTCTGATCGATATCTATGATTAAGATCTATGTTCTAGAAGGCTGTCCAAAATGCTCTAGATTTCTAGTTGAAAAACATCATGGATCATCACCCTCTAAATGATGTCCAATATGATTTAACTATACTCACATGTGATAAAATTTTGATAGCAATCTAAATTTACTTCAAAGGAGAATAAGACTAACATCTTCTTATGGTTGACGTCTCCAAAAAAATGTTTCCCCTCAAGAATCAAAATGGATCCCTATTAATACCATTATGGGAATAGGTTCATTACACCTTCATGTTTGTATGTTGTTGTGGAATGAAAACTAATAGGTCATGAACTGGTTAAGGAAATCGTGGAAAAGGTTAATACCGTTCAGAAGCACATCAAGGCTTCTCAAAGTTTGGAAAAGGGCAATGCTAAAAGTCATCAACGAGACCTAAAGTTTGATGTTCAAGACATTGTATTCCTCATTATAACTTCATGAAATAAAGTGATGGGATTTGATAATAATTTAATGAATAGTCATATATACATCATCCCCATTGAGATAATTAATCACATCAAAGCAGTGGCATACTAACTGGAACTACCACCTAACATACCTCAAGTACACGATGTACTCCATTAATCCCTCTTTAAAATGTACATACTAGAACCTTCACATGTAGTAAATTTAGAAGTGGTACCATTTGAGAATGATCTATTATATGAATAGAATTCTATAATGATCTTCGATTGTAGAGACAATGTTCTATGAAATAAGACAATACCCCTCGACAAAGTACTGTGGAAAAACAAAAGGATTAATGAAGTGACAAGGGAACTGGAGGAAGTGATAAAATAAGGATACCCTCATCTATTTTAGAGTGGGAAATTAACGTTACAAGGGATAAATTTGATATGGGGGTATATTGTAATGACCTGAATGGTTATAAATAATATTTACGTTGTGATTTAATGAATAATTTTATAATGAAAAATTATTATATAAAAAATATAAAATTTTGTAGTTTTATTATATCCTATCATGTTTAAAGGACTATTAGGAATTTTCACTATTGATAAAATATCCATTGAATAATACTAACAATATTAGTTAAAATATAGGGTTTTAACAAATCTAGTGTACACAATCAAAAGAAGTGATGACCTCATCCATTCGAAGCATACCCTATGAATCCCATTTATTGATTCTTATGAGGAAGATAGAATCTCTAGGATTTTAAATTAACCAATCCCATTCTAATATCAATCACCATAATTAAGAGTGAAACTATTTTTGGTGAAAATTCATGCTCATCGAAATCATAGCCCCAACAAAGTATGTAAAACCAACCCATAAAAGTCTCAGTAACGAGAATCGTAGTTTTAAGGGATTTTATAGTGTATTAAAGGGATATGAATCAAGGAAATAACAATATTATTATTTATATTTTATTTTTTCAATATAAAATGGTTTACATCATGTTTTTATCATTTCATTTTAAATGATTTTGATTTTTATACAATAAAATACAAATGGTATTTTAATTAGTTTTTAATTTAAAATAAGACATTTATTTTGATCAATAAATGGATTTTTGAAATAGATAATATTTTTATAAAATATAAATATTACATTATTTTTATCAAACATAAATGATCGTATATTTTTATTTTGTCATTGTCATTTTTATAAGAGATCAAAAACTGTTATTGTCAAAAAAACTCATCATTTCTCAATAAATGTCAATTATTATTTTAAAAGTGAAAATACACATATTTAATAAATTATTTATATAAATTTTATTTTATTTTTGGAATTAGAACATCTAAATTATCAATCATGGAATTTTTCAAAAAAATTTGAGAGTTGAATTTTCATGTAAAAATTAAATGTCGTATATATATATTTTGTATACTATGACCTCATAATGTACCAAAACTGACATATCAAGTATTATTAATGGGATCCAAGAACAAATATTTTTTTAAAATTTTAAAAAAATATTTTAGGTTTATTTGGTTATATTTATTAATCCTTTATGAATCCACCAAAACCATAAATATATTTTTAGGTTTCAAAATAATTTTGTTAAGAGTATGACTCGAATACACATAATAAATGTTATTATTTTATTAATATCAGACCATGGACATATAAAATAATTAATACCACCTTTATTTGATAAAAACTGTGGTAAAAAACAATGGTTTGTTTTTTTGGTTATTTTTTTACAGAGTCTGAATCCTATGTTGGGAAAATAATAATGGAATGCCCACTCATTTCCAATATAAACCCACCAAATGACCCACATCACTTCATGAAAATTACATGGATCACAACCTTGCACTTCCCTACCCTCATTATAGTCCTCTAAAGGTGACCCCATACTCTCAATAAGCACCTCCCATGTATTTGGTACCACACACTAATGTAAGGGATTATATCATTCTATTATTTCTTCAAGTTTATTTATTATCTTATGCCATTAATTTTTTTTACAAATGATTTTATATGTATGAACATGTCATTTTTTCTTCTTATTTCATTTAAAAATGATGAAAATAATATTTCAATCTCATCAAGCCAATTTATGACTTTTTTTGTGATGTTCTTAAACTCTCAAAATTTCACCACAATTTTCCAGGCCAAAAAAAATTCTGTAGTGAATAGGATACCCATTTCCTATCAAGTGTGTTCATCTTTAGAAACCTATACTTATTTTAAATGGGACATACATTTATTTATTTCAAACTACTTGATCTTGGAAAAAATATAATGATGAATTAATCCATGGTATATGATCCATGTTGTAGTGATCCTAGTTCACTTATGGGACGTTTTTCACTCTTATTTCTTGATAGTTATCCTTAACATATGTTTATTATGAAATCATTTATGTTTTTCCACATTTCCCCTATTATTATTATTTTATATCCTTATTTATTATTAATGTGTGTGATACTAAAAAAATTTATTCAAATTTTGATTTATATTGTATAAAATATATTTTCTGTTTCATGTTATTCCATTTCTATTCCCTTACTAGGATTTATATATCACCCCTTTCTTATCTATGTCAACAAGTTATTCCATTCAGTTTCATGTGTGAGTATATTAAGGATGTTTTCAATAAAAACCATCTTTTCCTATTTTAAATTGTTATGCAACATACTTGATTGAAAAATAACATTAATTATCAATTATTTGGGTTTTATTAAGTATAATATTATATAATAATTCATGTATTAATGTGTAATAAATAGAAGGGTTGTTATATTATAACTATATAAAACCCATTCATGTGTCATGATTAACAACCAACAACATAAATACAGTTTATGATGAAACATCTATTTACTCTTTCTATATTAGGATGCACATGTTTCACCTAATAAGATTAGGACACACATGTTTACTATTTTTAGATCCAGACACTCCTATTTCTAACTGTAGATCAATCCCATCTTCTTTTCTCTCCTAATTATCTCATGAGATATAAATATTTAACAAATTCATTATAAGGAGTCATGGGTCCCACCCATCACATAATAAAATCACCCATATATGTTCCACAGGATAATAAAACATTAATCATATCATGATCCATAAAAAGTGTTGTGTTTCATAAATAGCATATCATAACCCATGACATGAAATTGGTACCATAAACATGTAATTATATAATAACATATGAAAAATAGATAGGCATCATAGTCATTTTAAGAAATCATAAACAATGAAAAGAAACATGTTTCAAAATCAGATCACCTATAGAATAGAAATAATATTCATAAACATCACTCCCTCAATATATAAACCCTTTAATAAATAATATGATTGGTATTTTCTGATCATGTCCCCAATAAATTATAAAAATTATCAAAGGAATGCATCTTAGATGGTGAAGGGTATTGAAACATCACTTGGAACAAAAATTTTCATAGAAAATATATTTTTAAAACATATAATATTTTCAAATATTGTTTTTTATTAATCACTATTAAAAAATTTATAGGAATCAAAAAAACTCATTTAAAATATTTCTTATGGAAAATATCCATTATGATTTGAAAAAATCTTTTTAAAACATAAATTTTTTATGACATTTTTTCTTTTGAGATAATCATGAAAACAAATTAAGTGTTCTTTAGAAACCATATAATGTATTTCTGAAAACATTTATATTTGAAAAGAAAATTAAAACAATAGAATTAAATAATATAATTAAATCATTTTATTTTAAAAAATAACCATGTAAAATTTCCGAGGATCATTAAAAAAATAGATATCGGGTAATTTTTGGAATGATGAATATTATTTTTTCACCATAAAAAGCATAGAAAAATTCATTGATTATAAAATGATAATGTAATTAATTTTAATCCTTTGTTTAGTAAAAAAATTTCTAAAAATTTCTTCTACACATCATTGTAAAATATTGTTTTAATTTTATCTAAAAAACATGTTATTTTTAATAAAAAAAATTCTTGAATGAATAAAAAAATAAAATTGGATTTCCATAAATACACATTCTTCATTATATTAAATACTAAATAGTGAAATAATAGTACCAATAAAATAAAATATCTTGGATAACCATATGATAATAATATTTATGACATTTATTGATATATCAATCATAATATTTCATCAATGGTAGCATGATCGTAAACAATCCAAATAAATGATGAGATTATAGCAACAAATTGTTACCACTTTGGTATCTTTGAATCAAAATAAAATGGAAATAATAAAATTTCATGAAGCTTAAAACATCATTAAAATAATTAGATTCATGATATAATATTTCAAATGCCAGTATATACCACTCATAAAAAATTATTGGTGCATAACATTGAATGTGTCTCAAAGAAGAAAAATTGAGACAAAATTACATTAGCAATTTGTTAACATTTGATCCCCAAATAAAAATAAATAAATATCATAAATGGGATATTTATATACCCATAAATTCAATTATATGAATCATAAAATAAAATCATTTTAAATATAAACATAATAAAAAATAAATTATTGGTGGATAAATCGTAAGTCTCACCGAAATAAAAGTGAGATGAGAAAACCCTTACCTAAAGTGTTTACTATCTTCTTACACATTCATATATATAGTATAATATATATATTTTTATCATAAATATACCAAAGAAAAATGTTATTATATTTAATAGAATATATTAATTTATTATGACTTTATAATAACTATTTATTAATAAGTCCATGTTAATGTTACGTTTTGAGTATTATCTACTTTTTATTTCTTATATGTTTTGGATATTGATTCTTGATCATAATTGTTAGATCATTATTTACTTATTTATAAAATTTAAAAAAAATATAAATATAATATTTATTAATTATATATTTATTTATAATAATCTACCAAATATATAAACATGAAATGGAATACACCGTTAATGGAGATGGTAGGTGATAAGTACGTAAGAACATAGTTTCTGCTTTTTTTGTATTAAAATAAATATACAAAATGATATATATATATATAGTAGTATTTTTCAAATATATCATATAATTTCACAAGAAATATCCTTAATACATTCCATGAAATGATTGAACGAATCCCAATGCTTTGAGGTGTTAGTAGTCCACACATTCAAACACAAAGTTATCATATTTACAAAAACAGAAAGACTGATGTAATTTAATATATAATAATTCAAAAATCATAAATAAATAATAAATATCTTTTATTTCATATAAAAAAAATGTTTCCATAATAATTACCAACTATGAGATGTGGTAAGGGAAAAATGAATAATAACATTTGGTGAGGTGGTAGTTTGTCGTCCACAAAATCGTATGTTCGTTACCCATTATATAGAAGTGTATGTATGTGTTGCTAAAAATTATATAATAAAAACATCTCATTATATTTTGAATACTGATGTTATTATATAAAAATTGAATAAAAATAGTTTATTTGATGAAGAATGTAAATAACACAATGGAGCTTGGGGGGGGGGATGTTACCTCCACTTTGGGTAACTTCTCATTATTTTCACCAAAGGGATTCCTTGGTAGGATTCATTCCAAACAATAGGATTCACTAATGAAGTTAGTAATTTTTATGGATTATATTCATATTTTTTCTGGCTATAATTGGAGTTGGATTTGTGAGTATGTAGGGGGTGAGTTCCCTTTTATAATGGAGGAGGAGTGGCATTCTTGGAAATACAAACGGTATACACTATTGAGATGTATGTCTTAAATAATGGGAAAATATAGTTGATAAAATTAGATCCATGAAGTTATTGGTTCTAAATAAGTCAATAAATTAGATTTTGGAAATGTTTCTACGGTATTTTCCTCTTAAAATAAATGTTTAACCATTAACAAATCTTCTTTTTAGCTTAATCATAGTAATTAATTTTAATTAATTTCCTTTAATGTTTTCCAAAAAAACTAATAGGAACATATTGAAATTAAAAATTATGATGATTCAAAGTAAGTAATTAAATTTTATAATTTCAAACCATATAAGTTGAAGAATTTAATATAAATTTAATCACCTAGATGGGATGAAAATGTATGATCTTAAAGTAAAAATTCTCAAATGTTTGTTATTTTTTATATTTTAATTTAATGTGAAATTGTTTTCAGTGACCTAAATTTGTTTAAATGATATAAAATTTATCTAATAATACATAAACACCAATTATAAAATTATTTTACATTAAAAAATGGGTGAAATTTTTTTTTGAACGAAAATGCAACATTACTAACTATTCTTCAAAATCTGAATATTCAGATGATAATACTAAACATTAACCCACAAAATTTTAGATATTTAAATTTTAAAAATAAAATTTATTTTTAATATAAACAATTCAAAATATTCATGAATAAAATTTAAAATGCGATCACCATTAAAAGGAAATAAAATTACCTCTTATAAAAATACATCTTTTAATTAACAGAATTGGAATTATTCTCGTCTCTTATCTATAAAACACATAAGATGAACATTAAATTTTTGATTGAATTATATGTATATATATATATATTTTAAAATAATTTATCAATTTTGTGTTAATTAATTTTTTTAAAGTATATCTTATCTAATTTCCTAAATAAGGTTTTCCAGCAAAAGATTTCCTATATTTTCAAAAGGGTTTTATATTATATTCATGTAAATTTATCACAAAATAATTTATCTTATATACATGTTGAAAGAAAATATTTATAATTTTATTAATATTATTAATTAATTAAATTCCACTATCTATGTGGTAATAGTAATAATATTAATAGCAGATTGTAGTTTGGTAAAACATGTTCTTACATGTAGTGGAATCTATCAATGTAACTCTGCATTGTGTATAACACAAGACAAATATATTTTTTCATGTAAGACAAGATAATATAAGTATTTCATATAGATAAATCATAAAATGGTTTTTTCATAATTTAATAAGAACATGCTTTTTCCAAATAACATAATTTATATTCATTATTGTGTGAAATGAAAGATATCGAAACGATTAAAATTTATTCAAAAAAGCATATTTCCAAAACCATCGGGGTGTTACAAGTCCTGAATAATAGGTGTATCCTCTCATGGAGTTATTAGAAAGGTATCATATATATATAGTTGTTCATAATTCTAAACTATTAAATATGATATTATAGGTAGGTTTTAGACAACACTGGAGATTATTATATTTTCATGGGAGGTTATCTTTAAGGGTTATGGGCATTGTCGTGGTATTATGATTTTATGTTTGATCATAAGTTTAATTTCATAAAAACCCATTTTTAAGTTTTAAATGATTTAATTTTAAGATAATTATGGATATTTTGTGGGGAATTTAATTGGGTTGAGGTATATGTAACCCTTAGGTATAATGTAAAGGATTATTTATAAATAATTATGTTTCTTTTTTTTGATGTAAGAAATAATGAATGAGATAAACTTCAATGTTAAAATATTATTTAATATTGAATTTATTAATTTTATTTTTTAAAATTTCCATTATATTTTATAGAATTTTATATGAATTATATAAATATATTTTTAATAAAATAATAACTCATGGGTCAGGTGACAACCCATTACACCCGACAATATCATTTGACATGAACCATCAACCAAAAAGAGACATGTCTAATATTCCTACCACTAGACTATGTGATGTTATATTAAGTATGAAATTACATAAATGATTATCAAAAAAATATTATTTCTATTTTGGGTAAATCAGTTTTATCATATAGATAACCATTGTATTGAAAATTATTTTAGTGATTAATTGATTTATGTTATTTTTGAATAAGTTCACTATTATGGAAACCTTATATTATTAATTTAAATGAAATTTGTTTTGCACAAAAATGGATTTTTTTTGGAATAAAGTTTAATTTTTATTCAAGAATAATTATGATGATTCAGTTTATTTATGTAAATATTGTTCATAACTTGGAGAATATATAATTATGTCATATATATTTTCTATAGGGGGCTTTATGAGTGATTGATGTTATTCAAACATAAATTTCAAATTAATTTTTGAAGATTACATGATCGAATAATTATTATCATTGTGTTTTAATATTATTCAGGAATATTTTAATAAATATAATGATAATTATTTATGAAATTATTTACATTGATCCTTTGGTTATATTGTACAATTTTGGAGATAAGTGTATAATTTCATTATATGAATGTTTATTCACTTTTGGAAATAATATTACATTTTTCAAACCATTTTAATTTTTTAGTTTCTAAATATAGAATAAATACATCATTCTTCTTTTGTTGAATTATATGATTTTATTGGTGTTTATTTGAGTGATTTAGTAAAAAATCAACTTATATACTCATCTTTGTTAACAAAAATTAGAAAGTGGAAAAAATCGATTAAAGGAAGAAACAATACTTATAAAGTAATAAAATTTCCTTATGTTCTTAGTATATATTGTAAAATAATTCCTCAACACTAAAATAATGATCTTTAAATAAAAAATTTACCTTCATTTCCAATAAATCAGTATTTTTTAACATCTCTTAGCTTTATGGTTTTTTAGTTGTTAACTTTCACATGATCAATCCTTTTATAATAATAAATTATCTCTTTCACTCTATATAATAATTTATAATTTATGCTTCTATTCTCTATTAAAATTTTCAATTCAGATTAATTTTTTCCTATTTGGAAACCTATTTACCCTAGAAGACCCTCATATTTCACTTTCCCTCTTTTCAAGAGGATGTTTTGTTAACCCTTTTTACCATGTGGGATTTCAAAAAATGTATTTTCTGATGAAATATATTTGATTAAAAAAGTCAAGTATAATTTTAAAGGCCATAATTTCTTAAATTTTGGATACTTTAATAACATTATACTTTAAAATAACGAAATTATGATTAAAAACATGTTTTACATGCAATAATGAACTTCAATAAACCATAAAATATTATTATTCAAGTATAACAATTACAACCTAATCATAAAATTAGTAGGTATTAATAGTTTTAACAATATTATAAAACATATATAATGGTCATAATAAATAAAAATTTGTTTATTAATAATTATTAATTATGTAATAATTTTTTGAAAAATATATTTTATTCATGAAAAATATGTTTTCTTCATAAATCGTACTTATTTATTTTGGTGAGTGGATATTAAAAATAATTTATATAAAATTTAGAAGTATTATTAGATAAAATTAGGATCTAGTTTCTTATATCACCATAGAAAATTCTAATTATGGTGAATTGTTGATATTTTTTTGAAAAGTTTGATTTTTCAATGAATAGTGAAAAATACTTATTTTTATTAAAAACTATATTTTCGTTTTAAATATTTACATATTTAAATTATATTTTGGATTGATATTAAATTTTATTACTTTATTTTGATTTTATAAAATATATTAGAGTAATTGTAATGAATTTTATACTTTAATTTTGATTAAAAACATTTTTGTACATAAAATCCATTTTTCAGAAATGAAAAAATATTTTCCATTGCGTTTTACTGGTTGAATTATAAATTAAATTTTTTCATATCCATTTTTTAATGAAAAAAATTGATTCCTTATTTATAATAATTAGTTCAAAATTCATAAAATTGTTTCCTTTTATTTTTATTCATTAGGAATAGTTTGAATAGTAAATTTTGTTACTGTGATAAAGGTGAAATTGGTTATTTATTTGTAAAAACTATCTATTAAGGACTACAAAGTAACTCATCCAAATTCCATAAATTTATTTAATTCAATTATATCAACTCCTACTAATATTTTATTATAATCATATAAATTTTTATCCCTTTTTACATGAAAAAAAAATATTTGTCTTATAATTTAATAAATTCAAAGAGTACCCCTCCTCTCTCTTATAAAAGGAACCTCCTCCCAACTTTTCATCACACTTATAAATCCATTTTTTTATATATAAAAGTTTTTTTAAAGAAATTATATTTCAATAATGAGATTATAATCAATATTAAAATATGAAATAACACATACCTTCTTTCTTTAATGATCATTGAAAAATGGAAATGTTACTCATGCATACATACGACATATCATTTCGATTATTGTAATGTACTTAATTTTTAAGAATCATTTTTCACGGTTTGTTTTATAAGTATAGTTTATGAATAAAAATTATAAATTTTTAATTATTATTATTATAAATATTATATATTGATAAATCATTTTACCACGGTCAACACACCAATGTGGTTTGGAATTTATTAACTGAGAACCCTCAAAATCCATTATGTGGACTTAACTAATTAAGTAATTAAATAAGACATTATAATTGAAATATATGTTCTAATTATAAGGTAATATAACATGAAATTGTTCTTAATAAATAAAAAAAAGTTACATGAATTTATTTCAAAGGAGTTAATGGGGATACATGAAAGTCACAACTCAAAGTAAGGGATTTTGTCTCAATATTATTTAATTGAAGAATATTTTTTTATGCTAAAATTTTATTTTATATGTTATACATAAGGCCTATTTTAAATTTTAAATCATTGATAATATATATTTCTCAGTATTTTTAGGTTTCAATTTAGATTATTTCATCCAAGGGGATTTGAATTGTATGTTTCCAAGTGGTAATGAGTTTCTTAAATCAATTTCATTTTATCAGGTTAGAACTCTTATTAATTTAATTTTATTCACAATGATTATGTGTGAATTCATTATAATGTGATTTATAATTTATTTCCACAATGTTGGATTTATATTTTCTATACATAATATCCCCATTTTTTAGTCTCATTTCAATGATATGATCATTATAATGGTTATTTGTCTCAATTTCCCTTTACTTGGGACATATATTTTTTATATTCACATATCTTCTTTCATCAGGTGTATATATAGACCTTTTTAAATTTTATAACATGAATCTAGCTATTTTCATGATATTAACTATTTCAATTAAATATTTTATTTATTGGGTCTTACAATTGAATGATTACAATAGTGGAGAATGAATTATGTTATAATCTCTTTAATTTTTTGGATTATTTATATTTATGGGTTTTTAGGGGAGTAATTATAAGATCTTAATTTTTGGAACAACATATAATTTATTCCCCTTACTTTATTAATTTTTTTTATTTATAAATTTATATTTTACCTTATCGATTAATTAAAAAAATGAAGTAATTTTTATGTGATACAGGTTATATATCATCTTTTATATCATGAATATTTCTCTTCCATATCCATTTGTTTATTTAAAAAATAAAAAAAATTATTTCGAAATCATAAATTATTTCCTTATTTTATATCACATTCTCTTATAAATTATTTGAAAAGGTTGTAAAAAGAAAATTTCTTATCATTTTTCTATTGTGTCAATTTATACTCCCTTTATAATTTTTTAGAAAGATTATTAATTTTTAATATTTATAATATGAATATATTTTTCTACTATAATGACCATTATTTTCCACAAATATACATGAATAATTTTTTATTTTTGTTTTTAAATAAATTTATTTTTTCAATATCTTGTTATTTTATAATTTTAAAATTTATTTTTAAATTGGAAAATATAATTTTCATCAATAATGTCTTAAATGTTGTTAAATTGAATTTCCATTCATCCGAATCAACAACTAATGAAGATAAATACACTCTACTAAAAATATTTTTTATGATACAATCCTTATTAATTCTTTGAATGGATTATAATATTTAAATAGAATCCACTTATTTTCCATGGGTGAATCAAGCAATGAATGAATAATTATTATTTTTTTCTAAAATTGAAACTGTCTTAATGTTTTATTCATTAATTGTAATTAGAAATTATCAATGATGATGAGTGATCCCGATACTGATTTTATAATGGTTTTTATACATTATAACTATGGATAAATTGGTGATGCTGATAGATCCTATATGAAGGGTGATACATATATATCTTATATGATGTGTATGACTAGATAACACTCTAGTGCATTGTGTAATGGTCCATGTCTTCAGTAAAATGATGGAGGGAGTTGACATGTTTTGGTTCTCCTATTGATTTGAATGGGTTTTATTTATTTAGAACATGTTTTATGAAGATAATGTACAAGGATACCAGTAAATTCTTTTATATTATTTCAAGGGGTATGTAGTTATTTTATTTCATCAACATTGACATACCATAACATAATAATATTGATTTAAATGACATTTTCCATTATTAAACCATTATGGAAATTTTCATGACTTATGATCATTGTATTTATGAGTATTAATTACATTATGTTATGGTAATAAATATTAATTATTTATTCATACCTATATGCTCATAAAATTTTCATTTATTACATTCAATTTTTAAAAATTATGTTCACCCTTAGTGAGAATCTGAGCTCACTCTTCTTATGTATCATTTTCCCTAGGTTTTGAGGAATGATATTAAAAAGATTTTTTCTCTAATGATTTCATGTATATATACTATTATGTGTAATGATGAATAATTATTGTGAAATAATAAAATAAATTTGTTTGGAAATTTTATTAATTAAATATATGACAATTTTTATGTAATATATTTTCATAATTCTCAAAAACTCTAAAAATAAAAGCTCCTTAGGTATGCGAGTGATCTAAAATTTAATTTTGATGTTGTGAGTTTTTTAAATTAAAAATTGGGACACATTAATTTTATCAATATATATTTGAATATATTGTTTTCATCACTATATCCTAGAGTGTGGGTTTGGGGCTGATACACTGAATTTAATTTAAAATTGAACCTGAAAATGGGACAAAATGATTTTTTATAGAATTGTTTTTTTCTAAAACATAATTTTTTTTAATCAAAATAAACACAATTAAACTATTTTCAATGACCATAATTTTATTATTAAAAATATAAATTATCCAATTATATATTTTTAATCATTTTTAAACAAAATCAAAAATTGTAAAAGCTTGAAACAAAAATATGGTTTTAAATATGTATTTTCCTCAATTTATAAAAAAACAATCTTTTTTATAAAATTCCCAAAAAATTATTAAAAGATAATTTGGAAAAGATTATTTCAATAATAATCACACTTTTTCAAATAAATTTTATAAAATTTGTACAATTTAATTAAATTTTTTTCTCACAAATAAAAAAAATTGATGAAAATTGTCTTTTATAAACATATAGTGACATTGCTAAAATATATTTTATTTATCTAAAAAATTATAAATAATTTTAGAAAATATAGTTATTAATATTCATTCATCCAATTTAACATCTTGGTTCCAATGGTATATTAGAGTATGGATCATTGAGACTCAAAGTTGTGTGTATAATAAGCTATCAATAAAACTAAAATTATTAAAAAATTATAAAA
Organism: Viscum album; assembly: GCA_963277665.1. NCBI lineage: Eukaryota > Viridiplantae > Streptophyta > Magnoliopsida > Santalales > Viscaceae > Viscum > Viscum album. The sequence continues at coordinate 135,452,877 of OY728161.1, read as the reverse complement.
TCATAGGTTGTTACGTTCCACCCCATTATAAGAAATTATCTATAGAAATTACATAACTTTGATAAAAACCACTATGGAAACTTCTACCTCATCAAAATATCATGTTCCATCATAGATTCCTTTAATTTATGGATTCACAAAAAAAAATTGACCATGTGGGTGTTCTGGTGTCGTTGACCTTTCTCTCTATGATACAGAATATACACTTTCTGTTCCACAAAAAATAAGTCTTTATCTACTAGTAAAACCTCGGAGTTTGGTACATGTGGAAGATCATATATATATTTTATTATGTGTGATTTATGGAATGCATCTTTGGATTGAGAGAGATTCAGTGTAATTTCTAATCTATGTGATACCGTCTCAATGAGATCAAGAATTTCAAAGGGAATGATATTTATAGAGACAAAAAATCAATTATTTCCAAATATCATAATGTTATTTCATGGATAGATTCATAGCAGTACCTTTTGACCAACATAAACACCGAATCCAAAAAAATGATTCTTATCATAATTTTTCTATAGATTCTGAGATTCCCTTATATGAAATTGAATGACTATAAAATTTCATTACGTATAATTAGTTAGCCTAGGTCCCATTACTTTTCTTTCTCTAACTTAATCCTAACATGATGAAGTTCTACACTTATTTACATTGACGATTTCATATAGATCCATCAAAATTCTAGAGTGAAATCTATTGTTTTAAGGTAATATAAATAGAAGAATGTATTGATAACAACCACATTTCAAAACCAAAGAACAATATCTCAACAAATTTTATAGGGTTTATCTGTTTCCCCTAGACTATCCATCTATCTGAGAATGATAATAAGTACTGAATTAAAACTATAAAACCACATCATTTTTATACCATCCCCATAAATTTGAAGAAAGCATCAGAACCCAATCAAATACAATTGAACATGGTTCTCCATCTAATATTTCTAGTTCTATAACATTTAACCTATAAATCTGAAACAGAGAGAAATATTATTTGATGGAAATGTTGTTTTCAAAATTAATAAGGTGACCAAATATAACCAAAGTAGTATTGTTTCCTTTATATGTTTTGCAGAGTCTGACTACAAAATTCATGGTAATGTTTTTCCATTCTTATTTAGGTATGGGTAAAGATTATAACATCACATTAGAGTTATATCTCTCATCATTAACTTATGAAATACCAGTCATAAAGTTACTTACTCTATAATTCAACTTTTCATTTAATCCCATTATAAATACTCATTCATATATATATATATATTCATAATTATAGGATAAATAGAGAATGATGAGTTTTTATATTCATATAATCATTCCATCTTCAATTTTGTTATTGAGTAGACACATAATTAGTTCATAATACTTATCATTCTATCATAATAATGATTGAATTCACATGAATTCTTTAACTTCTTATATAGTTCCAAATTTTACATATATTTATATTTAATCCTAACTTGGATAGATTGTTTAAATTTATCCAATAATTATAGGATCATTCTCTTTTCATTAAGACTTCATGTTATATCTTCAAAAAACCCATAATTATTGGGTCTCTCTCAACCCTCCTCCTAGCCAAAGAAATATGTTCTTTCAGAAAGAATGAATCATTCACTTTTTTCATATTTCTATGGTGGTAATGTACAGAGTACACGTAGTTTGTAATCAATTCCTAGCATCTTCTGTAGGAAATACTTAACATTTTTTATTTGAAGATATACATAAAACTCTTATAATCTATACATATATATGTTACACCTTTCACCATAAAGATAATTTCTCCATATCATTATTGAAAATTTTACTAAATACATATAGAAATTATGAGTGAGGATTTTTTTAATTTATTTTAGATTATAATGACGCATATTCTATCACAATATAATTCAATGTCGGTATACATCTTGGTCCCTTGTTTTAGGCATGACTGTATATCACAATCTATTCACCACTATAAGGTACTGTGAGTACTGGTCCACTGACACGATTTCTATTTAGTTATTTAAATTTTCTTCATATTCATATATCCTTATTAACTTAAACCTTTTTCAAGTAAACATGGTCCTTGTAATAGATAGTCTAGTAAAATATTTAAAAAATGTTATAGTATCATGGTAACCCAAGAACACTAAATTGTTTTGGTTATGGTAGTTGTTCTGGGAAATTTCTCAATAACTTTTTTATTTGATGAATCCATCGATATACCCTCACATTAGATTTTATAACCCAAGAATGACACTTTATCGACATAATTCACACTTCGTAGATTTACAATACAATTTATCATTCTCAGCGTATTTAGCATAATTCATATATTCTATTAATAATCTATAATTATTCTTGAATATATATAAGAATATAATTTTCAAATACTACAAGAAAATTATCATGGTAATTTATAAAAAAATCTATTAATTAAATTCATGAATATAATAGGTGAATTATTTATATGAAATGGAATGAATATAAATTCATACTGTCCAAACATTGTATGGAATGTTGTCTTCGATATATCCTCTTTGTGGACCCTCAATTGATGATGTCTAAAATGAATTTGAATCATCAAAAAGAGTGTATATCCATTTATTTTATCAAAACATTCATCAATATGTGGTATATGATACATGTTCTTGAGTTTTATCTTATTTAGTTAATTACAATCAATGATATGATTCATTGATCCTACTTTTTATTAACAAAAATAACACACTCGCTCTATGATGATACAAAAGGAAAAATGAATCCCTTATCCAGATTCTCATGTATTTGATTATTAAATTATAATAAATAAATTTTTTAAATTATATAATGAGTATTTGAAATTGGAATAACAATAGGTATTTATTGTATTGAAAACTCATCTTCATTATTTTAAAGAATATATGGAAATTATTTTTGAAAAACATCAACAAACTCTTGAAAAATTGGAATATCCTCAATGTTTTTTTCACTCCAACCATTTGAAATAAGTACCTCATATTGAAAGGAATTAAGCCCCGCAAGATATAAGTAATTTCAATTCGACGTTCTTAATCATAATTATACCGATATGTGATCATAGGTTAATTTTTAATATAAAATGTAACTTCTCTTCATCCTGAAATTGATATGGTATCTATATAAATAAATCCAATCAATTCTTAGAAACATATAAAATTCAATGAACTAGAGAATCCCAAGATTTCCAAGAATTGCTTCCCCACAATGTTCAAAATTAGTGGAACTATATAATTGAGATGTGACCATCATACCAGTATGAGTTTTCAAAGATATCTTATCATCAAATCATTGTGGTGGTAATTTGATACCCTAATAAAAATACATAGACATAAAATAGTGGTTTAATCCATAATCAAATATATCCTTAGCTATTAAAATTCATCATATTTGGGTATTTTAGGCATAATCCCCATACTCCTTACATTTGAATAATTAGAGTGTGGGGTGTTCATTAGTTGTAATTTCCCTTTAATCCATTATTTCAACTGGCCTCTTCATCACCTATTGACGACCATGATATTTCCTTCACACATTTCCACATTTAATAAACCTCCTAGTTAAATTCATGAAATTACCTTAATTATTCACCACACATTTCTAGCATGTATATGGTCGGAATTTATTTTCACTATATGTTTTATTAAGGTTTTCAAGATACTTCATATTCCCTTTATAATGAAAACCCTACGAATGGTGGGAATATAAATTTTCCATCCCTACTTTGAGTTCAGAGTGAAAATTGTATTCATAGATGATGAAGCCTATAATAGATAAAATCTTTTAGAGACTTCATTTTAATACCCCAAATTATAAGTTAGTTTTTCTATTATGGTTGATGATCAAAACCGGAGAAGAACTATCAATTATTGTATTGTTTTTCATATATGTTCCACTAGATTCATCAACCTTTTACTTAAGGTCAATGAATTACTCCTCTATTTTTATACATAAAATACATGGGATGTACTCACTGAAAAATGTCGTCTTAAACTCATCTCATTCCATGGTTTTGATTACTTCCTCTTACCACATATTCTTAATAGTATTCCATTTTTTATCTAATTCTCCTTCAAAATCAAAAATTACTTGCATAAAATTTCTATGTTTGGAGCATTAAATAATAGAATATATTTTATCAATAGTGTTATTCCATCACTCTACCGCATGTGGATCAAAAGTACCACAAAAGGATGGTGGATGCTTCCATATAAAAGTATCAAGAGTAAATTATTCCCTACATTACCTATTTGGAAGATCAAAACAATTCATGTCCTAAAAAGGATTCATGAGCTTAACTGTTACGAACCAGGCCTGGTCGCTATAAAAACCAGAACCCATCCTGGTCGATGGCAAGGTCTATTGTTCATTATCTATCCTCAAGGTCTGTTAAAAGTTCTTGGGTATCATAAATAAAAGTTGGGAATTGTTTATCTGAATTTATAGACATAAAAAACCATAAATAATAAATATAATGAATCTTAATTTTTAAAACCAATCAAATCTCAAAAAATCCCAATTTAGAAATAATGTTTGTAAAAAATACATATGAGAAAAAAATGTAATAATTCCAAAAATAATGTCCCATGAACTACCTCATGGAAAGGTGGAATTTCCCTCAAGACATCTCCATGACACCGCATGATGATAGACCGCTAGTAACCCAACCCACCAATTATAAAAGATTTACCCAAACGTGAAACAAACATTAAAAAGTCTACATACCCCTAAAAGTGTAAGTAGTGTGAGAGGATAAGCCGTATAGGATTCCAACCAATGAGATTCCTTGTGATAAACATTTTTTGACCAAATTATTTCATGTTTTATAAACAACAATTCTAGTAACAATTTCAAAGTGATGCAACCATAAAAATAAAATAATTTTCAAGAGGGATAATTTAATGAATGTAAAATTTTAAATAAAACACAAATTATACTGAATTTTACAACCAAACACATTGTATGCCTATGGTAAGTATAATAAATTCAATGGGAACTGGTCACAGGAACACACCTATGCACTTTCTTGGCGACATACCCTAGGTACATGTCACATAATACCCTTTTCACATTCAAATTCATTTTAACATCATATTCTCACAAAAATAGAACACAATCTTATCTATCACCTTTCAGAAAATTTTATAAAACGTTCAAACAATTTATAAAATATTCCTAAATGATTGAAATCCCAAATTATCACTTGGAAAATAAAAAACCAATTTTAAGAACATGCACCCACCAAAACAGTACCAAAAAATCTTTTGTAAAATGTTTGTAACCCAATAAACCATTTATGATTTTTTAAACAACATAAAAGAGTATGACATGGTTTTTTTGGAAAAAAATAAATTTGAATACCCTCTTCCAAGGCCATATTCACACCAATAACAAAACAAAACAGAATTTTCAGCCCTAGATTCATTTAAAAAACAACTTCCATATGTTATTAAATGACCTCAAATAACACCACATGAGTTACACATGAAAAACAAAAAATTTCAAGAAAAAATGAAACTTTAGAACTAAACACTTAACCAACTCCACCAAAAATGGTTTTCGACCCACCCAAAACATATGAGGAACATGGTAAATAAGTAAATCAAGTAATGATAACTCTTAAATGAATGATTACACACAGAATAACCTACCACAGATGTCAAAAACCCCGAATTGTTGTGTGAATCTTCAACCGCACCATCACAGCACCATAGAGGAATGAAAAAAAACATTGTCCAAGAAGAATTCACCCAAAAAGCCAAGGTTAAACCCTACAGATGAAACCCTAGGTTCTGGAAACATAGAAATTCAAGAAAGAGTGGGTGAAACCCTACGGGAATGGATGCACCTAAAGATAAACTTACTTACATGCATGATTATTATGTTTCCTCCATCAAATCACCCTTCAAAAAAAGAGTTCCATGAAATCTTGTGGAATAATTGAGAACACCAATGGCATATAGGGTCTAATGGGTGAAGAAAGGGGACCATTTTTTTTAAGCCTAAAAAGTAGAAATTGGAATAACATAAAAAAAATTAATGTGATAGACACTATGCAGGTTTTGGATAAATGGTTTAGTAAACCGTGTGGCCTATTCTGTCCACCCAAAATTTTCCATTTTTTCTATAAATTCATGGGGAACCTAGGGGAATTCAAGGGGAACCATTTGTGGGTTCAAGGGTAACCAAGGGAGTGAATTATAGGACAAGGAAAGGAGAAAAATATTCCCCATAATTACAAACTCATCAAAACCAGCTCCTAATGAAATGACTAAGAATCAAAAAAAAGTGAAAACTAAATCTGGATTTTGAAAATTATCCCCACCATAAATATTCCCATCACCAAAAATCCATAGAAAGGTTAGATGAAAAAAACCAAATACTATTTCCATGGTCAATGGGGGTTCGCAATTAAAGGAAGACAAGGACACTACCAGCAGGAAAAAAGGACCATAAGCTGACCATAGAGGCCAATATAGATCCCCACCTTACTAAGGGTCACCCACCCCCAAAGGTCAAAACTCCACTAGTTGATCAAAAAAAGGAAATTATACTCTCACTAACCCAAATTCACACCACTTTCTATAAATGGTCTAACATACTCAAACCACATCAATGAAGAAACACCTTAAACAATATTATATGAAGCTCAAACAATTTTCCTAAAATTAATAATGGCTTCAAATGAAGTTACCATAGCCTCACTTCATCAAAACTAATGGAAACACTCTAATCCCAATGTTAACCCATAAAGGATGTCAGTGGTTAGATAGCTTCGAACGAGACTACTTATTGCCAAGATAACACTGAGAACAATTGAATTACTGATATGGGGAGACATGAGTAGCTCCCACCATATAATAGAACTATCACCTGAGACTAAATAATAACACCATCACAGGGATGTCCAGACAGACTCACAACCATATGAGAAAATTAATTTCACATGACAGAACATGGACACCATAAGGGGGATACCGAATTGACTACCCACCATAAATGATAAAAACTATATACATTTTCCATAATAACATACATGAGACACATGTTGGGTCTCCCGACCATAAAAACCAACTTCCTTAACAAACAAGAATAGGATGACACGGAAAAACACCATAATTCCAAATCCTCACTCCATGGGGGTCGATCAACGAAACTCCAAACCAATAGAGACATTAATCAGTACTTTACTCCCATGAACACTTCCATCCTCGTATGATTCCAACCAAGGCCAAGATCAAAAACATCCTACTAGGTTATTTATACATGAACAATGATACTAAGTGGCCCACCGATAAGGGTTAAAGCACCGGGTTTTAGAAAACAGAACCACCCCAACTCCCTATAACAAAGGAGGGACACTTCCACCGATACAAATTATAACCCAAAGGGAAAGGGTTTTCATGTCCCCTTCTACCACACTGGAACACTTAGAAAAAATCCACCTCATAAAAACCTCAAACTATCTACACATCCCATACCTGTGACCGAAGTTACTCCAATGTATTTTACACCCCCCTGTTTTCTTATACTATGTTCCAGCTTCACTCTGGAACCTGCAGCTAGAGCATAGATGATTGAATCATCTCCTGCCTCATTGTTCAGAACAAAACCCCTTGAACGGAACTTCTTCCTCTGGTGGTGCAAGATACTACACAATGATCCAATAGCATAAAAAAACATAACACATCTTGGAATCCAAATAACTTTTCATGGATGCTTCAACAAGATTGAGACTTATAATATGAACTTGCATCACTTCTTTGACCCATAATAAGAAACATTAGAAGTAAGAATACACGGAAGACACCTTTACTCGGAATAATGAATTTATAGATTCATAGAAGACAATCACACTTTCATTGATACAGAAGCCATAGAAAGGTTATACAACACACACCTTTTGCCTGAAAGGAAAACAAAACACGACAAGACACCACCGAACATGACCATTGAAGGTGATAAAGAAATTATCATGAGTGTAACATTGAGAAGAGTACCAAGTATCATGAGATTTTCAAAAGAATCCAAAATAGTCTCAAACAACCATATTTTCCATATTGGTGGCTAACACAAACTCTTTATTTGATGAGACTACAAAAATTACCAAAGTCCCTTTAGTCATTATTTTACAATGAAAACCTGGGAATGCTTTCACCTTCCTCACTATAATTACCCTTCCCCACATCTAAAGAAAACCTATAGAGTTAATAGTGTCAAACATCACCTTTGACGATTCGATAAAGTTAACAAACCACGACTTCTTTCAACTCCTTATGCATCCCCTATTCCTCTACGAGAGGATGTACGTAATCTGAAAAATAAGAGAGATAAACTCAATAATGAAATCTGGGAGGAGAGTCCATATTTTGATTAACTATAGGACCTTCCAACTACGATCCACCCGTGGACACACTTAAATCATGTGTTATATATTTATGGGGGAGTACCTTTGCCAATAGGAAAACCAAAGGACCTAACCAATCTGGTCTTATATTCAAAATGCACCACAAAACATATCTAAACACGTGAGGGTAACCACCACAAAGGCTTCCTAAAACACACCTCAAAAGAAATAGTTAACCAACATTTCAACCCAACTTATCAATGAAACACAAACCCAAAACATAATTCAAATAATAGAGGTTCTCAAACTCAAAACATTATATAATATCAATCCCAAAAGGACATAAAACACATTAACCAATCACCGGTTTTTAAAAACATCAAATTTTTCTTAAAAATCAATTCTGTCAATGTAAACGGGGCTGACAGTTAGATAATTTACCAATGGTACCCCATGATCCTCAAACTTGCATGTTTCTATGCCACACAAGGAACCCTCTTTATATCAATACAGAAACTAAACTATTCATTCCTTTAACCATCCATCATCACATTTAAACCCATGTATGTGGTCTCTCAATAAAATACCAAAGGTTAAAACGAAATTTCTTTCCTCTTTTCAAAACCAAAACATTTGACTAACACATCCTTTTTCTCAAAACCACTATCCAAAAAATCGAAATGTAATTCAAACCTTGCTAATATTTCAGGATAATCACCATGAATTAAAATAAAAACTCACTTTCAAGTCTGAAACATTACTTTCAAAACATATCGGCCCATTTCAAAAAAAACATCTGGATGTATGAAAAAACTCCATTTCATCAACACCAGTTTAATTAAAACATATCACTTATTATATAAAACCGGGTTTCAGTAATTCATATAACTTTTAAAATTCTCACTAGTTACCAAATCAAAATATTTCTTCAAACCCCACACATTAATTTAAAAATACATCATTCCATTTAAATCACTTTCGAACATTTCAAAAAAAATTATTTGAAACAGATTTTCAAAATCCACTATAACATAAATCATACTTTTAAAAGAGGCGTAGACACATGATTTACCATTTAAAAATAATTGTGAAAATTCATTTAAACCCTTTGATAATTCATCCATTTCTACTTTATAGGAGAATCATTTCACAAAATTCATATTCGTAAAACCGTTTCATTTTTACATAAAAAACATGTTTCAAATATTATGAAACAAAGAGAAACAAGAAAATGCGATAAGAATCTAGTGTCGGTGGGTGGGTTGGAAATATGGTTGGTGGCCAAACACTAATTACTTCACCATCAAAAAGAGTGTTATAGGATAACATCATCAACTCTACAAGGCTTTCCAGGACCTGCGAGATAACTAAGACCATTGACGTAACTCTCTTTTCATTCTGTCAATCAACGACAAACCATGAGAAGAGAAGAACTCATATAAAACCAAACGTCCCCCAGAATCATGAATCCCATCATGAGGTGTGATGGCTTGGAACACTACTCATAATCGGAATGTCATGTTATGTAAATCCTATCTCTATTCTATACTTACTCTTTCACAAATAACAGAGCCCAAAAAGAGAAAACCTCCCATTGATACAATTTTGTCACGAACCAGATCTATGCACCATCAAAATCGGCACCCGAGCTAGTCCATAGAAAAACTCGAAGGGTGATATCTATCCCCATGTTCTGGTAAAAGTGATCAAGTGTCATAAATAAAATTTGGGAATAGTTTACCTCAATTCAGAAACATAAAACTTCCATAAATAATAAATAAACTGAATCTGAATATTTCAAACCAAATAACTCTAAAACAAAAATAAGAATTAAAAAACAAGGTTTTTACAAAATCCCAAGGACTACCAAAAAGGAATAATTCCAATAATATAATCCTAATAACAACCTCATGGCATGGGGTAATCACCCCCAAGCCTTCTCCACGACACCACATCAACAAGGACCACTAGTAACCTGAACCACAGGTTCTAAAAGTTTTACCCAAATCGGTAACAAACATTACCATGTCTACTTACAACCAAATGAGTATATAGGGTGTGATCCCTATCCCCATAATATTGCAAATAATAATATTCCCTGTGATAAACATTTTAAGACAAAAATGTTGCATGTTTTATAAAAAATAATGCTAGTAACAATTTGAAAGAGATGCAATGTTAAAATGAAAATAGTTCAACAGGTATACTTTATATAATGTAAAATTATAAATAAAACTCACATGGTACTGAATTTTCTAATAAAAAACAATGTATGCAAATGGTAAGTACAATAATTCTATTTTACACTATTCACAGGAACACCCATATTCACTAGCTAGTTGTGGGGCCCTAGGTACATCCTGTCCTGATGTAAAATTAACAATAACACATATCTGTCTTTTTCACGATCCACTTGGGGGGGAAACCCCAATGGCCTAGTGGTCCCCAATTATCATAATAGTTCAGTTAGTGTTGTCATCTGTAATATTTTGAAATGAAACGGGGATTATACTAATCTAGATCACTAGTATACAAGTCATAGTTAGCCCACCTAGATACCTGGGTCTCAATCCTTGTGCTCAATCATGTTCCACATGTTATCAATACACCTTTGACATGGAAATTCCATTTACACTAATACACACACCAAAAAGTCTACACACATATCATGTAATACCCTCTTTAACATCCAACATCATTTTATAGTCATAATCACACCAAAATATCCCAAAAACATGTCTCTCACCTTTCTCTTGATTTATTAAACTGTTCCCACAATTTATAAAACATTCTCAAAACATTTGATATCACAAATCATCAGATTATAATTCAAAAACCCATTTTTTAGAACATTCACCTACATGAATAGTACCTAAATATCTTTTTCCCACTTTGTGTAACACAATAAAAAATTTTAAATTTTAATAAATCAACTTAAAAGAAGTATAATAATGTTTTTCAACCAAAATACATTCGAACCCCATATTTCAATGCCAAATTCACACCAATACCAAACCAAAACATATTTTGAGCCCTATAAACTTATAATAAACCACTTTAAGATGTTATAAAATAATTTCAAATGATACCACATGAGTTTCACATGAAAAACACACATTTTCAAGAAAAAATGAAACATTAAAATTGAATTCTTAACCAACTCCATCAAAAATGTTTTTCGCACCACCCAAAACATATGGGGAACATATTAAATAATTAAATCATTCATATATAATTAATAAAAGAATTATTACACATGTAATCACCTTCCTCAGATGTCAAAGACCCCCAATCATTTTTAAAAACTTCATTAACACCATCATCACACCATAAGGGAATTACAAAGAACCTCAACCAAGAATATTGAACCTATAAACCCAAAGATAAACCCAATAGACGATACCCTAGGTTCTAGAAACTTGTAACATCACGAAATATTGTGAGAAAACCTAATGGGAAGGAATAAAATAGGGAGAAAATGACATACCATCCTCATTTTGTAGTTTCCCCACTAAATATTCCTTCAAAAACAAGTTCCAAGGGAGCTTGAGGAGGCTTGGAGACCACCCATGGCTACTTGGGTCCAATAGGGAAAGAAAAGGACACATTTGGTTTATACCTTAAAGGGAAAAATTGATATAATATAAAAAATTTAATGTGTTGGATATTGGGCATAGTTGGGCTATATGGTTTAGTAAACCATGTGGCCAAAATATACGACATACTATTTCCACCTAAAAACATTCCATTATCCCCCCAATTCAAGGGGAACCTATGGGGAATTAATAGGGAATTCATGGGGGTGGGGGTTCCAGGGGAACCTAGAGAGGGAAACATAATCCAATTAATGGAGGAAAAGAGGCCCCAAAATTTCAAACCTATCACACCCGACTCCAGTTGAAATGACCAAGAACTAGAATTAAATGAAAACTAAATCTCAGGTGTGATAATAACAATATGTTTTTTATTCCAACACACATAGAATTTTTTTTCAATAGGACAATCATTTCATTTTCCAAGACATTTTTCTAACCAGATGTCTTCAGATTCTATCCATTAAATAAAACAAAATACAAAATTTTATTCATTTACCTATTATAGTCACCATGAGTTATCATATAATCAAGAAATATCATTCAAAGAATTTATAATTAATAAAAACATCACATAAATATTTTTAAATAAATCTTTAACCTAGGTTATCATATTTTAGACATAACCAAGGGTTTTCACCAATATTATCTAATCATATTAATTTTATATTGGCTAAAACATTCTCCAATACCAACTAGAGAATATTAAAATCTTCATACATAAATATAATTTATATTTTTAATGAAAATACAATACATAACATTATGATCCATTAATGAATCATAAATGTTTAGATTGTTCTAAGACTAGATGAAAAAATATAGTATTTATTTATATTATTCATCATCTCTCACAATGCCCTTTTATATTTGTAAAATTATTGAAAAACCCCTACTTAAAACCATTCTTCACATATTTGGGAAAGGGAACATTATAATGGGTGGGATCATATTATTATTATGGTTCAACATTGGAGATATAAAACAAAAATAATATAAAATGAATAATATAAGAATATTGGAATAAGATCGTGGCCATAAATTTTAAATTTCACACCCTATATTTCAAATATCATAAAAATGATTCATGGAATAAAACTTTATAAATTCAAATTACATGAATCCTAACATTATGAATTCATTATAAATAAATCATTGACCACAATTTCAATTCATAAGCATGAAAACATGTAATAAGAGTGTGGCATTATCATATCTATGGTAACCATTTCATATGTCAAGGTTAAATAAAAGTACTATTGAATCCTATTGGATAATAAATCAAAAAAAATTTCCTATATCATAATGGATAATACAAAATCACTTGGTTCCTATAGTGTATCAATAATATCAACTCATATCCAACAAATATATCATGAAATATAGAAAATTACCTAATGCATTGGAAGGATATATAATTCTGGTCCCACCTATCACATAATTGTAACTATAAATATGATTTACATAAGATCACAAAACATTAATCAAACAATTAGAGAATATAATCATGAAACAATATATTATTCATAAACAATTCATAGTATCATAATAATATAACACATGGAAAATATAAATGTTTGATAAATATCTCACCACCGTAACCATAAACCATCCATATAAAAAATAATCCTGGTATCCTTAGATCATATCCTCAGTAAAGCATATTTATGATAAAAGGATTTATCAACAGATGAATATTATTTCAAAATATCATTGAAACATATCTTGAGGAAAGTAACCTTTTCCTTTGGAAATCACAACTCTAAAATATAATAAATTACAAAATATTAAGGAAATTTTTTTCATTGAAAATATCCTTGGTAACATGTAAAGAAATATTCAAACATTTCAGGGGGCATGATGGTTGGAAATCATATTCCTTCTATAAATGATAAAACAATGAGTTTTTATACTTTGTTGTTAAATGTCAAATGTAAATCATTTGGAAAATAAAAAGAAAATTCATTTAAGATTTTCATTAAAAGAAAACTCACGGGTGAACATGACTATTAAAAATCATGGGAAAATAATAAAAATAATTTTTGAATGAATTTAAAATAAAAAATATATATATAATAAAAAACTCAACCAAATATTAAAACATAGTCTCTTTTCATTAAAATACATTCTTTCTATATATTGAGTAATAAAAGTGAGGAAAATAAGAGGGAAACATGTATTCTATAGATAAAGAAGATGATAATGAAAATTAAATGTGTTTATAAGAAAAATATCATATCAATTATCAATTTATATTTAATCGTAAACAACACCCATTAAAATATAACTCAAACATAAATCCCTTACCTAATGTATCTCCTTTCCGTGTAAGAATCCAGACCTCCTATAATATATATATATATATTTATTAAAAATGTATTAATGAGAATTAATAAAATATATCATGCCATATATGATTTATATATAACATCTTATAACCAAATTATTAACAATTATTTATTAAAATCATTATTCTTGGTGATAAATTCTTCGTTTCTCATGCATGTTTTGATTATGAGGTCCCAGTTCTGGTACATTGATCATGGTTAAATCATCGTAAGAATTTTAATAAAAATAAAAATATTATATATTTTAATTATATATATATATAGGTTTCCCCATGAAAGGTATATATATATTTATTTAAGAATGCATTTCATGGAGATGGTATGTTGTATGTACGCAAGAAGGCTACATTCATTTTTTGAAATATCGAATGAATGAAAGATAAATAATAATTCAAGTTTGGAGAATAATTATTATATCGTATATACAATATATATTCATTAAATATATTCTTATTACCATCCCTTTGAATCAAAAAGGAAAATAAAAAACTCATGTATTTATGAATGTGGTAGTCCATATAACAACCCTGTATTAACATACTTAGATATTGCATAATTTTTTTGAAATACTAAATATATTAAAAAAAATATTCCCAAACAATGTAATAGTTTAGCACATTTGAAAACATTGAAACATATATATAGGTACAAAAGTGAGTTATGTTATCTCTCACTATGTTCTTCATAACTACCACCCATCTTAGAAATATCTTAATTAATACATATCTTTATAACCTAGGAATGATATGATAAAAGTGGGGAACTTAGATGCTCAGTAAGGGTAAAAAAGTGAGACACATGAGCATAAACAGGATCGTAGGGGTAGGATAATGGGATGATAAAATTAGACGGTCATACCCTTCGTATAAAAGATCATAAAAATGAATCATGTCATTAATATTTATATTCAATAAGTAATGAATCATAAGGAAATAAATAACATAAACCAAGAAAGCATAACATGTAAATAATACATATAATTCTTGGATAAAAATAAGAATATAAAAACATTTTGGCATAGATGTATACAAAGACATTCATCACATCATAGGATTGGTAAAATCACCCATGTACCTATTTCTGTATTGGGATTCCCTCACATAAACCCTCTTATTTCGATCTTGGGATTCCCTCTCATGTTCCCTCTTGATTCAGGCTTTATATTACCTCTGGTGTATCCACTTTTTTAGTATTAGTATGTTATTTCTTGTACCATTTGATCTCATAATACATTTATAATTACCCAATTCATTTGATGGAGATATAGGTACCACCATTCAAATAATTAAATCATGTATACATGTCCCAAAAGATAATAAAACATTCATTATTTGATGACCCATAAAAAGAGATGGGTATCATAAAAATCATATCATAACCCATGAAATGAAATGGATACCATAAATTTTTTATCATATCATTAACTATGTAAAATATATAGGTTCCATAATCATTTCATCCATGAATATCCAATGAAAGGTCATGGGTTCCATACGAAATTATTATTTTATAACGCATTGAGGGTAAATGGGTTTCACCATCATATAACCTATTGAAGAGGAATAATTTTTCTAAACATATAATCCATGAATGATAAGTGGGTTCTCATAAACAACATGACATAAAAACCTAAACCATTCAGATAATGAACATAAATAGAACCTTTATATCATATCACATAAAGTAATGAGTGACAGAAGAATATGTAATATTATATCGGAAATAATTTTTAAATGATTTTAAAAACATTTCAGGACAAAAATATCCTTTCTTCTTTGAAATGTTTTTTTAATGCTTGAAAATATTTTGAAAACCATTTTCCTAGAAATCATATAAGATAATATTAAAAAAAATTCAAAACTTTTTAAACTTAAAATACATTGATATTTTATAAATTAATATTTAAAATGATACACAATATTTTTTAAAAAATAAATCATTTTCTAAAACCTTTTTCTCTAAAATATATTTGAATAATTTTGAAGGCAGCATAGATAATCATAAAACCTTTTTTATGTAATTTTAATTGTAAACTGCTTCAAAATTAATCAATACACAGAATATTAGGAAATAATTTTATTTTCAAAAGGGGAAATTTTTAATCCTATAATAGAATATTTAAGGGAATGTTAGTCATGATGGCGGGAAAATCTGCACACGATAAACATTTCTTTTGCACTATAAAATGAAGTAAAAGATCCTCGACCGTAAAATTATGAGAGTATTATTTTTTGAAAAAAATATATTTAAAATATAAAATGTGGGTAGAATTTTCTTTTAATTATTGTATGATAATATTAGAATATGTTTCGAATACTTTCATTTTATAAAACATGGTTTTAAGGAACATAGATTTTAGAGAGAAGAGGGGGAAATGCCGATCATTCTTCAAAACACTTTCATAACAATATTTTATCCCAAGGAGTCTGAAAATTGTACCAATTCATGAGTATATTATGAATAACCATAGGAGAATAAAATTTTAGAGTTTTTATAAGATATTTAACACAAAATTTTATCAAAATAATCATAATCATAAACATTCTCGAAAAATTATGATATTGTTTCAATAAAATCTTAACACTTGGTATCGTTGAACCATTCTCCCCATTTAATAAAATAAAATTACTCAAATAATAGTATATCAAGAAATAATAAAATCCATGATATAGAATGTCAACATATTTTTATACACCTCATGTAAAAATACTGGTGTATATCCTGGCATATGTCTCAAAGAAGAAAAATTGATAAAAAATTACATTTCCAATTTGGTTGATTTAAAAACATAAACCATATAGAAGAAATTTCATCAAATGAATATTAAAATACCCATTAATTTAATTATAATAATTATATAATTCGTCCATATTGGTATACAGATCATGAAAATGTAAGGGGTTTTGAATGAAGCAAATATCTCAACGAAATAAAAAGTGAGATGAAATTCCCTTACCTTGTGTCATGACTCTCATTGTACTCATGCAAACATCCTATAAAATAAATATAAGATTATAATAAATCTATAAAAAACCCATATTATTATATATAATACAAAATTTGTTTTGATTATGAATTTATATTACTAACATGTTAACAATTATATATTAAATTTTCACTTTGGGTAATATCGGCTTCGTTCATCGCATGGGTCTTAATTTGTTATATCTTTGGTCCTTATACATATATAATGGTTTACAGAATGTATAACATGATATAAATATAATATATATTCCTTATATTATTATTATATTAATCTATAATATATATGTATATGTATATGTATATGTATAAATGGAATACACCATTCATGATGATAGTAGGATGTGTGCACACATTAATGTTGTTTCTATTTTATTGTCATATAGAAATAAAGAGAGTAAATTAAATATAATTATATATATATAAGTGTGTGTGTGATTTAGTGTGTATATAATTATTCTAAAATAATTATTATATTATATACATCCTATAATATTACTAAACACATCCTTAATAAATTCCATTTACTATGTGAACGAATCACATAACTTTGAGGGGACAATTGTCCACACTTCCCAAAACGAAATTATCACATTTAAAAAAATGAAATGTTTGATGATATATGTTTTTAAATAATTAAGGAATAATAAATAAATCATATATATCAGATATATTATATATAAATATAGTTTATAGTATATTTTCCACCATGATAGGCATTAAAGGAAGAATGAACAATCGTTTTTTCGTGAGATGATAGTTCACCATACACATAATCGGTATGTTCATTGCCCTTTATATGGAGGTGTGTATAACTATTGGTTGAAACCTAAATATAAAAAAATATCCTTAAATTTAGTACAATTTTATTATTATATAATCATGGAAGAAGTAGGCAGGGGATAATGAAAATAAAATAAAGGAGCCTGAGGAAGGATGTTACCTCTCCTTTGGGAAACTCCATTTGGTTATCACCAAAGGGAATATCTTGAAATTTTATACACAAAATGAAGCCTCAATAAGTAAGTTAAGATTTTTGGTAATTTTATTTGGTGTATATGGGCTGAATATAAGTCTCTTGAGAGGTGTGAGTAAGTTGGAGGAGATGAGGCCTTTTATAGTGGCACTCCTATAACTTTTGGGAAAAGAAATTCCACACATGTTTTTCCTAGGTCAAGAAGATCTGATAGTGAATGAAAACTAGATTTAGGGGAGTATAGGTCATATTATTTCCATAAAATAGCACTTGGACAAGTTTATTGGTCATTTGGACACTTAAGATTAAGGTTTAGTCCCTTGTTACGTTTAATTTTACTTCAATCGTTGTAGTTAATTTTATTTACATTCACAAATATTTTTTATGAAACCCTCTGATAAAATTATTTAAAATGGAAAATTATAGTGATAAAAAATAGGTAATTAATTTTTCCAAATTTCAATCACATAATGTGCAAAAAATATATTTTAAATTTAATTCCATAGACAATATGACAATAAGAGTATTTAAAGTAAAAACATCCAAAAAATTTCTATGTTTTTATACTCAATGTCAATGTGAAATTTATTATAATTACATAAATGGGATTAATTGATAAAAAATTTATCTACATAAACCTTAAAACCAATTTTAAAAATATTTTAACCATAAAAATAAATTATATGAAAAAACATTTTTGAATTAAAAATTCAGTATTTTTTACTATTCATCAAAATATAAAACATCAAAGAAAAATACAAAAAATTCACCCTAAACTAAGTTTTATGTTCATAAATAAATTATTAAGTTTATTTTTAAAATTAATATTCATAATATATCCAAAATTAATATTTAATGTGGTTCTCTATTAAAAGGCAGTAGATGCATCTTAATAAAAATATAGGTTTTTATATGTGAAATTAGGTATTTTCCAATCTTATGTTTATAATATCAACTAGGTATATAAAAACAATATTTAATTGGTTATATAATATATATTTTTTTAATATCATTCAAAAAATTTAATTAATTTAATTTATTAATATAAAACCACTTTGTGAGTATAAATATAATTTTCAATAAAAATAATAACTTTATATTTAATTAGGTCTTATATTCATTTATAATTCATCTATAACTAATGAAACAATAATTTTATAATAATAATAAATTTAATCATATTATAACCATCAACTTAATGGATAAGTTATATCTTATTATAATGAATAAAAATATTTATAATAATATATTTAGATTGGTAACACCCAGTCTGGTGTGTTACTAAAGCCATCAAGGAATGTAAATATCTTGTGTAATATATGATAACCCTATTGTTCCATGAAGAGAATATTGAGCACAATTTTTCATGTATTTCATGATAAATTTTTGTCACATATAATGTAAACAAAACACAGTTCTTTATTAAAAAAACTATTTTTAGTGTAGAGTAAAAGGTAAAATGTCAATAATACTATATTAATTTGAAAAAAAATATATCTCAAAATCATCGGGAGAAACATTCTACCCCGACCCCCAAATTAATTTATCCTTTTAAATTAATTTGGATTATAAATATTTTAATATATTTATGTTCCTTTAATTGAATCCAACAGTTTGAAAACTAACCCTAAAACTTCCTTTAAAAATGAAATTTGGATCCATAATGGCTATCCAGAGTAACACAAAACTAGGTTTCCACATAGGATAAAATACGTGGAAAGATAAATGATAGAAATTGAATAGAAATATAACAATCTAATTCGGCAGTATAGTTATAGAGAACATGGGAAGGATAAATTTAACAATAAAAAATCTATAAATCTAATATTATCTAAGAGACAATTTGATTAATAAAAAAATGAGAAACTGGGATAACCTTTTTGACTTTAGGATCCTTTCCCTATGGATGATAAAATTTCAGGAGAAATTATTCTTAAATGATTTCATTCCCATTAATAAGTAAAATCTAACCATTTGGTCTTGTATTTATATATTTCTACTTTATATCATACCCTTTGAAATGAAGAAGAATCATTCATTCATGAAGTACTAAAAGATCATGAGATCCATTAAAATTCATCCCATCTCACTTCAATTACCATAAACACAAGGTTTTTAGATATTTTTATCCAATATTCATAAATCCTCATGTGGTGTAATAATGCTTTAATCTCATTAACACTATATGAAGTTTAACTTATGCATTAAATAAATGGTTAACCTTATAACCCATATAAATAATAAAAATCATAGACTTTAGAAATAATAACACTAAATGAGATTAACATTAACCTATCATATATCAAAAAGTAGCTCTCAGTTATCAAATTCCAAACAGGTGAATACCCTCATCATATATTATCTTGAAAGATGTAACAAACTGAATTACAATAAATAATTTTGGAAAACATGGAATCTTCCTTGTTAGAAAAGTTACTGGATATATTCCTTAAATACAAGAAGTATTAAAATTCATCCATGATGAAATATATGAATTTTAAAATAAATAAGTAATCATATATTGGGTAATCAGTGTGATACGGTTTACATTATCCAAATCAATCATCTCTCCATCCAAGATAAACACAACATTCTTAACATCTTGATCGCATTAAGGTTCACCTTCCCTTAATCAAAATATCACCATTAAAAATATCACATTCAATACTTAGAAAAAACTTATACAAAAAATACTTATATATTTCACGATTCAAATAATATAATCTTTTAATTACAAAAAATAAATACTTCATTCATAGAACATTAGTCTTAACCCTTAACTATGACATTTTAAACTTATTCCATAATACATAATTCGTATAATATAAAATATGAATCTGGTATTTAGGTTACTCAACCTAGATCTAAGCATGATTCTTATGTTCAATGTAAATAATAGTAGAAGAAAATAATATTCCTTATGCATTTCATTTGTGATCTCTTTATCTTCCGTAGTATAACCAATACTCATACAACCTCCCATGTGCGATTTCTAGTTGGGAAATATATTTTCATAATTCCCATACCTTATAAATATGAAACATTCAATTCTAATCATGTTCCTTTAAGTTCTCTCATGTGACTAAAACCAGAAAGTACAATGTGAGATAAACCTATCATATTAGAAAACTACATAATCATGAAAAATTACATAAATGATGTCTAAATAATTATGTGTACTTATTAAAAATTTATTTATTTATTTTTTCATATATTATTCATTTTTTATTCTATTCAAGTCATTCATGGTGACTCTTAATATTTTTTTGAATTTATAAGGCATATCTCCTATAGTTTCAAACCAAGTGTTCATTAAGGCCCATTGTCGTGTATCAGGTTATTCTGAGTCAAGCTTAAAACACATTTTCATATTTTTTACCTATATGTAAATTTTTTCCATAGCCATGTCAACTTATAGTATCTAGATCATTATGTATTTCTAGAAAGATACTCACTCTGTCCTTTAACAAAATTCCAGTACATTTTCCTAAATGTTATCATATCCTTATAATTATCCTTAAAGACATTCCTATACATATCCCTAGAAATATAAAAAGTGATATCAATACATTTTTCAAAACCTTGTTTCCAATGGTTGGATTAACCTTTTCTCTGGTAACAACTATAACAACCTGGTCTCACCATGTAGAGAAATAGAGTCACTTTTGCAGAATACATAAAATATTACAGAAATTGACACCCAATGATCGAATTAGTTTAATGAATTTTAAATCAAGGTAATATAAAAATTGGTACATAATCGAGCTACATTATCCCACATTAGGTTCTCCATGACAAGAACTGTTCTTATTAATATTTTACTTAATACATATCTTTATAACCTAGGTATTGAGATATAAAAATTGTTTTTTTAAGATTCTCACTTTGGGTAAACAAGAAATACATGTAATTATAAACATGATCATATGGGTATGAGAGCATTATCATAACATTATAAGACCATACCCTATATATCAATGATCATAAACATTATTCATTGCATAATATTTTGACATCCATAAGGAATTAATTATAATAAAATAAGAAACATAATCCATTAAAGCATAAATTATGAATAAGACATAACATGTAGAATACACATAATTATATAAAAACACAATATCAAGGTAGCATACCAAGACCTTTATAACATGTTAGGATTAGGATAACCACATTTTTACGTGCATTATTCTTTGGATTACCTCCCATGTACCATCTTGTTTTTTCATGGAATTCCCTCTTATGTACCCTCTTATTTCAGGAATTGGATTCTCTCCTGTGTACCCTCTATTTTTGGGTATTTAATTCCCTCCCATTTACCCATTAGCTTATAAGATAATTATAATTAGTAAATTCATTTGGAGGTACACATATGTCCCACCTATCATATAATAAAATCATATGTACAGGTGACCAAGATATTAAAACATTCATCATATCACGACCCATAAAAATGGATGGGTTTCATTGTAATAAATACATAATCAATGAAAATAAATGGGTAGAATTAATATTTTATCATGTCATAAACTCTGGAAAATATATAAGTACCTAATTATTTCATCCTATAATAACCCATAAAAGGATACATGTTTCATATGTAATTTTCATGGTATAACTTATTGAGGATAAATCGTATTTATAAGCATATAACCAATGGAATAGGAACACATTTTCTCATAATATTACCCTTTAAATATATATGTGTTATCATAAACATTATTCAATCAAAAAATTCTCTATTCAGAAAAATAATTTGAATTAAACCTTTGGATCATTTACCAGATAGGAATGAGTAACATCGATAGATGTTATCTTATTGGGTAAATAGTTTTGAAATATCTTTTAAAACCTTTGATAAGGAAAATATCCTTTCAAAATTTAAATTTTATATTTAAATATTAAAAATTAACCAGAAACCAGTTTTTATAAAAACATATAAAATAAGATTAGAAAAATTTTAAAAACCATTTTATTTTAAAATACTTTGAAAACATATAAATAATTATCTATAAAATTTTAAATAAAATTTTAAGAATAAAAATTTTTTAAAAACCTTTTCCTTAAAATATATCTTTGAAAACATTTAATGAAAGCATTGATAACCATAAAACAGATTTGAAAAAAAATTCCATGCAAACCGCATTAAAAATATTTAATTTCAGAAATATAAAGAAAGACATTTATTTCAATGAAGAATAAATTTTTAATCGTTTAATTTAATGTTCAAGGGAATTTTTTTCATGAATGTGGGTAAATACATACATGCCAATAATTCCTTTTTCACTGCAAAAAATGGTTAAAAAAGTTCCTTGACCAGAAAAGGATAATAGGATTCCATTATTTAGAAAAAAACACTTTTGTTTAAGAGTTAAACAATGTATAGAAATGTAATTTATTGATCATGTGTTAATATTATAATATTTTTGTAAACACATATTTTTATAAAACATGATTTAATGTAGCATAGATTTCAGACCGAAGATAGTTTTAAGTTGGGCATTCTTACAAATTATTTCTTAACTATATTATCTACCAAAGACTGTGAAAATGGAATCAATACAGGAATATATCATGAATAATAAAAGGGGAATAGAATTTATGAGTTTTTTTAAAATATGGATCATAATATTTTATCAAAATAATCATTATCATAAACCATCTCAAAAAGTGATTATATTATTTCAATAAACTCTTACCACTTAGTATCTTTAAGACATACTACCCATTTAGGAAAATGAAATTACATGAATGTTAAAATATCATGAAATAATTATATTCTGGTTAAAACATTATAAATTTAGTATATACACCTCAGTGGAAATCTAGGTGCCTAAAATGTCATGTCTCTCAAAAAAGTTATATTGAGATGAAATTATATTTCTGATTCGGTAACTTTTGAAACATAAACCCAGTTAAATATATATAATAAAATGTATATATATATAACCATAAATTTAATTATAATAATGATATTATTAATCCATGGGAATTATATGGACCCCTCAAAGGTAATGGGTGGTTAATAAAGCTTATATCCTTTTTGAAAAAATAGTTAGATGAAATTCCATTAACTTTTGTCTTGACTCTCATTGTACTCATAAAAACATCCTACATAATAAATACATATATTATAAAACTATCACAAAACCATATTATTATTTCTATTACCATATATTGTTTTATTTTTACTTTATATTACTCACTTTATAACATTTCCTTGAATAGGATTCACTTCAGGTAATATCCACTTTGTTCTTTACATGTGTCTTAATTTGTTATATATTTGGTTCTTATTCTTATATCATGACTTCTATAATATAATCCATCATATAAATATAATTTCTATTCATTAAATTTTTATTATAATAAACTGCAAGATAAAAAGTCATGAAATGAAATACACCATTCATAGAGGCGGCAACTCGTATACACACATGAATGATGATTCCATTTTATTGTCATATTCAAAGAAAGGGAGTAAATTACATATAAGTATGTATATATATATGTGTGCATGTGTATATATCATTATTAAAATATAAATATTATATCATATATAAAATATATGTTTAATAAACCCATTCTTAATACATTCCATGTAGTGTGTGAACGTATCACATCACTTCAAGGGGATGGTTTTTCACACTTCCTCATACATAATTATCGTATTCACAAAAAATGGAATGTATAAATATATATATTGTAAAAGAAATAAATAATAATAATTAAATTATAAAAATAATATTTATTATATATAATAATATTTTCCATCGTAATTCCCACCACGAGAGGTGGTACAGGAAGAACAAACAGTCGTCCTTTTGTGAGGTAGTAGTTCATCATATACATAAATGGGATGTTCATTACATATTATTTGGAAGTGTGTGTAAGTGAAATTAAATCAATTAATATAAAAAATATCAATATAATTATGGATTTTTTTATTATATATTCCTGGATTAATAATTTTTGAGTTGGGGGTGAATGAAAATAAATGAAAGGAGCTTGGGGGAGGATGTTATCACTTCTTTGGGAAACTCCTTTTGGTTTTCCGCAGAGGGCTTCTATGGATTTCATTATTCCAAAATTTAGGATTCAATGATGAAGGTAAGTATTTTGGGAATTGTATTGGGTTTATTATTTTCAATTATAATTGGATTTAGAGGTGTGAGTAAGTGGTAGGCCAGGTGGCCTTTCGATAGTTGAGGAGTGGCACTCTTGTAAATTTTGGGAAAAGGAATTCCAACCATGTGTTTACCATTACATGTCAATTAAATAATGATCCAAATTCTATAAAAGTTTGTATATGGTCAAAATAAGACCATAAATTGTCTCTTGGGCATGTTTCTAGGTCATTCTTTCCCTTATGATTACGTATTAGTTCCTTATTATGTTTAATTTTACCTTAATTATTGTAATTAATTTTAATTACTTTCTCTAAAAATTATGGTAAAAAATAAGTTGAATTTATAATAAATTATAAATTAATCTGATTCTAAATATTTAATTATCTTTTCCTAATTCCAATCATATAATAATAATAAATTAATCTAAATATAATTGCAATGATGGGATGAAAATGTGGGGTTTTAATGTAAAAACATCTAAAAGCTTGCTAAGTTTCTATACACAAGTTCAAATTGAAGTTGATTCTAATGACATAAATTATAATATTTTATAAAAATTTAGTCTTATTAAACATCATAACTATTTAAAATAAAATTTATAATTATAAATAAATTATATTAAAATGATGTTTTAAATTAAAATTTAGTATTTTTCATTATTTATCAGAATATGAAACTGCACAGAAAAATACAAAAAATGCTCCCGAACAAAATTTTTATATTCTTATTTCAAATATTAAATTTATTTTTACATATAATTTTTCTAAAATATCAATAAATGGGATTTAAAAAATGGATACCCATTAAAAGTCGGTAAAACCATTTTAATAAAAATATATGTTTTTATGTTTGAAATTGGGTTTGTTCTTATATTCTATTTATAAAATATATTGGATGAATATCACAAATATTATATTGGATATATAACATATATATGACAATAATATCACAAATTGTTTTTAATTTTTTTAATTTTTTTTGTATAATACATTTTTGTGATTATAAAATTAGTTTTCTATAAAAACATTCCCTTAATATTCAATCTTCTCTTATATTCATTTCTAATTCAGTTGTAACTAATGAATTCAACCATGTATTTTCATACATTTTTAGACCTATTTATATACATAATCTTAATATCTAGGTTACATGTTATTATATTAAATAATAATATTTTTAATAATATATTATAGTTTGGTAACACTCAATGTTCTATAGTAAGCAAGCCATTGAGGAATTTCAATATTAACATACTTCTATAATAAAAAAATATTTTTTTTGTGTTTTAAGAAATGAAAAATATCAAAAATATTAACTTAATTTGAAGAAATATATTTCCCAAAATCTCAGGGTGTTACATTCCACATGTATGCATGAGAGACATTATGGTTTTCCACTAGATGGGAATGTAATAAGGTAGATATGATAATATAATTAAATAATGGTTATTATATCATAAATATCATAAATAAACATTAAACCCATCCTAATAACTCTCAATTAAATATGATGACGGAAAATGAATTATCGCAATACATATAGGCAATACCTCACACATACAAACAAGATAAACATTCACTTCTAATTTGATGGAATTGAGGGACGATATATATATTTACATAATTATAATAAAATTTAAATATATTAATGATAATGATGTTATTATTTCCTGATGAAACCATATATTTAAAGGTGGTTTAAGAAGAAATAAATTGAAAGAGTTTGGGTAAGATGATTAAATCTTTCTCAGTAGGCCTCCTTTTTAACCCTTCATAATGACCATTGAATGTTTTTTAATGAATAAAGTTACATAAAATTCATGGATAATGATGTTTTGAAGAAGAGTTGGTAGGTTTTTTATATAGTTAACTCAATGTTGGGTAATTAAAATAATAAAGAGATACCATTTTTATGGGAGGGATTGGACACACTAGGAATTACAAAAGAGATTAACATATAACTAAGTCATTCTAAATAAAAATGCATCCAAATATAAAAATATTGGAATAAAAATTCCATAATATTGAAATTTCACCATATAATTAAATTTATATAGGTTTCAGTGTATTTTTGAACCATATTTTTGGTTTAACCTCCTTGTTTTTAATTTTAACCATTAGAACGGTAATGTCTTTTTCAACTCAGAGGAAGATTTGATTCGCGTCTGGTCTAATGCGCCGCGGAGATGAAAAGGGTGTCGTTTCTTTCTCCTTCGATGGTCCTTTGATCTTCACATGAACCACGATCTGTCAACCACTGCGACGTGGGTTAGTCTTCCGCAACTCCCACTCCATTTTCAAAACCCTGCTATTCTTCGTATGGTTGGTAATTTTGTGGGGCGATACCTCTGCTCGGATGTCCGCACATCCACTGTAAGTCATCCTGTGAATCTGCGGATCTGCGTGGAGGTGGACATGGCTCGGCCTGCTGTCAACTGGGTGTGGTTAACCGTTGGTGAGGAATTTCGTTGGAGGCAACCCGTGGTGTTCGAATCCTGGGCTGGTTACTGTGACAATTGCCATCGGTTGGGGCACCTTGTGTCACGCTGTGGCTCTGAGATGCTGAACAGACGACCTCCGAGCTGGGGGGAGAGGTTGGTCGAGTCCCCTAGCCCGGGTGCTCTGCCTGCTGGGAGTGTTGCTTATGGTTATGCGGATGATGTGAGGAAGCGGTCTATTTTCCCTACGTGGAGCGGTGCTGAGGCTTCTATTAATCCTTCTATGTCTGTTGTTCTCGGCAGGCTCAAGCATGACTTACAGTTGGGTGAGCATGTGCGATGTGTTATTGCCAGTGAGGGCTGTGGCTTAGGCGAAGGAGGAGGTTCTGCTGGTGACCTCAGTGTGGTGAGGGAGTCGCAGAATGGGGTGGGTATGCTGGCTCCTACTGGAATGGCTGAAAATGGGGAAAAAGAGGCAGGAATAGTGGAGAATGGAATACCGGATGAGATCAGAAGAGGCAGTGGCAGTTTAGAGAATGTTGTCTTTGAGAATGGGGTGCAAGGAAGGGATGCAATGGATGGGCCGGTGGGCTTCACTGTGGCCACTGCAAATCAGTTTGAGGGGCTGGAAAATGAATCCAGAGAGGAGGACTCCTCATTGGTTGTATTCCAGCATGAGTCTGCTGTGCAGGAAGATGAAAATGGATCAACATAGGTGGCGCGGGGGGCTTCAATTACTCAGGAATCTCCGGAACAGTCGAGATGTCTTGCGGTAATTGATGACAGTGGCCAATGTCAGCAGCCTAGTGGTGAGGATGGTATGCTTCAGCAGGTGTGTATCACTGGAAAGTGGGGAGATTTCTATGAGAGTGATCAGGATTACTATGGTGACATGAGAAAACCCTCCTTCAGTGATGTGGTCCAAGGAGGGAAGACAAAGACGATTAAAGCTCCTGAAGTCTTAACTGCTCCACCGCGGCGGAGGGCAAAGAAAGACTACTCATATCTTCCAAAGCTGTTGGCCACCAGATCCTCTGGAGGCAATGATGAGCTATTATCCTTGGAGCGTATGAATTTGCGAAGGAAATATGCCAAGGTTCTTAAGCGTTATGAAAGCTCAGAATGGGAAACAGCCACAGTGGAGGAAGAATATGGAGATGGGTATGGTGCTTGTGATATGTAACTTGCTTTCCCTTTGGATTTTGGTGCTTGTTTGCTGTCATTTTCTTTTATTTTAATAAATGGTCAGGGAATTCTCCCTGGCTGAGCCTTCCTGGTATTTGTCTTCTATCATTATTTTTATGATTTTTAAAAAATTTAACAAAATATTATTTAACATAAAATACCATTAAAATTATTTTTTACTATATTCATTTAATTTGACTTTTTTGAAATTAATATAGTTATATAAATCAAATATAATTCTTTATATAATATATAAAATTTAATATTTATCTATAAAATTCATGGAACACAATAATTCACCCAATTTTTATTACATTTAATACTTTTAATATCAATTACTTTATTTTTATTTTTGTTGAATGAATATCATGTAGTTTTTGCATATGAATTTAAGGTAATTATTCTGTAAAAAAAAATTATATATAAATTAAGATGGAAAAAAATAATAAAAATTTCATATAAATACCTAGAACTAATCCCATCTTCTTTTACCCTTATGGAAAAAATTAGCGATATTAATGTCTTGAGAGTGAAATATTTATATTTATTATTTTATTAAATTAATAAAACGTATTAAATCGAGGAAAATTTAATCCAGTTTCTATATATTTGAAACTTGGATGTACATATCCTATATAAAGTCATTAAATATTATAAATTAATGTTTTTGAATAAATTTTAAGCCTTATAACATTCATTTTAGCCCAAATCAACTCATTTTACCATTAACATCATAACAAAAAATTACTATGCATTCTGTTAACATTGACTAAAAAATTAGAACTAAATAAAAAACATTTAACCCACATATAAAATTATTTAATCCATTTTTCATTATTCCAATAGAATAATGGTTGGGGAATAATTTAAAATAAAATATGAAAAATGTGAAGATAATTTATTTTTCGAGGAAAAAAATATTTTTTCTAAAGAATAAAATGTTTTTATACCAAAATAAAAAATATAATTAATTACACTATACTTAATTATATTATTAATAATAAAATTAATCTAATGTTACTTTTAGAAAAATTATAATTAAAATTTTATCTTTATAAATTCCAGAAAACTAAATATGGTTTTGAATAAGTATTTTTAATTATTCATCAAAAATAATTCTTTTTAGAAAATACTCAAAAAATTGACAATATGGTAATTTTGACAAGAAGATTTCCAAAATGAATTTATTTTTTGAAAATACATTTTATAAAATAATATTAAATTAATTATTTTAATTTCTCACAAAAAAATATTAAAAAAATTCCTGAAGGGAAAATATATTTTTAAAGAATATAATTACTGTACTAATATATATTATCTTTATTTAAAAAATTGTAAATATTTTTTTCAAAATATAATTATTCCCATTCATTCAACGAATTTATTCAATGGATATACTTGTGTATTATATTACATCTCTTTTGGAATTTTGGTTCTGTGTATTATAAGGTATCAAAGAATTTTTAACTATTAATATATCACAAAACATCATGGTGTTATAGTGATGGGTGGCATCCTATATCACTCTATAATGAATTGGTTTTGGATTTATATCTCCTGAGACAAGGATGTTATCTGTGGTATTTTTTTGTTCATAATTGGATGTTTTTACATTTTATTTGTATAAATCCTAAATCGTGGGCATTTTGTTTGATCCCAACATAAAGCATGGGAATTTTTTTGTCCACTACATTAATTGTGGGAAGAATAATTTTTCATAACATAAATCATGGAAAAAAATACATAGTGTTATATTATTTTGAAGAAAGTTACAAGGATTGGTTTCCCAATCCATTTCAAAAGGAATTTATTAAAATAAAAGTTTACAAAGAACACACGAGGTGTAATGAGCTTACACAAACTTAAACAAAAGAGGCAAAAAAAAGGAAAACATTAAAGTACCAAGCAGACAATCTTCAAACAGACTCAATACTGATAAACAAAGAGACCTTGGAGAGTCCAGGTGCATGCATTCCAAGAACACCATAGCCAATATTCGAACATAGCTGAGAAGTAAGAAACAGGAGCAATGATGACAAGCAGAAACATCAAACAGGATCTCAAATGGAAAAAATATTCTAGCTTGTACAAGAGTCAGGCCAAACTTTGAACAAATAATAGAAAGAGGAATCCATAGAGATGAAATAAAAAGAATCCAGTAAGAAGGCGTCCCAAGGTGCAAGCATTCCCATAAAACTTGAAGCCAGACATAGAGAAGTAGCAATGAATATCCCAGAAAACAGTCTTCAAAAAGACTCCAAATTCATTCATAACCAAATTGTGCAGGCAAGCCCAAACATCAGAGCCCAGATCTCAGGGAAGGTTCAATACAGGATAAGACAACATTAGTAGGTTCCGGTGAGAGTAAAAAGCAAGAATACAGGTGAGCATGCATCTATACAATGGTTGGGAAAATAGAACTTAGAAATACCAAGAAAAAATAAGCATCAAGATCGAATTCTGGATAAAGAAAACACACCAAAAGATTCAATCCCATGGAATGTCTCTGAAATTAATGTTGGGGTTCTGCTTGAATTCATTAATCAACCTTGTGAACATTCTTTTTCTGATTTCAAGGTATGTTTCAGCTGGAACCTTTCTATATAAATATATTTGATATAGAAATTCATCTTTTTCTTCCATCCAAGAATAAACTTCATCACTCACATCATCTTCCTCCGGAATCTCAAAATCGTCTCTATAGGCAGGATCCTCCTCCTTAACATAGTTCTTTTTCTTATGAATTTGAATCTGATCATTAGTTACAATAGGTTGCTCTTTCTCAGTATTTGAAATTTGAGTGGGATCCAATGAACGAGTTCCAATGTTTCTTTCCAATTGTTTATAATCTCTCCTTTTCCTAGTTTTCCTAGGGTTAAAAGTGATGAATCCATCATTGTCAACCATGGGTTTTTTCCCTTTCTAGACATTGATTTCAGAAATTTCTCTTCTAATTGATAAGATTGATCCTCATTCCCCTGAGATTTATCACTAGTTTACGAGCAGTCATCAATCCCCATAGTTTTATTTTTTTTGTTTTCATTAAGCATATCATGATCCTTAACCAAGATAGTCGACGGAGCCGAAACAATTTCTATAGAAATCAAAACAGCATTGAAAAAATCAGTATCTTGAGCTTCCAAAACTTGCTTATTATCCAAATGAACAATTGCCTCAGAGTTATCTGACTTCTTAATATAAGTAGAGGGTCTATCATACTTTTCTTTTTCCACCAAAATGGGATTAGGGGCCTCAAATCTTGTACCTTCAGAGGGCTCAGCCACAGCTTTTTGCTTATCTCTATTTTTTTCTATCCACTTTGTAGTTAAATTTTTGAGACAGCTATTAGTTCTTCCACATCCAAATGAATTATACCCTAACCTGTAACACATATGACAGTATTCCGAGACACTTTCATAAATCACCTCTTGAGAAAAACCAAAGTCTCCACTTTGTATTCAAATATCTGAGGGAAATTTTTTGGATACATCAACATCGATACATGCTCTTGAAATAAAGGTTCTAGAAAGTTTTATTGTGGAATTATCAAGTCTCATAGGGGATCCAATGAGTGATGAAATAGAAAACAAAGCATTTTTCTTGAATAATTGAAAAGGTAAACCAGGAAATCCAACCCAAATTGGTACAATTGGGGATTCATCATGAGGATCAAAGTCGGGGGTCCATTTGAGAATTCGCATTTGGCATCCCCCAAAGGACCATGTACATTTGGCCCAGAGTCTATAGTAGCTCTCAACAGAGTCAAAACGTAGCATAATGTGTGAGTCATTGAGGAGACCGAGTTGAAATACAGTAAATCTGATGATTTCCAAAGCATATCGACGAAATTTAAATGATGTCCTTCTATTTTGAAATTTCCCAATCAAAACAAATCGGAGATCTGAAGAAAGTAAACTAACCTCATCGGTTGAGAAGGCGATGGCGAGTTAACCACGATGCCGATAGGTTTTTGGTTTGATCTGAATGTTCTGGACCACATCAGCATGCGCAGAAGAGTCTTCGAAGGTTTTAGCGGCAACAACTTCAGCGAATGTGCGAGGATCTGAGCTAGGGTTCACATCTCATGGCGGAGGATTCATTCTTGAGTTTTAGCCATACATAGTGTTATAATTTCAATATTTTTTTATTTTTTCCACATTTATTTGATATAAAATATTTCAAGGTAATTCCACATATCCAAACCATATTCCTATGATTATGCTTCAGGGCTCATGTTTACTTACCCAGGTTTTCATACTCTTATCCCACTATATAAGTTTTATATTTTGAGATTATATATTTTGATATCATGGGTTATGGAGAACTATTACTATTTCCTGTTCTTTTAAAAATATATTTCTCCCTTACTCATGTTTTCTCATATTCATAAGATCTACCCATTATAATAACATAATAAATATTATATTATTGATCATTTGATCTCACCCCAAATTTATGCTTTCATTACCCATTTTATAAAGAATATTATAACCTTGGATATGTCTATAAGATGATCTAGTACATATGAAACAAACATCATATATTAAGTTCCTTATATAACTAATCATTAAATACACTAAACTTTCAATCCTTGGGTTATGGGACTATTTATGATATGTATCATCTAAAACATGGAATCAAAAAATTGTTAACGTATTTTCTAGCATGTTTCAGTAAATAATGATCATATATAGCTAAAAAATAACTCTCTCATAACATTCCCTAATTGTAACCCATCCTAGGCTAGTAGTGAAGATGAGAGAGAACCCTGAATCTCATCACCCATAGGATTTGGGATTGAGACTAACACATATGGCACAAAAACCCACACATTGGATGAATTTCCCGTATAAATCCATGGAA
Organism: Viscum album; assembly: GCA_963277665.1. Lineage (NCBI taxonomy): Eukaryota > Viridiplantae > Streptophyta > Magnoliopsida > Santalales > Viscaceae > Viscum > Viscum album. The sequence goes on along the minus strand of OY728161.1, from coordinate 135,419,011 downwards.
TATATTATAAAATCCATTAGTAAATGTTACAATAGAATATATAATATTTTATCCTCCCATAATGATTTTAAATTACACAGTTAACCAATGTGTAAGGGATTAACATTTCTAGGTATATCTCATGATTTTTTTCAGGTACTCTTTTTTGGATTCTGAGAGTATCTTATATGGAAATAATTACAATAAGAGGGGTGAATTATAGTTTGAAATCCCTTAAAACTAGGTAAATATATATATATTAAATTAAATTTATCAGATTCATACTTTGTCTAATAATCATAGGGAATATCATAATCGCAATGATTCTGATTTATATCATAGTATTTTTATCATAATATGAGTTATAATGATAAATAAGGGTATATAAATATGAGGATGATGCTAAATATATATAAAATGTATAGCGAATTTTTTTTACAAACATGTAATTAAATACCTATTCATAGTAATAATTTCATACAAGATATATTAAAATATTTAACACTATTAACCATAAGAGTAATGTGTTCAATAACGCTGACTAAAGGTACCCACAATTTTATATATACTATAAAGTATGTCATTCCTTATTTGGAAATCCCTTGACATGATCATGGAAATAGATCTTTCTTCTTATCCTAAAAATCCCTCAATACGGTGATCTATTTTTTCTTCTTATCACTGGAATCCCTCAATCAGATGGATTGGATACACTATCTTCTTATCCTCAGAATCCCTCGATCTTAAAAATGACTAAGTGTGATTAAAAAATAGAAATGGTCTAATAGAAACAACCTAACAAGGATTCCTTATAACTAAAACTCTCTAAAGTATTATAATGGCTTTGAGTGAGATGTTCACATAGAGAAAATGATATAACACATTATTTTTGAATGAAATCATCTAAAAAATCATCAAATGACTTACTATATATTTAAAATTTCCTAATGGTCATATTTCTGAGTTTTTTTCAACATCCTCAGATAGATTGATCTTGAATACTCATAATTTTCTATAAAAACTAAATATCCAACAACATTTTTTTAACACCTTTAGAGTGTTAAAGGTATTCCTTATGATAGAAAAAAGTATATATATTATGATTATAAACAAGAATATATTCTAACTTGAGGTCTGATTAATGGTGATTCCAATTAATCTAATGAATTATCAATCTTATTATCATAATGAAGAGTGTATTTTTAAATTCATAATACATTATAACATTTTTTATATATGGTAAAATATTATTTTTTCAACAAAAAAACTATAACACTTAATACATCAAAAGTTAGTAAACATATTTTATAAAAGTGTTTGTGATTTCCAAAACTAATGGAATGAAAATGTACGAAGTAAAAATTATGAATCAATAATCTTCCCCTTTTTACAAAGCACAATCCAGAGTAATTAAATGGTAAAATAATGTAAAAATCATACAATATTAGGTTCTTCTAAGAAATATGCTGTTATTATTTACAAATTAAATCCCCCTATGTTTCTAACTCCTTAAATTAGAATATTTAATATTATGGAGAGTGTTAGAGAATTTTTTCCATAAAGAACACATTTCCTCTTTATGAAAATACTCCCCCATAAGATAATATTTCCTTTTAGAAATATCTCCCCATTAATATATCATTATCCCATTTTATAAAACCTTTTTTCAATTGATAACAATTTCCCAATTTTTTTTAAAATTCTCCCCCTCTGTGATTTTCAAAAGGAATGGGAAAGAATCTAATGTTTCCTAAAATGTTAGAAAAAATGACATATGAAACAATTATGTGAACTAACTAGTCATCCAAATAAAATATCAATGAACTTATAACTAATCAAGATTACAAAAAATTCAATAATAATGGAATTGAATGGAAAATAATTCAATAATTATAAATTTTTTACAAAATACATTTGAGTGTTCAAAGGAAATGATAATCAATTAATCTTAATCAGGTTTTTGATAATGGATTTCATCTTATTAAACTCATATAGACCTCTTCCCATCTTAGAAATCCATTATTCTTGTATCTGGCCTTGATTCATCAACCTTTTAAAATCCTTAAATATCTCATTATTTTGATCCCTCATTAATATCAACTCATTTTCACACAATATAATTCTGCTCATTTCTAAATCCATATCATGAATATCTTCTTACAAAACATTTACTTCCCCACACCATTCATTGATGGGATCACATAATTCTTCTATGAACATTAATCTTTTATCTATTTCTAATGATAAATAGTTAAATGATTCTATTGATTCTAATAATATTTTTTTTACTTCGTCAATCTATTCATTATGCATGTGAATATTGGAATCAACCTATTTGGATAAATTTTCCATCTGATCACATGATCGTTTTTGAGTATGGTAAGTTTCATGAAAAATCATCAACTCTCCTTCAATTCGAATAATTGATTATGTAAATAAATTTATTTACTTTAATTTCACACTAAGGATGTTCTGAATGATCTAACACCTTTATTTAAGGTTATGCCAGTATACACTTATAGCATCTCACCTTCTGAGGGATTAAAAAATGCAACCGGACCTATTTTTTACTATTTCCTCTGAATCGGATGAGCTTATGAAAGATTTGGGAGGATTAATTCTTCTCGTTCTTGTATAAAATTCCTTTTATTTCTTTGTATCATTCTTATAAACATTATTTTCATAAAAAATTTAAAAAAATCCACATCCTTATCTTATTTGATTTTGTAATATTCTTTCATATTCGATTATTAATCATCTTATTCTTTCTTTGAGGATAATTCCACTTCCTTTTCTATTGAATATTTATCTTAATAATTATATTTTCAATTTTCATCAATTCAAAAAGTAGATTCTAAACCATATAATGATGATGATGATTCAAATGAATCCTCATAATAATTAGTTACTTTACTAACATGTTCTACCTTATCTTGATTATCATCCACTTCTTATTCCACTTAAAATTATTCGTATTCTTCTACTTCTTCATAATCTTCTTCTTATTTTCCTACCTCTTCTTCTTCATGATATTCTTCTCTAATGTCATTATAGACTTGTTTTTTATGTTATTTCTCTTGTTGACTAGATATTCTCAAGATTCCCTTTTTGGAAAAATATTATTCTTATTGATTCTCTAGATCATTTGAGATCGATCCTATAATAACAACTTCTTATTTTCCATTATCAAAAACAAAAGATAAGTTTTCAGGTTTAAAAAAAATTCTTTAAAAGGTAATCCCGATTTAGAAAAAATATGATAGCTACGGTATTTAAGAAGCATATTATTTTCCTAATCCATCTCAATTCCTTTTAAATATATTTTAAATACTTAAGCTTCTTGAATCATTTTATTTTTCTTCATTCGATTATATTCTTATAATAACTTCTCTGCACCCAAAATCCCCAAATATGTTACTTCTGAATGGTCAGTTACATACTCTGGATCCCATATATTTTTTTATCTTTATGATCAATCATCATTTCAAATACATCATCAAGATTATTTTTTGGATTATTTTTATTGGTAGGTGACAATGTCGTATACATTATTTTATTCCTCTTATCATACTCTACTTTATTTGTTAGTATTTTCTTAGATGGCATGCCATAAAATTTATCAACAACCCACTCTTTCTTAGAACCAATAATCAGTTTCATTTTTTGCATCATATCATATCTAATAAATGAGATCATTTTAGTTGATCTATATAATTTTTTCTTAACATTAAAAAATTCCACACATTTCACAACCATTTTTTTAATATTTACTAACAAAATTTTAATCATTCAAATTATTGAAATGGTTTTTTAATTATTGATTATACTAAAGATGAACATTACCTGATTAGTGTTTCTCATATTGACAAAATAATTGAGTAGTAAATCATCTGACACATTCAAATTATTAGTTTTTCCATTCCTAGGAATCAAACACCCTCACATCCTCAGATCTATGACTCTATTTCCTCAAGTAAAATGGGACACTTTTTTAAGAGTTTCAAAAAAAAGTAATATAGAATACTCATTTGTATACTTTTTAAAGAAACATTGAATGAATTGAAATGTTTGGGAGGGTAAGAAAACTTCTCCTTCTAATGGAACTATGACCAAGTTTTAAACAGTATTATAAGAAAACATTTACCTTTTACAAAACATTCTTAATTATATGTTATCATTGTAATCATCTTTCAAGAATTTAAAGGATGCATAAAATTCATAAACTACCTCTAGATAGTATAAGTTGAAATAATTTTTTCGATTTTCAATGCATTTAGACTTCCAATCATGAAAATAAATAATATAATTGAGTGTTGAGTCACAAATTTAAGGTCGTGACCTTTCATATTACCGTCCCAAGAAAAAACCCACTTAGCATAAGATTCCTTGGTTTCCATTGTTTTTGAAAATGACCATGGTAATCAAATGTAAAAGAATATTTTTTTATTGAGAGATCGTAAGGTTATAGTAACTCAATATATTAAATAATACGTAACAAAGGTGGTACAACGGGTGACCCACCATTTTATGGTCACTAAGGGAGATTGTTCAATTTACAAAAAAAACCAATGTCATAAAATCAAAAACAATTATGATATGACAATCACAATTGATTCATAGATATTTCTAAACGAATTTTGGAACAATATATGTTCTTAATAATTTTATCAGAATGAATATGATTTTGATTTAGAAAACATTAAAGAAAATTAAAAATAAATTTTTTTTAAAACTAAAACTATAACAAAAAACATTTAAACTAAAGTAATGAAATAGTAAAAAACTAAATGAATAGAATAATTCCATTTGATGATAAAATATTCATAGGTATGACTAATATGTTCATAGTGGGTTTTTAAAATAAAAAAAATTATATATTTGAAATAAAAATAATAATATGATTGTTTTTACAGAAACTGATTATGATACATTGTTAAATAGACAAAAAAATTATCAATTTTTGAGTTGGGAATTTATTTTAATTTTTTAGAGTCTGGAAAATAATTTTAGAATTATGACATAGAATATTTTATAAGTAGTGTGAGTCTGGAAAACTCATTATGATAAAAATTAGTAAGAAAAATATAAATTTTAGAAGTCAAAAAATTTAATAAAAACTAAATTTTATTGAAAAAACTAAATAAAATGTACTCCCCTTATGAAAATTAGTATATTAATGTAATGATATGGGTAAAAAACAAGTATATATGAATATTATTTTTGAATTGATCATTTCTAGATTCTATTTAATATAATAAAATATATTACAACTAATTGGTTCTATAAAAATATCATTATTTTGTTCTTTCATTTCAATTATTGTAAAATTATAACTCCTTTAATTGTGTGATTTGAAGTAAATGGTTCTTTATATCTATGTTCTCATAAAGTTTATGATGGGATGGATTTTTACTTAAAAAATGGAACATGTATTGCCAAAGTGTTTTTGAGTTTAGTATTACTCATTTTGTAGTGAGTGAGTGTGTGTTCCATCCACAATAATATCCTGCTTCTATATATTCATCTCCAGTATTGAAAAGTGATAATGATTGTCACTTAATACAAGACTATGAAAATAAATAATTTCTTAATAAATGAGAAGTTCCAAAAGTTCTACTCCTGTCAATTTTACATCACCCAAACTCATCAACCCAAAGACAATTACATCAAAAACATTTAGAGAATAATAGAAACGGATTAAATCCACAGTTCCCTTAAGATATAGAAAAAATAACTATATAGATTTTGGTTGTTATTATTTTTTGTTGGATTGAAATATTGAACATAATAATTCAGAAAATAAAAAATATGGATGACTAGATATTGAGTAATGTTAACATCCTATCATACCTCTAAAAACATTTTTACCAACTAGGTGCCCAGCCTCATCAAGATATATAGAATTAGAGGTACATATAAGAATAAAAATAGATTTTTTATTTCCCTGACCAAATTTATTAAGAATATATCTTATATGAATATTCTGATACATAAAATTTATTTCTTGTTTTTCTTAATTTGAAAAACAAGAAAATATTTTAACTCACCCAACATAATCATTTCAAAATAAACATCATATGAATATTAGAGGAATCTATAATATTCATTTTATTATAACCAAATTTATTGTCATCAACATTAATTTATAAAATTATATTATGTTTATTTTCTAAAATGATTTGGATCTGTAGATTCCTTAACACACTTTTTTTGTTAATAGAATCAAGATAATCTATCATACCATGTTCTAGGTTCATGTTTAAGTCCATATAATTATTTTTTAATTTTTTAAACATTTTCTGGACTATTTTTATATTAAAAACTAGGTGATTTTTCTAAATAGACTTCCTCCTAAACATATCCACTAAAAAATCACACTTCACATAAATTTCAAATAGTTTGACCTTTATGAATTCTACAAAGGTAAGGAGTATTAAATTAGATTGAAGTCTTGATATCATAGAATAATTTTCTTTATAATGAATTCCTCTTTATTGTTAATAACCTTATTCCCCATACCTATCATTTTTTATAACTATTAATCAATTTTCATTACATTTATAATGAAATTCACATTTTACTCCAACTATAAGAGTTTCTAGATATTGTTCTACTAAAGTATAGAATTTTTTATTTTAAAATTTCATGATCTCTTTTTATATTTCCTTAATCCAATCCTCATCTCTTAATGCCTCCTTGGGATACATAGGATCAAATTTGGATAAAAATCTATACGTTCAATTTCATTTCATAAGGAATATCTATACATAACTGGTTGATCTACATCACCAATGATAATTTCACTTGGATTCTTCCAAAGAAAAAACTAACTTATTGGGTTTTCAAAAAACTATTCTTCAATAATTGGTAGAAAATATTCTTGAGGAATTACATTAGAAAATAATTATTAGGTTAATTTATCATGGTAATCACTCTCTAACTGATGTTGACAATCATTTTTTGAAAGAATATCTCACTTTGTAGGTTGAGAGTTTTTGAAATCAATGGGATCAGTTTCGTCAAACATAACTTGTACTATTTTTTCAATAGTATAAGAATTATTATTTAAAACTATATATTCCAATGATGTAGTGGAATAACCTAAAAATATGCCTTCATCTTATATTGGTGGAAATGTATGTCAAATATCTTTAGTATTCTAAATGAATGCATGGAAACCAAATCTATTAAGTATGAAACTTTTTTCCCTCTTGTCCACAACTCATAAAAAGGTATATAATGAAATTTCGAAGTAAATACTTGATTTATTATATAAAATGAAGTAATAAATGCCTCATCCCAAAAATCATTATAAATTTAGTATTCAATCATCAATGTTCTTATTATTTCTTGAAAAATTATATTTATTATTTACACAACACCATTTTTCTATGGAGTTCTATGTGACGAACAGTTATATTCAATGTCATTCTTACTAAAAAAATTATATATTATAATTTACAAATTCTTTACCATGATCACTATGAATACTTATTGAGGATAGTTTTTTTGTTTTTTAATTTGGATAAAAATATTATAAAAGAAAAATAAACTTCATATTTTATATTAATAAAATACAACTAAGTATATTTTGTTTAATAATCATCTAAGTCAAATACATAGTGTTTACCCCAAATAAAACTTTTCATGTATGACTAAATAACTCCCTTATACCTATCTATAAAGAATCAGAAGTTGATAATTCAGTGATTTATTTTAAACATGACTTATTTTTCATACCATATAGACAAGGGTCACAAACAATTAATTTATCAATCCTATATTCTATTAGATCTTTAACATTTCATTTTTTACACAGCATAGATAAATTTATTAGGTTATAAGGAAGTAATAATAAATTAAATAACCAATATTAATCATTAATCATACCAATAATGGTATGTATTATCTATTAAGGTCTTCTATGATTATTCTTTCAAAATTCTCATACTAGTTGGTCAGAAGAATAAATTCATTCTTAGAAATATGTAATAAACATTTATCATTCATAAATTTCACAAGGTAAACTTCATTGAATAATTTAATTCTTCATACAAGTTTTTTATTAAGACCTATAGAAAATAAAACATTTCAAATAAGAGTTTTTCCATGGGTAAAAATGTTACCTATTCTTGTAATATTACCTTTATGATTATCTTTGAAGGTTACATTTCCACCATTCATATTGATTATATTCCTGAAGAAAAAATTGTTTCAATTCATATTTTTATAACATCTGCTATCCACATACAAACTTTATTGTTTGTTGGTACTGTCTTTATTTCCATAAAAAAATTTGATTTCTAGAACCCAACATTCTTGGGTATGGTATTATTAAAAAATTAAATTTGTAGTAACCACAATTTTTCAATTTTGTTTTGGAAAAATGTTATATCCTTATAAATATAAAACATCATATAGTCTAACGATTTTACTTTGTTAAAATATTTATTCTTCTTTAATTTTCACCCACTTTGGCACTTATTTTATAATGGTTTACTTTTTGTAATAAATTAATTATCACAAAAAATATTTTTTATTTGTAAAATCCATTTCAGAACTATTACCATGAGGTCTTCTTTTTTTATAAATTTTTTAAATTTTTTCATTATCATTGGTAAATATTGCTAAATGTTTCTCTAAACTAGAAATTTCATATATTAGTTTGAGAACTACTTTTTTTATCATATGTATTTTTTTAACTTCTAACTCCTTGTAAACATTTTTATCTGAAATATAAATTTTCAAAGTCCCTTGAAATTGTATCATTTTAAAAGATATTTTTATCAATATCTTTATAATGATATTATATTTCATTATAATAACTAGTTATTCTTGAGTTTTCCATAGAATGTTTAGCTTTGGAATTAACATGTTTTTTTACAAATCTTCCAATTTTTTGTCTCATGAATGTTTTCAAATATAAAAGTATCCACATAGAAAGGTAAAGTATTATCTTCAGTTTAGGAAGATTTTTTATCTGAAGATGTATAATATTTATCATTTCCACTATCTATGTAATTATAATTTAAAGATAATTTTTTATGCAATTCAGCTATTCATGCCTTTTCCATTAAAAAAGGATTTACCCTGGGCAATGTATCAAAATACCGATGTTCTTCTATCTGAAACATCCATTTTCAAGGGAGTTCTTAGATGAACCTCCACCACTATCACTAAATGTTTCAAAAGCACTCAAAAAATTTGAATGTTAAAATTATATTATTTCTCTGAATTGAATTGAAAATTTATTTCATTTCTATTTTTCCTTTTCAGATTAGGACAACCAAGTCATGTAAGTCCTAAGTTATTACATTCATAATAAGTGACTAAGAATATTCCTTGTCACCTTAATCCTCAAAAATATTCTTATATATGTATAGAAATTATTTCATTACAATTTTATTTTTAATTGTTCTTTTATGATTATCCAATTAATTCTAAAAATTTTCTAATGTACATGAATCTTACAAAACAACAACATTCATCTTCCTTGATGATTTTACAACTTCTTCAACTGATTTATCTTTTGAAGGTATAGTAGATGTTTCAGAGAAATTAACACCAATATTATTCTTATTACTATTATCAACATCTCTTTCATTTATTCCCTCTTATTTTATAAGGGTGTCAATTTAAACCTCAAGATTAAGATTAGTTAACTTTTTTGTATAATCAAAATTTGTTCTATTTTATTCCCACTCACTAGAAATTAAACTATAAAATTATTGACAAAAAATACCATTAGTAATTCATTTTTATTCAAGAGATTTAAAACTATTTATAATTTTCATAAACATTCAATTCATCTTTGATAATAACTCACCAAGAGAAAATCAATGGCTTTGTAATCAATTCTAACAATAGATCTTCTTGTTTCCCTAACTTTTAATGTAGCAAAATGTGTGACATCAAATTTACTCCATCTAAAATTTATAGCTTTAAAAGATAAAATATTTCTATAGATATTCATTATCATATAACATAAAATTTTATTTCGGACTTTTTAGTTCAATAGATATTCAAACATCGTAGGATTTTTAAAATCCGAAACTTCTTTGTTAAGTATCATAAATTTGTAGTAAGAATAAAAACTTTAGAAACTCCACCATTGATCATAAAAGTTGTCATTCTATCTCTCTAGTATTCATAGTCATTCAAATTAAAAATATCTGGTCAATTAGGATTTAAATTATCAATAGATCCAACATTCATACCTTCCATCTTAATATAATAGAAACTGTTTTCTAGAAATACATGTTAGTGTAACAATGATTATAAATGAATATTTATATCAAAATTTAGACCACATGTGGCAAGTAAGAAATGTAATAAGCTGAGTAAGAATATAATTAATAGAACCTACCACTAATACCAAGTGTAGGAGCTTATGATTATATTTGATCTTTATACATATAATATGGGTGGATTTTTCATTCAAACTCCTTTAAATCAGAAAAACCATAGTACCTGTTAATGTAAATTTATCTTAATCAGACATTGTATTATTATCAATGTAAATACCATATTCACAAATTATAAAATTTATAATAGATAATTTTTATCATAATAATAGTTATACTAGTAAAAAATAGTATTGAAAATTGATTATGTTGAGTAACTATCTATTATATACATAGTGGAATAGAATGTTTTAAGCATAAGTAATTAAATAGTTTGTAATAGTAAGAATGAATTACAATATATATCAAAAAATTACCTCTTTCAACCTTGCGAGTAAGGTAGTATGTAACCTTGACTAAAGGTATCCTTAGTTTTATACTTATAGTAAAGTCTTCTTTTCCATTCCAGGAATTCCCCAAATACATTAATTGGAATAGTATCGTCTTCTTATAACAGGAATCCATCAATTTGAAGATTTAAATCTATCTTCCTATCCATAGAGTCCCTCGATATATTTGATCAAATTCACCATATTTCTATCCTAGGAATCCCTTTATCATAATGATGATCATACATGATTAATAATAGAAATGATCTAGTGGAAACAACATGAAAATGATTCTTTATAACTATAACTCTCTATGTTTGTACAATGACTTGGAATGAGAAGTGCATGATATAAAAATTTTGAATAATTGAGTGGTGAATGAAATAAGATCCAAAATATTAAAATAACCATATATTAATATGATAATCTCCAACAATCATAATTATAAGAATATTTCAATGACCTTAGACAGCTAGCTCTAACACCTCACAATACTATTGCGTAACTAACTGTCTGACATCATGTTTTTCACTATTTCAGTGTTAAACTTATTCCTTATGATAGAACCAAGTGTATATATTGAAATTATAAAAATATTCTATTCTTATGGACCTCCTTATCAACTTTGAATATGTTAATCCTTCTGTGGAATAATACAATTTTTATAGTACCATAATTGTTCTGATGGTGATAATTTTTTTTTTCAAATGATAGAAATGACAAAATTCCAACTCTGGGTCTGATTAAATGTGAATCTATTAATCAGAAACATTATAATGTAGATTTTATTAAGTAATAATTTCTGTTTATATTCATAAAACATTATAAAATTTAATATGAATGTCAAAATATGATTCTTTTTAAAAAAACATACAAAAAACATGGTCGATAAAATGTAATTAAACCTATTTTAAGGAATTTTTTTTGATTTCCAAAAATAAATAAATGGAAATTGAAAAATTAAGTCTTCTGACACAAAAATATTTATCCTTCTTTTGGTTATAACTTTGTTGGGTTCTCATTTGGGAATTTGTTTTTTGTGAAATTGGAAAAGTTTGGAAGCCTAAGGGGATCTGTACTGGTGGAACACAGTTAGAGAAAACTATGTCTCTTGCCCCAGGAAACCATACATATTATTTGTTAGAGAATGGAGGTGATGTATGATTGGCGCATGGTTTAGACCAACCATGGACCCATTCTATTAAACCACACACCTAAAAATAGTGGTTCATTTCATGGGTGGATCATGGGTTTTCAAACCATGCACCATAAAAGAGACATTAGGAACCCATATGTAGATGAAAACTATTAAGGATCATTGTTTGGAAAAACCTTAATGTAGGATTTAATTCCTCAAAAAAATAGAAAAAAATATCATACCCATTTTTTTATTCCCTTTCACCCCGTATTTTATGAAACCTATTTCTTTATATTTTGGAGTCTCTAAGTAGGATTAATAGTCTCCTCGAACCCCTTTCTTAATGAATCAACTATTTGAAGGAAGGACCATATCCACTATGGTATTGGTTCTAGATCTTCCAAACTATTGTGATTATAATCGTTCCACTTCAATTTTGGTATTTTATTTTGGGTAACATCCATCAATGATCACGATGAATGTGGTCTCATTTTCAAATTTTGTAGCCTTGATTATAATTTTAGAAATGTAATTATGCACCTTCAATTTCTATGTTGTGAAAATTCATCTAAATTATATGAAATAATTTTTTTCCATGTGATTACGAAATTGGTCAAACACATGGTTATAAATTTTTTGAATAATTGGATTATGAAATTGATTCAATTATTAGTTTATGAAATTATTAGTAACCAAAATTCTGGAATTTTTGGTATGGATATCATAATCAACCCAAGAATTTATTTGGACAATTAAAGAATAATTTAAATGTGAAAACTATTTAATTTATTTTTATTATTTTATTCTTTATGAAATTTATAGAATATTATATACTATATATTGTTTTAGGCATCATTGGTTATGGCATCCTGATTTGTACTCAAACCCTACTCAGGATAACTAATTAGTACCCAAGTAGACTACATCTTTATAGGACATGAGAAGGGAAAGATCCATATGTTAAATGGATGAGTTGGGATGGGTTATGGATGAGGGAACTGAATATCATGTCAAGAACCATATGGTATTTTTAGTGTCTTTATTTTGGGTATTCATTTGACAGTTGAAACATATATGGAACAAAATATCTACACCTTTGTTTTTGGATATTATAACATATTTAGGGATCATCCTATGATGTCAGTATTTATTTTTATGGAATTAATATAGTTATTGTTTATTAACTTTTTTTTCAATAAGTTATTTATATACACTATTATGATACTTTTATAAATACATTATAGCATCCCCATGATATATATATTAAACCCTCATTTATATTCATCGTCCTCTGGTATATGGTGTGGCACACCTATGGTCTTATGACCAACCGACTCAGGGCACCGTCATATGGCACCCTGGTCAAGATGTTACACAGTGGGGTAAATGATTTTTCTTTTTATTTACCATTGACATAATATATTAGAATGATTGATAAGAGACTAATATGAGTTGGGACTTTTTTATGATCTCCTTCATGGGAGTAGTAAACCGACATATAGGAGAAAACCCAATTACCTAGTATAGGATTTTTGGTGTTGATGTTTGTTGTTATAGTTGAATATTATTTCACCTCAAGTAAGGAACATTTTTGTGATGTTATTAATGATTCTAGGATTTTATTTGTGTACTCATATAGAATGAGTGTTCTTTATACATGCATAATTTTAATAACTTCGGATTTATTATGACATGCGTCATTTTAGGTATGTATGGAAAAGCAGTTTCTACGATGAGTTGTTAAAATAAACTGCTTTTCTTTGTTGGATTATAATTAATAAAAATGGTTCTTAGTAACAAATGAAAAATTTTAGATGTTTCTAAATATGGAAATGTAAAATGTATAAATATATGATTAATGGAAAACATTGAAATGCGGAATTTTTACCCCAATGTTAGCCATGACTCTGGTGAGGGATGGCCGAGGGTAGTGATAGTGCCATTGTTTTGATCATGTGGTGAGGTAAGGGGCTAAATTGTTATTTATTTATGTAAATCCCACTTGTTAAAATGTGTTAATGATGTGTTATTTTTTGAAATATTTTTATTAGAATTGTATAGTAATTCCTCCTTGAAGATGATTGTTGATAGGATGATAGGTGAAAATTGTTGGATATGTGCCTTCAGTAGTAGAACCATAGTCTCGGATGGTTTTGGGGGAGCTATCCACAGAGAAGTTCAATGATAATTTTTCTAACTTTATATAGATTATGGAAAGAGTCCTGGGGAAGTTTGTGAGTAATATTTCTCACTTGACATGGGAGTTTCGGTAGTAGTGACCTCTGACATTCACCGTAGAGGGTGGGCATGAGGCATCTGAGATATGGATTGATTATATATAGAATATTATTAACCATTTAGATAATTTTCATGATAATAGAGTCAAGATATAATATTATATATTACATGTTCAAGAGAAGCATTGGAGGAAAATTTAGATTTGGGATAAACAACTAGTGAACATGGTATGGAAAGGCTTCAAGAAGATGTCCTGCAAACACTTTTACCCTAAGACACTAAGGAATGATATGTAAGGTGTGTTTATGTGGTAGACACTGTGGATTATGTTTGTGATGGAATCTTTTGATCACTTCATTGAAATGTAATTTTTTTACCAAATATGGTTGCATATGAGGATAATACATGTAATATTTCATGGGTTATATCCCATGTTGACATACTTATTATGAATAAATTTCTTGAGGTTCTAAATAATTATTTCATTTATGAGAGGAATCTGAAGGGGGATTTTAGTCAAATTTATAGATCAAAAAATGAATTATATGCATTGAGAGGGGGTGAATCAGGGTATGGATATTCTTTCCAAAATTAGTTTTACCCTACATGATCTTGACCTCTTTATTATGAGAGTCTCATTATTTTCATTTTAGTTTTTATGCTAATCTTAATCATTCATTCATTATCTGATGAAGATACACTGAAATTAAAACTAGAAATAAAGCATAGGTAGACACTGATTTTACATGGTTCACCCTCATTGGTATACATAAAAGGATCATACAACATTAATTGTTTGATATACCAAATCCACTATGTCTCGTTTCCAAAATGTTTTTTGGGATATATCACTTTAATGCCAATTATCAATAATTATGGAAGAGATTCACCCACATTTTATGGAAATGTTGGTCCCTTTATTATCACTAATAAATTAATACTCAGGTGAAGATTGATGTTGGATTGTAGTCTCACCTTCATCCAATTAATGAATACAACTTTACCATAGATTTACTGGTAAATCTCTCTATAAAGAGATTAACAATTCTCAATTACTTCCTGAAGAAATCATCTTTTATAAAGATAAAATATCCTTTTGTGAAGAAACTACATTTTTTGAATCTTACTTCATTCACAATGCTCAAATAGCCTTCATAAAATAGTTCACTTTAATGATTCTTACATATCCTTCAGGAATCCCCTCTGTTTCGGTGGTATTTTTATTTCCTTGTTGAAAATAAACACTTTCTTGATGAATATAAATTTTGGATGATATTTATAGCCTTTGTTAATCACCATCCTTTGCGAACATTTTTACACAGAAAACCTTCATGAACCACCTTCCTGAATCTGGAGAATTAGAATCATTATTACATTTCACTACTCTTATGAAGGTGGTAGAGGCATATCTATAGACATTTACACCAATTCCAAAAGCTTCTAGCCATATCATCATCATTTCTCGATGCTCCCTAATTTTTTTCATGATGCTCACTATCTCAAAAATCCCTGTGGTATCTTCCCAATCACGATTCTTTTCATAGTCATAGAGATCATCATAAACTTATTTGTGCCATCTTTAATCCAGATTCACTAAACCAATTCATTGTGAAACACTAAACATTTAAATATTTTTATAAGCCCTTCAAGGAAATCTAGATTTTTCAATTCTATCCATCTTCCAAATTTTCAACCCCAAAATTTTGGAAACAATGGGAAACAGTGTCACCTTTTGTATGAAATTTTTGGTACCAATTCTTAGGCATCCATTCCTTTTTAATTGATCTTCATAAACATACCAGTCAACAATAACTCTATAAATCCTAAAAATTCCTTGGAATCCCACTTTTCAACAAACATAATTAACCCAAACATTCTTCAATATTACATCAAGGTATTTTTGACCATCAATCTCCCCCTTTGGGTTTACTGACAACTCCTTGCAATTTGATACAAAATTAAAACCTATTCAATATTCTAATATCATTAACCTCTTATTGTAATGATAGTTATCAAATATTTACTCAACACACACTATAAGGCCGGATGATCAATGTTTGGAATGATAATCAAGAGTATCATGAAAACATCGTCAATTAATTACTTTATTCAAAAAACACTCCACTTATTTTATCATAATTTCCATCCTTCATGATATATAACATTTGATTAATCTTCTTTAACATCGTCAGATTTAGAACTCCCACTAAATCATTGATCCCCCTGTCACTAATCTCTCTATAATATTCTCCCCTATCTTTATTATGACATTTCTCCCCTCTTTAAATCCACAATTTTTCCACATTATCAATGAAACCGAATGTGTCATAATTAGGTTATATAATAGGGTAACAAACACATATCATCACATTAGGGAAATATATACCATAACTTAGGGGGATAGGATCCCATACCCACAATTTTTCAAGTGTGGGGAGTAGACTAATCTCTTAGAGAAAGTCAATTTCATTCAAATGATTATCTAGGTAAGACCTTTCTCAGAATGTATATAACCTATAGTTCATTAGGAACATACTCCAACTGAACAATCCCACAATCCAACTTCTCCTTGATAATTAATATGTGATTTAAATGTTATTTTTAATTGAGTTATGGGAATGATGTTTTCTATGATTTATAGCACTTGAATTATCTCAATGGATTCTAATTGGAGACTTCCCCTCAAGTCCAATATCATCAAGATGCTACTTCATCCACTATAAATTTATAAACACTTTAGTAGCTGCAATATATTCACCTTCTATGGTGCATAATGAAATAAACTATTTTTTATTTATAAACCATGAAATAAAAAACTTAATAAGTTAGAATGCACTAATTAATGTTTAATTTCATTCATCTACCGAAGTGGATCAATCAGCATCTATTTATCCCATTAACTCTTACTAAGATTGGACATTTTACAGAAAATCAGAATCCATCATTCCCTTCCCAACCCTCATATTCTTTTGAGTATGATTAAGTTTTTTTCCATGGTATCAAATTGATATTGTGCTTATTAGAATGTTGAGAAATAATATTAGGCATTTTACCTATCTTATAAAATAGACTGCCAATGATATTCCTATATTCTAAGATATTAATTATATTTTCTATATTTCATTCATCATCCCATGAAATTTTTATACAAATATACATTGCTGTAATAATATCATCGAAATAATCCATACCATGTCTTCAAAAAACCTCCTTGGAATATTTATATTGAGAGATGAATGTGTCAATATTTCCTTGTGTCACCTATAGACTAAGTAAAAAACATCAGTTAACTAATCATTGACTTTTCAAATAAACATTTCATGAATTTCATGAAACTCTTTCATTACACTTCATCTGATCCAGATAATATTATATGTCATCTACATATAATTGCACTAATATCCTTTGATTATTTTAAATATTGACATAGAAATAATAATCAACTCCACCACACTAAAAACAAATCTTCTTCAAAAATTAATCTCTAATTGAATAAAATGCTCTTGGTGATTTCATTAACCCATATAGTGCTTTATTTTTATAATAAACACTATTATAATTTTCATGAATAAGAAAACCGTATGGACTATAAATACAAACTAATTCTTCTAGAAACCCATTCAGAAATTATGACTTTACATATATTTGGTAAACATTGAACCTTCTTTTCACTATTATGTCCAATAATAATCTGATTGTCTCTATCCTCGCAACAAGAACAAATTATTTAATCAATATCAATACCCTCTGTTTTGAAATACATTTTTCACAACAAAAGATATAGGTTTATAATCCTTATTCCATATTCATTGATCTTATTTAGAATTACTCATTTGGTCTCAATGAAATTATTATTTATTGGTATAGAAAGAATATCCTTCGTTTAATTCTTCTTAATTTGGTTATTCTCATCATTTATATCCTGAACTCCATATGCTTCCTCAAAACATTTAGTCTCTACCAATGATTAAAATATTTCATGATATAGAGTCATCTTCTTTCTTTTTTATATGGGTGTTACCCAATCACTGATGATTTTATGTCTACATATCCATTATAAATATTCTTCTTTTGTACTTATATATATTTAATATCATCCATTTTAATCATTTTTATTTTTTTTGTGAATCATCACTTTCCACTTATACTCCACCTGAGGTGATTCCTTTAGAATCACTATATTCCAGGAGTCAAGATAAGGATAAATTACTCTCCATCTTTGTTCCTATGCTTTTTCATAGCTCATGGGGCACTATAGGTTGAAATCTAGAGACCACCAAGCAATTTAAAGTATATAAAATTCCCCACTTATTCCATGTATCAACATTGAATTGAAACATTGATTTATTTAGTACTTTTTTATATCGTATTCAAATTCTTATTTTATAACTCCCAATATATTTAATATTTTTTCTAATAAAATTACCACATGGAACTAAGTCATTGACTGATCCTCTAGGCCTACTATGTAAGAACTATTTGTAGGATACAAGATTATAAGATAATAAATTACATTTTTTTCCATTTAAGTAACTTAATTACACATATTCTAATAGCATGAATATTTTTTAATTCTTCTGAGGATAGTATTTTTATATGAGGTTATGTCCTCTACTATTCTAATCACCTTATCTCACTGAAAAAATTACTTTTCCTCCAATCAGTCTTCTCTCAGTTAAAAAATATCACATTGAATGGAGGCATGATACCAATGATAGAATATTTAATGAACATGGAACTTCAAGATAATTCAATTAGTTATGACATTTCTTCAGTTTCACATTAGGCTCTTCAATATATAATCTCCTTTTTTGATAGCACACTAACATTGAAAATAGATTCGGAAAATATAGTTGATGTGTAAAAAATTTGTTGGATCAGACTCCATATGTGAATTTTATGATTTTATATTCTTCCTCTTGCATGAATCTCACTCAACTAATACTATTGTTTCCAATCTACACATACACCTCATGGATCATATCTCTCGCATTGTCCTACACAACATCTTGTAGATATAAGAAAAAATTAACAAATTGTTAGAGGGGTACCTTTAGGATCCTCAAGAAGAGGATTTTGGTCGATCTTCTAGGATCAACACATTTATATATTCTTGAAAAGAACTATACCATATTTGTTCCTGTTCTAACTTTCTACCCAACTTTAACTCTTTTTCCATAAAACTAATCATTCAATACCCATATAGGGAGTCTTCTTTGGATATTTCATTTTCTCGTCCTGTCATTTTTCAAAATTTGGGGTTTAAACCCATTATTATAAATTTCCTTCTTCAATGATACACCAATTTTCCATTTTCAGGAATCATTCCACTTTTCATTTTATCCTTCTCCTTCCTCTATTGGTAGGATCTTCTTCATTCCATTACATATCAACATGGGGAATGAAATGTGAATTTTTTTGGGAATTCTTTATTAATTTTTATCTTATCAATTATTTATGGTACCAAACTATTTCATTCTTGTGGTGGGTCCTCCATTGGATGTACATTATTTTTACTCACAACATGAGTTTCTACACACTTTTTATTCTTAGTTCCTTTACATTCTATCAAATAGATCTATTGTGAGTGTAATATAGGTGGTTCTTGATACACCTTTAGTTGGGTCCCTTTTGTTTCCATCGAGACATTAAACATATTTTTTAACTTACCACTTTTTCATCTACTATAGGATTTCTATTTATACACCACGATAGTTAATGACCTCTATTTGAGTTCAATTTCTTTCCCACCTTTCTTCCTTATACAATAACATTCCAAAATTAACTTCGTTAGAACATATAAAAATTTCACATTAAAAAAATACCTTGTGTCATCATTTCTTGAATAATATGTTGATGTATTAGTGGTTCTTCCTCTTCTTACATTGATTGCTTTGGATTTTTGATATAATCTCAAGGTGTGTCCATGTATTCAACAATAATAGAATTCGATGTGTAATGCCCGACCCCATTTACCCAGAGTTGGTGCAATATTTTAATACATTGGCATGATCACAAGAAAGATCAAGTCCCAAAGGACCGATTAGTTTATCAGTCTTGAAAATTAGATTACATACATGAATGTTACATTGCACTTTAATACATACAAAACAACATAAATAAACTTTATGAATGCCATTATTCCTTTATCATAACCCTACATATCAATCACAATACACTTCTTAGAATCCTGGGAAAAATAAAACATAGAAAGGGGTGAGCTCAAATGCTCAGTAAGGGTATGAAATACAGTGGAAACATTCATAAATAAGCATAAACATTTAAGGCAATGTATAAATAAAACAAAATCCTTTTAAACATGAAATTTATCATAATATGGAAAAAATAAAATGAAATAATTCCACATACTTATTCACATTGATATTCTACTAGTCGAATAATCACATGGAATATCAATAACCACTTTCATAATGATGGAATGCATAATACCAGACTATCATAACCACATATCCAAAGCCTCATTCCAAGACTACAAATATGATTTTTTCAAGGCCTTGTTCCAAGACACAAGTTTGTCTCATGAGACCTACCGATGCATCGAGGAGCCATAGCGGGCTCCACCCATCACATATTAAGTCCAATGCATTTCCATATGAAAAGGTTTAAACATAACATAAACATTCATATTAAAACTAGCAGACGAAATTTCAATACTTTCTTCATAAACCATGAATGGTATAAAAATAACACATCCACAGTCAAACATATCACAAAACCTTCAATAGAGGTTTTTTATAATAAATCAACCTCAAATGAGCTTAAAATCCATCAAATGATGAGTAAATATTTTTGAGAGAAATATCCTTTTTGTAATATCATTTAAAAGTCACACATTTATAATGGAAGTAATTTTAAAAGATATTTTTGAATCAAAGTGTTCCATACCTCTTTGAAACTTTTGAATAGAATTATCATTTCAAAACATTCATGTCCATATAAATAAATCCTTAAAAACATTTTGAAAACATGGACATTAATTGAAAAGATTTAGAAAGGTAAATCATTAAAATATTTGAAATTTTAATCTTCATGAAGAGTACCTTTCAAAATTCTTAAAATCTTCATTTTAAAATAATTTTTATGAAAAATGTACATGGATGATAAAAATGTCCCAGTAAATACATACACATAAACAATCTCAGATAATGATGAGATTAAGAAATAAACCCTTACCAATTTGGTAACTTACGAAACATAAAACACAATAAAGAGGTATCATACAATGAATATGTAAATACACATAAATTAAAGTATATTACACAAATAATAAAATTATGGGCAGTACATACACCACACAAAAGATAATATTGGCAATATGGCATGAATCTCACGGGAATAAGGAGTGAGATGAAAACACCTTACCTTGCACTTTCCTTTAGTTGAGGGTACATTTAACCTCCTGTACGAAGATAGTAGTATGTTATTAAATTATAAAAGAACCATGTTAATATTTATGATATCATACATGATTCATTTATTACTTTTTATTACCCATTTAATAATAATTTCCATGTTAAATTAACATTTCGGGTAATAATCGCTTTCTTTATAGTACGTGTTTTAACTTGTTACTCTTGGTTGTATCACTTAGATCATGATTTAAATACTTACAGAATATAAAACATGATAAATATATCATATATATTAAATATATAAATATGTATAATCGACATATATATGAAATGGAAAACACCATTTATGGAGACTGTAGTTTGTACGTACGCATAAACGTTGTTTCTGTTTTCATATAGTATTGAACGGAAGTAAGTGAATAAGTTATATGTAAGTAAATAAATCTTTATATATGTAAATATATATATATATATCTCTATTAGAATTATTATTTCAAATATTAAATACATATTAGTAATATATATTTTTATAATCATTGAGGAATGGTGAACTTGGAAATGAATCTCATCGCATCTTGGAGATGGTAGTCCGTACGTACGCACGAGCGACAATATCATTCGTTTGATATTAAAATAATATATAATTGGATGGTATATCATATATAAAGAATAATTATAATGTTATATTTATTATTTACATGAGTTAAAAATCATTATTATACCGATCCATATAATAATATATTGAATAACAATTACACCACGACGTGGAGAAGGTAAGTCGTACGTACGCACGTATGGTGACATGTCATTCAAAGGAAGGATAGAGTACTGAAATATGGTTATAACATTTTTATAATAACATCAATGTATATATAATATACTGGATTTATTATTTTAGAATGGTAATAACAAAGAAAGAAAAAGTGGAAGAAGAAAGGAACTTGAAAAGGGGTGGTGAAATCATTACATCTTCTCCAGGTTCTTCCTTTTTATTTGATCAAAAGGTATACTTAGGTTGGCTTTTTGACTTAAGTAAGGCCTCTAGGAAGAATTTAGGGATGTTCAAAGAGTATTTAGGAAGGGGTTGGCCGAACCAAAAGGCTTTTAATGTGTGAATTAGGGAGAAGGGGAAGTGTCCTTTTGTAAGAGGGGTGAGGGCACCTTTAGAAAAGCTAGAAATATTATTTTATAATAAATTCATATTCGGTTTATAATGGCTCCAATGTGGATTATTTAATGGTTAAGGTGGGTATGGGTCTAAAACCACTCAACCAATATATTTTAGATAGGTTTGGGTCATTATATTAACCTTATCTTTTAGTTTTAACTCTTAGTTAATTAGTTTGATACTTATTATGTCACTTTGTATTTTTATCTTATATCGGTAATAAACAAAATATATACATCCAAGCTACCCCCAAGTGTTCCATTAATGATACAACTATAATTATACAAATCTCTTGGCTGACCCTTAGATTTTTAGGAATTTAATATCAATTAATAATATAATATTTGTTTCAAAAACCCTTTTATGTCAATTTTGACACTATTCAATAGTTGATTTTTGTAAAACTTATAACAGAATGATTACTTCTATAAAATGTAATTAAATCATTCATAAAATGTCATATTAACCAATAAAATTAGTGTAATTCATAAAAAGTATCAAATTATATTTATTTGGGTATTTATAATATCAATTATTTTAGTTGTTCACTATTATAGTAATTACTGCCTCATCATTGTGTCATAAATAAATTAAATTATATAATGTCTAAAAATTATAAATAAAATATAATTATGTAGGAACTTTTTTTATATTTCTAATTAATATTTATAGTAGAATATCCAACATATATAAGCCTATGTAAAAATTGTTTTTCTAAAAGATATATACTTATGTCATTTTTTTATTTATTTTAACTTAATTAATATAAAGTGTCATTATCACTTACAAGTGGCTCCATGGGGTCCAAAAATAGACCCCAAAGATGCCCGTGGTCGGGAATGTATCCACCAATAAGGTTAGGACACTTTTTAGGGTAATTTAGTATTATTATAATATTATTTTTTAACCCTTATTTACCGGATTTACCCTTTAACCATGGTAAATAAAATATTTACCGAAGTAATTATTCAAAATGTCTAAAAATTAAAGTTAACTATTTACAAAAATTGGAAATCCTAATTCCATATGTGGAATCTATTTTTCCAAATTAAAAACATATAAGTGGAAGAAATTAATTTAAAATTAATTCCCACTGTCAAAACAAAAAGCATATTTTTAAGATATAATAACTACCAAAAGATTGATTCATGTTTATGTCCGGTTTAATTGTGAAATTATGTCCAATGACCAAAATTGTATTAAATGGTAAAAATTTATTCTAAATATACTTTAAAACCACTAAAATTAATAATTTATCACTACTAATTATTTTGATTAAAAAAGTTGTTTTTAATTAAAATTTAGTAATTTTCAGTATTCATCAAAATATAAAAGTTATCCGAAACGTACCAAAATTTCACCCTAGGATAAATTCGATATTATGATTCCAAAAATGACATCGATTTTGACAGATAAAATTTATAAAATTTTAAAAAGTAGGTATTTCTATTCATTACGGCTTGTTTGATTGGTTGTAGTGTGTGTTAGAACTTGAAGTTGCGTACAACACACGCTACTGTATTATTCAAGGAGAAGCGTACCATGGAAGCTTGGGGTGTTACATTGTAAATATTTTTTATGTCCCCATTATAAAGAATAAATTTATTTAGTCAAATTGAATATATAAAAGTTTAAAATATTGGATTTAAAAAGGGTTCACTATTAAAGTTGGTAAAAGTGCATTTTTGAAAAATATTTCTTTTATCTGAAAAAAAAGGAATTTGTTCTTAAATTGTGTCTGAGAAACTCATAATATGGATTCTAAAATTATAAGGATTATATAAGGTTCAAAATTTAATTAATACTATTCATAACCTCTTTTGAACGGCTTGTTTGGTAAGTCATGGTGCGCTTGGACTCTGTGTTACGTGTAGTGTAAGTTATTGAATTGTTTTGAAGAAGTACATACTATGAAATCATGGGTTGTTACATTTTTCCCTCCTTTGATAAATTTCTTCCTCGCAATTTGATATTATTCTTCAAAAATAATGGTTGAAAATAGAAAATATCTTTTTGGGAAAACCCACAACGGAAATTTGGTTAATAAAATTTAGTCTTAATAAGAGGAAAAGAGAAATGAAAGGGTCACCACCAAATAATGATCTCGATTAGGAGAACATTGGTTGAAATTAGAGACATATAATTGGAGGAAAAACTCAAATATTTATAGGTGGTGATTGAGGTCATCAATCTTAAACAAGTTTAAAATTGAGGTCCTTAAATTCAGTAATCTATGAGGATTTAAAATGCCATCGGGTCAACAAAACATAAGGTATTACGATAACACATTTTTGGTTTTAAGATCCCTTCCATAAAGTATAAGAATTAATTTCTTCATAGAATAAGAAGAGAACAAAAATATATACTTGAAAATTAGAGTTTCATCTTTTAACTAATTTCTACCACAAACTCATATTTCACTCTAAAAGATAATAGAACATAAAATGAATTCTATTTATCCTATTTGTTTGGTGTTAAAAAAATTAATTTATAATTCATCTACTAGACCTTCTTAAAATAAACTATATTATTTAATCCAGGACATCTCATGGGACAGTTGTAGGTGATACACCCTTATCGCCCTTCGGTTGCAGGATCAAGTCTCGCGGCCTTGCCGGTCGCGACGGGATGCCGCCCGACCTCCGGGTTGTCATTTTATGGCAATCCAAAATTAATCTCAAACTAGAATTATCCAAAATAATTCTGCCCAAACTCACAGTCCAACATTTATAAGGAAGGTAAACATAATGTAGATCCTTTTTACCCCGTAATAGCATATGAATACCTTCATCATGTATTCTTTTAAAACACTGAAACATCATGAATTAACATAATCTTTATTGATTACATTCATGCTACCTTATTCCATATAGAATGCTGGATATACTTCATCCATCCAAAAATGTTGCAAACTCCAACAACTGTGGAATATAAACATATTTAATCGGTTTCAAGGCAGTCAATAATATCCAATATAATTTACCCAAATCAACTATATCTTATTCCAAAATAAGTACCTCAATATTAGGACCATTTTAAGGTTTATCTTTCCTTCAACCATGTAATTTACAAAAAGTCTAACTTACTGTAGAGTCACTTTTCATAGTACCATAAAATCTCAAATCCTCAATGAAATATTACTGTAGTACAATCCTTATATACTCCCTAATTATTATAACAAGTACATTTCTGATACAACACTCAAATGGCATAATCAACATAAGAACTCTATTCATTCCTCTTCATTTGTGGTAGTATCATAACTTGATTGTTATCCAATATCATAATTTTTGGCATAGTCTGATGATAGGTTCGCGTAGTGTCCAAACTCCATGAAAATGAAGCATTGTACATTTGAAACCATTTTATTAACCTTGCAGTCACGTACTTTGTGCCCTTTTCCTCCACGCTTATAAAAAACTCTCATTCCTTTTAGGCAAGTTCCAGTGTGTTTCTTCCCACAGTTATCACAAATGGGAAAATTCTTCTTTTCCCTCTTCCATTTATACATCATTCTCTCTTCCATCATTTTCTTCCCTTTCTTACCTTTAAATCCATAGGACTCAAAGAATTATTTACTCATCTTATCAACACATGATGCTATTTATTCATATGATGATAATATGTGGGAAACTATTTCCCTTATAAATTCTGGATTAGGACCACGAATGATATGATCCTTCTTACACTTTGGATCATACGTATTACAGGATTTCATATTCCTTCTACTGGGCGCCATTTCTATACAATAGCATAAACTAGTTCAGTTTTTGAATTTCAATGAATAATTACAAAACATGTAAAATACCAAAAACAAATTGAACAGTTTATAGATATAATCCATAATAATAAAAATGTTTTATTTGAGTAAGTATATACTCAAAATCCCTTCATAATGGTTTGTAATGAAAATGAGAATTATCCTAAGCATATCCCCCAGGAGTGTCGTAACCAAAAGTGCAGCAAGGCCTGTTGTCGTGCACCAGTTCCCGTTCGAGTCTAGCTCAAATAGGTGTTTTCGAGTTTTACCCCTAGGTACATCAGTTCCAGAGCCTCCTATACATGATCATATCCAGACAGGGATTTATTGCTCAGAAAACGCACAAAATATCTACAATACCAAAATTCTCGGAAGTTCTTCTATACTAATCCTCAAATTCCATCTTAAGTCTATGTGCTCTAATCATATTTTATCTATATCTAGCTTCTAAGGTTTGTACTAAACCTCCATCTGATACCAACTGTAACGCCCCAACCCCAGTTACCCAGAGTCGGTGCATTATTTTAATACATTGGCATGATTACAAGAAAGATCAAGTCCTGAAAGACCGATTAGTTTAGCAGTCTTGGAAATTAGATTACATACATGCATGTTACATTGTACTTTAAGAAATAAAAAACAACACAAATAATCTTTATTAATGCCATTATTCCTTTAGATTAACCCTGCATATCAACCACAATACAAATCATGGAATCTTGGGAAAAATAAAACATAGAAATGGGTGAGCTCAAATGCTTAGTAAGGGTAATAAATACAGTGGAAACTTTCATAAATAAGCATAAACATTTAAGGAAATGTATAACTAAAAAAAAGCCTTTTAATCTTAAGCTTTAGAATAATATGGTAAAGATAAAATGAAATAATTCCATTTACTTATTCATAAGGATATTATACTAGTCGAATAATCACATGCAATATCAATAACCACTTTCATAACGATGGAATGAATAATTCCAGACTATCATAACCACATAGCCAAGGCCTCGTGCCAAGACTACAAATAAGATTTTTTCAAGGCCATGTGCCAAGACATTAGATTTTCTCTTGAGACCTACCGATGCATCGAGGAGCTATAGCAGGTTCCACCCGTCACATATTAAGTCCAATGCATTCCCATATGAAAAGGTTTAAACATAACAAAAACATTCGTATTAAAACTAGCATACGAAATGTCAATACTTTCTCCATAAACCATGAATGGTATAAAAATAACACATCCACAGTCAAACATATCACAAAACCTTCAATAGAAGTTTTTTATAATAAATCAACTTCAAATGAGCTTAAAATACATCAAATGATGAGTAAAATATTTTGAGAGAAATATCTTTTTTTTAAATAATTTAAAAGTCATACATTTATAAAGGAAGTAATTTTAAAAGATATTTTTGAATCAAAGTGTCCCATAACACTTTGAAACTTTTGAAAATAATTATCATTTCAAAACATTCATGTCCATATAAATAAATCCTTAAAAACATTTTGAAAACATGGACATTAATTGAAAATATTTAGAAATATAAATCAATAAAACATTTGAAATTGTTATCTTGATAAAGAGTACCATTCAAAATCCTTAAAATCTTAATTTAGAAATCATTTTTATGAAAAATGGACATGGATGATAAAAATGTCCCAGTAAATACTTACACATAAACAATCTCTGATAATGATGAGATTGAAGAATAAACCCTTGCCAATTTGGTAACATATGAAACATACAAACCATGAAAGAGGTATCATACAATGAATATGTAAATACACATAAATTAAAGTGTATTACACAAAGAATACAATTATGGGCAGTAAATACAGTGCACAAAAGGTAATAGTGGCAATATGGCATGAATCTCACAGGAACAAGGAGTGAGATGAAAACCCCTTACCTTGCACTTTCCTTTAGTCAAGGGTATGTTTAACCTTCTGTAGGAAGATCGTAGTGTGTTATTAAATTATACCAGAACCATATTAATATTTATGATATCATACATGATTCATTTATGAATTTATATTACCCATTTAATAATAATTTCCATGTTAAATTAACATTTTGGGTAATAATCGCTTTCTTTATCGTACGTGTTTTAACTTGTTACTCTTGGTTGTATCACATAGATCATGATTTAAATACTTCCAGAATATAAAACATGATAAATATATCATATATATTTAGAATATAAATATATACAATCGATATATACATGAAATGGAAAACACCGTTTATGGAGACGGTAGGCTGTACGTACGCATAAACATTGTTTCTGTTTTCATATAGTATTGAACGGAAGTAAGTGTATAAGATATACGTAAGTACATAAATCCTTATATATATAAATATATATATCTCCATTAGAATTATTATTTCATATATTAAATACTTATTAGTTATATATATTTTTATAATCGTTGATGAATGGTGAACTTGGAAATGAATCTCATCGCATCGTGGAGACGGTAGTCCGTACCTATGCACGAGCGACAATATCATTATTTTGATAATAAAATAATATATAATTGGATTTTATTACATATATAAATTATCATTATCATGTTTTATTTATTATTTACATGACTTAAAAATCATTATTATACCCATTCGAATAATAATATATTGAATAACAATTACACCGCGACGTGGAGACGGTAAGTTGTACGTACGCACGTATGGTGACATGTCATTCAAAGGATGGATAGAATACTGAAATATGGTTGTATCATGTTTATAATAACATTAAAGTATATATAATATACTGGAGTTATTATTTTAGAATGGTAATAACAAATAAAGAAGAAGTGGAAGAAGAAAGGAACTTGAAAAAGGGTGGTGAAATCATTACATCTTCTTTGGGTTTTTCCTTTTGATATGATCAAACGGCTCCTTAGGTTGGCTTTCTGACTAAATTAAGGCCTCTAGGATGAATTGAGGGAAGTTGGGAGAGTATATTTCCAGGGGTTGGCTGACCCAAAAGGCTTTGAATTTGTGATTTAGTGACAAGGGAGAGTGTCCTTTTATAAGAGGGGTGAGGGGAACCTTTGGAAAAACTAGAAATATTATTTTATAATAAATTCATATTCGGTTTATAATGGCTCTAAAGTGGCTTATTTAAAGGTTTTGGTGGGGATGGGTCTAAATCCACTCAACCAATATAATTTAGACAGGTTTGGCTAATTATATGAACCTTATTTTTTAGTTTTAACTTTTAGTTAATTAGTTTGATATTTACCATGTCACTTTGTGTTTTTATATTATATAGTTCATAAACTTACAATATATATCAAAGAGACCCCCCAAGTGGTCCATTAATGATACAACTATCATGATAAAAGTCTCTTGGATTATCCTTATATTTTTAGGAATTTAATATCAATTAATAATATAATATTTGTTTTAAAAACACTTTTATGTCAATTTTGACACTATTCAATAGTTGATTTTTGTAAAAATTATAACAGAATGATTATTTATAAAACAGTTAATTAAATCATTCCTAACATGTCATTTTAACCTAGAAAATTAGTTTAATTCATAAAAATGATCAAATTATATTTATTTGGGTATTTATAATATCAATTATTTTAATTATTCACTATTATAGTAATTACTGCATCATCATTGTGTCATAAATAAATTGAATTATATAATGTCTAAAAATTATAAATAAAATATAATTATGTAGGAAATATTTTTATATTTATAATGAATATTTATAGTCTAAAATCCAACATATATAACACTATGTAAAAATTATTTTATAAAAGATATATGCTTATGTCATTTTTGTATTTATTTTAACTTAATTAATATAAAGTGTCATTATCACTTACAACTATTTCCATGGGGTCCAAAATTCGACCCAAAGATGCCCATGGTCGGACATGTATCCTCCAATAAGGTTAGGACACGTTTTTGGGTAATTTATTATTGTTATTATATTATTTGTTAACCCTTATTTACCGGATTTACCCTTTAACCATGGTAAATAAAATATTTACCGAAGTAATTATTCAAAATGTCTAAAAATAAAAGTTACCTATTTACAAAATTTGGACATCCTAATTCCAAATATGGAATCAATTTTTCCAAATTCAAAACACAGAAGTGGCAGAAAATAATTTAAAATTAATTCCCGCTGTCAAAACAAAAAGCGTGTTTTTAAGATATAATAACTATCAAAACATTGATACTTGTTTATGTTCGGTTTAATTGTGAAATTATGTCCAATGACCAACATTGTATTAAATGGTAAAAATATATTCTAAATATACTTTAAAACCACTCAAATTCAAAATTTATCACTACTAATTATTTTGATTAAAAAGTAGTTTTTAATTAAAATGTAGTAATTTTAACTATTCATCAAAATATAAAAGTTATCCGAAAAGTACCAAAACTTCACCCTAGGCGAAATTTAATATTCCGAATGCAAAAATGAAGTCCATTTTGCCAGATAAAATTTATAAAATTTTAAAAAGTAGTTATTACTATTCATTATAGCTAGTTTGATTGGTTGTAGTGTGTGTTAGAACTCGAAGTTGCGTACAACACACACTACTGTATTATTCAAAGAGAAGCGTACCGTGGAAGTTTGAGGTGTTACATTGTAAATTTATTTATGTCCCCATTCTAAAAAATAAATTTTTTTTAGTCAAATTGAATATATAAAAGTTTAAAATATTGGATTTCAAAAGGGATCACTATTAAAGTTAGTAAAAGTGAATTTTTGAAAAATACTTCTTTTATCTAAAAAAAAGGAATTTCTTCTTATATAATGTCTAAGAAACTCATAATATGGATTCTAAAATTATAAGGATTATATAAGGTTCAAAATTTAGTTAATACTATTCATAACCTCTTTTGAACGGCTTGTTTGGTAAGTTATGGTGCGCTTGGACTCAGTGTTACGAGTAGTGAAAGTTATTGAATTGTTTTGAAGAAGTACATACTATGAAATCTTGGGGTGTTACATTCTTCCCTGCTTCAATAAATTGCGTTCTCTCAATTTGATAGTCTTCTTCAAAAATAAAGGTTGAAAATAGAAAATATATTTGTGGGAAAACCTATATCGGATATTTGGATAATAAAATTTAGTTTTAATATGAGGAAAAGAGAAATGAAAGGGTCACCAACAAATAATGATCATGATTTGGAGAACATTTTTGGAAATTAGATACATATAATTGGAAGAAAAATGAAAATATTTATAGGTGTTGATTGAGGTCATGAATCTTAAACAAGTTTAAAATTGAGGTCCTTAAATTCAGTAATCTATGAGGATTTAAAATGCCATCGGTTCAAAAAAACATAAGGTATTAGGATAACACATTTTTTGGTTTTAAGATCCCTTCAATAAAGTATAAGAATTAATTTCTTCATAGAATTAGAGGAGAAGAAAAATATGTACTTGAAAAGTAGAGTTTCATCTTTTAACTAATTTCTACTACAAACTCATATTTCACTCTAAAAGATAATAGAACTTAAAAAAAATTCTATTTATGCTATTCGTTTGGGGTTTAAAAAATGAATTTATAATTCATCTACTAGACCGTCTTAAAATAAACTACATTATTTAATCCAGGACATCTCATGGGCGAGTTGTAGGTGATACAACCTTGTCACCCTATGGTTGCGGGATCAAGACTCGTGACCTTGCCGGTCGCGATGGGTTGCTGCCTGACCTCCCCGTTGTCCTTTTATGGCAATCAAAAATTAATCTCAAACTAGAATTATCCAAAATACTTATGTCCAAACTCACAGTCCAAAATTTATAAGGAAGGTAAACATAATGTAGATCCTTTTTACCCCGTAATAGCATATGAATACCATCATCATGTATCTTTTAAAACACTGAAACATCTTAAATTACCATAATCCTTATTGATTGCATTCATTCTCCCTCATTCCATATAGAATGTCGTATATACTTCATCCATCCAAAAATGTTGTAAACTCCAATAAATATGGAATATACAAATCTTTAATCGGTTTCAAGGCAGTCAAGAATATCCAATATAATTTATCCAAATCAACCATATCTTATTCCAAAATAAGTACCTCAATATTAGGACCATTTTAAGGTTTATCTTTCCTTCAACCATGTAATTTCCAAAAAGTTTAACTTGCTGTAGAGTCAATTTTCTTAGTAACATAATATCTCAAATCCTCAATGAAATAGTACTGCAGTACAATCATTATATACTCCAAAATTATTAAAACAAGTACATTACTGATACAACACTCAAATGACATAATCATCATAAGAAATCTAATCATTCCTCTTCATATGTGGTAGTATCATAACTTGATTGTTATCCAATAGCATCATTTGCAGCATAGTCTGATGGAAGGTTCGCGTAGTGTCCAAACTCCTTGCAAATGAAGAATTGTACATTTGAAACCATTTTATTACCCTTGCAGTCAAGTACTTTGTGCCCTTTTCCTCCACACTTAAAACAAACTGCCATTCCTTTCAGGAATTTTCCAGGGTGTTTCTTCCCACAGTTATCACATATGGGAAAGTTCTTCTTTTCCCTCTTCCATTTATCCATCTTTCTCTCTTCCATCCTTTTCTTCTGTTGCTTCCCTTCAAAGCCATAGGACTCTGAGAATTCATTACTCATCTTATCAACACATGATACTATTTCTTCATATAATGATAATACATGGGAAACTATTTCCCTTCTAAATTATGGCTTAGGACCACGAAAGATATAACACTTCTTACTCTTTGGATCATACGTATTACAGGAGTTCACATTCCTTCTACAGGGCGCCATTTCTATACAATAGGATAAACTAGTTCAATTTATGAATTTCAATGAATAATTACCAAACTTGTAAAATACCTAACACAAATTGAACAGTTTAGAGATATAATACATAATCATAGAAATGTTTTCTTTGAGTATGTATATACTCATAATCCCTTCATAATTGTTTGTAATTAAAATGATAATTATCCTAAGAATATC
The DNA here is from genome assembly GCA_963277665.1 of Viscum album. Classification (NCBI taxonomy): domain Eukaryota; kingdom Viridiplantae; phylum Streptophyta; class Magnoliopsida; order Santalales; family Viscaceae; genus Viscum; species Viscum album. Next base: position 135,385,630 of record OY728161.1, on the reverse strand, counting down.
CCCTAGGAGTGTCGTAACCAAGAGTGCAGCAATGCACGTTTTCGTGCACCAGTTCCCGTTCGAGTCTAGCTCAAAGCAGTGTTTTCGGGTTTTACCCCTAGGTACATCTAGGCCAGAGGCGCCTCTACATGATCATATCCAGACAGGGATGTATTGCTCGGAAAACTCACAAAATCTCTACAATACCAGAATTCTAGGAAGTTCTTCTATATTAATCTTCAATTTCCATCATAGATCTATGTGATCTAATCAGAGATTATCTATATCTGGCTTCCAAGAATTGTACTAAACCTTTCTATGATACCAACTGTAACACCCCGACCCTAGTTAACCAGAGTCTGTGCATTATTTTAACACATTGTTATGATCATAAGAAAGATCAAGTCATGAAGGACCCATTAGTTTAACAGTCTTGGAAATTAGATTACATACATGAATGTTACATTTCACATTAAGACATAGAAAACAACATAAATAATCTTTATTAACACCATTATTCTTTTATCTAACCCTGCATATCAATCACAATACACTTCTTGGAATCCTGGGAAAATTAAAACATAGAAAGGGGTGAGCTCAAATTCTCAGTAAGGGTAAGCAATACAACAGAAACTTTCATAAATAAGAATAAACATTTAAGGAAATGTATAACTAATACAAAATCCTTTTAAACTTTAACTTTATCATAATATGGAAAAGATAAAATGAAATAATTCCATTTACTTATTCACATGGATATTCTATTAGTCGAATAATCACTTGGAATATCAATAACCACTTTCATAATGATGGAATGCATAATTCCAGACTATCATAACCACATAGCCAAGGCCTCATGCCAAGACTACATATAATATTTTTTCAACGCCACGTTCCAAGAAACTTTTTTGTCTCATGAGACCTACCGATGCATCGAGGAGCAATATCAGGCTCCACCCGTCACATATTACGTCCAATGCATTCCCATATGAAAAGGTTTAAACATAACATAAACATTCGTATTAAAACTAGCATACGAAATGTCAATACTTTCTTCATAAACCATGAATGGTATAAAAATAACACATCCACAGTCAAACATATCACAAAACCATCAATATAAGTTTTTTATAATAAATCAACTTCAAATGAGCATAAAATCTATCCAATGATGAGTAAACATTTTTGAGAGAAATATCATTTTTATAAAATCATTTAAATGTCACACATTTATAAAGGAAGTAATTTTAAAAGAGATTTTTGAGTAAAAGTCTCCAATACCACTTTGAAACTTTTGAAAATAATTATCATTTCAAAACATTCATGTCCATATAAATAAGTCCTTAAAAACATTTTGAAAACATGGACATTAATTGAAAAGATTTAGAAAGATAAATCATTAAAAAATATGAAATTTTGATCTTGATAAAGAGTACCTTTAAAAATAATTAAAATCTTCATTTTGAAATCATTTTTATGAAAAATGGACATGGATGATAAAAATGTCCCAGTAAATACTTACACATAAACAATCTCGGATAATGATGAGATTGAGGAATAAACCCTTACCAATTTGGTAACTTACAAAACATACAACCCATGAAAGAGGTATCATACAATGAATATGTAAATACACATAAATTAAAGTGTATTACACATAGAATACAATTAAGGGCAGTACATACACCACACAAAAGGTAATAGTTGCAATATGGCATGAATCTCACGGGAATAACGAGTGAGATGAAAACCCCTTACCTTGCACTTTCCTTTAGTTGAGGGTACATTTAACCTCCTGTATGAAGATCGTAGTATGTTATTAAATTATAATAGAACCATATTAATATTTATGATATCATACATGATTCATTTATGACTTTATATTACCCATTTAATAATAATTTCCATGTTAAATTAACATCTCGGGTAATAATCGCTTTCTTTATCGTACATGTTTTAACTTGTTAATCTTGGTTGTATCACATAGATCATTATTTAAATACATCCAGAATATAAAACAAGATAAATATATCATATATATTTAGAAAATAAATATTTATAATCTCCATATATATGAAATGGAAAACACCGTTTATGGAGACGGTAGTCCGTACGTACGCATAAACGTTGTTTCTGTTTTCATATAGTATTGAATGGAAGTAAGTGAATAAGATATAGGTAAGTACATAAATCCTTATATATATATATATCCAGTCACATTATTATTTCATATATTACATACTTATTATTAATATATATTTTTATAATCTTCGATGAATGGTGAACTTGGAAATGAATCTCATTGCATCGTGGAGATGGTAGTCCGTACGTGCGCACGAGCGACAATATAATTCGTTTGATATTAAAATAATATATATTTGGATGGTATATCATATATACAGAATAATTATCATGTTATATTTATTATTTACATGAATTAAAAATCATTATTATACCTATCCAAATTATAATATATTGAATAACAATTACACCATGACGTGGAGACGGTAAACTATACGTACGCACGTATGTTGACATGTCATTCAAAGGATGGATAGAATACTGAAATATTGTTGTACCATGTTTATAATAACATCAATGGATATATAATATAATGGATTTATTATTTTATAATGGTAATAAAAATGAAAGAAGATGTGGAAGAAGAAAGGAACTTGAAAAAGGGTGGTGAAATCATTACCACTTCTTCGGGTTCTTCCTTTTGATTTGATAAAAGGTCTCCTTAGGATGGCTTTCTGACTAAAGGAAGGCCTATAGGATGAATTGAGGGATGAATATAGATTATTTGGGAAGGGTTTGGCCGAACCAAAAGGCTCTGAATGTGTGAATTAGTGAGAAGGGGGAGTGTCCTTTTATAAGAGCGGTGAGGGGCACCTTTGGAAAAACAAGAAATATTATTTTAAAATAAATTCATATTCGGTCTCTAAGGGCTCCAAAGTGGATTATTTAAAGTTTAAGGTGGGTATGAGTCTAAAACCACTCAACCAATATAATTTATACAGGTTAGGGTCATTATATTAACCTTATCATTTAGTTTTAACTCTTACTTAATTAGTTTGATACATACCATGTCACTTTTTATTTTTATATTATATAGTTAATAAACATACTATATACATCCAAGAGACCCCCAAGTGGTCCATTAATGATAAAATATCATAATATAAGTCTCTTGGCCGAACCATAGATTTTTAGGAATTTAATATCAATTAATAATATAATATTTGTTTTAAAAACTCTTTTATGTCAATTTTGACACTATTAAATAGTTGATATTTGTAAAAATCATAACAGAATTATAACATCTAAAAATGTTAATTAAAGAATTAATAACATGTCATATTAACCTATAAAATTAGTTTAATTCATAAAAAGTCTCAAATTATATTTATTTGCGTATTTATAATATCAATTATTTTAATTTTTCACTGTTATGGTAATTACTACATCATCATTGTGTCATAAAAAAATTAACTTATATAAGGTCTAAAAATTATAAATAAATTATAATTATTTAGGAAATCTTTTTATCTTTCTAATGAATATTTATAGTAGAAAATACAACATATATTACCCTATGTAAAAATTGTTGTTCTAAAAGATATATGCTTATGTCATTTTTGTATTTATTTTAACTTAATTTATTTAAAGTGTCATTTTCACTTACAAGTGGATTCATGGGGTCCAAAAATCGACCGAAATATGCCAATGGTCGGAAATGTATCCACTAATAAAGTTAGGACACGTTTTAGGGTAATTTAGTATTATTATAATATTATTTTTTAACTCTTATTTACCGGATTTACCCTTTAACCATGGTAAATAAAATATTTACCGAAGTAATTATTCAAAATGTAAAAAAATAAAAGATACCTATTTACACAATTTGGACATCCTGTTTCAAAATATGGATTCAATTTTTCCAAATTCAAAAAACAGGAGTGGCAGAAACTAATTTAAAATTAATTCCCGCTGTCAAAACAAATTGTGTGTTTTTAAGATATAATAACTATCAAAAGATTGATACTTGTTATGTCCGGTTTAATTGTGAAATTATGTCTAATGAACAACATTGTATTAAATGGTAAAAATATATTCTAAATATACTTTAAAACCACTAAAATTCATAATTTATCACTACTAATTATTTTGATTAATAATGTTTTTTTAATTAAAATTTAGTAATTTTCACTATTCATCAAAATTTAAAAGTTATCCGAAAAGTACCAAAATTTCACCCTAGGATAAATTCGATATTCTAAATCCAAAAATGAAGTCCATTTTGACTGATAAAATTTATAAAATTTTAAAAAGTCAGTATTACTATTCATTACGGCTAGTTTCATTGGATGTAGTGTGTGTTAGAACTCAAAGTTGCGTACAACACACGCTATTGTATTATTCAAAGAGAAGCGTACTGTGGAAGCTTGGGGTGTTCCATTGTAAATTTCTTTTATGTCCCCATTCTAAAGAAAAAATTTATTTAGTCAAATTGAATATATAAAAGTTTAAAATATTGGATTTAAAAAGTTTTCACTATTAAAGTTGGTAAAAGTGCATTTTTGAAAAATACTTCTTTTATCTGAAAAAAGGAATTTGTCCTTACATTATGTCTAAGAAACTCATAATATGGATTCTAAAATTATAAGGATTATATAAGGTTAAAAATTTAGTTAATACTATTCATAACCTCTTTTGAACAGCTTGTTTGATAAGTCATGGTGCGCTTGAACTCGGTGTTACGTGTTGTGCATGTTATTGAATTGTTTTGAAGAAGTAAATACTATGAAATATTGGGGTGTTACACGATGGATGCTATATTCTAAGGGGAATTCCTTACATTCTTTTCAAGTCGATTGTTATTATTATTTGATTTAGAAATTTTATACCTTTAATATTTGAAATATAGTCCAAGGATTCAGAGAAAAAACATTATGTACGACAATGCATCCCATGATATTGTACACTATGTCATTACATATTGTAAAAAACATTTTTGGACTATATTTAGCACCTATAGGGCTTCCCCTATTTCAAGAACTATTCCAAAATCTTTTCCAACCATCCATGAGAGGGAGATAATCATATAAAATATCATTATTTCCCAAATGGAATGGCCTTTTGGATGATACAATCCTTTCTAGTTTCTCCTTTTAAGTAGAATATTTTCATTTCATTTCATTATCACTTGTCATAGGATAGTCAAATAGTAAGTGAAAAGCATCCTTTAATTTCGGATTGACATTGGAATTATATTTCAACACTTATTTCGTTAATTATTCAAGATGTTCTCTAAATTGTTGAATCTTATTGTCAAAAAACTCGATTTTAACATTATGTTCTCTAATTAGAGTATTCCCATTAGTTATGTCATCATCTAATTCTTGGGGGATTTTATCTATCATGATTTCATACTCCTTTATCTTAGAATTTTTTTGAGGAAGATAATCATTATGTCATGAAATACTTTATTGTAGCCTTTTGTTCACTAGAAGTAGTTCAAATATATTTTTGGAATGATCATCATTTTTGGAATTTAGATTTTGGATTTATTATGATATCATATTCTTTCCCTTAACATCATCTATTATTTTTTCTATCAATGTAGAAATATTATTTATTTCATTATAATGGGAATGTTCTTATCCCTTGAATCTATGACCACTTCTTGATGTCTTTTATTTAAACCTTTCAACTTGTTGGATTCGGTTTGATGCACTTGGATGAAAACATCATTAAATTCATTTTCTTTTTCTAGTTTCAGATCTACTTCTTCTTTTTTGTGGAAAAAGTAAACTTTTGGTGTTCATTTAATTTATTCATCTGTTATAATACCGACATCACTTGGAATTTAGGGTTCTTCCCTCATTCCTACAAAATCATTAAATGAGTTTATATTTTCATTTTATGATTCATCCAAACCATTATTCAGCGCCCTGTTGGTTTCCATAAATTTAATCAAACATTCTCCATATACACAAATACTCTAAGTAATAGCACCCAACTTTTGCTTCTTCTTTTTAGTTCTTTAAATTTCCATGGAACATTGATGTTAGAGAAATATAAAACATCACTTCCAAATGAAGAGTAAACCTTGTCAGAGAGAAAAATAATCAAAATTAACCTTTTTTTTATACCAATTATTTGGTCCAAAATGGACCAAGATACACTAAGAGGGGGGAGGATCGGGGTAAGGATATTTGTTTCAAAATTATTCATGTCCCACAAGATCTTGACCTTTTTATTATGAGGGTCTACTTATTTTCTCCTATGTTTTTATTCTAATATTAATCAATCCTTATTTATTTGATTATGATGTAATGAAATTAAAATAGAAAATCTTACGTAAGGACACAATGATTTTACTTGGTTCACCCTCACCAGGGTACATCCTAATATAATACAATGACAATGTGTTGATATACCAAATCTAATAAGTCTCACAATAAAAATGTCTTCTAGTCTATATGACTTTTATGCTCATTCTCACTAACATTAAAAGGTTTAGGGTCAGCTCACTAGTTTCCCAAGGGTCACTCCCTGAGTCTTTTTATCTATCTCAATACCAGTGTAAAGGATTGCCTTCTACCTCTCCATTTTCTTTATTATATTAGAAGGGATTCCCCTATAGTTTACTAACATTTAGGAAAATTCATTATCACTAATTAATACATGATCAGTTGTATATAGATTCTATGTAGAATTCCCACCTTTATCCAATTTATGAATGACACTTTACAATAGAATTACTGGGAAGTATATTTCTGAATACTTACACAATGCTCACTACCGTCATGAATCACACCTATTTTATGAATCTCAAATATCATTTATGAAGCAACCACCTTTCACGATGATCAATTTTTTTAAAAATCTCAAATAGCCATCACAATGCATGTTACATTCTTAAATCTTACAATGCCTTCAAAATGATCCTCCCTATTAGTTGGATTTTAATAACCATCATGAACATCAACACTACCATGATGCATACATATCTTGATCAGATGTTGTAGCCTTTATGAACCACCTTCTATTGTGATCATTTTAGCAACGACAACTTTCAGGAACCACCTTCAGAAATTTAGATCCATTGAATCTTTGTTATGATTCGATACTATTATAATGGGCCTTTAGGCCAATATATAGATGTTTTCACCAATTTCATAAGCTTATAGACATTTCATCATAATTTTTTTGTGATACCACATTTTTTTTCTGATGCTCCCTTTATCACAAATCACCATGCGAATTTCCCATTTGTGATACTTTTTGTAGTCACGAAGATCACTGTCAATTTCATTGTAGCTTAGGATACCACCATCGTGAAACCCATTCATCCTAAAACTCATTACTTTTCCATATTTTAATATCGATTTCAAGGAAATTTGATTTTGGTGATTCTATAATTCTCTAAATTTTGGACCCCAAAAATTTGGCAAACACTGGGAAACTACGTCACCTTGGGTAAGCAATTTTTTATGCCGCTTCTAGGGCATCAGGTCCATTTTTAGGGATATTTTTCAACATATTATGTCATAAATATCTTTGGAACACCGTAACATACAATTGAAAACATATTTATCATGAAACAAAATCCACTAAAAAATGATTCAATGGTACCTTTGGGGATTTTTCCCCCAAAAGGAATGCAAGTATTTTCTTTTGGATGACCAAGATGTATATATACTGAGTTTAGGATGAATTAATATTAAAAGTTCAACTATGGTTATAGAAAACAAAGTGGAAAGGTAAAGTGTAATGACCCAACCCCTATAGCATAGATCCTTTGCATTAAATTATTTCATTTTCATGATTACAGTGAATCAAATCCTGAAGGACCAATATATTTAGTATTCATAGAGAAATTAGATACATATGTGGATCCCATATTACATTTGAAAAAGAAAACAAAACTTAACACATAAAAAAATATAATAAACTAGATTCATGAATACTCAACAAATGATCCTTTCCACATAACCTATGGAATGAAAACAAATTAAAATTGTGTGCTCTAATTCTCATTAAGGGTTATATATAGATAAACCATGAATCAATAATAAGTTAATCGTAATCAATTTGACATAGTAAATATGGAATGGTGGGTAAAAGAAAAACAAACGACATCAATAAACTATGAATGATGACACATCAATAGATTTTTTTACATAGTGAAAACCTCATATAATAGATTAAATGTATAACGTATAAATATATTTCTCATTATTTTGGAATTATGTATCTAGAACATGAACCATAATACCATCATGACAATTTTTGTCTATTGGTATATACCCATCTGATAATGTTTTGGAAACAAACTTGAAGGGTTTATTGCCAACTCTTATGAGACATGTTGATGCATCAAGGGGATATAGTGGGCCCTACACATCACTAAATGTACATAACATTATTTATAAAAGTATTTAATTTAACAACAATATTTCCTTTCAAAATCTATGTTGAGCATATAATATTGATTCATCATTTCATTCAAAATAACAATCATTTGTAAAGTAGTATATGGCTAACACGATAACCATATACATGCAAAAAAGAATATGTATATATAATTTATTACAATTTAAAATGGAAAATGATCTCAAATGTTTACTAGATACAAAACATAAGAATGATTAGGTGCACAATAAAATGTAAATCTCAATGAAATGGAAATAGAGATAATGTCCATCATCACATTGTTAATATCGTAATCCATCAAATCATATAAACAAATTAATAATCATACAATGGGGAATTTGATAACCTGAATATAAAGATAATAATGATATTTTATATCAACTGGTTGAACTCATACACCAAATACTAGAAATAAGTGTTGAATAATGTAATTCTCCAAAAAATAAAAGTGAGATGAGAAACCATTTACCTTATGTCCGAATATATTCTGCACTTGATCTTAATGTCCTGAATAATGAAATTAAATTCATTAATTAAGAATTATAGAACCTTATCTATATGTCATTTATATATTTTATCTTCATTAATTTCATTTATGGCCTTTTGTATGGGTAAAAAGATTCTATTTCATCATTTCATAGTACACGTTTTATTATTTTTTAGGATCATTTTTATTGTATTAGAGTATGAAAGTTCATATAAAATTGAATTTGAAAAATAGAATTTAATTTATTATATGTTAATGATTATAAAAAAGTTAAAATTATAATATTAATTATTTTTTATGACATTCTAACATCCACTTTGTGTCACCTAATCAACACACGTATCTCTGTTGTGGTGGATGTGTCGAATCCTTTGGTTGAGTGCATTTGGATCATATTCAGTGCCTAGTTTAGATGGAAACAAGATTTTGAATTTCAATCCTGGGTCAATTATTGTTTGAAATATGTCGAATGGGCCATTTTGTATCTGATTGTTATAGTTAAGGTTTTAATAGGATGACCTACGACCCAACGATGAGTCCAGGTGAGGGCCAGAGGCAGATGCATATAGTTGATCCTGGAAAGGCTTCTAGTTTTGTGAGTGGGGGTGAATCGGCAGTGGGAAATTATATAGAGGCCTCTAATATGAGGTTATGTACCGTGTTTTATAATTTAATGAATTTAATGAAGGTGGGGGATGTCATGAAGCTGGTTGATGCTAAGTGTGTCTCTAGTGCTAAAGGAGGGTTGGTTAATAGTAACATGGGGGAAGCTTGGTTTGAGGGGAAACTGCCTATGGCAGTGCATAATTATGGTATTTTTATGGGGGTATAATAATTCTATGTTGATAGGATAATTGGTCAGGTTGATGATGATGTATGTGTGTTGATTACAGTTTTTACGGTTAACCATTTACAAGAATTGGAGCCTAAGTACGCGGAGGAGATTACCCTAGTATATAACAGTGTCAAAGTGCAGACTGGGCTCCCTTATCAGGTGGATGCTACTGGAAATAGAGGAATGAAGATGGGACCAGGTGAAATTCATGAATTGGTGGAACATTTACAATATTTAGCGATTATCGATGCTAACATTCAGTTCCAGCTAAATCATCTAGTGAGTTATCAAGAGGTGAGTATTCCTGATCGATGGGGGGTATTTTTGAGAGTGATAAAGAGAATAATGGTAGCATGGACAAGCCCTCATATATAGAAATTATTCAGGGAGGTTAGTTTAATAATTATTGGAACTATGAGGAAATGATATTCTCACCACGAAGAAGGCCGAGGAAATATTACTCCTTTTTTCCAAAGCTCGTGTCCACTAGGTCATCTATCAGAAAAGAAGGCAGGGAAGTCTCAAGACATAATAATAGTATGAAACCTCATAATGAGTTTATTTATTTTGAGAAGTTGAATCTTGGGAGGATGTATTCTAAATTCCTTAAGCATTATGAAAGGTCGGAATTGGATTCAACTATTGTGGAGTAAACTTTCTACCATGGATGTGGCGACAGGTATGGTTTTGAGTATTTGCAGTTGTTGTTATTGGTATTCTCGTACTTTTTTACTGAACATTTCATTTATTTTATTAAATGGTCAGAGGTTTACCTTAGACTGAATTTCTAGTATATTTGGATCTTTTTCAACCATAAAAATGGTTTCATGATCAAAATTGATGATAGAAATTGAAATTGAAAACCAATCGTCCATGAATGTGATAAATTAACACATCATGGATGTTGTTTTCTTTTTTATTATACGAGGAGGGGGAAAATAAGTGATAATTAAATAATCCATTTACATACTAAAATTTCATTACATGTAATATAAGGAAATTATCATGTAATTTGTATGATGGTATGTGAGGAGAAAAAAATTTAAAGGAACTTGAAAGAAAAAGAGAAGTTGCGAAATCCCTTACCAAAATTTCGGAGCCTAACGATGTCACTTAAAAATTCATAAAATAATTTGATGAAAGAAAATGGGTCTATCATAATTTCTACATAATAGAGATAGTAATGGGATATTTAATGACATATCCCAATATAATCTAATTGAAATTAAAAGAGAATAACAGAAAATGTGTTCTTGGAAAATAGAAGGGTGATATATTCCCTTGCATTGTAGAGTAAATCCTAAATCATGATGGTTGGGACCTTGGGGTCTTGAGGACACCTTGGGAAGACTATTAGGGAGTTAAAACAACCATATAATTGAGGATGACAAATTTTTAGTGAATGAAAATGAATGAATGAGTGTGTATTTTTAGTAAAAGAGCGGGAGTTTTTTTATTAATTTCAAGGGACACCTAATTAGTGGTATTTGAAAAACCATCAGCTTGACCATGGTATTTTCCCAGGGTATTGGCCACCTAGTAAACATAATATAATATTTTAATTTACAAAAGTATACCATAATTTTAGATTAATTATTACTTCATTATGATGTCATTAATTTTACCAAAAACTCAAAATTGTATTTTTACTATTCATGAAAAACTAAAGTATTTTATAAAATTCACATCAATTAATTGTAGCCTAATATGGACATTATAAATTCAAAAAATAACTCCATTTTATGAAAATAATTTTCTAAATATGATTAATTTAATTTTTAAATGAAATCATAATTTATTTGAAAAATAAAAAATTTAAATCTATAATTCATTTTACATTACCTTGAAAAATTAATCAAACTATAATTATCTTATAACCTTAAGGAAATAAAATAATAATATGGTTCACTATTCATAAGGGTCATATTACTATTCATATTACTATTCATAAGGTTATGTTATTATTCCTAAATAATATTTTTGGCTTATCAGAGTCTAAATATCATACTGAACACAAATGTGTCTATCAGTTTTTCAAAATTCAAATCACATAGGTGGAAAAATTAGGTTTATTATCATGTTTATTACTATATCCTACAACTATGTGTTGTTTCACAAATACATAGTGTTGCATGAATTATATGTTATCTAATGAATTGTTGTTATCTGAGAAGTATTAAGCAATAAAATATTAGGGTGTTATACTCTTCCGTACTTTAGAGATTTCATCCTAAAAATTATTCATACATAAAGACCTATAAAAAGATATGGGTGGTTCTTCTTCATGATATCCTCATGTTCCCACGTTGTTTTCTTCATTTTATTGTTTCTCTAAATAACATTTACTGATCGAGTCGTCCGATTTCTCAATTCTTTCACTCTAGCTTCAAGAAACTTGATAATATCTTCACAGTAAGACAATTTAGGTTCCATTTCTTTTTCTACTTAAGTGAGTACATGTGTTGGTCTGGCATGTATATCTTCCATAATGACATGTGGAACACATCATGAACATTTGGTAGACTTTGAAGAATTGATAAATTGTAAGCTAATTCTCCAATTCAATCCATAATTTTCAAATGGTTTTATTTTCCTAGGACTTAGATTCCCTTTCCTACCGAACCATTGAACACCCTGTCGTCGAAATAATTTCATAAATACATGATCTCCCTCGTGAAATTATATGTAATTTATACGGTTTTCATTATAGCTCTTTTTTTTACTTTTGAATTCATTAATATGGGCCTAAATTGTTTTTATCATTTTCATTGTCCCTTCAATATGTTCTGGGCCTATAAGTTTCCATTCACCAACTTTATCCAAACATGTTGGAGTTCGATGCCTTTTTCTATATAATTCTTCATATGGAACCCTTTAAATGATATAATAGAAATATATATTATATGAAAATTACACCAAAGGTAAGCATTGATCCCATATAACTGTAAATTCATGAAACCATGAGCTCAACATTTCATCAATTGTTTGAATAGTCATTTCAGACTATCTGTCAGTTTGGGGATGATAAACACTACTCATATAAAGATTAGTATACAAATAATTATAAAGACTTTTCCATTATTTTGATCGAAATAATGTTTCTGGATTAGTAAAAATTGATAAAGGTTCACCATGAAGTCTTATAACATCATTATTATAAAGTCTTTAGGTACTCAAGTGGTATATCCACTATTATAGAAAGGAAATATACTAATTTTGTAGGATGATCATCATTTACACATATTGCATCATTCTTTCTAGGTGTTCCGGGTAGTCCTGTGAAAACATCGATCATAATTTCATCACACTTATACATAGAAGTAGGTATAGGTTTCATGACCCCTCTAAGATGTTGTCTCCATGCCATCACTTATTGTAGAGATGGACATCTTGAAACATAGTCAGCAATTTCTCACTTCAAATTATCCCATAAAAATGTTCCTTCATATTTCTATACATATTGGTGATACCTGGGTGTATAATGAAATTTGAGCTTTGATCAACATCTAATAGTTCAATTTTTATCTTAGGTACAGATGAAATGCATAACCACTTTCCAAATTTCAGGAAACCATCCTCATACACGATGTCTTCCAATCATCCTTCCTTAACAACATTAATTTTCTTTTGTAAATTGTCATCATCAGATTGAGATATTTTTATCTTCTCTAGTAAATATGGTTTATAAATAATTTGAAATATGATAGATGTTTCCTTTTCTATAAAAATTCCCATATCTGTATTTATAATACCCATGAATATAGGGTCTCTCTAAATTCTCAGTCGGGTCAGAAGTCCATGATAATTCATACATAATGCATCTTCCACCTTATTTTCCTTTCCTGGGTGGTAGTGAATTGAACAATCATAACCGTTGAGTAACTGAATCCACCTACTTTTCACCATATTGAGTAATTTCTATGTAGAAATGTATTTCAAAATCCTCTGATTCATATTACCTAACATCATTCACCATAGAGATACTGTTTCTATATTTTTAGAGCAATGATTACAGCTAAAAACTGAAGACCATAAGTTGGATAATTTTCCTCATGAGTCTTCAACTACATTGATGCATAAGCAATAACCTTATTATTTTTGATAAGCACACAACCCAGTCCATTCTTTGATGCAACACTATATATCACATATCCATTATTTCTAGATGTAAGAGTCAAAATTAGAGTATTGACCAATATTATTTTAAATTTTTTGAAGAATTCTATAAAAAAATTTCTATTCAAACATAACCCCATTATGTGGGATCTTGGTTAGTTTTTAGCGAAACGGGAATATTTTTTATAAAAACGCTGGAAGTCACCTAATATTCCAATAAAACTACGTACCTTGGTTATATTCATAGGTTTTTTCCACTCGTATATTTCATTTACCTTCATTGAATAATCTAAGATTCCAACCTTAGAGACAATATGACCACAAAAAGAAATAGGTTGTAATACTTTTTTCAGAATATCTGCGTTCCTCACATGCAATTTACGATATCCAGATCAAAGGTAAATCTATAAAACATATTTTTCTCTTTTATTTTGATCAAATATATCATCAATGTGAGAAAGAGGATACTTGTTCATGATCATAATAGCATTGATCTCCCTTTAGTCAATTCAAATCCTCATAGATCCATTTTTATTCTTAACAAATAGAATAGGGGCTCTCCATATTGAAACACTAGGTCGGATAAATAAATTATCACTCAATTCCTCTAGATCCTAGTTTATTTATAACAATTCTATAGTTTCCATTCTATAAGAAGTCTTTGATATAGTTCTTGAGCTAGGAATTAAATCAATAGTGAATTCAAATTCCCTCTCTGAACGATGTCTTGGTAAATCCTTTGGAAACACATCAACATATTCATGAAAAATAGTTAAATCCTCAATTTGAAGTTTTATTTACTCACTCATAGATATTGATTTCACATCCTCCCTATGATTTTCATTCAGCAGAGCTACAGGAGGTGAACCAAGATAATAATCAGATGGAATGGTTTTTGAACTAAGGATAAGGGATTATACATCATCCTGCAAAATTTTAACATCCTTCTTCTTACAACATATTTTTTAATCATGATATGAAACCCAATCCATTATGAGGATTATATCAAAGTCCATCATGGGTATGCTGATAAAATCAACAGATAAGGAAAGTATATATGTCGTAATGGGAGCTACCTAAAACATATTTGTTGCAATTATACATCCCTTTGGAGTTTTTCCTGACAACTCCATTATAAAATAAATTTTTAAATATCTTATTTACATTGGAACTATGGAAGATATAAAGTAATTCTATGATCCACAATCAAATAAATCATTCGCTAAGTTTGAGTAAATGATTAAAGTAACTACTACCACATCCATAGGAACTTCATCCCTCATGGTTTTGATTGCATAAGATTGTCCCTACTATCATGGACTTTTCTAAGGCATGTTTCCCTATCACAAAAGGCACTCATTTTCATAGTTTACAAGATCTCTACAATTGTATAATTGAATCTCATTGAAATATTTCTTCCCCCAGCAGTCATTAGATCAATGACCCTTTTATCCACACTTATATAAAACTACCATTCATTTTAAACATTTCCCATTTTCATTATTTCCATATTTATCACATTATTTTAATTTATTTATTTCCTTATTCTTCTTTGGAACTTCACCATTTCCATTATTGTTAGAATACCTCTTCTGATCATGGATTCCCTTGAACAAATTTGATTTATAAAATTATGTCTCTCTTATGATGGAACTTCATACAATTTCATCATATGATGAAAATGTTTCAGAAGTGAGTTCAATTTTAATACATGGCTTATGACCTAAAAAAGAAATGAATACTCTCATATTATGAGTCGCATACGTAATATATGGCATACCAAACAAGTCTTGTGACGGTAGCTTTATACTACACAACGCCCTCTTCTTCCCTTTTCTTTAAGCTATGGAAATTCCTCTTCAATTCATATCATTGTTCATAATGGAAATATTTGATGTATAATATTTCATTAAATTTTCTCCATTTTATATATTATATTTCCTCTTACTCCGTGAAATTCTGTATCAAGGACCACCATTTATCAGCATCACCCTTGATAAAATATTATGCTAGTACTAACTTTTAATTTTCATTACATCTTAATGCAGGAAAAGTATTTTTAAGTGAATTGATACACTGTTCAAATAAAACTGTATTAGTAGCCCCACTGAAATATCGGGGATTTTATCACATGAAACTATCCAACAGTAGTCTATAAATGTTATTAATCCAATACTATGTATGTTTTTCCAATATGGTCATGATCTGATACGTTCCAACGCTGACTTTGTTGACTTGCTCAGTAGGGAAATACCTACATTGTCCACGGGTTTTGATTCCCTTTATTCCATTATGGTCCATCAATAAATAACAGAATACACTAACTTAGGTCATAATGCATAATTTCTAAATAACAAACACATAACATAATTTGAAAATTTCTGGACAGTTAATCTCATAATAATAAACATGGATTATATTTTATTTTAAATCCATTATAATTGTTTGTAATGAAAATGTGAATTATCCTAAGAATATACCCCATGAGTGTCAAACCAAGTGCACTGTAAGGCCCATTTTCGTGTATTAGGATACCCCTGGTCAAGCCTGGATCTCTTTATTAGAGTTGTTACTTCTAGGTATATTTGTGCCAGTACCACGTCCACATGTAGTATCTAGATATGGATTTATTTTCTAGGAAGACCCACACCAGTATATACCTTACCAAAATTCTAGGATGTTACACAATTATTATCCTCAAAGTCTATCTTAGGGTTATGTTCCTTAAGCTATGTTCCCTAAATCCATCTCTCATGTTTTCTACTAAAATTATCCTCATTCCAACTATAGCTCCATAAACCCTATATCCCGGAGCTAGTGCCTGACATTATTACATTGTCATGAATACAAGGAATCAAATCCATATGGACCAATCAGTTTAGTAAACTTGGAGAAACTATATACATACATGGATCACATTTTACATTGAAAAAAAAACAAAACATAACACATAACAAAAGTTAATAAACATCATACATGACTACAAAACAATTGATCCCTTCTTCAAAACATATAAAAGGAAAAAAATTGAAATGTGTGTGCTAAAATTCTTCTTAAGGGTTACATTTTACATAATCATGAATCAAAAATAATTTAATAATAATCAATTTGATATAATCAATATGGTATGGTGAATAAATGAAAGACACACTCCCTCAATAAACCGAGAATGATAGAGCGTCCATATATTTTTTTCATAGTTAAAACCTCATGGAATGTAATAAATGTGTAATGTATAATGTGAATTCTCATTATTTGGACGTCATGTATCTAGAATATGAACCATAATACTGTCAATAATGTTTATTTCTATGGGTATATAACCATATGATAATGTTTTGGAAAAAAACTTGAAGGGTTTGTTACCAACTATTTTATCTCATGAGACATATCGATGCATCGAGGGGCTTTATTGGGCCCTAAACTTCGCTTCAACTACAAATAATTATTTATATTTGTATTTAATACAAGAACAATATTCCTTTTCAATATCCAAGTTGACTAGAGAATACATATTCATCATAGCATTCAAAATAACCACTGTTTGTAAAATGGTATTCAACTTAGAAAATAATCATATTCATGTATGAAAAATATTGATATATAATATATTTAAATTTTCAAGTGAAAAATAATCTCATAGGTTCATTACATACACCACATAAGATTTATTACATGCACAATACAATATTAATATCAATGAAATGGAAATTGAGAGAGTGTCCCTCATCACATTATTACCATGTGGTAATCAATAGAATCATATGACCAAAAATTAATAATCATAAAATGGGTCATTAAATACAATGAATATAAATATAATCTTGATATTTTTAATAAAATTTTGGTACACATACAAAACATTCAAGGCATAAATTTTGAACAACTGAATTCTCACAAAAATAAAAGTGAGATGAGAAACGCCTTAACTTATGCACGAATGTATTCTGAACATGATCTTAATTTCCTAAATAATATATTTTGATTCATTAATTAAGAATTTAAAAATCTTATCTATATATAATTTAATTAATATATCTTCATTAACTTCATTTATGGCCTTTTGGATGGGTTAAGAGATTCAATTTCATCATTTGGGAGTGCACGTTCTCTTAGATTTCATTATTGTTTTTCTTGTAAAAGATTATGGATGTTCATGTAAAATTGAAATTTAAAACCAGAATTGAAGTTATGAGTTTTTAATTAGCATTAATAATGTAAAATGATCGTATAAATCCTTTACTTATTTTAAGAGTGTAAGAATCATTACATAAAATTTTAATGGTAAACGCTAGGATTATTTTTATTTCTTTTATCACAAAAAATAATTTTGTTTTATAATTAAATACCATGTGTAAAAAATGATTAAAGAAAATTAAATAAGATATATTACATATATATTTTTATCCAGTTTAACCATAAAAATAGTTTCACAACCAAAATTCAATATGGTAAAATAAATAGAATACTTTTCGTGCTTAAATGTGTTAAATTAACACATCTTGGATGGTGTTTTCATTTTTAGTATAAGAGGAGGTGGAAAAAGTTATGATGATGAAAAATTCCATTAGTATAATAAAATTAAATTACATGTATGGTATTGGAGTTGTCACAGAAATTGGATGAGGGGATGTGAGGTGAGATGAATAAAATAAAGGAACATGAATGAAAAAGAGAAGTTGATAAATCTCTTATGAAAATTCGGCACCATAACGTCATCACTTAAAATTTCATAAAATATTTGAATATGAGAAGTATGGGTATATAATAATTCTTACATTTTGTTTTCAGTAAGGGGGATATTTAATGATACATCCCAACATAATTCAATTGAAATTGAAAGAGAATAACTTAAAAATAGTTCTTGGAAAAGAGAAGGGTTGTATATTCCCTTAACCTATAGAATAACTCTTAAAAAATAATGGTTGGGAGCTTGGGGGATTGAGGACACGTTGGGAGGAATATTAGGGAAGTAAAAATACCATATCTTTGAGGATTTTGAATTTGGAATTAATGAAAATGGATGAATGATTGGGTATTTTGAGCAAAAGAGAGGGTGTTTTTAATAAATTTCAAGGGACACCTCATTAGTGGTATTTGAAAAAACTTTTGATTACCCATTGTATTTTCCTAGGTTATTAGAGACATAGGAAACTTCATATCATATTTTAATTTACACAAGTCAACCATGATTTTAAAATAATTATTACATTATTATGATCCCATTAATAATACTGAAAACTCAAAATTGTATTTTTACAATTCATGAAAAACAAAATTACTTTCAAAAATTATCATATATTCATTTAAGCCTAATACTAACATTATGAAATCAATAATAAACTTCATTTTTTGAAAATAACTTTCTAAATAACATTAATTTAATATTTTAATAAAATCACAATTTATTAAAAAAATAACAATTTAAAGCTATATTATGTTTTATATTAACTTGAAAAATTAATCAATATTTCATTATCATAAAACCAAAAGATAATAAATTAATAATATGATTATCTATTAACAAGGTTCATATTACTAATTATATTACTATTCATAAGGGTGTGTTACTATTCACAAAAAAAATATTTCTGCCTTATCAGAATCTAAAATCTTACTGAATGCAATCATGTATCTCTGTTTATCGAAATTTAAATTATAGAGGTCAGAAAATTATGTTTACTGGAATGTTTATAACTATCTCATATAACCAAGTGCTGTTTCAAAAAGACTCAGTATTGAACGCATTATAATGTATCAAATTAATTTAAATTATTTAAGAATAAACAAACCATAAAATATTAGGTTGTTATATTCTTTCATCCTTTTGAAATTTTATCCTAGAAATTTTTTATTCATAATTCCATCTAAAAATATGTGGGTGGTTCTTCTTCAAGAAATACTTAGGTTCCTATGTTTCTTCCTCCATTTTATAGCTTCTCTAAAGAGCATTTTACCTGTAAAATCGTCCAATTTCTCAATACTTTCTCTTTAGGGTCAAGAATGTTGATAGGCTCTTCACATTAAGACAAGTCGGGTTCCAGTTCAATTCCCTTATAGTTGAGTACATTTGTTGGATATGTCATGTACTTCTTTAACAATGACACATTGAACACATCATGAAATTTTGATAGACTTGGAACCATTGCGTAATGTTAAGCTACATATCCAATTCAATTTAGAATTTCAAATGGTCTGATGTACCCGGGGCTCATTTTCCCTTTCCCATCGAACCTTTGGACACCCTTCCATGGAGAAAAATTCATAAATACATGATCACCGACTTGAAATTCCAAATACATTATATTTTTTTCATCGTATTTCTTTTGTCTACATTTGGACGCTTTAATATGGGCCATTTTTTTACCTTTCTCTTTGTCTCATCAATATGATCTAAGCCTATAAGTTTCCTCTGGCCAACATCATCCCATCAATTTGGAGTTCGACATCCATTTTTGTATAATGCTTTAAATATCCGCATTTAAATGCTAGAATGAAAAATATTATTGTAAGAAAATTCTACCAAATGTAAGTATTGATCCCATATATCTTTAAAGTCAATAAATCATGATCTCAATATGTCTTCCATTGTTTCAATAGTCCATTCAGACTATCCATCAGTTTGGGGGTGATAATAAATATTCATATGAAGCTCAATATCCATAGCCTTCTAGAGACTTTTACAGAGTTTTGATGTAAATAATCGATCTTGATTGGACAAAATCATTATAGGTGAACCATGAATTCTTAAAAATTCATTTAAATAAATTCTTTAAAGTCTCTTAAGTTGTAAATCTCCTCTTGTACCAAGGAAATGTTATATTTTTTGTAATAAGATCAACAATGACCCATCTTTTATCATTACTTATAGGTGTTCTAGGTAGTCATGTGCCAAATTCCACCATACTGTCATCCCACATACATAGAGGAATAGGTAGTGGTTTCAATACACCACTAGGATATTGTCTATCATCCATAACTTGTTAGAAAACTCGACACATTGACACATAGTCAGCAATTTCTTGCATCATGTTATCCCATAAAAAATGTTTCTTCAGATCTTTATACATCTTCATGCTACCAGGGTGTATAAGGAAATTTTAGCTATCATCATCATCTAATAGTACCATTTTTAGATAATGTATTGATGGAATGCATAACGTCTTTACAATGTTCAGGACTCTATCATCATACATGATGTCTTCTGATATTCCATCCTTAACAACTTTAATTCCCTTTTATATATTCTCACCATCATATTGAGAGATTTTTATATTCTATAGTAAATATGGTTTAGTACTAATTTGAATAAGGAAATTTGTTTCTCCTTCCTTAACAATTCGCATATCTATATTTACTAGATCCATGAATATAAGGTCTCTATCAATCCTCATTTGGGTAATAAGTCCATGATTTTTCCTTCTTAATGCATCTTCCACCTCATTTTCCCTTCCTAGGTGGTAGTGTATTGAACAATCATAATCTTTGAGTAACTCAAACCATCCCCTTTGCCTCATATTGAGTTCTTTCCGTGTTAAAATTCATTTCAACTCTTTTGAACTGTTTATACCTCACATTTTTCACCATAGATATAGTGTCTTCATATTTTTAGAGTAAATATTACTGCTACTAACTCAATATCAGTAGTTGGATATTTTTTCTCATTTGTCTTCAATTGTCTTGATACTTAATCAATAACCATATCATTTTTCATACATACAAAACCCATTCCATTCATTGATTCATCAATCTATATCACAAATCCATCATTCCCATAAGGAAGTATCATAATTGGAGCACTAACCAATAATATATTAAATTCATAAAAGTATTTTTTACATTAGTTTTCCCATATTAACATAACCCATTTACGTGTGATCTTAGTTATGGGGTTATCCACTCATGCCAAATTCTGAATGAAATGCTGATAGTAACATGCTAATCCAGTTAAACTACATACCTGGGTTAGGTTCATTGGTGTGGTCCATTATTTGATTTATTTTTCCTTCATAGAATCAACAAAGATTATTTCCTTAGTGAAAATATGACCAATAGAAGAAACTGATTGAAGAAAAAATTCATACATGATAAATATCCCAAATAGATATTTCATCAATGAGATTTCATAATGATCTGCAAGTGATTTTTATGGTCATCGTAGAATTTAGAGTATACTAGGATATCATCAATAAATACCCCAATAAAGTTTCAATGATATTGCATGAATACTCTATTAATTATATCCATGAAAACAAAGGGTGCATTTGTCAGTCTAAAAGGCATCACTGTAACCTCGTAATTCCCTCATCTGGTTCAAAATGTTGTTTTTGAAATATCTTCCTTCCTCACACATGAATGATGATTTATAGATCGAACATCATTTTTTGAATAATATTTGTATCCATGAAGTTCATAAAATAAATCATCAATGTGAGGAAGAGGGTACAGGTTCTTTTCCATAAATAACATTGATCTTCTTGTAGTCAATTCACTGCCTCATAGATCCTTCTTTAATATTGAAAAATAAAACATGGGCTCCCCATAGAGAAACACAAGGGTAAATAAATACTTTATCATTTATTTCAACTAGTATTTTATTGAGTTCTACCATTTTCATAGTGGATATTCTATATAGAGTCTTTGATATAGGTCTCGAACCCTGAATTAAATCAACAGTGAACTCTAATTCCCACTCTGGACAAAGTCCAGGTAAATCCTCTAGAAAGACTTGAAGATATTCTTGAAAAATAGTGACATAATAAATTTGAATATATTTATCCTCACTCGTACATATCATGTTCTATTCCTCCCGATGAATTGAATTTAATGGAGAAACTGTGGGGATCCAAGATAAGAATCAGATGGTTAGGTTTATGCTCAAAAGATAAGGGATAATACATCATCCTCAAAAATTGTAACTTAATTCTTATTACAGTAGATTTATTCATCATAATATTTAATTCAATCCATAAAAAGGATTATATCAAATTAAATCAGGGTTACGATGATTAAATCAGAAGATAAAACACATTTGTATGCCATAATGGGAACCACCTGACACATATTTGTTGCAATTATATTTCCCTTAATATATTTGACCAATAACTCCTTCATTAAATAAAGTTTAAAATAAGTAATTTTCATGAAAAACTAGCCATATATAAAGGGATTTTATGATCTAGAATCAAATTATGAATTGGTTATGTTTGAGGAAACAATTAAATTACCTGCCACCACATCATTAAGAAATTCAACCTCTGCCGTTGTGATCACATAAGATGTCCCTTTATCTCATGGAATTTTATGAGGAATGTTTCCTTGTAAATTACGATAATAATTTTCATAGTTTACCATATCACTACAACTGTATAATTTAACATCTTTGAATTTTTTCTTCCCATGTCTTTCATTATATCGATAACCCTTTTAACCACACTTATACAATCCCCAATTCCATTAAAACATTTCCCATGATGATTCATTCCAAAGTTCCCTCATAATTGGAATTTCTTCATTCTTTTCTATTTCTTTTCCACTTCAACTTTTCAATGGTTTTAATAATACTACTTCTTATCTTAGTTTCCCATGAAAAAATTTGATCTCAAAAATTACTTCTCTATTTTGATGGAACATAATACTATTTAATCATATGATAGAAATGTTTGAGAAGGTAGTTACCTTTGAATACATTTCAAATGAACTTCATGGAAGTGATCATTCTTGTGTTCCGAGTCACATATGTAATCAATGCCATACCAGGATAGTCTTGTTAATGTGGCTTCATACATCGCAACACTCTCTTCTTCACTTTTCATTAAGATAAGGAATTTATTCATCATTTCAGATCATTATCCATGAGGGAAATATTTTTCAAGGAATATTTCATTAAAATTTCTCCATACCTTATCTTCTATTTCTTCTTCCTATATAGTATTATGGATCAATGACCACCATTAATCAGTATCACCCTTGAGTAAATATACTACAAGTACTACCTTTTCATTTTCATTTCATATTAAAGTTAGAAATAAAATTTCAAGGGACATGATCCACTAATGATCTACCACGATATTAGTAGAACCATTGAAATATGGTGGCTTCTATAATGACACTTCATTAAAACATTGCATAATCGTGAATTAAATTAATAATTGAGATTGAAGATGTTTTTGGGTGTATAGTTTTAGAGAATTAGGCCATAAATATTACATTTCATATCCAATAATTACAAAGTAGACACTTATACTTAGTTTCCATTTTTTCATAAAATAAAAACTCTTGAAAAAGAGTCATGTCTAGTTCCATGTTTTAGATAGCATGGATTTTCCTTAATCCCATGATTGACCATGTTCATCATTAAGTCCTGTGAAAAAACATTTCAAAACATGGGATGAGCATAAAAAGCTCTGTAAGGGTTATAAAATAAGGAAAGGAAAAATTAACCCATAAATAAATAAAAATCAATGAATCCATACTTTTCAATCATAACATACCTCATGAAATCAAAATATTTATAAATAACACACATAAATCCTAAATTGTAATGGTAAATTATGGTATCCATATCAAACATACATTATGGCCTTCACAAATATGTAGGGAGTTTAATTTTGGATTCCACTCATAGTATATTCGAAAAATATCTTAGGAGAAACATTAATGTTTGCCTCTGTCATGTTACCCAATGGATTGGAGAGTTATCTCAGGCTCACCTGCACTAGGTTTATCATAGAACCACCCGTATATATAAACAATTCCCAATAACCATACCAAAATCATCACATGTAACACAATAATAATGTAATGATAAAATTTCCTCATTCTAATAACAATATATCAAATCAATATATTTAAGTAAGAAATGCTTTATCAAACCATTTTCAAAACCATTTAAATCATTTAATAAAGGGATTTTTGAATCAAATTGTCCCATACCACTTTGAAACTTTTAAATGAATTATCATTTGAAAAAATTAATGTCCATATAAATAAATCTTAAAAATAATTTTGAAATCATTTACATTAATGATAAAAATTAACAAGAATATCTTTAAAACATTTTAACAATTATTTTAGTTAAAGTGTATTAAACAAACTGAGAGACACTTGAATACAAATAATTGAGAAATAACATTTTATCATTACATTATAATAGCATGAAAATAAATGGATTCATGATATAATATTCTAAAGGACAATATATACACCATATAAGAGTGAATTGGTGCATAACGACAATAAAGTCACAATTGAATGTAAATTGAGACGAAATCCCTTATAAAAATGGTATCCTTAGATTAAGGATAAATAAATTACATAATAATGTGTGGAAAATATAAATAAACTTAATATGATTTAATATTCAGTGTAAATAAATCAGAGAACATTCACACATATTTTTGTAAAAACAACACTAATGACTCCAATGTTTAACTCAAAAAATAGAAATTGACTTTATATTACTCTTATCATGTTCATATCAATGACTTGAGAATTTATCATTGGAGTGATTATGTGTATCAAAATTAAATCCAAAAAATGGGGAGTGTAAATTATAACATAAATAAATAAACATTGATGCCACATTTAATCATAGCATGACTTAATTAAGAATTAGAAGATTAACCCATGGAATGGAAATTGGGTTAAAAAGTTCTCTTACCGATTTGGTAACATACAAAACATACACCTAATGAAATAAGGATCATAAAATAAAGATTTAAATACCCATAAATTAAATAATATTACACAAATAATACATTTATGGGAAGTAAAAACACCACACAAAAGGAAATAGTGGCAATATAGGATGAATCTCACAGGAATAAAAAGTGATATGAAAACATCACACCATGTTGTAATCAATAGAGTCGTATGACCAAATGAAAATAACCAAAAAATGAATCACAAAATACTATGAATATAAATATAATCATGATAATATATATCAAATGGATGTACACAATACACCACATGCAATAAATAAGTGGCGAACAATAGAAATCTCACGAAATTAAAAGTGAGATAAGAAACCCCTTACCACACTATAATCAATTGACTCGTCTAAGAAAGTTAATAACAACAAAATGAATCATATAATACCATTAATATATATATATATATAATAATAATTATAATATTTATCAAATTTATGTACACAATACACCACATGCAATAAATAAGTGGTAAAAAATGAAATCTCACGAATTTAAAAGTGAGATAAGTAACCCCTTACCTCATGTATAACTTGACTATTTTTCCCTTATTCATCATGAATAATAAAATCAAGTTAATTTATACCTACTTAATAACCATTTTAATGTTTATTATTCCTTTTATATCACTTATTACCTAGATATAACAATTAATTAATTATTTTAGTTCATATTGTACATTTTGTCGATGTTCAGAACTTGAGTCAAAAATGAACTTGTTATAATTACAAATTGTCCATTTGGTAAAAATCACATAATCTACATAGTGATATTAATCATTTAGATATCATATATATCATATATATCCATTATATACATATTTATAATAGTACATAAAATTTAGAGATAAGAAATTAAATTCAATATTCATGGATACTGTAAGCCGTACGTACACATAAACGCTACATTGATTTCTATTTCATATTTAATGGAATGAAAACATAATGATAAATAGGTATATTATATTTCCAGTATAATATCAGATATAATTTAATTATTTTCATAATTTTTATGTTCCACATATGGAATGAATGAGTCATATCACTTTGAGGGGGAGGTAGTCCGCACTTTCTCAAAAGAAATTATCATATTTACCCTCTATAGAAACCATAAAGGAATTATATAAATGAAAAATAAATAAGAATATAAACAATATAAATATAATATATATCAAATATATATATAAATTTCCATCATAATGGATACCATGAGAGGAAGTATGAGATAATTGAACAATCATCGTTCTGTGAGGCAGTAGTTCACCGTCCACATAAACAGTATATTATTTAACCATTAGTTGAAGGTTTGAGAAAGAATAGTTAGAATAATTACAATAACAAAAACCTAGTATATTTAGGATAATTTTTTTTGTTATAATATAAATTAATAATAAGAGTTTATGGGGTTGGAGAAGTAAAATAAAACAAAATAACTTAAGAGAAGATGTTACCTTTAAATCGGGTATCTCCCTTTGTTTTGAACCAAAAGGATTAATTTAATTGCCTTATGCCAAGGGAAAAGCATCTAGGAGGAGGAGATGGATTTAGGGAGATTATTGTTTCATAGTTTGTACTTTCCAAGGGGCTTGAGAGGTGTGATGATAGGGTTATAAGTGAGATATTTATATAAGGGGGAGGAGGGGCTCTTTAGGAATGTTTAAAAATATTATTTTATTATATAATGATTTTTCTATTTCTAAAGGTCCTAAATATATTAAAGTATAATATAATATTACTCATGTTTGAAATAAATTCATCCAATAAGAATTGGACAGGTATTGGATGTTTTTTTAATCTTTATAATGTTATTTATTTAAATCATTCATTAATGGTGTAAACACTACATCATTATTGTGTTATAAATAATTTTTTTTATTTGGAGTCTAAAAATTATAAAAACCCATTATGTAGTAAACATTTTTAGATTTAAAATTATTATTTATATTCAAAGAGATAACTTATATAATCCTATGTATAAATTGATTTACTAAAAGATGTATATTTAAGTCATTTTTTCTTTACTTTAAATTAATTAATATAATGTGTCATTATCACACCCAAGTGGCTCCATGGGGTCCCAAAATCTACCCAAGGATGCCCAGGGTCAGAAATGTTCAATCCAATTGGATTATCACACATTTTAGGGTAATTTAATATTATTATAAAATTAATTTGAAACCCTTATTTACCATATTTACCCTTTACCCATGGTAAATAAGATTTTTAATGATGTAAATATTTATAATGTCTAAAAGAAAAAAGATACATATTTACCTGATTTGGACCTCCTAATTACAAATATAGAATCCATTTTTCCAAATTAAAAACAAATATTTAGTAGAAATTAATTTAAAATTAAATCCCTATTGTCAAAACAAAAAGAGTGTTTTTTTATGAAATAATAATTATCAGAAGATTGACACTTGTTTATGTCCAATTTCAATGTGAAGTTAGTTCCAGTGACCAAAATAGGATTAAATGGTAAGAATATAATCTAATTAAACTTTTAAAAAGTATAATGATAATCTAACCATAAAAATAAATTAGATTAAAAGCTATTTTTGAATTAAAATATAGTATTTTTCACTATTCATAAAAAATGAACATTATCAGAAAAATACAAATATTATATCCAAAGAAAATATTGATGTCCCAATTCTAAAGAAGAATATTATTTTTTCAAATATAACATATAAAGGTGATAAAAACTATATTTAACAATGGTTTACCATCAAAAGGCGGTAAATCAACCTCTTAATGATTATTAGAGTATTTATGCTTAGAATCGGATTCATTATTAATTTATGCCTCTAAAATTTATTGTATAAATGTAAAAACATTTAACAAACAAGTATATTCATATTTTCGTTTGTTATTTCCATTCCTGCTAATACAATGGCTCGACATTAACTACCATTTGAAATAATATTACATTATTATTTTTATGTATGACTCATCATTGTGTGAAACATAAGATTTCAATGAAAACCATTGCTGCGTATCGTGTACACCATCGAGCATAGCATCACCTTTAAAATAATATTAATATTTAATTAACAAATATTAATTAATATGAAAATGTTATATTCTTTATTTACCTAGGAGGTTATATCCTTCCCCCATTTGGGGAATTACGTCCTCACAATTTTAAAATTGGTCTTGGAAACATCATTGAATGTCCCACAATAAAAAAAATAGTCAATAAAAAATATCACATTAAAAAAATAAATATAAATACAATGGTCACTCGAGATAGCACAAACTAGGATTCAATATAGGAAAACATAGACATGGAAGGGAAACAATCCATCAAATTTTGATGGAGGGTGGTAGAAAACATTATTCGGAGAAAGTTAACCACCTAAAAATTGAAAACATGTGATGGGTTAAATAGTATTTGACTCCCTAGTAGGAAAATTTAACAGGAAATGTTTTTTTAAGTTACATTTCATAAATGTGTGGAATTTCTTTAAGAGCTGGAATAAGAACATAAAAAACATACTTAATTTTCATGTAGACATTCATACTTTACTAGATTTCTACGACTATCCCATATTTTCTCCAAATGATGAGTATTCAAGATGACTTGTTCACATTGGAAGTGCTATAATCAACTTTTATAGAATCACATAATCCACACAAGATGAACTATATTTTTCACATATCTTTAGACATTATCCAAATCCAAAATGGTTAGTACGAGATCAGAGAATCCCAAAAAATGATAATATTTTACAAAAAGAAAAACTACTCTTAATCTCCAAAAAAATTCAAACAATACCCAAAGTTAAAAAAAGACCATTCAATAAACAATTGTATATAAAATTGTTCAAATTAATCCAATGTAATATTGAATCCCAAATCACAAAAGGATTTAATCACATAGTCTTCCAAGATAAATCGTAATATTTATCTCCAAATAACATCAGTTACTCTTAAAGTCTCATACTAAAATGTAATTAACCTAATCAAATATTCTCCATGATAGGTTAATAATTCCCATAAATAAACCAAATCGTTATATGTCCAAAATAAAAAAAATATATTCTTCCAAAATAAAATTCCAACCATTACTCCACAAATGAGATCCCATAGTATTCGATTTCCCTTAAGCATATAATGCTTCCAAAAGAGGAAACATGATATAAATTAATATTTATCACTAAATTACCAAATCATTTCCATATATTAAGGATATCCATTTGGTAAAACTTATGTTCCCAAAATCAACTTATTCTTGATTAAAAATGCAATTTATCTTAAATTAATCAGTCATACTAACTAGGGACTTCACGGAGAATAGTGTTAGTGGATGTGCCCTTGTCACCCTTCAGTTGTGGGTTTGATTCCCATGGTCTTTCCAGACACGATGGGTAGTCACCCATCTTATGGTTTTTCCTTTTTATAAAAATAAAAAATATACCTATCATGTTTTAACATAGAAGGGTTTTTTATACCTTTCATTTTCATCCTAATACATTAAGACATAAACATCTTATATATTTCCATTTTTTCACCACCATATGATAAAAATAAAACTATTCACAATAGAATTAACATCCTTCCTTGATCATGGTGTCCATATAGTTTCATTATCATCTTGTTCACATACATTGAAGTTCCATGAATTGCAGAAATGATGAATAGATCCTTCAAAATCATTTGCTTCAAACATCTAAATACACCTTGTACAACTTCGGTCATATGAGAGTTCGAAGTAAAACAGTTTCAAAAAATATTCATGTACGACTTCTAATTTCAAAACATCTAGTAAAACATGGTTTTTATAAAACAGTCAGACTGAGTTTGAGTTGAATCGTTCAATCAATGGTCCTTTTAAAATACTATAAGTATGTGCAGAGAGACTATATTTTAAGAGAAAATATAAATATGTAGTGCAAGGTTCTCCTTCTTATACATCTTTTTCAAAATCATAATATGATTCAAAATCATATGATAAGGTAAAATATTTAAAAATTCCTTGATAATATTTACCTTTCGTTAATATATGAGACTATTGAATAAATAGAATTTTATTAAATACAACCCATGATCCATGATGATATCGAAGTATGGTGGAGGTGTCTGATATCTCAAACAACAACTTGAATGTTAGTTGTATGCTAGAACAAGTTTCACAATCATATGAACATGACTTTGAAATAATTATTGCAAGCATGTCATCAGGAAGAGATGTGAATTTTGTTTGAGATCCTCCTCCTTCCATTTGTATCTGACTTTTTTTATATAAAAAATTTATAAAACAAGGATTTAACTGTAATAATAGACTTAGGGACTAACCATGTGTTTAACTAGAACTCATAATCCCTAAATTTGTCTAAATCAACATCTGATACCAACTATAAGGACCCGGACTTAAAACATTGCATAATCATCAATTAAATGAATAATTCACATTGATAATCTTTTTAGTTTTAGATTTTTAGAGAATTAGGAAAAAAATATGACATTACATCTCCAAAAATTACAAAGTAGACTCTTCTACTCAATTTCAATTCTACATAAAATAAAAGTTCGAAATAAATTGTCATGTCTAGTTCTCATATTTTAGACCGCATGACTTTTCCTTGATCTCATCCTTGACCCTATTCATCTTTATGTCCCGTGAAAAACATTTCAAAACATGGGATGAGCATAAAAAGCTCAGTAAGGGTTATAATATATGAAATGAAACATTAACCCCTCAATAAATACAAATCATTGAAACCATACTTTTTAATCATAACATTCCTCATTAAATCATATGATTTATGAATAACACATAAAATTCATAAATCTTAAAGGTAAATTGTTGCATTCATATAAAACATCTATGTAGATTTCACAGCTACGTAGGGAGTTACATTTGGATTACCCATCACAGTATATTCCCCAAATCTATTTGGACAAACATTAATATTTACCTTTGTCATGTTACCCAATGCATTGGAGAGCTATCTCAAGATCACCCACCCTGTGTTTATCACAGAAGCACCTGTATACGTAAACAATGCCCAATAACCATAACATAATCATAACACAAAAAACATGTAAAAAAGGAAAGATACCATTTCCACATTCCAATCATAATATATCAAATCACTATATTAATGTAAACAATGATTTTTTCCAAACATTTTCAAAACCATTTAAAACATTTAATAAAGGGATTTTTGCATCAAAGTGTCCCATACCAAATTGAAACATTTAAGTGAATCATAATTTGAGAATATTAATTCCAATATAAATAAAACCTAATAACCATTTTGAAAACATGGATGTTAATGAGAAATATTTATAACAATAAATCTTTAAAACATTTTAACAGATATCTTAGTTAAATGGTTTTTAACAAAAATAGAGAACATAAATAAAATTAATTGAGGAAAAAAATTAATCAGAACATTATAATGTCACAAAAATAAAGGTATTTCTTATATAATATTCAAATGGATAGTATATACACCATATAAGAGTAAATTGGTGTATAATGACAATGAAGTCTCAATATAATGTAAATCGAGACAAAATCCATTATAAAAATTGTATCCCTATATTAGTATAAAATAAATTAAATAATAATGAATGAAAAATATAAATACTCCCAATAATATTGGATATTCAGTGTAAATAAATCAGATAACATTCGCACGTATTTTTCTTAAGACAACACCAATGACTGGGATGTTTAACGCAATGAATGGAAAATGAGTTAAATTACTCTTAATAGGTTTACATCGATGACTTGAGAATTAATCATTGGAGTGATTATGTGTGTCAAAAGTATATCCACACAAAGGGGAGTGAAAATTAAAAGATAAATAAATAAATAGTTATTCCACACATAACCATATCATGACATAATTATGAATTAGAAGATTAACCCTATGAATGGAAATTGGGTTAAAAGGTTCCCTTACCATTTTTCTAACTTACGAAACATACAGCCCATGAAATAAGGATCATAAAATAAACATTTCAATACCCATAAATTAAATTATATTACCCAAGGAATACAGTGATAGGAAGTAAATACACCCAATAAAAGGAAATAATGGCAATATAGCATGAATCTCATGGGAATAAAAAGTGTGATGAAAACCACTTACCACGTTGTAATCAATCAAGTCGTATGAAAAAAAGTTAATAACAACCAAATGAATCAAAGAATACCATGAATATAAATAGAATCGTGATAGTATATATAAAATTTCAGTACACACACCACATGCAAGGAATAAGTGGCGAACAACGGAAATCTCACAGAATTAAAAGTGACATAAGAAACCCCTTACCACGTTGTAATCAATTGAGTCATATGACGAAAAGTTAATAGCCACAATATTAATCATAAAATACCATGAATATAAAGAACTGGCCTTAGAAAATTACATAATATTGAATTAAATGAATAATTCACATTGAGGATCTTTTCAGGTTTAGAGTTATAGTGAATTAGGACATAACTATTAGATCTCAAAAGATTATAAAGTAGACACTTCTACACAGTTTCCATTTTTTCATAAAATAAAAACTCTTAAAAAAGAATCATTAATAGTTCCATGTTTTAGATGTCATTTTTTTCCTTTATCCCATCCTTGAACCTATTCATCTTTAAGTCATGTGGAAAAAATTTCAAAAACATGGCATGAGCATAAAAAGCATAGTAAGGGATATAAAAATGCGGAAATAAAACATTAGTCCATGTATAAGTAAAAATAAATGAAATCATACCTTAATCATAAAACATACTCACATTAACATACCTTATGAAATCATAATATTTATGAATAAATAATATAAATCATAAGACATAAAGGCAACTTGATACATTCATAACATTCTTACGTAGGGAGTAACCATCATGATTACGTTTGGAATACCAATCACAGTATATTACCTAAATCTCATCGGAGAAACCTTAGCCTTTATCTCCTTCACATTACCCAATGCATTGAAGAGCTATCTCGGGCTCAACCACCCTTAGTTTATCATGGAACCACCCGACTTCATAAACAATGCCCAAGAACCATAAAATAATTGTATAACATAAAACATGCATAAAGGAAACATAAAATTTCCACATTTCAATCACAAGATATCAATACAACACATTGATATAATAAAAACATTATCACAACCGTGTTCAAAAACAATATAATATAAAATTAAAACTTGGTATTTATTTTTCATGTAAAAAGTTATGTCTTGTAGAGGAAGCTGCAACTCAAATAATGGTCAAGGTGGTGGAGAAGTCGTTGTCATCGCATACGTAAGACAAAAACATTCCTTTTGTCATTTAGTAAAACACTTCATGTAAAAAGATACTTTTTGAATGAAATTTAAAGCCAAGAGGGTTTTATACCCCGTATAAAATAAAGTCGTGTAGAAATCAAAAGATTCCTCAATGAAAGGAGATTAAGACGAAGTCCCGTACAAAGACGGTATCCTTAGATTAAGGATAAATCAATTACATAATTATGTGTGACAAAATATAAATACACCCAATATAAGTGGATAATAAGTGTAAAAAAATAATAGGTCATCCAAACATATTCATTGCACGACATAATAAAGAAGTAGAGGTTTAACCCAGAGAATTGAAATTGGGTTAAGATGTTCCCTTACAGAAAATCAACATCGTAACTATGTCACAATAAAATTCAGAAAATGAATTTATGAGAGATGAAAAGGGTATCTCATAAATTGTACATAAAACACACAGCAATAAGGATATATAAAAACATATCCCAACTTAAGAAGATGTAAATTATAAGACCTAACAAAAAGAAGTCTTTTAAAGAGTGGAGGGGGAAAGCTTCCCTTACCGATTTGGTAACTTTCGAAACGTACACCCCATGACTGAAGGGTCATACAATGAAGATTTAAATACACATAAATTAAAGTATACTACACAAATAATACAATCATGTTCAGTACATACACTACACCAAATAAATAGTGGCAAATGTAGCATGAATCTCATGGGAATAAAAAGTGAGATAAAACTCATATACCTCGTTGTAATCAATCGAGTCGTATAACCAAAAGATAATCAACACCAAATTAATCACATAATACAATTAATATAAATAGAATCCTGATAATATATATGAAATGGAAGTACACAATACCCCACATTCAACAAATAAGTGGTGAATAATGGAAATGTCACAGAATTAAAAGTGAGATAAGAATACCCTTACCTCAAGTCTGACTTATCTTGTTAGTTTCTTTATATTTCGTAATAATAAACCTTGGTAAATTTATAATTTCATAATGAATTACAATAATTTTTATTATTAAATTCATATCACATATTATCATGTTATAATAATTAGTTAATTATGTGAGTTCATATCATAGGTTTTGTCGATGTTTGGTACAGGAGTCAAAAATGAACTTGTTTGAAGAGAATTGTCCATGTAGTTATAAGTAAATCACCTCTGAAATGGTTTTCATGATTTAAATATCATATATATTGCTTATATATTTATTTAATAATATTCCATAATTTGTTTAGATAAGAAATGAGATGTATCGTTCATGGAGACGGTAGGTCGTACGTACGCATGAACGCTACATTCATTTTTTGTCATATTAATGGACTTTAAAACTAAATGAGACATAGATATATTATAATTACAGTATAATATATATCTTATATAGGTAAAATAATTTCATTA
Source organism: Viscum album (assembly GCA_963277665.1). NCBI lineage: Eukaryota > Viridiplantae > Streptophyta > Magnoliopsida > Santalales > Viscaceae > Viscum > Viscum album. Next base: position 135,350,369 of record OY728161.1, on the reverse strand, counting down.
ATTACATTCTTTATAAATTCCATTTTTTTCATGAACGAGTCACATCACTTGAGGGGGTTCTTGCCCACACTTCCTCATATGAAATTATCGCATTTTCACAACATGAAAAGCATAAAGGTATGTTTAAAATAAAAATAAATAAGAATAGAGAGGACCTAAATATAATATATATCATATATAAATATATTACCATCATAATGGCCACCATGATAGGTGTTAAAAGAAGATTGAACAATCATCATTTTGTGAGGCAGTAATTCACCACCCACAGACACAGTATGTTCTATATCCATTAGATAGAGGTGTGTGTAAGTGTAGGTAGAATCCTTATCATAAAAATATCCTAGAATATTTAGGATACTTTTGTTATAATGGGATCAAATAATTGGAATATAGTGGTGAGTGAAGAAGTAAAATAAAAGAACGAAACTCGAGATAAGACATTACCTCTAAATCAGGTATCTCTTTTGGAATTGAGACAAAGGCTTCCTTGGAAAGGAATCCGCCCAAAGTGAGGTTTCTAGGAGTAATAGAGTTATGTGGATAGATAATATGAGCAGTGTTTGGATGATCCATGGGCTTGAGAGGTGTGAGGAAGTGGGTAGAGGTGGGGAGCTTTTATAAGAGGGAGGAGGGCCACTTTAGGAAAGTCTTGAAATGTTACTTTATGTTAAAATGATTTTCGGATTTCAAAGGTCACACAATGATATATTTTGGGGATAAGGTTATAAGCGTTCTAAATTAACCCATTAAATAGTTTTTTGACAAGTGTATGTCTTATATTTTACATTATCTTTTCATTTTATTTAAATCCTTCATTATTGAGGTAATCACCGCATCATCATGTGTCATAAATAAATTTATATATTTATTATCTAAAAAATATAATAATAATACCATGATGTAGGAAATATTTTTATCTTTCCAATGAATATTTATATTCTAAGTGATCATTTATGTAAACAAAATTAAAATTCGTTTACTTAGGATATACAAACCTTTGTTATATTTCTCTTCTTTTTTTAAAAATAATGTCATAAATGTCACTGTCACACCCATGTGACTCCATGGGCCCTCAAGTTTGGTATAAAGATTCTCATGGTAGTCCATGACTCAAACAATAGTATTTGGACTCATTTTGGGGTCATTTTATATGATTATGATATTATTTTATTACCCTTAACTACCCGATTATTAATTAATCACGATAATTAAAGATAATTACCGGCATTACTATTCATAATGTTCATAAAAAAGATTCCTAATTAAATAATTTATACCTTATTATTCCAATTATAGAATCCATTTTACCAAATTCCAAACATAGACATTGTAGTAATTAATTTAAAAATAATTCTCGTTGTCAAACCCAAAGACGGGTTTTTAAGAAGTAAAATTTATCAAAAGATTGACTTGTTTTTTCATCCAATTGAAAAATAAAATTACTTCCAATGAAAATTTTTTTACCAAGTGATAAAACCATAATTCAATTACATATTAAAACCAATTAAAAATAAAAATAATTCTATATAATTAGAGTAGATTAAAAATCAGTTTTGAAGTAAAATGCATTATTTTTTAGTCTTGATTAAAAAATTAACTTTATCAGAAAAATTCAAAAAATTTACACAAAGTAAATTTTGAGAACTTGATTCTAAATAAGGATTTTATTTTTTCAAGTATAACATATAAACGTGAAAAAAATATATTTAAAATGGTTTTTCCATCAAAAGGTGGTTAACTGACCTTTTAAAGAATATTAGAATATTTTTGCTTAAAATTGGATTCATTCGCATTTTAAGACACTATAATTTATTGGGTAATTGTTAAAATATTTAACAAACATATATAATAATTTTTTGGTTAGTTATATTCATTCCAGACATTACAATGTCTAGGCATATACTACAATTTAAAATAATATTATTATATTATTAGTGTGCAATGTAAGATTTCAAAGAAACTCATTGTTGCGTATTGGGTACACCATCGAACATAGCATCCCCTTTAAAGTAATATTAATATTTTATTAACAAATATTAATAAATATGAAAATATCATATTTCATTATTTATCTGGGATGTTACATACTTCCCCCCTTTTAGAAATTACGTCCTCGCAATTTTAATATTGGGCTCGAAAACATCATTTAAAGTCCCACAACATAAAACCAGTCAATAAAAAATCACTTTAAATTAAAGAAAAATAAATACAAAGGTTACCCGTGATAACCCATATTAGGATTCCATGTATGGAAAACATAGATATAGAATAAATAAAGAAAGTTTTGGGTTATGATGGAGAGTGATAGAAAACATTATTAGGATAAAGTTAACCCCAGAAAATCACAAACTTGTGATGGGTTAAACAGTCAGTGATTACTTAGTATGAAACGTAAACCAACAATGTTTTTGTTTTATGTTCCTTTTCATAATTTTTAGGAATTACTTTACTAAATAGAATAGTAACATAAATAAATATACACACCTTTAAGTAGAGTTTCTTCATTCAATATGATTCTACCAAAAACTAAACTTGTCTCCATGAAATGAGCATTCAAAAAGGCATGGTCACATCAAATGCACATGAATCATCTTCTAGAAAATCACATAATCTACAAAAGAAGAACTATATAGTTCGCATGTCTTTAGACCTTAACCGAAACCAAAATTTTTAGTACAAGATCAAATAATCCCGGAAAGGATAATCCTTTATAAAATGAAATACTACTCTTAATCTCCAAAATTAAACAAAAAGAACCCAAGGTTCAATAATGACCATTAAATAAACAGATATCCGTAAAATTATTCAATGTAATCCAAACTACGATTGAATCCCAAATCTATAAAGGATTTAATCACATAGTATTCCATGAAAATCCTTAACATTTTTCTCCAAATTAAATCAGTTACTCTTAAAGTCTCATATTGAAAAATAATTAACCTAATGACATATCCTCCAAGATAGGTCAATCATTTCCATAGATAACCAAAAATCAAATAATTCTTGATTCATAAAATCATCTAACTAAAAAAACAATCATAATAACCAGGGTCTTCACGTAGTCCAGTGGTAGGCGATAAATATCAGTTGTAATTTGGTTTTGGGTTCGATTACCACAACTACGTCTGACATGATGGGTTGTCACACGGTCTATGTATTGTTCTTTTTTCAAAAACTATATAATTTTATAACATTCCCAAAAAGATATAAATTCATAAAAAATAACCATAACATATTTTAACCACAAAGGTTATATAATAACTTTCGTTTTGCATCCCCAAATGAATTAACCAGTAATTGCCTCAAATTCAAGGATCATATAACCCCAAATGGTTTTTTATAACTATATCCACAAAAGAAAAGATAATTATTCCTTGAATAAAATTTTCATACATCAAACATCATGGTTACACATATTATAAATAGTCTTCTAATTCAATCTCATCATCAAAAGAGCCTTAATACTTTTAAGAATTTCACTATCCTAAAATCTACCATAACTCTTAAATCCCTTATATGTTGACTTCTTACTCATTAAACACTATTCATGACCCATTAACCATTCTTTTCCAACTTATTCTGAAATAATTCTTTCTTAAAAACAAAATCACGGATCATATCCTATTATTCAATAATAGGAAAACATATGTTATGAAATAATATATACCTTTAATTGGTCATTATCATTTTCTTCATCCTCAATTGGAATGATGTTTGTTATTGGTAAATGAATATTTTTACGATACTGGTGATCCCATTCCAGAAACTTCTATGTAGGACATGTGTTTGTATAATGACCGTGTACACCACATTTTAAACATTCAATTGATCCTTCAAAAATAACTTCTTTCCCTTTCCTAGAGCCAAATAGATTCTTCCTTTTTCCATGGATGGTTCCTGATTTATGACCTTCATTTCCACATATATAGAATATTTTTGTCTCTTTAAAGCATTTTACTTGGTGTTTCTTTCCACATCATTAACACATAGGTTTTTGAACACACGTACCTCTATTATTATTAAGTGAACTTCCGTAGGGATTTGCTTCTCCCATATATGATGCCTTATAAAAATCACAATGATTCAGGTGGTCAATCATGACTCCATATTGTTGGTTGAGAATAACCATAAGAGTTCTTATTGCATATCCCATATCATTCGGTTTCTCATTTAGAAAATCGTCACAGTTTTCTTCACACCCACTGTTACTTTGGTGCCTGCTACATCCAACCATTTACAAAAACAAAAATGGTTACTGTGAGTATATCAGTAAAATCATCATATAATTCTAAGATATAATTATTCATATTATATTAAATTCATTCAATTTATCTAAAAAACTATGACTCTTTCTGAAATCCTAACCATTATGGTAATGTCACTTATGCTTACAGAATACCCTAACCTCAAAAGTTATCAAAGAAAACCTTTTATACCATCTATAAGGACCCTACCTTATGAAATTTCATAGTATTGAATTAAATGAATAATTCACGTTGAGTTTCTTTTTAGGTTTAGAGTTTTAGATAATTAGGACATAACTATTACCTCTCAAAAGATTATAAAGTAGACACTTCTACTCAGTTTCCATTTTTTTCATAAAATAAAAACTCTTAAAAATGAAACATGACTACTTCCATGTTTTAGACAGCATTTCTTTCCTTGACCCCATCCTTGACCCTATTCATCTTTATGTCCTGTGGAAGACATTTCAAAAATATCTGATGACCATAATAAGCTCAGTAAGGGATATAAAAATATGGAAAGAAAACCTTAGTCCATGTATTCATAAGAATAAATGAAATCATACTTTACTCATAAAACATAAGCACTTTAACATACCTCATGAAATCATAAGATTTATTATTAACTCATAGAAATCATTAGACATAAATGTAACTTGAGGAATTCATAACATTCTTATGTAATGAGTAACCCTCATGGTTACATTTCGAATACCCATCACAGTATATTCCAAAAATATCTTCGGAGAAACCTTAGAATTTAAATCCTTCACGTTACCCTATACATTGGAGATCTATCTTGGGATCACCCACCCATATTTTATCACATAACCAAAAAACTTCCTAATCAATTCCCAAGATCCATAACATAATCGCAACACATAAAACATGCATAAAGGAAACATAACATTTCCACATATCAATCACAAGATAACAATACAACACATTGATATAATAAAAACATTATCAAAGCCAATTTGAATACCAAAATAAAAGAAATTTAAAACATGGTTTTTATTTTTCATTTAAAAAAGTTATGGCTTGTACAGGAAGTTGAAACTCAAATTATTTTCACGGCGGCGGAGAAGTCATTGTCGCCGCATACATAAGACAAAAACATTCCTTTTATCGTTTAGTAAAACATTTCATGTAAAAATATTCATTTTTAATGAAATTTAATGTCAAAAGGGTTTTATACACTGTATAAAATAACGTCTTGTAGAAATCAAAATATTCCTCAATGAAAGGAGATTGAGACGATGTCCCGTACAAAGACGGTATCCTTAGATTAAGGATAAATCAATTACATAAATATGTGTGAAAAATATAAATATACCCAATATAAGTGGATACTATGTTTAAATAAATCATAGGTCATCCACACATATTCATAGCACGACATAATCAAGAAGTAGAGGTTTGACCCAAATAATTGAAATTGTGTTAAGATGTTCCCTTACAGAAATTCGAAAGCCTAACGGCATCACATTAAAATTCAGAAAATGAGTTGATGAGAGATGAAAAGGGTATCTCGTTAGTTGGACATACAATTTACAGCAATAAGGATATATAAGAACATATCACAACATAATAATATGTAAATTAAAAGACCTATAAAAAAAGAAGTCTTTTAAAGAGAGGAGGGTGAAAGGTTCCCTAACCAATTTGGGTAACTTTCGAAACATACAGCCCATGAAATAAGGGTCATATAATGAAGATGTAAATACCCATAAATTAAAATATATTACAAAAATAATATAATCATGGGCAGTAAATGCACCACACAAAAGAAAGTAGTGTCAAATGTAGCATGAATCTCATGGGAATAAAAAGTGAGATAAAAACCTCTTACCTCGTTGTAATCCATTGAGTCATATGACCAAAAGATAATAAACACCAAATGATTCACATAATACCATGAATATAAACAGAATCATGAGAATATATATTAAATGTCAGTACACAATACACCACATGCAAGAAATAAGTGGCGAATAATGGAAATCTCATGGAATTAATAGTGAGATAAGAAATCCCTTACCTCAAGTCTGACATGTCTTGTTCATTTCTTTATATTCTTGAATAATAATCCTTGGTAAATTTATAATTGCTTAAGTACTTCCTTTAATGTTTATTATTCAATTCACATCACATATTATCATGTTATAATAATTAGTTAATTATGTGAGTTCATATCATAAGTTTTGTCGATGTTTGGTACATGAGTTAAAAATGAATTTGTTTGAAGGGAATTGACAATGTAGATATAAGTACATCATCTCTGGAATGGGGTTCATGATGTAAATATCATATATATCTAGTATATATGTATTTAATAATATTCCATAATGTTTGTATATATGAAAAGGAATGTACGGTTCATGGAGACGATAGGCCGTACATACGCATGACCGCTACTATCATTTTTTGTCATATTAATTGAATTTAAAACAAAATGAGACATATATATTATAATTTGAGTATAATATGTAACATCCTAGACCCGGGTGCCACTCAACGGGTGCCCCGAACCCGGTTCTCCACGTAACCTCAAGCGCATTTCCCCAAACGCCAGAGGCTGCCAACTAGCAGCGAGGGCCCAGGTCAGATAGTGGGGAAACTATGCCCTCATTTGTCAAAGTGTAGCGCAGCGGAATTGAAATAAAACATACAACAAACAACAGAATCAGTAAACCATACACAAGGCAGTGGGTATAATCAACATTGCATAAATAATGATGCTACATGTCTCATGTTCTAAGAAAACTTCCAGAACATGTTATACATCAATACAGTATAGTAAACAACAGAGTACAACAAAACAAAGCAAAAAGCTGGCAGCGGCATCGCTAGCCTAGGATCGGTCCCATGCCCTCCTACTCCATAGCAACAGTCAAGTACCTGTATAGGGACTCTTTACCCTATCCACACATGCAGAAACTTAATCTGTTTGGGCCGAAAAGCATGACCCAAAAAGGGTGTGAAAAATATATCTCAGTAGGCACCCACCAAAGGCTCGTGCCCAACTGCGTGTAAGCATGCAACAGCAGTGTGCAATAGTAAAATTTAATAAAGTAAGCAGTACTCAAAAGTAACTAACTACCAGTTATATTTCCATTTTATTATTCATTTAATCATTTAACTTAGTAACATTATGTGCCCAACAACACCAAGCCCTCAGGACAACCAGAAGCTTTCCCTCATGCTAAAATAGTAAACCATGCCCTCAGGCTTGCCCTCAGGCCATACAGAATCCAACCCGAAGGTATTGCCCTCAGGCTTAATAGAAATTATCTCTCTCAGGCATATGAAGTGTCTCCCTCAGGCACAGAAGTCAATCCCTCAAGCACGAAAGGTTTCCCTTAGGAGAAATACTACAGCCCTCGGGCTAAATAGTGCAGTGCCCTCTGGCTAATCACAACAATTCCCTCAGGCCAAACACAACAATGCCCTCAGGCTAACAGGTAACCAGGCCATGCCCAACAGGTAAAAAAGAAGTAAAAAGAAATTCCTCTCAATGAAATTCTATAATTACGACTTTAAAGTCATACCCTCGGGTAACCTGGCCAAACGGTTAAACAATGAAACACACCCCAGGTGTGGTTCCGGATCCAAGAAACGATCCCAACCAGCATTTTATTATCACAATTTAATCACCTATACAATTCTATGCATTAATTATAACAACAGCCTCATCCACACAACACCATAACATGGGTTCGTGGCATGAAAACGCACAAAAACGCACGACAGTTGGAAAATAAACACAAAGCCACCTACCTTATACGCCAACGAATGTTATAACCGAACGCTGACTACAGAAATGCCCAAAAATGGCGTAGATCTGACAAAGAACAAAACCCACTCAAATGTAAATAACTTACGTTGGGGAATGAATAGGTAAGAACGACACCAGGAGAGGAGAGGGCTTACCCGTTCTGTTCCAACAAGATCGTCTGAAGCCGAATCAGATTCCAGACGAACACCCAGTGGATATTCAAAGGTCCAGCCGTCCTCCTTGGCTCCAAATCTTCTCAAGTGGCTCCTCTTCCAAAAGAGGAGTCTACTGCCTATTTTAAGTCAAAAAAAAGTACACGGCGTGTACTTCTTTCATTTAACTATTCATTTGGCGGCACCACCACACTGTTCATCCGTCGACATGAGTAGATGGCATATACTCCCAAGTACACAGCTTGTACTATCGCCCAGCTGGTGGCGACTCCACCGCCTTTCTATTCAAGCCTACTGACTGACTACACAACTTCTAAGGTTCCACTACACGGCATGTAGTCGGTTCCTACACCCCTTTTCGCCGACAAGGATACACTCCCCGTGTACTCATCCAAACATGGCCAAAAGTACACGGCCTATGGACAAAGTATACGGCGTTTAGTTTCAATGTTTACAATTTTTCCCAATTTTCCATATTTTCTCAAAAACACTTAAGTAAAAGGAAAAAGAAGAAGCCCGTACCTCAAAATAAGAACCAAGTTCTTACAAACTCCCCCTTATAGCAATTCGTCCCCGAATTTCCCTTCCACGGGTGGCAAAGACAAAGCTCAGAACAACTCTGGCCACTAAGCACATACATCGACCTCCCGCTCCCTAGTCTCGGCCAGCACCTGACCTTGTTGCCATAGCACCCATACGAGAGAAACTTACCGGCCTCATAGAACCTTCGGGTTCCTGTCAACTATACGGATCGGATGCTCCTCAAAGGACGCATCATGCTGCAGCTCAACCTCCTTTCGCTGAAAGGTGTGAGACGGGTCTGAATGGTAGCGACGCAACTGAGACACTTGGAAGACATCGTCCATGGATTGGTACCACTACAGTAACCATAACCAATAGGCCACTAGACCGACTCTCTCCGGAATCTCGAATGGCCCCACATACCTCGGTGAAAGCTTACCCTATCTCCTGAGCCGCTTGTGTCCCACCGCGGCGAAACACGCAAGAAAACCTGATCCCCGACCGCGATCTCCAAAGGTCGTCTGTGGCGATCAACATAGGATTTCTGATGAGACTGCGTAGTAGCCATCCGCTTCCGAATAAACTGGACCTACTCAAATGTCTCCTGCACGAGCTGTGGCCCCAGTAAAGATGCCTCACCTTCCTCTAACCAGCACAATGGTGATCGGCATGGCCTAACATATAAATCATTGTATGGTGCCATCTCAATAGTCACCTGAAAACTATTGTTATAGGAAAACTCGAATAATGGTAAATGCTTCTCCCAAGAGCCCCCAAAGTCTAGGATGCACGCATGCAACATGTCCTCAAGCACCTGTATCATCCGCTCTGACTGGCAATCTGTCTGAGGGTGGAATGATGTGCTCAGAAGCACCTCTGTACCCATCGCCCTCTGAAAACTCTGACAGAAATGAGACGTAAAGCGGGTGTCCCTATCTAAAATGATAGAACGAGGGACCCCATGAAGATGTACGGTCTCTCAGATATATAGACTTCTGAGCTCGTCCACACCAAAGGTCTCCTTGATCAGCAAGAAGTGAACTACCTTCATGATTCTGTCCACAACAACCCACACGGCATCTCAAGGTGACCTCGACAACCCCGTCACGAAATCCATCGTGACATCATCCCATTTCCACTCTGGAATGGGTAACCGTTGTAACAGCTCAGCTGGCCTCTGGTGCTCTGCCTTCACTTGCTGACAGGTGGAACACCTAGTAACAAAACCAGCTATCTCTCTCTTCATACCAGACCACCAGTACTGACGTCTCAAGTCTCGGTACATCTTGGTAACCCCGGGATGAACTGCCCAAGATGAAGCATGAAACTCCCGCATCAGCTCCTCGCATATATCCCATGGAACCCATACACATCCATGGAAACGCAAAACCTCATCATCGCCTATCTTCCAACCAGGAGGAGGGTCCTCACTTTCCACCGAGTCCCGTAGAACTAGGCCTCCTTAATCCGATAGCTGTCTCATCCTCACTCTATCCATGAGGGTAGATGTCACAGATAAATATGAAAGATAAGTCTTCCCCTGACTGCCATGCACCTCCAGATGCATCTCAGAGAACAATTCCATGAGCTCCCACTCACCACTAGCCTCTTACACTTCCTGTATCTGAGTCTTCCTGCTCAGGGCATCAGCTACTACATTACATTTACCAGGTGTGTAGGAAAGCTCAAAATCTAAGGACTGTAGGTACTCAACCCACCTTCTCTACCTCAGATTTAGGTCACGCTGAGTAATGATATACTTGAGGATTTTGTGATCGGTAAAAACCAAAAAATGCTCTCCCAACAGGTAATGTCTCCAACAAAGCAACACATGCACAACTGCAGCCAACTCGAGATCATGCGTCGGGTAATTCCTCTCATGTGGCCTCAGCTGCCGAGACCCGTACGCAACAACTCAGTCACCCTGCATCAAAACTGATCCCAGCCCAATCCCTGATGCATCACAATAAACTATATAGCTCTTCCCCTGCTCTGGGAGTATCAGGATCGGTGCAGATCTCAACCTTCCCTTCAGGTCCTGAAAAGCTATCTCGCAAGCTTCTGACCAACCGAACATCACACCCTCCTTAGCCAGACTCGTCAACGGTGCTGCTAAGCGGTAGAGGTCCTGTATGATGCGTCTGTAGTAACCAGACAGCCCTAAGAAACTTTGTATCCCAAACATGTTCTTAGGATGCTCCCATGAGACTACTCCTCTCACCTTCTCCAGGTCTACAGCAACTCCTTCCTCTGAGATGATATGACCCAAGAAGTGAATCTGGTCCATCCAAAAGTGGCACTTCGAGATCTTAGCATACAACCGATTCTCTCTTAGTGTAATCAATACAATCTTGAGATGGGTGGCATGGTCGTGTCGAGTGTGAGAGTACACCAAGATGTCATCCACGAATACTACCATTAAAGAATCGAGATTCAGATAGAACACATGATTCATCAGAGCCATAACAACTTCTAGCGCGTTCGTCAGTCCGAACGGCATAACCGTATACTCATATAGACCATACATACTCCTGAAAGCTGTGAGAGGTATATCAGATGGTCTAACGTGCAGCTGATGATATCCAGATCTCAAATCAATCTTCGAGAACACTCGTGCTCCCTGAATATGATCAACCAGATCATCTATCCTCGGAAAGGGATATCAGTTCTTATCCTTAAACCGGTTCAGCTTCCGATAATCCATGCAAAGTCTAAGGGTACTGTCTACCTTTTTCGCAAAAACGACTGGAGAAACCCAAGGAGAAGTACAGCGTTGGATAAAACCCTTCACCTGTAGCTCCTCTAATTGCCACTTGAGCTCCTGCAACTCAGGCGTGGCCATCCTATAAGGAGGAATGGACACCGGTGCTGCTTCTGGCACAAGCTCGATAGAGAAATCCACCTCATGCACCAGAGGTAGACCTGAAAAGCCGTCCGGGAAGACATCCCTGAAACGATCGAGAACTGGAGGTAAATCCGTCTCACAAGTCCCCTGATCATCCAGATATAAGCTCCATATCTGGGCTGTGACACCACCTCGCCTATGATGTTCTGGTCCAGCTCGACTCGCCTGAACATCCCATTCGCCCTTGTATAGAAACTCTTCGCCCTCTAGTGACGTGAAACGCACCCTGTGATGATAGCAGTCTACGAAGGCTCTAAAGGGAACCAACCAGTCCATCCTAAGAATGAAATCATAGATTTTCATCTCCAAGACATAGAGGTTCCAAAGGAAGCGACACCCACCAACCTCAAGGGGGAACTCCTTGAACTGACGCACACCATCTATTCTAGTCCCCAACAGAGTGTCTAGCATCATGATATCAGAAGAAGAAGAAACACTGAGCCCAAGGCTCTCCACAATGGCTACAGATATGAAACTATGCGTAGCACCCGTATCAAAAAGTACTGAAGACAAGATAGAAGCTACTAGAATTGTACATCTGACTGTAGAAAGTCTGGGATCCTACTCCTTCTGGGTCTGTTACACTGCATATGCCTGCCCAGTGCCGCGACCCTGTGACACAGCCTGGCTAGCCTGAGCTGTCCCGCCTTTCTGCCTCTGCGATCCTGGTGTCTGGATACAATGGCCACGACCACCATCTCTGCCTGCACACCCTGACGTGTTCCTGTTCCCAGATTGGTAAGAAGCCACTAGTCCTTCTCCCGCATGCAGAGTCTGCACAGAACCCCTCTCACTAGCCACTGGTAGAAATTCCCTACAAAAGCGCTGCAGATGACCCATCTTGCCGCAAGATCGGCACTCCACTGGGTCTCGTGGACACTGCGGTCTCTTGTTCCCATCTCTACCACACTGGTAGCACCTGATAGGGCCACCTGAAGAATCTGCCTTACTGGTACTCCCACCCTGACAAAAGTCCATCTGTCTCTTCCTCTTGCCAGCAGAAATCACACCAGTAACTGGTGCTGAACCTCCCTAGCCCACACCACTTGATTCCCGCAGGTTCCTCACAGTAATCAGCGCCTGATTCACAATCGCGTGTACAGTAGGCAACCTGAAAACATTTACCAATGCTCAGATGTTATACCGAAGACCATCCTCAAAACGTCTGGCTCTCAACATATCATCACCCACCAACATTGGTGAAAAAATCTGAAGCTCCGTAAAACGATCAGAATAGTCCATCAAGGACATAGTTCCCTACTAAAGATTCTTGAACTCTCGAGCTCTATCAGCCCTTACTGTCTCAGGAAAAAAGAAGTCATAGAAGACTGCTTGAAAATATTCCCACACCATCTCCCTGTGATGCTCTGACTGGGGGGTAACATCCCACCACCTCTTGGCGGAATCACGTAGCATTTCAGTCACGAGCTTGACCCTCTGCCCTGGAGATGTCTCCAGATGCTCGAAAATAGTCTGCATCAATCCTAGCCAAGATTCTGCAGCCGGTGGTCCACCATCCCCTAAAAACGTAGGCGGATGCTGCTGCTGAATGATGCGAGTTAGCTCGACCATAGTTGTGGCAGCCTGCGGTGCTTTCTAAAAGGTCTGCATGAACCTCATAAAGCCTTCACGGAATTGCGCCTCTGCGCCTGTGTCTGGTATAACAGCTGGTGCCACATCTGGCTCTGCTGGAGGATCCACTTGTAGCCCATGGCCCACCATCTCTGGAGTATAATCGTCGTCGCTCTCCTGGTGAACAACTCGTGGTTGCCTAGGCGGCATGACACTACAAGGTCAAAAGCATGCCTTGGATTCAATATTATTATGACCGAAAAGCGAAGGAACCACAAGGGAAACAAGAGGAAGAAGGAATTAAAATTTTTTAAAACAAGACTACATCGCGTGTACACTGACTACACGACGTGTACTTGACTTTCCTTCCCCTGCCTGGGTCCTTCTACACGGATAAGCCACACGGATTCTGTCGAACAAAACTACACGGCATGTATAATATCTACACGATGTGTACGATGTTATTTTCCAACTGCATGTGTCGTCTGTGACACGGACGACTACTTGAATTGACCCTACACGGCGTATTACACCCGCACACGGCATGTACACCACCCTGTTTCCTAGCCACATGGCTAACTCCACACGGTCTATCCTCAGACAAGACTTCATGGGGTGTCCCACAGGTACATGGCGTGTTCAGGGACAGGTGACATCGGCCCGTGTTGTTAGCTACACGGCCGAGTCCCCAGGTCATACTACACGGCGTGTCCTACATTGACACGGCGTGGTATGTACAGGATTTCACCAACCTGTGTTGTTAGTTACATGGCTGGACTCTGGGTCACACTACAGGCGTGTCCATTCGGTACACGGAATGTTTTACCCAAGTCTTTCCCTACCCTGTGTCGCCGCCCACACAGGTTGTGACACGGAAAGTGACTACACGATGTGTACTCAAAAAGTTCATTCTTCTTCCTGAACAGAAGATCATACACGACGTGTATAAAAATATTACACGGCGTGTATACTGTGTTTCTGGACAGTATTCCTCAGAAACTTCTCCGGAACCCAGAAAATACCATAAAACTACACCTAAGTGTCAAATTCCAACCCGTAGGGGCCCATACTCCCACGAATCAAAGTTTGACATCTTATATGTGTTATAACCATCAAACAGTCAATGATCCACCAAATTCCGGTCAATGGGGGCCCATACGCCCCAAAAACCAAATTTTGACATCCATTCTATAAACAAGCTCAAACAAAAATACCATATCACAAGGAAGGTATTTATCAAGAAGCTATCACAACAACATGCTTTTCTAGCACAACAACTATCACAACAACATGTGAATTTCTAATGCACCTACATGGCATAAAAATAATGCATGGAATGTGATATCTAGCATCTGACTATATGATGCATGAGATGGAATACCGTCATCTCATCGAGTTTCAACTAAATAGAACCCACAGATAAAATATAAACAGCACAATCCAATTGCGTCACCCAACGGTGAAATCATATCAACTGTAAAATTGCAAAATCAAAAGAATGCAAAATACGTGGTAGAATGGTTTTTCCCTGTACACGGGTTAGCTATGCCCGGGAACAACCTATTTCCATCTACCATTCTATCCTATCCCTGACTATGGCTCCAAATAGTATGTCAAAGAAAAGAACCCCTCTGATACCACTTTGTAACGTCCCGGACCCGGGTGCCACTCAACGGGTGCCCCGAACTCGGTTCACAACGTAACCTCAAGTGCATTTACCCAAATTCCAGAGGATTCCAACTAGAAGCGAGGGCCCAGGACTGATTGTGGGGAAACTATGTCCTCATTTGTCAAAGTGTAGCGTAGCGGAATTGAAATAAAACATACAACAAACAGTGGAAGCAGTAAACCACACACAAGGATGTGGATATAACCAACAGTGTATAAATAATGATGCTACATGTCTCAAATACTAAGAAACCAGCCAGAACATGTTATACATCAATACCATACAGTAAATAGCAGAGTACAGCAAAACAAAGCAAACAGCTGGCAGCGACATCGCGAGCCTAGGATCGGTCTCATGCCCTCTTACTCCACAACAATTGTCTAAGTACCTGTATAGGGACTCTTACCCCTATCCACACCTGTAGAAACATAATCTGTTTGGACCGAATATCATGAACCAAACAGGGTGTGAGAAATATATCTCAGTAGGCACCCACAAAAGGCCCGTGCCCAACTGCGTGTAAGCATGCAACAACTGTGTGCAGTAGTAAAATGCAATAAAGTAAGAAGTACTCAAAAGTAACTAACTACCCATTATATTTCCATTTTATTATTCATTTAATCAATTAACTTAGTATCATTTTGTTCTCAATAGCACCAATCCCTTAGGACAACCAGAAGCATTCCCTCAGGCTAAAATAGTAAACCACGCCCTAAGGCTTTCCCTCAGGCCATACAGAATCCAACCCGTAGGTATTTCCCTCAGGCATAACAGAAATTCTCTCCCTCAGGCATACGAAGTGTCACCCTCAGTCATAGAAGTCAAGCCCTCAGGCACGAATGGTTGCCCTCAGGAGAAATACTACAGCCCTCGGGCTAAATAGTGTAGTGCCATCAAGCTAATCACAACATCGCCCTCAGGACAAACACAACAACTCCCTTAGGCTAACAGGTAACCAGGCCATGCCCAATAGGTAAACAAGCAGTAACAAGATATTCCTCTCAAGGAAATTCTACAATTACAACTTTAAGGGCATACCCTCGGGTAATCTGGCCAAACAGCTAAATAGTGAAACACACCCCGGGGGTGGTTCCGGATCCAAGAAACGATCCCAACCAACATTTTATTATCACAATTTAATCACCTATGAAATTCTAGGCATTAAATATAACAACAGCCTCATCCACACGACACCCCAACATGGGTTCGTGGCACGAAAATGAACAAAAACGCACGAAAGTTGGAAAATAAACACAAATCCACATACCATATACGTCAACGAACGTCATACCCAAACACCGACTCCAGAAACACCCAAAAACGGCGTAGACCTGACGAATAACAAAACCCACTCAAATGTAAATAACTTACGTTAGGGAAAGAATTGGTAAGAATGACACTAGGAGAAGAGAGGGCTTACCCATTCGGTTCCAATGAGATCGTCCGAAGCCGAATCGAATTCCATACGAACACCCGGTGGATCTTCAAAGTTCTGGCCATCCTCCTTGGCTCCAAATAGGCTCAGGTGTCTCCTCTGCCAAAAGAAGAGGCTACTGCCTGTTTTAAGCCGAAAAAACAATGTACACGGCATGTACTTCTGAGTACACGGCGTGTACTTCTTTAATTTAAATGTCCATTTGGTGGCACCGCCACACTGTTCATCCGTCGACATGAGTACACATCATGTACTCCCAAGTACACGGCATGTACTTCCACCCAGCTGGCGGCGACTCCACTGCCTTTCTATTCAATCCTACTGACTGACTACACGGTGTGTAAGGTACCACTACACGGCGTGTAGTCGGTTCCTAAACCCCTCGTCGCCGACAAGGCTACATGCCCCGTTTACTCATCCCAACACGGCCAAAAGTACACTGTGTGTGGACAAAGTACACGGCGTGTAGTTTTGAAGTTTATCATTTTTCCCCATTTTCCATATTTTCTAAAAAACACTTAAGGAAAAGGAAAAAAGAAGATTCCCGTACCTCAAAATAAGAACCGGGTTCTTACATAATATATATTTTATTTAGGTAACATATATTCATTAATTACATTATTTATAAATTCCATGTTTGGCCTGAATGAGTCACATCACTTGAGGGGCCGGTTGTCCACACTTCCTCATATGAAATTATCGCATTTGCACAAAATGAAAAGCATAAAGTATGTTATAAATAAAAATACAGAAACATAGAGAGTAAATAAATATAATATATATAATATATAAATATAGTTCCATCATAATGGCCACCATGAGAGGTGATAAAATAAGATTGAGCAATCATCGTTTCGTGAGGCAGTAATTCACCACCAACGGAAACAATATGTTCTTTAACCATTAGACGGAGGTGTGTGTAATTGTAGGTAGAATCCTTATCATAAAAAAATCCTAGTAAATTTTATATATTATTGTTATTATGGGATCAAATAATAAGATTATAGTTGTGAGTGAAGAAGGAAAATAAAATAATGAAACTCGAGAGAAGACATTACCTCTAAATTGGGTATCTCATTTTGATTAGAGCCAAAGGCTTCCTTGGAAAGACTTCTACACAATGTGAGGATTCTAGGAGTGATATAAGGATGTGGATAGATAATATGATCAGAGTTTGTATGAGTCAAGGGCTTGAGAGGTGTGGGTAAGGGAGTATAGGTGGGGGCCTTTTATAAGAGGGGGGAGAGTCACTTTTAGAAAGTCTTGAAATGTTACTTTATGATAAAAATATTATCAGATATTAAATGTCACACTATGAAATATTTTGAGTATAAAATGATAAGGGTTCTAAATCCACCCATAAAATAGGTTTTATAGAAGTGTATGTCTTAGATTTTACCTTATATTTTCATTTTATTTAAATCCATCATTAATGAGGTAATCACTGCATCATCATGGTGTCATAAATAAATGTTTTTATTTAATGTCTAAAAATTATAAAAAATACTGTGATGTAGGAAAGAATTTTAGCTTTCCAATGAATATTTATAGTCTAGGAGTCCATTTATGTAAAAAAATTAATATTTTTTTACCTAGGATATACAAACATTTGTATATTTCTCTTCTTTTTTAAAAATAATGTCATAAATGTCACTATCACACCCTTGTGACTCCATGGGCCCTCAAGTTTGGTATAAAGATTCTCATGGTCGGACATGACTCAAAAAAGATGATTTGGACACATTTTGGCGTCATTTTATATTATTATTTTATTAGTTTATTACCGTTAACTACCCGATTACTAGTTAATCATGATAATTAAAGATAATTACTGGCGTTACTATTCATAATGTCCAAAAACAAAAGAGTATTAATTACATAATTTGAACCTTATAATTCCAAATATTGAATCCATTTTAAAAAATTCTAGACACAGAAATTTTAGCAATTAATTTAAAAATAATTCTCGTTGTCAAAACCAAAGACGGGTTTTTAAGAAGTAAAATTTATCAAAACATTGACTTGTTTTTACAGCCAATTGAAAAGTGAAATTACTTCCAATGAACAACATTTTATTAAGTGATAAAAACATAAATTAATTACACTTAAAACCCAATTAAAAGTAAAATCTAACTATATAATTAAATTATATGAAAAATCTGTTTTGAAGTAAAATGTAGTCTTTTGCACTATTCATTAAAAAAATAACTTTATCAGAAAAATACCAAAAATTTACACAAAGTAATTTTTTATGTCTTGATTCTAAAGAAGGATTTTATTTTGTAAAATATAACATATAAAAGTGACAAAAATTAAATTTAAAAATGGTTTTCTATCAAATGGCGCTTAATCTTCCTTTTAAAGAATATTAGAATATTTATGCTTAAAATTGGATTCATTAGCATTTTAAGCGTCTATCATTTATTGGGTAATTGATAAAATATTTAACAAACACGTATAATCATTTTTTTAGTTAGTTATATTCAGTACTGCCATTAAAATGGCTAAGAGTTTACTACCATTTAAAATAAATTACTATATTATTAGTGTGAAACGTAAGATTTCAAAGAAACTCATTGTTGCGTATTGGGTACTCCAACGAACATAGCATCCCATTTAAATTAATATTAATTTTTTTTTCAAAAATATTAATAAATATGAAAATATCCTATTTATTTATTTATCTGGGATATTACAATTAATATATATATAATAATGATAATATATATCAAATGGAAGAACACAATACACTACATGAAATCAATAATTGGTGCAGTGGAAATCTCAAGGAATTAAAAGTGATATAAGAAACCCCTTACCTTATGTCCGAATTGACTCATTTGTCCTTTGTTATTACTAAATACTAAAAGTAGTTTAATTTAGATTTTCTTAATAACCTTTTTAAAGTTTATTTTTCCTTTTATATCACTTATTACCTAGCTATAAGAATTAGTTAATTATTTGACTTCATATTGGACATTTTTTCAATGTTCGTAACTTGAGTCATAAATGAACTTGTTATAAATAAAAATTGTCAATGTGGTCAAAATTACTTTATATTCTGAATAATATTCATGATTTATATTTCATATATATCCTATATATCTAGTATATATTTATTTATTGTAGTACATAACATTTGGAGATAAGAAATGAAATACACCATTCATGCATACGGTAAGATGTACATACGCATGAATGCTAATTTCATTTATATTTCATATTTAATGGAATTAAAACGTAATGATAAATAGTTAATTATATTCCAGTATAATATCATATATAATTTAATTATCTTCAACCTTTATACATTCCATACATGGGATGAATGAGACATATCACTTTGAGGGGGCAGTAGTCCGTACCTCCTCAAATGAAAATATCGTATTTACCCACTATGGAAACCATAAAGGTATCATATAAATGAGAAATAAATAATTATAGAACCAATATAAATATAATATATATCACATATAAATAAATTTCCATAATAATGTCCCCCATGAGAGGCGGTAGGAGAAAATTGAATAATCATTGTTTCGTGAGGCAGTAGTTCGTTGTCCATAGAAATAGTATGTCCTTTAACCATTAGATGGAGGTGTGTGTATGTTTAGTTCTGATACTTTTCATAAATAACCTAGTATATTGAGGATACTAGTGTTTTTACAAAATAATGTAATAAAAATAGTTTATGGGGTTTGATAAGTAAAATAAAACAAAAGAACTTAAGAGAAGACGTTACCTTTAAATCAGGTATCTCCCTTTAGTCTGAACCAAAAGGATTAATTGAATTACGTTATTCCTAGAGGAAGGATTCTATGAGGACTATAGGTATGTCGGGAGCTTAATTGTGTAGAGTTTGGACAATCCAAAGGGCTTGAGTGGTGTGATTAATTGGTTATATGTGATGGCTTTTTAGAAGGGGGGGAGGGGCTCTTTAGGAATGATTAAAAATATTATTATATTATATAATTAATTTTGGATTTATAAAGGTCCAAAACATATTAAATTATTATATAATATGACTGATGATCTAAATAAATTCATCTATTTATAATTGGATAGGTTTTATATGTTTTTTATCCTTATAATCTTATTTATTTAAATCAATCATTAATGAGGTAAACACTGCATCATTATTGTGTCATTAATAATTTTATTTATTTGATGTATAAAAATTATAAAAGAAATAACATGATGTAGGAAAAATTTTTATCTTTCAAATTAATATTAATAGTGTAAGAGATAACTTATATAACTCAATGTAGCAATTTATTTAATAAAAGTTAAATGTATAAGTAATTTTTGTCTTTATTTTAAATTTATTAATATAATGTGTCATTATCACTCTCAAGTGGCTCCATGAGGACCCAAAATTAATGAAAGGATTAAAATTTTCGGAAATGTATCAACCAATAGTATTAGGACACATGTTATGGTAAGATAATAATATTATAATATTCTTTTTTACCCTTATTTACTAGATTTTCCCTCAAACCATGGTGAATAAAATATTTACGGAAGTAAATATTCATAATTTATAAAAATAAAAGTTACCTATTTATATATTTTGGAACTCATAACTACAAATATGGAATCCAGTTTTCCTAATTCAAAACAGAAAAGTGGCAGAAATTATTTTTAAAATTAATTCTTGTTGTCAAAACAAAAATCTTGTTTTTAAGAAATAAAAACTATCAAAATATTGACACTTGTTTATGACCATTTTCAAACTGAAATTACTTTAAATGACCAAAATAGGATTATATGGGGAAAATATAATCTAATTACACTTTTAAAACATTTATAAATATAATATAACCCTATAAATTAGTTATATTAAAAGGCACTTTTAAATTAAAATACAGGATTTTCCACGATTCATAAAAAAATGGACTTTATAAGAAAATACCAAAATTTTATCCAAATTAAATTTTGATCTCTTGATTATAAATAATAATATTATTTTGTCAAATATAAAATATAAATGTTACCAAAACTAGATTTAAATAGGGTTCTCCATCAAAAGGAGGTAAATTGACCTTTTAACGAATATTAGAGTATTAATGCTTAGAATCAGAATTTTTATTATTTTTAGCCTCAAACATTTATTGGATAAATATAAAAAAATTTAAAAAACATGTATATTAATATTGTAGTCATTTTTATCAATTCCTTCTAATACAAAATCTAGGCGTTAACTACCTTTTAAAATAATATTATGTTACTATTTTTTAGTATGACTCGGCATTGTGTGCAACCTAAGATTTGAAAGAAACTCTTTGTTGCATATCAGGTACACCATCGAACATAGAATCCCCTTTAAAGTAAAATTAATATTTAATTCGAAAATTTTAATAAATATTAAAAAAATTTATTCCTTATTTACCTGGGATGTTACATCTTCTGTCGTATGAAATGATCTAACATAGATGTATCATAGTTGTTCGTCATAACTTGAGAATGTTTTCCTAATATGGTCATGATTTGTTCTTCTCAAATAGTGATTGTGTTTACTTGATCATTGTGGAAATCACTACATTGTTTGTGGTTATTTATTACCTTTCTTCCGTTAGGTGCCATCTCTAAACAAAGGAATACACAGAATTAAGTCATAAAGATTAATTCCTAACTTACTATTAAACACTTAAAAAAATTCGAGAATTAATTCACATCTAATATAATAATCATAAACATGGTTTCTATTAATAATTAAACCATTTATAATGGATTTTAAATAAAATTTGAATTATCCAAAGAATATCCACTAATATTTTCAAACCAAGTGTGTAGTAAGGACTGTTGTTGTGTACTAGGATACCTTGGGTCAAGAATGAAACACTTGTTAGAGTTTTTACTCTTAGGAACATCTAATACAGAATCACATCCACTTTTAGTATCCAGATATGGATGTATTTTCATGAAATACAGTAATTTTATCTACCTTATCAAAATTATAGAATGTTACACTTTT
This sequence comes from Viscum album, assembly GCA_963277665.1. Lineage (NCBI taxonomy): Eukaryota > Viridiplantae > Streptophyta > Magnoliopsida > Santalales > Viscaceae > Viscum > Viscum album. The sequence continues at coordinate 135,328,094 of OY728161.1, read as the reverse complement.
TTTGTTCTCAATTTCTATATTAGTGGTATGTTCCCTAAGCTATGTTTCCAAAATCTAGCTCCATATGTTTCTACTATACTTCCTATGATACCAACTGTAATACCTCCAACCCTATAACCTGAAGTAGGTGCATTACTTTATTAGATTGGAATGATTACATGGAATAAAATCCTAAAGGACTGATCAGTTTAGTTGTTATATAGAAACTAGATACATATATGGATCCTATTTAAAATTGGAAATGGAAAACAAACCATTACACATAATAAAATACAATAAACCACAACCATAAAAACTCAATAAATGGTCCATTTTTTATAACATGTGGAAGTAAAACAAATGAAAGGGGTGATATTAAATTTCTAGTAAGTTTATCATATAGCATAATCATAAATCAATAATAAGATAATCGTTATCAAATTTATATAATCAATACGGCATGGTGAATAATTAAAAAAATTTCCCTCAATAAACTGAGAATGATACCACATCCATAGATTTTTTTTCACAGTGAAAACCTCTTTCATGGTAACAAATGTATAATTAATAATGAGAATACTAATTATTTGGATGTCATGTATCTGGAACATGAACCGTAATACCATAAAATATGGTTTATGACTATGGGTAGATACCCATCTGATAATGTTCTGGAAACAAACTAGAAGGGTTTATTATCAACTATTTAGTCTCATGAGCCTTGTCGATACATCAAGGGGACATATCAAGCCATACCCCTCACTTCAAGTCCATATAATTCTTTATACATTGATTTAATAGAGGAACAATATGCCTTTGAAATATCCAATTTGAGTAGAGGATACATATTCATCATATCATTCAATATAATCACCCTTTGTAAAATGGTATACATCTTTGAATATAATCATATCCATGCAACAAGAATATGGGTATATAATATAATTAAAATTTTAAATGAAAAATGATTTCAAAGGTTCATTAGATACACCGCAGAAGAATGATTAGGTTTACAATACAATGTAAATATCAATGAAATAGAAATTAAGACAAAAAACCCTTATCACAATATTACCATATTGTAATAAATCAAATTGTATGACCAAAAATTAATAATCATAAAATGGGTCATTGAATACCATGAATGTTAAGAGAATAATGATATTGTATAAAAATTACTATACACATACACCAAATACAAGAAATAGTTGGCGAGCAAAGGAATTCCCAGGGAAATAAAATTGAGGTGATAAACCACATACCTTAATCTCGAACGTATTATAAACATGATATTAATGTCTTGAATAATAAAATTAGATTCATTAATTAATAATTAAATAACCTTATATGAATTTAATTGATATATTATAACTTTATTAATCTCATTTGTGTTCTTCTTAATGGGTTAAGATATCCAATTTCATTATTTTAGAGTGCACATTTTCATAGTTTTCATGGTCATCTTTCTCGAATAAGAGTATATATGTTCTTGTAAAATGGAAATTGAAAACCATAATAAAAGTTATGAGTTATTAATTATCATTAATATGGTCAAATGATCATATATTTCAGACCCGGTTTTTTTTCTTTTCATGTCATGGTGTTGATCTGGTTCATTGAAAATAACGATCCTTTTATTGTGTGTTGGGTAAGATTAATTTTGAGTTTTAAACTACCATATATTTCCAATCACCCTAATTTGGGTTCTCTATTTCTTGTTTATGAGTTCTTGGAGAAAGGGTGGTTACTTCATGATTTGGGCCAACCGTGAGCCCATTTCTAGATTTAAAAACATATTTTGATTCTTTTATAACTCATTCATGTTTTTAAAAATTTTTACTCATTAAACATTTCACTTGTCCTGCACTAACATATTAAAACTACCATATCCTTTTTGACACCATAATAATTCATAAGCATGGGGAAATGGGGTTACATATTTATGTCTTCGACTATCCCATGGGACCATTTCCAGTTTTAAAAAAAATATATTATGTATAATTCTATTTTTTGTATATTTCAGTGATTCCCCCTCATTCCTGAATAAAATACCCCTATACTCACCCCCATTATCGATTTTACCCTTATGGATCTCATATGAGTCACGGATTAGGTAGAACATCTCAATGTCTCTCAAATCAACCAGAATCACGAAGGTAAATTATTTCATCCATAAACCATTAATTAGTACTATTTTTCCAATAAATAATCTTTATCGGGTTCTTACGGACCTTAGGATTCTCTCCAAGAAGTTTTTGTCCTTTCCATTTTCTCTAAGGGTGTAGATCTATTAGAAGATGAGGATTTTTCTAGTTGAAAAGGTGAGCCTCCTTCTCCTTTCTCCTCCCTCTTCTTCCTCCTTTCATTATTCCTTTGTTTCATATTCTCCACTAGTCATGATTAACCTAGGATTATGCAATAATATTATTTTTAGGTGTTTTTTTGATCATTTGGGTCTGGTCGTCATAGTTTTACGGTTTGTAAACCCATGGATGGTGATATTGGGAGTGTGTTTCCATTCCGCCAAAGATTTGAAGTAGGATATCCCTTGCACATGCCTTTATATTTTAATTTTCATCATATTGTTATTGTCCACATCTGATATATAATTTTATTATTGTTTTTCATCCATTTTATAATTTTATTAGTGTGAAATATGGTTGTTTAGTTATTTTTATTTGAAATGTAGAGTTATTTTGTCTTAAAAGTGAACACCAAGTGTTTGTTTAAATGTTCCACAATCTTTCGCAAATGTTATGTGAGCTTTAAAACCTATTTTTTGGTATTTTTAATAGCTTACCGTATCTCTAAAAAATTATTTCATGAAACTTATGTTTTTTTCCTTGTCAACTTCTCAAAATAAATTATTTTATTTAAAAGGGGCATGTAATGTGTTCGATAAATTTCGCGGTTGGCATTTATGTGTGATGTGTGATTTAAAAATTGTTTTTTTGGATTTATAAATGAATTGGAAGAATTATAAATTTTACTTTTGGGTATTTATATGGCTATCCAATTGGTATTTCGTTTTACAAACAAATTTGTTTTGGTTTACAACATGTTTTTGGCCGAGTTGTCGGAAAATGGACTGTTTCACATCCTCATGAAAATGGTTGTGTTTTGATTATGTAACATAAATGTTTTAAGGGATTTATTATTTTTTTCTTTTGAAAATGGTGTGTATACACCTCCTTAATAAATGTGAAATTCATAGCTTGTTCAAGGGATAGTTTTGTGAAACGCTTAAAGGCCATCTTGGAATTTTTTTTTGTAAAAATGGTTTTCATGTGTATTTCATGTTCTATCTTTTGGGGAAATTTTATGGTCCATGAAAATATTTCATTAATGGGTTTTGGGGCTTCAAAATCTGGTTTTTTATGTTATTTATTGGTTTTTTCCATAAAATAGTATTTTTTTAATAGAATTTATGTGAAAGGCCCCATTATACACTAGGAAATTATTTTATGAATATTTTTAGTATATTATTGATTTGTGAAAGAAATGTGATGCATGATTGTGGGTTTTTTTGTGTTTATTATTTGGTAAAAGAATTTTGATGTGGAAAGTGCATTTGATAATATGTGTACCTTTATTGAGCACAAAATGGAATGTCGGGTATCTAGGTGGGTGGATGTGTATAGGTATGTTAGTGATTCTGTAGGGTTTGGCCCCTGTTTCACATACAAAGATTGACGATGAAAAAACTAACTAAACTATGATGATGATGTTTTTGGGGGACCACTAGGTTATGGGTATTCTCCCTAATGGTGTCTCATGTGCATGAGAACATATATTTATTATGGTTTCATTCACCGAGATACGAGGTACCTAGGGCTCACAACTAACTAGTGCCTAGGGGTGTTCCCGTGACTTGTACTCATTAGCTATTTTGTACTCACCATCAGCATACAATGTGTTTGGTAGGTAAATTCATAATTTTGGGTGATTTATTTAAAAATATTAAATACTTTAAAGTGGCCCTCTTGAAAACTTTTTCGATTTTTAAGTTTCACCTCCCTTAAAATTATTACTAGCCTTCTTATTTATAATACATGTATATTTTTGTGTGTTAATTTTAATATAGAATGGGACCTCATTTGGAAAACATACCTTTATATTGGTATTTAAAACTTTGAATTGATTTTTCTTTCATTTTAAAGTATGAGCTTTGGGAATAGAATATCGGGATAACCTACTGAGTTTTAATGCTCACGCCTAAAATCTTCTTTTTTTTTAGCCCTTTTGCGGGTTTCAGCTTGAGTTTGATCGCCTTGGGTGACGTGTGGTCATTAATTTGGAGAGTTACCAGAAGGGTCACATGGATTTAGTTGGTTTTCTAGTTTGGTCGAATGAGTTGTTGGTTTAGTTTTACTTTCAGTTTCTTGTACAAATAATATTCAGTTTGGTTTTTATGTAAATTTTTTTTGGGATGTCCATTTCTTTCCGATGTTTTTTGGATTGTTTATATATGGTCCAAATCATTCCCATGTGTACTCTATTGAATCCCCTGGGGATTGTCTCCATCCTGGGAGGATTTGGAGAGCCTCTCGAGAGTTGTCGCTGGCTGGCCCTTGTGACTGGTTCCGTGTCCACTCGGGCTGGTTTGTAAAAAAATGGTATTAGAGGGAGGTTGTCTCTTAGCAGACCTTTGTTTTTATAGTTCTATTATTATTTGGGGGATGTTAAGGTAGACGGAGTAGGATTTTTGGGACCTAAGGGGTAAGTGCAGGAAGAGCATCATGAACTCTTTCTCATTCTAATCCTCCAGTTTCAATGGGAAGTCCGATTTTATTAGTGTCTTTTGTTATAGTTGATTATTTGGTGTTGGGATATGACAAGGGGAGTTTGACTATTGGCCTCTATGAACTCGCAGGGCCTAGAAAGCCATATGGATATGAATAATGGCCCTCATAAGTCTTTCTATGTTGGTGTTGTGTTTGATATATGGCCGCCAACCATATGGTTAAGTCAACCACAGATAATAGTTCTCTTTTTTGGGTTTCATGAACCTTTCTTGAATTCTAAATTTATGTTTTGAAAATACTTGTGTGAGAATTATGGAAATGGGTTTTAAAGGAAGTATTAGAATTGTAAAAGTGGAAATGGGGTTTTAAAAAATTAAAATTAATAATGGTTTTGGGATGTCAGTGTTTTTTTAAACAAATATTGGGAAGGAAGTGGAAATGATTTGACGAGATTGGATTTTCCCTAATCTAAACTTGTGGTCTGTTGAAATAAAATGTTTTGAAACTGTAAATAATTTTAAATTAATTATTAAATTCTATTTTAGATGTTTTTTTGGGATTTTGAAAAGTGTTTTAATCTGATGAATCAGTATTGGAAATTTGGTTTTGAGCGGCTGGTGTATTTCTAGAAAGGTGTTTTGGCCTTTGTGGTTGTTGTATTATGAAAAGAGACCTTGCAGATATTTTTAAATGAGAAAAATATATTTGGAATAGAATAGTTGTTATTGTATGTTCTATTAAAAGAAATTTATTTTTTTAATCAAATGGTTCTTGATTATGTGTGGCTTGTCTTTTGAAATCTGAAAATGGTTTTTGATTTGATGTTAATGTGCCATTAGAAAGTGCACGATTATTTTTTTAATGATAATGTTTTTTTGGAATTAGATGTTTTCATGGGTTCTCACATGAAAGGTTTTGTGGATATATGGATGAATTGCTAGTATGGCATGGTATTTTGAGTTCCCATGGTGGAATTTAAATGTTTATGTGAGTTAGAATAGATGAAACACCATTGGTGAATGTGAAAATCCACCAATTTAGATTATTTTTTTCAGAAGTGTTTTTACGTGAAAAATTGTGGTTTTTTTGAACCAGCAGTTATGTGTATGGTTTATCCAATGTCTTAGAAGTGTTTTATATTTAGTATGCTCCCTTATGACCTAGAATTCATACTATTGTTTCATATTGAGATGGGATCTTGTTAGTGGCTAGGTTTTGGGGTAATGTTCTGTGGGTTTCTAAAGATGTGTTGGATGTTGTGATATTTCCATGGATGGTTCTCCATTGCTATGCTTTCTAATTGATCAACCTAATGATTTGTTTCAAATGATAAATCCACCTCATATAATGATACCTCAGCCCATTTAATGAAATAAAGAGATGTTTTATCTTGATTTAATTTGCGTTCCCATTATGGTGAATCTCCCGGTTGTAGTAGTTGTTCTCGGCGATGTTTAGTGGGTGTTTTTTTGTGATTTTTTCATTCTACTCCCCATTTGGAGTGAGGGAAAATAGTGTTGTGTATCTTCATGTTCTTGTTTGGGTAAAAATGTATGGTTGAGGAAGGGAGTTCAATTTAAAAAAACTTTTTAATCAAAATAATTTTATTGTTAAATTATGCATTTGAATTTTTTGAATTATAATTAGATTATATTTTTTTCATTATATACAATTTAGGTCATTAAAATTATTTTAACATTGAAATTAGACCAAAACAAGTGTGGATATTTTTATAGATATTATTTCTTAAAAAGACGCTATTTGTTTTGACAACATGAATTAATTTTAAATAAATTAATGAAACTTATATGTTTTTAATTTTGTAAAATAAAAAAAAATTTGAATTTGGAATATGAAATATATCTTAGGCTGGATTTTTGGTATTTTTCTGAGAAACTTCAATTTTGATGAACCGTGAAATCACTTAGTAGTAGTTAAAAACTGACTTTTTCATTTAAATGAAAATTTTCAACTTCTATAAATTGAATTTTCAAAATCTGATGCACATTGTTGTTATTAGTAAGTAAAATTTTGTTTAATAAGATAAAAATATTTTTTGGTGAATAGTAACTTTTGACTTTTATTTACCGCGGTTAAAGGTATATAGGATAATTTAAGGTAAAAATAATATCATAACAATAAAAAATTACATTAACACTTGTCCTAACCTTATTTGATGTGTCATGGCAGACCATGGGCATCTTTGTGTCTATTTTGGGACCTCATGGAGCCACATAAGAGTTTTAATGAGACTTTATTTTAATTAAATTAAAATAATGAAAAAAATGACATAAACAAATATATTTTTGTAAATTAATTTTTACATGGGGATATATAAGTTATATTTTCGACTATAAATAGTCTTTTTAAAGATAAAATGTTTTCCAACATCATGGTATTTTTTTATAATTTTCAGACATCAAATAAATTAACTTATTTATGACACAAAAATGATGTCGTATTTACCTCATTACTAAATGTTTTAAATAAAAAAGATTATAAATATTAAAATTGCATAAAAAACTTATCAAATTATTATTGGATGAATTTATTTCGACCATTATTCATCTTATATTCTACCTTAATGAGTTTTGGACCATTAGAAACTGAAAATAATTATATAATAAAATAATATTTTCACACTTTCCTAAAGAACCCCTTCTCCGCCTTATAGAAAGTCCTCATTTCTAACCCATTCCTCACACCTCTCAATCCCCTTGGCTCATCAAACCCCTACCCAAATAAGATTTAAATATCTATCTCTACCTCCTATAAGTGTTACCTTAGGCAGAAGGCACTAAAATAAGTCCTTTTGGTTCAAACCAATGAGAGTTACCTTAGTCCAAGTCTGATATTTCATTATTTACTAAAATCTCCGTTTGGAGGAGAAGGATGGATTGTGAGTGTGGACGATTTGGAAGATATAATTAGAGGACATGTATGATTAGGTTTCATTTGTATACTTGGTGGAATCTCGCATATATTAACCAAACCCTTTTCATGGTCTCAACATTCTCTTAAATTCTTATCATATATTTTACATCTCAAACCCCTAAAATATTTTCATTCATTTATTTTATAACAACACCAGTATCCTAAATATACTAGAATTTTTTTATTATAAGGATTAAAACTACACTTAAACACACCTCCATCTAATGGGTAAAGAACATATTGTTTCGGTGGATGGAAAACTTACGCCTCACGAAAAAATGATCGTTCAATTATCTCCTACAACCTCTTATGGTGCCCATTATGATGACACTTTATTTATATATGATATATATTATGTTTATTTTTTCTTTATTCTGATATATTTTTTATTTATATAATACCTTTATGATTTCCATTATGAGTAAACGTGATAATTTCATTTGAGGAAGTGTGGACTACCGCCCCCTCAAAGTGATATCACTCATTCTTATCATATGTAAGACATATGAAGGATGGAGATATTGAAATTATATATGATATTATATTTGAATTATAATATAATAATGTATCATTAAGTATTTATTCAATTAAAATACAAAATATAAATTAATTTAGCTTTCATGCGTGCGTATGGCTTACCGTCTCCATGAACGGTGCATTTCATTTCTTATCTCCAAATGTTATGTACTGTTATAAATAAATTTATATAATGGATATATATAATATATATTATATCTAAATCGTGAATGTAATTCTGGATATAATGGACTCTTGACCACATGGACAACTTGAAATTATAACATGATCATTTTTGACTCAAGTACCAAATTATCGGCAAAACAACCATTATTAACTTAAATGATTACATATTGTTTATAACATGGTAATAAGTGATATAAGAGGGAAAATAAACTTGAAAAAGGGTTCATAATCAAGTATAAATTAACTTATGTTTATTATTAATGAATAACAAGTAACAAACAAGTCATTTCGGAAATGAGGTAATGGGTTTCTTATATCACTTTTAATTCGGTGAGATTTCCATTGTTCGCCACTTATTGCAAGTAGTGTATTGTGTACTACCATTTGATATATATTATCATTATTCTATTTATAATGATATTATTATTTGAATTATTTTGTGGTTATTAAATTTTGGTCATACGACTCGATTGATTACTACGTGGTAAGAGTTAATTTCACAATCTCTTCATTATCCGAGGTTGTTTATACGTAATTTTCTACTGGGACCTCTTTATCATCCACATCCGTGTTCTCATAAAAATATATTTCAAAAAAAATTACCATTTAATATTAAATGGTTTAATGTCATTTTTACCCTTATTTGACCTTATATGTTTTTAAAGGAATATTTCTGTAATTTTTCAAATAAACTACTTTTTTAATTTTTCAACAACATTAAGGTCAGAATGTTTTTTTAACTTGTACGGTGTGTGCAGCTATTTTCCAATGTTATAACATCATAAAATCTTCCCTTACATGATTATTAGAAAATTTTAAATATAAATGTTTTATTTATTATTATGTGACTCTTAAATAATTTCAAAATAGGATGAGATATTTCTCTCAAATAGTTTTGATTTCACCTATGTCCACATCCTTGGATAAATTTTACACTTGTTTGATGTTGATCTATTATGATACAAATTTTACATATTTTATTTAATGTTTTCTGATATGTTTGACTATGGATGAGTTATTTTTATGCCATTAATTTTTATGGTTAAATTATTGACATTTCATGTTCTAGTTTTAATATGAATGTTTATGTTATATTTCAAACGCTTCATAAGATGAATTTGTTGGATTAGTATGTTATGGGTTCGGGACCAGTAAAAGTTAGCCCTCCGGGATGGGGTCCTTTTACAGCATACCCTCCATGTTGGAGTCCATTTATAGAGGGTCTCTAGTTTAGAGTCCTATTATAGAGGCTCTCTGGGTTGGAGTCTGGTTACAGATGCTCTTCGGGCTGGGGTCCGGTTACAGATAGCCCCTAGGTCCTAGAACGAGGTCTTGACATAGAAATTACTATCTAGAATTATGGATCTCATCATTATAAAAGTAGCTATTGATATTTCATGTGATTATTTGACTAGTTGAATATCTATGTGAGTAAGTAAATGGCATTATTTGATTTTATCTTCGCCATATTATGATGATGTTTTAGGTTAAAAGTCTTTTTATATTCTAATATACTTCCTTAAATGTTTATGAATATTTATGAGAGTTTCCGCTATATTTATATCCATACTGAGCATCTAAGATCACCCCATTCTATGTTTTATTTTTCCTAGGATGTGAAGAATTATTTTATGATTGATAAGCACGGATATGAAAATGGATTAATGGAACTCTCAAAGGATCATTTATGTTGGGTTTTATTTTATAATGTGTAATGTGATTTTCATGTATGTAATATATTTTCCAAGTCTGGTAAATTGATCTGTCTTTCGGGACTTTATTCCTTGTAATCATGCAATTGTATTAAAATAATGCAAAGACTCTCATAACTCGGGTTAGGGCATTAAAGTTTGTATCAGAGGAAGTTTAGAAATAACCTTGGAAATATATTTATATAAACTCTAATTAAAGAACATTACCCTAAGATAGACATTGAGGATTAGTATAGAATAATATCCTAGAATTTTGGAACTCTAGAGATATTGTGAGTTTTCCAAGAAATGCATCCATGTATGGATACGATCAGGTAGAGGCGGCTCTGACACAAATTTACCTTGGGGTAAAACCAGAAAACATCGCATCGAGCTGGACTCGAATGGGAACTAGTGCATGAAAACAGACCTTTCTTCACTCTTGGTTATGACACTCCCAGGGGATATTTTTAAGATACTTTACCTTTTCATTACAATCCATTATGAAGGAATTAAAATTAAATACGTCCTTAAAGAAATAATTTTTATGATTATGGATTATATCCATAAACTATTCAATCTATATTAGGTATTTTAAAAGTTTTGAATTATGAATTGTGATTCATAAACTGTCCTGGTGTATTCCGTTGTTTAGAAATGGCGCCTAGTATAAGGAATGAGAATTCCATTAATACTCATGATCGAAAGATGAATAATGGTCATATCATTCATGGTATTAAGACATAATTTAAAAGGGAAATAGTTCCCCACATATTATCATCATATGAATAAATAGTATCATGTGTTAATAATATAAGTAAATAATTATCTGATCCCTATGAATTTTAAGGGATGTAAGAGAAGAAAAGGATGGAATAAAGAAAAATGGATAAAGAGAAGAGGGGAAATAAGGATTTTCCAATATATGATAACTATGGAAAGAATCACCTTGGTAAATGCTTGAAGGGAATGAGAGTTTTTTATAAGTGTGGAGAAAAAGGATAGCAAGTATGTGATTGCAAGGGTAAGAAAAAGGTTTCAAATGTACAATGCTTCATCTACAAGGAGTTGGAACACTAGGAATATCAATGTCCAAATCATCATATTATACCACAAATGATGTTGTTGGATAATAATAAAGTTATGGTATTACCACAGATGAAGAGAAATGACTAGTGTTCTTATGTTGATATTAAAGAATTATGTCATTTGAGTATTGTATCAACGATTTACAAGTTATAATAATTATGGAGTATATAAGGATTGTACTGCAGTACTATTTCATTAATGACTTGAGATTGTGTGGAACCAAGAAAAGTGACTCAATAGCTGGTTAATTTTTTTGTAAAATATATGGTTGAAGAAAAGGTAATCCATAATATGGTCCTAATACCGAGGTAGTGATTTTGGAATAAGAGATGGTTGATTTGGAAAAGTTATATTAGATATTCTTGACTACTTTGGAACTGATTAATGGTTTATTTATTCCATCATTGTTTTAATATTAAAAAAATGATATAAAGAATATATATCTATTATTATATAAGGATTATGGGAGAATGAATATAATCAATAAAGTTTTATAACAATTCCGGGTGTTACCATGTTTTAAAAGAATACATGATGAAGGTATTCGTTTATTATTACGTGGAAAACTAGATCTTCTTTTTTTTTCCTTCCTTATAAATTTTTGACTATGAGTTTGGATAGAAGTATTTTGGATAGCTATGAAGGCTTTAATGGATTATGTATAACTTTGGATAGTATTTTTTATGATTATTTTTGGAATATTATAATACTATATTTTAAGAAAAAGGGAAACTTGCAGGTTGGGTGTTAACCCATCGCATCAGAAAAAGCTGCAGGAATCGAACCCACAACCAAAGTGTGATAATCCTTTATGACCTACCACTAGACTACAAGAAGTCCCTGGTTATTTAAAATTAGTTTTTTTCATGGTGTATGGATAAATATAATACTATTGACTTTTATTATTTTTGGGGTGAAAGATGAGTTTGTGATAGAAATTAGTTATAGGATTGAACTCTACTTGTCAAGTATATATATATATATATATTTTATTTTATGAAGAAATTAATTCATAAACTATAGGTAATGGATATTAAAATAGAAAATTTGTTATCCTAATACCTTAGGTTTTTTGAACCAAAGATATTCTAAATCATCTTAGATAGATGGATTTGAGGCCCTTAATTTTACACTTGTTTTTGATTGATGACCTCAATCACTCCCTCTAAATATTTACATTTATTCTCTAATTATGTGTATGTAATTTCCACCAATGTTCTCCTATTTGAAACCCTAAGTTGTTGGTGAGTTTTTCATTTCCCTTTCCCTCCAATTTAGATTAAATTTTATTAACCCAATTTTCGATGTGGGTTCTCCACAAATGTATTTTCTATTTTCAACCTCCTATTTTAGAAGAATAATATCAAATTATGAGGATGAAATTTATTGAAGGAGATGAGAATGTAACACCCCAATATTTCATAGTATGTTACCTCTTCAAAGTAATTCAATAACATGCACTACACGCAACACCGAGTTCGAGTGCACCACAACTTTCCAAACTAGCTGTTCAAAAAATAGTTCTGGACAGTATTGAATGAATTTTTAATTTTATAAAAATCATATAGTTTAATAATCCATATTATTTGTTTCTTATACATAATATAATAACAAATTAAATTTTTTAGCTAGAGGAAGTATTTTTTAGAAAATGTAATTTTACCGCCTTTTAATGAAAAACGCTTTTTAAATCAAATATTTGACACTTTTATATATTTAATTTAACAAAATACACTTCTTATTTAGAATATGGACATTAAAATTTAGTTTTGAGACATTTTTGGTATTTTTCTGATAAATTTCATATTTTGGTGAATGGTGAAAATAATATATTTTAATTAAAAACAAATTTTTTAATCGAAATAACGTATAGTGTTAAATTATGCATTAGAATGTTTATGAAGTATACATAGATAATATTTTTATAATTTAATACAATTTAGGTCATTATAACTAATTTCACTTTGAAACTGGTCAAAAATAGCTGTCGATCATTTGTAGATATTGTTTCTTAAAAACACACTATTTGTTTCGACAACGAAAATTAATATTAAAATAATTAATGAAACTTTTATGTTTTTAATTTGGTAAAATAGACATCATTTTGGAATTCATAATATCAAATATAGCTTTTTTTGAATTTTTTGTATTTTTCTGAGAAACATTAATTTTTAATGAATAGTGAAACCATTTAGTAGTAGTTTAAAAAAATGAATTTTTCATTTAAATGAAATTTTACTGCATCTGTGAATTTAATTTTGATAATACGACATACATGGTTGTTAATAGTAGGTAAAATTTGTTTTGATAAGATAAAAATAATTTTTGGTGAATAGTAACTTTTGACTTTTATTTACGATGGTTAAAGGTAAATACGGTAATTCAAGGTAAAAGGAATATCATAATTATACAAAATTTCCTTAACACATATCCTAACCTTATTTTATGAGTCATTCTCGACCATGGGCATATTTGGGTCGATTTTGGGACCTCATGGAGCCACTAAAGAGTGATAATGATACTTTATTTTAATTAACTTAATGTAATGACAAAAATGACATAAAAAACATATTTTTTTAAATTAATTTTTAAATGGGGTTATATAAGTTATAATTTTACCTATATGTATTCATTTTAAATATATAATGTTTTACTACATCATGGTAATTTTTTATAATTTTTAGACATCAAATTAATTTAATTATTTATGACAAAAAAATGATACAATATTTACCTCATTAATAAATTATTTTAAAAAAATAAGATTATAAATATTAAAATAATATACAAAACCTGTCCAATTCTAATTTGATGAACTTATTTCGACCATGACTCATGTTAACATAGACCTTAATGGGTTTTGGACCTTTAGAAACCGAAAAGTTTTATATAATAAAATAATTTTTTTAGACATTCCTAAAGAACCACTCCTCCCCCTTATAAAATCCCTCACTTCTAACCCATTCCTCACACCTCTCAACACTTTTTCTAGTCCAACCCCAGACTAAATAATATCTAAATATCCCTCTCTTCCTCCTAGAAGCCTTACCTTTGGCAGAAGGCACTTCAAGAAGTCCTTTTGGATCAAACCAAATAGATTTACCTGAATTTAAATAAATAGTTTCCCTTAAAATTCTTTTCTTTTATTTTACTTCTCCAACCCCTAAAATATTTTCATTCCTTTTTTTATAACAACAATAGTATCTTAAATATAATAGGATTTTGTTATTGTAAGTAATAGAACTACACTTACACACACCAACATCTAATGGGTAAAAAATATACTGTTTCGGTGGATGGAAAACTAACGCCTCAGGAAATGATGATTGTTCAATTATCTGCTACCACCTTTTATGGTGGCCATTGTTATGAAACTATTTGTATATATGATATATATTAAGTTTATTTGGTTTTATGAATAATTATTTTAAATTTATAAAATAATTTTATGATTTTGATTATGAGTAAACATGATAATTTCATTTGAGGAAGTGCGGACTACCGCCCCCTCAAAGTGATATGACTCGCTCTTACCATACGTGGGACATATAAAGGATTGAGTTATTGAATTTATATATTATATTATACTGTAAAAATAATATAACTATGTATAATTATTTTTTCATTCAATTAAAATACGAAATATGAATGAATGTAGAATTTATGCGTACGTACGGCTTACTGTCTCCATGAACAGTGCATTTCATTTCTTATCTAAAAATGTTATGTACTATTATAATTACATATATATAGGATATATATGATATATATGTTATCTAAATCATGAATATAATTCTGGAGATAATGGACTCTTGACCACATGGATAAGTTGTAATTATATGTTGTTCAATTTTTACTCAAGTACCAAATATCGACAATACGACCATTATTAACCTAAATTATTACATATTGTTTATAACATGATAATATGTGATATGAAAGTAATAATAAACTTTTAAAATGGTTATTAATCATGTATAAATTAACTTATGTTTATTATTCAGGAACAACAAGGAACAAACAAGTCAAGTCAGACACGATGTAAGGGGTTTCTTATCTCACTTTTAATTCTGTGAGATTTCCATTGTTCACCACATATTGCATGTGGTGTATTGTGTACTACCATTTGATATATATTATCAGGATTATTTTTATATTCATGGAATTCTATGAATTATTTGGTGTTTATTAACTTTTGGTCATATGACTCGATTTATTACAACGTGGTAAGGGTTAATTTCACAATCTCTCCTTTATATGAGGTTATTTATATGTAATTATCTATTGGGACCTCTTTATCATCCACAACCATGTTTTCATAAAAATAAATTTCAAAACATTTTTACTATTTAACCAAAAATGGTTAAAAGTCATTTATACCCTTATTTGACCTTATATTTATTTGAAAAGAATCATTCAGTCGTTTTCCAAATAAGGTACTTTGGGACTTTTTTGAAAAAATTAAGGTAAGAATTTTTTTTACTTATATAACCTATGCAGCTATTTTCCACCATTATAAAATTGTCTAAGCTTCCCTTCCAAGCTTATAAGAATATTTTCAAAATAAATTTTTTCTTTATAATTATGTGACTCGTAAATGATTTCAAAAAAGAAAGAGATATTTCTCTCAAATAGTTTTGATTTCACCTATGTCAACATCCTTTAATAAATTTCACACTTGTTTGAAGTTGATTCATTATGACACATATATTCCATATTGTATTGAATGTTTTCTGTTATGTTTGACTATGGATGAGTTGTTTTTATTCCATTCATGGTTTATGGTAAAAGTATTGACATTTTGTATGCTAGGTTTAATATGAATGTTTATGTTATATTTCAACCTCTTCTTAAGATGAATGTGTTGGACTAGTGTGTTCTGGGTTGGGGACCGGTAAAATTAAGCCCTCCGGGTTGGGTTCCAGTAACATCAGACCCTCCGGGTTGGAGTTTGGTTACAATGGCTCCCCAGTTTTGAGTCCAATTACAGAGGCTCTCTAGGTTGAAGTCTGGTTACAGAGGCTCTCTGAGTAGGGGTCTCATTACTGTTAGCCCCTAGGTCCTAGAACTAGGCATTGACATAGAAATTTAAATCCCGAATTATGCATTCCATCATTATGAAGTAGGTTATTTATATTTCATTTAATTATTCGACTAGTAGAATATCCATGTGAGTAAGTAAATGTCATTATTTTATTTTATCATTTCCATATTATGCTGATGTTTTTGCTCAAAAGGATCTTGTTTTAGTCTAATACATTACCTTAAATGTTAATGATTATTTATGAAATTTTCTGCTATATTGTTATCCTTACTGATAATATGAGCTCACCCCTTTATATTTTTTATTTTTTCCATGGTGTGAAGGAGTTTTTTATGATTCATTAGCAGGGTTAAGCTAAAGGATTAATGGAATTCTCAAAGGATCATTGATCTTGTGTTTTATTTTCTAATATGTAATGTAATGTTCATGTATGTAATATATTTTACAAGACTACT
The DNA here is from genome assembly GCA_963277665.1 of Viscum album. Classification (NCBI taxonomy): domain Eukaryota; kingdom Viridiplantae; phylum Streptophyta; class Magnoliopsida; order Santalales; family Viscaceae; genus Viscum; species Viscum album. The sequence goes on along the minus strand of OY728161.1, from coordinate 135,311,455 downwards.
AAACTGAACTATATTTTGATACTTTATTCCTTGTAATAATACCAATGTATTAAATTAATGCACTGACTCCCATAACTCGGGTTGGGTCATTACAACGAGTCTCATTGATTTTTCCTTTGATGAACTTATCTAGTGCTAGTTGTTTCTTAATGGTGAGGAGCCCATCCCATAATCCACTGGAATATTTGGTTTTCTTGAGTTCCCTTTGGTTTGAGTGATTTTTTGGTTCATAGTTAAAAGTCCCATCAATCGGGTTCTTGGCATGGTTGTGGAGGTAGTGACTCGATCTTTCTATTGATTCTCAGGAAGTGGATGAGAGTCGGTGTTTTGGTGGAGGCAAGAGGATTACGTTCTATTGGTGGTTGATGGTTTTTCATTGTATTAGTAGGCTAGAACATATAGATAATGAATCATTAGGTGTTTATCAATTTTCTCTAATTTTCTATGTCTTTCCGGGGGTGAAAAGCTTTAATGGTGGGGGAATTGTCACACCAGCCTTTTTTTCTTTCCATGACATGGTTTTGATCCAGTTCATTGAAAATATAGATCCTTTTATTGGGTGTTGTGTGAGATTAATTTTGAGGTTTTAACAACCATATATGTCTAATCACCCTAATTTTGGTTCTCCATTGGTTATTTCAGTGTTTTTGTAAAAAGATTTGTTACTTCATTATTTGGGACAACTGTGATCCCATTTCCAGATTAGAAAACATATTTTGTTTCTTTTATAACTATTTCATTTTTTATAATTTTTGACTCATTCAATTCCCAATTTCCCAAAATGACATATTAAAACTACCATATCCTTTTTTACCACTTATAATCTCGTAAGCATGGTAGAATGGGGTTACTTATTTAGGAATTGGACCAGCCCATGGGCCCATTTCTAGTTTAAAACAAATAGTTTGTTTCTTTTATATCTAATTCAATTTTCTATATTTTTCTGTGATTACACAAACCTCCTGAATTAAATTCCCCTATCCTAACCCCCATTATCGATTTTACCTCTTTGGAACTCATATGATTCTCATATTTTGGAAAATAGCTCAATGTCTCTCAAATCGACCAAAATATGGAACAGAAATTCTTTCATCCATAAACCATTAAATTCATACTCTATTTCCAATAAATCTAAATTCCACGGTTCTTCAAGGCCACAAGAGTCTCTACAATTATTTTCAAGACTTTCCATTTTCTCTAAGGGTGCAGATCTAATGGAAGATGAAGAGTATTCTAGTTGAAATGGTGAGATTCCTTCCCCTTTCTCCTCCCTCTTCTTCCTCCTTTCATTATTTCATGGTTTTATAATCTCCAATAGTCATGATCGAAATATCCTTCTACTATCCAATTATTTATTATGGGGGTTTTGTTCTTTTGGGTCTGGTCATCATATATTTAGGGTTTGTAAACCCTCGGAAGGTGATATTGGGTGTGAGTTTCCTTTATGCCAAGGATTTCTGGTAGGATATCCCTTGAACATGCCTTTATCATTTAAGTTTCATCATATTATTATTTTTCACATATGATATATATTTTTATTATAGTTTGCCATCCATTAATAATTTTATTGGTGGTAAGATGGTTGTTTAACCATTGTTTTGTGAAATGTAGGGTTATTTTGTCATAAAAGTGCACACCAAGTGTTTTTATAAGTGTTCCTCTTTCTTTCGAAACTATTTTGTGAGGTTTAAAACCTATTTTGTAGTATTATGAAAATTTTATAGTGTCTCAAAAAAAATAATTCATGAAATTGGTGTTTTATTCCTTGTCAAGTTCATAAAATAAATTGTTTTGTTTAAAAAGGCCATGTCATGTGTTCGGTAAATTGCATGGTTGGATTTTATGTGTGATGTGTGATTTAAAAATTATTTTTTTGGATTTATAGATGAAATGAAAGAATGATAAATGGTATTTTGGGACTATTTTTGGATTTCAAATTTGTATTTGGTTTTACAAACAATTGGGTTTTGGTTTACAACATGTTTTTGCCCGAGTTGTCATAAAATGGCATGTTTCACAACCTTATTAAAATGGTTGTGTTTTCAATATGTAACATTAATGTTTTAAGAGATTTATGAAAATGTTTTTATTCTATAAATGGTATTTATACACCTCCTTAATAAAACTGAAATGCATATCTTGGTCAAATGATAGTTTTGATAAAGTCTTAAAGGCATGTTTGGCATTTTTTTGTAAAAATGGTTTCCATGTGTATTTCATGTTCTATATTTTGGGGAAACTTTATGGTCCATGAAAATAATTTATTATTGTGTTTTGGGGCTGAAAAATCTCATTTGTTATGTTATTTATGGGGTTTTCCCTTAAAAGAGCATTTTTTGAATGGATTTTATGTGCAAGGCCTCGTTATACTCCTTGAAACTGTTTTACAAATCAATATAGTGGTTAATTGATTCATGAAAGAAATGTGAAGAATTTTTGGGGGTTGTTTGTGTGTTTATGGTTTGGTAATGGAATTTTTATGTGGAAGGTGTATTTGATAATATGGTAACTTCATTGATCACAAAAGGGAATCATGGGTATCTAGGTGGGAGGACGTGTACTAGTATGCTAGCGATTCCATGGGGTTTGGACCCTATTTCACGTAGAAAGTTTAACGATGACAACACTAACTAAAAAATGATAATTATGTTGTTGGGGGACCACTAGGTAATGGGTATGCTCCCTACTAGTGGATCATGTTCAGGATAACTGATATTTATTATGGTTACTTTCACCAAGATATGAGGTACCTAGGGCTCACAACTAACTAGTGTGTAGGGGTTTTCTCGTGACTTATGGTCAATTTCTATTTTTTACTCACTATCGTAAAAAAGTGTGTTTGGTTTTTAAATTCATAAGTTTAGGTGATTTGTTCAAAAAGTGTAAATACTTTAAAGAATCCCTCTTGAAAACTTTTTCCATTTTTAAGTTGCACATATTTGAAAATTGTTACTAGAATTCTTGTTTATAAAACATGTAGGTTTTTGTCTATTTATTTTTTTATAGAATGGGACCTCATTTGGAAAACAGACCATTATATTTTATTTAAAACTTTAAATTGATATTTCATTTATTTTAAAGGATGTGAATTCAAAATAGAATATTGGGCTAATGAATTGAGTTTTAATTCTCATGTCTATATTCATCTTATGTTTATAGCCCTTGTGTAGGTTTCATCTTGAGTTCAATCACCTTGGGCGACGTGTGATCATTATGTTGGATAGTGACCAGGAGGGTCACATGGAGTTAGTTGGTTTTCGGGTTTGGTCAGATGAGTTATTGGTTTAGTTTTACATTCAGTTTCTTGTACAAATAATGTTCAGTTCATTATTTATATAAATGAATTGTGAGTTGTCCATTTCTGTATGTGGTTTGTTTGATTGTTTATATATGGGTGAAATCGTTCCCTTGTGTACTCTATTAATTTCCTTGGTGCTTGTCGCCATCCCGAGAGGATCGGTAATGCCTCTCGAGACATGTCGCGGGGTGACCCTTGTGACCGGTTCAGGGTCGACTCAGGTTGGTTCGTGACAATATAAATCCATTTGTTATTTTGGTAAAGGATAAATTGTTATATAAAATTTTAATGAAAAATGTTTGGATTGTGTTAATGGTTTTTTGATCACCACAAACACATTTGGTATTATAATTCGATACCATATGTAAAAAATGATTCCGTAACATTAAATATGTTACATTACATATATTATGGTCTTTTACAATAATAAAAAAAATTTCATGACCAAAATTTAAGACGGTAATAGAAATTGAATACCCATCGTCTGTGACTGTGATAAATTAACACGTCTTGGACACTATTTTCCTATTTAGTATAAGAGGATGGGGAATAAGAGATGATGATGAAATATTCCATTAGAATAATAAAATTATATAACCTATAAGGTAATATACTTATCATGGAATTTAGATGACGGGAGGGGAGGAGATAAAAATAAAATAAAGGAACTTGAAATAAAAAAGAGAAGTTGAGAAATACATTATGAAACTTCGACAGCCTAAATTGTTGAATAAAAATTCATAAAATATTGTCATGAGAAACAAATGGATCACTCATCATTATTAAAAATTATTAATGGTATGGGGGTATATAATGACATATCCTAGTATAATCCAATTGAAATTAAAATAAAATAACATCAAAAGAGTGCTTGGAAAAGGGAACGGTGGTAGATTCCCTTACCATGTAGAGTAACTCCAAATACATGATGTTTAGGACCTTGGTTGTCTGAGGAAACCATAGGGGGACTCATGGAGAGGTAAAAGTACCAGATCGTTGTGGATGTTTAATTTGGAATGAATTAAAATTATGGAATGGGAGGATATTTATAGTAAAAAAGATGGATTTTTTTTATTAATTTTGAAGGATACCTCAATAGTGGTATTTACAAAAACATGGGATTTCCCATAGTATTGGACCATGGTATTGTCCACCTAGGACACATCATATAATATTATAATGTATTAAAGTAGACTATCAGTTTACATTAATTATATCATTATTATGATGTCATGAATCATACCGCAAACTAAAACTGTATTTTTACTATTCATGAAAAACTAATGTATTTATAAAATTATAATAATTTCAGTGTAGAATAATATTGATGTTATGAATTCAAAAATTAACACTATTTTTTGAAAATATTTTTTTAAATATGATTAATTTAATTTTTAACTGTAATCATAATTTATTACAAAAATATAAAAATTTTAACCAAAATTCATTTTATATTACCTTGAAAAATTCTTCAAGATCTTATTGTCTAATAAAATTAAAAAAATAAAATAATAATATGATTTACTACTCATAAATTTTATATAACTATTCATATTAATATTCATAAGTGTGTGATACTATTCACCAAAAATTATGGTTGGATTATTATAATATAAATATCTTACCGAACGCAACCGTGTATGTCAGTTTTTTGAAATTCAAATAACAAAGGATCAAAAACTATGTTAACTAGCTAGTTATAACTATATCCTATAACCAGACATTGTTTCAAAAAGAATTAGTGTTACTTTAATGATAATTTATCTAATTAATTGTAATTATTTAATAAGAAACATACCATAAAATATTGGGGTGTTATATAAAGGATCAGTTGCATATAGTCGTAACCTTATATAATATTGGCAATGTGGTAGGTCATGGAACATTCATGGCCAGTGTACCCAAAAAAGTCATAGATTATTGAGATTTTGGTATGATGGGTCACTTTTCGAGGTATTATAGGAAGCCTTGACCGGTGGGAAACAATAGAGGAACCTGATAGGGTTATAATACTAGAATTGGATCTTCTGACCCATATGAGTCCAGTAGTTGAACTTTTTCTGGTTTAGATGGTCAAGGTGGTGGAAATAGTACTTATCGGTAAGATCGCCCATATCAGTATAGTGGAGAAGCTTAGGGTATTTAGACCTCATCATATGGAAGCTGGGTTGGGCTGTTGTATTCATTTCAGCCTACACTTTTGGACAATGAGGTTGGACCATTGATAATAAAATATACAATTCATATAGCTTCTATGATTTCTAGTAAGTTTTTTTATACATGATCCCATTATTATTATATATATGCACATCTTGGGAATGGTTTTAGTCTAGTGTTGGAGTTCATTAGTGGGGTTTTGAAAATCAACATATCATTTGTTGTATGGTCGAGGGTGTTTGTTTATATAAGGGATGTTCTCTTGATGTTGGAAAGTATCATTTTCTCCAGGATCATTATATACTTGACATTTTAAGAATTTAATTGATTTGTGGTATGTATTGGTTGGTGGAATATTTATCCCATAGTTATTTATACTATAAGAGAGTGACCATTATGTCTCATGATGGTAATAGTAATGTCCATCATGGAGAGTGGGATATCTAGGCAGGTTATGCATGTCTTGTTTATTATCAACTACGGGAACTCATTTCACAAGTTGCAATTCATTTAATGGATGTAATGGGTGTAAATAATGATGCCTTTCCACATATAGGGGATTGGTTTCAGGATGTGTGTCCTGATAAAATCTCAAGGATACAACCTAAGAGGTATTTTGATCTTACAATTAAGATCATCATTTGAACTAAACCAGTCTCTATTCTAACTTATATAATTGAACCAAAAGTGATTTAGGATATTAAGAATCAACAATATGAAGTGATGGATAATGGATTTATCCAAATAATTACATCACCTTGGGGTTCAATTTTTTTATAAGAATGAAGAAGAGAATTTTCATTTCATTGTTGATTACCATAAGTTCTCCAAAATTATAGTGAAGAACAATTATCCCATTCTATGTATCAATAATCAATTTGAATGGTTGAAAGAAGAATTTGTTTTCTACAAGATCAACTTGACCTTGGGTTATCATCATTTTAGTGTTAGATATTTTCATATACCATAGACAACTTTCAAAAGAAGGTATTCTCTATATGATTTCATCAAGAGGTTGTTCATGATAGATAATTCACCAGATATATTTATGTCTTTAAGGTACCAAATATTTCACTCATATCTACATCAGTTTTTGTCGTTTTTTGGATGAAATCATTCTATAATCCAAGACTAATGATAATCATTCCCAACATCTTGTCATTATTCTGAGTACAATGGGGGAAAACTTCTTATACACCAAGATATCTTCTATTCACTTCTAGATCAATCAGGTATATTTATGAGGTCACATCATATCAGACAAAGTTGTGTTAATACACCCATAGAAGGTTTAGTAAGGGGTTTCTTAGAAGCATCCCATTACTATTTTTAAAATCTTAATATTTCTAGGGTTACATAGCTATTATCGGAGGTTCATCCTTAACTTTTTCCACCTAGAAGGACCACTTTTATCCATTTCTATAAAAAAAATTATGTTTGAATGGTTAGTAGAATTTGAGAATACATTCCAAGATATGATGAATCATTTTACCACTATACTAATTGTGATCCTACTCGAGCCGAGTGAGGAATATTCCATGTTTTTTATGTATCACGGATTGAATATAGAGTAATTTTGATATATGGGGATCATATTTTCGGATATGGGTCATTAATTTTGAGGCCACATGAATGGAATTACCATATACATGGCCTTGAGTTAGCTATTGTGGCTTATTCATTGATTTTTTAGTGACATTAACTGTCTGTTGAAAATTTTACTATGTGTACTATCCACAAAATCATAAATTATATATTTTTATAGAGATATTTAAATCCCCAAAAGTGTATATGGGATAAATATATGGAGTCATTTGATTTTGATCTAGTCTATACATTAGGGTAGTAAAACAATATAGATGATGATTTGAGTAATAATACATAGACTTAGGAAGTTCAAGAGTCCAATTTTGATTAGAGGATGATAAATTTGCTGGATGAGATGAAAATTTTGGTTCAGGAGGGGTAAAAGAATATGATCATTGTATCAGTTGTAGTGGATTCCACACTTCTATGCCAGATCAGGGATATGTGGTATGATGATATGGAGTGTTCTGCCTTGAGAGAAATCCTTGAGCTTGGGGAGTCACCTACTGACAATACTATAGATGAGGATGAGATCATCCATGCATGGAACCATATTTTTGTGCCTATGAGTATGAGATAAAATATAATTCTTGTGTTTTATTCCATGATGCGGGTAGGGAAACATGGTTTTAAAAAATGTACCATGGATTGCATATGAATTATTGGTGGTCGGGAATGAAAAGGGTTATTTCGGATTTTATAACATGATCCTGCACCTTTAAATAGGTGAAGGTGAAACATCAATGACCTACTGGTTTTCTACATCCATTTCCCACTATTGGTTGGATGTGGCACGATGTTACAATGGACTCCGTCCAAGGTATTCTGATGATTTCCTAGTAGAATGACTTTATTTGGGTAATTTTGAACTGATTGAGAAGGTATCTTTTTTACCTATTTGGGAATCTTTTTTAGTGGATCCATTAGGGAAAGTATACATTGGGTAGATAGACCATCTACAGTAGGTTCTCTGGAGAATATTTTAAAACTATGAATCATACATCACTTCGTGATTCTGGAAATCCTTGAAAAAGGTAATTGGTATTAAAGTATTTCGGATTACATATTTTCACCCTAAAAAATATGGGAATTTAGAATGTAATATATAGGAATTTGATGAAATTATATGAGTTTGCATCCCAGTATTAAGTGGGTCTTTGGAGAATCACCTAGAACTCATTTAGTTATCCTATAAAATCAGTTATCAAATGACTATTCAATGGCACAATATGAGCCTCCTTATGGTAGTCCATGGAGATCCCAAATGTTCTAGGTAGAGGCTAGTGTGTCATATATTTTGGGATAGAGTCTCATCCAGGATATATTGGATTAGGTCAGGTGGGTTCTGAAATGTATTGATAAACCTGAGAGTAGTAATAATTCTGCTGCTAATAAACATCGATGAAGCCTTACATTTACAGTTGGTGATCACGTGTTCCTTTGGGTATAACCAAGATTGTGTCATCATAGTTATCAAAGATATGATAATTTTCCCTTAATTGTTTTTGAACACTTTGATATTTTTTGGAGGATAACACTTTTGGCTGTCTAATTATCCATTCCACAGAGGTACAATGTGATGCTTAATGTTTTTCATGTGTCACAGCTTTGGCATTATCAACCCAACTCTTCTCATGTGATCTATGTGGATGAATTTGAGCCTGAAGCTAATGAATCCTTTAAGGATAATCTTAATTTTGTTATGGGTCCTAGTGAGAATGTGTTGTGGGTAAATACCAAGTTCATATTCTAAGTATTGTGAAAAAATGGTCATGTTTTTGAGGAAGTGTGGGAGAGTGAAGCATATTTACTTTCTTAGTGACAAGAACATTTTACCTCAGAATCATAAATATGATTTGGAGTATAGCTCAAGGATTATTTTTTATATGTTGTGCAGATTTTAAGATCTGAAAATTTCAGGATATATCTCATACTCTTTTGTAGTACTCTTCTACCATTTTTTGGGTCATACCTTGGATTGTTTTTAATATGGGGTAGTTTTGGCTGAAATTAGAGAGTTTGGAATCCCATGTGGTTGGGAATGGTTGGTTCATGTTGAGGGAAAACCATACATATTTCCCAAGTAATTTGTGTTCCCTATTATGGATATACATGAGGTGTTACAAAGTTGTTAAATAGATTATCCAAATCATTCATATACCTTCCAAAAATGTGAACACCCAAATAGTGGGTTCTTTTAATGTTGGGGCATGGTTTGTAAAAATGTGTGCCCCTTAACCAAAACTGGACACCCCCTAATTATATTGTCATGTTTAAGGAACCTTGTTTTGAAAACCGAGTTCCTATACGCATGAAGTTGTGTGCACGATATTTAATTCCAATGAAAATTTATTAAAAAATTATGAACACCATATTTTTTCTCTCATTTCCCCCCACATGGCCTAAACCTATTTCAAGTAGTTTTGGAGTCTCCATGATGCATTTGAAGGCTCCTCAATTCATGTTCTTAATGAATAAAATATTTTATTGAAGGGATATCTCTTCTATGATATTGCTCTCCAATATTTTACACCATTGTGCTTCTGATCATTCCACTTTAATTAGGGGATTTTTGTTTATTTAATGTCTATTAACAATATTGTGGTAGGTGGTATAATTTTCAAAACCCACATAATTTATTATAATTGTATGTATGTAATTGTGAAATTAAAATATCCACATTGGGGAATTGAATTCTAAATTTAATTAACTAATTATTTTCCCATATGATTATAAAATTTTCCCACACATGATTATCAAAATATGGAATAATTGGATTATTAAATTTATTGATTAATGGGTTTATGAAAATGGTGATGACCCATAGGGTGTGTCTAAATAATTGAAATTGTTATTAGAAATTATGAAATTTATTGATAATTGAATTTATGAAACTGGTTGACTATTAAGTTATTTAAATGGTTGATAATTTGGTTGAGAATGTAAAATCATGAAATATTAATTTTATGAATGAGTTGTTTGATAAGGAATAATTATCAAAATACCAATAGGGTGAAATACTTCCGCTCTATTCCACCAATATATATATATATATATATATCATGTGATCAAAGAGTTTTGGTATAGGGACTACTACTCCAAATACCCACGGGGTGCGAGACTACATCTCTAGGCACCCATATTTTGAAATGAAATTGAGATAAAATGAATAATGGAAACCAATGATGAAATTAAATGTGTTATACCTTGTGGATGGTTTAGTCTATGTCATAGACTGAAGTAGGTATTTTTGGTATGCATGTTATCATGAACCCGTGAATTTATGTGGTTAATTGGTGAATAATTTAAATGTGAAAACTCCTTACTTAATCATTTTTATTTTATTATCTATAAAACTAATTACCTCTATATAGAGTATATTTTTTTTGACACCAATCATGGTGGCCGACTATGATGTACACACACCATACTCTGAAAACTTTATTGGTACCTGACATCATGTTTGTGTGGAAAGACAAGAGAATGATCCATTCATTAGATGGATGAGTTTTTATGTATAATGTATGATGCAGTCATACATGATGTTGGGACCCAATTGGGATTCTCAATGTGTATTTATTTTTTTTCATTAGAAACTTGAATCACATATGGCTTGACGTATATATAGTGTTTGTTTTGAATACTTTTTCCTCTATTTTGAAATCATCATGTGATGTTGGTATTTATTATTATGAAATTATTATAGTTATTATTTATTATCATTGGGATATCAATTGTTTATCGCCACTATTTTTATTCCTTGATATAGAGTGTACAGTATAACCATAATATATATATTATGCCCTCACTACTAGTCAGTAGCCTCTCGCATATGGGGAGGAACTCCTAAGGTCTTTTTACCAACCATCTCGTAGATCAAGCATGTGGAACTTGTGATGGGATGTTACAAAAAGTATATTAATATAGAATACCAAATAAAAACTCTTATTGTATAGAAACTGAGAATATTTGTGATATCCATTGGTTATTAATGTCCAACCCAATCACTAACTCCCTCATGGATTCCTGTAAAAACATATATATTTTTATATTTTTATATTTTTATGTTTATATATAAATATATATATATGTGGGTGATGATATAATTACACTCATTAGTATCCTCCCCAAAACCTCTCATGCAAATGAGGAATATGATAACAGATTTCATAGTGAAAAAATTGACAATCAATATCATTTCCTATTCAAGGTCAACTACAAACCATCGTCATGAAGTTCAACACAAAAATATGCATATAAGATATTATAACATAATATAAATGGAATATATCAAGAGGGTACCATAAATCTACATCCCATATAATATAATTTCCTTCATTCCCAAATATCTATCATCTTATGCTACCATCCCATCCATAACTCATAAATGAATCCTTACAACATAATCACATGAAAATTGTTTTGAATTTGAAACTTTCATTAGTTAAACAGGTTAATATGATAGGAATGTGTGCATAAAAAAGATCATTCATTATTTAATTTTTTAGTTGTGACAATATTTTATTATAAATGTTCTATAATGGGGTTTCTAGAAGAACGATGTTTTGGAAGGGGTTCTTCTAATGTGATCAGTTTTTGGTGGTGGTGTCCCAAAATATTCAAATTTTTTGGGATATGGTGATGATTTTTTTCTCATTTACCAATAATGGAAGTCCCACTAAATATTATTAAAATATATTATTGGTTCGAATAGTGTAACGTATGAACACTAACTATTTTCGTATTTCATTCTAACTATATAACTAGACGTGTATCTCTATAAATGGTTAGTGGGACTACATGAGTTGGTATGTTGTGTGAACTAACTATGACTACTAGTTCTTATTATCTGGATTGACTCATTAATCACTGATTTAAAAGGTCTTAATTTTAGAGAAATTAATTACTTCAGTGTTTCTCTCATATAAATAGGACTATCAGCACAAACCATGTGTAAAAAAATTATTGTTTTAATTTATCATATTTAATTTTTATTTTATGGAATTTTGTTATCTATTTTAGAGAATCGGGTTGAATTTATTTTCACCACCGTCTTATTATTATTTAAAAAAATTCTATAATGTATGAAAAAATTATGCTAGGAGAGTTCCTTGTGAAATTAAAATCTTCTGGGTGATTCTACAATTATTACTTATGATTGTATTTGTTTACGATAATTATGTTATTAATAGATTCTTTAAAAGTGTTATCAAATGTTAGGTTATCACAGTACCAATCTTTTTTTAAAAAAAATTATAATTTTTTCTAAATCATTTTTAAAAAAATTGTTGGATTTATTTTTTTAATGTATAGAATTAAAATATGTAATGCTTCATATATTGAAATTTGATGAAATGGATTTTAGTTTTTGGAAAATGTAGATAGAACATTATCCTATTCAGAAAGTTCTCAAGCTTCTATTAAAGTGTGTCAAATAAAAATTAATGGAAAAGGGTGACTGGGAAAAGATGAATGAAAATGAAATTTGTTTTATATGAATTTTGGCTATTAAAAATTCATAGATAATAACCATATTATAGTTGCTGGAATACCTGAATGATGTGTATGAGAAACCAACAACACATAAAGAAGTTTTCTTTATGTGAAGGTTATTCAACATGATATTATCAAATGAAAAATATTTTTCCAAAATGTTAAATTATTTGATCTTAATTTGGAACATATATAGGGTATTTGATTTTTACATTAATAGATTAAATTTTTTAGAATTTTTTATTTTCATCTCTTCCTGGTTCTAGGGAAATCATGATAACAACTATGAGTATTTCACATGGAAGGGATGATTCAATTTTCATTGATGTTCGGAACATGATTTTTGTAATGATGATATCTATAGGAATGAGTGAATAATTGTTTTATAGTCTAATAAAAATTATCATATCAGGAGTAATAGATTAAGAAACCACTTATTGAGGATCTTTTATCAAAATAAATGAAAATACAATAAAACTAAAATCAGTAATAATACTATTAATGGCCTTACCATAAACCAATGATCAAATAAAATATCCACAAACTCCATCGCATAGGTTGGAAATAGATCGTTGCGTGGAAAAATCATCCAACATGTGTGGTGTGTCTACGGCCTGAGTGAATCATCAAATTTTAGGATGGGATTTGTTTTACCTCAAGGATTGAAATTGAACAAAACATAAAGCTGATGAATAAAGATAGAATTTGAGTACCAGGTATTTTTTTCCAAGCATATTATAAGTATTCCACCAAACTATCATTACATGACAGTGTTAAATAACCCCTAAACATGATCTTTGGGGTGGTTAATTTACCCTTATGTTTATAATGTATGATTAAATAATACTTCATCCATATAATGTGTGGATAAAGAATGGTTGGTCTATTGGATCTTATGTAATAAATCATTAATAATAACTTATTTGGGATATTGGAACATCTTTAGTATCTTGCATGAATGGATACCTATAAGGAGGTAGAAGTATCATGGAACTCATATTTCCATGCTTCCACACATAGTTTCATATCTAACTAAGCATCGCATGCTTATGGATTTAGGGTATATTCCCATTAATATCCCACATTCACTATAGCATAGAAAACCTTGTGTCATTTCACCTTGTCTTCATTTTTATAAAATAACATTTGAAACCATATACCAGACTCTATTGGATAACTTTGAAAACACATTTTAAGAGTTATCTTAAACTTCTCCCAATATCACATCATATGAAATACCTTTTCAATTCCTATAATGAAAAATTTTATATTATGTCTTATAAAATTTTAGTATAACTCTTTAAGAAAAAATCAATCCCAATTTATTCAACCAAAATGTATGACTCCATGTGCCTTTACATCATTGAAAAAAATACACACATTCTGATCAACATATATAAGAAAATAATGTAATTTAGAAAATCAGAAACTTCACTAAATATATAACGAGATATGGAATATTCACTATTAAACACATTTATCTATTTACCTTTTCCACCACTCTTCATTATATTAAATCACACATTATCATTTTTTATTTTTTAAGAAATTTGTAGCCATGAGACATGAAATACGTCAATAAAATATATACATCTCTTCTATTCTTGATTCATTAAATGTATACTAGATTGATTAATGACTAAATAAAATTTTATTAATCCATCTAGATATGTGTATCACATTTAATTTCTCTAGGGAGATGTATATAAAATCTTGGTATGGAAACACACTCCCACATTCTATCTCAATCATGTACCTAGAATCATAATTGTCATGGAAGATGAAAAATCACATCTTCCACCACAATATAAGCTAATTCAATACATAAACTTCTGTATGTAGGATATCAAATTATGAGCGTTCTCATAATTTTTATCTTGATAACCTCATGTTTTGGAGACTCAAATATGATCCATACAACCCTAGTATACCATAGATAACTCTATTTGACAATCTTTTTGATATATAGAGTAGTTCATCCATTGCAAAAAAAAAATACCATTTTTTCATGCCTCATGACCATATTTTAATAATCATACCATTTTTTCCCTTTAATATGATACATTTTAATATCCATAAACTCTTTAAGAATATTAAAAACACCCTCATATAAGAACATATTTTCCATATCTAATGTCATAAACTTCCAGATCATCCTTATGATCCCTACACAATCAGAGTTTTTCTAATACATTACATCATATATAATCCAGATCACATATCTGTATGAATATATAATAAAACCCTCCCACTAAACTCTTTAGTGATAAACATTTATGAAGTAAGGCATTTTGAATAATGGTGATATTTAGGAATTATATTCCTATCTATTAATATTTTGAACAATTTAATTATATTTTCTTCAGAACATCAAATGTTATCTTTTTAAATTTAATTTTTCACATAGAACTATTTCAATGGTCATCATCATTATCCATGAAACCCCATTCCATAAATAATTTCTTATAATAATGGATCTCGTTATAAAATTATTTAATAATACATCCAAACTCTGTTAGCATTTAATAAAATGATATTCAAACATAGATTGGATTAATTTATAATTTATTTTAATTATACTTATTTATGTCCAAACATACTTTTGCAAGCATATTAGAGACAATATTATTTTCAATAAATTATTTTCTATGACTCAAAACCATATTGTGTTAGGCAGTAGAAATTACCTTTTAGTATGAATTTTTAATAAATAAACTATTTTTTACAAATCTTAATTGGTATTCTAACAGTTCAGAACATTATTCATTTAAAAATAAGACTTTATTAAAATATACCAATTAAGGGTAGTGGGAATATATTATTACATATTTTAACAAATACATGGGTAAGTATTTTATCATAGATAAAAAACATTTATCAATATCTTTGTCCGAAAATATGTTTTAGAATTTCAAGAATCATAAAACATGTTTATACAATTAATCATCACATATATATTCATAAAAACACTTTTTAACTAAAAAACTTATTTTATCTCATTAGGTAAATGATATGAAGATACACATATTTTACATAGATTCATTTAGGATTGATAAAATCCATTACAACAAAATCCTTGATCTTTTAAATATTTACATTATATAAAAAAATTAAACTATAACATTAAGAAAGTTTTCCTTTGATTTTTAACTCATATATATCAACACTACCTTGTAAAATACACAACTTGGATCAAATAACCGTCAATATTGAAAAATTAATTTCTATAACATCCAAACATAACATAAATTATACATGGAGTTTTATAAACTTCATCATGTATATCTTGGATAATTCAATAATATTGTATGAAAAATATTCTTTTCTACAAACCCTAGTTTTCCATTACCATGATTGGATTTTTAAGGAAACACTATTGAACTTTTCAACCAACTATTTTTCTATCATGGTTGATCATTTAACTACTTTTAATATATTTATATCACTATAGAACCTATAATTATTATTCCTTGATCATATTTATTACCAATAAATTGATAATATTGGATAAAAATTATTTGAATTAAATAATATTACAAGATCATTTCCATAAATGTCAATAAGGTAAATTCCCAAACCAGAAAATCCAATTTTAGTATTCCCTTAATGTATGCTATAGAACTGAAAAAATTCATAACCAAATGTATAAAAAAAACCATATAAATTTTTATTTAAAAATTTATCATGTTTTTGAAGAGTTAAAATTAGATAAAATACACATCTTATGATGATTTTATCCATGATTAAAGAACCCAATATTTCAATGTTGTAACTCATTTTCACTATTACTTGAAAATAAAATAGAAGTTTTAAACTAACCTCTTGTATATTTACAACACTATTCAAAACATACCTTCAATATTATATATCTATTGATATAATAGAATTTATTTTTATAACCAATAAATCATTAAGGAATCCTTCAGTCTCACTATTTTATATAGAAAGTTCAACCATATTTAATTTCATCATAAAATCTGATCATATTGAGTATATGGGAAAAACACTCTTGTAAACATTAATATTGAGTACATGAGTGGAGACTGTGATTCATTTAGTTATTTTTAATTTAATTCTATTGTAACCATAACTGAATCACTCTATTATTCTATAATCTTCTAAATTCAATTGTTGAAAATTTTAAACTTTTGGTTACTGAGGAAGGAACTTTTCTGGCACATCAAATTTTTCATATGAGTTTCTTAAATCAATAATATTTCATTAGAAAATTTCATAAGTTTCTAGTCAAAGTAGTCTATTATATAAAACATCTCATTATAAAATATTTTTATTATAAATTTTACCTAAATTATGTTTACTAAATTATCTACAACATAAAATTTTATCATATGAGTATATTGTTTTATGACCATTCAATAATAATTTTTTTAAATGGTATCCCCCTAAAATGATGACCCATTTTAAATGTAATCATATAAATTAGTGGGAAAAGATTTATATTTCACTAATCAATTAGTTTGTGAGGGATTTTTTCCCACCAATAAATTAATTTGGTAAGGAATCATCCCTTTAATATCATATATAATTATTCTATAGATGAGTTAAAAACCCTTTTTAAAAATTATCTTGTGGATAAACTAAACTATATTCCTCTGTTATCAGAATCCTTATTTCTTCCTAATTTTTTACTAAAATAAAATAACAAAAAACCCTAATCAATGAATGTATTGGGACACTTATATTTGGCATACAACTACCTAAAAAACAATTGAATGTCATCTATGACATTATTTTCATAAAAATTAAAATCCATGGGAACCTACCTTTGGCATTAAACTAGCCAGATGGATGGTCTAGGTCATGAAAAGTTTCTCTTTGGAAGGAATTGCATGCCTAGTATTTCAAGGGGGGTTTAATCAGGGCATATTATCTCTTATTATTCCATTTTATGCTTGCATTCTTTTAGGAAATTAGTTTGGAATCATATTTCTTCCACATAGCCAATATACTCAAACCATATTTATGTGTAAATGTTTAAAAAATCAAAATGTTTTTGTTACTCACCCAAAAATAGAAGTCATACATATTTAGTCACATATATATTCATTATTTTCATAAGTTATATGGAAGCTTCATATAAAGTAATAAAAATATATTAAATTTAAAATTATCACATTTGTATGTATAGTGACCCTTATATTTTTTTAAAAATATTACATTATTTTATATGAATATTCATTAAAAAAATTATGATCCACACCAGAGACATAATGGTTTATTTTATTTATAAAATTAGATATATAAGAAACTCATCCATAAAATATTTACATATTCTTCCACTTAGTTCTTCACAAGTAACTCTTTTCTTATACATGACATACGTGAAATATTTTTTCATATCCAAGGGAAGGGAAGTATAGGAAAGGTTTATCTAAGATGTTCAGTATGTATAGTACAATGAGATATTAATGATCACATAATTATAACATGATCATAAGAGTTTTAGAACATGATCCTAAAATTTTAAAACCACAAATATCATATCATATAACATAATATTCAATCATGGAATAAATTTTAGTCTTTTGTATGACATAAATGAAAAATAAATCAAAGAACTCATGTCATAAAAGAAAAATGTAGGCATAAGACATAAGTTTTTGGCACACACATAATCATAGAAAATAATTTCAATATTCAAGTATCACTTCTATAACTATTATAGTTTATTGTATTCACTCCTCATTCAATCTTATCCGTAGTTAAATTTCACAAAAAAAACTATCATAGTGTAAACATAACATTAATTATCTTGGTACATTCCCCAATCCAGTCCTTATTATCTCATGAGATGTCCCTCTATACCCAATTCATATTAGGGATATATAATTGTATTCCCACCCATAACATAATCATAATCCATTCCTATATTTTCCAAAATATCATTAAAATTTAATTATATATCATAAACCATGTAAAATAAAATGGTTTCATAAACATTTCAATAATTCACTATAATAAAACATGTGGAAAAAAGTTTCATAAACATTTCAAAACTTTATCATAGCATATCACTTGGAAAATAAATCGGGTTTTAAAAACATTTCATTGATTCATCATAACATAACCCATCAAAAATAAAATGTGTTTCATTAGAATATATACACTCTAATCATAAACTATCTAGAAAAAGATTATGTTTGGTATCATTAAATCATATACCTAGTAAAAAATATGTTTCAAAAAAGGATCTTATCATAGATGATAACTCATTAAAACTATATCAAAAATATTTTCTGAGTAAAATACCCTTTTCATATAAAATCTATTCTATAAAATCTGAATATTGAAAAAATATTAAAGAAACAAATTTTCTCTAAAAATAAACATTGAAAAATGTAAATGAATCTTCAAAACCTCGACAGATCATTATGGTGGTAAATTTCATTCATATCGTGTTTTTTAAAACAATGATTCCCATCACATTTTCTTCAAAATGTAAAAAGTAACTTGTTTAGAAAAGGTCAAGAATATTAATTTTAAACCATTTTCTATAAAAGTAATACATTGTTAAAAATAAAATTATCAAATAATACAGTAATATAAAAAACATTCTTGAATCATTTTAGAAAAACATGGATAACGAAAAAAAGGATTTTCACTAAGGATAGAAATAATTTTATTTATATTAAAAATATTACATCAGTATCATGAGTAGTTAAAGATAGTAAAATGATATAAAAATTTGTAATCTATAGAAATAACTATTTGAAAATCCAAGACATAATATTATTGAGATATAGATATTAAAATTTTATCATCAGAAACATAATAGTCAAAAATCACCTTAAACAATTAGATTGTAAAATAATACACTTACCACTTTGATAAATTTCAAATAAAATACACATGAAAAATATAATATTATATGGAAATATAAATCCCCATAATATTCATGATTATATTTATAAAATACATTCATGGAAAATATATACAACATAATAATCTACAATGGGTCTCACAGAAATAAAAGTGATATGGGAAACCATTACTTCAAGTTCAAATTTATATAAAGGTGATCTAACAACAAGTATAAAAAATTTAAAATTAATTTAATTATATAATAGAATCACTTTAAATCTTATAATATAATATATCATCTACTAATAAAATTTTATCACCCATTTATTAATAAATCCATATCAAAATCATTGTTTTTTGTGTTAACTATTTTTTTTCACAGGAGTTTTAGTCTGACACATTTGTTCCTTGTAATTTTAGGAGGGATTCATAATATATAAAATTTTATTTATGCCATAAATATCATATATATTCATCATATATATATATATATAATCATCAATAAATTATATATATATATATATATATATAAATTACACCACTCATAGAAATGGTAGGTCGTACGTACACATGAACACTATTTTAAATTTTTGAAAGATTGAATAGAAGAAAGGTAAATAATAATTAAACTTCATATAATAATTATTATATGATAAATATTACACATATTCATTAAATATATCATTATTACCATCTAAGTAATATAGAAACAAAAAACTAATCACATCACATCCTGGATGTGGTAGTCCACACAAACACATAAGCTATGTTGTAGTTTTCAAATAGATTTGAAGGCAAGAAGGTAGATATGATATTGTAATTATAGAATGATAATAATTTGTAAATATAATTTATAAAAATTAATCCCTTCATAATAACCATCCATGATATATCGTGATGGTAAATAGATTGTAACATAACGTGGAGGTGGTATTCCACACGTACGTATGAGTGATACTTTCACTTCCCATTTGATGAGAAAGGGGACGAATAATAGTGCTTCCATAATAATAATAACATTTTAATATATTTATTATAATAAAGATACAATTTTATGACAAATAATAAAAATATATAGGAGGTCTAGGAAGAAATAAATGGAAAGAGTTTGGGTATGATGATTACCTCTACATCGGTATGACTCTTCTATTCCTTTCTTAAGGACTGTTGGAATTGGATTTTAAGAAGAAAAGATCCTATAATTTAAGGATAATTATGTTTATAATATAATTGTTTAAAATTTTTGTTTTATAAATATAATCATCCTATAATATTTACACAGTTTTTGGATTCATTATAAACCTTATCTTATAGTTTAACATATACGTTAACTGATTTGATCCTTAACTATATTAACAATTGTTCAATCTTAATGGGTTATAATTTTAATTATATATTAAAAATTGGATCATCAATAGATAATTGATTAAGTTTTATACCAATTATAATCATAATTTTCCTATTTACTTTTTTTTCATTTTTAAATAATTTAACAAAATATTATATAACAAAAAATATCATTAACACCATTTTTTACCCAATTCATTTAATTTTACTATAAATACATAAATATAGTTGTGTAATTAGAATAAAAACCATTAATAAATTTCTAATATGTTATATTGACCTATTAATTATTTTTTTACAATATTAATTACCTAATAAATATTACTTTTAGAATTTTAGAAATAAATTACTTTATTTTTCTACTATTTAAAAATGCACTATGTTAATGTTGCATAAGAATCTAAGTTGAATAATTTATTGCTAAAATTAAAAAATAAATTTTAATGATAAAAAATATTTCTTATTTAAAATAAACATTTATAAATTAAAATTGGTTTTTTTATGTCTGTCACAAAACATTATAAATATTAAAAGTACGAATGTGACATTTTTACAATATATTTTACTTAAATATTATATATTTTGAAATAAAAGTTCAATGAAAAAATGTCATATTATCACGTTTTGGATTATAATTTATTAAATATAATCATACAGTGAAATAAAGTACTGTTTTTTTAAAACAATTAGATTCCTTATCACATTCGTTCTCACCCTCATTAACCTAGTTTATCATTTACAGTGGTAATGAAACATTTCTGTAGTTACTTTTCATATTGAAACAAATAGACCTATATTCCAAATTATGACATAATTATTCAAAATATATAGTTCATATTCATGATTCAATTTATATAAGTGGAAGACAATAATTAAAGACAAAAATGGAAACTGTAATGAAAAAAGTATTTTTAAAAATACCATTTTATTTATAAAAATGTTTTTCTAGAAAATTATACCATTAAATGAATAAAATGATGTTAATTGAGTTTATAATAATATAATATGACTAATTTTAAATTAAATACATTTTAAAACAAAATAGAAAATTGTAAATTTTTTAAACAAAAATACAGTTTTCAATAAAAATCAATATATTTCACTATTAACTTGAGAATCGATGTTTTTAAGAAAATACCAAAAATTGACCCTAAGATAAAATTTATTTAATGGTATAAATAATTTTGTTAATCTTATTAAAAAATAAAATATGAATGAAATTAATTTTATTCATTTCACATAAACACAATAAATCCTCATTTTCTAAAGAAAATATATTCTTCAATTGTAAAATAATATCACTCTCATTTAAATTATAATAAAAAAATTAGATTCATGATAATTAATTAAATTTAATATGTAGTCTAATTATTTAATGAAATTTATTTATAAATAATGGTTAATTTAAAATTTATAGTTAACATTAAATTGTTCACATTAAAACAGTTTTATTAACGATATATTTTTTACCTTCAAACAATTTTATCTTCATTTCCAATCAACTGAAACAAAAAGAAACTAATGTATATATATAATTAATATTTATCCAATGAACATTTATATAATATACATATTACATTAATATATATTTATGTTCATGCATCACTATAAGTTATCAATTTACCCCTCTCTTTGAATGTCTATTGTATTTTTAATTCATTTCCCTATTTCTATAGTTATATTTGGGGTCACCTTCTTCATAGAGAACCTGACGATAAATGTTTTATGTTTTTTGTAAATTTATATATATGTTTATTTAATCTCATTTTACTTTTATTAATTTATTTTAATATTGAAAACTCATAATTTATTAGTCCATATATTTCATTGTAATATTTTATTTCAGAAAATATATCATGGTTATTTTTAGTTTTATTATATGAGCATAAAATGTATATCAAACATAGTGATATTTTAAAATATAAGGGTGTTACATCCCTCCCAATAAATCACATCAAAACAATTGGAAATTTATCTCAGTAATCAAGGATTTCACATTTGAAATTTACTTTGTTGAAAACCCACAACGTACAATGGGAAAATAAAAAACCCTCTTAAAATGTGGTATATGGAAATATAATGGTCATCTAGAATGCCACATAACTTTGTTTCCAAACAAAATAACATTATAGGGATGTGTTAATACAAACATGCAGGTAAATTTTAATTTTCAAATAATTATAGAGACTGATAGAGAACATTGATCACAACAATGTAAATGATCATGATAATGTAAATGAGCACAACATCATAGATAAAGGGGGTGTGAAAAAAACTGATTCATCATAAATGAATGAAATAATATTTTTTTAGAAGATTTTTTTTCTAGAATTAATGACTTCATTTACCATCAAGATGAATAAAATAATGAAATATATTTAATTCATAAGTATAATTTTATCATTTAATCATTTTTCACCACATTTTAATCTTTTTCCCCAAATTATGAGTATTCATGATGACTTTTTTTGTGCTTAAATCATTACCAATAACTTATTATATATAACATAATAAAAAAAGGATAAAATTATACTCCTCCTATCATTAAACATAAAATTAAACTAAAATGGTTTTCACTAGGTAAGATAATATTAAAAATGTATGAACCTTCATGTGATGAAATGATATATTTTACTCAAAAATTTAGATATTAAAACCAAAGGATCAACATAGATAATTTGATAAATAAATAACCCTACATCGCCAACTACCTCAATATCCTCAACATTAAATAATTTTTTAATGACAAATTTTATATCAAACCAATCATCTACCATCCAAAAAATTTTATTGTATTCATCCAAAATAGTTATTCTTGTTAACCATTTGTTAAAACTAAATGGTTACATATGCATCAACTGAAACAAACATAACCCAAAATATAATAACTCGCTATGATAAATTACTATATAATGTTATAATCTAGTGAAATTTAACAAAATATTAATAGAAAAATGTAGATTTTAACATAAAACATACTCCATAGGTTTAAAATAAATATCATCAAAAATACTGGCTTCTCAATGAATCGCATATCAACTATTAAGATTATTTTTATCCCACTATCCTATAGATTGTAATTAACATAACATAATATCGTATATTATCTCAATGATTTATTTAAACCATAATAGAGTATTATTCATAAAATAGAGTAAAATAATAATGTGACCAAAAAAACTCATCACTTAAAACCCAATGAAAAATAATTTCTTAAAAACATTCCAATATACTAAAGAAATCCAAAAATAAAGAAAAATTCACCAAATATCACATAAATCACTTTTTTATCAAACAGCCAATCAATTTCATGGTCATGAATACTATCTAATTTATATAATCATATCTTTATCCCAAAAATAGTTTTACCTCAACATCAAGTATGTGTTAATGGTTTTTTATACTTCAATCATGTTTCTCCCAAAAAATATACCTTATCCCAAAACCACTTTTCATATTTATATGTTTTAAAATACTTAATAAAAAATTATTATGGAATAATCCTTAGATGATTAATAATTTTTATATTTATAATATAATTGATATAAAACATTTAAAAAATAATTCTCATATATAAATTCATAAACTATTCAATCCTTACACTTCATTTATTGTCATTTTATAGGTTTATCTATGATGTATGAGTTAACCATAGTATTTGAAAATTTTAATGGATAATTCTCATATTCTCTATACATAATATATTGAAAACTAATTGTAGCATTATTATGATCTTCATCTCCCTCTAATTAACTCTTTATTTTTTTCTCAGAAATTACGTACTTTATGCCATTATTTTCCACACATAAAACATCTTATCATTACTCTAAGCCATTTCCTTGGGTTACTATTCCCACATAACTTAAATGTTGTCTGATGAATCCTCATTACTCCATGTCATCCATGAAACTTCATCTTTCACTTATTATGTTTGTTTTGAATCTTACCCAACATGGGGTTGTTAATTATATAAAAATATAATTGATAAGGCATATTCACAAGGTTTCCCCTTCAATCTCCCATTTCATTGGTTTTCTCATGAGAAAAATTATTCCATTTTATATCACATTTACCATTAACATAAATCCTCATGGTTCCATCCATACTCTAAAACTAAAATGTATAGTTTTATAAACAATATCCATAGTGTGAAGTCTTATAATAATGAAACAATATTAACACAGATTTCCTAATTATGACCCATTAATTTAAATCTATGAAACCTTTGGTTTAACTCAGGTTATCTTTGGATATCTTCTGCTCAAATTTATCATAATGGTTCATAAGGTAATATTATTTTACCAAAGAATATACCTAGGGAGTGTAAGACTAGAAAAATAATAAGGGAACATTCACCATGAACCATAATTATGGTCAAGATATACTTAGACAATTATTTATGTGGTTATTAATCCTATATGTTTCTATTCCAAAATGATTTCAATTGTAGTATCTAGACAGTGTCGTATTTATTGGATATTAAATTAATTTCTACCTTAATAAAACTTTTTGGTGTTATCTTGCACTTAGAATTCTACCTGGAATATACACTGAAGATTTCTAATACAAATATCTAAAGATTAAATAAACCCTAAGATGATACCAACTATAGTGACCCATATAATTAATATAGAAATATTACATCATATTAGATTCATATTCATTATATGATATTATGATCAATTCCAGAATCAGAATCAGTTAGTGTATTTTGAAACATGGATACATAATCAACTCATTCATAATAGATCTATAGAATCTCTAGCTTTTTCTTCATAACTAGTAACCTTGTTAGACCTATCATATTTTAAATAAGTATCAATATTTTTAAGAAGGGAAAAAAAGAAAGGGTGAGTTAAGATGATTGTTAAGGGAAGAAAATGGACATATCAGTGATCACTTAAGTATAATATTAGCACAATGATGTGAGAACATGAGCTTAACATTTAAAAATCATACCTAGCATATCGTAGATCATAATCATGAATCATTTAATACTCTTGTTATTTCATAATTTGTGAATCATAAGGAAATCAATGAGAAAGAGATATGAAATCATAACATTTTAATTAGACATAGGTTTTTTTCATATAGATAATCATAGGAAATCATTTCCTCAGTTATGTATCACATCCAATAATATCATAGGGGATTGGGTTCACTCACCTTTCAATCTTATCCATAGTCAAGGTGCACCCCCAAAAATATCATTGTAGATATAGTCCATTAATAAATTGGGTTTAATCCCTATTCTAGTTCTTATTATCACATGGGATATATATATATTTACCCAGTGCATTGGAGGTTTATATAATTGTAGTCCCACAATCACATACTCATAATCCATTCATATATGTTAAAAAATATTATAAAACATTAATCATATATATTAAACCATGGAAAACAAATTGATTTCATAAAAATTACGTCAATTAATCATACCACAACCCATGTAAAAGAAAATGGTTATCATAAAACTTTTTATAATTAATCATTGCATAAACCATAGAAATAAAAACATATATTTTGACCATTTTAAAAAGTAATCATAAAATAACATTTTAAAAATAAAATAGGTTTCATAAATATCTCATTAACACATTCATATACCATCCTATAAAATAATAATGATGGTATCATGGGTTGATATCCCCAGTAAAATAAATATAACCTCAAAAGATGTTATCTTATATGAAAATGACATTAAAAGATCTCTGGAATATTTATTGAGTAAAATATCATTATAATTTTGAAATCACTTATTTAAAATATAAAAAATAACATAATATTAAGAAGAGAATTTTCATTAAGAAGAAACATGGAAACATTTAATGTATGCTTAAAAATATAGACTGGTCATGATGGTGGGAAATTACCTTCATTCCATTTATATTAAAACAATGATTAATTTCACATTTTGTGTAAATGGTTAAAAGTACCTTGTTCAAAAAATGACAAGAAGATTAATTTTACACCATTTTAAAAAAAATTAAATCATGTGTAAAAATTAATTTATGAAATCATAGTAGATTAGTGAAAAAATTATTCAAAACATTTTTATCAAGCATATAAAAGGATTAAAAGTTATTTTCAAATAAATATTTAAATAAAGATTATTTTTCTTCTTAATATTCCTTCGGTATAATGAGTAATTTAAAAGAGGAAAATGATATGAAATCATCTAGCATCTTGAAATAACCATATAAGAATCCAATAAATAATAATCTTTAGATGTAGATCATTATATCTTTTAATTTGAATATTAATAATAAAAAAATTCGTGAAAATAATTAGATTGTAACATAATACCCTTATAACACTGGTAAAATTTGAATAATACCAAATTAAGATGATAAAATCATAAGAATATTAAAATATCAATAATTTCATGAGGTTCATCATAAAATATATTAATGAACATTATATACAACACATAAATTTGTAAAGTGTCACATATAAATATAATTGAGATGTGAAATAATTACATCGATTTTGAATTTAGTGCTCTTAACTCCTATATAATAAATTTAAATTTATCATTTTTATATAATAGAATAATTTTCATCCATATAGTATAATTAAAAATCCAATAATAACATTTCAAAACACATTTATTTATAATTCTTTATTAAAGATATCATTTTGTGGTGTTAGTCATTTTGTTTTTCATGAGTGATTTTGTTTGGTAGTTTTGGTTCATAAAATTTTATCATTTTAATATAATATAAAATATATTATTTATGATATAAAAATTCTATATATTCATTATATATATTTATAGTCATCAGTAAAAAACATATATATATATCTACATTGAAAAATGAATTACACTATTCACAGAGACGATGGGTCTTATGTATACATGAACGTTGTTTTCAGTTTTCAATAGATTGAAAAAAAGAAAATTAAATCATAAAACAACTTTAAAAAATAATTATTATATTATATATATTTTATATATTAATTAAATTTATTTTTATTACAATAAAATTAAAATAAAAATGGAAAAAAAATCTCATCACTTCATAGAGGTGGTAGTCCACCCATATGCACGTATGACGTTATCATTTACCAATGGATTAGAAATTAATAAGGTGGATATTATATTATAATTCTAGAATAATAATATTTTTATTTACATCATTTATAATAATCAAAAACACCATAATAGTCATCTATAGAATATGGTGATAAAAATGTATTATATTGCTATGTTGAGGTTGTAGCCCACGTGTACGCATGAGCGATACTTTTAATTCTAATTTAATGGGAAGGTTGGTGAATAATTGTGGTTACCTAATCATAAAAAAATTTGTATATATTTAATAAATTTAATTTTTTATTTTATGACGAACAACATATATTTTCATTAGGTATAATAAGAAATTAATTGAGAGAGGTAAGATAGGATGATTACATCTTCTTCAGTAGGAATCCTTTAGATCTATTCTTATGGACTGTTAAAATGTTATTTTGATAATAAAATCACATATAATTCATTTATAGGTCATTTTAAAAGATAATTGGGTTTTTTTTCTCAATATAAATTTCTCATTAAGATATGAAAAAAATAGAGAAGGTGTGTCCTTTTATAAGAGATAGAACATGAACACATGAAATAACTAAAAATATTTAAATATAATTTATATCATTCTTATATATAATACATTAATAAATATATGAATTAAAATCAAGAAAAAATTATATTGCTGAAATATCATCATAAAATAAAAATTTTGTAATTTTTTTATTCCATTAAAACATTTTGTTTTTCTTTAACCCCTTTATTAACTGATTTTATGCTTAATTATTGTAACGAATTTTAAAAATTTAATGTGTTATAATTTTACTTATAAGTTAAAATTTTTCCCATTAATTTAAAAGGGATAAAATTTTACACCATTTATAAACATAGTATTTCAATTAAAATATTATTATGTTTTTTAAATTATTTAATAAAATGTAATTAATGTCATTTTTGACATTATTCAATTAATTTGACATTAAACCCATCATGATAATAGTCTAATTCGAAAATAAACCTTTAAAACATCTATATTAATTTATATTAGTATATAAAATTCTTTTAACACTATATATCAAACAAAAAAAATATAAATTTTAGTTTTTTAAAATAATGTTATTGATATTTATATTACATTCCCAAGCATTATGTTAGTGTAGCATTAAAATTTATGTTGGTTATTTCATCACTAAAAAGTAATCAATAAATTATCATGATACAAATAATTCATTTATAATTTATAAAACCATTTATAACCAGAAATAATTGTTTATCCCTATCAAAGAATGTTTTTTATAATAAAATAAATAATGTGACATTTTTTACATTCTGTTTTACATAAATATTATAAATATAATAATAATATTTAAATATAAATATATGGTTTTTTTAATTATAGATGATTATGGAAAAAATAATAATTCAATGAAAAAATTTGATGATTTTAAATAAATTTAATTCTTTGTCAAATTTGTTTTATCCCGGATTAACAAATTTTACTTTTACCACGGTAATAAAAACATATTATGTTTATTATTCATAATGAAAAAAATAAAAGAGAAATATTTTTAAAAAAATAACCCCAATTTAAAATATGGAATTAATTTTTCATGATTCAATTTTTATAATTGTATGAAATTAGTTTAAGAAAAAAACCCAACGAAAAAAAATTTTATATTAAAATTCATCTTCAAGTAAAAAATTTTTTTTATTAAAAACTTAACAATAAAATTTATTATAATAATTTCATTGGATTATTAATAATAGTATCAAAATAAAATCATTTTTAAATCACTTTAAAACAATGTGCAACCTTTTATATTCTTGAAATAAAAAGACACATTTTTCTATAAAAATCAATATTTTACACCATTCACTAAAAAGTCAATCTTTTAAGAAAAATCATGAAACTTCACCCAAATATAATTTTAATATAAATATTTCGAAATTTAATTTAATGATATAAAAAATTATAAATGTGGTTGAAATTATTTATAATATTTTCTCATAAATTCAACAAAACCCACATATTAAAAAAAGTACATTTGAATCATCAAATGACCTTATTCTCATTTTTTTATAACCAGAACTAAATTAATGTTAATTTATTAAATTGAATACGTAATAGTATTATTTAATTAAAATAATTTATTAATAGTACTTAATTTAATCTATTAAGTTAAAAATATGTTTTTCACAAAAAATAGGTTTATTCAATATATCTCTTTTACCATCAAATGATTTTATCATCATTAAAAAAAATAAAATATTTATAATTAAATAATGGATATATATTCATAATAGAGATATATATATATATATATAACATCTATGTATCCAATGACCATATATATAATAGTCATTTTATATTCCTATATATACCCATACACACTTCACTAAAATTTATTCATTCACTCCTCTCTCATCATGCCTATTGTATTCTAAATTATTTTTCATCATTCCATAGTTCCAGTTTGAGATAATTAATTTCTAGATAAACATGAAGATAAAGAATTTTTATTTTTTGTAAAAATATATAGGAGGCCATTTACTCATCTGATTCTTTTCTTTATGTTTTTTTATATTGAAACCTCATTATATATTAGTGTGTGTCTTTAATTATAATAATTTATTTCAATAAAAGTATCACGGATAAATTTATTTTGATGTTTTATGCATTAAAAGATATTAAACATAGTGTTATTTTAAAATCTACCTGTGTTATATTAAGACTTGTGTTGTAGATAGTCTACTTAATTCACTTTGTTATATAAGGCATCATCTTTTAGGTTAGTAGGCCAATTATCCCCTGGTCCCTATACATTGGAATACATTACTCATTAATGAATCAAATTAATTATAACTCTTACACCAAATATGTACAAACTTTATTAAAAAACTATGTTCAATCTAATAACATCAATTATAAATTATGGTTAAGGTAGATAAAAAAATGAATTCATTATCATACCTAGTATGAAATGAAAGGATTAATCTTAGAAGTAATGAAAAATCATAAATTAATTCATAGAAAACCATTAGATTTTATGAAACTATTATTAAATATGAATAATGTAGGGAATAACCTATAAATAAATGATCAATTCAAATATTGAAATTTGAGATTATCATTTAGGAACAATTCATAAATAAAAACTAATTATAAAAATTTTATAATTTCAACTTTGAAATTTATAGATATTCCATATTTATGAATATTAAAATTTTATATACATTTATATATTAACTATTTCTTATTTCTCATTATGTGGAATTTTCATTTTAAATATAAGATATTATATGAATTACAAACAATTTATAATTCATATTTTATTATGTAAAAATTTTACATAATTTAAATATTATATACTTAATTATTATATAATCTTTGATCATATCAACTATAAAAAAAAATTATTTTGGCCTAAGTAACATACAATAAGGCCCCCATTTATTTTAAGCAGTTTAAAAATATAGATTACGGAAAAATCATAATTTAAATATAAAAAGTTAATATTTTGACCTTATATCATAATTTACAACCCTTGATAAATTCTTTATTATTATTTAAAAAATAAAAATATTTATTTCTACCTCATAATTATGAAATATTATTTATTTAAAAATTTTATAAATATTAACATTTAATATTTGTTACAAATAAATTTTTTTTCAACATTTATTAAATTAATTATAAATTAATTATAATTAATTAAATAATTAACTATTTATAATTTATTTATTTATTTATAGACCCTTTTAAAATTTAACATTATAAAAATACCTTTTATAATTATTTATAAATATTTTATAAATGATTAAAACCATTTAATAATTAAAAATATTTTTTAAAATCTTTTCTCTTTACCAATATATAGGAAAAATGACTAAAAAAGTACACATTTGTGATGGATTATTTTTAAGGGTAAAAAACTATCGAAAATAATCAACAATACCCACCTTTTGTGACACATCCCATGATTTATTGCAAAAAAAATATTTTTGATGGGTAAGAGAGATGTACAATATTTCTTGTCATTGTTACCACATGGCCAACATTTTAATAGATAAATATCATGTCACCTATCACAAATGGTTTTTGGGAAAGTATTTTTGGGAACAGATAACACAATCTATCATAAAAGGTTTTATTGAAGCTATTTTTAGTGATGGACTGCCCATCAAAATTAACTCGTCACAAAAACATTAATGAAAAAACCATGTGAGCCCTTAACTCCTCTCATCCTCTATGATCTACATTCCCCTTCCCACGAAGCGACATACCTCACCCATCTGGGTCAAACAGTTCACCCCAAATTATTTGTCACACATAATTTATAATATATTTAGGTTTTAATATTTTAAAAACTGATCTTCTCTCCTCCGCTATTACATTTTCAATTTTCCCATACCTCTCATGTATATTAGTTTGTTCAATCCCTAAGTCAAACAAATTGCCTAATTTTTCATGGTTTATTCAATATTTAGGGTAATTTATTGTCTAATTTTCCCTATTAAGGTGTCGAAAATAGAATAAAACGTGTTTTGGCTCTGCAAAAAAAAATAAAATTGATATTAGCCATTCTTCCCAATGATTAACCTTTAGATTTAAGATATTTTCTTCTATGAGTGTTCATAGTTCATTATTTTCTATTTAAGAGATATTTTCAATACAAATATGGTTTTTTTGAAGCGTAGTTTCCATGTTTTTCATCTAACTACCCCACTTAGTCTAGATACACATGCACCTTGTAACATTAAACTCACTCTCTATAGTTTGTAATATGACTTTTTAGCATTTCTACTCTATTAATTTATGGTTTTTGTTAGTTTTAAATATATATATATAATCATATATATATATTCCCTATTGTACCCATTTCACACACATTTAAAAATAAAATATAATGTTTTAAATGTGATGTATTTGTATTTATTCAACAATTTTAAAAATTATTTTCATGTTACTATCATATCCATTTAAGAATCAATCTCATTAAATTTATTTATATTAAATAATAATGATTTCCTAAAGAAAATTATAAATTAAACAATTTAATAATAAAAATATCTACATCTATAAATATATATATTCAAAAAAATCAGATCATAATATAATTTTTCTATTAAAATCATTATTCATGTTCTACTTTAAAAATAGACACTTTTCGCTTCATTTTTAAAAGATGTAAAATCAATTTGGAATCATTATTCAGGTATTTATATAAATTTTAAACTATGGATTATATTAATTACATAAATCATGTTTTCTTAAACAACAAATTCACATGTTTTTTAAACATCAATATGTGAAAAAAAATTATTTCATTTAATTTTTATTTTTTCTTATTGAAATATTTATATAAAAAATAACGATACACCACCATTCTCTACTAGTGAAAAATATTTTGCCACATTGTTTTTTTTATCAAAGTTTGTTTTTAACCAGATTTAATTTTGAATATGTCATAAATAATTATTTCAACGTATATTTTATTAAAATATTTACATAAACATTAACTAAAAAGTACATTTATAGGGTCTTTTAACGTCAGTTTACAAAAAAACCAACATTAAAACTACATTTCCATGTTAGTTTCCGCATAAAAATGGCATGGAAATGAAAAATAAATTAATGTTGGTTTTGAGTATAAATGATATTGAATGTCTTTCTATTTTGACATGGAAAAATATCTCGAGACTTTCAAGGATAGTTTTAATAGAAAAGAGACATTAAAATATACTTCCAATGTCGGTTTTTAGTAAAAATCAATGTCTAAAGTCTGCCTCGATAAATCAAAAGTGGCATTCAATGTCAGTTTTCTATAATTACTTATTTTGAATGTGATTTTTAACATCATATTTATATACAAACCAATGTTTAATTTCTTCAGTGATAACATTCATAATCGGTTTTTTATAAACACATAATAAAATTTCCACAAAATTATTCCATGTCAGTTTATGAAAAATATACTTAGAAAGTCAATTAAAAAAACAGAATAGATTTTATTTCATAAAATCATGAAACCTATAAAATAGAATATAACAAATATACTGAATATACTAAAGAAGAAAGAAATTATCTAGGATTATGAATTTGTGATGAACTAGGACATTTGAACCTTATTATTGATAAATCAAGAAAATTGCCCATAAATAATCCTTAATGTGGAAATACATGCATAATGTTCCACCACCTGCATCCCACCAATAAATATAACATATCTTCCTGATAGTACATGTTTCATTAAAGGTTCAAAATGTGACAATTGGCCTTGAAAAACATATGAGTAAAAGTTTTCCTGCTAAAATAATAATCAAATTAAAAAATTAATAAATTTTTAGTAAACTATTATATTATAGTTAATTTTGTACAGATATACCTAATTCAGTTGATGAAGTGAATTTCAATTAACTATTTATGAAGAATTATTTTCTCTAGGATAGAAATAGATAATCCATATCATTCCTTAAAAGGAAATCATCAACATTTTATACTATTATAAAATCTATGAAAGTTACCTAATTACCACATCCTTCCAATTGATAAACAAATTTGTATACTACTATTGGGAAGTGTTGACTCATGTAAAATATCTGTAGCAATCCTTGAAACTAGTGTCACTGAGAAGATAACATTAAGGGAGTTCAAATTTGGATTCTAAACATGCATATAAATTTTTAATAAATCTAGATCATTATATGACATAATTTTGTAGTATGTCATAATAAAGAAACCAATCATCATGCCTTGTGTAGATTTTCTAAACCTTCTAAAATATGTAATTAACAACTAGTAATTATCTGGGAAAATAATAATATAAAATGGGTAAGAAATTCAAAATAATTAAGGTCAGAGAAATTATTGAAAACCCTGAAAACAAAATATATAGAGAAACAAAAATTTCTTTAGTTACACCTCCACATTAATGTAGATCAAAATATTAAAATCATTATTTATTATAGTTTCATATCATTATTTAAAAACACACTACCAAATCTGTTTTATTATTAATGAAATATCATATATCATACACAACATTCCCAATAAAGCATGAATGTATAATATGTAAAATAATTTTTCAAACTTTTCTATTAACAATTATCTACACATTCCATTCCTTAATGTGAGGGATAACGAGGCTTCTAAAAATTGTGGTAAATACTCATATTGGAGGAAGTGAGGGAGGTAGTGATCAAGGAGATTATTAATATAGTAGTTCATTATACTGGTGATCTTCACTTAATGATATTTATATGTAAATGGTAAAATGTAGCAATGAAATATTAAAAAAAATTCATGTAATATAAAATTAAAGATATAAAATTTAAATGTAATGATAGAAAATGCATGAATAATACAAATGGAGCAGTAAAACACAATAAATATTAAATAAGTATATGAATACTTAGTTTAAAATGATCAATTCAATATTTAAAAAAACAAAGTTACATTTTTTTTAAAAAAAATAGAGTCCATTCAATGCATTGAATAAATCCATCCATTGAAAATACCAAATATATGACATCAAACATTGAAAATAAATATACACCTTAAGAAAAGAGTTCAAAATGGCATTTTTTAACACATGTAGTGATGACAAATTGAGTTAGGCCTGTAATGTGCTGATATTAGATGAGTTTTTCATATATTAAAGAGAAATATATAAATATATAATATAATTTCACTAAAAACACTTATTGAAATCAATTTATTGTTCACATACCATTTACATTTGAGCACTTAGGTTGGAATTTTTGAGTGACATATTTTTCCAAAAAATTATGCAGTAAATTTTTATGCATTAAAGAATTTAATTTTAGAAGAAATAGGAATCCATAGTGTAATGTAATTCATATCCAAAATTAGATAGCACGTTTTATATATGGATTCTATATTATAATAATTTACATAAAATTCCCAAATATTGTTAATAAAACCATTATATAACTTGTCAAAAGTGAGACAAAAATTTACAATAACATAATTATAGAATATATTAAAATGAAAAAAATTAACAAAATTTAAAATTAAAATTTTATTTCTAAAATTATAAATATATATTTATAATATTTTTATGGATATATTTCATGATCTAATTTATTTTTGATCAAAATATAAGTTCTAAACTAATATATATGTTGATCCAAATAAATAGTTTAAATTCATTATATTATGTATTGAAAAAGATAGAGATACGATCCAAACTAATATTATTGCTCAACTAATATTATTATCATTACATATAGATCGCATTAATAAAAATAAGTTTTTCATAGTATATACCACTTATAAACATAAACACATACATTCAATAAGTAATATTAATTCAAAACTAAATGCATAGGTTAGTGATGTATAGATTCTAATAAAATATTCCCGACTCTATACACTAAAATAAATACATGGGGATGTCTAGAAAGAAAATCATAGTGTATGGTCTTGTTTGAATGAGATGGTGGAGGATCCATGTAGGTAGGTGGTGATGGATGTGCAAGCTCGACAATTAGTGTAAGAATCATAGGCTATTATTTTCTGATCAACCTTTCTAACATATCCCACAGAGTTGATTGGATTTTAATCTCTATAAATTTTTTCATATATTTCAATTAATATTTTATTAAATCAAATTATGGGACGTTTTATTTATTACGTTGATGACCAAAATTGTTCCTAACACTAACACTTTCTCATATCCTCTTAGGGTTTTTGGAATTTATTAATGTTGTAG
Organism: Viscum album; assembly: GCA_963277665.1. Lineage (NCBI taxonomy): Eukaryota > Viridiplantae > Streptophyta > Magnoliopsida > Santalales > Viscaceae > Viscum > Viscum album. Next base: position 135,274,992 of record OY728161.1, on the reverse strand, counting down.
CTCGGATGTGCATCCTACCCTCATGGATAAAATTACTCTACATCATATGCTTTTGATTTTCATTATAAATTAAAAATTAAAATGGTATATTAGTGTTGTAATATAAAAATAAAACAATTAATGGAAAATAAAAAAAATATATCTTACAATTTTTTCTTCTATAACATAAGATTTCTCTCTGTGATACTTTTCATTTTTTTAATCTCACAGTTTTCAATTATTTATTCTTATTGTGGGGAGATAGAGGACCAAACTGGACCACTTTTGAACTATTATTAGATTGATATATTAATGAATCAAATGGTTTTGTAATCATTTTCTCATCCAAAAATTGATACCCATAATGGGATAAAGTATAAGGGTATACATTCCATAACTTAACCTTATGATGAGATCTCCTAGAGGCATGTTATACAATAAAAATTTTAATTAATTAGATAATATATAAAAAAATTAATATATATAATATTTATCATACCATAAATGCATCATTATTTCGGCTGATGAGAAATTTATTCCATGTATCTATATCTAAAAACCTATACATGAGGTATGGTTTTTAATTTTGTAACTTCCCGAAAATATAATTTTTTTCAATTTTATTTTAAAATTGATCCACCAAATAATTGCTAATAATAAAAATATTTTTAAAATTTCTTTCATTTCATCAAAATTTAATGAAATATATAATTTATTAAATTAAATTTTAGTCATTTAAAATTTATAATATTCCAAAAATGAGATAAAAATAAATAAATTAGTATATTTTATCGTTATAGACTCCAAGAGCAACTCTTTCACCATATTTTTAATTGACTTCTAATCATGATTTAAAATTTTAATCATGCAATGGATTCCCATGGTGATATAACTGGTAGACTGTGTTGCATTTGGGCTAGTTGTGTTATAATTATCACCAATTTGAATATGTACTCACTAGTCTCCTTGGGTAAGTAAAAGTTTTGATAAAATTTTAATCCCATTTTTACCAACATTAGAAATAATTTTCTCTTTAAAATAATTAGATGACTCTTTCGTATGAGGTGCATTAGTAGTACCTCAATTATTTTTTGTAAATTAAATATTTTCTTTCATTAAGTAATAATATTATATAATATTTAATAATATGAGAAAAAATACATATTCCTTAGTAAATGTTTCTATGCAAGTGTGTCTTTCATTGAAATAAGAAAATCTAATGAAATTATGTGTAACTACATATTATTATAAAGCTTGATATTTAAAAATAACAATTAATAATATATGTAAGGAAAAATATTGTGTCACAGATATGTATGTTTCAAAAAAATGGTTTCATTATTTTTAATAAACAAAATATACATCTAAACAATTAAATATAAACATTAACCATAAAATTATAGAAATATTTATAAATCTAAATATCATAGTTTCCAAAAAAAAATATTCAAAAATTTAACACTAACATAATGATATACATCGGGTTTTTCTATAAAAAATTTTCTATCAATAACTTTTTAATATGATATTTAACATAAAAAATATATAAATAATATAATACATAATTAAGCAACCAATAATTAGTAAAAACTACTATTTTTATACATGTAAATTTTGAAAAATAAATAATATATAAATATATACCTAATTTATTAATAGAGTAGTTTAGTGTTTTCCCATATCTCATTAGAGTGATAATTTTGTATATCATGGAATATGTGTGCATTATAATCATTGTTATCAAAAAAAATTCATGTAAAAGACTAATAAGACATATAAAAATCAATAATATAGTTATCCTCCTCATCACCCAAATGAATTATTTTCCCATTTAAAAGAACACACTAGTAATCATTCATTGAATCAAGGACATTTAATATTTTCATTGCATGCGTCTCCATGATAAATGGATCCTATTTGCAACTAACTCTTTTCAAATCATCTATACTAAACCCATGATATTCATATTTAACACCACTATTACTATAAATCTAGTTATATGAAAACATTGTGATTTGAAATTTATCCTAATAAATTTCTATATATCCTTAAAAACTTCAAAGTATTTTATTGATGTAGAAATTGGGTTTTTATATTTTTCACTTGAAAAAATTAGTTATCTAATGATGATCATGACTCGACTATTTTCAATGTTACTCATTTCATCTTGAATTTTATTGTAAAATGTAAACCCATTAATATAAAAACCATACCATGTGGTCACATTAAGAGACAATCCCCCAAAAAACCATTTTAATGTTTCTAATATAGATATATCTTTTATAAATTTTATTTTAATCCCTGATATAAATTTCTTTCTATGATAAATCATCATTCACTTTTCATTTTTTGGATATCATGATTTTAATTAAGTAATATGTGATAAAATATATAGTATAACCTCATATTTTTTTTAAAAATATTTATAAATATGCCTACATCACTTCATCACATGGAATGAACATTACCTTTAATCCTCAAATTACCCTACTGTCACGAACCGAATCTGGTCGCCGCCAAAACTGGCACAAAACCTAGCCAGTGACATGACTCGAAGGGCGTTCTCTATCCCCTCGGGCTGGAAAAAGTTCCCGGGTATCATTAATTTAGGTTTGGGAACTATTTACCCGAGTTTGAATGCATAAAACATTAAAAACAATCCATAATATAAATCTGAATTTTTTGAGCCAAAAAAGACTTAATTAAAATACAGAACTGATTACATTGGTCTAAAGATAATACAAGTGGTCCAAATAAAAATAACTATAGCATCAAGAAATCCCCAAGGACTCCACACGACTAGGGGTCATCGCCCCCATGCTATCTTCACAACTCCGCACCAAAGATGGGAACTAACACCCTGAACCGCCATCACCCTTAGCCTTTCTTTTAACTGAATCAAACATAACCAAGCCTACTTACACCCAAGGGGTGTAAGTAGGGTGTGATACTTGGTCCAATTGGATACCTCCCAATTATTCCCAGGAGTAATAAATACAATGTGAAAAAGCAAGCAGTTTTCAAACGCATGGAAAAGTAGTGTTAAAATTTCAAGAAATGAAACCTCTAATTGAAAATAGATTTCAATCCAAATTTTTTAGAATATTAACACATTAAAATAGAAATGTTAGATACTGTAATTTACTTCCAAACAAACCCTACGAAATGGTTAAATACTACAAATCCAATGAGAAACAACATTGGGAACACCCCTAGGCACTAGGTTGTCTTGGGCCCTATGTACCTCATACCTCGGTGTAAAGTAACCGTAGTAAAATTCATTCTCATGCATGATACACTATTAGGGAACACACCCATAACCTAGTGTTCCCCAATAATCATCAAGATAGTTTAGTTAGAGTTGTCTTTATCCAAATTCTAAGTGAAATAGGGACAAAACCCATCTGTTCCACTAGCCGTACTAGTATAAATCCGCCCCACCTAGGTACCCGAGCTTCCCCTTTTGTGCTCAATCAATTTCAGCATGCAAAATAAATAAATTATCATATAAAACACCATTACTGGTCAAACACAACTAATACAGTATCTATCACATTTTATACCACTTAAAACACACAACAAAACAATTATATTTTTCATAAAACAATTCCTCAAAATCCCATAGTGTTTCGGACACAAAACTTTTTCTAAACCTCGCTTGCATACTATATGCACATTTTTAAGTTTACAAAATATTAAGGTCAGCCTACTAAATTTTAGTGAAAACACTAAATCATTTTTAGGGCAGCCCCATATGGTTCAAGAAATGGCATCATTCCAAAATCTCCATTTTTAAACAACACAACTCTTAGAATTTCATGTGGTTCACAAACACCATTAAAACCAAATTTTGCAGAAAAAAACACAAGGGATAATCATTAAAATAGTATTTTTATGCCTATTATAGTTAAATAAAACAAACTAATTACTTATAGGGTTTCCCCAATTAAACTAATAAAACCTTTCTATGAAGAAACCCCCAGTTTCACATGAAATTGGCATTTAGGATTCATTCTAATTACAAACACCAATAAAACTTTTTTTTCAAAAATAATAAAATTAAATAAGCATGATAACACCATAAAAAAAGTAGACAATTCACAATGATTTCATACACAATGGAATCACCTACCAAAACCAAGGAAACCCTTGAATCCTTTGTGCGAAAACTCAAATGCACCGCCGCCGCACCTCAAGGAAGGTAAACCAGACCAAAAACCAGAATTTTAGGCCATGAAACACAATATAAAACCCTAATTTTTAATCCCTACTTTTTGGAAATTAGTAACCTCAATAAGAAGGGATGAAACCCTATGTACATTGGATGTAACCCTAAACAAATAGAAATAAGAAAGAAGGAGAACAACTTACTTAAAATATCTTGTAGAAATCTCCCCTAAAAAATACGAGTAGCTAAATTTAAAAATACTCAAACCTTCAAAGGTTGTTCGAAAAAGGATAAGGAGATCAATTAGGAATTTTAATGGAGGAAAAGAGAAAAAATTGAGAGAGTTATGAAGGAATGAACTTACCTCATCAAATCTGGACGATTTGAGGAATCCTATGCAGTTCGACACCAAATCGTGATTGACCAGAGCTCCAAAGAGGGGGGAGAGAGAATGGTCGCGCGGTTGGATTCAGTGGTCTTGAGATACAATTTTAATCAACTAAAAATCCCAAAAATTGAATAAGTTATAACATAATCAATATTTATTTTTAAAAAAGGAATTGGGCTTTCGTGCAGGCCCAACCCCTTAGATAAAAACCCAAATAAACCCTTGTTATGGATTTTTAAAAGCTCCAAATTACCTTGGAGGTGTTAATAGGTTAGGGGTGGTAAAGTAAAAATTTGAATGGATAAAAAATGTTGAAAAATTAAAAAGTTATAAAATATACAAATTTTTTTATTTTAATATGAAATTGGGCTCACGGTTTGGCCCAATTCATTAATACTCATCTATTCCTCTCTAAAACCTAGGGAAACCCTCAAAACAAATCAAGTATGTAAATTAAATGAAAAATACCATTAAAATATGTCTTTTATGTGACAATTCTCACCACCATAAAGCATTCCGCCCTGGAATGCCACAACAAGACCAGATGCAAATGCAAAGCCCAAACGATAGACCAAGATAGACTTCCTTGCCACGTTTTCACCCGCTTCAAAAAGGAAGAACGTCTCCAGTTGATGAAACAAAGGAATATAATACTCTAACCATCCAAAAATAACCCCACTTACTTAAAATTATGAAACACATTCAAAACACATCCCAAAAAAAACACCTCAAACACTACAAGACGACGCTCAAGAAATCCACTTGAAACGAACTCAAATAACGCTACCACACCATTACGTAAACAAAACCATTGGGTTTTCTCCAACCCCAAATTTAACCAGGTAACAAATTTTTGGATCTATAGACTTTAACGATAATATATATTTCCTAGAATACACCAATGAGAAAACAGAGTCACTAGTACGGGGTGACACAATCCGGACATCCCACCACCAGGGACAACTCAATTTCTAAGATAGAATAAGGATAACAATTGGGGAAGGAACAGACGGTCTACCCATCATAAGGGGTAAACTAACATTATTACTTTTCCATGAGAACACACATGATACCCATGATGGGTCTCCCCACCATAATTACAAACACAACTTTCCTTATGACAAAATCAAGACACTAACAGGGGGCCTCGAACAGACTTCCCAGCATTAGGGGTAGATTAATATCAGAATTATTCCAATGAAACTTACATGAGTCCCATTGTGGGTATACCAAAAACAAAACCCAACCATATTAACTAAATAGTATGGGATAACAACAAAAAAACAGAATTTTAAGGAGCTGTCATGGCCGCACGGTTGGTTCACACGGTTTGGGAAACCGTGAGTTAACTATGAGGATCATTCTATCCAAAGAGGAAACTTCACAAAGTTTCCTTAACCAAGGATCATGGATGTGCAGAGACCATGCGGTAGCTACTGTCTATTATCAAACAGTCCCCTGGATTGGCACATGGTTACTTCTAACCATGCACAAACTATGCACTTCAACCTACCTAACCCAAATATTAAACATTTCTCCAAAAACACAAGGGATCCCAAAGGGAAAAAAATTCAACATAGGGTATGACATGGGAACAAGGTACACACACCACATTCCACAAAATTTGAGAAATTGGAACACGAAGATGACACCATAGGTTTAAACTATTCATGTCATTCATATTGAGGATATGACCATGATCAAAAGTTTGAACAACTCCGTGATTTCCCCTAACTACGCGCCATCTTCTCTCCAGGGCCTATGGCTAGAGCTCAATGGATTGATGCATCTTCGGCCTCGCAGTTACGATTTGGAAACCCCTAAATTGAACATCTTCTTCCAGTTCCATAAACAATTATACTGTAATCTCAGATGGTCTCATTTAGACATGACACGCTTCAAACCCGCTTTTCCCCAACCCATCTTTTTACCAAACCAAGAACTTAGAGGATGCACACAAATCACCCCTTTTTTTCTTTGGATTCTAAACAGCAGAATGAAAGGACATATAGAAACACATTCCTCTAGAACATAGTATTTATAATTTCTTATAGGGAGACACACATCCAACAAAAAATAGTGACTCTCATAATATTGCAAAATCTTCACCCTTATAGTCAAATGAACACATGACATCGCAAGGCATCACCGAACATAACCATTGTGGGTAAAAGAAATGATAAAGAGAGGTACCTTGTACTGAGTCCCAAACAGTACATGATTCCAGAAAGTGTCTATAATAGCCACTCTTGGACAGATCTTGCACACTGGTGGCCTAACATGAACTCTTGCTTCAATGAGACTGACGAAAGAACCAGAGGCCCTTTAAGACATCATTATACCCTGAAAACCCTGAACTTCATTAACCTTAGACAACGTTGGAAACATAAGAAACTAAGGTCTATTTCAACCTTCCACAAACACTCTCCCACTATAGGGGGATCCACATAATTGAAAAAGAAGAGGGGTAAACACAGTCTCCAAACCTCAAGAATAAAGTCCTTATGTTGATCAACTGGAGGATCATCCAACGGTAAATCACCATAGGCCAAACATGAATCATACATTAACAATATCTGGGGGCATACCCTAGACTACAGGAAAACCCAAGGACACAACCAATCTAGTTATTTGGTCACAATAGACCACAAAACTGAACCGAACACATGAGGGAAGCCACCACATTGGCCTCCCAAAACTTTCCTCAAAAGAAACCACTGACCAAAACTTCATTCCAACTTATCAATGAAAAACAAACCCAAAACATCATTCAAACAAGAGGGGTTATTGAACTCAAAACATCCCAAAATAAAAATCCCAAAAACACATAATCTATACCTCCCAACCATACATTATCAAAACACAACACTTTACTTCAAAAACATTTTAAAAAAACAGTGTTGGTGTGTTGCGCATTTACCAATAGTATCTCATGAGCCTCAACACAACACTTTACTTCAAAAACATTTTAAAAAAACAGTGTTGGTGCATTGCGCATTTACCAATAGTATCTCATGAGCCTCACACATGAATGTTTACATGACACACTGGGAACCCACCTCATATCCATCCATATTCCCAAAAAAACCTATGCATGTTGTCACCCTTGAGAGCACCAATTACCAAAAATTAAACCTTTCCTATTTTTAAAATCAAAACTTTTAACCACACGTTCCCTTTCTCAAAAACAATAACCATAATATCGAAACCCAATTTTTCATCTCACAAACCAATTTAGAAAAGAATCCATAATTCAAGAAAATCACATATTCATTCCTTTCACAATCGTTTCAAAAAAATTCAACCTATTTCAAAACACTTCTAATTTCATTAAAAACACCATTTCATAAATCTCCATTTAATTAAGAACTCAACTCTTCTCATTTTAGGATAGGGTTCTAAAAGTTCATACTTTTTTTTGTTCAGTAGACACCAAACCGAAAATCAATCTTCAACCCCCACACAAAAATTCTAGAACACTTAATTCAATCCCAAAACACTTTTCCACTGTTTAAAAAAAATCCACTAGAAACATATTTTCAAAACCCCAATTAACATAGTTCATACATTCAAAAGAGGTGTAAACACATAATTTACCCTTTTGAAATAATTCTGAAATTCCATTTATAGGGAAAAAATAATACCATTTTCACTTTACTAGAAAATAAATTCACAAAAATTCACACTCCTTAAAGTGAAGTCATTTTTTTTTGCTTAAAAAAACCATGTTTCCAAGATTCCAAAACAAAGAGACATAAGACAATGTGAGAGGAAACTAGTTTCGGTGGGTGACTTAGACATATGTTTGGCATCCATATTCCAATCACTTCTCCATCACAGAGAGTATTCTAGGGAAATATCCATAGCTCCACATGGCTTTCCAGGCCCTGCGAGCTCACTAAGATTATTCGCCCAACTCTCTTTTCATTTCCCATAGTCATCATTAAACCAAGAAAACCAAAGGACTCGGATAAATCCATACTTCCCATGGTGACTTGAATCCCATCATGAGGTGTGCTGGCCAGGCACACTACCCATGACTGAAGTTTCATGTCCCAAAAAATCCTAGCTCCAGACTATGCTGACTCTTCCCCAAATAACATGACCCAAGGAGCGAAGCTCCCTCTGATACCATTTTGTCACAAAACGAATCTGGTCACCGCCAGAACAGGCACCAAAACCAGCCCATTACATGACCCAAAGAGCGTTCCATATCCCCACGGGCTGGCAAAAGTGCACGGGTATCATTAATTTAGGCATGGGAACGATTTACCCGAGTTTGAAAGCATAAAATAGTAAAAACAATCCATAATATAAATCTGAAATTTTTGAGCCAAACAAGACATAAGTAAAAACCAGAATTGAGTACATTGGTTTAAAGATAATACAAGTGGTCCAGATAAAAATAATTATAGCATCAAGACATCCCCAAGGACTCCATACGACTATGGGTCATCACCCCCAAGCTATCTCCACAACTTCGCACCAAAGATGGGAACTAACACCCTAAACTGCCATCACTCTTAGCCTTTCCTTTACCTGAATCAAACATAACCAAGACTACTTACACCCAAGAGGTGTATTTAGGGTGTGATTCTAAGCCCAATAGGATATCACCCAATGATTCCAAGGAGTATTAAATATAATGTGAAAAAGCTAGCAGTTTTTAAATGCATGGAAAAGTAGTGTTAAAATTTCAAGAAATGAAACCTCTAATTGAAAATAGATTTCAATCCAAAATTTTCAAATATTAACACATTAAAATAGAAATGTTAGAAACTATAATTTACATCCATACACACCCTTAGATATGTGTAAATAGTACAAATCCAATGAGAAACAACATTGGGAACACCCCTAGGCACTAGGTTTTCTTGGGCCCTATGTACCTCGTACCTCGGTGTAAATTAACCATAGTAAAATTAATTCTCATGCATTATCCACTAGTAGGGACCTTACCAATAACATATTGGTCCCAAATAATCATCTAGATAGTTTAGTTAGAGTTTTCGTTATCTAAATGCTAAGTGAAACAGGGACAAAACCAATCCGGTCCACTAGCCGTACTAGTACAAATCCTCCCCACCTAGGTAACCAGGCTTCCCATTTTGTGATCAATAAATTTCAGCATGCAACATAAATAAATTTTCATATAAAACAACATTACTGTTCAAACACAACCAATACAGTATCTACCACATTTTATACCACTATAAACATGCAACAAAACACTTAGATTTTTAATAAAACAATTCCTCAAAATCACGTAGTGTTTCAGACACAAAACTCCTTATAAACCTAACTTGCATACTATGTGCTCATTTTTTATTTTCCAAAACTGAAAGGTCAGCCTACTACATTATAGTGAAAACACAAAATCATTTTTAGGGCAGCCCCATATGGTTCAAGAAACGACATCATTGTAAAATCTCCATTTTTACGCAACACAACTCTTAGAATTTCATGTGGTTCACAAACACCATTAAAACCATATTTTTCAGCAACAAACACAAGGGATAATCATTAAAAACAGTATTTTTATTCCTATTATAGTTAAATAAAATCAACTAATTACTTATAGGGTATACCCAATTAAACTAATAAAACATTTCTATGAAGACCCCCAATTTCACATGAAATTGGCATTTAGGATTCATTCTAAAAACAAACACCACTAAAATAATTTTTTTCAGAAATAATAAAATTAAATAAGAATGAGAATACCATAAAAATAGTAGCAAATTCACAAAGATTTCATAAACAATGGAATCACCTATCAAAACCAAGGAAACCCTTGAATCCTTTGTGCGAAAACTCAAACCCACCACCACCGCACCACAAGGAAGGTAAACCAGACCTAAAACCAAAATTTCAGACCATGAAACACAATATAAAACCCTAATTTTTAATCCCTACTTTCTGGACATTAGGAACCTCAACGATAAAGGAACATATCCTAAGTACATTGGATGTAACCCTAATCAAATTGAAAGAAGAAAGAAGGAGAACAACTTACTTAAAATCTCTTGTAGAAATCGCCCCCAAAAATACCAGTATCTGATTTTAAAAATACTCAAACATTCAAGGGAGGTTAGAACAAGGACAAGGAGATCATTTAGGAATTTCAATGGGGGAAAAAGAGTAAAAATTGAGAAAGTTATGAAGGAATGAACTTATCTCTTCAAATCTGGAGGATTTGAGGAAGCCTATGCAGTTCGACACCAAATCACGATTAACCATAGCTCCAAAGAGGTGGACGAGATAATGGTAGCATGGTTGGGTTCATTGGTCTTTAGATCGACATGGAATCACCGAAAAATCCCAAAAAACTAATAAGATATAACATAATCAATATTTATTTTTAAAACAAGAATCTGGCTTTCGGACAGGCCCAACCCCTTAGGTAAAAAACCAAATAAACCCTGGTTATGGATTTCTAAAAACTCCAAATTACCTTTGTGGTGTTAATAGGTTAAGGTAGGTCAAGTAGGAATTTGAATGGATGAAAAATGTTGAAAAATGAAAAAGTTATAAAAGATACAAAATTTATTTTTTTAATCTGAAATTGGGCTCACGGTTTGGCCCAATTCATGAATACTCATCTATTCCTCCCTAAAACCTAGGGAAACCCCCAAAACAAAGAAAAGATGTAAATTAAATAAAAAATAACTTTAACATATGTCTTGTATGTGACACCTACCATCAAAATAAACTATCATATGTCATGATTTAGGACCAACTGTATTCTTCTAAACATAAAAATAATTAATATAGGAGTCAATAACCTATTTCAATTATATTTGTTGAACAATAGAGACCTCATATTAATTATTAGTTTTAACTTATACATGTAAAATTTACATATATCATTCAAAAGAATACATCAAACAAATAAATAGCCTCACATATTCTTATCTCACACACCATATGAATCATAAAACGAAACATTATATCAAAAATTGATTTTGGTAAATACATTTCTTGTTAAAAATTTAATAAAATATTTATTCTTTATTATATCTATCCAATTCACATCAAATAAATTGCTAAAAATATATTTGATAAAATTACATAAACTAATGACATACATTCAGATAGGTCTCGCTAATATAACATGTTGTTTAACCATTAACTATTGATTCGTCATTACATGAATGTCATGATATTTCATACCAATTAATTTACAATCATATAATGACACCAACTTCACTACATTTGAAAAATATTCACTGGTTACTTTAATATCATGCAGGCACTAAAAATATTCTCTTCTCAATCGTGGTTTATGTTTGACAAGTTGAAGGTAAATATATTCTATTTCATTTAAGAGGGAGAGCTAACACTAAATGTATTCCCATTGATATCATATCCAATATGGCATGAAATCTATATTTTTTATTTAAATTATTATATACCAATGTTCCAATAAAATATTTCATATATTTTTATCAATATATAGAAAATCATTTTTATGTATTATCTCAAAAAATATTTAATATGGTAATGTGACAAAAAAAAATTGATTGTTTATTCCATATTTTTATTCGATGACAAGAACTTCCTTTATTAACCTATATGAAATCAATATTTTTCACTTTGTTTTAATATTCTTAAAATAAAACTAAATGTTGGTAAATTTTATAATCCTATAAACCATTAATTTATTATTTTCAATATAAAATATAGATATTCATTTAATAAAAATATTTGATGTCTCATCTACTCTGTATTTCTTATATTCTATAAATGATAATATGAAGTCTATTAATAACAAATTGGACAGGATTTGTGTCACTTAACACTATATTTAGAGAAGTTAACAAATACAGAAATTCCATATATAATGAACATAATCATTGTATGAAAATGAAAATACTCATTCTTTTATGAATCAAAAACTATAGCACATGTCTCCCATATATGTTTAAAATCATTAATAAATACTGAAATACAAACATATATTTTTTTAAAAAAGATATTTGTGTCTATAAATAAATAGAATCCTCATTACATATTTTTTCTTCATAAATATCTATGGTGAAAGTATTTAAACTTATAATAAAACATCCCATGAACTATTTTGGCTACTAAGGCCTTGATATGGATTCATTCCATTTGTTCCCAATCCCATTATGATATTTAAAGATTCACTTCAAAATTTAAGAAATTTTTTATCAGATTTATTACACTGTGGGAATTAGTATGGTGATCTATGTTAATATTAGATATTTTCTCATGTTTATTTCATCTTAACCTTCTTGAATCAATTGAAATTGCAAATAGATGCATGAAATGAAAAATTATTGTAAGGTACCTAATTTCTTTAGTATGAGGTATGATTTCAATACCTGATAATGGACCAAAGTTGAATTATAGGAAAAATTAGATGGAATTATTTTAAGGAATTATTAGATGTTTCCAAAAGGATTTAGAAGGAGGTAAGATGACATTAATTAAAAATGAATGATAATTGAATTTTTCATCCATCGTATAGCATGATGTCCTACTTTTAAGACATTTTCATAAATATTCAAATTCCTTCCTATAAAAATCATTATGAAAATCCTGTATGTTTTTCTCCCCCAATCCAACTTGGAATAAAATATTATTTACCTCTTAATTCGAATCTTGATGCTTTTTTCTGTCTGAAAGTATCTCTTTAAACATGTCGAGAAACTCAAAGAAACCATTATCACTCCACCCATTTCTTACATTTTATTTATCTAATATCATAAGACATTTTCACACTATAAATTTTGTGTAGCTTGAGAATAATGGTTTCATAGTATCTTATAAAATTAACTCAATTATTTATATCATTTAGGGTTTCAACATCAGCATTAGGAATTAATTATTCTATATGATCCTCTATCTCATTTTTAATATTTTCATCAACATTAGATGTAAAATTCTACATTATTCCACTATTATATATGAAGTTTTTATAATAATTTTTAAAAACAAAGAAAATGATATAATCCATGATTTATCTATAATTTAACTTTATAGTATTCAAATGAAACATGTGTGGAAAGAAAATCAAACCCATGTTTTGATGATTTTTTTTAAAAAAATATGTGAAATAATCAACTAATTTTTCATATTCATTAGTGGTTCTTCATGAATTTACCCAATTATGATCCATTACATAACTGATAACTCAATATTAATTCTATATATATTGTAACATCTAGAAATTTAAATATATATATATATATAACCAAATAAATTTTCAAACATAAAAATATATAATCTGAAATATTGGTGATCTAGTGGGAAATAACTATGATTGTTATGAATAAAATGTAAAATGAATTACTCTTGGCATTTTTTTTCTAAATAATTAATTATAAAATATGGTTGATAATCCGAGTAAATGAATTGGAGTACTTTTTTAATATTTAGTTGGATATTTTTAAATAACTATCACACATCACTAATTTTATTCTTCATATATCATTCATAATAGTCACCAATATTCTTCTTATGTTAACCTAGAATAATTAATGTAAAATATAAATTAAAAATTTTCATTATAAAAAATAAAAATGATTTTTATAGGGAAAAAGTCTTGTTCAATTGTAGTATTTATTACAATTATATTCCAATATAAATAACTCATTAATTTAAATAACTCAAAAAAATATAAATGTATTATAAGTAAAATAATTAAGAATTTATTTTTAATATAATGTAATTTTTCATTTTCTAAAAAATTGACTCTTCTAATATATGAAACCCAAATCATTCCATCATATTCTTTTTCATAATAATCTTCATGATAACCACTACCATATGGTTATATGGATTTCAATAATTTTAATGTATCATTAAAATAATAATATAACATCAAAAATATTGATTTAATATCCATAAATGTTTTCATTAGTTATTATTTAATTACAACACAACTAGTGTCAGGTGATTCTAATAAATCATAATCATAACATAATGTTATGATGATTAAAATGAGAGTGGTTATCATTATCATCCAATATTGATTTAGGTTTAAATGAATGAAAATAATGTGATGTAATAAGCCACATAAATTTATTGAATTTTTATAATTATATTATGACACATATGACTCCATATCTACTTTTTATTTGTCTTTCTGATCCAAAAAAATATATAATATGGTTAGAATAAAATAATTAAAAAGATCATGTATTGTATTTTTAACTAATATATATATCATATTTGAAAGAAAAATATTTTATAATTCATTTAAATAAAAAAATTAAAATTAAAAATACTTTGAAAAAATAAATATAACTAACAAAAAAATGAATACAAAAAAATAATAGGAAAAATAAAATTTATCACTAACTAATATAGAATTTCTATTCAAAATAATAAATTAACTTAAAAAATTTGTAGTTTGATAAAGAAATAATGATCATAAATGTATATGTACTCCCTCAAATTCAGTGATATGGTGAACATTTCATGAATAATGAAATACATTTTAAAATACAAAAAACAAAAATGAACAAACAAAAACATTCAATTGCGGTTTTTTGTTGGATGGATTATGCTTTCTGGGAAGTAAATATTTGTGTGGATCATGAAACAAGGATGAAGAATGAAATATTGAAGGTCAATGATCATGAAAATATTATTAACAGATATTCAAATGGTCATATAAGATTGTGGATTAGTCATCAATTATGTGGTTGGTCGGAATAGGGTTTCCAGGAAATGCCTATTTTCTTGTATCTTGAAAGAATGATAACAGATGAGATATTGAGGTTGAATAATTGTGACGATTAATATAAATTATTAAAATCCCTTAGAATCAACTTTAATGATCGATTGTTGGTTTTCGATGTCGTCGTATGTCCAGAGAAATCACAAGGTAGAAAAAAAATTAAACAAGTGGTTTGTTCTATGTTTGTTTTTTAGAGTTTGGAAGTGGGTTTTTAAGAAATTAATTATTGAAAAAAATATACTAAGTTTCTGAATCATTTT
Organism: Viscum album; assembly: GCA_963277665.1. Classification (NCBI taxonomy): domain Eukaryota; kingdom Viridiplantae; phylum Streptophyta; class Magnoliopsida; order Santalales; family Viscaceae; genus Viscum; species Viscum album. Next base: position 135,259,486 of record OY728161.1, on the reverse strand, counting down.
AATCAAAAACCAATTCCAGGACATTTTTTACTTTTAAAATTGGTTTTTAAGGAACCTGACATTTAATAGTTTCCTTTGACCTTTTAACATCGGTTTCTTATAAATCTATGTTATAAACCTGAAAATAAATCTAGTATTTCTACAATTATTTTATCATATATACTTATATATTTAAATATGTTATAAAATTTTCATTTTATTAATAATTAAATATATAAATATATAATGTGGGACACCCATGGGATTGCCAACATTCGTTGTAGGGTGGGGAGGTATGGATAAATCAATGTTTTTAATATGAGGGTATTTGCAACCTCAACCACGTGCAGGTTTTGCCACCTCTTCCCCAACCGATCAGTTTCACATTACTCTTTATTTAATCCACATTTTATTATTTCATTTTTGAATGTCAATATATTTAGAGTTCTGAATAATTATATATTTATTATTGTATCATAAAAAAGTGGTGACACCATATGATGGATTGAAATGTTTATATATGTGATTTTTTTAAACTATTACAATGCATGACATATCTAGAATATTTGAACAACATATTCATTATTTTTTATTTTATTAATTATTTTAATGTACCATACATTCATTAATTAAATTTTATTAATAATATTATGGTATTTTATATTTTCTCATTTTTGTTATTTGTTATAATATCTGGGAAATATTTATTAAAATATTACTTATAATTATCATAAAATTAGTGTGAAATAATAAATATAAGTTATAATTAGTAAATAATTTGTAATTATTTGTAAAAAAATGTATAAAAAATCCAATTTATAAATAATTAGGTTGGATTAGTAGTAATTAGTAAATATTTTGTAAATTAAAATAAATCGTAATAATTTGAAAAAAGTATACAATATTAATAAATATTAAAAATAATAAATGTGTAAAAAATCAATTACCAATTATTATTAGAAACAATTTGTAATGACATGTTAAACATATAAAAAATACTAACAATTATTAAAAATTAATAATAATTAGTCAAAATGTAGTAATAATTAAAATAATTAATAAAAATGAATGAATATTTTTTAATAATTAATATTTAATTATTCATTATTATTAATAATTAGTAAACAATTGTAATAATTTGAAAATATAATTAATAATTTGTCAATATTAAGAAATTATAAAAATTTGTAATAAATTTTAAAAAATATATGAAACACTAATAATCATTATAAAATAGTAACATTGAAAAAAAGGTGTGTTATAATTAATAAATAACTATTATTATTGAGTAATTAATCTTATCAATTAGAAAAAAATAAATTTTTTAATAATTAGTAAAATATTGGTTATAACTTTTTAGAATATATTAAAAATAAAAACAATTAATAAACATTTGAAAGAACAGGTTAAATGTAGTAATAATTAAAACAATTACTAATAATAAATCATTATTTTGTAATAATTAATAAATAATTATTAGATTATAGTAATAATTAGCAAGTATAAGTATTAATTACTAAATGTTATTAATAATTTATAATTTTGAGGAAATTATGATAATTTTTAATTAATTGTAAAATAATATATATTTTAAATAATAATAATTATTAAAAATAATAATTTTTATTAAAAAATTAGTTATAATTAATAAATAATTAGTAATAATAAATAAATAATTGTATCAATTATTAAAAAATAATAAATATTTTAATACATTTTGAAAAAATTTTAATACATTTTAACACAACTTTAAAAAATACCTACATTTATAAAAATTGACAATAATTATTAAAACTTTAGTAATAATTAATATAATTATTAATAGTTATTATATTGTTTATGATAATTAATTTATAATTATTCAATATTAGTTATAATTTTTAAATTTTATTATTAGTAACTAAGTATAATCAATAGTCTTTTAATGTTAGAAATTTATGCTAATTTTTAATAAATTGTATTAAAAATTATTAAATACTAATAATTATTAAAAATTAATAATAATTATTGAATGTTTTTTAATAATTACTTAAATTATTATTAATAATCAAAATAAATTAACAATTAAGTAATAAACAGTCAATGTTATAAATAATTAGTAAATGTTAATAATAATTAGTAATATTATTAATAATTCTTAAATATTATTAAATTTTATTGTGATTTCTAGAAACATGTACAAAAATATCAAATATACAAATAATAATAATAATTTATAAATATTTATTAAAATTATATTTTTAGTTAATAAAAAAATAATATTAAGTAATAAATATTTGTATAATTAGTAATTATTAATATGAGTTAGTAAAAATTACTCGGAATTCATGATAAGTAGTCATAATCATCCATATTTAAAATAAAATTGTTATTTGTGATTATTCAAAATTAGTACCGATTTTTATTATTTGGGTTAATTTTCAATAACTATGGACTTTGGAAGTAGACATCAATTTATATTACCCAGTCTTTATTGGATAAACTATTCCAAAATCATAATTGGTTGGGTAAAAATATTATCTACATTGAGGGTGTTAAAACATTTATATCATTTTAATCGTCAAATTCAGAATTATTTTCTTAGAGAATAATTAAATTCCCTTGTAATAAATGGATCATAAGATCTTTAACAAATTTGAAATTTTTATACTTCATCTACTACATTGTGGTTTTCAAAAATATTTTATCTTTCGGTATCAACAAGGGGGAGAAAATATAGTTGAAAATACACATTTTTTTGTTCCAGATGCATCATTTAGAGTACATGAGGCTGCTAGAACATCTATTCTGGAAATAATAACTTAGAATTATAACTCAAATCTTGAATCAGTACCATGTCAAATTTACAATTTGATAAAATTTATTGATACCTCCTTGTTTATGGGATTCAATATAAGAAAACATGAAATTTTTATAAAATTTATTACTATTAAATCAAATTTTAGTATAAAAAATAATTGTTTTAATTATATATGTCTTTGAATAAATCATTGTTTCCTTACATGATTACATTAACAAGAAGTTTTTTTGAAGGTAAAAAAATTTGGTCCATAATTTGAGTCTTATTTGTAAAAATATCCTTTCCAATTCAAATCAATACATCTTATATTATTGTCATTATGAGTTGTTAGTTTTCTAAAATGTTGAAAATCAAGCTATAAAGAGGAACAATATGGAATGTGTATATTTCCCATGAATCATTTTATGTAATTTTTAATTATACCATATTTACAATGTATTTTTATGTCTCATAACATAGCTTCATTTATGAGATGTCATAAATAAAAAGTTTCCATCAGTAAATGCATAAATCATCTATGTGATGGTGATTCATGGAAACACTTTGATTAGATATATCCTTCTTTTTCATTACAACCTCATGACATATGGTTGAGTCTTCATACTACTATATGTTGTCTATTTAGTTTTTAATAAAATCAATATTCTCATTTTTATTTTTTCATAACTTCGTAAAATATAACTACTAGGATGTTGGTGAAGGAATCATGTATATATATATTGTGATATTAATTTGGGGACATCTGAAGAATTATATCTTTTTTATTTGATTCCATGAATTAATGAGTTAATTTCTTTATTCAATTATAGTGTAACTATATATTATATAATGATATATAATAATTTTACACAAAATGTTGCAATATATATGGAAAATAAGTGACTTTTTATCATATTGTATCTTATTTGGATGGAGTAAACATGATCTTAAAACATTTCTATGCTACATTGTTGAGAACAATTTTGATGCTGTTATCAATGGAAGAAATACTGATTTTTGGACTGTCATTGTGGAATTCATCAGAAATATCACAATTTTTTATGTAATATATATATTTTTTAAAAATGTACAATTAAAAGAGGTGATCCTTTAGTTTAACACTCGGGTATTTCAGTAAAATATATCATCTCTTAATTAACTACAGTTAAATTTGGCCTAACTATAAACTAACACAATATATATGGTTTTAGGAGAGATAAAAATTTGTTAAAGAATAGTACTTTTTTAACCACCCATATTGGTCTGATTTCTTTGTTTGTCACAAGTTATTTCAAAGAAGTTTTTCGATAACATATTTTATACCGTCTTGGACAAATCGGGTTGGACTGATGATAATGTCAAGGCATTTTTAGATCTTTACCCAATTTTCAAGAATCATTTACATGAATTATTTAAAGACGAATGATCAAACAATTTAATGAATCCAAAAGAATCATTCACACATGTTAAAGAGAGTTGTTTAATATTCTTTCAATTTATTAGTAATTTGAGGTTACCATGTGGTTTTTCCCTTAATTTGTCTCATTACATAAAAAATGGACATATTATCATGTTAAAAATTCATTAATACCATTTCATAATGGATAGAATAATAAATTTTGGTCTTAGATAGATTTTGACATCCTCTATTTCTGATTTGTTTACCAAAATATTGTATTTTTTCTATGATATTTGTAAAGAAATATTATATTATGATTCATTGAGTATGATACAAAATGATGTTATTTTAATTTTATATTATTTATAGAATATATTCCCTTCAAACATATTTTACTCTATGGAGTATATAATATTTCATTTTTCTATGAATATAAATAAAGAAGGCTGGTACAATACCAATATCCATATCAATTTGGTATATATAAAAAAATTAAAGAGGAAATTACATAAGAAATCATTGGTTGAAGGGTAAATTATAGAATCATACATTTAGGAGGAAATTTATAATTTCTACTATTATTATTTTCAACTTGAATTTCCATCAAAACATTATCACATGGTTTAAAAAGTGGAAAATCTTCATGATGATACAAAAAAAATAAAGTTTTATCTTCTAATCATCCCAAGAATGATTTTGGTGGTTATTGTGAAATATAGATTTTAGATGAAGAATTGAACAGAGCTCATAGATATATTTTTTCAATTGTGAATAAATTACATTATTTTTGTAGTAATTACAACTTGATATTATTATTTAAAAGTTTTTAATATATAAATTTATTAACATTATATGATTTTAGACTATAATGACCATATCAAAAAACAATTTATAAAAATGTATCATTCTTCTCTTTAAGAAGAGAAGCCAAAGATATTTACATATAGGATTCAATGCCTAAAAAGATATTTTTTTACAGTGGAACATTAAATTAATTATTTAATAAAATATGTTAGTAATGATTTTTTTATAGGAAACAAAAAATGAATCAAAAATTGATAGTAATTTATGTCTGATAAAAACCAATCCGATTAAATTTGTAAAATCACATAATGTGTATATTGATAATGGATTTTAATTTCATACACACATATATAGTGAATCAAATAAATCAATGAATTCTGGTGTTTATGTGAAAAGGTATCATCATAAATAAAGTGATGCTAACGTAAATGGAATGCTGGAAGAAATATTTCATGTATTTTATCCGTGGAAAAATTACATAACAATTCTTAAATATCATTTTTTTTATACTAATCGAGGGTTGTGGGTTCAATCATGAAATAGAGTTATTGATGTTAAATAAAATGGTTTTCCTAATTTAAATGAAACATTTTTGTTGTTACATCAAGAAAATATATTTTATTAAAAATATTATTTAGTTTTCTTAAGAGATTTAAATGACTAGTGGAGTGTAATAAAAATTTAATCTCATGAAAATCAGATTCTGGAAACGAATTTTTTTTAGAATTGTAAAATATTCAATTTTTTCACGAAACTACCCAAAATATGTCTCCTAATCTACGAGATATAAATATTGATTATGAATTCCCCCCCACCTAGTTTCAAGAAGAAGATATTTATTATGTTGATGAAGTAAAAAAAGAAAGATAAAAATGAATTTTGTATAAAAGTTGATGATACTGAAGAAAAAGATGACCACATTTTCATTGATGATGATAAAGATGAATATGACCAATGAGTTATTATATTTATATTTTATTTATTTTTTATATGTAATATATATATTAAAATTTATTACTAGCTAATTATTCTTGTATTAGATTGATGGAGATAGTATGCATGATCTTTTTTGTTCTCGAGCTGATGCTAGTATGTATTTAGTATATATTTTATATATGTACTAACAATTATTTATAGGTATGATTATTATATTTTTCATAGTATTTATTAGTTTTTTATATTTTATATCAACATTAACAATTATTTAGAGTTAAAAATATTATATTTTTGTATTCATTTATCGATAATTATTATATTAATCTATTTATTAGTTTTTCATATTTTATATATTTATTAATAATTATTTATATGTATGATTAATATATTTTGTTATTTATTAGTTATTTATATTTTATATATGTAACAATAATTTTTTATAGGTAATATTGCTGTTTTCATATAGATAGAGATTCTTTTGATGAATTGTTTTTTTATCTCAATAATATCAGGTTTCTTAATGATGATTTGGATTTATCGAACATTTAGGATGATACTAAAACAATTCCTATTAAGAGGGTGGAATAATTTATAGATTGATGATTCTACCTCATTGTAGAATAATTTCATTCTCTTGATTTTAATCATCATTTATATATGGATGTTCAATTGTTCAATTGATTTATTTTATGTTATATTTTTTATTCAATTTTTTAATAATATTATAATTATTATTTTTTATTTGGATATTATTCTTTATTTAGATATTGGGCAGTTTATCGAGATTCTATTTAATTATTTTCCAACACTATTTGTGTTAAGGGATTTGGTTCCCATTGTTGTTTGATGTCATATATTCAACCAATGGAATTTTCATTAATAAATTATACATTTTATTTTGAATTTATTTAATTAGTAACATGATGTTTTCAATTTTTCTATAGAATTTATGGTCTCTGTTCCATGATAGAATAATATCTCTTAAATGAGAGGTGTAAGAGATTTGTATACGTGAATGTTTTCATCCATTTTTACACTACCTAATAAATAGAGTCATGGGTAGAGCATTCATTACTTTTTTCAACACATATTTATTCTCTATCCAACTTGAGTATATATCACCTTAGGTATGTGATTTATTGTGATATTATTACATAGGGGGACTTTTAATATTAGTTCATCATCTAAGAATCTGAACCGAGGGATAAAAGTGGTCACACATAGGGCTGAGAGTTTTACATTTGGTATATATCAATTAAATAAGGTAATTAATATTAGTCATTAATAAATATAAGATTTAAATATAAAATGTTTTTTATATTATTTGGGTTTATACTAACCACTATAAAAAGGTGTTCAATGTTTACAAGAATATGTTCAGTAATCCCCATACATGACTACTTGTCGGTGATAGACAACACCTGATTTTGGATATTTTTTAAAAAAATTACCTAATTAATTTTACTATTATTTTAATTTCTAATTATATTTTAAGGAAGCTGATGAGACTATGGATTCTCATTAATGATAGAGTCATGATGAGAGTGATTCATATTCAACATGAATGTCAGTTATTGATGAAGTGGATAAGATATATATGGATTTTAATTGTGTCAAGAAAGGCCAGGTGAACAGTATTGGTTCACTATAGAAACCTATTAGTTATTACGATATTTCTATGATGTCATATGTAATCTCCAAGTGAGATCATACAGATTCATCATCTTCATCCAATAAATATTATTAATAATTGTTGTGAACATAAGATTATATGATATATAGGATACAAAGAAAGTGGGAGTAGGGGAATAACTAGCATCATTTCAGAGATGATAATATATTGTAGTATATTAGATAGCTTGCGTATGGTATTAGTATGGAGTCCCCTGGATCTTTTGAAAATCCACCTCCCCCGGATACCAGTTTATTGATATTGTGATTATAATTTATATTTATTTGATAAAAATATTGTGTGTAAAATGAGTAATAATGATATGCATGTTTTTATTATATGTAAAAAAATTATATATATACATATATTCTATTTTATTTTCTAAAAAATAAAACTAATTGTATTGGATTTAGAGATCCATAAAAATTATTTATTTAAAAAAATTGATGAACTATTTTTTATGGACATTTTTTCCAATAAAAAATAGTTTTTTTTTAATTTTTGATCTTATATACAACAAGAAAAATAGTAAATCATAACAAAATATTATTTATAATGTTTTTTGAAAAATAATAATATTTGGGATTTTGTTTTTTATGTGATTTTTATGAATAATTCCCATCAATAAAATTCATTTTTATAGGAATATATCCCAAAAGAATAAAAATATATTTGTCAATATTTCTTACATAAGGATGTACTCCCTTTATCCCTACAAAAACACTATGTATAATAGTAATCTAATTCTAGAACCCCAACATGAGGTTAAATTTTTATAACTCTTACACAACATACACTATATAAGTGTACATAAGGATATACAGTTATGTAAATCTTTTAGATTCTTTCATTACATGTACAAAGACACTCTATGTATGGTCACGTATCACATAACACTTACGCTGAACATTAGGAACCACTTTGTCTGGAAAGACACAATTTTACCTTTTCATGGATCTAGGAAACGGCATTATGTAAGGGCTACACATTTATTTAGTCAGATCATATATGTGTAAGAGATATTTTACCTTTATAAAACCCACATAAAATCAAAAATACATTTATGCATCCATTATATATATTTAAGTGTATGTTGTGATGACTGTATCACTGAATAGTATATGTAAGGGTAATTCTTTGCTTACCCTTATGCATATCATCTATGTAAATGTAATTTCTTTGTTACCCTACAGTGTCCTTCTAGTTAAGTGTAATCCTATCTCCCATATTTCCCCAAAAATAAAAAATGAATATATTTTTTTCATCTTCTTTTCATGATATGATTTCAATGATTTAAAATCATGGATAACATTGATATAAGTTAATGGTTTTCTAAGAATAAAATAACAATTATCAAACCAAGTAAAAAATATTAAAAACCAATTCTGAGTGTCTCCCTTGAATGATAAATAAAACATTTGAAAAAACTGAACTGAAGAACACTAATATAGGTGATTATATCATACACTAAATAGAATCAGCAACATCTACAAACTTTATTTAATGTGTTTGATAAAGAAAAATGAGTGTAAAAATTATCACACCTCTGTGGATTATCCAATGGATGGGTGAATCATCCAATGCTCAAATGTGATTTATTCCACCTCCAAGGAATTATAGGTTCTCAAACACAAATGAAAATAATAAAGACATTATTCGGTTACCATGTAATTTTGACCAATAAAATTATAATCATTACACCGAACTAATATCACATGTTATTGTTAAAAATCCATAATGATGATCCTTGGGTAGTTGCATTTACTCATGCATTTATAACACATTTTTATATATTTCTTTGTCTATTCCATGAATCTAATTCATGAAAAAATAACTCTTAATCTATTACATATTAAGTAATAGATCTTTATTGATATGTCACATGGGAGAGTTGTCTAACATGTGGTTGCATGAATGAATTATTTCTTATAAAAAATTATATTTCTATGTTACCAATCATAGTTCCACATCCTTCTATAAATCAAATTCATACATAATTATGTAATATTACATTCAATGATAGTTTAAAATATTTTGGTGATTTATTAAATGAGTAATAAAGGGGATCCTCAGCTCTTTAAAACAATCAAAAGTAGTTAGAGATGAAATCAACAAATAAGTGCATGGGGATGTATTCTATATGTTGACATACATGTTGGAACTATGGAAATAATTCTAATTTCAATAATGATTTTAATGAATGAAGGATAACCTTTGGAAATAATTCTTCTAGAGAGATTAATGTGGAAGTTGATGGTAGTGAAAATAAACATGAAAAAAATTATACATATATGGAATCATGGATCATTGATTCTGGATATTCCTTCCACTCCACCGAAGAGAAACAATGTTTATCATATTATGATTCTAGTAAATTTTCTAATGTTCATCTTATAGATGATGAATATGTTAACATTGTGGTAATGGTAGAAGAGAAATCTCATATAATAATATATGTTCTCTTATACCGAAAGAAGTTTATCATGTTCTAGGAATTTAAGAGAACCTAATTTTAGTGGGTCATTTGGATAAAGTGGTTTCCAGAATGAACTTTTAAAAACGATTTTGGAAGATAACTCAAGGTTTTGTTATCATAGACAGAGTAGTAAAAGAGGGGAGTTTTAATCTTATTGTATTAAAATTATGATCAACACCTAATGGAATGATATGTTCTGAATTTTTATAACTATTGAATAACGGTTTTGGGTACCTCAAGGAGATGATTTTAATGATTCTAATTGAGAGAGTCATACGAAAGCTAGATCAATAAAACCTTATACTGTGTGAGTGTTTTATATTTTGTATTAAATGAAATCATTCCTTCAATATTTATATAAGTATTCCTAAATACATGATGTTTTAATTAGTTAATCAAAATTTTTGGGAACTTACCCTAGTACCTTTTATGGAAAATATTGGTATTTTGTTTCCTTCATTGATAATCCCATTACAAAGTGTCGGTCTACATTCTAAAACATATAATTGATGTGTTTGGAATATTTTTTTAGTTAAAGTCTATGGTGGAAAGGAATACTAGAAGAATACTGATGTTTTTTTGGTCGGACAATAATAGTGAGCATACCACATTTAGTTTTTGTAACAATTTAATGAAAAGTAAAATATGGAATGAGATTATTGTTCTAGGTAAAATAGAAAAAATGTGTTTCCAAAAATAATTAATTAGAAATCTATGTAATGAGAATGAAGTATTTTATTGCATTTTAAAATCCATAAGGAGATTTGGGTGCAAATAGTACAAACAGAAACTTACACAATCAGTAGAAACTCCTCAACATCAGTTGGATATAAATTATTGGGAGAATTTTGATAAGAACAAGTTTTAAAAGTTTCTAACCCAAGAGATTTTATATCTTTATCCTATATTTATGTCGATATAAAATGTATAGGTAAGATGTTGATAAATTTTTATCATGTTTCATTATAGTCTATGGAGATACAGGCTTTGGTTTTCAAATTTTTTATTGTTAAATAAATGCTTAATTAGATGGAATGTTCAAATTAATGAACAGATATTGTGTTAAGATTTGAAAATTAAGGTAAATGATGTTGTGAAGTAGAATCCATATTTTGTTTCAGTGGATGTAAATGTTTGTTCCAAAGAATCAAAACATCTAGAATATTTAAATGTCTATGAATCTATGGTAATGACAATGATTATAAATGTATGTTTATAATAACAATTATAAAGTTTAAAAGGACATATAGAAGAAGATAAATAAAGATTCTTGAAAACTAGATAAGATTTATAATGATATTCAAAAGGAGATGTTTAGGGAGTATAAGTTCTGAAATAATCTAATTCATAGTATAATGCTCGAATTTATTTAATGTTCACATTTTTGGTAAATAGAAATGGAATTTATCTGAGTTTCAAACTACTAAAGGATAAAGTAGAATCATGGATTCTAGATGACGTCTCTACTAAGGTAGACTCTGGATGTTGGGGTTAGAAATATAAAAGAAGTTATATTAACTAAAAGTGAAAAAGATCTCAGAGATGGCAGAATTACCAACAGGGAAGGAAGGACTTGAGAACATGTGGGTATCCATTTTAAAAGAAGAAGTTGATGGTAGGAAAAGTTATAATTCTAGGTTGGCTGTGAAATTATTTTAAATTAAATATCAAATAAACATATTAATGATATTATATCTAATAGTAATACATACTATTATAAAAATATCTTGTTAATTTTGTTTTCATATATATATTTTTACCTTGAAAACAATTAATGTAAAGATGGATTTTCATAACATGGATTGGGGGGATGAAATTTACATGAAGTAATACATTAGTTTCAAAGAAGAAAATGAATCGGGGCATGGTTTAAAAACTATATATAATCGATTTTTTTTAAAAAAAATTCACAATGATTTTTGGAAGTATGAGTTTGATTCCTTCATTGAATAAATATTTTTCCTATAGAGTAACTTCAAAAACCCTGATCTTTATTACAAATTAACTCTAGATTTTTTACATAAAATTACACATAATACAACATTAAATACCAATAATCTTATTATATTTGGAAATTAGGTACATAGAATAACATCTTGAAAATGGGATACAACAACATTAATGAAAACATCCTTAACATGCTTGACAAATTACAAGGATTTTAAAACTGTACGGGATAATATGAGGATATGAATTAGAAAGGGTGTTATATAAATCTAAGTAAGGGAATACAAATGTAATATGGTGATACATGTTAGACAATACACATATCAATGGATAATAAAATGGGGATAATGATAAGCATTAATAAAAAGTAATGATATAGAATGATAATCCTAACAAGGGAGATGTGTAAACACATTAAAACACTGCATCATAATTATAATTTCAGACCAAATACCAAGAAACGAGGATGAAAAAAGTACAACAAATTAATTGGGTTCACTCCATGTCCCAACATGATTTCTCATTAGATTAACTATTACCCAATGCATTGTAGTATTGTATAATTCTTGGCACACCTGTCACTTTCATTTCATTGTCATTCTTAAGTGTGCCACAAAGATCGTACAACCCGGAATTATTCATAATTATATTTTATTCCATGATTAATTAATTTGTAATTTCTAAATGTAATTCCCACTTAAAATAATTTTAAATGTATAATGCAGAATACACCTGATAAGAAATAGGTATGGTATTCACAACATTATTGTTTTGGAAAGTAAAATCGTAGTGAAATTTAAAAAGCATTACAGCGTCACCTACAAATTCATAGTATGAGATTATAAGAAATAAATGGGTATATCATTATTTATACATAAATTGGGAAGTAATAGATACATGTAAAGACGTTTTCCAATAATAGGATTAGAAATATAAGGTATAATATAGTAATAAAAATTGAATAAAGAAGAGATGGTGGGGATCTAATACATGAGTGTTTGACACCAAATGACTGGGAGGAGCATATTAATAGCATAGGGGAACCTTTGGATGAATCTATAGAGGGTAAAGAAGAGTATGGGTATGATATATAGGTTTTTATTGAAGATAAATGGGATCTTCTATTGGTTAATATAGGAAATGAGTGGGTATTTCATTAGTAATTCTCAAACATAGGTTTGGGACACTATATAATAAACTACCAAAACCACAAACAACCCATGATTTTTCCCATGTTTTCCTCCAACTGGGTTTGTTTTAATTATTTAATTAGGTAAAGGGATGATGTTAATAAAAAAATACCCTTTCTTTTGTGGAAGTGAGTTATACTCTTAATGAAATGTTTTTAAAACCATAAAATAAAGTAATGGTTTTAGAGGATTCACAATGCTTGTATAAAATATAAAAAATTAAAACATAAAATCATATTATTTTAAATTTAAAACATATATTTGGTCATTTATAACCTTTATCGTATTTATTACATCACTTTTTTGTCATTATGATGTCATAATACACAAAATATATTTACACCATGTTAATTTTTTTCCAAAAAATTATACTATCTCAGACACTTATTAAAAATTCTCTATTTAATTATTTCAATTTTTTGATCCAAAAAATAATATAAAATATATATAAATAATTTGAAAAATATTTAATTTTTTTTGAAATCATAATCGACATTTATTGAGAAATCCTGGGTTTTATGACGATAACAGTTTATTAACCCTTATAAAAATTACATTTTACTTCATAAAAAGTATATATTAATTTGTATTTAATAAAAATATTTAATAATAATATTTTAAAAAAATATTTTCAAATTCAAATATCCATTAATTCATAAAAATAATTCATAAATAGAATTTGAATATTTTCAGAAAATACAATTTATGTTTTATTGTATCGAAATAAAAAACATACTTCAAGTAACAATAATAGGATGGAAATATATTCATTATTATATAGAAAAAATATAAATACTCATATTACTAGGATCAAGATACATATCCTTTTAATACACCCAAAACTCTCTAAGAGTAAGGTGTGCGATGGTGATTATTTCATGGGGTGCTTTAGCGGACATGGTTTGGGTCGTGATATCGATGAGCTGGAACTTCCCCCATAACTGATGTTTATCATGATTAAGTTGTTGGATCTCCACATGGAAATTTTCCAGCTAAAATCCTATAGATTAAATCTCCATTAGAAGCTTGAATAAATGGGATTTATAGGATACAATCCTACAGGTTGAGTCCATCACTTTTTGTCTATGTCAATTGGATGTTTTTATAACCATGTGTTTATGCTAATCATGTGATCACTATTCAATGGGTATTTTGTAAGTGGTAAATATTATTACTAGTACTTTAAATCGGATAGGATATAATAAAAACAAATAATTTAAAGTGTTTTCCATAACTATATTACATTATAATAACATTAATTAAAACATAAGGAGAAATTTTATTTATAACTATTCAGGTCGTTGCAATCATCCTCCCTTATGAAATTTCTCCCTTGAATTTTTTTCCCACACTAAGTCAAATAATGTTAATTCTTTTTCATCACTATCGTTGGTTCCCATGTTGCTTCCTTAGTCCCATGGTTTCTCCAAAATACTTTCTCTGGGAGTGTTTTATTATTTTGTAAAACATTGTCTCTATGATCTATGATCTTCACCGGATGATCCTCAGAAGAACGGTCATTCACTAATGGTTCAACATCTAAATGGAGTATTTTTATGGGGTCTTATATGTACTTTCTCAAGAGGGATACATGGAATACATAATTTACTTTATATAGGTTTTATAGGAGTGCTAGTCAGTAGGCACCTCTCCGATGTGATCAAGAATCTAAAAGGGGCCAATGTATCTTGGACTAAGCGTTCCCTTCTTCCCAAATATCATCACATTGATCCATTGAGATATTTGGATGAATAAAGATTCCCCAACATTAATCTCTACGTCTCATCCATGATTGTATACATAGCATTTTTATCAACTCTGAGCAGGCTTTTTGTACTTCTAAATGGTCTTGTCTTTTTCCACTATTTCCTTGAGCAGTTCAAGACCTAATAGAATTTGATTCCATAGCTTCATCCTATCATGCATGTGTTCTTACCCACTTCCAATGAAGGGATTATTAGGGATCCATTTGGATGCTCGAATGGAAATTGTTTTTGTATGAGAACTCCACCAAGGACAAATATTTGTACCATCCTCATTTGAAGTCCATAAAACATGCTCTCAACATGCCTTCCAATTCTAGAATAGTCAAATCATACTGGATATAATTTTGAGAAAGATAGTACAAACTGAACATAATCTTAGTGTTTATATAATGTTGGAGACTTTTCCAGAACATTGATATACATATTGTATCTTTATCTGATATAATCGATAATGGTACTTCATGCATCCCCACCACTTCCCTGAAGAAAATCTATTAAAGAAGATCTAGTGTGAAATATCATAAAATCAAGATTATGTGTGCAGTCATTGTTAGATAATCTACCACAACCCATAGAGCATTATTCCATCTTGATTTATTTTCAAGATGAGTGAAAAAGTCCATGTTTATGTTTTCCCATTTCCATGTATATATTGTTAATGGTAGCATCATCCCTTTAGATTTTTTTCATTCCACTTTCACAATATGACATATAAGACATATTTTTGTATATTTTGAAATAACCA
Organism: Viscum album; assembly: GCA_963277665.1. NCBI lineage: Eukaryota > Viridiplantae > Streptophyta > Magnoliopsida > Santalales > Viscaceae > Viscum > Viscum album. Next base: position 135,243,793 of record OY728161.1, on the reverse strand, counting down.
TATTGAAATTGTCCACCCAATATAATTATCATAGATCTTGATACATCGTTGTGCTTCCTGGGTGGAGGGATCTGGTTGACAAATGTTAATCATCCAATAGATATTTCTTCAACTCAGGATTTTATGGTCAAAATATTCTCGACCTAAATGACATGACACCTTATTAATTAACATTGTACTCTTAGTATTCACGTTTTCATATAGAATACACAATCTTCTAAATTCACACATCATCTCATTGAGCAAGTTTTAACCGCTCCAGAAGGGATGGTTGAGAAACCGTTTATGTAAGGATTTATGATGTCCTTACTTTATGATTCCCATTTCCATCCTTTCCAAACAGAACAAGATTTGATCCTTCTCAATTCTTGTCAATGATAGAATTCTTTTATCCTTTATACATAGAGAATCTGATACTTTATTTTCTTTCCTAGTCTGGTAGTTAATTACTCATTCATAGTCCTTGATCAATTCAAACCATATTCATTGGCACAAATTCATCACATTCAATGTGAATAAATATTTGAGACTTCTTTTATACTTATATATATCAGAATTCTACCTAAAGATATAATTATTCCATATTTTAAAATTGAAGGTTACTACAGTCAACTACAGATCATGCATTGGGTAGTTTTGTTCATGATCATTCTACTTTCTTCCAGCATAGGCTATGACTTTTTCATTCTGCATGAATGAAAAGCCCAATCCATTAATCAAAGAATCACTAAATACATTTAAAATTCCTTCACTTATGGGTAGTATGGGAATATAGGCACTGATAAGCCTCCTTTTAATCTCTTTTAAGAACTCATCACATTCATCATTCAATGAGAACATGACTCCCTTCCAAGTTAGCTTCTTTATAAGGATTAAAAATCATGTGAAATTTCTAACAAATCGATTATAATACCCAAATAATCTATGGAAACTATGGATATATATCATAGATTTTGTTATTGACCATCCTTGAATTACTTCTATATTCAAGGGTCTATACATATTATATTCATTAAAATTATATTCCCCATGAATGATGCTTCCTTCAACTAGAACACACGTATGTTATACATTGAAAAAATATTCTCATTTTGTAAGGTGTTTAGAATAGTTCTAAAATTCTCCATATGATCCTCCTTGGTTTTTAGAATACTAGAATATCATAAATAAATACTACCAAAAATTTACTGAGGTAATATCTAAAGAATCTAGTCATGAGGTCCATGAATATTTTGGGGGTGATGGTGATTCTGAATGGAATTACTATGAACTCATAGTGCCTATACCTTGTACAAAAATCACTTTGGGTAATATCCTCCTTCATCACCCTAACACAGAAATATACATACATAAATCATCATTGAATAAGTATTTTTCAATATATAGCTAATATAAAAAGTCATCAATCTGTTATAGGGATACCTTTTCATTATCATGATCATGTTGATCTAATGACACTCATTGTAAAGGTGCATTAACCCATCCTTCTTCTTGAGGAAGAGGATAGTTTCACACCGTGGTGAAGCACTTGGGAATATGAACCCTTGATCTAGATTCTCTTGTACATGTTTCATTACCTCATAAATTTCAACAATGGGAATTTGATATGGATTCTTGGATAATGATAATTCCTCGGGTATAAGCTCAATTGACCATTTAACATCTTTTCTAGGAGGACAAACAGGCAATTCCTGGGGAAACAGATCAATGTATTACCTCAATATATGCATGTATTAAAGGTTGATTCTTTCCATAGACTAAATAATTTGATCTAGATACACTTTATTATTTTGAAATAATATCTATGCATGTGATATTGGAGTTTATGAAGATTCATCCTCTTCTTTTCATTTGTATAGAATCAGAGGTCGATTCAAGATACCAAGAGTGATTTCATTCTCATGTCAATTTATGTTGTCTCTATATAGGGAAAGCCAATACATTCCCATAATTACATCAAATTCCACCAAATGCTGTATGAAAAGTACTCCAGAGAAGTTCATCTCAAAAATTATGATAGGGGAGGAGTTATATACTCATGATGAAATAATTTCACTATTTTCTAATCTCACTGAAAACTCCACTTACATGCATTGGGTGGTGTTTAAATACTTCTACTATTCAATAAATATACGAATGAATGCATAGAACTATAATAAAAAAGTATGATACCTAATATAAAAAAGAACAACTAGTGTACCTATCACCATATAGTTTTCGAGATCCACCTCAAAAGTTGTGAACAAAAAAAGAACTGCCTTGCTACCTTGGAGGTTGTTGGTTGTCTTAGAAAACCCTTGTCTTAGTGAATAAATTGGAAAAGTTCCCTAGATCCACATATTTGAATTAATGAACAAAGCGCTAAGGGTTAAATAGATCATTACATTACTATATCATATAATTGGGTTTATCCTATTAGTAATCCCTAGCTTGGTTCCCTCCCTTCTCACACCTAAAGAATTTCCTCCTCCCCATTAGTTAATTTTGGTGGTGCTTCTTTAAGCAACTTTGATAAGTGGGATGTTGAAATTTCGTGGTATCATTTGATTTCACCATTGTATCACTAGAATTAATCTCCAAATTATAAGTATTATCCTCATGATACCCTTGATATTTGTATATCTCTATTTCGAAATTGAGGGCACATCTAATATTTTTCTCAAAGCTATCAATTTCATGGATTTCCATGTCCTTTCATATACTGGGTTTTATCCAACCTAATAAGCAGAAAACCTTGAATTCTTGGGTAATGACCGTGATATTTGTGTATCTTTAAATTAATTTAATGCTTTACTCATATTCCCCAATAGATTAATCATATTTTTATTGAGGGTAAAGAGACATCGGTCTAATTTTATGTTGGGGATTGTGAGAAAAATATATTTCAAAATTAATTTTCTGAAATACCTTCCACCCAAACACTTCAATATCCTTTTTGGACATCATATTCTATATCAATGTCCACTACTGATCACCTTCTCCATTACTATGTTAAATATAACGTAGAACCTTCACTTTTTTGGAATTTTTAATGATAGAGAAGATCTTATCAATAGAGTTAATCCACTATTCCAAAATTAAGGTATCATAAGATCCATTGAATGTTGGAGGCCATTGTCGCATAACTGACCCAATTGTAGATTTTTTTTTCATTATGGGGATTTAGGAGATCCTCCTGATCTAGTTTTATACTCATAACCATAGTCAACTGAGAGAGTATCATCACAAAGTTCATTATTATTACTCCAATCAGCTTGGGAATCTCATTAGTGTTTTCATCACATTTCTTATCACATTGATTGTTAACCCAATTCCACCAATTTATAGCCATTTCCAAGAATAAAAGAAAAATTATGGATAGGTATTTTTATACTATTAGACACATAAATGGGAATTTAGTGAGATTAAAGGGATAAATTATAACATACATTTATTTCCTTAACTTATGATTTTCTAGGGTTCAATATATGTTATCCATGGTCTATTTCAAAACTTATATTATTAAAGAAATATTTTATTCCATTAATAATGGTTTTTCATGAGATTATGTATTTATAAAAGCATATCCTCTAGGATTGTCAATCTAGGAGCACTATAAGAATTGTTTTCATGTACTAGGTTACACAAATTCTGACCTGACGCACCTTGTTGGAGTTATTACCCCTACGTACATTTGGGGAAGAATGACATCCGCTTATAGTATCTATATAGGGATGTATTCTCTTGATGAAACACATACTCTATACTTACTTATATTTTGGTATGTTTCCTTATACTTATTCTAATCCCTAATTCTCTCTTTAGTTTTATAATCCTAATCTCAAAATTAAATAGACATTTCCTTTGATAAAAACTCTAAAAACCCTTATATTTATTAAATATTAATTCATGATTTATTACATAAATTTACACATAATATAACTCATAATATTGAAAACTCTAGTTTCTTTTCTAACTAGGTATATATAACACCATATTGAAAAAGGTATAGAACAACATTATTGATAAAATCCTTAACAAGAATCTAAAATTCCATATCTCTAAAAACTTTATGGGAAGACCTGGAGTCATACATTAAAATACGGTGAGATATAAACACTAGTAAGGGAATATACATGTAATAAGGTGATATTTTTTAGAAATTAGTCATAAATAATGGGGGAAAATGTTTTATAATTATACACATGAATAATAAGGCATGTAATAGCATGATAACCATAACATAGGAAATGGGGAAATAATATAAAACACTTCATCACAAACATAATTAAAGGATAAATTCCAAGAAATGATGATGGAAAAAAGGTACATAAATGAATCGGGTTCACTCCTTGTTCCATCATGATTTCTCATTAGACTATACATTTACCAATTCATTGGAGAGCTATAAAAGTTTTGGTTTCACTTGTCACATTCATTTCATTCTAATGCCTAAGTGTGACATATAGATCCTAAAATATGTATTATTTAATAATAATATTTTATTCCATGAATAATGGGTTTGTAATACATACATATATGTTCCATGTAAAAAAAGTATAAGAGTATAAATTGAAACACCCTTGATAGGAAATGGTTATTTTATTCACTGCACAATTGTTTTTCCATTGTAAATCGTAGTGAATTTTCGACAGCATAATAGTGTCACCAAAAAATTTGTAAAATGAGTTGATGAAATATATTGGGGTATCTCATCATTTATACATAAAATGGGAAGTAATATAAATAAGTAAATAAATGTCCCAACATTAGGAATTGTAAATATAAGGAATAAAATAGTAATGAAACCTGAATAATGAAGATAAGTTGGTGATACAATATTTTAGTGTGTGACTCCAAATGCATGGGAGGAGAATCTTGATAGCCTGGGGAACCTAGGGAGGACTCTATGGAGGGAAGATAAGAGTAAGGATATGATATATATATTTTTAGTGAATATGAATGGGATATTGTGCGGGTTGATATAGGAAATGAGTGGGTATTTCCTTATTATTTCTCAAACATTAGTTTTTCACTCTATATATTAAAATACTATAACCACATAACAACCCATGTATTTTTACCTTGATTTAATCAAAATGGGAGTCTTTTCATTATTTTATATTTGAAAGGTCTGAAATTAATAAAATAATGCCCTCAATTTTTTGGAAGTGAGTCATGCTCTTAAATATATGATTTTAAATCCTTAAAATATATTAATGGTATTGGAGGATTCAAAAAGTTTGTATAAAGTTAAGAAAATAAACATAAAATCACATTATTGTAAATTTAAAACATTTTTTTGGTCATGGATACCATTTATTGTATTTATTACATCACTTTTGTGTCATTATGATTTCATAATAAACAAAATATATTTATATGGTAAAAATAATTTATCGGAAAATTTGACTATATCAGAAAATTATGAAACATTATCCATTGAATAATTTAAATATTTCAATTGAAAAAATAATTTTAAATATATATAAATAATTTTTAAAATATGTAAATTTTCATTTTTGGAAATCATAATTGACATTTATTGAGAAATACTGGTTTTTTGACAATAATTGTTTTTGAACCCTTATAAATATTACATTATATGTCATAAAAATTATATAATCATTTATATTTAATAGAAAAATATTTCATAACAATATATTATAAAAAAATTATTTTAAATATCCATTAATTCATCAAAATAAATTCCTAAATTGAATATTAATATTACCCAAAAATGCTATTTTTCTTTTATTATATAGAAACAAAATTTTTTTTTAAAGTAATAATAATTGGATGAAAATATATTCATTGTCTTATAAAAATAATTTACAGACTGATATTTCTATGTAATTGATATAAATGCCTTTAATACACCCAAAAACTCCATAAGAGTAAGTTGATCAATGGCCCGTCTTCAATGGAGTGGTTCGATATATATGGTTTGGGTCGTGATGTCGATAAACTAGAAATTCTCCCATAAACGAGTTTTCTCATGATGAAGTTGTTAGATCACATCTAGGAATTGTTTAAGGAAAAATAATAGAGACTATATCTCCAACATAATCTCCTATAAATGGTATTTATATGATAAAATCCTACAGTTTGATTCCATCATTTCTTCATATGTATCAATTGTATTTTTTATAACCCAGTATTTATACTAATCACATGATCATTATTCAATGAATAGTTTTTCAATGGAAATGATTATTAATTATAATTTAAGTCAGATACAATAAAAGAAAACCAAATAAGTTCATATGTTTTCAATAACCATATTACATAATAAGAAATTAAATTAAAACATAATGGGAAATTTTATTTATAACTGTTCGGGTAATTAAAATCTTCCTCCCTTAAGAAATTTCCCCTTCGAAATTTTATTTTCCCACACAAATATAGATGATTGAAATGATTTTTCACCACATCCTTGGGTTCCCACATATCTTCCTCAATATTGTGGTTTCTCCACCGCACTTTGACCATGTGAATTATCTTTTTTCATAGAAGTTTGTCTATATGATCTAAGATTTTCAACAGTTGCTCCTCATAGGAAATCTAATTCACTAATGGTTCCAACCATGAATTGAGTATATGTAATCGGTATGGTATGTAGTTTCTCATGATCGATACATGGAATAAATCATGTACTTGAGATAGATTAGGTTGGAGTGTTGGTTGATAGGCCACCAATCTGATGTGATCAAGAATCTAAAAGGGGTCTATGTATCATGGACTAAGTATTAACTTATTCCAATATATCATAACTATCTTACAAAAAGATATTTTTTAGGAATAAAATGTCTCCAACCTTAAATTCTAGGTCTTCTCTATGATTTTTTGTGTAACACTTTTTTCAAATCAAAGAAGCTTTGATGTGTTTCTGAATAGTCTTGACATTTTCCATCGTTTCCTTGACCATTTCAAGTCCTAGAAGTTTTTATTCCACAACTAGATCCTAGCTTGTAGTTTTTCTATTCCTATTCCTATAAATTTCTTAGTAGGGAGCCTTCTGGATGCTTGAATGGAATCTATTGTTGTATGATAACTCCACCAAAGGATGTTTTTGGTCCCATCCTTCCTTGAAGTCTATAAAACATGCTCTTATCATAACTTCAAATGTCAAAATAGACCAACTAGACTGTCCATCAGTATGAGTTGTATAGGCCGTACAAAAGTTCATCACAATTTATAGTGAATTAATATAATTTTCTGAAATACAGTTCCAAATCTTAGATCTCAGTTAGATACAATTGATAGGGGTAATCCATGAAGCCTCACCACTTTTCTTATGCATTTCTCTTCAATTTGATCTAGTGAGAAATCCAATCATATCACAATGATGTTTGTATTCTTTGTAAGACAATCAACCACAACCCATGTAGCATTATTCACTCTTGATGTCTTCGGAATACCAAAGAATAATATCATCATGTTGTTTTCCTATATCCATGTAGGTATGGATAATAGTAGGAGCATCCCCTTGTTTTTTTTCCATTCCACTTTCACTTTCTGGAATACAAGGAATCTGAATGTATATTCAATGATATCCTTCTTAATATATTAACACCAATAGAGTTCTAGGATATCTCAATACATATTTTTGATTCATGGGTGTACGGAGAAGTTTGAGAAATTTGAATCATCCAATAGCTCCTTCTTTAACTCATGATTTGATGGTAGAATTATTCGAGACCTAAATCTCATAGCACCTTATTCAGTAACAGTGAAATCAATGGGTTTACCTTTTTTTCAAGCTTCAACATTCTTCTAAATTTCCACATCATCTCCCTGATCTACATTTAACCTCTCTATAAGGGATGTTTGAGAAATAATTTGTATAAATTTTAATGATGTTCCTTCCTTTATGATTCTCATGTCCATACTTTCCAAACATAAGAATATTGGATCCTTCTCAATTCTTATAAATGACATAATTTCTAGATCCTTTTTACTTAGTAAATCCAATAAATTATTTTATTTCCTGAGATGATATTTAATTGAGCATTCATTGTCCTTGACCAATTCTAACCATCTTAATTGGCTCATATTCATCCGTTTTAGGGTGAATATGCATTTCAATTTTTTTTATTTGTATATATTTCACACTTCTCCCCAAATAGATAATATTTCCATATTTTTAAATTTATGAATTCTATATCCAACACAAGATCATGCATTATGTAGTTCTATTCATGAACATTCTACTACCTTGAATAATATCCTATGACTTTTTCATTCTTTATTAACACCCATCCTAATCCCTTCTTCAAATCTTCATTGAATACCATGAAATGTTTTCCACTTATGGGTAGTGTGGGAATAGGGGCAATGTTAAGCCTCCAATACATATCTTTGAAGCAATATTCTCATTTTTTATTCCAATAAAACATGACTCCCTTCATATTAATCTTGGTTAGAGGGTTTGAAAATTGTGATAAATTTACCAAAAATTGATGAAAATACCCATCTAATCCAAGGAAATTGTAGATATATGTCTTATATATTGGCCTTGACCATCCTTAAATTGCTTCTGTCTTGAAGGGTCCATGTATATCAGATTTTATATGATGATATGCCCCATTAATGAGACTTCCTTCAACCAAAAATCACATTTGATGTACTTTAAAAAAATATTATCCATTCATATGGCCTTTAGAATATTGATATGATGCTCCTCATGCTTATCCTCAGTTTTTGAGTATATGATAATATAATCTATAAATACTACCATAAATTAATCATGGTAATCTCTAAAGATTCTATTAATCAGGTCCATGATTATTTCTAGAGCATTAGTGAGTTTGAATGGAATTACAATGAACTCGAAGTTCTAGTACTTAGTACAAAGTGTATTCTAGGGGATATCCTCCTTATTCACCCAATATAAGAAATATTGATGGTGAAAATACTCCTTGAATAAGTATTTTTATCCATATAGTTGATAGAAAAAGTCATCAACCTATGGTAGGGATACTCTTTCTTTATTGTGATCTTGTTAATATCTAGATAATCAATGCAATGTTGCATTGACCCTTCCTTCTTCTAGAAAAATAGGACTAGTTCATACCATGGGGAATCTCTTGGGCTTATGAACCCTTTATATAGATTTTCTTATAGTTGTTCCTTTAGCTCATCAGGTTCCAAAATAGGCATTCTATATGAAGTTTTTGTTAATGATAATGCCCAGGGTATAATCTCAATTGAAAATTCAACCTATCAGCTATGAGGATGACCAGGAAATTACTCTGGAAAAAGGTCAACGTATTCCCTCACAATAGGCATGTCTTAAAGGATTATTCTTTCCTTAAAATAAATAATTTGAGCTAGATATTTATTCCCATTGGGTAATAATATCCATTCTTACGATGTTAGTGTTATTTTTCCTCTATATAGGGAAAACCAATCCATTCCAATTATTTCATAAAATTCCACTAAATGGGGCATGGAAAGGATCGATGAGATGTTTATCCCAAACATATTGGTAGGTTATGACTTATATACTAAGGATGTAATAATTTTCCCATTTTCTATTCTGAGTGATAACTCTATTATCATGATTTATGGTGGAAATTGAATACTTATACTAAATGTTCATTATATAAAAGGAATGCATAGAACTATAATCAAAAGTTATGATCACTATAATCAAATTAAAAACTATCATACCTTTCACTACTTCATTTTTGGGATCCACCTCACTAGCTGTGATGAAAAAATTATTACCTTGCTACCTTAGAGGTTGTTTTTTTTCTATGAAAACCCATGGCATAGTGCATTAATTTGAAAAATGTCCTAGTTCTATGAATTTAAATCAATGAACAATATGCTAAGTTTTGAATGGAAAATTAATTTCCTCCATTGTGTTAGTTGGTATCTCTTGTTGGAAATTGCTAGCTAGATATCCTTCTATCCCATAGATAAATCATTTCCTATTCCCACTTAGTAAATTTCCAAATTTCTTCTTTAGGTACCTTTGACAAATGGGATGTTGAAATTTCATAGTATCATTAGATTTCACCATAGAATCTCTAAAATTAAACTCTAAATTCAAATTATTATTCTTTAGAGACCCTTTATATTTGTAGATCTCCATTTTTGGTTTGAGGGCACATTAGACAATTTTCTCATAGCTATCAAATTCATGTATTTCCATGGATTTTCATAGAATAGGTTTTATCCCACTAAATAAGTGGACAAATTTGAGTTCTGAGGTAATTAAAAATATTTTGGAATGTTGTGGAAGTCTTTTAAAGTTTTCTCTATACACCCCAATAGATTCTTCATATATTTTCTTTGGTGCAAGGAAATGCATTTCCATTTTATATTTGGAATTGTGAGGGAAAAATATATAAAAAATAAAATTTTGAAATTCCTTCCACCTGATCACATCGATATATTCCTCAAGATTTGTATTCTTGATCAATGTCAACCACTAATAATATTTTACCTCCCTATGATATATATGTTAGAGTTGGTGTCTTGAGAACCAATTGTTTCTACTTTGATAACATGAATGTACACTTATTATATATTGTTCATTGTTCTGCATGACTATAATATAATAATGTCCTGGAATATTTATTTCATTAATAAGGTCATAGTATATCTCTTCTATGATGAGAACCTTTAAATTCAATAACAATATTTTTAAATAATGTTCTACGGCTAGATGAAATGCTATGATAGGACACATAGTATACATACTGTCATGTGCGAGTACTCGTAAGAAGACGAGACTCTCTCTCATGGAGTTCGCACTTGGTAATCTCCAAGATGGGAGATTATTAGAATAGACATGCCAGTAGTAATTCTTCATATCTTGGTGTCATCAGATATTTCTATCTGCGAGTTTGTGTAATGGTCCTCAGACAGGAAGATTATCATTAACTCATGTAATGACTGACGCACCTAGATTTGCTGATGAAAACCCTGACAAAGACAGTTGGTGGGATGTAGGGTATGTTGGGTGAATCATGAATGAAATTTTTTTAATGGATATTTCAAGGAATGATTTGTGCCTTTTATATTTATTGAAGTAGATATCTCAGGCCCTTTGATTGAAATAGAACTATCGCCCAAATTCTATGTCCATGGTGTAACGATGAGTTTATTTCTGAAAGTCAAAAAATGACAGATCAAGAATATAGGTTAACGACACTGCCATGAAACATGCTTGATGAGATATTGAGACAAAGGGATTAAATTACACAGTAAGTGTTCACATGAGGTGAAACATCAATGCGGCGTCAACTTCTTTCTCTTGGGTTCTTGACCCGTTACTAGACAGTAATCTTGGACTTTAGGCAAGCCCACCTAATGCCAACGAGAAAGAGGCCTAGAGGGTCACAAACTATGTGTATCCAAGTATATCAAGTAGAATAAAGATTATTCCCATACTTGGTTTAATATTTATTCAAGGAAGCCTAAATCGTTTTAATGTTTGAGGAATAATAAAATGAAAAAATTACATGCCATTTATTAAGGATTACACGTCGTGTAGTTTTTATTTTGAAAACAAGTACACGTTGTGTATTAATGATTACCTGCCGTGTAGTTTTGATTTTGGAAATGAAATGTAAAAAAATTACATGTCATGAATTAATGATTACACGCTGTGTAGTTTTATGAAAAACAAGCACACGCCGTGTATTAAAAAATAAACAATGTGTAATTTTTCCAGTCGGGATTTTGAGGATATAATATTGTTTTATTAAATGATATTTCTTATAATCAGCATGGGCGCATGTCAAGGAATTAATAATTCGACGTGGGGTTTTCAATAAGAGTTAATGAAATTAATAAAATGCGTAACACATTTATTTATTTTTATAACTCTATAGCCTCAAACCCGATTATAAATACCTCACAACCCCAACACTTTTCTGTAATCATTGTGGACAAAAATTCTGGAGAATTCTTTCAAGGCCAAAAGAACATCTCTCTCCAAGAACGCTATCATGATCTAGAGAGATCCTCATCCATCAGATCAAGATGATCTAAGGTAGAAAATTCAATAAAAGGTTTCTCTACGCTATCACCCAAAGACTCCTTTGGAAACGTCCACAGGTACGAGGTGCACGTGTGGATCACCGCTAGAGGAAGTCTATACATGGATTCTGCAATTCAATGAAGAATCACATCAGAATGTGATAAAGAATATCAATGATGAAGGAACACCCAATATGTACTTCTTTTTAATTAATTAGATTAATTATAATCAACATTTGACGATAAAATGTTTTGGTTCTAGGACCTTTCTTCCTCTTCGTCTATTTCTATAAATCGATCTATGGAGACATGCATTTATCATCGTATTGATCCTAGATTGATCATTTCTAATGAAAAAAAGCCAAGTGGGAACATCCATCCCTGAGCTTTTGCTGCGCCCGGAACCTTCAATTGGTATTAGAGAAAGGTTACAATGTTGATTATAGTTATTTAATTTTCATTGATAATTTACGCATATATATTTGATTCACTTCAAGATAAATCGTTCTATAAAACTAAATTAACGAGATCTATTATTCCTCCGTTTCTCGATTCACATCACAGGAACTAACTTTTCATTTTATTTTTTATTAAATTAAAAATGAGGAACTCATCTGGAGGATCCACTATTTCTGTCCGTACAACACAAGAATACATGGCGTGTAGTGAAAAATACACGCCGTGTACTTAGTTTCAACGAACCGATACTGGTCAACCAAACAATGCCATGTGAATTGAGTATACCTGAGTTTTATTACACTGTGTTGACCAGAATTAAACAGCACATGGAATCAAGAATACACAGCGTGTATATTGAATCAACATGTCATGTAGTCTGATGCGGTTCAGGTGAAACCGTGTACAAGGAGAAGCTGTGTTCCGTGTACATGGGATTTCCAGGCCAGTAACTGCATTACAAGGAAGTACACACCATGTTATATTAATCTACATGCCATGTACTCCAAAATTTCCAAAGTATAGAAAACACACCAAAGCCCTCAGCATATACTTTGGATAAAGGGTGAAAAGTACATGCAGTGTAATATAACCTACATGTTGTGTACTTTCCAGAAATGGGATTTCACAAGGTCTCCTCCAAAAGTAAAAATACCTATACAGGGAATATGTATGAGATGAATATCAAGGAAATTCAGAAACTAATTTAAGATAAAGAATTGATTAATTATATGATCATAATTAATTTAATTCAAGTGCCACTTATCACGAATAAATAGAACGATTAAAAGAAATTGAATGTCAAATATGTGTAAATGTCATTGCACGAAATGGATGATCATGAGAGATACCAAAGACCATTTTTATGTGTGTATGGTTTAATTTAAATCTGTTTAATTTAAATTCGTTGTCCTGTGAGTCTTATTCCAATAAAATTAAGGGCATGCATTCCCATGGTTTCTTTAATGTAAAACCCATGTAATGGAGGATCTCCCAAGCTAGAGGAGATGGTTCAAAACCCAAAGTTGAGGCGAAACCAACCCAATAAGATACAAAGTTGGATAGGTGGGAGATGTAAAACACGAACCATCTATTCATGGTTTTTTCCCCTACCTCAGGGTTAGCTTATCAAACCGCTAGATAAGATAACCAATAGAATCTCATGATCATTCCATCTTATTTTATTAATTCCTGGTTTCTTGGTTTATTTATTATATATGTGTTGTTGCAATCACATATTTAATGAAATAAACAAGAATGAAAATATGGAATAAAATAAAAATAGGGCTATGAGTAAACATTATCAGAACATGGTTAATCACTTAAGCAAGCATCACTTAATATTAACAAGCATGTGATAATGAAAAACTACACATAAAGAATAAAATCTCTCAAATACCATATTACGTCAAACCAAGCCATCTGTTACATGATTAAGGGAAAGACTCCATAAAACTATGTGTTTGAACAACCCTTGTTGGGACACTTACTTTATAAAGGAAGGTCTTGTGAATGTTTCGGGGTGACTTAAACATTTTACATCAAGAGGAGTATCCCTTGACAGAATTGTTGTAAAATGGAGGAAAGAGTTGGGGAAATACAAGTATGGATTTAAAGATTGGGGATTCCACTCAACAGATCAAGGAACTATAAGCCCAAAACTGGCAAACACCTACCTACCTAAATACCTTCAAATAGCTTGACCAACCCTTGTTGGGGTTATGCGAAGGGGAATATGGATCCTTTCCACTAGAATTACAAATAAACGGGACATTACATGTTCAATGGTGGGGGCCTTTGGGACTTGATAAAATAGTGGGAGACTTAATAAATTCATTTTTTATTTTTCATAAAATATAATAAAAAGGTACTAATAAATATTCTCTTTTAATTTTTAGAATCAATATGACAAGCTCGTCAACCTCATTTTCTCTGCATTCCATTCTGGATAAAGACAATATCCTCACTAGCAGTAACTTTTAAGAATTTTTTAGGCACCTTCAGGTTATCCTACCCCATGAACGAATGTTTTACATGCTAGAGTCCTCACTTCCTGATTCGCCTCCTGAAGGGGCAAGTCATGAATTTTTCTTGGTCTATGATCAACATTTGAACTATGCACTCGATGTTCAATGTTTGATTCTGTTGTCAATGTCTATTGAGCTCGTAAAGTCTCATAAAGATATGGATGCCTATAGCATTATCAAGCACCACCATGGTTTATACCAGGAGAGTGAAAGACAAGAAAGGTTTGAGATCTCCAAGGCTCTATTTTAGAGAAATCTTGGTGAAGGTGCCTCAGTTGGGCCTCATGTAGTCAAGCTCATTGGATACATTCAGTTCTTGGAGGTTCTAGGGTTTAAACTCCCCAAAGAACTGGGTACCAATCTCTTTTTTGCATCACTTCCCCCTAGATTCTCTATCATTGTTGTAAATTTCAACATGAACAACATTGAGAAGTATCTATCTGATCTTCTCATCTTTATTAACCAAGTGGACAATGATATGAAGCGTGAAAAGCCTTCTATATTTATGGTGAATAAAAGGAAACGGAAGGAGAAGAGCATTAATCCCAAATATTCTTCGAGGCCTTCCATGAAAACGAAGATCAAAGGCGAGAAAAGAGAATAAGAGTCAGTTTGTTTCGCATGTGGCATGAAGTGCCACTAGAAGAAAAACTGCACCCAGCCAAGGAACCAAGGGGAAGCTTCATGTGTGTTTTTATCGAATGAAATCTAACAGTTTCTACCAATTGGGTATTAGATACTACTTTTGGTGATTAAATTTGTATCCAAATACATGAACCAAGTATATTCAAAAAGATTAACTGAGGTGAGGTGGATCTGCAAGGAGCCAACGAAGCTAGACTCGTTGTGGTAGCTGTCAGAGACTACCACCTTACATTTCCTACTGGGATGGTCATGGTTTTGAAATGATGTTATTATCTACCCTCTACAACCAAAAACATTATTTCAGTATCCAGATTAGATACTGATGGATTAATCTTCATGTTTGGAAGTGTATGTTGACACTTTTATAATGATAGCATTTGTTTTGGTAGGGGACATTTATATAACGTCCTTTATGTGTTAGACTAAACAAACCAAGTAATAGAAATCGATGACAATGTAAATTCACATAACTCATACCACACCCAACTTTGGAATCACTAGCTATGTCATGTCAATGAAAAACGTTTGACAAAATTACATCATGATGGATATTTAGATTATTTCAAACTAAAACCACTGGGTGTATTTCATGTGTATCTACAAGGAAAAATGACCAAATCCCCATTTAGTGGGAATGGTGAAAGGACTAAAGAGCTTCTAGAATTAGGTCACATAGATGTATGTGGACCATTGTTGAATTAATGGTTGTGTTCTTGTACTTCATAACTTCTACTGATGATTTTAGTAGATATGGATATATTTACATGGTGAGGTATAAGACAAATTCTTTTTATCAGTTCAATGAATACAAGAATGATGTTGAGAACCAGATTGGTAAGAAGATTAATAAACTCTACTCAGACAGAGGAGGATAATATCTTAATCAGAACATCATTGATTTCTTATGGGAGTTTGGGATTCTATCTCAACTCACTCCTCCATACACACCTCAGTGGAATGGTGTGAGTGAATGGAGGAACCACACCCTAATGGACACGGTGAGATCAATGATGATTCATGCAAGTCTTCCATTATCCTTTTGGGGATATGCATTACGAACAATAGCATGCATACTAAACCAAGTAATAGCTAAATCGATAAATAGTATTCCGTACGAGTTATGGAGTGGACACATAGCCATGTTATCAAATTTACATGTGTGGGTAGCGAAACATTTGTTAAGGCCACCTTAGGTAACAAACATGCACCCTGAGGCACAAAATGTATCTTTATAGGATATCCCAATGAAACAAAGGGATATAACCTACACAACCACTCCGATAAAAAGGTTACAATGTCAAGACACACCATATTCCCTAAGAGGGAGCACATATCCAAAAGAGAAGTGAGAGAGAGATAGAATTAGATGATTTAAAGGCTCAAGATACACAAGAGTTGGTACAAGAATAGATTCCACAAAGCACCATGGAAGAAATATATGTTCCAGAGACACAAGAACTGCGTAGGAGCACGAGAGAGGTGAGAGAACCAGAACGATATGGGTTTCTTGTCACCGAAGATGGTGACTCATTATTGGTTGATAATGATCATCCTCTTACCTACAAGGAAGCAGTCGAAGGCACAGACGTTTCCAAGTGGCAGAAAGCCATGAATTCTGAAATGGATTACATGAACAAAAACCAAGTCTGGATTTTGGTCGATCCTCCAGTTGATGTAAATACTCTTGGTAATAAATGTTTATTCAAGAAGAAACCGGACATCAAGGGGCAATTCAGCACCAATAAGGCATGACTGGTTGCGAAAGGTTTTAGATAGCCTAAAGGAATTCACTATGATGAAACTTTTTCACCGGTTGTGATGCTTAAATCCATCATAATCCTATTGGCCATTCCCACATACCATGACTATGAAATTTGGAAAATGGATGTCAAAATAGAATTCCTTAATATGAACCTCTAGAAAGATGTCTACATGGCACAACCTGAAGGGTTTGTAACTCCAAAGGATGCCAACATGGTATGCAAGATTCATAAATCCATTTATGGATTAAATCAAGCATCAAGGTCATGGAACATTAGTTTTGATGAAGCTGTAACAGAATTTGTCTTTGTTAACAATGAATGTGATCCTTGTGTCTACAAAAGGTTTAGTGGAAGTGCAGTCACATTCTTAATAGTATATGTTGATGACATATTACTTATTGGAAAAGAAGTACTTGTCTTATAGTTAGTTAAGGTATGGTTAGTTAAATTCTTCTCTAGGAAATAATTGGGCGAGGCATCATATATTCTTGGGATCAAGATCCATCATGATAGATTCAAGATAATGTTGGGCCTGAGTTAAAGTACATACATTGACAAGATACTGAAGAGATTCAATATAGAACATTCCAAGATGGGATTGTCTCCAGTGTCACAGGGCATTCATCGTTCTAGGAAAATGTGTCCTCATACACATAATGAAAGAAAGAAAATGGAAAGCATCCCTTATGCATCCACAATTGGGTCAATCATGTATGATATGCTATGTACAAGTCTAGATGTTGTTTACGCATTAAGTGTGGTAGGCAGATATCAAGATGATCCAGGAGACTGCCATTGGATGGTAGTTAAGACTATCCTTAAGTATCTGCAGTGTCCTAAGGACATGTTCTTAGTTTATGGGGGAGATAAGGAACTAGTCATCAGAGGACATGTAGATTCTATTTTACAGATGGATCAAGAAGACATGAAGTCGCAGACTGGATACGTCTTAAGTTATAATGGAGGTGCAGTGAGTTAGAAGGGCTCAAAGCAAAGTGTTTTCGCAGATTCTACAGTACAGTCTGAGTATATTGTAGCTTCTGAGGCAAATAAAGAAGCGATAGGGATGCGAAGCTTCGTCCAAGAGTTGGATGTAGTACTTCGTAGTAAAGATCTTATCACACTATATTGTGATAATACTCCAGTGGTGGAACTTGCAAAAGAGCCAAGGTCACATCAGCGGACAAAGTACAAAATTTGGAAGTATCATCTCTTGGGGTATTTCTCTCAGAGAGGTGAAGCTGCAGTGAGAAGTATTTCCACGGAAGACAATGTGGATGACCCCTTGACAAAATCCTTGACTCAGAAGAAACATGATCAATATGTGAGGTCTATCAGACTAAAATTCATAGGCAATTGGCTCTAGTCGAAGTGGGAGTTTGTTAGAGTTGGTGTCCTGAGAACCAACTGTTTGTACTTTTATTACATGAATGTACACTTATTATATATTGTTCATTGTTTTGAATGAATATAATATAATAATGTCCATGAATATTTGTTGCATTAAAAAGGTCATGGAAGATCTCCACTATGTTGAGAACCTTGAAATTCTATAACAATATTCCTAAATAAATTTCTATGGTTGGATGAAATACTATGATAGGACACATAGTATACTAACTGTCATGTGTGAGTACTCTTAATAAGATGAGACTCTCTCTCGTGGAGTTCGCACATGGTAATATCCAAGATGGGAGATTTTGATTACAGACCCACCAGTAGTAATTCTTCATGTCTTGGTGTCATTGGATATTTCTGTCTACGAGCATGTGTAATAGTCTTAAGACTGAAAGATTATCATTAACTCATGTCATGACTCATGCACTTAGATTTTCTGACGAAAACCGTCACATAGAAAGATGGCGGGAAGTAGGGTACGTTCGGTGTCTCACAAATGACATGTTGTTAATGGATAAGTCGAGGAAGAATTTTTCTCGTCCAAATTTATGGATGTAGATATCTCAGGACATTTTATTTAAATAGAACTATCACCCAAATTTAATGAACATGGTGTAACAACGAGTTTATTTCTGGAAGTCAAAGAATGACAGATCAAGCATATAGGTTTATGACACTACCATGAAACCTGCTTCATGAGATATTGAGACAAAGGGATTAAATTACACAGTAAGAATTCGTATGAGATGACACATCAATACTGAGTCAACTTATTTATCTTGGGTGCCTTGACCCATTTCTAGAAAGTAATATTGGACTTTAGGCAGGCCCAACTAATGCCAACGAGAAAGAGTCCTAGAGGGTCACACGCTAAGTGTATCCAAGTATCTCAAGAAGAATAATGATTATTCTCGTACGTGGTCTAATAATTATTCAAGGAATCCAAATTCATTTTAATGTTGGAGGAATAGTAAAACTAAAACAAGTACATGTCGTGTATTGATGATTACACGCCATGTAGTATTTATCTTGAAAACAAGTACACACCATGTATTAATGATTACACGCCGTGTGTTTTTTATTTTGGAAAGGAAATTTAAAACAAGTACATGTCATGTATTAATGATTACACACAAAGTAGTTGTATGAAAAACAAGTACACGCCGTGTATTAATAAATACACAAAGTGTACTTTTTCTAATCAGGATTTTGAGGATATAATATTGTTTTATTAAATGATATTTATTATAATCAGCGTGGGAGCATGTCAAGGAATTAATAATTTGACATGGCGGTTTTCAATAAGAGATATTGAAATAAATAAAATGTGTAATGAATTTATTTATTGTCATAACTCTATAGCCTCAAACCCAATTATAATTATCCTCAAAACCCCAATACTTTTCGCTAATCTTTGTGCACAACAATTCTCAAGAATTCTTTCAAGGCTGAAAGAACCACTTCCTCCAAGAACACTCTCAATACCGAGAGAGATGACATTCCATCGGATCAAGATGATCTAAGGTGGACAACACAAGAAAAGTTTTCTCCACACTAGCACCTAGAGACTCCTTTGGAGACATCCAGAGATTCGAGGTGCACGTGTGGATCACTGCTAAAGGAAGTCCACACTTGGATTCTGCGATGCAATGACGAATCAAATCGGAACGTGATCAAGAATATGAACCAATAAAGAACACCTAAAAGGTAATTCTTGTTAATTAATTATACTAATTATAATCAAACAGTGACGATCCACTTTTTTTGTTTTGGGACCTCTCTTTTTCTTTTTCTTTTTCTGTGAATTAATCTGTGGAGACTGACATTTATCATCGTATTGATCCCAGATTGATCATTGATATTGAAAAAAAACCAAGTGGGAACATTCACCCACGATCTTCCGCTGCACCCGGAACCTTCAAAATAGAAATTAGAAGCATTCCATGTTCTGAATGATGAATGATAGAGAAGATCATATCAATAAAGTTGACCAAGAATTCCATGATTATGGGATCCGATGATCCATTGAATGTTGGAGGCCTCTGACGTATTGCAGACTACATTGTATTTTGTTATATCTTATAGGGATTAGGGAGCTCCTCCTTATCTAGGATTATATTCATAACCAGATTCATCTAAGAGAGTATCATCACAAAAATTATGATTACATTATCCCATTGGTTTGAGAATCTCATTGGAGAAGTCATCACATATCTTATTTCATTAATTGTTAACTCATTTCCTCCTATTTATATCCATGGTATAGATTAAAGAAAAAATTAATAACAACTAATATTAAACTATGAAGCTCATAAATGGGAATTTAATGATTTTAAAGGGATAACTTATAACATATATTTATTTACTTAAATTATGATTTTCTAGGCTTCAATCAATTTTATCCATGTTATATTTCATAACATATATTATTATGGTAAATTTTCCCATTAATGATTTTTCATCAAGAGGTTATATATTTACCAATGAATATCCCACTACTAAATAATTGAATTATACAAATAGATATTTCGTGATAGATTATATATTTGTTGGTACGAATGAGTAATTTTAACATATATTTTGACTTATTGGTATAAATCATTTGATAAGAACAAATTTTTTAACAACAGTTAAATAGGTTGTTTTATTATATCAATACCAACCATTATTTACAGAAACAAAAAAAATATATTATTCTTAATTATTATCAGCATCAATTATTTTACCATTATTAAAATATTTGCAATAAAATTATCAAATACAAAAAAATTACTAATTATTGAATGTGTATTTATTATGTTTTTTCCACTAAACACATTTTATCGATAAAGAACGCATGTTTATACATTGAATTACATTATTATTTCACTAAATAAATATATATAATATATTATTAATGATAAATTATGGAAAATAAATAACATTAAATTCAAAAAATTTAAAAGTATGAGTATTAATTAAATGTAATTTTTTTAGGTGAAAATAATTTTCTATTATATGTAATTATTTATTACATTTATTAATCTATCTCAATGTAAAAAATATCATGGGCCACTTCTAATTACAACATAAAAATCCCTAAAACCCTAATAACTAAACTAGTAATGGGGATATGAACCTTTGTGCTTCTATAGAAATTCCATGAAAATTAGCATAAAAAATTTCCAGGCCATAGTCGAAGGGGGTGTGTTTTCTATCTGTTCTATACATTGTCACCAAAGATGTGAATGATTTCATGATTAGGTATGTGGTAGATGATACGTTTATAATATTCAAAAAGCTCTGTGTCCCTCAACGATAGATCACAGTAAAACCCATCGACAGAGCCATGTTGATCCTCTAAATCCTAATTCAATATCGCCCAACCATAATGGTATATCCCACCTATGAGGCTAGGTAAGCTTCAGTTAAAAGCCTGATCATCTAAACATGGGATAGTGTCGTAGGAAAGATGAAAAATGGATAAGGAAGATGAGTACAGAACCTGAATTTTATCAATACTGGAGGTACTCATCTACAGATAAATAAGGAAAATACATGATTTTGGGGTCTTTCATTCATGGAAAGGGGGTGTGGTTTTTAGGATGTTCACCTTGTACTGAAATCGTACCAAATCAGTATTCTTTATCATGGATGATTCTAGAAATAGATCTCATTCATCAACTATGGGAAGGGTTAAATGATCTTGTGGACTAGAAACTGAAGGGATTCATGAAGTTTCATGTAAAATTTCTACTAAACCCTACTGATATCCAACTAAAGAACATGAATGAACTTCTAGTCCTAATCACATAAGAATAATACTTTGGGATATGTGAAAACAAATACAATTTTTTATATTTCTAGTAACACATCTAGATTTTACTTCTAATAATATTCCATCAGAGTTTGGAGTGCTTTTAATGATGATCGATGGAATCCATAATGTACTATGTTTGGAAGAATTTCATATTGCATTAATTATTTTTTTGTCTATGTTTAAAGCTGGATATGATGGGTTTGGATAAAGATTTATAGTTTACGGCTTTGAATATGATGATTAATGTAATTGGTTTTATGGTTTCATTTTCATGTCCAGTTCTAAAGTAAGATTTTGGGTTAGTTGTATCTCATCTTGATGTTTGGAGGCCTGAAGCTAATGATGTTTTGGAAGGTTGGTAGTGTTTTTGATTCTAAAGATATATGATATTGAATCGGGTTGGTTTTTTAAAAGGTGTATCAGACATGGTTTTCTGAACCATGCTATACTTTAAAACCAAGGATGTGAATTTGTATATACAACATTCCTTGGATTTCACTGATCAAGATTTAATTGTAAGCATGCACTGGTGGATAATATATTTTGATGGTGAACAGAAAGTCTCAACAATGGAATCTAAAAGTCAACAGAAACTAATAATAGGTGTTCTCAAGAACCAAGTCATGTTAATTTCTATTCAATTGTAACTGATTTTTTAAATAAATAGTCCATGGAGCTCTCATGATGACCATTCCAATCTCTGGTACCTATTGGCTAATTGGTTTATATTGGTCCCCCCATGTTTTCTAACTGCTTCTTTCTATAAAAGCTACTCACCATTGATTCTATTTTAATGGGTGTGATGATGTTCTTTTTAACATTCTCTGTCAGTTTCTACTTCCCTCGCTTGATGAGAAATTCATGTTTTTATAATTTTTGTAGGGATAGACCTAGAAAAAAACTAGAAAACACTTATTTAACTATGTCAATTTTACTTTCCAGCTAAAAAATATCTCTTATTCTTCTTTCTCTAAATAATGAATATTTTTATTATTTGAAATTATTATAGTTTCTTATTGTTGTTAATATCTTATTTCCGATACATATTATTAATTTTTATACAATGTAATGAGTTAAAAAATGTGTGTAGGGTTGATGAAATTAAAAAACATGATTAAAATTTATGGTTCATGATAATAAGGCTTGGGCATAGTGAGTTTAGATTGAATATTTTTAGACTTCTATACAAATAGGTTATCCCTCTTTGGAACCGAATTCACTCCTTGTGATTACAGTGAAATATTGTTTCCATTTAGTAGTGAGAAACATGTAAATGATTTTTAATGTAAATTTTAGGTAATAATAGGGATAAATCCTTTCTAAAGGAACTAATGATAATTTTAATGGATTAACATCTAGGTGAATTCATTTCAATTCATTGTGGTTATTCTAACTGTATTTTTTTATCATCTTTCATTTAGTTTCATTGCATTCATCC
The DNA here is from genome assembly GCA_963277665.1 of Viscum album. Lineage (NCBI taxonomy): Eukaryota > Viridiplantae > Streptophyta > Magnoliopsida > Santalales > Viscaceae > Viscum > Viscum album. The sequence goes on along the minus strand of OY728161.1, from coordinate 135,220,291 downwards.
ATATACTTTTCAAATATTCATTTTATGTTACAACCCCAACTTTTATTACATTAATAATATATTTCGAAGACTGTAACCCAACTTTAGGGTGTATGGTGTGGGTTCTAGTACACGATCTTCTTAGTTTTTTGTGATTTTATATCTTATGTTGTTTTCAGTGATGATGGATGTGATCAAATTATTACACTTTAGAATACATTAGATAACTAATAATAGTGACAATATAATAATAGTTTGTGTGAGTAGCTTGTGGTGAATTTCTCATTTAAATATATTGAAGTGATCCATATTTTATTGTATTTATGTGTGTTTTTTGTGGTATAAGAATCAATAAAAAATTCATTAAATAGTAGACCCTAGATTTTACAAATAAAAAGAATGATATTTTCGGGTTCGAAATCAAAGAACATTGGTCATAAAAATTCAAGGGTTTTTTCTTCATTTTATTACTCTTTTCATGAACACAATTTATTATAAAATTATGGATACAAAACAAAGAATGTAGATAGATCAACAGAGTAAATTTCTATGTAAAATTACTTTTAATAAATTAGCCGGTACTTATTTGGTCTTGAAAATTTTATTTGGTTTATTTGTAATATATTTTCATACAGTACATCATTTGTAATCAATTCTTTACTAGTTGGGCATGAACATATTTCAGGTGACTACCTTCTTGGATGACCTTGATGTCAGCTAGATTATGTGATCTTAGAGAAGGATGTACATTACCATAACTAGGTTATGATTTTAATATATTCCTGTAGTATGTAGACCCCTTTTTCACGTGCTAAAGTTGATATCATGATCATGTTGATTGTTATATTTTAATGAATAATACCTGACCTAGGGATGGGTTATGATTGCTGAATCCTAGAATACGAACACCTATTCAATATCATGGTGAAAAATGAGCTCATCTTCCCAAAGTATCCCTTTATGCATTGCTTTTCCATACCTTTTATAATTAAATCAAAAAGATGAGTTTTTTTACATTGGATTGTTGATAAGTTCAGGACTATGTTCTACTATTGT